>CM062807.1:856214207-857635020 GCA_031772625.1 Pinus tabuliformis | reverse complement strand
CTAATCTCTACGCTAACCCGGGGTATATTTCTTCTATTATGCGATCTAAAGAGATTTCGAACAATAACTGGTAATAAAGATCATTCAGCTATCATAAGAATAGAAATCAATTAAGATAAACCATTATGCATAAAAAGTTAAGCAAAACTGTTGTGAACAACATATCGCATAATAAGTTATTCATATATTAAACACAAATAAATGACTCCACCGTACAGAAGTGCCAAATGGTAACCCACACATTCATGCATTAACATATAAACAACTGAAAACTGCATATCACTTTAAGAATATAAGCAGAAATTGGTCAAGAGATAAAAGTACCATTTATGACTGGTTCCACTCATAAGATTCAAGCAATAACGATTTATCTCTACTTGTTCTAACATCTACTAAGAGTACAGAAGTGCAACATCAGTAGCAGACAGTAAATGTAAACATTGATAAATCTCGATCCATCCATTCATCAAAAACCCCCTCCGAGGGTGCAAAAGTGCATGTTATGAGGACAAGCTTTTTGACAAATTTCCGGACCCTTCTCCAAATGCCTGAGAAGGGTTTAAATACTGCTAACTAATTAATCTTAATTACATAAATTTAGGACACGGTTTCAAATGACCGCCCTTCTACTAAAGCAAATTTATTTCTAAAAATTGAATCTAATTTCTAACCGTTTCTGTATTTGCTCCTTAGTGCTATAAGCAATGCAACATTCGCCCGGGAAGAGTCGGCTGATTGTCTTCTCCTTTCGTTTGAGCTATGAAAATAGAAATAACAAGAGCTGGCAGCGCTTTCTGACAAACTAGAAGATATTTTTGAAAATCTTCCTCTGGCCTGGTGTATTCACTGTGTGTATGCTTGGCATAACCCAAATTTCTCTCAAACTGATTGTGCTGTTGCTATTTCGGTTTCCGGCCTTGCGAATGACTGAATAAGTTAGGGACTTTGTTCTCTGAACAATTTTCTATTTTGAAAACTACTTCCGTTCTTTGTTCCAGGCTTTTCTGGTGCGTTTTCCCTCTTTAGCGTTTTTCTTTTTTCTTTACCCAGTCTAAGCTTCAGTATCTTTTGTAAACATGATGCTTTTGTGTGCCTTTGATTCTGAGTTTTGGATGGCCTATTGACATCAGTATCTGTTGAGTGATACTCTAGAATCCACGGTCCTGCTGCATGTGGCATCCGTTTGCGAAGGCATCTCTTCTCTGTTCTCCAAGTATTGACGCTTTCCCCTTTTCCTTAGATGTTTCCTGCACATTGCTTTATGTTAGTTGCTGCCTTACAGTTTACGCAAAGGAAAAGAGTAATGACGAAAAGATTGACATGAAAGCTTTAAGCTCTAATGAATGCATAATCATGACACTCATAATGAACTGACTCTTTGAAAAACACAACACAATCCTTCTTGGATACTTTGGCGTACAAGCATTAATTTCTTTTAAGGCGCGCGCCTAATTTGGTCTACAGACAGATTTCCGTGAACAATGTATCAAGGAAATTTTGCGATGAGTGATTTCTGCGACTCGCATCACAGTATAGAGGATTACGTCGTCAAGATGTGTTATCGCAGGAATTGATGATCGCATTCATCACAGATTGCAATATCGCAGATAGCAAATCGCAGATCGCAGATCGCGCTTAATCATCCAATCATTGTGTGTTGCTTATGCGATGTTGCGATATGCGATGTCGCATATCGGCCGTCGGCGATTCCTTAAGTTTTTCATTTAAGAGCGTTCACGATATATGTGATGCGATGAATTTCGCGTCGCTTCTTCGCAGCTTATTATGTGCATAGGAAAACGTTTCACTCTCTTCTTGCGATGCGATACAGCTTTAGGGAGTTAAAATACAAAAATTTTGATAAAATGTTTTTTGGATTTTTTGTTAAGGGTCCCCATTTGCTTGGTGTTATTGCTAACACCAAACAAAGAGGGGGGTTGTTGGTGACCACAACACCTACCTAGGTCAGAATGCAATTTTAAAGATAAGCTCGTTTGTATACTCATTGCTTTCTTTATTTTTTGAAGTAATTCATTCTTCCTTCAAATTTTCATCTTTTATCTCTTAAAGGACAATGTCTTGGTTTGGTGACCAAAATTGACAATTCCATTCACTTGATTCATAACTTAACTGAACATGTTGGCTCTTGATGAGACCCCTTGTCTTTTGATTAATATAATCTCAAGCCATTACCCTGTTTTTATATGTAGTATTGGTAATGTCAGTTAGTTATAATCTTATGATCATGGTAAGCCAACTCTTGATGAGACCTCTTATCCTTTAAGTTTAAGTATATTTTATAATTACACTCTAAAAATGAAAGCTGATTAGGTGGGGAGAATCATTGGCTCCTTAAGAGCTTCTGGATGACAATTGTAGAGTTTTAAAGATGCTTTTCTGTAGAGAGACTTTGCTTTGCTATTGATACTTTTCTTAACTGATGTAAAGGAAAGATGTATTTCTAAAGTTAAGTTTCATCAAAGCTCAGATAATTTTGGCAAAGAACAGGCAGTTTTGAAGTAATAGAACTTAACTATATATTTCATATGTGAATATTACTTTCATAACAATATTTACTTACACAAGTGAAAAGACAAAATTAAAAAGAGAATATCATTTTTAAAGCCAAAAGTAAATGTTTTTCAACTTGTATTATTCTTTCTAAAAAACTAAACTAAAGGCAATAATGTACAGTGAATAGAAGAGATCATCTTCTATGGAAAGGAATTCTTTAAAATCTTCCCATTAATAGGTAGAGATTCTCTCTTACCTGATAAATCTTGTAATAGAAAAGTTGATGCACCTATTTGTTCCACAATCTGAAATGGACTAAGCCACATTTGTTGGAACTTTGTATGCTTACCTTTCTCTTCGTGGGCTTTATCCCAATTTAATACTAGGTCTCCGAGTTGAAAATATTTTGAGCTTACAGAATTTGAATCAAATGAAGCTTTGAATAACTGCTGACGATGTGCATGTGTGATCCTGGCCTTTTCTCTTTCCTCTTCAAGCTTAAGGATTTGTAATTGTCTAACTTGCATAGATGAGGAAGGAGTTTCTTCAATGAATTGAACTAAGGCTAGAGAGGGAATAGCTACATTTTTAGGTAAGACGGCTTCTTTCCCATAGACCAAATTAAAAGGAGAAGTGCCAATTAAGGCTTTCTGAGTTATTCTATCTACCCATTGAGCAAACATCAAAGACTTATGCCAGTTGTTTTTGCTTTGGTCAATAGTTCGTTTAATAATCCTAATGAGATTATTGTTTGTGGATTCATCTAACCCATTTCCTTGCGGATAATAATTAGCAGAGTACTTAATCTTAAAACCTCTTTTAAGAGAAAACTTTGTCATATCATTACCTGAAAAATAAGATGCATTATCAAACATCAAGGCAGATGGCAGGCCAAATCTGGTAATGATAAATTGATCTATGAATTCAATAATGTTTTTAGAATTAGCTACCTTGAGTGCAATTTCTTACACCCATTTGGTGAAATAATCAGTGGTTGTAAGGATATATATATGTTGCTTAGAAGAATAAGGAAATATCTCACCTATTATGTCTAATTCCCATTGCTCGAATGGTTGGTCAATGTTGACTGGCTGTAATGGTAATGTGGGTTTCCTCTGTCTTCCAGCAACTATCTGACAAATTTTACATCTCTTTACATAATTGTGTGCATCTTTGAATAATGTTGGCCAGTAATAGCCGACATGCAGGATTTTGTGTGCAGTAGTATCTCCTCCAAAGTGACCACCAGCTCGTCCATCATGAAGTTCCTACAACAACTTCTATGCCTCAGATTTTTCAAGACATCTAAGTAAAATAGAATCATAATTTATTATAAACAACACATCATTGACAATTTGATATTGTCTAGCTTTTAGTCTCATGGCCCTTTTCTTTGTGTAATTCAATTGTGTTGGGGCATATCCATTTCTCAAGTAAAATATGATATTATCATATCTTGATTCAGTGTCACTAAGGCTTACCTTATAGACTTGTACATCATCACATGAATGTTGTAATGCTGATAGATTTGATGCTCCTGCCAATATCCTGCAAAAACCTTGACCTTTTGCAATTTTAGCTGGTCTAATTTCAATGTCATATTCTTGTAGAGTTGTAACCCAATTTGATATTTTCTGACCTACATCCCTTTCTATTAACATATTTCTCATTGTTGAGAATGGTACTATTACTTTGGTGTGGATTTTGAGAAGAAAAGGTCTGAAGTGTTTTATTGATTTGAAAACAACAAAAGCTTGTTTTTCAACATCTGAGTAATTCAATTCAGCTCCCTGCAAATTGGAGCTAAAGAAAGAGATTGGGGCTTCAGATTTTTCTTCATTTACTTGTGTCAATATGGCTGCATATGATTTCTCGGAAGCAAAAGTATATAAAATGAAATGATTTGAAAATTTTGGCGTTGCTAAAGATGGGTCATTTATAATTGCTTGTTTGATCAAGTTAAAAGCTTCATGTTCTAAGTGTCCCCATTTAAATAGAGAATTTTTCTTTATCATGGATTGAAGAGGTAAAACAATTCTTGAGAAGTCAGGGACAAACCTTTTAACAAAATTTATCTAACCTAGGAAAGATTGCATTGATTTTTTGTTATGCAGTAAAGGTATCTCAGAAATTTCTCTAATTCTGTCAGGGTCAATATGAATCCCTGCTTTGGACACAATGAATCCAAGGAGCTTTCCTTCACTTAGCACGAAAAAAAACTTCTTGGGATTAAGAGAAATCCCATACCTTTGGCAACGTTCAAAGATTTGCTTTAAATCCCTTAGATGATTATTGCACTTTCTGGAATATACAGTTATATCATCTAAGTAGATTACTACTAATTTGTTTACTAAACCTTTGAAGGCTATGTCCATGGCTCTCTGGAAAGTGGCACTAGCATTAATCAGTCCAAATGGCATCTTTTGATAAGCATAAGTGCCCCATTTTGTCCTGAATGTAGTTTTCAGCTAGTCGTCTGGATGTACTAAGATTTGATTATAACCAGAGAATCCATCCAGGAAAGACGTTAGTTTTGAGCCTGCAACTGATTGCAATATCTGTTCCATGGGGGCAATGGGAAATTGCCCTTTTGGCAAGCTTTATTGAGGTCGCAGAAGTCTATACATATCCCAATATCATCATTCTTTTTTTTTAATGGGACAAGATTGGAGACCCACCGAGAATGTCTTACAGGAAAAATAATCTTGGCTTTCAGCAATTTATTCAATTCAGATTTAATCTGACTTTCTAAATTAGGACGAATATTCCTTAATTTCTACTGAATAGGTCTTTCATCAGATGTCATGGTAATAGTGTGTTGAATAATAGAGGTGTCATATGTCTTAATATCTTCATAGTTCCATGCGAAGACATTCTTGTATCTGTTATGCTCCTATACCAATAGGTGTCATATTTCATGATTGACTGGTAAAATCCCAAATATGTTCATCCTTCCATGCTGCAAAGGTTCCATATTTTGAAAAAATAAAAAAATCTTAAAAAATGTAAAGAGGGTATGCCCTAAAAGAAAAATCAAAGGGCAAAAAGAATGAAATGGTCAAGAGAAAAAAGAAGAGAAATGAACCCCAAAAAGACCAGGAAAGTGTGTTAGTCCAAAATGACACTGCTATTCTATTTTTGCAAAAGAATCTCATTGTGTGCAGTTGGTTGACTCTTGCCACAGTTGATGGATGGCCAAACAGCTTAATCTTGGCCAGTTCATGTTTAAATTTCTTGTTTTAGAGATAGAGAATAAAATATGTCCAAACAGTTCAATCTTGGCAGATAAGTAGTTAGGTAGAGAAGCAAAAGTGCTCAACAGCTAAATCTAGGCCCTTGGTAGAAATAAGGAAAGACTTAGATAGGATTGCAGTCAAAATAAAAGAAGAGAGTAAGGGTTTGCTAGTCCAAGTGCACCCAAATAAAAGGAAGAAAAAATGTTAGGTACTATAGGCTAGGCAGGTAGTTTTGGTGTTGCAGAAGCATGCTTATGATTAGTCTTTGTTTCTCAACAAGTTCATCTTATTGATATCATAAGTACAATGGAAATTGTTTGGCTACAACTCAAGGGATGCATGTCTAACTTCCCTTCACACTTCTCCCAAAATCACTTACTAACCTCCCCCTAAGGATATTGAGATCTACTCAAAACTCTTACAGTCACTCCATTTCATGAAAAGCCTGAGGAAAATAGCATTCCTACTCAAAGCAAAGAAGCCACATTCCTTGTGTAAAATCCTTTTGTTCCCTCAACCTAAGTTATCAAACTTTATAACTTAGCGTTTTTTGTTACAAACCCATATTAACTACTAACACTAGTATATAACTCCCTATAGTTATTCCCCCTTTCCCATACTTTATTAATATATGCAAAACCCAAGATTTATAATAATCCCGCCCCGGTTTAGTTATAAACCATATCATTGTATTATCAGGGATTATTGGTTCATCTGGAACCATATAAAAAGCCTCCCTGTGCTCAAAAAATTTACGGTTAATTAACATCAGGTTAATTAAACTATTAAGACCCCCGACAACCAATAGCACACGCCCCGACATGTTTAAAATCATTGTTTATTTGATTGGGTCCCGCACCGTAGCCCTCCGCCACCTCATATCTCCGCTAGTCGTTAGATCCGAGCCCGTTGATCAGACGGCCCATGATCATATCACGGCACCCTTCCCTGCCGATATTTACCGCCCGGGGAGCCGGTGGTATTCCCACCGTACCTAGGACATGCAGCGCCCTCCCGGCATGCTCGCGGCCCTCCCCACCAAAACCGCTTCGGCCCATAAGCGGTGCGGGCCCAAACCACTTACCACTCCCGCTGACCCCCCCCCCCCCCCCCGCCCCGCTGACGTCACGACCACGTCATCGCCACGTCACCCTTTCGTACCCCGCTACGCGACAAACTATCCCGTCATGCTGACGTCATCCGACCAAAAGCGCCAAAAAGCTCGTGAAGCTGATTTTTTGTTAAAAAACCCGTAAAAATATCATTTTCGCTCATTTCTATTTGTTGTTTTCACAATACTGTTGCATGCAAAATCATGTCCAACAGCTACCAGAGCTCCAGTCCGCCACCCGACCAGCAAACTCCAGAATCCCGCTGCTCAACTCGTCAGTCGACCTACAAATTACACTCGTGCACTTCAAAAACACAGGTCTTTACCCCGTTCAACCTCCTAAACCCGTGTTTTTGGTTTTCCTCTACAAAATTGTGCCTGTAGGAGCCAATTTTAAACTCAAATAGTCCATAATTGCTGCACCAAGGCCCCATCACTACTTTGTAGCCTTTTTTCCACAGAATTTCAACCTCCGGTCCAAAAACACAAAAAACTGAACAATGGAAGCCCTGGTCGCCCTCAATTTTGTGCCTCTCAATGCACCTCATACAGACCAACATCCTTTACCCTTGGCCGACAGAGATTTCCAAATAAGAGACCCAATTGGTTGCCAAAATCATCTACAAACTTTCTGCCTAGTTAGAAACAATCATTTGGATAATTCTAATATCTATGGAATATGGGAATCCAATATCCCCAGGTACTACCTTCCCTTAGTCAATATATTCCCAGATATTGTTCGCCACTGCTATGCCAATTATGACCCTGTCAGTAAAGCAGTTATCTCTCCATCACAAGCTGTCCTTTTCTACATAACTGCTGAGTCTATTAATGAAATGCTACAATTCCATCCAGTTCAGCCTCTTGCCCCTCCCTCCATGGGATTTCTACTTGAGCAAGGCTCTCAACTGTCTAGTGCAGAAATAGCCCGGATGGCTAAGTTATTCATGAAGCCAGAATTCCAGCCCCAAGGCCCACCTCCTTATTCATATGTCTCCTTCAATGAAACTGGAAGAATTCTTCTTGAAATGATATCAATAATCTTGGGTTTCAGGTCCAGTGAATTTGTGGATGAGATGGTCCTGGTTTTGTTGTCCACCTTTACTCCAGGACAACCCTTGCTATTAAGTATGACTATGCCTCTTTCATTGCTGACAAAATCCATGGTCAAATTATGAATTTGGAAAGAGAAGGAGTGTTTAAATACACAAGTTTCATATATCATCTAATGTTGTATTGTCACCCAGACATTTTTATATTTCTCATCAAAAAATTGGATGCCAAAGGAGAGAGGAGGTCTGTAATCTTTTGGACCTCTGTCTTCCACAGAATTGTTGAATCCCCTTATACCTACTGTGAATTTATTGACCTATTTATACATCCAGCCTCCACTCTATTGATAGGAGCTCCTCCTCCTAGGCTATCTAGTGACATAAGGAAGATTCTACAGCTCTCCAAGAACTATAGGATAGGTGACTGGTATTTCCACCAGGATCACACTAAAATCAGGATATATAGTTGTGAGCTGTGCCCTTATAAGCTGCCAAAATATGTGCCTATGAGACTGTTTTCTCTAGAATATTCAGGCAACTAATCAATGCAGATTTGACTCACTTTTGCAATGTGAAGAAAAAATCTCAGCTGAGGATAAGAAACCAATTAGGCCCCTTTATCATCAATAAGAGGGAAGCATGGGAAGATGCTGATAAAATATTAGGGGAAGTCCTGAAATTGAAGAAAAGCTTCTGGTGGGTACCATATGACCCAAATGGCTTTATAAGTGAAAGAAAAGTAAAAAACCGGTTGTCAGCTTACACACATCATAGGATCCCTGAAGTAGAACAATATGCTAATCAGGATGAATGGATAGAGGGTACATTAGTAGAAGAACTTACTCGGCAACAAAAAATGGAACAAGCTATGAAAGATTTAGAAAAGACCCTTGACCTGGACTCTTTTGGACAGGTATCCTTCAAGCTACCTCAGCAAACGGGAGTGGGTACATCTTCTGCTGGGACTTCACAGCAACCTATACAAGGGGCCAGTACACCAGTTTCAGGTTCTTCAAAGGGCAAGGAAGTGGCAGGCACAGAGCAGCAAACTATGACAGATCAGCAGGAGCAAATTCCTCCAGCACAGACCAAAGCACTAGAGATACCAGCATTGCAGACTCCTCTAAATGAGGAAAAAGGTAAGAAAAGGGATAGAGAAGAGGCCACACCCATCAGTGGGCCTGCAGAACAGCCAGGTGCTAAAAGGAAAAGACTGAATCCTCTACCTGAAGAGGAAATCATTGAAGAAACATTAGAGAGCCTGAGAGGTGAGATGGCATCCAGGCCACAGACCTCCCTAGTGATAGATACCTCAACCAGCTCACACAGGCAGGAGCTGGAAAGGCAACATAGTGTGGAAGTTTCATCCACAAGGCCACCAAGCAAACAGACCTCTGATGTCAAAATAACATTCACAGAAATAAAAGCTAGAAATGATCCATTGAGGCTGCAAATTTATGACCAATATCTTAAGATGGCCCCCACAAAACAAAAAAGATTGATGTCTGCATATGACATAAAGGAGGGAAAAATGATCATGAGCTATTTTAAGCCCAAGGTGCAGCAACCAAAATCGGCAGCTGATTATATCAGGACAAATCTGGAGGTCTTCGCCAAAGACATTCACCCAATAGACCAGATTGAGCTGCACAAACAGACAGGAGAAATGGTGTATTCTACACTAGCTGACAAAGCAATGTTGGCTCATAAATTGCAAAATTCATTGGAGAACACCTCTGCTCAGCTAGATTTAGAAAAAGCTTCCTCTCTGGCAAAGGACAACAGGATTAAATCCTTGGAAGATATTATCATTGAGCTGGGACATGATCCCAAAGATGCCAAGGGCATAAGAGCACTAATGAAGAAGAAGGAAGAGGACATTACTGCCCTTAGAAAATAGTTCAAAATTCCTCCTTCTATGCATCTGGAGACAGCAGATGTTTTGCAGCAGAAATCCAAGGAGGACATGATGGACCTGCTCATGAGGTTAAACGAAAGATTGAGTGAGACAGAGCAGGCATTGGATAAAGCATTACAAGAAAAGCAAGGAGAGTCAACCTCCCAGCCACCTGAAGTAACTCCAACGGTCATAACTGCCCCTCCCATAGGTATAACAGCAGTACCTTCCACTATCCCAGTATCAACTGCAGAAATCATCATAGGAGCAACATCAAAAACAACAGCACCAGGCAGCAGTACTGCTACGACCACAGAGCAGTTAATCAAAGCCATGGAGCAGTTGAAACTCCAAGTATCTGAATTGAAGCAAGTAAAATAAAAATTGGCAAAGATTGAGCAAAGCTATGACAAGTCCAAAATGACTGTGGCAGAAAAGACAAGGGAAGTCAAAGCATTGGAAAATAAGGTAAGATCCTTAGAAAAAGATCTCTCTCTGCATAAGCCTCTGGCAGAAATCAGAGGAATCCTGTGGAACAACATCATTCAATCACTTAGTGGTATATGGAGGTCTATTCAGACCATTTATGAACAAATTGATTTGATAAAAGTAGCCCAAGTGGAAGTTCAAAAAACAAGAGCTGTATTGGGGCAAATGCCTGAGCAAGCTAACAGGCTAATCAATTTTTTGAATAACAAGACGAGTGAAGAGCTGGAAACACTGGATATCAGAGACAGAACAGGTACCATTTTGGACATCAAGAGAGTTCTAACCATGATAAGTCTAATGCAAAACATGGACAGGAGATGCCAGGACATGCAGGTAGAAATTGACTCTTTCACAAACAAATTTACAGTCCTGAATCAAAAAGGTTTGCCAAGTCCTGTAGAACATAATGACCGTCTAATGAAGCACAAGGACTATATACACAAATTAAATACATTTTCTGTCAATCAAGCTAGTGCATCTTCAAGTACTTCAACAGAAAAGGCACTTCCATCTGGCCAGTCCCTTTATGATAGCCTGGAAAATCTTTTTTACATAGAGCATGTGGTAAAGCATCTGTTCACCACCCCACCTAATTTCTTCAAGTACACAGAGACCGATGAGACTTTAAGGAAGCCACAGAGACATCAAATACCAGGACCAGAATGGTGGCAAAGCATGCTAGAGATCCTGTAGACTTGTCATTGGTCAAACAAAATTACGCACCATCTGTTATAAATGCACAAAGCAGAACTAATCCACAGTCCTGCAAATTAAAGCGTATCACATCAGCATTAAAGAAGGCTCAGCCAAAGCAGAAAGATCAACGCAGAGGACCCGTAGGGAACAGCTGGAAGCCGACTTGCAACATCTACCTCCAGTACTTCTCATAAATTCGGATCAACCAACGTAGCACGAATTTATTACATCTATTTATTATCTCCTTGTTTTCGAGACTGTCTGTATCTATCTATGTAAGAGAAACATTAATTGTCAACATATATTTATTTCTATTAGATATTTTGCATAATATCTTGGCATTTGTGTATAAATACCCCCTGAGACGAAGTATTTGGGGTTGGTTGGTGGTGAAAGTTCATAGCTGTGACTGTAATCCTGAACAATTTTTGGAATAAAAGGTTGTTGGAACCATTTAGTCTTGCTCACTGGATGAAGAATTGATGCTAAGGACCATTTTGTAGAATTCTTGAATCATTTCATGGATCAATAAGTCTCTTCTAACTTGTGTTTTACAGTTTATGTGTTTACTATATCATCTATGTTTCATGATCTTAGTAATAGAGAAAAGATTAACCCAGAATTTGCTTGTTTGCACTCTGTGTTCAATCTCTATTATTATTAATATTTTCTTGAAGAATTAGCATAAACAGCGAATTCTTAATTGCTCCTGTTTCCCCTTGTTCTCTCATCTTGAATATTAGCTAAGGAATTCTTAATTGCTCCTTGGAAATAATCATCCATTTTCCCTCTGTCAACATGATGAAGGATTCTTAATTTCCCTTCACCCATTGACTCCATTCCATTAGATTTCAGGCCATAAGTTGTTCCATATTTGAGTACCTTGCTCTGTGATAAATCCTCTGATAATAAACTTAACCCAGGAAGCCATCTTTCTTTGACTCCACCATTCCCAATGGACTGAAATGCTTCAGCCTCACCTCACTGTTCTATCGACTCCCCATCCTTCTAACCAAAACTCAAAACAAACCTTTGCACTTCATAACTAGCCTAATACACCCCAAAACAAAACTAAATTATAAAGAGAGAGCCCTGTCTGGATACAGATTGGCTAGAATATGTTTTAAAAATATTGGTTTGTGGTTACCTCGGCCGTATTCCCTTTCTTACAACTTTTGGGAACAACCTGAGTGATAACATCATTGGCGACTCCACTAAGGATCTAAATGATTGTTTGTTATTGCTGATTAATTTTTAAAGCTACAGATGGAGCCCGAAGTTGGCCAGGTAGCCTTTGAGACTGTTTTTGCTATGCAATTAAAGGAGTAAATAAAATCTGCTTCAGTTTATCTCCAGTCTAGTTTTAGGCTTTGAACAGCTGTCTCAAATACTTGATCAGTTCCCTGTTTCAAAAGATCTTTGGGAAAATTCAAAACTCCCATATTTTAAAACTTCCTTCAAGACATTGTTAAAGTTGTATTCTTCAAAATATCTCAAGAAAAACCAAAATATATTCAGAAGCTGGCTCCAAAGAAGAAAATCCGTTACACTAGATCAAATCCAGATCCAAATCCCCCACCTGTGTTTCAAAATCCCAATTTGATTCCTAAGAACCTTAGAAGCCAACAACCTTACCCAATCTGAGCTTACTCCTGCAAAAGCATCAGTCCTTTCTGCCATTACTGTTGCTTCTCCTAGTTCACCATCAGCACTTCAAACCATCTTTTCCACTCCCCCATCCACATCACATATTTCAACTAGTATCCCTGGTCTCCCAACTGTTACATTTATCTCTGCAAATATGGCAAACCAATATGCTCCCTTACAATTACCTGCAAATCCAGGGGCTATGACTCAAGATTATCAAAGAAAAATCACCTTTTTGATGGTATTGGCACTTACACAGCTCAACAACACACCAAGAAAATGATGGATTATTTTGAAAACTATGAGATTGATGATGATGATGTCAGAATGATTTTTTTTTTCCAAAGCTTAATTGGCGATGTTAGGGCCTGGTTTAGAGCACTCCCTACAAACACTATCAATGATTTGGAAGCTCTTTATCAGACCTTCCTAAACAGATGGGAAAAGAAAAAATATCCCCTCCACATTTTAGCAGAATATGAAAACTTAAAGAGAGGTCCACAAGAAATTGTTCAAGATTATTGCGCCAGATTTAACAATGTGTACCATGCTATTCCTCAGAATCTTAGGCCTCCACTGAACTTGGCCTTGATCAAATTCCCTGATGGATTTGACTCAGACATGGCATACCAGCTTAGGGAAAGAGCTCCTCGCAGCCTAGAAGACATGCAGAGTATAGCTGTTAGTGTTGAGGCCAACCTGATTTCCAAACGAGCTCGAGCTAGGGCTGAAAGAAGGATACCCATCAAAGAAGAACCTTCTGCATTTGAGCAGAAGTTAGATGCTATAATTAAAGGCATGGACAGACTTGGTGATAGGGTAGAAACAATTGAGAGAAAGTCCCCTTGGTATGGTCAACCGAACAACATTGCAAGAAACCCAAATTTCAGAAAAAATCAAAATCCCAATACTGGAAAGGCTGGCCCTGACCAGAACATTAGACCTCCATTCCAAGAAAACTATGCTGAAGCTTAAACTTCTAGTGAACGAATAGAATACACTCAAATTAACTTAATGGGGCTTAGTAGTGAACAACAAATTTTCCTAACCCAAGAAGACCAAGAGGCTCACGCTCTTAATCAGTTTCAAAACGAATCAGGTGAGTCATTCGATTTTAGAGAAGGATATGACACTACCATCTATGAAGTTCACAAGCAATATAATCTCAGAAGCAGGAGAATAGAGGTCCCTGATGACAACAAATAGAAAGAAACTAAACAATCTAGCAAAGCCAAAATCAAGAACCCTCCTATGCAAATTCCCCCTAAAACAGTTCCTAACCCAAACAGTCCAATGCTTGAAGATATTTCAGATAATCATCAGCCTAATAAAAAATATTTGGATCCAATTCCTTCCAAAGAAATGGTGAAAGAACCTACATAAGTTGACATACAAGCAGCTTCAGCCCACAACACTGCTCCTGATAAAGGACAAAACACTGAAAAAATAGTTGAAAAAGAAAATTTCGCTGCCCGAAATGAGAAAACTCAAGTAGAAAAACCTTTTAACCTTGAGACTGAAATAGGCAAGTTAAAAATAGCAATTCCATTATCAGAATTGGCTAAGTATGATGTCTATAGAGAACAAATCAGCAGATCACTTCAAATTTCTGAAAACAGAGATGCAGTAAATGTCCTTGATGACCAACCAAAATTGATTTTTGGTCCTGAAGTAAACGTAAATCAATAGATGGAGGGGTCCCTCCTTTCTATGTTAGTCTGAACATTCATGACAACATACTGCACAATGCAATGTCTGATTCTGGAGCTTCCCATAATTTAATGCCCAAATCTGTAATGGAAAAGTTGGACCTAGATATCACCAGGCCATACAAAGACTTGTTCTCTTTTGATTCAAGCCAGTTTAGATGTCTAGGATTGATCAAAGATTTATGTGTATCACTAGTTCAATACCCTGCCAAGACAATTTTAATGGATGTAGTGGTAGCTGATATCCCACCCAAGTATGGTATGTTGTTGTCTAGATCTTGGGGTGCAAAGCTCCAGGGATCTTTACAGCTAGACTTGTCCTATGCTACCATTTCAGTATTTGGCCAACCAAAGAGATTATACCGTGAAACCTTGATGAAATACGTCGTCAGCAGCCAGGAGAAACCCAAAAATTTTCCCATCTATTCTAGGCATTCTGATATGGACTCCTTTATCCTATACAATGCTGAAATTTACCCTCCAACTCATGGCAAGGTTTTAGCACTTGAACAAGAAGAGATCATAAATGAAAAACCTATTGCCCAAACCCAAGAAATTTCTCAAAAAATTGTTATATCAGACACTCAAGGGAAACCACATGAAACTGAAGATCCAAATCTGCCTAGTAAGCAAATTTCTAAGATCCCTGATACTAGCTGTAACCAAGAAATCCTTTGGTATTTAGAATTTGATGGATCTGTCAATAAACTAGGAGCTGGAGTAGGAATTTGGATACATAACATGGAAAATGATCATGCTGAAGGATATGCATACAGGTTGAATTTCAGATGCACTAATAACATGGCTGAATATGAAGCCCTCCTGCTAGGACTCAAAGTGATCAAAAGCTTAGGGGCAGTTAGGGTATCAATTTTAGGAGACTCTGATTTAGTTATTCAACAAATGAAAGGAAACTTCCTCACAAATGATCTTAGATTAAGGTCTTATAGAGGAGCAGCAATTGAAATACTCAATACCTTTCTTGAAACTCAACTTGCTAAAATTCCAAGGAAACACAATTTGCATGCTCATAGCTTGGCAATATTTGCCAGCACTTGCAAACTCCCATTTGAGCCTAATCATCATTTTACAGCTGAAATTAAACACAGGCCAACTGTACTAGACAATGTAAAAAATTGGCAAGTGTTTGACAATGACACTCAGATTAATAATTTCTTGACCTTAAAAGAAGAATTTTCCAGCACCAATATAGACACAGGCACCGTTTGTGAAGTTGATCAAATAGACAAAGTTGAAACACACATTTCAGCTGAAACAGCAACTCAAATACTACATCCAACAAAATTTACCAGCAAAGAGTTGCAAGAGCTTAAAGAAATAGACTTTGATGAAGCTATTGGAGGAGAATCTGAAGTTATTGATTTAAAGGACAATTTTTTACCCACGGGCTTGACTCCTCTGGAAGACATTTTCGATTCTAATGATATCCCAAGAAAATCCAAAATGCAGCCATTAAATGCAGAAATTGAAGACTATAACATAGGGACTGAACAGAATCCTAAAATGATAAAATTTTCCAAAACTTTACCTACTGACCAAAAGCTGAAATATATGGAACTGTTCAAAGAATTTCAGGATGTCTTTGCATGGAGCTATGAAGATCTTAAATCCTATGATACTTCATTGATTTAGCATACCATACTCCTCAAAGAAAATCAAAAACCTTTCAAGCAAAAAGTTAGAAGGGTCAACCCTGTACTCCTTCCTCTCATTGAAAAAGAAGTCAAGAGAATGTATGAAGCTGGGATAATTGCACCCATTAGATTTTCATAATGGGTCTCCAATTTAGTGCCCACTAGGAAGAAAACATGAGAGATTAGACTGTGTGTTGATTTAAGAAATCTGAATAAAGTCTCTTTAAAAGATCACTACCCCTTACCCAAGATGGACCACATTTTACAAAGGGTAGTAGGTGCCTCTAGAATTTCACTGCTAGACGGGTTTTCAGGCTTCAACCAGATTTTAGTTCACCCTGACGATCAAGAAAAAACTGCTTTTACAACTCCATGGGGAACTTTTAAATATGTGAAAATGCCATTTGGACTCAAGAATGCAAGGGCGACCTTCCAACATGCAATGGACATAGCTTTTTTCTAAAGAAATTCATATTTTTCTAGTCATATACTTAGATGATCTCACTGTGTTTTCCAAATCAGATCAACAGCACCTAGAGCATCTAAGGCAAGTGTTTTTAACCTGCAGAAAATATGGTATATCACTGAATCCAAAGAAGTCATTGTTTGGCCTAGAAGAAGGCAAACTGTTAGGTCACATAATTTCAAGAGATGGCATCAAAATTGACCCTGACAGAATACAAGCCATCTGACAAATACCTCATCCCATAAATGTCAAAGAACTCCAAGCTTTCCTAGGGAAAATTAATTTTTTAAGAAGGTTCATACCCAACTTGGCTGAGCTAATAAGATTGTTGAATAATATGCTGAAAAAAGATTCCAAGGTCAAATGGACATTAGAACCCAAGTAAGCATTTGAAGAAATCAAGACAACCTTAACGAAAACTCCAGTCCTCACAAGCCCAAAATTTGACAGAGACTTCATTATATTTTCATTTGCATCTGAACACACTATTGCTGTTATTTTGCTACAGAAAGATGACCAAGGATGTGAAAAACCCATAGCCTTCTTTAGCAAAGCACTTAGGGATGCCCCTCTAAAATACCCAATCATGGAAAAACAAGCTTATGCACTTGTGAAAGCCATTAAAGATTTCAGAGTCTATATACTACACTCTCATTTAATGGCTTATGTGTCAAGCACTGTTTTCAAAGATATCCTAACCCAAGAGGGGATTGAAGGCCAAAGAGGTAAATTGATTGCTACTATATTAGAGTATGATATTGAAATAAAACCTACAAAGCTGATAAAAGGACAGGGTTTGGCTAAACTCTTGACTGAAACCAATAGCCAAGCCCTAGATATTAATGAACTGGATAACAAACAGGAGATGACGGCTCCACAAATCAGCCAGGCCTTCCTAGAATCACCTTGGTATGCTGATATCTATTATGTATTATTAAACCTGCAGGCTCTTCCAGGGTTATCCAGAACAAAGAAAAGATTTATAAAAATGAAAGCTTTAAAGTTTTGTATTTTAGATGGTGCTATCTTTTGGAAAAATCATGAAGGTGTTCTATTAAATTTTCTGATAAAAGATGAAATTGACAAAGTGCTCAAAGAATTTCATGCAGCGGACTGTGGTGGACATTTGTATTGGAAATCAACTGCTGATAAAATCCTAAGGGCTGGATTTTACTGGCCCACTTTGTTTGCTGATGTCAAAAAGTTTGTTACTGCTCGCCACAAGTGTCAAATCTTTGAAGGCAAGAGGAAAATTCTGCCTTTACCCCTTAGACCAATTTCTACTGAAAGACCATTTCAGCAATGGGGTTTAGATTTCATTGGGGAAATTCACCCTCCCTCTTCTGGCCAACATAAATGGATTTTGATAGCTACAGACTATTTCACCAAGTGGATAGAAGTCATCCCTTGTAGACAAGCCAATGATTCAGTGATCATGCAATTCCTAGAAACCAACATCCTGTCTAGATTTGGTTGTCCTGATAAAAATATAACAGACAATGTTGTTGCTTTTAAATCCAAGAGAATGATCAATTTCTTTCACAAATATCACATTACCTTAGGCCACTCCACAGCCTATTACCCTCAGGGTAATGGTCTAGCTGAGTCATCCAACAAAAGCTTCATGAATATCATCAAGAAAGTATTGGAAGGAAACAAGAATAATTGGCATAAGAAGCTCATAAATGCATTATGGGCAGACATGTTAACTACCAAGAGATCCATTGGAATCAGTCCCTATGAGCTTGTCTATGGTATGGAAGCTGTATTTCCTTCCTCCTTGGGAATACCTGTAATGAAATTGTTTCAAGAAGTCCAAGTACATCCCAATGACATCCAAAGAAGGATAAATCAAACTATACATTTGCAGCAGACTAGAGAAGAGGTATATCAAATATCTCAAGTGTTGCAAGAAAAACTCAAGAAGATATTTGATAAGAGGACCAAAGCAGAGGATTTTTTCATAGGAGACAAAGTTCTGAAATGGGATTCCAGAAGGGAAGATAAAGGAAAACATGGAAAGTTTGACTTCCTGTGGAAGGGACCTTTTGTTATTCAGGCCTCACAAGGAAACAATACCTACTTTTTGAAAAGCCTGGATAGTATAGAAGCAAAGATGGACCAGTTAATGGTCGTATGCTGAAGCATTATTTTGATCCAGTTTGTTAATATATTAGCACTCTAACTTGTACATAAGAATGTTTAGTTTGTGCAATTTATTATAGCAATAAGAATGTAAAGGAATGTAGGAAATTTTGAGGAGCAGTCAAGGAACTATACCACCTTTTTTTGTTACCTTTTTTTTTAGTTTAAACAGAAATTGAAGAAGAAGACTAGGGAGATGAAAGTATGAGAACAAAAAATTACACAAATTATCCAAAAACAGAGATACAATGGTTTGGATCATCTCATGAAAGATGGGTCCACTTTACATGCTCCTCTGTACAGTTTGTTTGCAGCAAAGAAAGATTCCAGAAAGTAGCAAGAATTGAACATAAGGCCATCTGACCTGTTGTTCTTAACTTTTCACCAGGAAAAGCCATCCCCAAGTGGAGCCAATGTTATGCTCATATACCAATAGGTGTCATATTTCAAGATTAACTGGTAAAATCCCAAATATGTTCATCCTTCCATGCTGCAAAGGTTCCATATTTTGAAAAAATAAAAAAAAACTTAAAAAATGTAAAGAGGGTATGCCCTAAAAGAAAAATCAAAGGGAAAAAAGAATGAAATGGTCAAGAGAAAAAAGAAGAGAAATGAACCCCAAAAAGACCAGGAAAGTGTGCTAGTCCAAAATGCCACTGCTATTCTATTTTTGCGAAAGAATCTCATTGTGTGCAGTTGGTTGACTCTTGCCACAGTTGATGGATGGCCAAACAGCTTAATCTTGGCCAGTTCATGTTTAAATTTCTTGTTTTAGAGATAGAGAATAAAATCTGTCCAAACAGTTCAATCTTGGCAGATAAGTAGTTAGGTAGAGAAGCAAAAGTGCTCAATAGCTAAATCTGGGCCCTTGGTAGAAATAAGGGCAGACTTAGATAGGATTGCAGTCAAAAATAAAAGAAGAGAGTAAGGGTTTGCTAGTCCAAGTGCACCCAGATAAAAGGAAGAAAAAATGTTAGGTACTATAGGCTGGGCAGGTAGTTTTGGTGTTGCAGAAGCATGCTTATGATTAATCTTTGTTTCTCAACAAGTTCAACTTATTGATATCATAAGTACAATGGCAATTGTTTGGCTGCAACTCAAGGGATGCATGTCTAACTTCCCTTCACACTTCTCCCAAAATCACTTACTAACCTCCCCCTAAGGATTTTGAGATCTGCTCAAAACTCTTACGATCACTCCATTTCGTGAAAAGACTGAGGAAAATAGCATTCCTACTCAAAGCAAAGAAGCCACATTCCTTGTGTAAAATCCTTTCGTTCCCTCAACCTAAGTTATCAAACTTTATAACTTAGCGTTTTTTGTTACAAACCCATATTAACTGCTAACACTAGTATATAACTCCCTATAGTTATTCCCCCTTTCCCGTACTTTATTAATATATGCAAAACCCAAGATTTTATAATAATCCCGCCCCGATTTAGTTATAAACCATATCATTGTATTATCAGGGATTATTGGTTCATCTGGAACCATTTAAAAACCCTCCCCGCGCTCAAAAAATTTATGGTTAATTAACATCAGGTTAATTAAACTATTAAGACCCCTGACAGCCAATAGCACACGCCCCGACATGTTTAAAATTGGGTCCTGCACTGTAGCCCTCCGCCACCTCATATCTCTACCAGCTGTTAGATCCGGGCCCGTTGAACGGACGACCCACAATCATATTGCGACACCCTTCCCTGCTGATATTTACCGCCCGGAGAGCCGGTGGTATTCCTGCCGTACCTGGGACACGTGGCGCCCTCCCGGCATGCTCGCGGCCCTCCCCACCAAAACTGCTTCAGCCCATAAGCGGTGCGAGCCCAAACCACTTGCCGCTCCTGCTGACGTCACGACCACATCATCGCCACATCACCCTTCTGTACCCCGCTATGCAACAAACTATCCCATCATGCTGACATCATCCGACCAAAAGCGCCAAAAAGCCCGTGAAGCCAATTTTTTGTTAAAAAACCCATAAAAACGTCATTTTTGCTCATTTCTATTCATTGTTTTCACAATAATGTTGCATGCAAAATCACGTCAAGCAGCTACCAGAGCTCCAGTCCGCCACCCCGACCAACAAACTCCAGTATCCCACTGCTCAACTCATCGGTCAACCTACAAATTACACTCGTACGCTTCAAAAACACAGGTATTTACCCCATTCCACCTCCCGAACCGATGTTTTTGGTTTTCCTCTGCAAAAATTGTACCTGTAGGAGCCAATTTTAAACTCAAATAGTCCATAATTGCTGCACCAAGGCACCCATCACTGCTCTGTAGCCTTTTTTCCACAGAATTTCAACCTCCAGTCCAAAAACACAAAAAATTGAACAATGGAAGCCCCGGTCGCCCTCAATGTTGTGCCTCTTAGTGCACCTCATATTGACCAGCATCATTTACCCTTGGCCGACAGAGATTTCCAAATAAGAGACCCAATTGGTTGCCAAAATCATCTGCAAACTTTCTGCCTAGTCAGAAACAGTCATTTGAATAATTCTGATATCTATGGAATATGGGAATCCAATATCCCCAGGTACTACCTTCCCTCAGTCAATATATTCCCAGATATTGTTCACCACTGTTGTGCCAATTATGACCCTGTCAGTAAAGCAGTTATCTCTCCATCACAAGTTGTCCTTTTCTACATAACTACTGAGTCTATCAATGAAATGCTACAATTCCATCCAGTTCAGCCTCTTGCCCCTCTCTCCATGGGATTTCTACTTGAGCAAGGCTCTCAACTGTCTAGTGCAGAAATAGCCCGGATTGCTAAGTTATTCATGAAGCCAGAATGCCAGCCCCAAGGCCCACCTCCTTATTCATATGTCTCCTTCAATGAAACTGGAAGAATTCTTCTTGACATGATATCAATAATCTTGGGTTTCAGGTCCAGTGAATTTGTGGATGAGATGGTCCTGGTTTTGTTGTCCACCTTTACTCCAGGACAACCCCTTGCTATTAAGTATGACTATGCCTCTTTCATTGCTGACAAAATCCATGGTCAAATTATGAATTTGGAAAGAGAAGGAGTGTTTAAATACACAAGTTTCATATATCATCTACTATTGTATTATCACCCAGACATTTTTATATTTCTCATCAAAAAATTGGATGCCAAAGGAGAGAGGAGGTCTGTAATCTTTTGGACCTCTGTCTTCCACAGAATTGTTGAATCCCCTTATACCTACTATGAATTTATTGACCTATTTATACATCCAGCCTCCACTCTATTGATAGGAGCTCCTCCTCCTAGGCTATCTGGTGACATAAGGAAGATTCTACAGCTCTCCAAGAACTACAGGATAGGTGACTGGTATTTCCACCAGGATCACACTAAAATCAGGATATATAGCTGTGAGTTGTGCCCTTATAAGCTGCCAAAATATGTGCCTATGAGACTGTTTTCTCTAGAATATTCAGGCAACTAATCAATGCAGATTTGACTCACTTTTGCAATGTGAAGAAAAAATCTCAGCTGAGGATAAGAAACAAATTAGGCCCCTTTATCATCAATAAGAGGGAAGCATGGGAAGATGCCAATAAAATATTAGGGGAAGTCCTGAAATTGAAGAAAAGCTTCTGGTGGGTACCATATGACCCAAATGGCTTCATAAGTGAAAGAAAAGTAAAAAACCGGTTGTCAGCTTACACACATCATAGGATCCCTGAAGTAGAACAATATGCTAATCAGGATGAATGGATAGAGGGTACATTAGCAAAGAACTTACTCGGCAACAAAAAATGGAACAAGCTATGAAAGATTTAGAAAAGACCCTTGACCTGGACTCTTTTGGACAGGTATCCTTCAAGCTACCTCAGCGAACAGGAGTGGGTACATCTTCTGCTGGGACTTCACAGCAACCTATACAAGGGGCCAGTACACCAGTTTCAGGTTCTTCAAAGGGCAAGGAAGTGGCAGGCACAAAGCAGCAAACTATGACAGATCAGTAGGAGCAAATTCCTCCAGCACAAACCAAAGCATTGGAGATACCAGCATTGCAGACTCCTCTAAATGAGGAAAAAGGAAAGAAAAGGGATAGAGAAGAGGCCACACCCATCAGTGGGCCTGCAGAACAGCCAAGTGCTAAAAGGAAAAGATTGAATCCTCTACCTGAAGAGGAAATAATTGAAGAAACATTAGAGAGCCTGAGAGGTGACACGGCATCCAGGCCACAGACCTCCCTAGTGATAGATACCTCAACCAGCTCACACAGGCAGGAGCTGGAAAGGCAACATAGTGTGGAAGTTTCATCCACAAGGCCACCAAGCAAATAGACCTCTGATGTCAAAATAACATTCACAGAAATAAAAGCTAGAAATGATCCATTGAGGCTGCAAATTTATGACCAATATCTTAAGATGGCCCCCACAAAACAACAAAGATTTATGTCTGCATATGACATAAAGGAGGGAAAAATGATCATGAGCTATTTTAAGCCCAAGGTGCAACAACCAAAATCGGCAGCTGATTATATCAGGACAAATCTGGAGGTCTTCGCCAAAGACATTCACCCAATAGACCAGATTGAGCTGCACAAACAGACAGGAGAAATGGTGTATTCTACACTAGCTGACAAAGCAATGTTGGCTCATAAATTGCAAAATTCATTGGAGAACACCTCTGCTCAGCTAGATTTAGAAAAAGCTTCCTCTCTGGCAAAGGACAACAGGATTAAATCCTTGGAAGATATTATCATTGAGCTGGGACATGATCCCAAAGATGCCAAGGGCATAAGAGCACTAATGAAGAAGAAGGAAGAGGACATTACTGCCCTTATAAAACAGTTCAAAATTCCTCCTTCTATGCATCTGTAAATAGCAGATGTTTTGCAGCAGAAATCCAAGGAGGACATGATGGACCTGCTCATGAGGTTAAACGAAAGATTGAGTGAGACAGAGCAGGCATTGGATAAAGCATTACAAGAAAAGCAAGGAGAGTCAACCTCCCAGCCACATGAAGTAACTCCAACGGTCATAACTGCCCCTCCCATAGGTATAACAGCAGTACCTTCCACTATCCCAGTATCAACTGCAGAAATCATCATAGGAGCAACATCAACAGCAACAGCACCAGGCAGCAGTACTGCTATGACCACAGAGCAGTTAATCAAAGCCATGGAGCAGTTGAAACTCCAAGTATCTGAATTGAAGCAAGTAAAATAAAAATTGGCAAAGATTGAGCAAAGTTATGACAAGTCCAAAATGACTGTGGCAGAAAAGATAAGGGAAGTCAAAGCATTGGAAAATAAGGTAAGATCCTTAGAAAAAGATATCTCTCTGCATAAGCCTCTGGCAGAAATCAGAGGAATCCTGTGGACCAACATCATTCAATCACTTATTAGTATATGGAGGTCTATTCAGACCATTTATGAACAAATTGATTTGATAAAAGTAGCCCAAGTGGAAGTTCAAAAAACAAGAGCTGTATTGGGGCAAATGCCTGAGCAAGCTAACAGGCTAATCAATTTTTTGAATAACAAGACGAGTGAAGAGCTGGAAACACTGGATATCAGAGATAGAACATGTACCATTTTGGACATCAAGAGAGTTCTAACCATGATAAGTCTAATGCAAAACATGGACAGGAGATAACAGGACATGCAGGTAGAAATTGACTCTTTCACAGACAAATTTATAGTCCTGAATCAGAAGGTTTTCCAAGTCCTGTAGGACATAATGACCGTCTAATGAAGCACAAGGACTATATACACAAATTAAATACATTTTCTGTCAATCAAGCTAGTGCATCTTCAAGTACTTCAACAGAAAAGGCACTTCCATCTGGCCAGTCCCTTTATGATAGCCTGGAAAATCTTTTTTACATAGAGCATGTGGTAAAGCATCTGTTCGCCACCCCACCTAATTTCTTCAGGTACACAGAGACCGATGAGACTTTAAGGAAGCCACAGAGACATCAAATACCAGGAACAGAATGGTGGCAAAGCATGCTAGAGATCCTGTAGACTTGTCATTGGTCAAACAAAATTACGCACCATCTCTTATAAATGCACAAAACAGAACTAATCCACAGTCCTGCAAATTAAAGCGTATTACATCAGCATTAAAGAAGGCTCAGCCAAAGCAGAAAGATCAACGTAGAGGACCCGTAGGGAACAGCTGGAAGCCGACTTGCAGCATCTACCTCCAGTACTTCTCATAAATTCGGATCAACCAGCGTAGCATGAATTTATTACATCTATTTATTATCTCCTTGTTTTCGAGACTGTCTGTCTCTATCTATGTAAGAGAAACATTAATTGTCAGCATATATTTATTTCTATTAGATATTTTGCATAATATCTTGGCATTTTTGTATAAATACCCCCTCAGACGAAGTATTTGGGGCTGGTTGGTGGTGAAAGTTCATAGCTGTGACTGTAATCCTGAACAATTTTTGGAATAAAAGGCTGTTGGAACCATTTAGTCTTGCTCACTGGATGAAGAATTGATGCTAACGACCATTTTGCAGAATTCTTGAATCATTTCATGGATCAATAAGTCTCTTCTAACTTGTGTTTTACAGTTTATGTGTTTACTATATCATCTATGTTTCATGATCTTAGTAATAGAGAAAAGATGAACCCAGAATTTGCTTGTTTGCACTCTGTGTTCAATCTCTATTATTATTAATGTTTTCTTCAATAATTAGCATAAACAGCGAATTCTTAATTGCTCCTGTTTCCCCTGGTTCTCTCTTCTTGAATATTAGCTAAGGGATTCTTAATTGCTCCTTGGAAATAATCATCCATTTTCCCTCTGTCAACATGATGAAGGATTCTTAATTTCCCTTCACCCATTGACTCCATTCCATTAGATTTCAGGCCATAAGTTGTTCCATATTTGAGTACCTTGCTCTGTGATAAATCCTCTGATAATAACCTTAACCCAGGAAGCCATCTTTCTTTGACTCCATCATTCCCAATGGACTGAAATGCTTCAGCCTCACCTCACTGTTCTATCGACTCCCCATCCTTCCAACCAAAACTCAAAACAAACCTTTGCACTTCATAACTAGCCTAATACACCCCAAAACAAAGCTAAATTATAAAGAGAGAGCCCTGTCTGGATACAGATTGGCTAGAATATGTGTCTAAAATATTGGTTTGTGGTTACCTCGGCCGTATTCCCTTTCTTACAACTTTTGGGAACAACCTGAGTGATAACATCATTGGCGACTCCACTAGGGATCTAAATGATTGTTTGTTACTGCTGATTAATTTTTAAAGCTACAGATGGAGCCCGAAGTTGGCCAGGTAGCCTTTGAAACTGTTTTTGCTATGCAATTACAGGAGTAAATAAAAGTTGCTTCAGTTTATCTCCAGTCTAGTTTTAGGCTTTGAACAACTGTCTCAAATACTTGATCAGTTCCTTGTTTCAAAAGATCTTTGGGAAAATTCAAAACTCCCATATTTTAAAACTTCCTTCAAGACATTGTTAAAGTTGTATTCTTCAAAATATCTCAAGAAAAACAAAAATATATTCAGAAGATGGCTCCAAAGAAGAAAATCTGTTACACTAGATCAAATCCAGATCCAAATCCCCCACCTGTGTTTCAAAATCCCAATTTGATTCCTCAGAACCTTAGAAGCCAACAGAACCTTACCCAATCTGAGCTTACTCCTGCAAAAGCATCAGTCCTTTCTGCCATTACTGTTGCTTCTCCTAGTTCACCATCAGCACTTCAAACCATCTTTTGCACTCCCCCCATCCACATCACATATTTCAACTAGTATCCCTGGTCTCCCAACTGTTACATTTATCTCTGCAAATATGGCAAACCAATATGCTCCCTTGCAATTACCTGCAAATCCAGGGGCTATGACTCAAGATTATCAAAGCAAAATCACCTTTTTGATGGTATTGGCACTTACACAGCTCAACAACACACCAAGAAAATGATGGATTATTTTGAAAACTATGAGATTGATGATGATGATGTCAGAATGAATTTTTTTTTCCAAAGCTTAATTGGCGATGTTAGGGCCTGGTTTAGAGCACTCCCTACAAACACTATCAATGATTTGGAAGCTCTTTATCAGACCTTCCTAAACAGATGGGAAAAGAAAAAATATCCCCTCCACATTTTAGCAGAATATGAAAACTTAAAGAGAGGTCCACAAGAAACTGTTCAAGATTATTGCGCCAGATTTAACAATGTGTACCATGCTATTCCTCAGAATCTTAGGCCTCCACCGAACTTGGCCTTGATAAAATTCCCTGATGGATTTGACTCAGACATGGCATACCAGCTTAGGGAAAGAGCTCCTCGTAGCCTAGAAGACATGCAAAGTATAGCTGTTAGTGTTGAGGCCAACCTGATTTCCAAACGAGCTCGAGCTAGGGCTGAAAGAAGGATACCCATCAAAGAAGAACCTTCTGCATTTGAGCAGAAGTTAGATGCTATAATTAAAGGCATGGACAGACTTGGTGATAGGGTAGAAACAATTGAGAGAAAGTCCCCTTGGTATGGTCAACCGAACAACATTGCAAGAAACCCAAATTTCAGAAAAAATCAAAATCCCATTACTAGAAAGGTTGGCCCTGACCAGAACATTAGACCTCCATTCCAAGAAAACTATGCTGAGGCTTCAACTTCTAGTGAACCAATAGAATACACTCAAATTAACTTAATGGGGCTTAGTAGTGAACAACAAATTTTCCTAACCCAAGAAGACCAAGAGGCTCACGCTCTTAATCAGTTTCAAAAGCAATCAGGTGAGTCATTTGATTTTAGAGAAGGATATGACACTACCATCTATGAAGTTCACAAGCAATATAATCTCAGAAGCAGGAGAATAGAGGTCCCTGATGACAACAAATAGAAAGAAACTAAACAATCTAGCAAAGCCAAAATCAAGAACCCTCCTATGCAAATTCCCCCTAAAACAGTTCCTAACCCAAATAGTCCAATGCTTGAAGATATTTCAGATAATCATCAGCCTAATAAAAAATCTTTGGATCTAATTCCTTCCAAAGAAATGGTGAAAGAACCTACATAAGTTGACATACAAGCAGCTTCAGCCCACAACACTGCTCCTGATAAAGGACAAAACACTGAAAAAATAGTTGAAAAAGAAAATTTCGCTGCCCGAAATGACAAAACTCAAGTAGAAAAACCTTTTAACCTTGAGACTGAAATAGGCAAGTTAAAAATAGCAATTCCATTATCAGAATTGGCTAAGTATGATGTCTATAGAGAACAAATCAGCAGATCACTTCAAATTTCTGAAAACAGAGATGCAGTAAATGTCCTTGATGACTAACCAAAATTGATTTTTGGTCCTGAAGTAAACGTAAATCAATAGATGGAGGGGTCCCTCCTTTCTATGTTAGTCTGAACATTCATGACAACATACTGCACAATGCAATGTCTGATTCTGGAGCTTCCCATAATTTAATGCCCAAATCTGTAATGGAAAAGTTGGACCTAGATATCACCAGGCCATACAAAGAATTGTTCTCTTTTGATTCAACCCAGTTTAGATGTCTAGGATTGATCAAAGATTTATGTGTATCACTAGTTCAATACCCTGCCAAGACAATTTTAATGGATGTAGTGGTAGCTGATATCCCACCCAAGTATGGTATGCTGTTGTCTAGATCTTGGGGTGCAAATCTCCAGGGATCTTTACAGCTAGAATTTTCCTATGCTACCATTTCAGTATTTGGCCAACCAAAGAGATTATACTGTGAAACCTTGATGAAATACGTCGTCAGCAGCCAGGAGAAACCCCAAAATTTTCCCATCTATTCTAGGCATTCTGATATGGACTCCTTTATCCTATACAATGCTGAAATTTACCCTCCAACTCATGGCAAGGTTTTAGCACTTGAACAAGAAGAGATCATAAATGAAAAACCTATAGCCCAAACCCAAGAAATTTCTCAAAAAATTGTTATATCAGACACTCAAGGGAAACCACATGAAACTGAAGATCCAAATCTGCCTAGTAAGCAAATTTCTAAGATCCCTGATACTAGCTGTAACCAAGAAATCCTTTGGTATTTAGAATTTGATGGATTTGTAAATAAACTAGGAGAAGGAGTAGGAATTTGGATACATAATATGGAAAATGACCATGCTGAAGGACATGCATACAGGTTGAATTTCAGATGCACTAATAACATGGTTGAATATGAAGCCCTCCTGCTAGGACTCAAAGTGATCAAAAGCTTAGGGGCAGTTAGGGTATCAATTTTAGGAGACTCTGATTTAGTTATTCAACAAATGAAAGGAAACTTCCTCACAAATGATCTTAGATTAAGGTCTTATAGAGGAGCAGCAATTGAAATACTCAATACCTTTCTTGAAACTCAACTTGCTAAAATTCCAAGGAAACACAATTTGCATGCTCATAGCTTGGCAATATTTGCCAGCACTTGCAAACTCCCATTTGAGCCTAATCATCATTTTACAGCTGAAATTAAACACAGGCCAACTGTACTAGACAATGTAAAAAATTGGCAAGTGTTTGACAATGACACTTAGATTAATAACTTCTTGACCTTAAAAGAAGAATTTTCCAGCACCAATATAGACACAGGTACCATTTGTGAAGTTGATCAAATAGACAAAGCTGAAACACACATTTCAACTGAAATAGCAACTCAAATACTACATCCAACAAAATTTACCAGCAAAGAGTTGCAAGAGCTTAAAGAAATAGACTTTGATGAAGCTATTGGAGGAGAATCTGAAGTTATTGATTTAAAGGACAATTTTTTACCCACGGGCTTGACTCCTCTGGAAGACATTTTCGATTCTAATGATATCCCAAGAAAATCCAAAATGCAGCCATTAAATGCAGAAATTGAAGACTATAACATAGGGACTGAACAGAATCCTAAAATGATAAAATTTTCCAAAACTTTACCTACTGACCAAAAGTTGAAATATATGGAACTGTTCAAAGAATTTCAGGATGTCTTTGCATGGAGCTATGAAGATCTTAAATCCTATGATACTTCTTTGATTTAGCATACCATACTCCTCAAAGAAAATCAAAAACCTTTCAAGAAAAAAGTTAGAAGGGTCAACCCTGTACTCCTTCCTCTCATTGAAAAAGAAGTCAAGAGAATGTATGAAGCTGGGATAATTGCACCCATTATATTTTCAGAATGGGTCTCCAATTTAGTGCCCACTAGGAAGAAAACAGGAGAGATTAGACTGTGTGTTGATTTAAGAAATCTGAATAAAGTCTCTTTAAAAGATCACTACCCCTTACCCAAGATGGACCACATTTTACAAAGGGTAATAGGTGCCTCTAGAATTTCACTGCTAGACGGGTTTTCAGGCTTCAACCAGATTTTAGTTCACCCTGACGATCAAGAAAAAACTGCTTTTACAACTCCATGGGGAACTTTTAAATATGTGAAAATGCCATTTGGACTCAAGAATGCAAGGGCGACCTTCCAACATGCAATGGACATAGCTTTTTTCTAAAGAAATTCATATTTTTCTAGTCATATACTTAGATGATCTCACTGTGTTTTCCAAATCAGATCAACAACACCTAGAGCATCTAAGGCAAGTGTTTTTAACCTGCAGAAAATATGGTATATCACTGAATCCAAAGAAGTCATTGTTTGGCCTAGAAGAAGGCAAACTGTTAGGTCACATAATTTCAAGAGATGGCATCAAAATTGACCCTGACAGAATACAAGCCATCTGACAAATACCTCATCCCATAAATGTCAAAGAACTCCAAGCTTTCCTAGGGAAAATTATTTTTTTAAGAAGGTTCATACCCAACTTGGTTGAGCTAATAAGATTGTTGAATAATATGCTAAAAAAAGATTCCAAGGTCAAATGGACATTAGAACCCAAGTAAGCATTTGAAGAAATCAAGACAACCTTAACGAAAACTCCAGTCCTCACAAGCCCAAAATTTCACAGAGACTTCATTATATTTTCATTTGCATCTGAACACACTATTGCTGCTATTTTGCTACAGAAAGATGACCAAGGATGTGAAAAACCCATAGCCTTATTTAGCAAAGCACTTAGGGATGCCCCTCTAAAATACCCAATCATGGAAAAACAAGCTTATGCACTTGTGAAAGCCATTAAAGATTTCAGAGTCTATATACTATACTCTCATTTAATGGCTTATGTGCCAAGCACTGTTGTCAAAGATATCCTAACCCAAGAGGGGATTGAAGGCAAAAGAGGTAAATTGATTGCTACTATATTAGAGTATGATATTGAAATAAAACCTACAAAGCTGATAAAAGGACAGGGTTTGGCTAAACTCTTGACTGAAACCAATAGCCAAGCCCTAGATATTAATGAACTGGATAACAAACAGGAGATGACGGCTCCACAAATCAGCCAGGCCTTCCTAGAATCACCTTGGTATGCTGATATCTATTATGTATTATTAAACCTGCAGGCTCTTCCAGGGTTATCCAGAACAAAGAAAAGATTTATAAAAATGAAAGCTTTAAAGTTTTGTATTTTAGATGGTGCTATCTTTTTGAAAAATCATGAAGGTGTTCTATTAAATTGTCTGATAAAAGATGAAATTGACAAAGTGCTCAAAGAATTTCATGCAGCGGACTGTGGTGGACATTTGTATTGGAAATCAACTGCTGATAAAATCCTAAGGGCTGGATTTTACTGGCCCACTTTGTTTGCTGATGTCATAAAGTTTGTTACTGCTCGCCACAAGTGTCAAATCTTTGAAGGCAAGAGGAAAATTCTGCCTTTACCCCTTAGACCAATTTCTACTGAAAGACCATTTCAGCAATGGGGTTTAGATTTCATTGGGGAAGTTCACCCTCCCTCTTTTGGCCAACATAAATGGATTTTGATAGCTACATACTATTTCACCAAGTGGATAGAAGTCATCCCTTGTAGACAAGCCAATGATTCAGTGATCATGCAATTCCTAGAAACCAACATCCTGTCTAGATTTGGTTGTCCTGAAAAAATTATAACAGACAATGTTGTTGCTTTTAAATCCAAGAGAATGATCAATTTCTGTCACAAATATCACATTACCTTAGGCCACTCCACAGCCTATTACCCTCAAGGTAATGGTCTAGCTGAGTCATCCAACAAAAGCCTCATGAATATCATCAAGAAAGTATTGGAAGGAAACAAGAATAATTGGCATAAGAAGCTCATAAATGCATTATGGGCAGACATGTTAACTACCAAGAGATCCATTGGAATCAGTCCCTATGAGCTTGTCTATGGTATGGAAGCTGTATTTCCTTCCTCCTTGGGAATACCTGTAATGAAATTGTTGCAAGAAGTCCAAGTACAGCCCAATGACATCCAAAGAAGGATAAATCAAACTATACATTTGCAGCAGACTAGAGAAGAGGTATATCAAAGATCTCAAGTGTTGCAAGAAAAACTCAAGAAGATATTTGATAAGAGGACCAAAGCAGAGGATTTTTTCATAGGAGACAAAGTTCTGAAATGGGATTCCAGAAGGGAAGATAAAGGAAAACATGGGAAGTTTGACTTCCTGTGGAAGGGACCTTTTGTTATTCAGGCCTCACAAGGAAACAATACCTACTTTTTGAAAAGCCTGGATAGTATAGAAGCAGAAGATGGACCAGTTAATGGTCGTATGCTGAAGCATTATTTTTATCCAGTTTGTTAATATATTAGCACTCTAACTTGTACATAAGAATGTTTAGTTTGTGCAGTTTATTACAGCAATAAGAATGTAAAGGAATGTAGGAAATTTTGAGGAGCAGTCAAGGAACAAAATTGTTGAATCCCCTTATACCTACTGTGAATTTATTGACCTATTTATACATCCAGCCTCCACTCTATTGATAGGAGCTCCTCCTCCTAGGCTATCTAGTGACATAAGGAAGATTCTACAGCTCTCCAAGAACTACATGATAGGTGACTGGCATTTCTACCAGGATCACACTAAAATCAGGATATATGGCTGTGAGTTGTGCCCTTATAAGCTGCCAAAATATGTGCCTATGAGACTGTTTGCTCTAGAATATTTCAGGCAACTGATCAATGCAGATTTGACTCATTTTTGCAATGTGAAGAAAAAAGCTCAGCTGAGGATAAGAAACCAATTAGGCCCCTTTATCATCAACAAGAGGGAAGCATGGGAAGATGTTGATAAAATATTAGGGGAAGTCTTGAAATTGAAGAAAAGCTTCTGGTGGGTACCATATGATCCAAATGGCTTTTTAAGTGAAAGAAAAGTAAAAAGCCGGCTGTCAACTTACACACATCATAGGATCCCTGAATTAGAACAATATACTAATCAGGATGAATGGATAGAGGGTACATTAGTAGAAAAACTTACTCAGCAACAAAAAATGGAGCAAGATATGAAAGATTTAGAAAAGACCCTTGACCTGGACTCTTTTGGACAGGTATCCTTCAAGCTTCCTCAGCAAACGGGAGTGGGTACATCTTCTACTGGGACTTCACAACAACCTATACAAGGGGCTAGTACACCAGTTTCAGGTTCTTCAAAGGGCAAGGAAGTGGCAGGCACAGAGCAGCAAACTATGACAGATCAACAGGAGCAAATTCCTCCAGCACAGACCAAAGCATCGAAGATACCAGCATTGCAGACTCCTCTAAATGAGGAAAAAGGAAAGAAAAGGGACATAGAAGAGGCCACACCCATCAGTGGGCCTACAGAATAGCCATGTGCTAAAAGGCAAAGACTGAATCCTCTACTTGAAGAGGAAATCATTGAAGAAACATTAGAGAGCCTTAGAGGTGAGAGGGCATCCAGGCCACAGACCTCCCCAGTGATAGATACCTCAACCAGCTCACACAGGTAGGAGCTGGAAAGGCAGCATAGTGTGGAAGTTTCATCCACAAGGCCACCAAGCAAACAGACCTCTGATGTCAAAAGAACATTCATAGAAATAAAAGCTAGAAATGATCCATTGAGGCTGCAAATTTATGACCAATATCTTAAGATGGCCCCCACAAAACAGCAAAGATTGATGTCTGCATATTACATAAAGGAGGGAAAAATGATCATGAGCTATTTTAAGCCCAAGGTGCAGCAACCACAATTAGCAGCTGATTATATCAGGACAAATCTGGAGGTCTTGGCCAAAGACATTCATCCAATAGACCAAATTGAGCTGCACAAATAGACAGGAGAAATGGTGTATTCTACACTAGCTGACAAAGCAATGTTGTCCCATAAATTGCAAAACTCATTGGAGAACACCTCTGCTCAACTAGATTTAGAAAAAGCTTCCTCTCTGGCAAAAGACAATAGGATTAAATCCTTGGAAGATATTATCATTGAGCTGGGACATGATCCCAAAGATGCCAAGGGCATAAGAGCACTAATGAAGAAGAAGGAAGAGGACATTGCTGCCCTCAGAAAACAACTCAAAATGCCTCCTTCTATCCATCCACAGACAGTAGATGTTGTGCAGCAGAAATCCGAGGAGGACATGATGGATTTGCTCATGAGATTAAACGAAAGAGTGAGTGAGACAGAGCAGGCATTGGAGAAAGCATTACAAGAAAAGTAGGGAGAGTCAACCTCCCAGCCACCTGAAGTAACTCCAATGGTCATAACTTCCCCTCCCACAGGTATAACAGCAGTACCTTCCACTATCCTAGTATCAACTGCAGAAATCATCACAAGAGAAACATCAACAACAACAACACCAGGTAGCAGTACTGTTATGACCACAGAGTAGTTAATCAAAGCCATGGAGGAGTTGAAACTCCAAGTATCTGAATTGAAGCAAGTCAAAGAAAAATTGGCAAATATTGAGCAAAGCTATGACAAATCTAAAATGACTATGGGAGAAAAGGCAAGGGAAGTCAAAGCATTGGAAAATAAGGTAAGATACTTAGAAAAAGATCTCTCTCTACATAAGCCTCTGGCAGAAATCAGAGGAATCCTGTGGAACAACATCATTCAATCACTTAGTGGTATATGGAGGTCTATTCAGACCATTTATGAACAAATTGATTTGATAAAAGTAACCCAAGTGGAAGTTCAAAAAACAAGAGCTGTATTGAGGCAAATGCCTGAGCAAGCTAACAGACTAATCAATTTTTTGAATAACAAGACCAGTGAAGAGCTGGCAGCACTGGATATCAGAGATAGAACAGGTACCATTTTGGACATCAAGAGAGTTCTAACCATGAGAACTCTAATGAAAAACTTGGACAAGAGATGTCAGGACATGTAGGTAGAAATTGACTCTTTCACAGACAAATTTACAGTCCTGAATCAAAAAGGTTTGCCAAGTCTTGTAGGAGATAATGACTGTCTGATGAAGCACAAGGACTATATACATAAATTAAATACATTTTCTGTCAATCAAGCTAGTGCATCTTCAAGTACTTCAACAGAAAAGGCACTTCCATCTGGCCAGTCTCTGCATGACAGCCTGGAAAATATTTTTTACATAGAGCATGAGGTAAAGATACTGTTCACCACCCCACCTAATTTCTTTAGGTACACAGAGATTGATGAGACTTTAAGGAAGCTGCAGAGACATCAAATACCAGGACCAGAATGGAGGCAAAGCATACAAGAGATCCTGTAGAGTTGTCATTGGTCAAACAAAATTACGCACCATCTGTTATAAATGCGCAGAACAGAACTAAACCACGGTCCTGCAAATTAAAGCGTATCACATCAGCATTAAAGAAGGCCTAGCCAAAGCAGAAAGATCAACGCAGAGGACCCATAAGAAATAGCTGGAAACCGACTTGCAGCATCTACCTCCAGTACTTCTCATAAATTTGGATCAACCAGCGCAGCACGAATTTATTACATCTATTTATTATCTCCCTATTTTCGAGACTATCTGTCTCTATCTATGTAAGAGAAACATTAATTGTCAGCAGATACTTATTCTATCATATATTTTGCATAATATCTTGGCATTTTTGTATAAATACCCCCTCAGATGAAGTATTTGGGGTTGGTTGGTGGTGAAAGTTCATAGCTGTGACTGTAATCCTAAACAATTTTTGGAATAAAAGGCTATTGGAACCATTTAGTCTTGCTCATTGGATGAAGAATTGATGCTAAGGACCATGTCGCTGAATTCTTGAATCATTTCATGGATCAATAATTCTCTTCTAACTTGTGTTTTACAGTTTCTATGTTTACTATATCATCTATGTTTCACGATCTAAGTAATAGAGAAAAAGAATAACCCAGAATTTGCTTGTTTGCACTCTGTGTTCAATCTCTGTTATTATTAATGTTTTCTTCAAGAATTAGCATAAACAACGAATTCTTAATTGCTCCTGTTTCCCCTGGTTCTCTCATCTTGAATATTAGCTAAGGAATTCCTAATTGCTCCTTGGAGATAATCATCCATTTTCCCTCTGTCAACATGATGAAGGATTCTTAATTGCCCTTCACCCATTGACTCCATTCCATTAGATTTCAGCCTATAAGTTGTTCCATATTTGAGTACCTTTCTCTGTGATAAATCCGTTGATAATAAACTTAACCCAGGAAGCCATCTTTCTTTGACTCCATCATTCCCAATGGACTGAAATGCTTCAGCTTCACCTCACTGTTCTATCGATTCCCCATCCTTCCAACCAAAACTCAAAACAAACCTTTGCACTTCATAACTAGCCTTATACACCCAAAAACAAAGCTAAATTATAAAGAGAGAGCCCTCTCTGGATACAGATTGGCTAGAATCTTTGTCTAAAAGATTGGTCTGTGGTTACCTCGGCCGTATTCCCTTTCTTACAACTTTTGGGAACAACTTGAGTGATAACAGTATCTCTTCAACAAACCTATAAAGGCTGATTTTTTATCTGATGTAAGTCCGAGACCTAGATTAATATTTTGAGGATTTAGGTCAATCCCTAGATTAATCAATTCAAACCTCAGAGTTGAACTCTGAAGTTTTAATTGGTGGGCCGTTTAAATTTGTCTTTGAGGTCATATAAATCTTCCAGCTTAACTACAGATTTTGGTATAGTGTTATTGACTATTTCTTGTTTAAGTTGGTTATCATGCTGGTCTTCATCAACTATCTAGTCATCATAAAGGCCTTCTAAAGTCAGGAAGCTTATGATATCTGGATCATTATTAAAGACTCTCTAGTTGGTGATATTATCAGGAATAGAAGGTGTTACACTAAAAAATGTCACCATGACTATTTACAGTTAGTATGGCTCAATCAACAGTCATGCTACCCTCTTAGGCAAGTCTTATGCCTCTGCTCTCCATGTCAAACTTCAAAAAAGAGAGAAAGTCTTGTATAAATGTATTTATCTCTGGGGACGCAGGTTCTCTCAACCTTACCTGCGGGGACGCGCCCAATGTTCACAAAAGCTGCGTCCAAAGACGCTCTGTATGTAAAGGGACAGGTGCGTCCCCCTGTAAAGGTTAGAATGCGCAAGTTTCATCTTTAAAAAGTTACTTGTGGTCATTTCTAGAGCATTCTAGAAGGTTGTTCGACATGTATTGGGCGCCTCCAGATGGTTCATGCACTCCTATCAAAGAGGAACTTATCCCATCAATAAGGGAGCTATCCCACCCAAAGAGGGGATTATCCCATTGATGGTGGACCTGATTAACTTCCTCTTGAGCACTATAAGTACAGGCATTGGGCCAGAAGGGGAGGAGGTTGAAAGCTATACATTTCTAAGGGTAAATGCTGCAGGAATTAGGACTCCCATTTAGAAGCTTGTGAGGAGAGATTGCCATCTTTGCTTGTTCTATTTGGAAGTGGGTGAGCTTTGTCAAAGTAGAGGAAGACTCTTGTGGACCCTGGAAGGAGCTTGCACAACACCAAGGCTCAGGTTGTAATGGTTCCTTTTGATTACCTTTAATGCAAATTGGTCCATTCTTCTCAATAACTTGTTGTTTATGGGTTATTTCATGTACTCCTTGGTCTATATGTTGAATATGCTTTGTTTTATGTTATAATCAGGTGCTATTTAATTGTTTGACTGTTGGTGATTGCAGGTTTTGGAGAAAAGGAGGAGCTCATCCAGATCAACAAAGTTTGGACTTCTACAACAGCGTTTGGACAAAGGTAAGAACGAAACACTTGATTTCTCATATCATAATGCATGTTTAGAGAAGGATAGCTCCAGTTTGTTTTGTTTGTCATTAGAATGTCTTAGACTTCTAGGAAGGTCGGTTGTGTCCGCACTCTTGACTAATTCCGTGTGACAAATTGGCGACTCCGCTGGGGATTCCATTGATGAGAAAAATCTTTTCCTTTGTGTGAACTTTGCTTTGAGAAAATTGGTTTATTTTTCTGGTTTTGGCTCTGTGATTCTGTCTCTGGGTGGGTTAGCTTAGGATTAGTTTTATTTTGGTTTTTCTTGAGTTTTTCAGTAGGACGCACCCTCTGAGTGCTGCACAGTGCGTCCCTGGACGCACTTTTGCTGTGTGCACAGAGCAGGCCCACACCTGTGCTAACGGGTTGCCTGCGTCCCCTGCCAAAATTTGAGAAAATTTCATTTTTTACATTTTTCCTCTTAGATTTTGCTTTTTCTTAGTTTTTACTGCCCAGATCCATTAGTCTCCTGTCAAAGATCTTCACCTGAACTTGTTTCATTAGCATTCTTGCTCTAAGCTTTCATCAATTGGGTGTTTTGAGTCTCTTTCTTGAGAAATTCTTGATTTATTTTCCTTTGGTCATTACTTGGAGGTTTCTCTCAGTCTTTTCACAATTTTGCATCTTTTTGCTTTTGTTTTTGCAAAAAAATTTCCCCCTCATTCGCCGGGGGGGGGCTAAATTGTGTACGAGTGTTAATCGCCTTTAAGTATTTTTATTTTTGATCTTTGGAACTCTCACCCAATTTTCTCGACTTGCACTTGATTGGTTCTTAGATCACATTAGAATCATCTTGTGTTTGAGGATTCTCTTGCATAGATCACATTTGCATAATTAGAATTCTCACTTTCAGAATATGAATGAAAAATGTGCATAGATTACATTTGCATACTTTTCAAGTGAATTGTGCTTCGATTACCATTGCATAGTTTACATTCTGAAAAATCAATCGTAGATTTAGATCAGCTTTCTTTGATTTGAATTTACACAAAAATAAAAATAAAAAAATTGGTTTGGAATTGATTTGCATTAGTTTTTCTTGATAAAATTAGTGCATTAGAGAATCTGTTATATTTTCTCTTAGTGATCAATTTTTTCATTGTTGGAAGTGAATGGAAACTCTCTCCTTATTTTAGTTAGGATTCATTGAATTGAAAGGATTGCATTATCATATTCGATTGCATTCAGTTGAGTCGAGTCATAACACCATTGGTTTCGTATCCATTTACCCATTTGAGTAAAAACAGCCTTAATAACACAGCGCTTAATTAAAATTCATCTAGTAATTTTTACATTTCTAGGGCTCTGATACACCAACATAGCTTAGGCTAGTGTCTTGGAGTAGGAGAGTAATTAACTCTCCAAGACAGCAAAACCAAACAAGTAGCTTATCTTGTGGTAGGATAAATCCAACTGTTTCATTTGTACTCTGGGAAAGCTCCTCTTAAAGGAGAAGCACGAGCTCGTGTCCGAACCAGTGAGGGGATCAATCCTCCCTCGTTGGGAACGACGCTAGACACGCACGTATTACAAACGGTAAACCTCGGATTAACCATTGTCGAGGAGCCAGGGGTCACTTGTCGGTAAACCTTGGATTATTGTCAAGGAGCCGGCAAGGGGATTGAGCTTGATACTCTGCCCTTGCGTGCTGTCGGAGTGTAGACTGTTCCCCCAGGTGCATTTGTTGTTGTTGGTAACCTTAGTGACCATTATCTTAGGATTCTACCCAAGGTGATGGTGGAGGGAAGATCCCACTGTACCTGGAGCAGACGTTGGTTATACTCACTTGGATTTTCTGGGGGGTTCACTTCACTCGAGACGGTTAAAGTGGAGGAACTTGGTCCAGTCTATTCATTAAGCAGGTTGCCGAGGTAACTGTTCCACCCACTATTTCTGTACTGGATTTTGCGAGGTTGGGCTTCATCACCAACTAGTGTTTTCGGTCCGGAGAGCTTACTGTTTGTGTGTGGTTTGACTCCTAGATTTGATAGCGCGTGTTAATTTGTTTGTTTTTACTTTTAGAGACCATAGGTGTGAATTGTGAATTTTAATTGTTAGGTGTGCATTGTGAATTGTTAATTTTAGTTTTAAATTGTTAATAAAATTCACTGAAGTTGAATATAATGGCAAATGTTCCGGAATTTATCAACCTAGGAACCCCTCCCAATGAGAATCCTAGTACTTTTCCTTACTTTGGAAATGTTGGTCCTCCTTATATGGCTACTTTGTCATTACCTGGATTTACAATAGGATTACCGATATGGTTATTTTCAACTTCGTTGGCCCAAAGTACTCCAATTGTTCCATCTCAACCGGATGCTTCACTTCAACAGAGTTCACCATCTCAACATCACCAACCTTCTGTTGACCCTTTACCTTCTTCGCCTAATTTTTCTTCCTCCATTTCTTCCTCTTCGCCTGGTAAAAGCCTTGATGCTAGTAACCAGGAGGCTAAGAAGAAGAAGAAGAAGAAGAAGCAAGATAAGAAAGAAGTCAACCAGCCAACCATGGCTGTAAGTGTTAGTTGTGTTGAGGAAAATTCTGACATGCATCGTAAACCCAAATACCCTTGCAGACTTTGTAAGGGTGACCACTTCCTTGTCAATTTCCCTGGTATTCCAAAGGTCTTGGAAGTATGGTCAGAAAAATCTCATCAACTTTCCGTTGATCCATCAACCAGTGATAGTCAGGTTCCTGGGAAAAAGGGTAAAGTTACGTTTCCTTGTAAGTTATGCAAAGGGAGTCATCAAACTCACATTTGCCCTCACATGGATGAAGCCTCAACTTTGTTGGAAAAACTTACTGTTCCACAGCAAGAATTTCCAACTGGTTACCATAAAATTTCTCCCAACCTACCGTCAACTGACGGAGTGATTGATCTAAATTCAAGTACAGTCAATCACACTCTTCCATTGGAGAGTGAAACTCATGTCACTCAGGTTGATGATCCATTAGTTGATCAAGTGGTCGATTCAATTTCACATTCGGTCGATCCCACTTTCCATTTAGAGAGTGAACTTCATACCGCTCAGGTTCTTCTTGTTACATCAGATTCTTTTATGCCGGGGGGCATTTCACCTGTTTCTACAGAACCCCCTCCAAGTACTGAGGTCTTTTCCTTTGATTGGAATAGACTGACAGAACCTCGTCTTCCTTCCTCCATCCCTTTCCAAATCATTGTCAAGGCTGGTGGTAGGGACATACATCGTACTCAGGTAGATGAAGGTGCTTCTGTTAGTATTTTATCCTCAACTGTTTGGAAAGCTTTGGGTTCCCCTCAGCTTGCGCCTATTACGCAGAATCCGAAAGCTTTTAACAGAACCATTAGTGAACCTTTAGGGATCCTTCCTAAGTTTTCTATTACCTTGGAAGGTAAAACTGTCTGTATTGATCTTATGGTAGTTCGAGGTCCCTTGGATTTCAATTTACTCCTTGGGCGAGACTATGTTTATGCAATGAAAGTTGTCATATCAACACTCTTTCGCGTGATGTCTTTCCCTCACAATGGAAATATTGTGACTGTAGATCAGCTTTCGTTCCCTAGTCTTGTCTCAACTACCAATAATATGACACCCCTAAATGTTCTTGATTCTAAAGTGGTATCTACCCTGCCACGGGTTAATTATGTGGCAACTGGTCCCATGTTTTCAGTTACCGATGTAAGTGAGCCTCTCACTGTTGATTTACATCCGGTAATTGATATGGAAAACTCTATGGGATTACTTGAACACGATGTTCTTATCCCTTTTGAGTCCCTTGACATGTGTTCCTTCCAGAGAAGTGTTCTTCCTTCTGATGAAGACCTTTTGGAAGCCATGATCCAGGTGTGTCCATTGACATGTCTTTCTTCCAGTTGGAAGCCATGATCAATGTAACGAGGATAGTTTTTTCCTGTATCAACCTCGTTAAAAAATGAAATAGGTTGTAACGAGGAAAGTTCCTTTTACTATGTCAACCTCGTTAAAAAATGAATCAGTGTGTACGAGGATAGTTTTTTCTTGTATCAACCTCGTTAAAAAATGAAACAGGCTAGCATGAGGATAGTTCTTTTACTGAGTCAACCTCATTAAAAAATGAATCAGCTAGATTTTAGGATATGTAGTTAGATTGTAGAAAGTAGGGTAATGAGCATAGTTCCTTGTCTTGTGTCAAGCTCATTAAAAAATGAATCAAGGATTTTAGAGCACAGTTCCTTGTCTTGTGTCAAGCTCGTTAAAAAATGAATCAAGGTTTTTAAAGTAACGTTTTTTGTTAGGTAGATTGTAGAAAGTAGTTATGAGCATAGTTCCTTATCTTGTGTCAAGCTCGTTTAAAAAAATAAACAAGGGTTTTGAGGATAGTTCTTTTCCTGTTTCAACCTCACTAAAAAATGAAACAACTCCCACAAGTCTTTCCAAGATCTGGAAAGTAAACCTTCATTCCATCCACCTCATTGAATGCAATGAAGCTTGGGGGGCATGTACCTCATTTTGCGTCATTATGCTGGGGGCATGTGAACTTATATGCTGGGGGCATGTGAACTTATAACAAGCATAGTTTTTCATTTCAAGCTTGCATAAACATGAAACCGGATCCGAGCATAGTTCTTTTCCAGTGTCAAGCTCGTTAAAAAATGAAACAAATCCTCCTCTAATTAAGTCGAGAGTTTGACTAGACCTCATAGATGTTAGGTTGTATGTTTAGGTTAGTTATTTCAGTGTTTTGTATAATTTTCTTACAGTTTTAGGTCGAGTCTTTCAAATGATCTCGTAACTCAACCTTCATTTCATCCAACTGGTTGAATGAAATGAAGCTGGGGGGCATGCGCTCTAGCAATTATGCTTAGGGGGCATCAAGCACAGTTTTCTCTCTGTTTCAAGCTTGTGTAAAAATGAAACTACTTTGAAGCATAGTTTTTGTCTATTTCAAGCTTTTGTAAAAATGAAACCTATCTCGAGTCAATTTCAGTTATTTTCAAGACTCGTTAAACTCATGAAAATACCGAGATTATTTTGCTATCTTTCATTCTCGTAAAACAAATGAAAATGTCGAGTTCTTTCTGTCTTTTCCTGCTCGTAAATTAAATTGAAAGTCGGCCATATGAGTACATTTTTATCATTTTTTCGAACTCATTAAAACATACGAAAAAGTGAAAACCATGAGTACATTTTTATCATTTTTTCGAACTCGTTAAAACTTACGAAAAAGTGACACCTTAGAGTCATCTTTTAAGCCCTTTTCTGACTCCTAAAAAATGAAAAGATTGCCGAGCGTTTCTTTTACACTCGTTAAAACGGAATTAAAAGACGGTCCCCTTATAGCTCTTTTCTGACCATAAAATCAGGAAAAGATTGCCGGGTTTTTGTCGTTTCAAACTCGATACGGAAATAAAACGACATGTCCTTGATCACTTTTTACTTTTCATGTCAGTGGCACTAATTATGAAAGTACTCCTTGGTCGCAAGATCAAGCAGTTCCCCCAGGTATTATTTTATACTTTTTCGGGCTTGAGGGACACAAATCTACGAAAAAGTTCAACTTGGAGTCTTCTTAAGTTTTTCAGACTCTCTAAAATTGAAAAACGCCGAGTTTCTCCTATACTGGGCTCGTTAAACATTTCACAGTAAAGGACCTGTTCAATTACAAACAGGAACGAACCACTCCTTCCTAGGGTTCGAATCAAAACTAGGTTGGACTCATCCGAAGGATGAGCTTATAATCAAGCATATGTTATCCTCCTCAAGCTTGTTAAAAATAAAGAGGTACTTTCCAGAAATGGTGGGGGAAAAGAGAGAAGAATGAGCCTATTTGTTACCTTTTGTCTCAGAAGAAACTTTATTACCACTCTTGAACACGACACTTTTCATTCACCTGGGTTGGGAAATCCTTTACCTCACAGTTGATCAAACCACTTTGAAAGTCTTCAACCGGGTTTCGGGGATTAACTTTGAGTTATTCATCACCAAGACATCTGTCGTGTCTTTATGTGTTCAAGAGGTCTGCAAGCAAAACTTTCATCTGCAAAATACTTGTCATCCATTTGACCATCCCTGAGTCAGTCCTTACAGCAACATTTCTTCAACTTGAACAATGATTTCGTGTTGTGGGCTTGCCTGCAACGGGTTGCTTTCTATCGACATCAGCACATTATCTAGAGAGATGACTTAGAAATCGTCAGTACCTTGAAGTCTGCATGCATCAATGGCAGGTTTCTCGCCTTTGACGTCAGTTTACATCATTGACTTTCGATCAAAGGATTCCGTGAAATGTTCGACATCAACTCATCCATTCACATCTCATGGATTGTACTGGGTACTTTGAGAACCATTGACATTACTGGTGGTCTCTCTCACACTTGTTAACAGTTTACATCATCGACTGGTAATCAAGTGGTTTCTACCATGTTCGACATCAACTCATTTATTCGCATGGCTAGAATCGTACTAATTCGGGAAGCCGAAATGAAGACCCTGGATCTAGTTTCCACCATCCAGGCTGCGAGGAGTTTTGTATTCATTATCTAAGTAGACTAATCATAAACAGATGGCTGCGCCCATACTGTGTCTACAAAATTCTATGATTATGATGTACTGCAAGATCATTCCTGTATCAGAGTAGTTAGTCTGTTAGTTAAAGTTTTAATCTGAGTATGGGAATGCCTACCTCAGTGATGATATAATCTTATACATGTATTTTGTGTTGAAAATTGCAGGTTCTGACCAGGCTCTCCACGAGATAATCCTTGAAATGATAAAGCGCTTCACCCTTCCTAGATATTACAAACCCTAATCTATTCCAGGCTTCGCACTTTAGGGGGCAATCTGTTACACTAAAAAATGTCACCATGACTATTTACAGTTAGTATGGCTCAATCAACAGTCATGCTACCCTCTTAGGCAAGTCTTATGCCTCTACTCTCCATGTCAAACTTCAAAAAAGAGAGAAAGTCTTGTATAAATGTATTTATCTCTGGGGACGCAGGTTCTCTCAACCTTACCCGCGGGGACGCGCCCAATGTTCACAAAAGCTGCGTCCAAAGACGCTCTGTATGTAAAGGGACAGGTGCGTCCCCCTGTAAAGGTTAGAATGCGCAAGTTTCATCTTTAAAAAGTTACTTGTGGTCATTTCTAGAGCATTCTAGAAGGTTGTTCGACGTGTATTGGGCGCCTCCAGATTGTTCATGCACTCCTATCAAAGAGGAACTTATCCCATCAATAAGGGAGCTATCCCACCCAAAGAGGGGATTATCCCATTGATGGTGGACCTGATTAACTTCCTCTTGAGCACTATAAGTACAGGCATTGGGCCAGAAGGGGAGGAGGTTGAAATCTATACATTTCTAAGGGTAAATGCTGCAGGAATTAGGACTCCCATTTAGAAGCTTGTGAGGAGAGATTGCCATCTTTGCTTGTTCTATTTGGAAGTGGGTGAGCTTTGTCAAAGTAGAGGAAGACTCTTGTGGACCCTGGAAGGAGCTTGCACAACACCAAGGCTCAGGTTGTAATGGTTCCTTTTGATTACCTTTAATGCAAATTGGTCCATTCTTCTCAATAACTTGTTGTTTATGGGTTATTTCATGTACTCCTTGGTCTATATGTTGAATATGCTTTGTTTTATGTTATAATCAGGTGCTATTTAATTGTTTGACTGTTGGTGATTGCAGGTTTTGGAGAAAAGGAGGAGCTCATCCAGATCAACAAAGTTTGGACTTCTACAACAGCGTTTGGACAAAGGTAAGAACGAAACACTTGATTTCTCATATCATAATGCATGTTTAGAGAAGGATAGCTCCAGTTTGTTTTGTTTGTCATTAGAATGTCTTAGACTTCTAGGAAGGTCGGTTGTGTCCGCACTCTTGACTAATTCCGTGTGACAGAAGGCCTAAAAATCAATTCAATGGAAAATCGATCAGGGCTATAATCCTTTAGTGGAATAAGCATGGAAGCGACATTAGCTAGAAGATTGGCACTAGCATTTTGTAGTCTAGGAATAGGGGAAATATTAAATGTTGTAAAGTGAAAGGCCAGGTCTTGGACTAATGACTAATAGTGCTTCAAATGTCCTGATAAACAGTGTATAGTATTTCTCGCCTGTTTTATTACAATTTTTGAATCTCCAAATACTTGGAGGTGTTTGATATTAAGGCTAGTTTCCTTATACAAACCTTGAACTAGTGCTTCATATTCAATAGTGTTGTTTGTGCAATCAAATTCAAGTCTGCATGTTAACATAGTCTTTTCCCCTCTGGGCTAACTAATATGCATCCTGCTCCTACTCCATCATTGGATTTAGATCCATCAAAAAACAATTTCCAAAATAAAGAGCTAACTAGAGTTTTATCTACAAAATTTATGCATTTAGAGGTGTCTATTTGAGAAAAATTTTCGACTTGAGATACAACAGAGTTTTCTAAGAAAGGTGAAGTGTGAGCATTGAATTTGTTGTGTGTGGAGCATGATTGTTCTGAGGTCTTTTGTTTCATCCGGATGTATACGCTAGGAAGTTTGTACACCCCTCCACGTGGGGGGGTGCGGAGAGGTCGATCCCCCCTGACTGGGGGGTTCGGGAGCCAGCAGTCCCCCGGCGGGGGTTTGGGGGCAGCGCCCCCAAAGCCAAAAATAGATGTAAAATTGCCTTATAAAAGTATAGGAATTTCTAATCAATCTGGGCCGTTCATTAAGCAGATGATCTGATGGTAGAACTTATGTTTAGTTTAGGGTTTTCTGCTCTAGAAGCCAACCCCTCTCTTTGTATGAGGGCATTGTATTTGAGGCTGAGATATAGATGTGTATTCTTTGAGCGAGAAACAGAGAGGTGAGACTGTGAGAGAAAATAGAGGATATTACAGCGGATTTGATGTAGGTTGTGTCTCTTCATTTTGCTGGATAATAGAAAGGAAGGACTGGCTGTTCGGGGTGGACGTAGACCAAACTAGGTGAACCATGTATATTTGTGCCTCTATTGTTTTATGCGTTTTCTGTGCTTATATTTTTGTAATATTTTATGTGTTCCATTGCTCCGTAATATATAATTTTCTAACAACTGGTATCAAAGCCGAAGGTGTGTTTCGCTGATAAACTCGCACGAAAGAAGGGTTCCTCGTTCGAGTGGGAGCAATGGCGGAAGATGGTAAGTTTAGGGTCAAGAAATTTAACGGCCAAAACTTCTCGCTATGGAAGATGCAGATGGAAGATTATCTGTATCAAAAAGATCTGTACCTACCATTGAGTGGAAAAACAAAGAAGCCGACGGCTATGACAGATGAAGAATGGAACCTTCTTGATATAAAGGCACTCAGAACAATACGGTTGTGCCTCGCTGCGTCAGTCGCCTTCAAAATTTCGAAGGAAACAATGACAGAGGGTTTGATTCAGGCGTTGTGGAAACTATATGAAAAACCCTCGGCCTCCAACAAGGTATTTCTTATGAAACGGTTATTTAATATGAAGATGTCGGAAGGTGGATCTGTTGCAGATCATTTAAATGATTTTAATACAGTTACAAGTCAGTTAAGTTCTGTAGGGGTAAACTTTGAAGATGAAGTTAGAGCTTCGTTATTCTTGTGCTCATTTCCAGAAAGTTGGAATGGTTTAGTAATGGCCATTAGTAACTCTGTCTCTGGATCTAGTACTTTAAAGTTTGATGATGTTGTCGGTGCTATCCTTAGCGAGGAAATGCAACGGAAAAGCTCCGGTGAGACATCGAGTAATGCTTTGAGTGCAGAGTCTAGGGGAAGAAAAATGGAAAGAGGAAAGAGCTCAGGATATCGCAGTAAATCAAGGAAAGGAAGATCCAATTCCAGATCGGGGATAGTGTGCTGGAAATGCGGAAAGAAAGGACACCTAAAGAAAGACTGTAGATCTTGGAAGGGAAAAGAAGGAGATGCACAGCAAGAAAACAATCATGAAGCAAATGTGACAGGTGAGGTGTTACAAGATGCTTTGATTCTTTCTTTCGAAAATATTACTGATTCTTGGGTGGTAGATTCAGGGGCCTCATTCCATGCCACACCTGATAAGAAATAATTTCATGACTATGTTCAAGGAGATTTTGGACAAGTTCGTTTGGGTGATGATAAACCCTATAAAATTGTTGGAATGGGTAAGGTTCTTGTAAAACAGCAGAATGGAAACCAATGGCTACTAAAGGAGGTAAGGCATGTTCCATATCTAAAGAAAAATCTGATTACAATAGGGCAGTTAAGCGGTGAAGGTTGTGTGACAACTTTCACAGATAAAGCTTGGAAGGTCACCAAAGGAGCCTTGGTAATAGCAAAAGGCGAAAAGGTTGGTACATTGTATTTATGCAATGGTATTTCTAACTCTATTAATGCTTTAACTTCCAAAGGAGCAGATGCAGCATTATGGCATCATAGGCTCGGACACATGAGTGAAAAGGGGATGAAGATTCTTCACTCAAGAAATTTGTTGCTGGGTTTGAAGAATGTTGATTTGGACTTCTGTTAGAATTGCATTTATGGAAAACATAAGAGAGTCAAATTTCTCAGAGTTGGGAAAGAAGAGAAGAGCGAAAAATTAGAGCTTGTGCATACAGATGTATGGGGACCTGCTCAGGCTCTCGTTATTATGTTACCTTTATTGATGATGCAGCTAGAAAAACTTGGATTTATTAAGAATAAATCTGATGTATTTGATACTTTCAAGAAATTGAAAGCTTTAGTTGAGATTGAGACAGGAAAGAAATTGAAGTGTCTTAGATCAGACAATGGAGGTGAATATTGCAGCAAAGAGTTTGATAGGTACCGTTCAAAGCATGGAATTCGCAGAGAGAAGACAGTTCCAAGAACACCACAAGAAAATGGTGTGTCAGAAAGGATGAACAAAACAATCATGGAGCGTGCAAGGTGCATGAGATTGCATGCAGGATTGCCTTTACAGTTCTGGGTAGATGCTGTAGATATTGCTGTTTATCTAATAAACAGAGGGCCTTCAAGTTCCTTGGATGGTGGTGTTCCAGAGGAAGAATGGACAAGTAAAAATTTAAACTACTCCTTTTTAAAGCCTTTTGGTTGTGAGGCCTTTGTCCATATTGATAAAGAAAATAGAACAAAGCTTGAGGCAAAGTCAAAGAAATGTACCTTTATTGGATATGGTGTTAATGATTTTGGTTATTGCTTATATGATTACGAAAATCATAAAATCATTAGGAGTAGAGATGTAATATTCAATGAAAAGGTCTTGTATAAGAATTAGTTGCAGGAAAAGAAGCAAGAAAAAGAAAACAAAGGATATGCAGTTCTTGATGAAATCATTGAAAAAGTAAAGGTGCCTGAAAATAATAATAATCAACAACCACAACAACAGCAACCACCACAACAGCAACAGACGCCCCAAACACCTGAAAGTGGTGTTAGAAGATCTACCAGGATAAGTAGACCCCCTTAACGATACTCTCCTTCATTATATTATTTATTGTTGACTGATTCTGGTGAACCCGAATGTTATGAAGAAGCAATGTAGGTTGAAAGCAGGAAGAAGTGGGAGGTAGCCATGGAAGAAGAGATGGACTCCTTAATGCATAACCAGACTTGGGACTTAGTCAAGTTGCCTGTAGGAAAAACTACATTGAAGAATAAATGGGTTTACAGGCTGAAGGAAGAAGATGGAGGAAAACAGAGGTACAAAGCTAAACTTGTGGTGAAGGGGTTTGCACAGAAGAAAGGTATTGATTTTGATGAAATATTTTCTCATGTTGTTAAAATGACTTCAATCGGAACTATTTTAAGTCTAGTAGCAGCTGAAGATTTGCATCTTGAGCAGTTAGATGTAAAGACAACCTTTCTCCATGGGGATTTGGAGGAAGAGATATATATGCAGCAGCCACAAGGATATGAGGTGAAAGGGAAGGAGAAACTAGTGTACAGGTTGAAGAAGAGCTTGTATGGCTTAAAACAGGCTCCAAGGTAGTGGTATCTAAAATTTGACAAGTTTATGTCCGAACAAGGTTATACTAGATGTCACTCTGATCATTGTGTTTATCTGAAAAAGCAAAATGATGGCAACTATATTATATTGTTATTATATGTAGATGACATGCTTGTTGCAGGGTCTAACATGCAGGAAATAAATGTGCTCAAAAGAAAATTAGCAAATTCATTTGCAATGAAGGATTTGGGAGTTGCAAAACAAATCCTTGGTATGAGAATCACTAGAGACAGGAAAAATCGCAAATTAACATTGTCTCGGAATGAGTACATACAAAAGGTGTTGAAAAGATTTAATATTCACAATGCAAAACCAATTAGTACACCTTTTGCTAGCCATTTCAAACTTAGTAAGGAAATGTGCCCAAAGACCCAAGAAGACATGGATTATATGTCTAAAGTTCCATATGCATCAGTAGTTGGAAGCTTAATGTATGCAATGGTCTGCACAAGGCCTGATATTGCACATGCAATGGGAGTTGTAAGCAGGTACATGAACAATCCAAGAAAGGAACATTGGATGGCAGTGAAATGGATTCTCAGATATTTGAAAGGTACCACAAATCAAGCATTATGATTTGGTGGTTCAAACATTTCTCTACAGGGATATGTTGATGCAGATATGGCAGGTGACAGAGATAACAGGAGGAGCACTACAGGATATGTATATACTGTTGGTGGAATAGCTGTTAATTGGGTTTCAAAAATCCAAAGTGTTGTTGCGCTTTCAACAACAGAAGCAGAGTATGTTGCTGCTACAGAGGCTAGTAAAGAAATGATTTAGTTACAAAGGTTTATGGCTGAATTGGGTAAGGAGCATGATATGGGCACATTATACAGTGATAGCCAAAGTGTCATTCATCTTGCAAAGAACTCATCATTTCATTCCAAGACTAAACACATATAGCTCAAGTACCATTTCATACGATCAGTGTTGGAAGATGGAGAGTTGAAGTTGGAAAAGATACACACTAGCCAGAATCCTGCAGACATGCTAACAAAAATTGTAACCAGGGAGAAACTGAGAACATGCTCAGTTTCAATTGTTCTTCAAGGATGACGATGAAGATGATAAACAACCAGGTCCAAAGAGGAGTCATTGTCCAGCAAATGAAGCAGCAGTGGAGTTGCTACAATCATTCTCCAAGTGGGAGATTGTTGTGTGTGGAGCATTATTGTTCTGAGGTCTTTCATTTCAGCTGGATGTATAGCCCAGGAAGTTTGTACACCCCTCCATGCGGGGGGGTGCGTGGGGGCCAATCCCTCTTGGCTGGGGGGTCCGGGGGCCAGCGGTCCCCCAGTAGGGGTTCAAGGGTAGCGCCCCCGAAGCCAAAAATAGATGTAAAATTTCCTTGTAAAAGTATAGTAATTTCTAGTCAATCTGGGCCATTCATTTGGCGGATGATCTGATGGTAGAACTTATGTTTAGTTTAGGGTTTTCTGCCCTAGAAGGAAACCCCCCTCTTTGTATGAGGGCATTGTATTTGAGGCTGAGATATAGATGTGTATTCTCTGAGCGAGAAATAGAGAGGTGAGACTGTGAGAGAAAACAAAGGATATTACAGCGGATTTGTTGTAGGTTGTGTCTCTTCATTTTGCTGGATAATGGAAAGGAAGGATTGGTTGTTCGGGGTGGACGTAGCCCAAAAACTAGGTGAACCACGTATATCTGTGTCTCTCTTGTTTTATGCGTTTTTTGTGTTTATATTTCTGTAATATTTTATGTGTTCCATTGCTCTGTAATATATAATTTTCTAACAGAAATTTCCTAGAAATGATTCTACTAAGTAGTTTCCGATGATGTTGTTACTATAGTGACTAGTTCATTTTCTCCTTCTAGCTCTATGACTATGTATTTTTTATGTTTCTTGTGATCGACGCTTATTTGATTTGGCTTGCCATTATAGGAAAGCCACATGTGAGACCAGTCAGTTGCAAAATAACAATGAAGTTTTTCTTACCAGTCTCTACTAAGAATTAAGCCATAGAACTCAAGAATATCAGCTACAAGTATGTCAATGACTTGACAAACTTTAGGATTTGATGAAATTCTGATGGTTACTTGATTAAGTTCCCCAACAACTTCGACTTGAGATCGATCTAACTGTACTATACGTATAGAATATTTCTGAGGCTGAACATTCAACTTTGCACAAACTGTTCTAGGTAAGATGTTAGATGAAGCTCCTGAATCAACTAAACAATTGTGTAAATTCTTATTAAAGACTTCAAAAGTAAGGAGAAATGGAAGAGTATGAGATTTATATCTTCCTCCAATTAGAGCGATGTCGGTTGGATCAATCTTGTTTAAGAGGTGCTAGGGGGCCTTCCCATTTCTTGGGCAGCTTGTGAGATCACAACAGCAGGAAGTGGTGCAGTAGGCACTGCTTTGAGTTCCTTAAGGAGTAGCTTCTTTTGATGCTTCAATTTGGTAAGCTCATGAAAGGTGATGTTTTCCCTAGTTTTCTTCATAACATCAACAATATTATATTCCATTTCAATAGAAACTATCAGAGTTGTAGGTGAAGGTGAAGAATCCAATTGAGTAGGAGTAGTTTGAGTGGATTTTGGTGAATATTTATTACATGTTGTTTTGTCCTTAGGAGGTGGCATTGAAGCCTTCTGCTTTGAATTTGTTTGTGACAACTCAACAGGGTTTTTACTTCGGGTAGCAACAGGGAATGTTTCTTGATTTTCCTCACTGGGAAGGATAAAATCCCACATTACTCGTAACTCCGCCACTTCTTCATCATCCTTTTATTCGTCGTTTGTTGAAACTTCATCCTCCTCTCCATCTAATTCGGCATTTGATATAACATTTGGAGGTTTAGGATCAGCAGGGGAATTCCTTTTAAACGGTCTAAAAGATTTTTTAGAGGAATTCTCTGCTACCTGTCTTTTTATATCAAAAATTTCGTTAGACATGGTCTTGAAGACTTTCTGTAACCCTTTAAGATCAAAAGGATCTTTTGGTGGTTTCTTCTTGGAGTCATCCCTAAAAGTCATTTTCTTAGATTTTCGTTCTTCTAATGTGTTTTTCTTTTCTACAGCTAGAATGCATTTTTCCATAGCTATTACCTCTTTCATATTTTATACTAAAGTTGGTTTGGCAGCTTTATCAACAAAAATAGTTGTGTTTGAAGGTAGAGCAGAAATATACCACTCTTTTTGGACCTCATCGTTGGGCTTAGACGTCGTTGGCATCTTATTAAATAATTTATTGAAGCAAGAGTTGAAGTCCTTAATGGGTTTTTTCGGTTTGGCTTTCGAATTGGAGAGATAAATGATTAGAGTAGTTGTGGATATATCATCTCCAAATTTAGTTAAAAACTGCTCTTGGAAAGCATCCCAACTATTAATAGAACCTGATGGTAATGAGAAGTACCATGATCCTGCTGCTCCCTGCAAAGTATATGGAAATAATCTTGCAATTGCATCTTCTTCCACTACTTCATTCAAGTTAATGGACAACATGAAATTGTTTATATGGTCCTCAGCTAGTAGGCCATTATTAGGATAGAATTTAGGTAACCATTTCCCTCGATGAGCTGGCAATTAATGTAAAGGCCTAGCCATCCTAACAGCTCCTGGGTTTGTCCATGGCCTCGGAGGATTCAGTGTCATTGCTGGTATGTAAGTAGGAGAAGGTGTAGCAATGGTTGAAGGTGATTGGCTAGAGGAAGATGTAGTTCCTATACCTGTGTGAATCACGATCTGGAGTGGCGAGGCGAATGATTGATCTTGTGATGGTATAGATGGAATGAATGAAGATGAAGATTGAGTTGATGAAAGAACTTCGTTTTGAGATTCGGATGGTGTTTTCTTATCTTTCTTATGGCTTAGCAGAGGGAATTTGAATAGAGGGATTCCAAGCTTTTCACTCTATGCTCTAGTTAACCGTTGAGATGGGGTAACTGAGAGGTAACATTATCTTGGGATAACTCATATTCTTCTTGAGATAACGAAATCCCCTGTAATTTATGAATTAAAGATTGGACTTCAAGGGCTTCGGTAGAAGAAGAATGATCTGGCCTTTTCGGGATTTCAGTAGTGGGTTCTCTAATTTTCTTTGCAACTTCTCGCTTATGATTAAGGGATTTGGAATTCTTTCAAGAAGTTGGAGGTGATGGTGAGGGAGTTTTACTCTTAGAATGGCCATTTGATTTGGATTTACTTTCCATTCACAATCAGGCCCTCCTTCTAGCACCAAAATGTTGAAGCCTCGAAAATCGTTGTTTCAACATGGGGGAAAACCACTCGGTCTGGATCTTGGTTGGAAACTTCTTTTCTATTTGGAGTAGTGGCTCCGACTGGGGATAATGGGACCATTTTCCCAATCTATTTTATGATTGTGCTAATGGGGTGATATGTGATATTTTGGAGTAATGCTTAATCTAAAAGTAATCTAATCTAAAATAATAATCACATGCATTTTATCCTAATTTAAACACTATCTAATTATGACTATACCCAAGAATAAATTGAAGTATGCGATCTACAATAATGTCCAAAAGAAATTGGTAATAAAGATCATTCAATTGCAATGAGAACTAAAATCAGTTAACAATAATTGTTTCGTATAAAAAGTTAGTCGAAACTGTTGTGAAAGATATATCCCATAAGAAATTATTCATGTATTCAGCATAAAATATAAGCCATCATCATACAAAAGTGCAATAATGCTAACCAAGATTCAAACTTTCATACATAAACAACTTGAAGAGAAATTATTGCTTGATACATAAGTAAAAATAATTACAAGATAAAAGTACCATTTATAATACGTCCTACTCATGTGCTTCAGCAATATTGATCTACTTTCAATCCATCCAACACCATCTAAGAGTACAAAAGTGCAATTTCATTAGAAGATGCCAAATAAGATAAAAATAAATCATGTTCCATTAATTTCACCAGAACTTCCTCAAAGGGACAAAAGTGCATGTTTTGAATATTGTTTCTGATAAAATTTCTAGACCCCTCTCTAAATGCATGAGAGGGGTTTAAATACTAAACTATAAAACTAAAAATAGATTATTACAAAAATAGTCAAGAAGGTTTAAACAGCCTTCCTCAAATTATGCAAAATAAAATAAAAAACAGAAGTGAGCATGGTGACTAACTGTTGTTCATTTGATCCTTTAGATCGCAAATATCTGTCATGGGTTTGAGCTGTGTCGATTAGCCGATTTCAACTTTCAACTACCCAGTGAACATGGCGTCGGTTAGTGCTGGCACCATTTTCTCCGTAGAAGTGGTTAGGCATCGCAGGTTCATTCACTGGCTGTGAGGTTTCACTAAATGTCACCAATATGCTTCCCAGTTTAACCTGGTCGTTTGCCTAATTGCTTCTACTTTTTCTTCTGTTGCCTGTCTCCACTGTAGCTCAAGTTGTTTTACATTAGGAAGAAAACCCGGAATGGACTCTGCTACAAGGTTGGCGTTATGTAAATTTTCATTAATATTTTCAATAACACAGTTTGTTGTTGTTTCCGCATCTGTTGTTGCCTTTTCTACCTCTCTAAGCCGAGAATCCCAGTTTGCAAATAAGATTTCTTTGTGTAACTCCTCTAGTTTAGGCAAGTCTGTTTTTCTCCCATATTCTAAATTCTGACTGGTGATGAAGTCGGAGACCTTTTTCAAGATTTTATCATATTCAAGTCTCATTTCCACAACTTGACTTGTTAATTTTTCGCTTGTTTCGCAATAAGAATTCCATTGTGAAATCTTCTGGCATAATAGTTATTTTTGGTGTATCAGTTGGGAGTTAAGGCCGAGCGCTTCAGTAATAAACTGATCAATTTTTGGATCATCTTTATGTAGATCAGTTATTCCTTGTGTTTGTGCTTCCTTGTAGTAACATTTGTAGAATCCAACTTCCTTTTCTTCCTTTGTCTTTTAGCAACTGCTTTGTGTTGTGGGCTATAAAACACATCTAGAGGGGGAATCTCCTTAATTCTCAAAATGATTGCAGAGATGGGAGTAACAGGGATGTGCTCTACCTCTTAAGTATTTACAGTCTCCTCTGTTGTAATTTCTTGAGTTGTTTTCTATTGTGGAGTTTGCAACTCTGGCATTTGTTGCTCTATATGGAGCCTTTTATTAAAGTTGTCCCATTCTTCCTCTAAATCAATCACTATGGTTTTATTGGCTAGATGGAGGCATGGGTGGAGGTGGAATGGATTTCAGCCTGTTTTCTAGCTGAAGTTTGTTCAACTGTCTTTTTTGTAGATTGGGTTGTATATTTTTCCGACTCCCTGCTTCTGCTTTTCCCATTTTGTCATGACTTCTCTAACTCCCTGGTAGATTTCTCTTGGGATTCTGCTCCAGAATCAGTTTCCAAATTTTCTTTAGAATCTCCTTCTATACTTACACTAGGATTAGGCTCCCTTATTAGTTCAATCAATAATTGGTCCAATGGGACCTTCGTTAGCCTCCTTTCTCTGTAATCGTAAAAGGTTTCAAGATCTTCACAGTCAAAAAGTAATTGTGCCATATGCTTCACCTTTGTGAATATGTTCTTCTACAAAATCATGTCATCAAATGCATCTTCCTCATTACTGAATACTTTTATTTTTACCATGGTGGTAAAGTATTTGACAGTGTCGAATGGGTCATATTGCCTTCCAGGATATTTAGGTAATTGCAGAGATAACATAATCTATGCTTCTTTAAATGCATGCCCTAGGTCGTGCAATGCAAATGCTCGACACTGTAAAGGGAATGTAGGCCAAATGGCCTTTTTTTCTTCCTTTAATGTTTTGCTCATCCCTCCCTCACTAGTTGTTTGATAGGCTATCTCTCTAGCCATCAATTTTTCCGGAACATAGTATGGGAGGACATGGGGGGAGGTAATGTTGCCAAATACCCTAATATACGTAAATGTTTCCTCCCCAAACCATCTAGCCACTAGTAAGATATCTACCTCGGCTTCTTTGGAAAACTTGGGGGCATCTCGATTATAAAGTCGTTTGTGAATAGGGAGCATAACTCCATGACAAATTTTGTAAAAACGTGGTTGAAAGTGAGATCTCCATGTCTTTATGGTATATGTGAATGGGAAGTGGATTTTGGATAGTTCACTTCCATCCCATGACAAGAAATTTCGAACCAAAACAAATTGCATCCATTACATAGGTGCTCATAAAAAATGGAGGGTAAACCCTCAAAGCAACACTTCTTTTCCTTCGATACTCCATTATTATTCTTGCTAGATTATTAGACAAAATTTGTGCCCAAATCATTATAGTTGCATTTACAGCTACATCTATTAATGGTAGCCATTCTAGGGAGAATTTAGTAATATCGGGTTTTCCAAATAGTCTACATAGCATGGCCGTTGCAAAACTATGAGGGGGATAAATAAACGCAATAGAGTACATACCGTTTTTGTCTTTCTTGATTTTGCCCTCATTATTTGACCAGGTCCAGGTGCAGTCTGTTGGGTCCTCATTCTCTTTGGAAAAATTCTCGACGAACTGCTTGTTGTAGATGACTTGTGGCTCTAGTAGGTGGTACATAAGCTGCAGGTTGTCTGGCATAAAATATCCCATAACCTCTTTGCTTCTTTTCTTAAATTCTCTGTCTGAGATGTCGGCTTCATCAATAACCCATTTAACCATGTTTGTATAAGGGATTATCTTTCGGCGCGCAACTATGCAATGCAAAAATGAGCATGCTGTCTCAAACATGGAAGCATCTGAGGAATCACGTCCGTCAACTATAACCTTCGTTTCTAGAATCCTTGGTTGCTCTTCCTCTAGTATATTATACATGGCTTCTGACATAAAGGTTCCTCCCTCTCTGCTACATGTAGTATCCGTAAATAGAGGAGTCATTTCTGACTTCTCAGAGACGACTACCTTGCATTTCTTCACCATTTATCCCAACGATTTGCTCTATGGATTTTCCTTGAAAGTGAAGAACAATAGCTATCGAATACACAAAGATGATAATGAACATGAAATGAAATAATGTGGATAACTTGTAAAGGTGATAAAAGGAGTTTTATTCAAATGCACGTAAGAAGATATCATATCATGTTAAATGGCTTTTCACACATACATGCAGTTAACTCTTACTAAATGCCCACTAATGCTTCGTTGTCCCTTAGCTTTAATGCTCATAAATGTCTGCATCGTAAGTCGGGAAGAAAGCTTCTAGGGTGGCTAGCCTTTGAATTGTGATAATTCCGATTTTGAAATTTGTGAAGCAATATCGCAAATCGCAATATCGCATCGTGCCTTTTCACTTTTCTTACCTACCCTTACGTTTTTGCAAGATGCGAGATGTGATCAGCTCGTTTATTGCCTCAAAACATAGCTACTTGTCAGGTTTTTCCTATGTAAAGACCTTTTTAATAAGCATTGGACCTAAACATTTGTTCATGATGTACTGAAGGAGTGGGTCTGGGTCTTGATCGCATTTCGCAATATTGACTGATGGTAAGTTTGTGGTACTCTTTTAAATGCTTGAAATGTGATGCGATAAAGGTTATGATGCCATCGCAATTTCACATTTCACTTGTTTTGAGATAACCTTTTAAGGCGGGCTCTTCATAAATAGCAATATGCAATGCAAGACTTGTTTTTGAAGAGAAAAGCTTTACGACCTAGATTATGTCAAAAATATGATAGTTTCGAGGTATAAATCATAGAGTCCTATTTTAATCATTTTTCACTAGGTTTGGTGGGTTAGCGAGGTTTTTGATGATGCTTAATCATCCGATATGCAGGAAGGCAAGCATTTAGTAGTCCTTTTGAAAAAGGGGTTTGATTGATATCTTGCTTTATTCCAAAATGAAATAAGAAAAATGCTTAAATGCTAAGTTTATTTTTGGAGGGATATTTTAAAGGGTCCCCATTTATTAATGTAATATTAAGTACTACTATTAATAAATGGGGGGTTGTTGAATAGCACAATAGTATGTCGACTTAAAACTTGCTAGTGATAAGTAGATTTTTGAAGTTTTAGATCATTTTATAAAATCATCCAAATTGCAGATGAAAATGAGGAAAAAAAGACACCAATAAGATTCAAGAGAGACAAGAACAAGAAAGGGATATTTGGTTGGATTGTCAACACTAGGCAACATAAAAATATAATGTTGACATTCCAGTCAAAGTTAATGATCATCTCGTCACCTTCTAATAGTTGGTTTATTAATTTATTGAAAGAAATAAGAAGCTTAGTGCACATATAACAGAGTTTTAGTCCAAGACATCAGTGGTGGGAAATGAACAATTCATAGAGATACCCCAAAATTATTATCATGAATTCCTAGCATCCAAACAAACATTGGAGCGCACATTGGAAAAAGGATTTGCCTTAATGACCACACTTAAATATTGGCCCACCTATTTAGCATCAACTCATAGTCGCATCAAATCACAAGAAATGGTTATTTGCGACCTTGCCTTGAGGGAATTTCTAGATCCAAGAGCTAAACAAGCATTGGACAATAAGCTAGAAAATGAACCAAAAATCCATACAGAGTTGATACAAAATGAGCATCGGTGGCTCAGAGAAGGAAACAAAGCAGAACTGGAAGCCAATAATGCGTTATAATTTCTACTAGGAATACTTAATTAGGTCCAGCAACTTGAACAAGCCAAGCCTTTCAACCAAAGGTTATCAGAAGAAAACTTTTTAGAAGAAAGAGTTCATTTTTTGGTAGATCTTAAGGAATCAAGTGCTTAGGAAAAGTTAGTAATTCGTGAGTGATCTATCTTTGACAAGCACCTTCAAATGCTTGCACCAGTCATCTATTAGACTACTTTTCTAAACATGCCACCTCCACCGCCATTATTTTCATCATCGCCACAACTGCCATGACCCACCCATCAATTTTATGCACCAAGTGTTTCAACATGTGCTGCAACCTCGGAACAACAATAGCACGAAGTCGAAGTGGACAAAGCAGTGCATTAGTTGAAAGAACTAGTTCAACAAGCTTCGATTTAGCCTTTAGAAGAAACTATCTACGAATCACCTATCAAAGAACCACCAAAATTTCTATGTTAATTTATCTTTCACTTTTTATTGTAATCTATTTTCATTAAAAAAATTAAAATTTTCAGCACTCAAAGAGCTAGCAAAATGAATTGTATTATCGAACTTTGCCATTTTTTGTATCACTCCAAATCTCCCCTTCTTTAGGACAAAGAAGGCTTTGAGGGTGGGGGCGATGTTGGAGGCGCTAGTTGACTTAGTCGACTAGCCTAATCGAGTCGAAAAGAATCCATTGTAAAGATGACTGTTAAGCTTGTTATGATGATAACTAAAGTGAGATTAAGTTAGAGTTTGGTAGGATAGTTAAACTTTTGTAACTATCTTGACATGACATAAATAATTTTCTATGTGTCAATGTATCATTTCTTATTGGATTTTAAGAGATATAATATAAAGAGTGCTTCTGCTAGTTCTCCACTACTTATGTTTCTTCTCTTTCTCTTTATTTATGTGCTTTGTCATGTGAATGCTTGATGTCCTTGCTACTGATAACAATGTATAATTTTCCCTAGATTATAACAACACTTATCTCCTTATACACTAAATCCAACTTGGCGGTGACCAGTTGCACCAAATTTGTATTGTAACTGGCTTAAAAATGGTGTTGCCAACCATTTTTAGATACATAGATAAGTATAATTGTTTGTGCATATTTGGATTATTAGCTATGGAATTGTTTGTATTGTTTTTTACTGATACATGGTCATGTATATTCATGAATGAGTAATGACACTTTCCCTCATTTGATATAATTATTTTCTTTTTTTCTTTTATTTTTGGTGGACTAGAATTATTCCATGTGTGAATGAAGATATTATTTCCAAATGTAATTCTCCTACTTTTACTTGGCAACAATTGGAGAGGAATTTATATTTACGAGATAAAATTTTGATTTTTTGGAATAAGTTTATTAATTCCATTAACAGAAATATCTATGTGCATATATTAATTTACATGGACCTATGTGATAAGTGTCCTAATTGGAAAAATCTTACTAAGTCTAAAAATAGTGCAACAAATCTATGTACAAAAGTAACTCATATGCACATATAAGACATGTGTGGAGCTAAAGTATGTGTGGAAGCAAGCCATGTGTGAAGAAAAAATATGTCTTTTGCTCCACCTTATGTAAAGCAGTGAAACTTACCCTATTACCTTCGCATGTGCTTTACTTCCACACATACTACCTCTACACATTTCTTGCTTCCACACATGGCTTACTTCCACCATTTTTAGACACAGTAAGAACCAAGGAGACTTATTACATAAGTCTATATATGTTAATATATGCACATACATATTCCCATTCGTAAAATTAATAAAAATTGTTTGCATAAATTAAAAGTTTATCTCTGATCTATAAAGGCCTCTTCAATTCTTCCCATGTAAAAACATGAGAATTACATTTAGACGTAGTATCTTCTTTCACACACGAAATAATAATATCTTCCTTCACACACAGAACAACTCTAGCTAAAGCATCTGAGAAGCTAAAGTCTATGCAGAAGTAAAGTATGTGTGGAGATAAAAGGGTAAGTTCCACTGCTCCACATAGTGTGGGCCCAAAAGAAAATATTTCATTTATAGTCATGTTGGGAAAACAACCAAACAATTTACAATTCAGTGTAAATGATAAATAATAAAGTTGTAGTGAATAAATTAAGAAGAGATAATAAATGTTAACGTTTAGAACCTGTTCTGTATTTTATGTGACTTTGATCTTAAAGCCATATGTTCATATTTATCTTCCTTTCTACTAACAAAATACAAAATAGAATTTCCATTTTACAATTATTGTAAACCACCATCATATTTATGTGTAAGTTATGAAATTTAATCAACACAAATTCATTATGTAGGCAGTTCAAAATCTTGATGGAAATTCTCCACAAACAATCCTCATATTTATGAATTTGTTAAAATATTTTTTACAAATAAAACCCCAACGTATTCACAATTGCTACTATTAACTTGCAGCGAACTTGTGGATTTGAAACAAGATAATATGGCCAATGATTACTATATTTGTAATAAAACAATTCTAATTTTCAGATCCATATATAATTGAAATCATATACAACTGAAATCAATGAAATTGTGATTAAAACCATTGAATGTACAACCAAAATAGGTCCAAAAAATAAAGCAATTTGACTGTAATATAAAATTTAGGAATTCTGGGGTCTGGCTATTGAAACTTTAAAAAAACTTATAAGATCAAATAATGATACATCCCAAAAATAAAAAAGAATAATTTGAAACAAAGACCCCTAAATATTGTAATTCACCATACTATGAACATATTCCAGCTGCTACATCACAAAAGATCAACCTCTGTTAATCAGAATGGATTTTCTCCTTGTCCTAATTGTAACATTCACATTATCAATGATATTCGAGCTCTCCACTACCAGAGTGGTGGTTTTACTTGCAAGTCTCTTTATAAAGATATGCATGCCAAATTTTAGGCAAAGCACCAGAACAAAACGAAGTTATTTTTTAATAATATAGTCGACTCAGATCCTCCAACCATCCTCCAGCCACTTATCAACAAAGACACATCTTTGTTGGTCAGTTCGAAACCCTTGCTTGTCTTAGATATTGACCTTGACATTATCAATTATGTCTAAGCTCTCAACCCCCAATGTATATGTATTTCTAGACTTTGGCATATAAATATAGCTGATCAACGATCTCGCACATAAGACATTTTACATAAAAAAGAATAATGCTCTAAAACAACTAAATAAGTGAAATTAGTAAATAACTCAAGTTGGTAATGATACATCCCAAAAGGAAGAAACAACAATTTCCAAATTTCCAAAACACTAGAATAATGATAGTTTCCATCTTTGAATTAAAAAACGTGGACACTAAATACACAAACGAAAAAACATAATATGCAAGGACTGCGAAGAATGAGGTACAAATTTGACAAGTACAACCTATTTAGTGTTTATCTCAATCTATTCCATTTTCCAAATGCACAGTCAAGATCAAGGTATAATAGATCTATTTATCAGCTCTTATTTTAAGTTTGTATTAGAATGTGAATTTCATTTTCCAAACTGAAGCAAACTTTAACATAGTAAGTATGTCTGATCAACCCCATGGTACATAATGAAATTTGTAAGATTTAAAGCAAATGTTTTTCTTCAAATCACCTAGGAAAAATACCTCATGGTGTTTCTCTCCACTTTACAACCAATGTTATTCAATTCATTTAAATTTGAAAGATCCAATAACCACCTTCTCATGTGTTTTCGATACATAGAAGTCCATGCAAGCTTTAATTGCTATATACCAGAAACAACACAAGAAGTATTACCGGCATTCCAAATGCCACTTACTCGTAAATTCCTCGTTTCTTTATATAATTAGTAGTTGTTAATCTCTCACATGTGGCTTCTATTAGGTGGGACAAGCTAACAAATAGAAACCTAATGCATTAAGGCCATTATTTATGGGAGATAGTGGCAATAAACGTCGAAGTTTTAAAACTACCTCATCCACTTAATTCAGAGCCTTGATTCAATTTTAACACCTTGATATCAGTACCATTGGATGACAATAAAATTTAATGAGGTGGGATAAATATTGTGCCTCTAAAAATTGTAATCATGACAAGTAGCATACAGTAAATCAATAGTACGCAGTGAGGGACATGTGAGAATTGAAAAGCATTGAGGAAGTAGATGTATAAAACAAGAGGTGTGAAAAATAATAGAGTTTGGAAGAGGCGGTATGTGTGAGAGAACGGGTGTGCAGAGGGAATGTGTGTGCGAAGGAAGGAACAAAAACTTTCTTCTGCACAGATGAAATTTAGATAAGTATAAAAACAATTAAGAGAGAAATTTCAAGGGTCAACACCCACAAGATGGGGCCAAAAGGAAATATTTAATTCATAATTGTGTTGGAAAAGAAACTGAGATATCTAAAGTTGGATGTAAATGATAAATAATAAAGTTCGGTGAATATCTAAGAAGAGGTAATAAATGATTATTTATCTTCTTTGCTACTACACTATGACCTAGGCCTGAAGTGAAGTTCCCCTTACGCTCTGCCACTTTCTGACAGGATAAACATTGTTGAAAATCAACAATGAGATTTTATCATAAATGTTCTTAAATGCCAATACACATTTTTTTATAAAATTTTGATCTTCACTCTCATGCCTGAAATGAAATGCCCTTACTAACAATGTAAATTCAACTGAATTCAAGATTTTTTAATTAAATTTCGGTTCAAAATTGCCAAGAGATGTGTAATAATTTTAAGTATCATCACATTTATATTATGGATAAAATTCATGTATAATGACATAATGTATTTTCAAATTTTAGCCTCGAGGGTTAGCTAAGTCTGTCAATTTCCCATCATTAAAGTACCTCTGCTATTGAGAGGTCACAGGTTTAATTCTCTCAACACTCTCGGGGTCGAGCTCTGTGGTTGAGCTGGCAAGAAGTGATCCTTTTAGTTATATCTATCTGGTACAATTATTCCATGGACATAGAGGTCACTGATATCTAAGGACCGTGAGCCACATAGGAAAACAAAATAGTTTTTCAATTTTTTTCCAATTTTGAAATGACCCAAATTTTCAAAAATTCAATTTTGAACTCTTTGCCAAAAAAAATAATTCAAACTTGAATTCTCAATGAAATTTAGAAGTAAATTCCTTATTTCCCTATATAATTATGAGTCGTTACTTGGGAATACCATGTGAGATAAATGATTAGGTTAAATGTTAGGATCATGACCTTGGTTGGGAAGGCAACATGAGTAGAAGAAAACCTTGGCGACAAGTTTGCGGAGTAGCGAGCTTTCCTTGTTGGTTATTTGCGATTTCCCTTCTCTTCTATTGATAATACTCTTATTTATCATTCTCCCTCTTTCATCGGTGTTTTTTTGGATGGAGTGGGGGGCGGGGTGGTTAGAACCCTAGCTACCCACACCCCCTATTCAACGCTTCACTGTATTATGGAGCCAATGTCTCCTCATATTCTCTAGTGGGTGATTTTTTTTTGCAGGTTTTTCCTCTAGAGGTGTGGTGGCTTTCGGGTTGATATGGGGTCTTGCTTGCTATTGTCCACACTCTCACTTTGAATTAGTCTTGCGATGTATATTATCTTACCTGGTCTTCATTGTTTGGTGTTGATTCCATCCTTTTGGTTTCAGAGTGTTATCACTCACAGATTTTCCTTTAAGTTGTCGGAAGAGGAAATGGGTCTGAGGTAACCACAAACCAATATTTTAGATACAGAATCTACCCAATCTGTATCCATAGAGGGCTCTCTCTTTCAAATATAGCTTTGTTTTTTAATGATATTAGGCTTGTTGTGAAGTTTAGGAGTTTTGTTTGAATTTGGGTGGTGAGATTCAATAGCAAAGGGGTAAGACTGAGTAGCTTAGCCCATTGGGCTGATGGAGTCAAAGAAAATGGCTTAACTGGACTTGGTTTTTTCACAAAGGATGGTTTAACAGAGCAAAGTAGTCAAACAGGGAATAATTAGAGACTTAAAGATGGGATGGGTTTAAAGGGTTAAAGGGAAACTAAGAATCCTTTAACATACTTTAAAAGAGCAGAACATGACTAACCATCAATAAAGAGCAATTAAGAATTCTTTACTAAATGATTAAGATGAATAAACTAGGAAACAGGAGCAATTAAGAATTCATTGTTTATACTAGCTTAGAAGAAAACATTGAGAATAATAACGATTGAAAACAGAGTGCAATTAAGCATATTCTGAGTTATTATTTTTCGTTTATCATTCAGATGTGAAACATAGATGATATTCTAAACAAGGAAAACTTTAAAACACAAGGTATAGATGACTTATTGATCCGGTGTTTGATTCAAGAATTCTAATAAAAGTCCTTAGCTCCAATTCTTCATCCAGCAAGCCACAAAGTTGGTCCAATCAGCACTTTATTCCAAAATAGTCAATATTATAGCAATTTCTAAGAATCCACCCTCAATACTCCAATTGAGGGGGTATTTATACAAAAAATCTTTACAAAAATATCTCATAATAGAATGAGATATATTCTAGTGATGACTAATTATTTTTACAGAAAAATAGAGACAACTAGTCTAAAGATAGGAGGAAAGTGAACTGTTGTTGTGATGTTCCTATTCTCGCTGAATGTGCTGGAGGCAGGCCCTTTTAATTGGCTTGTTGTTGTCCTCTTTAGTAACTCTGTGTTGGTTGCCCTATTTTGACCAATACTTTTCACCTGTTCTGATACACTTCGACCTGTTTGACCCCCTTTCATCTTTGTTCATCTTGCTATGGTAAAAGCCCAAAATTTACATTTTACCAAAAGTAAATTTACAAAATTTCCAACATGTCTTCCCACCATTTTTGTTCTGGCAATCTGTGTTTCTGAAGTTTCCTCAGAGTCTCATCAGTTTCAGTATATCTGAAAAAATTAGGCTGGATTTGGAACAAGTGTTTTACCTCATGTTCAATATAGAATAAGTTCTCTAAGATGTCATAGAGAACTCGGCATGTGGGAAGTTCTTTTATTCCTGATGCACTTGTTGATGAACTAGCTTGATCTCTAGCATACTTATTCAATTTATCTACATAATCAATGTGCTTCATTAACCTATTATTGATGACCGAAGGACTTGGTAGCCCTTTATTCTGTAAGACAGTGAACTTCTCCATAAAAGAATTGATTTCCACCTACATATATTGACATCTTCTCTCTAGATTCTGCATCAAAGTTCTTTTAGTTAGCACCCTTTTGATTTCCAAAATAGTGTCTGTCCTGTCTAGGATGCCAAGTGCTTCCAGTTGTTCCTTATTTTTGGTATTCAAAAAATGTATAAGCTGGTTGGCTTGTTCAGGCGTCTGTCCTAACTGTGCTCTTGTCTGTTGAATTGCTCCATGTGCTACTTTTACTAAGTCCATTTGCTCATAGATCACTTGGATGGATGGCCAAACATCATTTATGGATTGAGTGATGTTGGTCCATAGGATTTTCTTGATCTCTGCCAGAGGCTTGTCAAAAGTGAGATCCTTTTCTAATGCTTTAATTTTATTCTCTAATGCTTTAATCTCCCTTGTCTTTTCTGCAACACTTATTTTGGAGGCATCATACTTCTTTTCTATCTTAGCCAATTGTTCTTTTGCCTGTTTTAACTCTAAAATTTGTAGTTTCATTTCTTCCATGGCCTTTATTAATTCTTCTGTGCTTAAATTAGCACTGTTGCCTGATGTTGTACTTGTCGTTGATGTACCTATAATCATCTCTGTTGTGGTTGTCGGGATGTTTGGAGCCAATACTGTTCCAAGTGTAGAAGGGACTGTTGTTGAGACTATGGGAATTACTTCAGGAGGCTGAGAGGTCGACTCTCCCTACCTGTCCTTCAGTGCCTTTTCTAATGCCTATTCTATATCATTTAATCTTTCATTAAGTTTCAGAAGGAGATCCATCATCTCTGCATCAGATTTCTTCTTCACAACCTCAGCAGCCTGTGGGTGCCTTGAAGGAGGTAGCTTTAGTTGTTTCCTCAGGGCAGCAGTGTCTTCTTCCTTCTTCTTGATTAATGCCTCAACGCCTTTCATATCTTTGGGATCATGTCCCAATCCAATGACTATTTCTTCTAATGATTTTATTCTATTATCCTTGGCCAAGGAGGAGGCTTTCTCCAAGTGTAGTTGAGCAGTTGTATTATCCAAGGAATTTTGTAGCTTGTGGGCCATCATTGTTTTATCAGCCAGTGTGGAATAGACCATTTCCCCAGTTTTTTTGTGAAGTTAAATTTGGTCCATAGGATGAATATCTTTGGCTAAGACCTCCAAATTTGTTCTAATGTAATATGCTGCTGACTGGGGTTGTTGCACCTTTGGCTTAAAGTAACTCATTATCATTTTTCCCTCTTTAATGTCATAAGCTGACATTAATCTCTGCTAGTTTGTGGGGGCCATTTTCAAGTATTGATTGTAAATTTGAATTCTTACAGGATCATTTCTGGCTTTTATTTCTGTGAAGTTTTTCTTTATATCTGAGGCTTCTTTTCCTAGAGGTCTGCGAGATGAAACTTCTGAACTTTGTTGCCTTTCTAGCTCTTGCCTCTGTGAGCTAAGGGATGTTTCCCCCAATGGAGAAGTTCGTTGGCTAATTTCTCTTTCTTCTCTGTGGCTATATATAGTTTCTTTCATTATTTCCTCTTCTGACAGAGGGTTTAGTCTCTGTCTCTTGGTACCAGGTTGTTCTGTAGGTCCACTAGCAGGGGTAGTGGTTTCCCTGTCCCTCTTTTTGCCTCTTTCCTCATTTAGAGGAGTTTGTAAAGCTGGGCTTTCTGATATATTGGTTTGAGCTGGAGGAGTTGGCCCTTGACCCTGTTCTTTGGAAATTCCAGGCTGATCTGTCATTGTAGGCTATTCTGTAGTATCTATTTCCTTGCCTTTGGTTGTTCCTGTGGCTGGTATGTTGACTTGCTGTGGAGGTTGTTGAGAAGTCCCAGCAGTGGATAACTGGAATGGTACCTGCCCAAAAGAATCCAAGTCAAGGGTTTTCTCAAGATCCCTCATAACATTTTCCATATTGACCTGCTCACTTACCTCTTCTACTAGAGTCCCTTCTACCCATTCATCCAAGTTTGCAAACTGCTCAATTTCTGGCATCCTATGGTGAATGTATGAGGATAACCTGTTCTTCATCCTTCTGTCACAGATAAAACTATTGGGGTCATATGGTACCCACCTAAAACTCTTTCTCAGTTTAAGGTGATCTTCTAAAATTATTTCTGCTTCTTTCCATGCATCCCTAGAGTTGATGACATAAGGGCCTAGCTAGTTCTTTATTCTTAGTTGTGCTTTCTTCTTTACATTACAAAAATGGACTAAATATGCATTTATGATCTATTTGAAATACTCCAATGCAAATAATCTCATGGGAACATACTTGGGTAACTTGAAAGGGCAAAGTTCACACCCATACATCTTGATCTATGTGTAATTTTCATATAGGTACCAGTCACCTGTCTTGTACTGTTTAGAGAGCTGGAGAATTTTCTTCATGTCACCATTAAGCCTAGGAGGGGAAACTCCTATCAATAAAGTGGTTGTTGGATGTACAAACCAGTCAATGAACTCATTATAAGTGTAAGGGGACTCATAGGTATTATGGAAGATTGAGCTCCAAAAGATAACAGACCTAGGGTTTCCTTTGGTGTCTAGTTTCTTGATAGGGAAAGGAAAGATATCTGACTGATAATATAGCATAAGATGGTATATGAAAGAGGTATATTTGAAAACTCCTTCCCTTTCCAAATTCAAGAATTGATCATGGATCTTGTTGGCAATAAAGGTGGCATAGTCATATTTGACAGCAGGGGGCTGTCTTGGAGTAAAGATTGATAATAATACTAGGGTGATATCATCCACATATTCACTAGTATTGAACCCCATAATCAAGGCTATCATATCAACAATGAGTCTTCCAGTTTCAGTGAAGAAAGTCTGCAGATAAGGAGGTGGACCTTTGGGCTGGTGCTTTGGCAACATGAAGGTTTGAGCAATACGAGTCACTTCTGATTGGGACAACTGAGATGCTTTTTCAAGTAGATATCCCATGGAAAGAGGGGTGAGGGGCTAACTGGAATGGAATTGTAACATATCATTTATGGACTTAGAAGTTATGGGAAAAAGAACAGTTTGGGATGGGGACATAACTACTCTATGGACAGGGTCATAGTTGGCACAGCACTAATGAATGATGTCTGAGAAAATGTGAACTGAGGGGAGAAAATACATGGGAAGGCTAGACTCCCACAGTCCAAAAATGTCAGATTTATTTAGATAACTGTCTCTGGTTTGGCAAAATGCTTTCAAATGATTATAATCACTGGTTAAGTTATTTATTTGAAAATCTTTATCTGCAAGAGGCAGATAATCTAAGTCTTTGTGAGGAGCATTCATGGGTGCGACATTCAGGGCTACCAGGGTTTCCATCTTTGGTTCTTGTGGAGTCAAAGATGGAAATGGGGGAAATTCTTTGAAAGATAGGCAAGACAATAGGTTGAGAGATTTGTATGGCCAATACAAATGTGGAATAGACCTGAATTTGGTTGTTTCTTGTAGAATTTTAAGCAAAAAACCAAACTTACGGGGTTTCAGCGCCACTTGGATAAATACCTGTTTCAAGACGGTGAATAATGCCTGGATGGGAGGATGACAGGTTTTGGGCGGCTTCACAGCAAGGTTCTTAACTAGATGGTGGTCTGCAAGCTCGAACAATCGATTAGGACGTTGTTTTGCATGGGAGCATAGTTTGCAGTGAATGACAGTGAAAATGACGTTTTTCCACTTTATTTAACAAAAATAAGGTTGGCGGGTTTTTTTGGCTTTATTGGGTGGATGACGTAAGCGGCGATGTGAAATTTTGTCATTTGCGAAAGGTGGTAAGTGGTAAGCATCGCACCACTTTTAGGGCTAGGCGGTTTTGGACGGAGGGCGAGCGAGCATATGGAGCGGGTGATGCATGGCGGAGGTACGGGCAGAAAACCACCTGGTGATCACGAGTTAAAGCGCAGTCACTAGGGGGGTCACGATATCGATATAAGCCATCGGATGAGAAGAGTTTAATCGGACGGTGGACGGGCGTGGGACATGGCGGGGCATTATGTATGCGGGCCCGATATAATTAACTATTAATTAACTATATCAGGGCGAGAGTGATTGGTTGATGGGTAGGTTATTAATTAACTAAGAGAGTTAACTAATCCCTTTGTGCAGCAGGGAGTTAGAGTTCTTAATGAATTACGGGTTAATTCATTAATCCCCTTTTAAACAATGTTTATGGTTGTATTTCAACCGGGGTGGGATATATTAAAAATTTGGGGTTTTATGTATAATTAAATAATACGGGAAGGGTTTTATGGTGTGGGAGTTATATAATACTAGTTAGGAATTAATATGAAAAATGTAATGGAAAGTGCTAAGAAAAAACATTGAAGTATATATTCAAACTTAGGCTAAAGTGGAAAAAGGGGTCTTTTTAGTGATATTGTGCATTATTTCTAAGTAAAATAGGATTTTACTTAGAAAAACTTTATGAAATGAAATGAATAGTTTATGGATGATATTAAGTACTTAGGCTTTTAAATCATTGGGCCGAGGGTCCGGTCCCTCTAGAAGTCAGAGAAATGCTTTGAGCCCCTTTGATTTTCCAAGACCTTGATACTTAGGGGAAATTAGTGAATGATTAGGGAAAAATGTAAAGGGGAATTAGTTATTTAACCTTGTTTTTCTTGAACTGCATCAAGTAAAATTTCTTCCTTGCCCTTGTGATAAAAGTAAAAGTTAACACATTTAGAAGCATTTTTCACCACAAATATCATTCTGCAACATCATCTACCTACCCTACCTACTTTAGCCTGACATTTTTTCTTCTTTATTAGGGTGCACTTAGACTAGAAAACCCTTATCACACTTTTCTTTTACATATAGAAATCTATCTAAATCTACACTTATTACATCCAAGGGCTCAGATTAAACTATTGATCTCCTTTTATTCACTCTACCTATCTACTTATCTGCCAAGATTACACTGTTTGGTCAGATATTTATTCTCTATTTCTACAACATGAAATTGAAAAATGAATGAGCTAAGTTTGAACAGTTTGACTCTTCATCAATTGTGGCATAAGATTAAAAAATTTCACATAATTGCTTACTACAGAAAATGAACTAGTAGTGGCATTTTGGACTTGCACACTTTCCTAGTCTATTTTTGTTTGGGGTTCATTTTTTCTCATTTTTTGACCATTTTATTCCTTTTACCATTTGATTTTTCTTTTAGGTTATACCCTCTTTACATTTTTTAAAATTTTTTGAGTTTTTGAAAATATGGAAAACCTTTGCAACAAGAAAAGGTATGAACATATTACAGAGCTCATCAAGTCAATCATGAAATATGACACCTATTGGTATAGGAGCATAACACAGGGGATCAACTCAAGGCTCGTCATGAGGGTTCTCTTTACTCCTCAATTATTATTCTTGTGACTAGGCTTTTCATTTTACCTGCCATTTTTAGTTGGGCTTAGCATCCCATTTTATTTTTTGTCGACTGGTGAATCCTAACCGGTGTTGGAAATGGGGTTTGCTGACCATTTCTTTAGTGTTTCCATTCATTTTTCGTAGCCTTTCCTCTACTCTTTTTGGGGTTTTCAGTCTGGTTTGTTATTGACCCATATTTGTGGGCTTTGTACCAATATTGTGGGGTTTTTGTTGACATATATTTGATTGTATTGGCTGCCTATTGATGGGTTTTTTATGGTGCCTTTTTTGGTGTTACCCAATGGGCCTATATGCCCTGTATCTTGTATTTGGTATTTAACATGTTTCATATCATGATTTCATACACACATGGTGTGTCTACATAATGTAATTTTTATTTTCTTTAGTGTAAATTACGGCTTTTTTCTAGAATATATATATATATGAGTTGTTACTCTCACATGTGATTTTCCTTAGATGGGACCCTCTAATAAATAAAAACTTATTAGATTGACATCGTCGTTTATGGGAAATGGTGGTAATAAACATCGAAGTTTTAAAACCACCTCATCCACTTAATTTAGAGATTAATTCGATTTTAACACCCTTGATATTAGTAACATTGAATGATAAGGAAAGTTAATGACGTGAGATATATATTGTGCCTCAAAATATTGCAATCATGAAAAATGGTGTATGGAAATGAAAAGTACGCAGGGACACACATGTGACAACTAACAAGCGTCGAAGAAGTAGTTGTATGAAACAAGAGGTGTGCGAAGATGACAATGTGTGTGGAATAAAAGAGTTGGGAAGAGGTGGTATGTTAGGGAGAACCAATATGCAGAGTGAATGTGTGCGCAGAGCAAGGAACATAAACTTTCTTCCACACATGAAATTTGGATAAGTATAAAAGCACTTAAGAGAGCAATTTCGAGGGTCAACATGCACAAGGCGAGGCCAAAAGCAAAATTTTAATTTAAAATTGTGTTGCAAAAGCAACCCGATGTTTAAATTTGGATGTAAATGATAAATAATAAGGTTGCAATGAATAAATTAAGAAGTAATAAATGGTTATTTATATATAATGCTACTACACTATGACTGAGGCCTGAAGGGAAGTTCCCCTTATGGTCTGCCACTTTTTGAAAATGTAAACATTGTTGTAAATTAGCAGTGAGAATTTATCATAAATTTTCTTAAAAGGCTAGAATACAATTTTTTTTATTAAGATCTGATCTTCACTCTCAGGCCTGAAGTAAAATTCCCTTACTAACAACATAAATCTAGTTGAATTCAAGTTTTTTTAATTAAATTTTGGTTTGAAACTACCAAAAAATGGGTAGTAATTTTAAGTATCATTAGATTTCCATTACCCATAAAAATTATGTATGGTGACATAAAGTTTTTCAAATTTTGTCCAATTTTGAAATGACCCAAATTTTCAAAAATTAAATGTTGAATTCTTTGCCAAAAAAAGATTTCAAACTTGAATTATCAATGCCATTTAGCAGTAAATTCCTCATATCCCTATACAATCATGAGTTGTCACCCTCACATGTGACTTTCCTTTGACATAACATGCTAATAAATAAAAAGTTAAAAGATTAATGTTGTCAGTTATGGGAAATGGTGGCAATAAACCTCGAAGTTTTAAAACCATCTCGTCTAGTTAATTTGAAGATTGATTCCCTTTTAACACCCTTGATATTAGTACCATTGAATGATAAGGAGAGTTAATGAGGCAAGATAAATATTGTAAATCAAAATCTTGTGATCATGACAAGCGACATGCAGGTAAACAATATTGGGGAGTGAGACAACATGTGAGAAGTGACAAATGCAAAAGACATAGTTGGGCAGAACAAGAGGTGTGTGGATTTGGGGATGCGTGTACAATAAAGGATGTGTGAAAGAGAAAGTATGCACATGGAAACATCTACATAGAGAGAATGCATGTGTGGAGCAAGCAACACAAACTTTCTTCCACACACATGAAATTTGGCTAAGTATAAAAAAATAAGAGAAATTTTTGAAGGTCAAAATGCACAAGGTGGAGGGAAAAGGAAATATTTAATTCATAATCACGTTGAGAATGCAACCTAGGTATTTACACTTGGGTGTAAATGATAAATAATAAAGTTGTGGTGAATAAATTAAGAAGAGGTAACAAATTATTATTTATCTTCTACTTACTAGAACAAGAAAAGCAATGCTTTAGAGAATATACAATAAATTAGGTAAAGATGTTTTAAAGAACAAAAAATTATGTTCTAAAACAACTAAACAAGTCAAATTAGCAAACTTCAATCTTGGGCATCATGAAATATTTGAAACTAGCTTTTATGAATATCATTTAAAAAACAAAATCTCAACACAAAGAGTCCCTTCATGGAAAATTACCAACAGTATGAAGCAAATCAAAATATTTCCATTGAAAAATAAATCTCTACAGATTCAAACATACCAAGGAAGCCAAACACCTGATCAAATTGCTAAGAGGCTCGCATATAGTAGGGGAAGCAGATTCATGTTGATAAATACACACAAAACCTAGGAAATTGGTTGAGATAAAAAAATTCAACAAGAATTACTAATCCATGTGCATTAACAATATTAACACCCAACAACCTCTCCTCTATATTCTTTGATTCTTACCACAAACCCATATATTTAGATTTCTCTTCCTTTCTCCTAACAAAATAGAAAAGAGAATTGTTGTTTTATAGTTATTGTAAACTACTATCGTCTTTATATAAGAGCTAGGCAATGTAATATTAGACAAATTTGACACATAAGTAGTTCAAAATCTTGGTGGAAATGTTGTACAAATAATCCTCAAATTTACGAATTTGTTAAAACCATTATACAAATAAAACATCATCCCATCCAAAACTCCTACTGTAAACCTACAATGAACCTAGATATTTGAAACATGAAACCAAGAACAATGAATACGAAAATCCATAATCTAACTAAAATAGGTCAAAAAGCAAAAAAATTGGACAATTACCTAAAATTCAGGAATTTCAAGTTCTTACTGAAACTTTACAAAAAACTATAGGATCAAGTAATGATACATCCCAAAAAGAGCAAAGAACAATATGAAACATTTCCAAAGTAATAGAACAATGATAATTTCCATCTTCGAACTCCATCAACATTCACATGAATACAAGGAATTAAAGTAAGCAATTCAAAATTTATACCAACTGACTAAGTCTATATGAAATGATAATGCTAGAGCGTTGTTCTAATATCCAATTCAACAGTCTTGCTTTGTGTACTATTTTCAATGCAAATGAGTAAATTTGATCAATAATTCCTCATTGATATGCTTATAAATAGAATTACTACAATTTTTAACACTACATATGCATGATTTAAGTATATTAGTGACATATGTTTAAGTTACACAATCATAATTTAAATTATATAAGTCCACACACACACACACACATATATAGTTTATGTACAATATATTTAATTAATGATTGTGTTTCTACGAGTAAACAATGAGAAAAATTTCATCTTGCAAAACAAATAATGCATCAATTAGAAAAGCATGTGTCTATCTGAACATGTTCCACTTAAAAAAACTGGCATCCAAGATTAAACATAATAAGTATGCCTCAAATCACTTAGGAGCAATAATTCATGGTGTTTCTCTCCATTTTACAAGCAATGTTAATCACTTCATTTAAATTTTAAAGGTATTATAACCATATTCTTGTGTTGTTTTTGATACACAACAGTCCATGTAAGATTGGATTCATTTAGACAATTATGGAAATATGCCTACATCTAGAATTGCAAAATAAGAGCACTTGTGAATTTCCAACCAAGAATAATTGAGCATTGAAATATTACATGTCTCACTAGATTTGAGAATAAGCATAGGAAGAGAGGCTTCTAAACACAAAGGAATTAGAAATTACCCTCTTTATAGAGAATCAACATGGCCAATGACCATCACCTTGTGGAATGTGCAGACTAACAAAGTTTTCAAAACATACCTAATCCACTATACATAGTTTGAAAACAACCTCAAATCACTTAATATATACATCCAACATTTTCTGAGTGATACACTCTTAAGTCTTAAAATAATCACATGCAAAGCTTCAAAATATCTACCAACCTAAGAATTAGATATCAAAAACTCGATACCCTTGCTAGGGTAGATCTTTGCACCACTCAAGTGGAAAATTTATGTACTACAAATATTGGAAAGAGGTAGGACAGAGAAAAAATGTCAAATAAACAGGCAATCCAGGAGCGCACAACATTGTTTGTGTATAAAAATGATACAAAGAATGGAATAAAGGGAAAATTTTATTTTAATATCCATAAATGACAAAATCATTTGATAGAACTCAAAAAATGTATATCAAACAACAATGGCAATGTAGGAATGCCAAAGGTATCTGCTAAAAAGCACAGGAAAAATCTAGACTAGTAAAAAAGCAAAAAACAAAGGGGAAAAAATTGTAGACAATACACATTACACTACAACCTTTGAAATATATTATCTTAAACTGCATGAAAATAGGGCCAAAAAGCACACCACATAAATTCTTTAGAAACAACAAGAAAAATAATCAACAAAACCCCAATAAAACCTTCATAAATCAACATTTCTAACAATAAAACCTTAGGCATAATGTTCTCCCATCATATAAAACTATGATAATGGGAAACTTACCTTAAAACCATGGAAAATGAATATATTTCTCTACTCCTACAACTCTATCCACCTTTCGGATATACTTAAAAATCATCACAACACAATATAGTTGTCAATGCACACACTAACAGGGACAATAGAGACATCAGATAAAATCTAAGATAATTTACAACGTAAAGAAATCGATAGTAAATTAATCTACTAAAAAATGAAAATCCCCTCTCTACCCTAAATGATATTTAAAATTCATGGCTCAAATACAAACAATGTCAGATAACTTCTAAGAATAGAAAACCTTCAAAAAGGTAAGATTAGTCATTTTAACATAAAAACATGCATCAGACAAAGAGTCACAAGATATGATAAAGGCTAGCCCAGAAACCATAATAGCTTAGAGATAATGAAATTTATGCTACCAAAAACATATAAGAATGTCAATAACAACATAGAAATAGAGACGCGGCTGAAAATCCCAGAAACCCTAACTGGAATCAAATTTGATAAATGCATGCCAACAAAAGTTGAGAGAGTAAAATATTAATGGTAATAGTGAACCCTCTCAGGAATTATTGTATGTAACAACCAAAAGTCATTTATTAAAAACTCAAATTGTGCAAAGAACTTTAAATCGTCAAGAATTTACACTAGTGATAAACAAAAACTATAAAATTAAAATGATGAAACTCTAATTTATCTTAATGATTTGATGGGTGCAGAGCTTTACTCAATGCCATCAGTCAATGTAGGGATTAAAAGTTATTTTTAGTCCAGGGATTATGTGTTATGTGTTTCAGTTTCATTTCATTTCATTTTATTTTATTTAAATGTCACAAATGTCGCATCCAATCATAGGTAATTAGTCCAATCAAACTTTGTAACCAATCAGAAAATAGTTTACTAATATTTTATTTTTTAAAACAAATGTCACATCTAACCACAATAATTAGTCCAATCAAACTTTTTAACATATCAGAAAATAGTTTGCTAATTTTCAAAAAAGATCAAAAAAAAAATTAAAAATAACTTTAATAAAAAAATATTACAAAACATTTGAAAACATTAGACCAATTTTTTCTAAGAAATAAAAGTCAAAGCATTTTGACTGAAAATTGATTCCTATACTCGCTACTATGGTTGGGACTAATAAGGAAACCTTAAATATATTCATAACAATGAATTATCAATAATAACATTAAAATAAGAATTGTTGATAATTGTTTTATAGCTTGAATAGAAAGACTTGTAACTTGTCATATTGATAAAAATAAATAAAAAGGAATTCGAATCCAATGTTAAATGTTAAAAATCTTCGAAATGGAGTGATCATTGCGGCAAGTCATGAAAGTCACCAGCCTCCTGTCATACCACCTCTAAGATGGACATCATGTACTTAGCATATGCAAGGGGGAAAGTACAACTCAATTTAATGAGTATGGAATTTCATACCACCTCTAAGATGGACATATTTTACTTAGCATATGGAAGGGGGAAAGTACAACTCAATTTAATCAATATTGAATTGGTTTGTCATTTCATTCAATCCTAGTTCTTCACCATGAATACTCCTATAGTGCCAACTTAATGCGCTTCATTTATGGGTTGTCTAAAATGAAATTCAGTGCTTGGCCTACAAATGGGACTAAAAAGTCTTTATTATCAGCCTTATCACAAAAATTTTCTCCTAAGTACACTTTATTCTCATCTGCATTTTGAATTGGAATCATTTACACTATTTCCTTTCTTCGCTCCTTTGTTTCTTTTTTTTCCTGTCTGGCCTTTTTGTCTCTCTTCTTAGGATCCTCAATTGTGTTCATCGAAATTATCATTTTCCTGGCCCCATTCCTTCTACACTCCCCTCTCCCTCTAGTTGCAGGGTGTCTTAGGTATGTTTGCATCAAGTCTTTGATCCTTCCATGGCCATTAATTCACGCTCTATCTCATGTGCTCACTATGATTTCTTGGCCTCTCCACCTCCCTTGGCCTTCTTCCCTCCATCCTCTCCTTCTTACTCCCATTGAAAGGAGATTCTTGTTTAATGTTTAGGTGGAAGAAGATGTACGCCAATGAATTCTCAATATTGGAAACATTAACACTAGATAGAAATTATAGATTCAAATAGTAGACATATATTAGTAGTTGAAGAAAATCATGAGAAACGTCCTCGTACGAAGGAATGAGGCCTATGAAGAAATCCTCCTCTACTTTGATGCTTTGCAGTGATAAGTCAACGAAATCGACCACAAGCTCAATAAGTTTTCCAAAAAGATGACAAATATGGAGTTTCAAAGTAGTGAAGAGGAAAACCAGGGCCTAGCTCCTATCTAGGTGGATTCTCCCAATAGTCAAAAATGATTTCAATTCATATAATTTTTTCATTAGTTAATGGGTATGTTTTTCTATGCTCTACACATAGTTGTTGTAGCTTTATGTTAAGTGTTGTTTCTCTAAGTTGTGGAATTAGTTATTTAGTTAAGTTTTAAGTTATTTTGGGACCCATCTTCAAAGCTTTAGACATGTTATTATATTTATGGTCTGGTTTCCCCTATAGTAAACCAAACATATGAATCTTGTGTACATATTTTTATCAATAATATATGAAGGACTAACTTACGAAACAAAAAAACATTGAATGTCAAAAAGAAATAAATAAAGAGGAACTACTAAAAATAATGATGATAAAAAAATTATTATAAATCAATCCTAAGAGATTGGAACCTATGGTGAGGAATAATGGGTTTTTCACACCTATCTAAGTCTTAAGTCATATAAGTCTATTTTTAGCTCCTTAAGGTAGCCAAGTGGTACCAAGAATTAGTGGTAGAATTTTTTAGGCTTGCATTGCACCACCATACATGCATATTGAATCACATATTAGCCTTGCATTTCACTAATTGCACATACATAAATTGATCACATGTCAGGCTTGCATTGCAATATCTACACGTACATTAGTGGATCAAAGTGTCCACATAGACACTTTCACAATTAATCAAAGTTTAAATAATGTGAACACATTTCTAGTGCTTTAATGTTGCAATGGGGCATTTTCACATACACCAAGGTTCAAATCCTATGATGGCCTTTCCACTGCTTCAAGGTTTTGATGGATTCCCTTTCACTATTTCCCAAGGTTCAATCCCAACGAGGGCCTTTTGGTGCTTGGTTCAACCCATGTGTGGGTTTTTTCAACACCTTAATATTACCATGAGGGTGTTTTTCCCATTGAGCAATGTTCAATTCATGTGAGGTTTTTTCACCTTAAGGTTTACATGGGAACACTTTCATCACTAACTGGGGTTTAATTCCCATGGAACCTTTCAAGTGCTTTAAGGTTTCAATGAGGAGATATTGGATTAAATATGACCCGCATATCTTCTTAAAGTCAAAAAAAATTAACATCCCCATTTTAAGCCCTTGTCAATATTGTAATCAGTTACATTATTTTTATTGATTTGAGGCTTTTGCGATCTATATTCTATGTAGTGTTATCTTTCGGAGTTATCACATTAATGTTGTCATGTAGACATGTATTTTTAAAAGGGTTTAAAAAACCTAAGAACAATATGCAATGATGCTTATTATAATAAAAAATATTTCAAATAGCTAAAGCAGCGAAGATCCTATACAGATCTTGATGCATGAAGGTAAAGCTATAAGGGGGAACTTAGGAGGTTTTCCTATCTACCTAAATTAGTTGTAAAGATCTCTAATTTGGCATTTGAATTACCAAGCTTCCTCAAGAGTATGGGCCATGTACCAACTTTGGAGGTTTCTGCTTGTCCAAATAGACCAAGGAGGGACCCCAAATTCTCATGTTATGTAACACATGAGTGGGAAGGGGGGAAACAAAGAAAAGAAAAATAGAGGAGGGAGTATCAATATAGAAGTAGAGGAAGAGCAACGAGAAGAGAAGAATGAACTAGAGAGATAAACTAGTGGGTGCCAAATAGAGTGATTGTGAATAACCTGAGACCAGAAAGAGAATCATGTGAGACATATCAACTAGTGTGGAATTGGAGTTCAATTGAAGTGCATAACGAATTCAATGTGGAAGCCTTTAGGTTGAGTGATGGTCCAGGAGATTGCTTGGATAATTGGTCTTGAATTAGAAAATAAAGCATTAAAATGGAGAAATGAGGGACTATTGACTTAGAGAGGGAATACTTTTTTGCTATGCAAACGTGTAGTGGTCATAATATGAATGTTAATGGGCCCCAACTTTATAGCTAAAGGCTGAGCGTTGATTTCCTTTATATGAAGGAGAGTGTCCTTCATGCTCGCTACCCTGTTTTGAATCTTTTTTAACTATGAGTGAAGCTTTCTCTTAAGGAATTAAATCTAGCTTGGGGGGGCCAAATACAAAAAAGGTTGTAGTGTAGTTGGGCCTATGGTTGGGTGGAGAGTGGCTTTAAATTCTTTAGTTTTATGTAAAGCTTAAAAACAATTCAGATAAGTGTATTTCTCTTTCTTGAATGATATATATATATATATATATATATATATATATATATATATATATATATATATATATATATATATATATATATATATATATAGAGAGAGAGAGAGAGAGAGAGAGAGAGAGAGAGAGAGAGAGAGAGAGAGAGAGGCTTAAATGGCCCAACCGTGGGATATGAATGTTATAGGAAAACCCGATAGTGGGATGAGGACATTACAATGCTCATCCATAATATATCAAGTAAACATTGTTAAAGGAATAATTATGTATCACAAACTCATTCTTACATCATTACAGAAGGCTTAATTCATTAATGAATTTACACCCATTGATACAAAATTAGTCCTTTAAATAATGTTTATATGATATATTATGGATGAGTACTGTAATTTCCCCGACCCACTACTGGGTTTTCCTGTAAATTTTCCAACCCACGATTAGGTTATTTTAGTTTCCAGTTAGGTATATTCACACCCAATGATCCTTTATAACTTAATTATAAACAATTTTCCCTTTAATTTATTAACTCCAACAATGCCTCTAGCCTTTGGCCAAGGCATAATTCTGTGCCATTTACCAATTTACCTTGTCACATTGGTATTTACCTTTCTTTTTATTTCATTTTCCATCTTGGTGATATGCACATCTAAATGCATTTTAATGCAATTTCCTATCTATTTAATTTTTACACACAATAAATTATAAATTCACGTGCAATACTCAAATTCATACATAGTACAAAGAAGGGTTTGTAATTAATATCAACATAAATCAAATGAGTGTTACAAAATCACTTATCTGTTGAAAGACCAACTGGCTACAAACCTTCAGTGTTCCTCCTAGCTATAGACCACGTTGTTCATATTCTCTCAACAACGGGTCACCCTTAGGTTGGGGCTTTGACTCCATGGGAAATAGCTCACCCAAATTTGAGTACATGTCTAGTACCATCAACCAACTAAGGTATCAAACCCCATTAGCCTCCAACCTATAGGCTCACACCCCCCATTAACCTGCACCCAAGCAGAGAAAACACTTCTCTGCACTTGCAGTCCCTAAGGCTATACCACCCGCTCCAGGAAATCTTACTCAGTCAAACTAGTATGTCTTAGAATATTGTGGCTCTACGATTTCTTGTTGTTCTTTGAGGTCTCTAGGTTCCCTCCAGGCCGTCATCTCAAACCCTGGTAGAATCCAACCCCTAAGCTCACATCACCATCAACCTACACCCAAGCAACCTCCAGTGACATGCATACATAATAATATGCATTTTCCCTAAGGTCCAGTGTTGCAACCTCTCTCTGATACCCATTTGTAACTGGGTATTAGAGGAAATTTTGTAGCGAACAAAATCGCTCTGATACCAATCTATAACACCTCCTCCCACATTTACCCGCTTTTACAAGCTCTCCAGGGTAAACATGAGTTGAGTGCTATTATGACATGACCCGACATCCAAGTTCTAGTTATGGAAGTGGGGCCTACAAATCAAAACACATACTACCACCCCTCAGGGACACTAGATCACTCAACATCCTAACAACCACTCTCGGTGATCAATCCCTAAGTTGGAACTCATTTTCACAAGCTTGACACCCCAACCGCACCCATAACACATTATGCATGCAATTGGAAGGTTATAACCACATTCATAAGCCTTCATGCATGTGGTTATGAATGAAGTATTCATTATGTACCAGGGAGTGCGAGATCTATGCCACATTTTCTGGGATGGCCTACAGACCGCTACCGAAAAATGCCCAAAACTCTCCAGAATCAGGTCTAAGATGATGACAAGTCTGTGCAATCAATAATCAAGCTAAGTCTTGCTCAAAACATGCTAGGACATAATATAAATTTCATCAAACAAATGGTAAACATAGTAGTTACAGGTCATGAATTCATATATGATCATAAGCATCTTAACTTCATTTGAAAATCATCAAGAAGGCTTAATTCCCTCTTAAGCTAGCTGCAACAACACTAGTTAGTCATGCATTCATCAATCATCCAATAACTTGTCAATTCATGAAGGAGATCCATGTAAGAGCACATCATATAACTGTGCATATAACCATAATAGAATCCATGATAAGCTAGCCATACAATCAACACATTAACCAGTGCAAGTGCTCATATATCACAATAGAAAATAATTCATATTAACATATGCAAAAACCAACCAAGTTATGGACTTCCACGTACCACTTGACCATATATTAGCTGAACCAAAATATCTCTTTCATCGAATCACCCGTTCACCATATTCCAAGCAAGAATGTGGGATCATATGAGTTAAACCAAAATAGAACCAACCAGGGCTTCCAGAGGCCAAACCACCTCAACCCTCAACCATAGTGATTTCACCTAACCGGTCCAAAAATCACCAGTACCAACCAGATTGGTCTCATCCCAAGTTATCTATGGCTCCAGGGATTCTATCTGAACCAACAATCTCCAAGGAAACTAAGTTTTTATAGGGCTCCAGAGATATCCCATCTCAACCCACATCCTCTAGGGAACCCAAGTTGTTCCAGGGCTCCATAGATTCTATCCCAACGCAAAATCACTAGGGAACTTGAGAACCAATCAAAAATCCAGACAGAGAACTCACTAAATCATGGTTATCCAGGAAATGGAAAGGCAAGGTTAAAACCAATTTCAATCCAAGAAAATATCCATGCCAATGACAACAAATAGCCAAGGAACCACATGCATGTACCATGCATCCAATCTCAACAAGGAATCTAGACATGCAACCTATAATCTGTAATGTAATCTTGTTGTAGTTGTTGATTCAACTTTGTCCTTGTGCTCCCTTGCTTTCTTTTCCTTGCCCTTTTCCTTCCATTTCTTACTTGCTTGCTTTATTCTCTTGGACCTCTCTCTCTCTCTGAAATTGATCCCAAGCCAAAACTAACAAAAAAATGTGAATTATTTCTCTGATGCCTTTTACCATTGATGTCTCATTTTTCTTTTGTTTTCCTCATTTTCTCTCTAATTTCCATAACATGCATATTTGTGTTTGTTCACCTTCCTTCTCTCATATTTTCCTTTATTTCTCATAGTTAAATTCGATTTATTTCCTCTTTGCCTTTGCCAATTTCCATAACCATTAATAAACCACAAGTGATGCCCATTATAATGTTTGCCCATAATTTAGCTTGCAATATGTGTATCATGACCTTGGTCTTATTTTATTTACATGGAAAATCAACCAAGGGTTGTTACAAACCCCTCTCCCTTGAGGGAACACTGTCCTCGTTGTTCTATGGTGTTTATGACCAGCAAAACATGCTTCCCATGGAGATTTATAACCCAACTCGATGTAGCATTTACAGTTACATACCAAACTACTAAAAACATGACCACCATACTGCTTATTGGAGCTTTATGACACAAATTGATGTAGTATTTACAACATACTATTTATTGGAGCTTTATAACATAGATCATTGCAATATTTACAATACATATACAAATATAAACAAAACAAGCACATATACCTAACACATTTCCACAACCAACAAATAAGGAAGGATACAATGCCCACATTTTGATCATCCATATCCCATGTAACTTCATAGGGCCCAAAATGCTTCCACTACACTTTAACCTGCTCTATTGCATAGTTCCAGAGCATGAGTTGTCTCCGCTACAATATCCATTATGACTCTAGCTAGAACACTCCCTATGGTTCCACCTGAAATATAGACCAACCAATCACATTATTAGCATCTTGCACAATACTTTTAAGTAATGAAACATGGGAAACAACATGGACTTTCACTATTGGTGGCAGTGCAAGTTTGTAGGACATGTTGAGAAAGTGTAACTAGATTCGGTCTTCATAATGACATGATATTTGTATTTGATGTAATAAAAGGAAATTTTTTTTTTTGAAATCTTGCTACATGGGTTTCATGAGCAAGAAGTGTAACTAGGTCAAAGACTTCTTCTTGTTGTCTTTAGTATTTGATTTATTTATCAAAGATTCATGTCATGAAATAAAATCTCTTTATGAGCCTATGTAAAATGTGTACAAACCTAGAGTAGCCCTCCAAGACCAAGCTCAAGCCTCCAAAATAAAACACAAGAAGACTGCAAGAAAAATGATGACAAGGTCATCATGTCGGCTTCAATAAATGAATTAAAATTATAAATATAGGTCATGTCCGCTTGAATTTAAAGTAATGTCGGTTCACATGTTCATGTTGGCCTATTATATGTGCACAACCACTATATATACCTCATTGAGGTATCCACAAAACACAAGTGAAGGTCTCGCATTCTCTGAGATGTTAACAAGGTATAGGGTGCAGCAAGGCGTGCAACAGTTCATGGATGAATTATATCTCCAATACTTCGTATGGGCACAAGAAACATGATCTCATGTCACCACAGGCAAACAAGGACTTGGGTGGATGGAAAGTCGCAATAGGGTTTGACTGCACCTCGCTTGGGGTTTTAGGTGCAGCCATAACCTCAACTAAATGGAGCAGAATGACCTCGTATAGTGGACGAAACAATAAACTAAAGTATGGGCTAGATACACTCTCGGCTTAGTCCTAATCTTCACGATGACTTTGACATTAAAGACAACTTGATATCGCATATGAATCTTAGTGGTATTTCTGTAGTAGACATAATACAATGCCAGTGATGATCACAGTGATATAGAGGGATCATCAATACATCACAGTGAGACTCAGATCTATATGTATCCCATTGTCTCGGCATAAGGAGAAGTATTGCAGTCTATGTATAATAAGAAGAAGCAGTACTAAAGTTCCAGCATACTGATGATGAAGGAATGATATAGTCTCGACATCATAATAGTGACAAGGGTCACATGATGATAAGCAGTAATAAGAATCATTGTCTCAGCAAGTACACAATGATGATAAATATATAATGCAACAGTTATCATGATGGAGACTTCAGTGAAGACCTCATTGACATAATGTAATGGAAATAATAAAGATATCAATGTTGTTGTTGTGAAAGCATTCATGTTGCAGCAATGGTGATATAGAAACTATGGTCTTGATGAAAGCAACAAGGATGATCTCACTCAAAAGTGCAGCAGTAGTGCAACTTTGATGACATTAGTGGAAGCAGCAGTGATGATGATGACCTCAGCAATGGCAAGGAACAAGGTTGATGTCTTGGTCTTGGAGAGGCAGATAATGTCAAGGGTCTTGGACTTGGTATTCGTCAATGGAATCTCCATAAGAAGAATTTATGTGTGGGTTTTCCACTCCAAGAGGGGGAGGTTTTGGCCCTGGCAGAAAGCCAAACATTTGTGTTCTTGTCTCTTTTGTTTTTGATAGCAGTTTGATGAAGGAAACACACATACTAAAAATGAATGAAACATTAAGCTAATATAAATTATGTAAATTCCTCACAAATTGTATCATGTTAAAGAAGAATCACCCTTAATATGATAGCCTAGATTCTTCAACATGGTATCAGAGAAATTGGTTTTAGCAGTCAAAGTAAGGGCAGAAAAGAGACATATGAGGAGTCAAGTTTCTACAAGGCATCAAAGATAGCTGAAGGAATCAAGACCTACATTCAAAATCAAGCCCTGGACCAAAGAAGCAACCTACAAGATCAGTCTGTAACAGTAAGGGTTTAGGATGACAACAATCTTCAGATCTCAGGGGGAACTTAACTCAAAGGCTTATATAGAAGTACATATGGATAGTACTCAAATCAGAAGTTGTACTATATAATGGATATCTATGAATCATGGCAAGCAAATTCAATTCAACATATATTAGCAGTTTGTTGGAACACAATCTTCCTATCAAAGATCTCATCTGGTGAAAGCATCAAATATTCCATCTAAGAGCCATCATGATCAGGGTGAATATCTCATCTTCACATATCAAGTAAGTACCTTTTCACTTTATAATCAAATTTGGTTTTATGACTTCATGATTGCAAGTAGACCTATATACTGGTTGGGTTGTCAAAATTTCTTGCATGGAATGAGAAGGATTGTCATAATCCTTAGAGAAGTCAGTACATCAAGGTCTCCTTTGAATTCATGAGAACTCTTAAGGTTCTATAAAGTAAGAAAGGATACATAAGAAGGATACATGAAATACTAGAGGATATACTCTCTGGAATCCAATGCAGAAGGTTCCAAAGAATGAATAAATGTCTTCATGAGATCTCAACTAAGAGATCTAGGAAAGTGATGAACAAACAATCATCATTGATAATAAAAGTGACAAATGTCTATGAATAGGAAGTTCACCTCAATCAATAGTTTGTGGTCTCTATGTCAGATAGAGAAAGGTAAGTTTAAGTGTTAGGACCCTATACTACTAGTGTAACCCCTTATTGTTATTAGTACAACCCCCTTATTATATTGTTGTGCCCATGTAGTCCCCATGTTATTATTATTGTGCCCCATAGAAGCCCACTATTGTTATTATTGTGTCCTTACATTATTATTGTTGTGTCAACTCTAATTATATTATGACCCCTTAGACTATATAGAAAGGAGGTCTTGTCATTTGTATCGTCAAAGAATTGTTCATTTATGTAATGTAAAGGAGGTTGCCCCCTCGAAGAGGCTGAATTCTAAGGAGTTGATCTATCTTTTCTATCTTTTTGTGAGCTGGTTTCATAACATGAAGGGCCTTACCTATGTGCAAAAGGAAAGGGAAGTGTGGTCCTCAAACAAGACAGAGTAATTAATTACTTGGGAAGATTATGGAAAGAAGCTCATATCGCCGGAAGGATGGAGGAAGATGAAGAAAGGATCAATGGAAGAGGGATTAATATATCTCAATTATGAATGAGATGGAGCCTATCAAGAAGATGCATTGTGGCATCATGGAAACAAGAGCTCATATGAATCATGGAGAACATAGCTCTTGAGAATCTCATTGAATATTAAAGGAAAGAAAGAAGTCATCCAAGTCAAAGGAAACATTTGCCAGATGGGATATACTAGATCCTGAAGGAACTTTGATAGATATCTCAGTGGAGGATCTCCTAGTTTGGGAAGGCAGCAAATTTCTCATCAGGAATTCCAACTTTTAGAGCTCATGAGATGATGGTTCAATAACATGGAAAATGAAGCAGACCAAGGGATTGAAGATATTTTCAATCAAGGAAGCTATTGAAAGATGCCTAAAGGAGAAATGAGGTATGTATGATTGTATTTGTATTTTCATTTGATATTGTAATGTCATGATATAAGGTTGTAGATAAAATGGATCAAGCATGATCAAAAGGAAAAGGGTCTCCTCCTCTGAAAGGATGCAAAAATACATAATTCTAACTAGATGAAATCAAAATAATATGACCTCATATGAAGTATGAGGAAGTTGACTAAAATTGGAGAACTTTGAGAGCTCTTAGGACTGAAATATGTGAGAATGGAAGAAATCGTGAAGCATGCAACCTTAATGAAGGAAATCAACATCCAGAAGATCAGGAAGACTTGACCAGGAAATCTCCCGGAATGATGTGAAGACTCCGATGGAAGTCTGAAAGGAAGAAGACCCTTGACAACATATATAATTGGTAGATGTGCCAATATGTGCAGGATGATTGATAACTATGAGAAGATGTCACTAGAAGAAGGCCATCACCAAAAGGAAATATGTGATTTGTTTTTGGTGTCTGACCTCTTGGAAAAGTCTAGGTATGTGTAGGATCAAGGAATGGATAGTTGTGAAGGATGTCACAACTATGTACCTTGTGATCCATAGTAATAACTGTTGAAGGAAAGTGAAAACATATGAGATTATGAAGGAAGCCCCAGATGTAAAGCCAAGGAGTATACTTTTTAGAAAAGAAGGAATGACATGATGGAGGAAAGTGATGGATGGCTAAACCCTACATGTGAAGAAATTTATAACATTTTGAATCATCAATCAACTAGAAGACCATATAAAGCACTAATGATAGAGTCCCTGGTTAAGAGGGAGCTCTGGGAGGTTCCTATGAGTAAAGGAACTCGAGAAAGTTTATGAGTGAAGAGAAACTTGGAACTCATCCCTGGTTAAGAGGGAGAGTTAGAAACGACGTTGTTGTCTTTAGATTGGAAGAAAGAATGGAGGTTTGTGTAATCATATGGCATCTGACACTCTTTGAGGATGTGGTAGGGCATCCAATACAAGAGTGGGCAAGAGGACCGATATTCTTGAGGGCTAGGAACCTAAGATGAGAATAATCCTAGTAGGGCATACTCGGAGAACACTCGGGTGGGTATGGCCCTAAGAGGGACAATGATGATGTGTGTCTATTAGTCATTGGTCTCGCCGACATTGTTTGTTCTGATCTAAGTGAGAGATAGAGTTGTTAGTCAAGGCCTTGCTAAATGGAAACAATGTTGGTTGACATGATGCTATAACAGATGGATTGCAAATCTGATTCTTCTTATGAGAAAATTCTTCAGATTGAGAATGACCAAGTACCATTATGAATACCTCGCTATTTAAGAGGGAGTGTTGAAGAAAGTGTAACTAGGTTTGGTCCTCATAATGACATGATCTTTGTATTTGATGTAATAAAAGGAAATAAATTATTTTTGTAATCTTGCTAGACGGGTTTCATGAGCAAGAAGTGTAACTAGGCCAAAGACTTCTTCTTGGTGCCTTTAGGATTTGATTTATTTATCAAAGAGTCGTGTCATGAAATAAAAGCTCTTTATGATCCTATGTAAAATGTATACAAACCTAGAGAAACCCTCCATGACCAAGCTCAAGCCTCCAAAAGAAAACACAAGAAGATTGCAAGAAAAACGATGACAAGGTCATCATGTCGGCTTCAATAAATGAATTAAAATTATAAATATAGGTCATGTCGGCTTGAAGTTAAAGTCATGTCAGTTCACATGTTCATGTTAGCCTATTATATGTGCACAACCACAATATATACCCCGTTGAGGTATCCACAAAACACAAGTGAAGATCTCGCATTCTCTGAGATGTTAACAAGGTATAGGGTGCAACAAGGCATTGAATAGTTCGTGGATGAATAATATCTCCAATACTTCGTATGCGCACAAGCAGCATGATCTCATGTCACCATAGGCAAACAAGGACTCGGGTGGATGGCAAGCTGCATTAGGGTTTGATTGCACCTCGCTTCTGGTTTTAGGTGCAATCATAACCTCGGCTAAATGGAGCAGAATGACCTCGTATAGTGGACACAAGAATAAACTAAAGTCTGGGCTAGATACACTCTCGGCTTAGTCCTAATCTTCATGATGACTTCGGCACTAAAGAAAACTTGATCTCGCATATGAATCTCGATGGTATTTCCATAGTAGAAATAATAAAATCTCGGTGATGATCACAGTGATATAGAGGGATCATGAATACATCACAATGAGACTCAGATCTATATGTATCCCACTGTCTCGGCATAAGGAGTAGTATTGCAGTCTATGTATAATAAGAAGGAGCAATACTAAAGTTCCAGCATATTGATGATGAAGGAATGATATAGTCTCGGCACCATAATAGTGACAAGGGTTACATGATGAGAAGCAGTAATAATAATCAATGTCTGAGCAAGTATACAATGATGATAAAGATATAATGCAACAGCATCATGATGGTGACTTTAATGAAGACCTCATTGACATAATGAAATGGCAGTAATAAATATCTCAGTGATGTTGTTGTGAAGGAATTCATGTTGCAGCAATGGTGATATAAAAACTATGGTCTTGATGAAAGCAACAAGGATTATCTCAGTCAAAAGTGCAGCAGTAGTGCAATGTTTATGACATCAATGGAAGCAACAGTGATGATGATGACCTCAGCAATGGCAAGGAAGAAGGTTTATGTCTTGGTCTTGGAGAGGCAGATAGTGTCAAGGGTCATGGTCATGGTATTCATCAATGGAATCTCTATAAGAAGAATTTATGTGTGGGTTTTCCTCTCCAAGAGGGAGAGGTTTTGGCCTTGGAAAAAAGCCAAACATTTGTGTTCTTGTCTCTTTTGCTTTTTATAGCAGTGTGATGAAGGAAACACACATACTAATAATGAATGAAACATTAAGCTAATATAAACTGTGTAAATTCCTAATAAATTGTTATCATGTTAAATATGAATCACCCTTAATATGATAGCCCTAGATTCTTCAACATGGTATCAGAGAAATTGGTTTCAGCAGTCAAAGTAAGGGCAGAAAAGAGACATATGAGGAGTCAAGTTTGTACAAGGCATCAAAGATAGCTGAAGGAATCAAGACCTACATTCAAAAGAAAGCCCTAGACCAAAGAAGCAACCTACAATATCAGTCTACAACAGCAGGGGTTTAGGATGACAACAATCTTCAGATCTCAGGGGGAACTTAATTCAGAGGCTTATATAGAAGTACATATGGACAATACTCAAATCAGAAGTTGTACTATCTAATGGATATCTATGCATCATGGCAAGCAACTTCAATTCAACATATATCAACAATCTGTTGGAATACAATCTTCCTATCAAAGATCTCATCTGGTGAAAGCATCAAAATGCCTTCCAACAGCCATCATGATCAGGGTGAAGATCTCATCTTTACATATCAAGTAAGTACCTTTTCATTTTATAATCAAATTGAGTTTTATGATTCATGATTGCAAATAGACCTATATACTGGCTGAGTTGTCAATATTTCTTGCATGGAATGAGAAGGACTGTCATAATCCTTAGAGAAGTTAGTACATCAAGGTCTCCTTTGAATTCATGAGAACTCTTAAGGTTCTATAAAGTAAGAAAGGATACATAAGAAGGATACATGAAATACTAGAGGATATACTCTCTGGAATCCAGTGCAGAAGGTGCCAAAGAATGAATAAATGTCTTCATGAGATCTCAACTAAGAGACCTGGGAAAGTGATGAATAGACAATCATCATTGATAATAAAAGTGACAAATTTCTATGAACAATAAGGTAACCTCAATCAATAGTTTGTGGTTTCTATGCCAGATAGAGAGACGTAAGTTGAAGGGACTCAACTATGTGCAAAAGGAAAGGGAAGTGTGGTCCTCAAACAAGACAGAGTAATTAATTATTTGGAAAGATTAAGGAAAGAAGCTCATACCGTAGGAAGGATGGAGGAAGCTGAAGAAAGGATCGGTGAAAGAGGAATTAATAGATATCAATTATGAATGAGATGGATCCTATCAAGAAGATGCATCGCGGCATCATGGAAACAAGAGCTCATATGAAACATGGAGAACATAGCTCTTGAGAATCTCATTGAATATCAAAGGAAAGCAAGAATTCATCCAGGTCAAAGGAAACCTTTACCAGATGGGATATATTAGATCCTGAGGGATCTCTGATAGATATCTCAGTAGAGGATCTCCTAGTCCAGGAAGGCAGCAAATGTCTTGTTAGGAATTCCAACTTTTGGAGCTCATGAGATGATGGTTCAATAACATGTAAAATGAAGTAGACCAAGGGATTGAAGATCTTTTCAATCAAGGAAGGTGCTAAAAGATACGTGAAGGATAAATAAGGTATGTATGATTGTATTTGTATTTTCATTTGATATTGTAATGTCATGATATAAGGTTGCAAATAAAATGAATCAAGCATGATAAAAAGGAAAAGGGTCTACTCCTCTGAAAGGATGCAGAAAGACATAAGTCTAACTAGATGAAATCAACATAATATGACCTCATATGAATTATGAGGTAGTTAACTACAATTGGAGAACTCGGAGAGCTCCTGGGAATGAAATATGTGAGGATGGAAGAAATCGTGAAGCATGCAACCTTGATGAAGGCAATCAACATCCAGAAGATCAATAAGACTTGACCAGGAAATCTCCCGAAATGATGTGAAGAATCTAATGGAATTCTAAAAGGAAGAAGACCCTTGACAACATATATCATTGGGAGATGTTCCAATATGTATGCAGGATGATTGATACCTACAAGAAGATGTCACTGGAAGAAGGCCATCACCAAAAGGTAATATGTGATTTTTTTTTGTGTCTGACCTCTTGGAAAAGTCTGGGTATGTGTGCAAGATCAAGGAAAGGATGTTTGTGAAGGATGTCACAACTATGTACCTTGTGATCCAAAGTAATCACTGTTGAAGTAAAGTGAAAATAGATGAGATTATGAAGGAAGCCGCAGATGTAAATCCAAGGAGGATATTTTCCGGGAAAGAAGGAATGACATGATGGAAGAAAGTGATGGATGGTTGAACCCTACATGTGAATAAATTGATGACATCGAAGTCTTGAATCATCAGTCAACTAGAATACCCTATAAATTACTAATGATAGAGTCCCTGGTTAAGAGGGAGCTATGGGAGGTTCCTATGAGTAAAGGAACTCGAGAAAGTTTCTGAGTGAATAGAAACTTGGAATTCATCCCTGGTTAAGAGGGAGATTTAGACACGACATTCTTGTCTTCATATTGGAAGAAAGAATGGAGGTTTGTGTAATCATCTGGCATCCGACACTCTTTGAGGATGTGGTAGGGAATCCAAGACAAGAGTGGGCAAGAGGACCGATATTCTTGAGGGCTGGGAACCCAAGATGAGAATAGTCCTAGTAGGGCATACTCAGAGAACACCGGGGTGGGTATGACCCTAAGAGGGACAATTATGATGTCTGTCTATCAGTTATTGGTCTCGCAAACATTGTGTTCTATGATCTAAGTGAGAGATAGAGTTGTTTGTCAAGACATTGCTAAATGGAAACAATGTTGGTTGAAATGATGCTATAACAGATGGATTGCAAATCCGATTCTTCTTATGAGAAAATTCTTTAGATTGAGAATGACCAATTGCCATTATGAATACCTCCCTAGTTAAGAGGAAGTGTTGAAGAAAGTGTAACTAGTTTCGGTCTTCATAATGACATGATATTTGTATTTGATGTAATAAAAGGAAATATATTTTCTTGAAATCTTGCTACATGGGTTTCATGAGCAAGAAGTGTAACTAGGTCAAAGACTTCTTCTTGTTGTCTTTAGTATTTGATTTATTTATCAAAAAGTCATGTCATGAAATAAAATCTCTTTATGAGCCTATGTAAAATGTGTACAAACCTAGAGCAGCCCTCCAAGACCAAGCTCAAGCCTCCAAAAGAAAACAAAAGAAGACTGCAAGAAAAACAATGACAAGGTCATCATGTCGGCTTCAATAAATGAATTAAAATTATAAATATAGGTCATTTCATCTTGAATTTAAAGTCGTGTTGGTTCACATGTTCATGTCAGCCTATTATATGTGCACAACCACTATATATACCCCATTGAGGTATCTGCAATACACAAGTGAAGATCTCGCATTCTCTAAGATGTTAACAAGGTATACGGTGCAGCAAGGCATGGAACAACTCCTGGATGAATTATATCTCCAATACTTCATATGGGCACAAGCAACATGATCTCATGTCACCACAGGCAAACAAGGACTCAGGTGGATGGCAAGCCGCATTAGGGTTTGAATGCACCTCGCTTTGAGTTTTAGGTGCAATCATAACCTCGGCTAAATGGAGCAGAATGACCTCGTATAGTGGACACAACAATAAACTAAAGTCTAGGCTAGATACACTCTCGACTTAGTCCTAATCTTCATGATGACTTCGACATTAAAGACAACCTGATCTCGCATATGAATCTCAGTGGTATTTCTATAGTAGATAGAATACAATCTCAGTGATTATCACAGTGATATAGAGGGATCATGAATACATCACAGTGAGACTCAGATCTATATGTATCCCACTAGCTTGGCATAAGGAGTAGTATTGCAGTCTATGTATAATAATAAGAAGCAATACTAAAGTTCCAAAATACTGATGATGAAGGAATGATATAGTCTCGGCATAATAACAGTGACAAGGGTTACATGATGAGAAGAAGTAATAATAATCATTGTCTTAGCAAGTATACAATGATGATAAAGATATAATGCAATAGTATCATGATGGAGACTTCAATGAAGACCTTGTTTACATAATGTAATGGTAGTAATAAATATCTCAGTGATGTTGTTGTGAAGGCATTCATGTTGCAGCTATGGTGATATAGAAACTATGGTCTTGATGAAAGCAACAAGGATAATCTCAGTCAAAAGTGCAGCAATAGTGCAACTTTGATGACATCAGTGGAAGCAGCAATGATGATGATGACCTCAACAATGGCAAGGAAGAAGGTTGATGTCTTGGTCTTGGAGAGGCAGATAGTGTCAAGAGTCATGGTCTTGGTAGTCATCAATGGAATCTCTATAAGAATCATTTATGCGTGGGTTTTCCTCTCCAAGAGGGAGAGGTTTTGGCCCTGGCAGAAAGCCAAACATTTGTGTTCTTGTCTCTTTTGTTTTAAGTAGTAGTTTGATGAAGGAAACACACATACTAATAATAAATGAAACATTAAGCTAATATAAATTGTGTAAATGCCTCACAAATTGTTTTCAGGTTAAAGAAGAATCACCCTTAATATGATAACCGTAGATTCTTCAACAAGCCACTGGTCTATTCCTCTCAAGGATCTCAAAAGGCCCACAATACCAAGGTACAAACTTGGCAGATGACCCAATCCTCGAGGTTCTCCTCTTAGGCCTTATGTGCAAGTACACTTGCCTCCAACCTGAAGCTCCTTAAATGCTCTATGTTGATCTGCATAACTCTTCTGAATGTCTTACGTTGCCTTCAAATTCCTTCTAATAACCTGCATCTCCTGCTCCATCTTAACCAACATATCTGGTCCAATCAACACCCTACTCACTGGATCACTTTAGCTGATAGGAGTATTACAACTCCGCCCATAAAGAGCCTCAAATGGACTTGTCTTCAAGGACTTCTAATACCGAGTGTTATATGCAAACTCTGCTAGTGAAAGATACTCCTCCCACTTCCTTTGTTGATGCATGACATACATCCTCAACATATCCTCAAGAATCTTGTTAACCCTCTTTGTATGTCCATATGTTTGTGAATGATAAGTCATACTGAAAGATAACTCTGTCCCCAAGCCTTCAAAAAACTCCTTCCAAAACCTAGAAGTGAATTTGGCATCTCTATCAAATATAATATTCTTGGAAACACCATGCAATCTCATTATATCTTTGATGAATATCTAAGCTACCTTACTAGCTTAATTTTTAGTCTTCACTGCAATGAAGTGAGCTACCTTGCTCAACCTATCAACCACAACCATGATGGAATCATGCTACCTCGATGTCCTTGATAATCCTATAATGAAGTCCATGGAAATGACCTCCCATTTCCATTCTAGAATTAGAATAGGATGCAATAAACCATATGGATGCTTACACTATGCTTTCACTTGCTGACAATCCAATCATCTTACAACGAACTCAACCACTTCTTTCTTCAAGTTCGACCAATGATATAACTTCGTAACAATTTTCAAAGTATTCTGATATCTCGTGTTGCATGAATATGGCTTGACATGAAACCCTTTCAGGATAATCTTCTTCAACTCACTACTATCCGACACATAAATCTTGTTCCTGAATCTCATGATACTCCTCATCTCTATCACCCTTCACCATGTTGTTGCAATATCTGCTTCAATTGTTAATACTTCTCATCATGTTGTCCAACATGCAATATTTTCTCTTATAAATTTGTCCCATATGAACTCACATTTGAAAGGCGGTTCACCTACACTCTCCTAATTAGAGCATTTGTGACCCTATTCTCCATGCCTTTGATGTATCTGATTTCAAAGTCAAACTCACTGAGGGTATCCAACCATCTTTCTTGCTTGGCATTCAGATTGGGTTGGTCAAACAAGTACCTTAGTCCACTATGATCACTCATCAAAACAAACCTCCTACCAAGGAGATAATACCTCCAAATATTCAATACATAGATGATAGCTGCCAACTCAAGATCATGAGTCACATAGTTCTTCTCATGTTCATTTAGCTTCCTTGGCTCATAACAAACCATATTTCATTCCTACATCAGGACTCTACCAAGTCCCTCCTTGCAAGAATCTATACAAAACACAAACTCTTTATCAGGATCTGCAATCTTTAGAATTGGTGCATTTGTAATTGAATGCTTCAACTGCTCAAAACTAGTTGCACACTCCTCTATCCATTCAAACTTCTCTACCTTTCTATGCAAAGATGTGATAAGATAGACAATCTTTGAGAAGTTCCTGATGAACCTCATGTAGTAACCTGCTAGTCCCATGAATGATCTGATCTCATCCACATTTCTAGGAGTTGGCCACTCCATGATAACTTTAATCTTTTTTGTATCCATTGTTAACCCCTCCTTGGAAACAACTTGTCCCAAGTGATGAGTCTAAGACTGAAAGAAAATGCAGTCGTTGATCTTGGCATGTAGATGATACTCTTTCAACAATCTCAACATTGTTTCTAGGTGCCCTGCATGCACCTCCTCATTCTTGGAATATACCAACATAGCATCAACAAAGACTATCACAAATTTGTCCAGGTAAGGATGCAACACATTGTTCATCAAACACATGAAAGTGACTGGAGCATTAGTAAGACCAAAAGGAACCACCACAAACTCATAATGCCCATACCTCGTGCATAATGAAGTCTTGTAGATGTCTTCTTCTTTGATGTGCACCTGATGATATCCTGATCTCAGATCAATCTTTGAAAACATTGTTGCTCCCTTCAGCTGATCAAACAAGTCATCAATCCACAGAAATGGATACTTGTTATTAATGGTCACCTTGTTCAACTTCCTGTAATCAATGCATAATCTAAGAGTGCCATCCTTCTTCCTTACAAACAATACTAGTGCACCCCAAGGCAACACACTTGGCTTTATGCATCCTTTATCAAGCATTTCCTTAAGCTGCAACTTCAGTTCCACCAACTCCATAGTGCTCATCCTATAAAGTGCCTTAGATGTTGGTGTTTCTCCTAACATCAACTTAATAGAGAAATCCACTTCCCTATGAGGGAGTAACTCTAGAATCCCTACAGGAAACACATCCTGAAATTGCTACAAAATAGGATACCTCTTTAGGACTTCATCATCCTCAACATCCTTCCCTTTATCACCAAAAATATGCACTGTAAACAATAAGCATCATTTCTTGTGGTTGCGCTTTACTTGCATAGTTGTAACCATTCTCACTAATGTAGGCTTCTTCTTTCTTTGCAAGACTCTCTTTTCTCCATCATCATCAAGCACTTAATAGCCTTGTCATAGCAAGCCACCTTAGTCTTGTGAGTGAAGATCCATTCCATTCCCAACAACATACTATATGAACTCAAAGGAAGTAAATTTAGAAGTTTTGATGTAGGCATAACATTTAACTCAAATGCATAAGATCTCACACAATGATTAACTCTTCTCTTGGTTCCTATAGCCAATTGTACCAACCAAGATTCTGCATGCACTTATTAATTCAAGAAACACTTATCCACCAGGTTAGGACTGATATAACTATAATTCGATCCAGGATAAATCAAAATAGAAACAACCTGATCAAAAATCTTACCTTACATATCAATAATGGATACCTGATGATTTGTCTGCCTATTATCCACTATTGCATAAATATGAGGAATACCCTGACCAACATCTCCAACTATTTGTGCCTCCTAAGCACTATAAATATGAGGCCTGCCACCCTGGTATGATAAGCACTCACTCCTTGATTCTCTCCATCACAATTCCAACACCTTAAAGGCTTCCTATCATTGCCCTTATTCTACTCCTTAGGCTAAGACCCATGTCCTCTCTCAATTGCATTTAACTTCTTATAAGGTGCTACATTCTCCTTGTCACTTACATCCTTAGGTCTTCCTCGCTTCTGGGGCTATTCCCCTTTAGCCTTCTCAATACCTTTCTAGTATCGCTTCAACTTAGGCTTGTTCTTTGACTGCTCATAACAATTCTTCAGCTTTCTGATGGCTTTCTCTAGTGACCAAGGCTCATTAAACTCAATACATTCCTTGAATGCTACTGGAAACCCATTAATGAACCTTTGAATCTTTTTTTTCTCATCCTTAAGATAAGGCACATACCTCAACAACTCCAGGAATTTACTAGTATACTCATCATCTTCCGTAGAACCCATATTCAACTCATAGAATTCCTTATCCTTGTCATCATAGTATCTTTTAGATGGGTACTTCTTCTTGAAAAGTCTCTCAAACTCATCCCAAACCAACTCCTCTTCTCTAATGCTTCTGACATTCTTCACGTCTTCCCACCAACTTTCCCTTTAAGACTAAAGGTCGATATCTTGATTTCATGTTCTCTGAATAATCATGCAATATGAAGGACTTATTCATTCCAAGCAACCATGATTTTGAATCTTTTGATTTCTTCATATCTCTCCATCAAATGTAGGAGGTTTGGATTTCCTGAATTCATCTAGCAAGTACCCCCTCTCACTCCTCCTATAAGGATGTTGGCAATAATGATGATGATGTCTCTTAGAACTAGAGCTAGATTAAAATCCATGAGTGCTAGCCCTCTTGTCAGGTTTATCCAAGGATTTTCCACCTTTGACTGTATCATATCTATCCAATCTGTGTCATGTTTGAGACCTACTACCATATGCCTCATTAGTATTTTCCTCCTATCCATGATTGATCCTTAGCTATCCTTATCTCTGCAAATCTAAAAGGCTTTGAAGAATCACAACATTCACTTCCACTTGCATTTCTTAAGCTCTTGCAAGTCTTTCTTGTGTCTCAATTAACCTGTTATTATCTGCCTTGCAATTTCTAATTTCTGCCTTCAAACTTCTCAGTGTATCTGCTATATCTAGAGAATACTCTTCTCCTTATTTCTCAACTGACCTTTCCCATTCCATTGATTTCACATCATGCCTATAAGGGGAGTCATGTGAACTGTAGTCCACCATTCTGCTCTTCATCTTTGATCTTCTATTCCTACAAAAATACCATGTTAGATAAACCAAATAGAACACATAATCAAATCATACCTCAGTGTATCTCAGGGGAGGCTATCACATCTACACAAGTCAATTTAGATTAGCATGATATCTATATATATATATATATATATATATATATATATATATATATATATATATATATATATATATCAACATCATCCATGTTATCACAAAACTGCAATTCTAACTGCCTACATGATAACCATAACACAAAAATGCATTCATAGTAGACACATAGACATGTGACATGCATACATAACAATCTGCATTTTCCCCGAGGTCTAGTGTTGCAATCTCGCTCTGATACCAATTTGTAACCAGGTATCAGAGGAAAGGTTGTAGCGAACAAAACCACTCTGATACCAATCTGTAACAACTCTTCCCACATTTACCCGCTTTTACAAGATCTCAAGGGTAAACATGAGTTGAGTGCTACTATGACATGACCCGACATTCAACTTCCAGTTATGGAAGTGGGGCTTACAAACTGGAACACATACTACCACTCCTTAGGGACACTAGATCACTCAGCAACCTTACAACCACTCCTGGAGATCAATCCCTAAGTTGGAACTCATTTTCAGAAGCTTGACACCTCAACCGCACCCATAACACACTGTGCATGTGGTTGGAAGGCTATAACCGCACCCGCAAGCCTTCATGCATGTGGTTATGACCGAAATTATTCAATTTTGTGCCAATTGTCATGATATATGTGCCACTTTTTCAGGGATGGTATACAAGCCACTACCTAGAAATACCCAAAACTCTACAGACTTAGGTCTAAGATTATGACAAGTTTGTGCAATCAATAATCAAGCTAGGTCTTGCTTAAAACATGCTAAGACATAATAGACATTTCATCAAACAAATTCTAAACATAGTAGTTACAGGTCATGAATGCATATCCGATCAAGATCGTCTTAATTTCATCTGAAAATCACCAAGAAGAATCAATGCTCTCTTAGATTAGCTGCAAAAACACTTGTTAGCCATGAATTCATCAAGCATTCAATAACTTGTCAAATCATGAAGGAGATACGTAGTAAGAGCACATCTTATAACTGTGCATATAACCAACATATAACCAAAATAGAATCCATGGAAAACTAGCCATAAAATCAACACATTAACCAGTACAAGTGCTCATAGATCACAATAGAAAAATAACTCATATTAACATATGAAAAATTCAACAAACTCAGGGACTTCCACATACCACTCGACCATAAATTGGATGGATCAAAATATCTCTTTCATCCAATCACCCCCATGCCATATTCCAAGTAAGAATGTGAGATTATATTGGTTAAATCAAAATAGAACCAACCAAGGCTTTCAGATACCAAACCACCTCAGCCTTCAACCATAGTTGTTTCACCCATCCAATCCAGAAATCACTAATAGCAACTAGATTGGTCTCATCCCAAATTGTCCAGGGCTCGAAGGATTCTATCTCAACCCACAACCTCTAATGATCCAAGTCCAGGTGTGACGAAGGACCCTTCCAAGACCTTTACTTTCGTGATGTGTTAAATTGCATTTTTAAAAGAACATTAATGAATATATCTGCATGCTATAAAGAAGAGGAACAAGACAATCATTAGCAACATAAAAACATAAGTCGTTGATAACGGAGTTCGTCCAGGAGGGACTACGTCTCCAGGCCCCGATGTTAATATGGTGTAGGCCACTGCATTAAGTGTTGTGAATAGTGATGATGTACATCGAGGTGATGTCGCTATCATACAAGGAAAATTCCCTCACGTAGGAGTGGCTCCAAGAGATGTTCTGCTACAGGAACTCTCAATCAAAAGGACTCCTATCAGTATGACATAAACTCATGCATGATGATCATGAGCATCCTGCCAACATGGCATAAAAGGGATCTCAATGCAAACATGCATAGCAACAACATGGGTATCCCATCAAAATACAATAAATGGATCTCAAAACATAACATGACAAATCATGAAAAAAGTACATCACATAGATGATTCCACATCACATCAAGCAGGAATCATGAAAACAAGTAATAAACAAGATCCCACATCAAGCATCAACAAGGATCTGTGCAGCACAATGCATAAAGAAGAAGTAAATGAACATAGCATATACCTCACAACCAAGGTCCATCTGAAGAAGCGAATTTCAAACTATTGAAGTTGCTCGAACCATCAATCTCACGCCATCAATCGCATGATTGCTCACACATGGATCTTGACACCTGCATTCCACTTAGAAAAGTGGCTGAAGAATAGAATGAGAGAATTAGAAATCTGAATGCACCATCAGATTTGTGGCGTTGAATAGTGAAAATTCGACTGTCCAATTTTTGAATTCTGAGAAATTGAGAATCTAGGGCTCAAGGAATCTTTTAGATTCCTTAAAGATTCTGCTCCATTGGTGGACTGGAAATTTGCAACTCAAAAGGCAAATCTTCCCTTGCCATTGTGATCCTTGTGGAAAACCGTGAAAAGCGAATATAAACTTGACTATATTTCGACATGGAGAAAAATTACCTCCTTGGGAAAATTTCAAGGATCAAGCTGCCTATTTCTACAGTAGTCATGGTTCCACTTGCATACTGAAAAATGGCTGAAAAATGCGTAAATATGATGGAGAAACGGAAAACGCCATTGCGTTCATGGTGTCGAGAAGTGTTGAAACCATATAAAATTTGTCAAATTCTGACAAAGTGAAATTTCGCCCCTCCTGCAAAATTCTGCCTCGAACTGAATGCACTACCTTCATCCCTAAGTGCATTGACAAACTATGTTTAAATAAAATGTTGCAGACAGATTTCACAATAAGGTAGTTAGTTGGGTTGGTTAAGGCGCTCGGTTTAGTAGGGAGGAGGTTGAGCGGTCAAACCCCGCCTCCTCCTTTTTACACAAAAAATTTGTTTTTCTTAACAAACCAACAAAACTTTATTTCAAATTTAATGTTTTGGTTGGGCCGGGCCCACCCACTGTACCTACCTTCCCTAGTTGGTCATACTTCATGTATGTTTGTTTTTATGTTGAATGGGTTGGGTCCACGCCCCAAGGGTCGGCCCACCCAAATCTCGTTCATGTGTTAGTTTCAATAATCCGTGGGAGGGGCCGGGGTTCATGGCCCACCTCTCCACCAATGTTTATTATTTGATGGTACGAGTTGGGGTCATGGGGTTGGTGGCTCGCCACCCCTTTTTTTATATATATTTTTTTGTTAATAAAACAAACCTTGCATTTTTTGAAATTCCATTTTTAAGCCGTAGGGGTCTTTTTAACTATGCCACAATTTTGCTCGGAATCTAGTCGGAGTTGGCTGGAATCTGGCCGGGTTTTGTCCAAATTGTGGCCTCCTTAAGCCTCCCCAGTTAGCAAAAATTCAACCCAACTTTGACTACTTCTAACTTCCTCATCCGGACTCGGATTGACGAATCGTTCGCACCGCCATGATTAGGATGATGAGATCTATGCTCTGGTCCTGGTTTGAGCATAATCCAAACATTTTTATTTTTGAGCTTTCTCGAGTCCTATTTGTCCTTTGTGTGTCTCTGGAGCCACCTGGATCATCCAAGGAACCCAAGTTTTTATAGGGTTCCAGAGATTTCCCATCTCAACCCATAGCCTACAGGGAACCCAAGTTGTTCTAGGACTCCAGAGATTCTATCCCAACCCATAGCCACTAAGGAATATGAGAACCAATCAAAAATATAGATAGAGAACCCACTACATTATGGCTATCTAGGAAATGGAAAGACAAGGTTGAAACCACTGTCAATCTAGGAAAATCTCCATGCCAATGACAACAAATAACTAAGTAACCACATGCATGTACCATGCATCCAAATCTCAATAAGGAATCCATACATGCAACATGTTACCTACAATGTACTCTTGTTGTAGTTGTTGGTCCAACTTTCTCCTTGTGCTCCATTACTTTCCTTTTCTTACCCTTTTCTTCCCTTTGCTTACTTGCTTGCTCTCTTCTCTTGGAGCTCTCTCTCTCTCTCTAAAATTGATCCAAAGCCAAAACTGAAAAAAGTTGTGAATTGTTTCTCTGGCACCTTTTTATTATTGATGTCTCCTTTTTCTTTCATTTTCCTCATTTTCTCTCTGGTTTCCCTGGCATGCATATTTGTTTTTCTTCACCTTCCTTTTCACCTATTTTCCTTTATTTCTCATAATTAAATTCCATTTATTGTCGTTTTTCCTTTTCCAATGCCTTTGCCAATTTCCATAACCATTAATAAACCACAAGTGATGCCCACTATAATATTTTCCCATCATTCAACTTGCAATACATGTCCCATGACCTTGGTCTTATTTTATTTACGTAGAAAATCAACCAGGGGTTGTTACAAATTATTAATCATATCAACCATTTTTACATTCCCATGGATTCTTCCCCCCCCCCCCCCCCATACTCTTTTCATTTGATTCGGTTTGAAATTGTTACATTTTTATTAATATGCATAAATTAAACAAATTTACAACATCAAGCTCTCTAGCCTCATAACATGTAAAATCATACACATATGGGCACACCTAACCCAAAACATATACACACACACATACACATGGGTGCAACACCCCAAAAGTAAGCCTCGACTCACCATCCTATTTGATATGTTCCATCTCACTAGCCTAAGTTTTGCATGTACATAGTATTTAAAATACAAGGTTCGAGTAGGGGTGTTAAAAATACTACTCTATCATAATAAATTCATGACAAAAGGTTGGAGGATCTCAGTAGTTCTTATATCTAAAGGCCAAGTTTATATCATCATATGGGAATGAACTTTAATATGTAGAGAAGGACAAAATTTTCAATATAGCTTGAAAAAATACTATGAAATTAAAGGCATGCTTAAACTTTCCATTCTTCATGCAAGAATAAAATCCTTACTTGTTAGAGTGAAGGAGACTCATGGTCCCATTTGATTTCTTGAAAAGTAGCCTAGTTGTGACTGAGGATTCAAGGATTTTTCAAGCCTTACAATATATTAGTGATCTTAGTTCCCTTATAAGAAATTTGGGCAAGTACCCACCCTATTAGAGTCAATTTCGATGCTAAAAAAATATCTCGAGAGCTCAGTGGGAGTTTCATAATTCTAGGGAATTGGGATCCTTTGAATTTAGGGGATTGGAGGCTTTTTCCCTAGCCCTTAGTCACACGGTGGCCATGATAAAGAACTTAGCCAAAAGGGGCCAAGTCTCAAAAGATGGGTATCGGTTGTTAGGTTATCAGGAGTTGGGTGTCGGGTAATACCATGTCAAGTAATACCGAGAGAAACCCCCTTTGAAAATTCCTGATATTGATTAATCCTAATATACCTATTGATTAACAAGGAAATTTCTGCCCACGGGGTTTTGGATTGACGGTGAATGGGTGCGTTGTTAAGGCACTCCTTGTGATTGGTCACTGGCTCAAATCCCCCGTGGGTACTTAGGTTAGTCTTAGCTAGAAAAAAAAAAACAAGGAAATTTCCCATTGGTTAATTTCCATCTATAGAGATATCGGGCATTAAGATTACCTAACAAGTAACCTCTATTGCGAATTCCCAATGTTGAAAGATCTTGAAAGATCCATTAGTTAACAAAGGTCATATTGTTAATTGATAGTTAGGTATAAAGATTTTGGCTATTAAAGTGTTAAGAATTCAAGTGAAAGTTTAAAGTTTCAGGGATGGAAGTCATTAACCTCAGTCCCTAGTCACATGGCCTAATAAGAATTGTGACCAAGAGCATAGTTGAAAGGGGCTACTAGGCCTCTAACAATCAATTATCAAGCCCCGATTATCCAGTAATTCATTATTGAATCCTTGTGAAACTCATGATACTAATGATTCCCAAACATTATGTTGACTAATATTAAATCCTTCCCATCATTTATTAGATATCAATTATCAGGTATTGGACCTTTAGGCTATTGACTAACAGGCAACCCCTCGAGTGCTCACAAGCATGAACCTCAATACAAATACAACCCAACAAACCTATTAACTAATGGAATTTGTATATTTATTTTTGGTGGTACTAATTTCATATTGTCATGTGTCAGGGAATCAAGGTGATATTGTGTCAAACCACTAGTGAAAACTACTCAATATTAACAAACCTTGATGGTATGTTGATTGACGAGAATTTCCTTATTATCTAACTATAGTGGAAAAGGGAACCTAGAGTTAAGTATAGCGAGAGTCGGGAGATTGAGTGTCAGGAGAGAAATATGTAGCTATTAGGTGTTTCCTCCTAATACTATCAAGCTCAATATTGGTCTAACTTGACATGTCATGTTGGCTTGCGCACGAGGAAGGCTGATGGGGATAATTTAATGTGGTAGGATGTAGTACAATGGTGACACATGGATAATTTAATACATGTCCTCCACATGGTTCTTGAGTGGCCCCATATGTTGGTGACACTTGGGAAAAAATGGCTACCACATGTTTGTCTAATCTAGATTTATGAAGGGAACGAAATTAAAATACAGATTTATAACCAAAACACATACATATGATGAAACTTGACTTCTATTAATAAATGGAAGGTGTTGAAACTGTAAAAATGAAAAATGAAACAAACTAGTTCGAATGGTGGTATCTTATCTCTTAGAAGGGATGTGATGGTTTCATTCCTTCACCAAAGAGTTACAATGGGTACGAAAGGCCCTTTTTAACATCAAAATCAATGACGAAACCCTAAACATCTAGAAAAACCTAACCTTAGGAGATGAAAACCAAAAGGATTTTGGGCCCCATTGGGGTTAGTTGGTATATCAACTTCCCAGGGCCATAAATTTTGCATAGAATATCTATTTGGTGTGCTCATTATCCCATTAGAAAGGTCAAGTATAGAATTACATATTTTAAATAAATCTAGTCTATGCCTATGGCCATAGCTTAGGTCCCTAGCCACATCAAGGAAACATCATTTAGGGCCTCAAAACGGCCACACAAGTTTAGGACTAAAAAAATGTACAAAAATTGCCAATATGGAGACTGTGCTTTGAGCTAGTGGAGTAGGTGAATGGTGATCAATATCCACCTATATCATTTCCACATGGTGGTGGTATGGATGCTAATGTGGAACTTTGAAATCAATCTTCTGAAGGCCATAAACTTGTGTTCAGAACTTGAATTTTAATTAAATTTATATTGTTGGAAATCTCTTGACAAATAGAAGAAGATTATGGTATCAAAAATAAGTTTTTAGGTGGTTGAAGGAAGAGGAGTTTTGATAACCCCACTTCCTTAAGGTGGCTTAGGAGGATGGGTCTATATACCCCACAATATTAATCAAACATTAGGGGACTAGGTATGTTACAAATAGTGTTAGAGTTATCGTTTAAACATTAAGCCTAGAGGCTTAAGGTAATATAAAGTTATCATAGATGAATTTGGAGCTTTGATACAAATGGTATTAGAGTAGAGTTCAAACACTAAACCTGGAGGGCTAGAACTACACCACAAAGATGAATTTGAAGCTCAAATACAAATGGTATCAGAGAAAAGGTTCTACAATTATATTTAATAGGCTTAGAAGAGAAGGAATGTGGGATTGATTAATGTTAAAGGTTTTTTGTACCCAAAAATAAAATAAAAAATGGATTAAAATTTATTTGATTGTTTCAAGACATAAGAAGAATTGTCAATAACAGAAAATAAAGGGATTGTTCAGCAAACTGGTACAACCCAATGTGGAATAAATCTCTCATATTATAGGTTATGAATAATATGAGAGGAGAGTTATAGAAACTCCCCTACATTTGGCAAAAACAATGAGAAGAATGAAGGCTAAACTTCATAATTGTAAGGATGATAATGAGAAACTCATTAGAGAACAAGAAAAGTAGATAGAGCTAAATGTAATGTTGCTACAGAGATTTTCCTGCATGCAATGCTTGTTGCAACACGGATCAACTTCTAGTGATGTGGAGAGACGCAATGATGGAAAGGTCAAGGAATTTCATGAACTCAAATCAAGATAGTTCACCCTGGATGGCTATGTTGATATATTCATAAAGATATTGAGATATGTGCCATATGTTAAAGAGGAGGAAATGAGGATACAATGCTTTCTTAGCGGGTTGCTAAAATTATTTAAGGATTAGATTGATTTTGATGAACCCAAGACACTTGATGAGACCATCCAAAAATAAGGGTATTACTATGAGTAGTCAAATACTAAGGTGGAGCCCCACAAGGTTTGGAAGAACAACAAAAAAGTTGGGTTCAAGAGAAAAGGGTTCAAAGTATTATGATATGATCCATTGAGAAAGAGTGTTAAGTTCACTTTTCCAACAAAAGGTGTATAACAGTGGATTTATTCCACTGAAGGGAAGAATCAGACCACTAGACCAACAAAGGAAAGGATAGAGTACCAAAAGGAAACATCACTAAAATTTTGGGGGTGCAAGGAAGAATGCATAATAAGAGATTGTCCTCACAAGCCAAGCAAAAATATAAATATTTACAATCTCCAATAGGTTATGATTGTCAATAATGTAACTTGAAGAATACCGCAAACTTATGTAGTTGTTGAAAATCATCAAGTAGGCCACTATGCTTGAATGCTATATATGGAAGGTGGAACTCAAAGGAGAATTTCAGCTAGAGTTGGAGTGTACACTAGTTAATAAAGAGACTTTACGTTGAAACTTAGCTATCACACATGTCAAGATGTAGCAGAAATCCTTTGGATTAAATGAGGCCACGATCTCAAAACTTCTAAATTAGGAGTAAATGGTTTCATCGCATAGTGATTAGTGTGATAGTATGGTAGATGCACATGAATATTGTGGTTTTCTATGAATAATCATGGAATTTTTTGTATTTGTTGTTAAGAATTTCTTTAAATTGAAAAATGGACTAAGCTTGGAAAGGTTTGATGAAACTAGTGAATGAATGCACCCTTAAAACATTAAGAAACAAATTGAGTGCCTATCAGCGAATTGAAATTGGTTGCTAACTAGAGTGCTACAACACATGTTATGACTGAACTAATAACTAATGTTGTGATGAAATTGTGAAATCAGAAAAAGATGGAGATTGTTCCCAAGAATAGAGGTTAAAATACCACTTACTGGAAGTTGGATTGAGGACAATGGAAGAATATTTAGCCATAAAAAATATCTTGTGGAGCTTGGCAAGAATGTTATAGAAGAAGGAAAAAGGAGGACTAGTAGGGACTCCTAGAAATTGTCAGCTAGTTATGGATAATGATTTCAACCATGATGATATGGGAATCAACTGGGTTACAACCATAGGTAAAATTGAAGGACGAATGGTAAGAATTTCTTCACATTGCAATGTTGTATTTTATTAGATGTTTACAAATAAATTCATGAGTTACATGTATACCAAAAAGAGGTGTGGTTATTATAGATAACTACAAACACCCAAGATTCAATGAAATCTTGCTAAAGTGTGCATGCATAGGGTTGTCATAGTGGATGAAAATTAAATAAATGAGTGAGACACTCATAAAATGAATTTTGCAATTGAAATATTGTCATGTAAATATATGGTATGTTTCTTTACAATCTATGTGTTATGTATTTGAATATGAATTGACTTGAGTCATTGTTTGACTATTCTAAAGATATTTAGTGGTTATTGTAATATTGTGTGGAGATGATTTTAGTGCATGGGAAACTAACATTCTTTGGACGATTAAATGTGTAGATTGCAAGTAGAGTGCCTTGAACATGGCAGTGGGGGTAGGACCATGAAGTTGGATAGATTAGTATCACCTAGAAAGAAGCCAAACATCATGAGGAAAATCTAATGCCTAAGTGGTTTTATTCATATATGAAAACAAATAGATACAAAAAATTTGATTTGAATTTATTATGATTATATCTCATGAAAATTTGTGTGTATGAGATACAGGTGAGATGATGTGCCTATCCAAGAAGGATTGGTGATATCTATGAAGGTGAAAGCCTAGGAACAATACCACTATGATAACACTAGGACCCTATGACATACCTTGATCACCATGAATAAAATTATGTGATACATGTTGTGCTATGGTTAGAGAAAGCTAGAGGGACACCTTGATTTTAAGATTATATAAGTCTCTAAAACCTTTCTATGTGAGGAAACATACATATATATTGTCTCACCATATATCTATATATATATATATATATATATATATATATATATATATATATATATATATATATATATATATATATATATATATATATATAGATATATATCACCATGAAGGTGGCTAGATTAGTATCACCTACAAAGAAGCCAAACATCATGAGGAAAAATCTAATGCCTAAGGGATTTTATTCATATATCAAAACAAACAGATATAAAGATTTTGATTTGAATTTATTTATGATTATATCTGATGAAATTTTGTATGTATGATATATAGGTGAGATGATGTGCATATATAAGAAGGATTGGGGATAACTATGAAGGTGAAAGCCTAGGAACGAGACCACTATGATAACACTAGGACCCTATGACATTCCTTGATCAGCATGAGTAAAATTATTTGATACATGTTGTGTTATGGTTACAGAAATCTAGAGGGACACCTTGATTGTAATATTATATAAGTCTCTAAAACCTTTCTATGCAAGGAAATAGATACACTCACATAAGTTAATGATTATGAAGTATGGCCATAACATATGTGTGTTGTTTCATGTTTGATGTAGGTCGGAAGGCCATATATCTAGAGGAATTCAAACAATGAGAATGTGAAGAGCGCTTTAGGCATAGAGAGGGTTGCCATGTTGTTGTCACTGAAGATAAACAACACCAAGGATGTTGTGGTCATTAAAGAATAAATTGGAGTTGAGAAGGGAAGAAAGTGGATCACTATGGAGAAATAGAGAATCTTATATTGTGGTTGATACAACTAAAATTAAACCTATATTGCTGAGAAAATTGAGGACAATTTTCCTTTTAGGGGGAGGGGATTGTAACACCCCCATTTTAAATCCCCCTCAATATTGTAATCAATTATATTAATGTTGTATGGTAATCAATTATATGAATTTTTTGGTTGAAATATGGTCATGTAAATATATGGTATGTTTATTTACAATCTATGTGTTAAGTAGTTGAATATGAATTCACTTGAGTCATTGTATGACTGTTCTAAAGACATTTAGTGGTTATTGTAATATTGTGTGGAGATGATTTTAGTGCATGAGAAACTAACATTCTTTGGGTGATTAAATGTGTAGATTGCAAGTAGAGGGCCTTGAACATGGCAGTCGACATAGGACCATGAAGGTGGGTAGATTAGTATCACCTACAAAGAAGCCAAACATCATGGGGAAAAGTATAATGCCTAAGAGATTTTATTCATATATGAAAACAAACAGATATAAAGATTTTGATTTGAATTTATTTATGATTATGTCGCATGAAAATTTGTATGTATGAGATATAGGTGAGATGATGTGCCTAACCAAGAAGGATTGGTGATAGCTATGAAGTTGAAAGCCTAGGAACAAGACCACTATGATAGCACTAGGACCCTATGACATACCTTGATCACCATGAGTAAAATTATGAGATACATGTTGTAATATGGTTAGAGAAAGCTATAGGGACACCTTGACTGTAATATTATATAAGTCTCTAAAACCTTTCTATGCAAGGAAACATACATATATATTGTATCACCATGAAGGTGGCTAGATTAGTATTACCTACAAAAGTGCCAAACATCATGAGGAAAAATCTAATGTCTACAGGATTTTATTCATATATGAAAACCAAAAGATACAAATATTTTGATTTGAATTTATTAATGATTATATCTCATGAAAATTTGTATGTATGAGATATAGGTGAGATGATGTTTCTATCCAAGAAGGATTGGTCATAGCTATGAAGGTGAAATCCTAGGAACAAGACCACTATGATAACACTAGGACCTTATGACATACCTTGATCACCATGAGTAAAATTATGTGATACATGTTGTGCTATGGGCAGAGAAAGCTAGAGGGACACCTTGATTATAAGATTAAATAAGTCTCTAAAACCTTTCTATGTGAGGAAACATACATATACATACCTTGATCACCATATTAAATCCCCCTCAATATTGTAATCAATTATATGAATTTTGTGATTGAAATATTGCCATGTAAATATATGGTATGTTTCTTTACAATCTATGTGAAAGCTAGAGGGACACCTTGATTGTAAGATTATATGTCTCTAAAACCTTTCTATGTGAGGAAACACACACACACACATATAAGTTAATGATTATGAATTATAGCTATAACATATGTATGTTGTTTCATGTTTGATGTAGGTTGAAAGGCCATATATCTAGAGGAAGTCAAACAATGAGAATGTGAAGAGCGCTTTAGGCATAGAGAGGACTATCATGTTGTTGTTACTGAAGATAAAAAACACCAAGGATGTTGCGGTCATTTAAGAACAAATTGGAGTTGAGAAGGGAAGAATGTGGATCACTATGGAGAAATAGAGCACCTTATATTGTGGTTGATACAACTAAAATGAAACATATAGTGCTGAGAAAATTGAGGACAATGTTCCTTTAAGGGGGAGGGGATTGTAACACCCCCATTTTCAATCCCTCTCAATATTGTAAAACATTAATAAACAAATTGAGTTCCTATAAATGAATTGAAATTTTTTGCTAACTAGAGTGTTGCAACTCATGTTATGACTGAACTGATAACTAATGTTGTGATGAAATTGTGAAATAGGAAAAATATGGAGATTGTTCCCAATAATAGAGGTTAAAATACCACTTATTGGAAGTTGGATTGAGGACAATGGAAGAATATTTAGCCATAAAAAATATCGTGTGGAGCTTGAAAAGAATGTTATCGAAGAAGGCTAAAGGAGGATTGGTAGGGACTCCTAGAAATTGTCATCTAGTTATGGATAATGATTTCAACCATGATGATATGGGAATCAACTGGGTTACAACCATAGGTAAAATTGAAGGAGGAATGGTAAGAATTTATTCATGCATTGTTGTATTTTATTATATGTTTACAAATAAATGCATGAGTTATGTTTATACTGAAATGAGGTATGGTTACAATAAATAACTACAAACACCCAAGATTCAATGAATCTTGCTAAAGTGTGCATGCATGGGGCTGTCATAGTGGACGAAAATTAAATAAATAAGTGAGACACTCATAAAATGAATTTTGTGATTGAAATATTTTCATGTAAATATACGGTATGTTTCTTTACATTCTATGTGTTATGTAGTTGAACATGAATTGACTTGAGTCATTGTATTACTATTCTAAAGATATTTAGTGGTTATTGTAATATTATGTGGAGATGATTTTAGTGCATGGGAAACTAACATTCTTTGGACGATTAAATGTGTAGATTTCAATAGAGGGCCTTGAACATGGCAGTTGGGGTAGGACCATGAAGGTGGCTACATTAGTATCACCTACAAAGAAGCCAAAGATCATGAGGAAAAATCTAATGCCTAAGGGATTTTATTCATATATGAAAACAAACAAATATAAAGATTTTGATTTGAATTTATTATGATTATATCTCATGAAAATTTTCATGTATGAGATATAGGTGAGATGATGTGCCTATCCAAGAAGGATTGGTGATAGCTATGAAGGTGAAAGCTTAGTAACAAGACCACTATGATAACACTAGGACCCTATGACATACATTGATCACCATGAGTAAAGTTATGTGATACATATTATGCTATGGTTAGAGAAAGCTAGAGGGACACCTTGATTGTAAGATTATATAAGTCTCTAAAACCTTTCTATGCGAGGAAACACACACACACACACACATTGTGCTATCGTTAGATAAAGCTAGAGGGACACCTTGATTGTAAGTTTATATAAGTCTCTAAAACCTTTCTATGTGGGTAACACACACACACACATATATATAAGTTAATGATTATGAATGATGGATATAACATATGTATGTTGTTTCATGTTTGATATAGGTTGGAAGGTCATATATATAGAGGAAGTCAAACAATGAGAATGTGAAGAGCACTTTAGGCATAGAAAGGATTGTCATGTTGTTGTTACTAAAGATAAAGAACACCAAGGATGTTGTGGTTGTTGAAGAAAAAATTGGAGTTGAGAAGGGAAGAATGTGGATCACTACAGAGAAATAAAGCACATTATATTGTGGTTGATACAACTAAAATGAAACCTATAGTGCTGAGAAAATTGAGGACAATGTTCCTTTAAGGGGGAGAGGATTTTAACACCTCCATTTTAAATCCCCTTCAATATTGTAACCCATTATATTAATGTTTCCATGTAGACATGTAATGATTCCTATTATAATAAAAAACACTAACAACAACTAAAGAAATAGTTAAGAGCCTATACAAATCTCGGTGTTTGAGGGAAAAGCTATAAGGAGGAATTTGGGAGGTTTTCCCAAACTACCTCAAGTATGGGCCATGTACCCACTCTAAAGGTTTCTAGTTGTCCACATGGCCCAAGAAGGGACCCAAAATTCTCATGTTAGGTAATGCACAAGTGGAAAGATGGAAAATTAAGAAAAACATAATAGAAGAGAGAGTAGGAAGACAAAAATAGAGGAAGAGTAGAGAGTGGAGGAGAAGGAACTAGTGAGAGAAACCTCTGAGTTCCAAGTAGAGTGACTATGAATGATAGGGGACCAAAGATAGAACCCTTTGAGACAACAACCAATGTGAGATTGGAATGTAATTGAATTAGATAAGGAAGTTGGTGTGGAATCCTTCAAGATGGGCGGGAGGATGGAAGATTATCTTGATAGTTGGTCTTGAATTATCACATAAAGCACCAAAAACAAAGTATTGAGGGACTATTGACTTAGAGAAGGGTTTCCTTTCTGCTACCTATCTTCATAGTGGCCATACTATGAATATTAAGGGGCACCAACTTAGTAGCTAGAATGTTGAGCATTAATTTCCTATATATGAAGGAGAGTGCCCTTCATGTCCTCTACCTCATTTTGAATCTTGTTGAATCCTAAGTGAAGCTTTCTCTTAAGGCATCAGATCTAGCTCGGGGTTGACTAGCTACAAGAATGAAATATCAACACACACACACACACACATACACACACATTGAGCCTTCTATAGTGTTTCTTGGTTGCGAATTACAATCTCCATAAGAATAAGTCTATCATGCAAAATTAGTATGTTAAATAGTGTTTACTTGATATATTATGGAGGAGTACTACCCTCTACCATAAGAAATTCACAATAGAAATATTGGAGGATATTAGTGGGTCTTAGACCAGAATGATGGATTTGTACTAACCTACGAGAATGACATTTAATATGTAGAGAAGGAGAAATTGTTTACTATAGCTTAGAAATTACTATGAGATTAGGGGCTTGCATGCATTTTCCATTCTTCATGTAAGAAGAAAGGCCTCACTTGTTATAGTGAAGGAGTCTCATGGTCCCCTTTTGATTTCTTGAAAGAAGTCTAATTATAACCAAGGATTTAAGGATTTTTCATGCCTTACAATCCATTAGGGACCTTAGTAGCCTTAGAATGAAATTGGGCAAGTATCAGCCCTCTTAGAGTCAATTTTGATACTCAAAAAATGACTTGAGAGATCGGTGGGACTTTTAGAATTTTGGGGATTGCTTATCGAGACCCTTTGTATTTTGGGGATTGAAGAATTTTGTTCCAGCCCCTGGTCACATGGTATAAAAAGGGGGCATGATCAAGCATTCAACTAGAAGGGGATAAGTTTGGAAGAATGGGTATTGAGTTATCAAGTTATTGAGTGTTGGTTGTTAGATAATACCTAGAGGAGTCGCCTTTGCAAATTCTCATTATTGACAAATCTTGATATGCTTGTTAATTAATAGGGAAATTTCTCATAGGTCGACGTTCATCTATCATGATATCATGCATCAAGAATACCTAGAAATTCACCTCTACAATGAATACTCGATGCTGACAAGTCCCAAAATACTCATCAATTAACAATGATAATACCATTAGTTTATGATCAGGTACTGTTATTTTGGCTATCAAACCATCGGGAAGTTAAGGGTAAGTTTTAGAATCTTGGGGATGGAAGTCATTGTCCTTAGCCCTTGGTCACATGGCATGATAGGAACTGTGACCAGGATCAGAGCCAAAATAGGTTATTGGATCTCCAACAGTTACTTGTCAGGCTATCAGGCCTTAGGTATCGGGTACCTCATCGATCTATCCTCATGAAACCCCTAATACTAATGATTCTAAAACATTTTGTTAAATGATGAGATATTTTTTATGTCCTCTTTTAGATATTGCTTATTGGGTATTAGACCTTTGGACTGTCTATTATTTGGCAATCCATTGAGTTCTCACAAGGGTGAACCTCAACACTAATAAAACCTAAAAATCCTATTGACTAATGGAAATTTCCTCATCAGTGGCAATTGCATCATATGTTAGATTATTGGGTGGTCATACATCGAGCAATCGTGTGTCAAATCACCAATGCAAATTCCCTGATACTAATAGACCTTGATTCCCTATTGATAGACAAGAATTTCCCCATTATCTTACTGTTGTTGAATCAAGAGCCCATGGTTTTGTACAGAGAGAATTAGGAGATCAGGTGTTGGGAGAGAAAGATGTAGCTATGGGGCCTTTACCCCTGATACTACTGATCCTAATATTGATTTGAATTAGCATGCTATGGTGGCTTGTGGACAAGGAAGGTTGATGAGGAAAGTTGATGTGGTAGGGTATAATACAATGCTGACATGTGGATGGTTTGAGACATGTCATCCATGTGGGCTTGAGTGGCCCCATGTGTTGATGATACTTGGGAAAAAAGGATTGCCATGTGGCTGTGGTATAGATGCTAACATGACACTTTGAAATAAATCTCCCAAAGACCATAAATTTGTATTTGGAACTCAGATTTTAATGAAGTTTATATCAGTGCAAAGATCTTAGTGAATGGAAGAAGATGGTGGGATTAGAAACAAATATTGAGGTGGATGAAGGAAGAGGAATTTTGATAACCCCACTTCCTTAAGGAAAATTAGGATATGGATTTCTATGATAAAAACTAACTCTCATGAAAATCTTAGTGAAATGGGTTGTTGGAAAAACCTAAAACACCTTTGCATGAAAGAAACATTGAAATTTGTGAGATGAATAAAGTGGAACACGAAAAAAACTTCTCTTGGAAAGCCTATTGCACAAATGTATTAGATACAAAAAATGTTGGGTGTGTGTTATATTCTTTCCGTGACTAGCCCCACATGTTATTACGTTGTGTCAGGCGCAATTGGGGTGTTGGGTTGGGGGGGCGGGGGGTGGGGGGTGGGGCGGGCGGGGTCGCAGGGGGGGCAACACCCCCCCTCTCAGGGGGTTTGCGAGGGGTTGGTAGCCCCCCTACATAGGGTCCATGGCAATGCCCCAAGATTTTCTTATGCGGACCCAATAATAGTTGAGTGGACCCAAAGATGGGGGGTGGACTCAAGGATGGTGGATGGACCTACCCATGGTTTTGCTCATGGTTTTCCCATGTGGTTTTGGGCATGATGGTTTTTTACCCATGGTATTTTGTAGATACGGTCAAGGGAACTATGGTTATGTTGTAATCCAAGGTTAATGGATAGGGGTTTACAAATGCTTCAACATGTATATATGTATATATGTGTGTGTGTGTGTGTGTATTGTAATATTCAAAGGAATATGATGAAAAATCAATTTGGTTTTCGTGGTTTCCAGGGGAAAATCTCAATGTATATTTTATTTTCTCGCCATTGTATACTTTTATGTTTAAATAATTTGTTTGCAGGTAATTTCTGTACAAGGTTAAAACCTACATTTGGTATCAGATTTGTTTTGGTTTCAAGTGGATGCCTTTGTTGCTGAGGAGTTTTGCTCGAGCCTGTGGCAAACCCTGTTACAATGGGAAATCTGTGGGATAGATTCTTGCAGTGAAAGGAAATGGCGAATAGTTGAAAGATATAGATTGAGAAATTCAATGGACAAATTTTTGAGTTGTGGAAGCTCAATATGGAGGATCTAGTGGTGGACAGAGATCAATGGATTGTTGTAGATCTATGTATGACACCAATAGGAATGTTGGAAGAAGACTAGGAAAAGTTAGATTAGAAGGCAAAGAGCACAATATGATTGTATATTAGATTCAACATTGTTGAATATATTATGGGAAGCTATGGCAAAGGATTTTGGGGAAAAGTTAGAGACTTTGTATCAATCTAAGTCTCTAGTGAACAAACTATTCCTATTGAAAAAGTTGTATAACCTGAAGATGAAGGGTGGAGACTCAGTGACAGAGCATCAGAACATCTTTAATACTATGGTAAGTAAGTTTTTATCTATTGATATTAAAATTTCAGATGAAGATAAGTGCATTAGTATGTTGTGTTCTCTACCAGACCCATGGGATAGTCTAGTTGTTGCTATAGGTAGCAATACAACTACCTTGAAGTTTGATGAAATAGTCTCATCCTTATTGTCAAAGGAGATGAGACATAAAAATATGGAGAGCCAAAATGGAGATGCCTTGTCTATAAGAGGACGATCCCATAACATAAACATAAATAAGTCCTCAAGTGGGAGATATAAATCAGGAAAACCTGTAAAGGTATGTTCGAAATGTGGAAAAGAAGAGCACTACAAAAAGTATTGTAAATCTAAAACTTTTGAGAAAGGAAAGGGATCTGATGATGCTCCTTCAGCAGAGGTGAAAACCACCTCAGATGAAGGTGGTGATGTGTACTTGGTTTCTTCTTCATCTACACACGTAGATCAAGAGGCATGGTTGATTGACTTAGGTGCATCCTTTCACACGACTCCCCATAGGGAGTGGTTCTGTGAGCATGAGAAATATGAGGGTGGTGATGTCTTCCTAGGTGATGAAAGGAAGACCAAAATCATAGGACACAGAAAGTTCAAACTGAAGTTGCAAGGTGGAAGGATTATAACACTTTCTGGTGTTCTAAATATTCCTGCATTAGCTAGAAATTTAATTTATGTAAGCAATATGGATGATGCAGGTGTAAAAAAAAGTGTTCGAGAACGATACCTGCAAGATGGTTTGGGGAGCATTGGTATTGATGTGGGGAGTTCATATTGGGACTCTATACAAGCTTCTGGGTAGCACTGTTATTGATGGGTGCAAAAGTTCGATGGTTCCTAAAAGTGGAGCATAAAATCTAGTGGTCTCTGGAGAAAATATTATTTTGTGGCATCAAAGACTTGGACATATTGGAGAGAAGGGCCTTCAAATACTGCATGGTAATGGTATGGTAGAAGGTATGTCTAATTTCTCTCTGGATTTTGATTTATGTGAACATAGTGTAAATGGGAAGTAGAATCAGGTGAGCTTCACCTCTTGTGCTAAGAGGGCCAAAGGAACATTAGATCTTGTGCACAGTGATGTGTTTGGACCTGTGTCAGTTCCATCACTCGGTAAGTCTATGTACTATGTCTCATTTATAAATGAATTGTAGATGAATAATTGGATATATTTCCTGAAGAATAAATTTGTTGCCTTTGACCTGTTTAAAGAATTTAAGGCTCTGGTGGAAAATCAAACATAGAAGAAGATTAAGGTGTTAAGAAAAGATAATGGTGGAGAGTTCTACAAGAAGGAATTCAAAGAGTTTTGTAAGAAGTTTGGTATAGCATGACAAAAGACTAATCCATACACACCTCAGCAAAATGGAGTTGCAGAAAGAATAACTGCATGTTACCTATTTAAAATATCACCTTCATCAACACTGGAGGATAAGAATCCACATGATGTATGGACTGGTAAGAAACCATCTCTCTCACACCTCGAGGTATTTGGCTATGATGCATATGTACATGTTCCAAAGGAGAAAAGAGGCAAGTTGGATAGTAAATCTGAAAGGTGCATATTTGTTGGGCATAAATATGGTTTAAAAGGTTATAAGATTTAGATCCTGTTGACGGTGTTGGACCCGCCAAAATTCAGGGGATCACCCCAGTATGAAGTCCCAACTAGACCTCACACCATTTGGTGTGGGAGTCCCATCTGGTATGATGGCCTGATTGCCATTGTCTTAAGGATTTTCCTCAACTCTTGCTTGTCAGCACAGAAGAGTGGTTTGCTTTGTCTTTGAGAAGTGAGGTTCACGTGCTTGGTGAATGTAAGTGTACCTGTGTCAATGGTTTTTTCACTGTGAGGGGGAAAAGGTGAAGGTGAGTCCCAGGTTGAAAGGGATCAGTACCAACTCAGCTAGGAACACACAACAAAAAAGACATACACAGCTTCCGGCGGAGCAGTCCACTCGAATGTGGTAGTCACAACATACAAGGTAAGATAACACGTACAACACTCATGGATCATTCTGAGATGAGTGAAATGATTTTTACAGCAAGGTTCATGTGAAATATTTGTATGATGTCCAGAAGAGCAGTCGACACAGACAGGACAACATTAACAACATATACAACACATTTCCATTAATAGATTATGCATTACAACAAATGAATCAGTTCAGATGTAGAACACATGGTTAAAGCAACATGCATTACAAGTGTTAAAGATCAGTCTTACAACAAATACAATACAGGTGTGAAAACGTGTTGGCTTGTTGACAGGCTTCTGAATTAAACAAAAGTTCCAAGACACATCGTTACACCATACATCACTAAACCTGTCAACGGGGCATTGGAGCCACTACTTACTCCTCAAAGAAAAGATTACAGAATCTCTTAGATATATTGGAAGAGCTGAGGTGAAAATTCCTCTCATGTACAAATGAGGGGGGTATTTATAGCCAAGGGTGAAACTGACCCTTGTGGTTGTTCGAATACCCTCATGACCGTTCGACTTACATGACTCTATGTTAAACAAGTGGGTCTCTTGGACTTCCACGTTACATCACATTGATTGACAACAAGCCCATAGTGGAGATGTGGGTAACATGACTCATGACTTGACTCGACATGACTTGACAAGACAATCCTGGTACATTCATGTTGCTGCTGGAGTGGATGTCGAGTTACAGTGCTGCTAAGTGATGGATGTCTTCATGGTGTATCATAGCTTCACCTCCGCATCGTGAAATGCACGGAGTCTTCGATGGTCCTTGGTTCACTTGATGACGCTCTAGTATGTTGTTCCTTGCTTTCATCCTGGAAGGCTTGATATGCTCACTTGTTCGCAAAGGTGCATGTTCGTCGCGTTCATCCGCTTCGCATGCTTCGTTTGTTCATCTGCTTCGCATGCTTTGTTCATTCGTCTATTGGTGAACCTATCCATCTGCATGTGCTCCCTTCATTCATTCTATTCATTGTCTTGACATGTTTGTGGGTGTACCTGTACCTGCAGTCACTCATGATGATACGACATCAAATCCAAAACCTCCTAGTCTACCATGACACATGATCATTCGGATGCGGGTGACTGGGAGAGGCAGCAGGGCTATGATGTAGGAAGATGGCTCCAAGCAACTGTTGATGAAAACTACGCAAGAGTCACTAAGGGATGGAGACAGACGATCTGAGTCGACAATGACTGTCTGCAAGGTCTGGCTTGGTTGGGAAGAAAAATTGCGCAAATTTTAGAAGGGATAGTCCGGGCTACAGGACGGCAAGGAAAGCATGCTCTGCACACTTTCCAGAATGAACAGTCAGCAGGGGATGGATAGCAAAATTTGCACAATTTTTAGAGGAACGAGCTAGGTTGCATGAGGGGTCAAGAAGCAAGGATTGCACAATTTTTCTGGGGAACTTCCGGGGAGACTGGCAGCCAGAATTGCACAATTCCAAGAGGGAACTGCTAGTTGGCTGTTGGGGTCACTGGTAGCCAGACTTGTGCAATTCCAAGAGGGAACTACCAATTGGCTGCTGGGGTCACTGGCAGCCAAAACTGCACAATTCCTAGAGGGAACTACCAGTTGGCTGCTGGGGTCACTAGCAGCGAGACTTGCACAATTCCTAGAGGGAACTGCCAGTTGGCTGCTAGGGTCACTAGCAGCAGAAACTACGCAATTTTTGTAGGGAATAGGCAGTCTACTGTTGGGAGCTGTTGTTATAGCTCCAAATCTCACTCTTATGATTTGTGACGCTGTACTCATGGCCTAGGGCAACCCCTCCTTCCAGACCTGGTCCTAAAATTTAAAAAACAGTGTTTTATCCCTTATACACGACATTGCCCTGAGTTAAACGCGTGTATACGCGGGTATGTGTATAGCCAACCCGCGTGTATGTATTAAAACACTTAGAAAAATATAAAACTCCTTATTTTCGGGCGGAGATCGCGGGTTTTACCTGCTGATCACCTGTTAGTGCCTGTGGCCCAACTGTTCCCAACCAACTCCTAACTAAAAAACTACTTTGGAGATGGTATAAAAAGACCGCAAAGGGAAGGCCTAAGGAAGGAGAGAAGAGAGAGAAAGGTTATGCTGAGATTTTTCCCTTGACCAGGTCTAAAGTCCCTTGTGCCTTCTGCACTTCCCCCATTTTGTACAGGAAACCTTTGTTTCCTTGTGTGTTGATGTTCATCCACCATTTATGACATCATGGAGAGAGTCATGGAAGGAGTTTGTTAGAGGCTTGAGGCTGGAACGGATCCGGAAGGAAGCTTTGCTTGGAGCCTGCTGAAGGTGACTCAGGTGAAAATATTCCTTTTATGTACTTTATTTGTCTATAATAAAAGAAACACATGTCTTGGTTCCCGAAATGAATCTTCTTTATGTTAATGATATTCATGTTTAGAATTCATATATAAAAGGTTGTTTGGATTTCATAACTAACTACCTTTCTTTGTAACATGAAGATGATTTCTTTATAATTTTTTGTCCATATACTATTGTGTTCTTTGAATTGGTTGTTTTGCAGGACAAAAGAGAAGAAGGGAACTCCAAGAAGGGTTTGGACCCTAAAGGCCTTCTCAAACGTAAGACCAAAGGTACGTACCCTTATCATAGAATTTGCTTATAATAGCATAATGGCTGTATGAATGCATGTTTCTTTGAATAGATAATTTTCAGTCTGCTAGGGTTTCAACCCAAAAAGCCCTAGGGGAGTAATTCCCTCTATCAGCTGTTGGCTAGGAAAATTGCATTAAGGCCGTCAGACCAGCCTGCTGATCATCACTGCACAATTTCTGAGCTAAGCTGGCTGATGGGCAGCAAGAGACCTGCTCATGAGCACTACGCAATTTTTGAGATGAATATTCATCAACTGTTCGGGTGGCCAACATGAGTGCTAATTGAATTGCCTGTAGGCAGCACAGTTGAAAGAATTAGCTTGGTGCTTTTGCGCTGTTCTTGTTGACAGTCGATTGAGTTGAAAGCAGGGTGATGGTCCAGCTGTCAGTGAGGAGTCTGGTCATCAGAACTTTAGCAAAAATGACTAGTTGTATGAACAGTCGAAAGATGCATAGGTGATCAAAAGGACACACACTCGCATGACTTGACGATGAAACGACCAAACCATCTGGACACACATGTTCAACATGACTGACCAACGGTGCAAGAGACAAGCGTGACACTCGTGATTGATCATTCATGATCGAGACGACGCTTGCGTGACAGTGAATATGACTCCGTGTGTGAGTGCGACAGATGCCTTCATGGTGAACACAACAAACACATACGAAGAAAATACTTTGAGCATAACCAGAACACGGTCACAAGCATGAACTAGACATCGACATGCAGAGACTTGAGTGCAATAAATAAGCAAGGTGAATGTAAAGACTCACACGAGCTCACGGAGTGGACCCGAGTGTGTGCATTCATCAAGTGAAACTCTCCAAGGGAGGCTCCGAAATTTGTGCAAGCCAAAATTTTGGAGGGTGGTTGTAGCCGCTACAACACTTGGCAACACACTGGTAGAAATCCACCTTCTCTGTTTTGGTTCATTGCTAGCACAAGGCCTTGGTCTTTCAGGAAGTATTGAATCATTGTGCAGGTTACTTTAGTTTCCCCACTTACCCCATGGACATACATGGTTCACCCTTTGCCAACTCAGTCAAACACTCTCGGAAGGGTAGCTTAGTTCGTGAGTTGAAGATTTTCAGAGTATAAGTTTTCATCTCTGGTGTTGCTCCACTACGAGCAGCCCTGGACAGTACCCTGCCAGAGTCACGCAGGAACACACACATTGCTCCACTAGCAGTGACCCTGGTCAGTACCCCAGTGGAGTTGCATGCTTCACCTCTCTGCACATAAATCCTTTCTCTTCTTTCGCCTTTGTATTTTTTTAAGAGAACTATGCATAGGCAGTTATTTATTTTTGGGGTGGAAGAGGGATCCTGACTTATTGAGAGTAGAAGAGGTTTTTCCTTCAGAGAAGCATGTAAGACCTCTGACAAAGGTTTACTCGTTTATATTTTTCCCCTTCTTTGTTTCTACTAATTGGATTAGCTTCAACACACAGAGCAGAAGGTTCAGTACATGCATAGGGCTTCCCAGTGTGGGCACAGGTTCATGGTTGGACCAAAGATTCCCTTATAGATGGTTCGTCTTTTCTGTCAGGACTTCATCGGCTGAAGGTTGTAACCAAGCCTGCAGTGTCACACATCTCTTCAAATTACAACCACATACTCTATTCAAAAGCTAGAACATAGTAGTTGGTAGCACTTATTTCTGGAAACAAAAATAGTAATATATCAAATAAACAAAATGCATGTGAACAAAAATAGTAATCAGAATAAAACAAATCAAAAGAAAAGATAATAAGAAAAACAAACCAAATGAAACAACAAGCAACAAGCAAACTATGTACAAGGGATGGGCACGACCCAACCTACTGAACTAATGTTTGAGGACTTGGTCGTTTGACAGGGAGATTATCAATCCTCCCATCGAGTGATTGCAAATGATAGGTGTGTGAGCCAAGTTTCTTGTGGACCAGTTCCGATCCATTGGGCTTTGCTACCGGAACCTGGTGGCATTCCAAAAACCTTCAAGTGAAGACAACACTACTGTCTCAAGTACTGTGTGTAACATGGGCTTGGATGATGGCACATGGTAATTGTTTTTACTTTGGGAAGGGTTCAAGTTTCTGAAGTCAATGCATAAGCGGATCTTCCCAGATTTCTTATGTGGAGGATTTAAATCAGAAAACCAAGTGTGATGATGAATTTTGCAAGTAATCCAAACACTTAAAATGTTAATCAATCTATTTGTTGAAAGGAGGACAAACAATATGCATGTGTTACCTGCTCTTTGTTGTAATGGCTTGTCTTTCCTTTACCTGAAATCTCATGTTGGATTGTTCGCATGTAGTGGGTACTCAAGTCATCATCTACTCATGCAGGCCCATCCTGGTACTGTTCGATCAAGCGGTCAACAATTGGTCGTTGCTGCAGTGTGTAACTTGTACCGAGATTAGCCATCTTCGAATCATGGTGGATCCCCAAGTTTCTTTGTTTGTTCATAGTGTTGGTCTTTCATGTGTTCAACATGAGTGCTTCAACATCATTGTTTGTGAATTCGAACTTCAAACAACTCGAAATCATGCATAGTTCATTATTTTGGATGACTGAGATGCACTCAATCCTTGAGTCATCATGTGTTCTTGATTTATCAAGACTCATGGTCCACAACTTGTCTGTACATGGACCGTTTGACGTGCTGGTACTGCTACTACTATTGTTGTTGCTACTACTACTACTAACAAAAAAACAAATTGTACAAGTTTCATTATCATCAGTTGGGCGAGGAAGGAGTCCTAACTACTTGTCTGATGAGGTTGGGGTTGGCCGTGTAAGATAACACTCCAATGTCTTTTCCAAGAAGCAGTTGCCAAACATGAGTTCTACGAAGGCTAATGGTTCGTTCTCGTCGTTAAGGGGAGTGAAATTGTGCTTCATATACCTCTCAGATAACACTCAGATTTGGTTGCATTTTCCCTTGTACGAAAGCCACAAGTGAGACCAGTCTATAGCAAAGTATCCATCTAGCGTTCTGGACTAGTCTTTGTTGAGCAGTAGACCATATGCTTTTGGTATGTCCACAACAATTATGTTGATGCACTAGTGGACTCGACTGTCATGGGATAGTCGGATGATCACATCTTGTAGTTCACCAATGGCTGGTACTGATGTTCTATCAAGTTGGATGATTCTCTTGGATATTTCGCTCCACCGCGCGTTGATCTTCTTAGCAATGGAGAGTGGCATGACATTGGCTACCGCACCAGAATCAACCAAATAGTTGTGCAAATTTTAGTTGAAAACTTCGAATGAAAGCATGAATGGGGGGGCAACCTGAGTTTTCTTCTTCCATTCAGAGTGTTTTGAGCACAGTGGATAGTGATCTTAGAGGTGTGCATGCTCCCTTGCTGGTAGAGGCTGCGTTGTCTGTTTCCATTTGTCCCAATGCACACAACTGGATATCTCACTAGCTCTAGACTTTGGCTAACTCAAACAAACTGATGTTCGCTCGAGTTCTCATGTCATTGACTATGTTGTAATCCAGAGGTGGTAGACTCACCGAGGTGCCTAGGGTGGAACAAATGCTCGTGCTGTCTAGTGGACTGTTTTGCAACTTGCTTCTCACGGATGTGTTCTTATCCATCATTGTCTTCCTGGACTTGATTTGTGTTTTTTGCTTTGAGGTAGCTAGTGGATCAACCTTCTTTATCAGTCGTCTCACTTTCTCTTGCATCTCCTCAAGTGTTAGGGGATCCCCTTTACTCCTAAGATTGTAGCAATCATTTTGATTTTGGGGCTGCTTCTCGATGTTCATCTTCGAGACTACTTGCGAGCACTGATATGCATTCACCACATGCCCAGAACTTGGTGCTTCATCCGGTGCAACCTCTTCATTATCATCAATGTCTTCTGGTTTCTCCTGTATGTCACCATCTGCATCGAGTGTATGGGTACAGATAGAGGTAACAACTCGCTTCCAATCTGAACAAGAGTTCTCGGGATGAAATTCTTCATGGAAGGAACAATACTTAGGATCAGCACATTGATTGAGTTGGAACATAGGCTTCTGTGCAAATTTGGAACCGAACCGGCTGTTGCTTGATGAGCTGGTTGATGAACTACTTGCCTGTCTCTGTTTGGGTGGATGACCGTTTGCGAATGTGTCTGTCTTCTGTTGCTTGAGTTCGGACATTTCAGTGGTCAAGTTCTTGACCAGGCAAGTGAGGGTTTCAATATCAGTTGATTCCTTGTCTCCGCCCTTGCTCGCCGTTGGTTGGGGAATTCTACTTGCATCCTTGGAGTCTTTCGTTGATTCATCATCCTTGATGACTCCAATGGCGTGCAAGTCTTTCTCAATAGCAATAGCCTCTTTGCAGCTTTCTAATAGTGTTGGCTTCGTAGCTCGCTTGACAAATTACGGAATGGTGGTTGGCAGTGTAGATGTGTAATAGTCGACAGTGATGGAGTCATGAGGTTTGGTGTATACTGCAAACTTGTTCAAGATACGTGTAAACCTCTTATTGAAATTTTTCACTTTCTCTTTTCCCTCCATCTTGAGGCTTCCCAATTCTTTAAGCAGCATGGCTGGAGTCTTGTCATCAACAAACTTTTCAAGGAACATATGTTTGAAAGAACCCTAGTTTTGTATAGAGTTGGGTGAAAGGCTGTGATACCAAGCAGCTGCCCATTCGTCCAAGGTACATGGAAACAATCTACATGCTACGTCATCATAATGTACCTCAAGGGTCTGTAGTTGTAGGTAGAAGTTGTCTAAGTGCTCTTCTACCTCCACCATGTTGTCAGGGTTAAAATTGATGTTCATTCTCTCCGCTCTCTTCGGCATCTTGTGCAGAACATCAGGGAGAGCCAATGGTCACTAATTCATCCATTCAAGATTTGGGTCAACCATCTCTTCGTCCTCTTCATCTTCTTCCCTCCTTCGAAATCTGATGGTTCTATATCTGAGTCTGTCGGTTCATCTTTGCCTCCACTCCCTCCACTGCTGATCCGAATCTTGCGGGGAGGCCCCCAAGATCTAAAAATTTGAAATGCCAAAATAAAAAGAGGAGAATGCCCAATAAACAAAAGCACAAAGATTTTTTTTATTAAAACAAAGAATAACTGTAAAAGCTACATTGTGGCATACAAACTGTCCTTTTACAAAATGTGACTTGTTACTTATAGTATTTTTCAGTTACAATACCACGGGTCAATTCCATGGGTGAATGAATACCATGGGTGGATATCACAATACCATGGGTGGATGTCACTTACAATACTATGGGAGGATAAATACCATGGGTGGATGCCACTTACAATACCATGGGTTGATGCCATTTTCCATTCAGATCATTCCTCCCTCCTTACGAAGCAATGGTCCCCATTGCATGAAGTTCCCTCCTACGAAGCCTTTGTTGAATATGAAGAGCCACTAAAGAGAAGGGTTTTATGTGGTTAACCCATAACCATGATGAACGAAGATCCGAGGATAGAGATACCCTGTAATGTTTGTGACCAACTGTGATACTGACAGTGTGCGGCCTAGAAAATGGACTTCAATGAAGTGTGGGTTTGTGGATGACCCATAACCCTGATGAACGAAGATTCGAGGATAAAGATACCCTGTAATGCTTGTGACCAACTCTGATACTGACAGTGTGCAGCCTGGCAAATGGACTTCAATGAAGTGTGGGTTTGTGGATGACCCATAACCATGAAAAACAAAGATCCAAGGATACCCTGTAATGCTTGTGACCAACTGTGATGCTAACAGTGTGTGGCCTAGCAAATGGACTTTAATGACAATGATTTTGTGCGGTTGACCCATAATCGTGATGTTGGTCGTTGATGAAGTAGCAGGTGCCTGCATAGCCTAAGGTGGGAGGGCACATCTCCAAAGAACCCAAGCTGAATGCTGCTATGATGAAACAGATGAATGTGAAGTAGGTGCCTACTAAAGCAGGGTGGGAGGGCACGTCTCCAAAGGGAACCCACTCTGAATGCTGCTCTAGAATTAAAATGGACATAACTCGGTCAATATAACTCAGAATATTTATTATAACCTATTTTTGGAAACAGAAGGATCATTTTGCATCTTCCCATGTGTTGTAAATCCTTAAGAGTACACTCTAAATCCTCATATTCACACTGCAACTGTTATGTCGTCACAAAAGTTCTAAAAAATTCATTGATTTTAAATCAACGATATCTCCCACATCCGAACTCTGATTCGACCCATTTTGTTTTCGAAATTGGTGATTTTTCAAGAGGAGCTCCAATATGCAATCATTGTTTTGAAATTCTTCACAAAAACTGCAAAAAATTATAGGAGATTTGTCGTCCACCAGGTGTCGTAAAAAAACAAAAAAAAACAAAAAACAAAAAATCTACAACATAGCTGATTTTAAATCAGTAATATCTCCCTCATCCGAACTCTGACTCGACCAACTTTTATTTTCAATTTGGGTATTTTTTTGCAAGGAATCTAGATTTGTTATTTTTTTTTTTCTGTAAATTTTGCACCAAAAATTTCAGATCTAATCTGCAAACTCTCCGCCCAAAAACATTCCTGCAAAAATGAAAAAGAAAAATTCTTCCCACTTGGCCTAAGAAAATGCTTTGTGGAGGACGTAGCACATGCCTGAAGTTTGTTGAATATTGCCGCAAAATTTGAAACTGAAATATGCATCAAACCCTCATTCCCATGGAATCATAACTTGCTCTGATACCACTGATCTGGATCTTGTGGGGAGGCCCCCAAGATCTGAAAAATTGAAATTCCAAAATAAAAAAAAGGAGAATGCCCAATAAACAAAACCACAAAGAATTTTTTTTATTAAAACGGAGAATAACTGTAAAAGCTACAATGTGGAGGACAAACTGTCTTTTTAAAAAATGCGACTTGTTACTTATATTATTTTTTAGTTACAATACCATGGGTCAATTCCATGGGTGGATGAATACCATGGGTGGATGTCACAATACCATGGGTGAATGAAAACCATGGGTGGATGTCACTTATAATACCATGGGTGGATAAATACCATAGATGGATGCCACTTACAATACCATGGGTAAATTCCATGGGTGGATGAATAACATGGGTGTGTAGAATTTTGTAGAATTTTTCTACAAATCAGCTAGCTCTGATACCATGTAGAAATTTCACCTGTAGAACAAACCAATATATGCAATGTCCTAAAGCATAATACTTGTTCTACTTCTACAAAATATTAAGGGGAAGCATAATCGAATTCATGAGCAACATCAAGTAGAAACATGCATAACTGATCAAGAGAAATAATCACACATAACACAAGATATATCCAGGGGAACGCACTAGCATAAAACCCCAACCATGTATTATCAATCAAGTGGAAATCCTCTTCACAATACAAAAAGAATCAGCGCTCAAGCTATCCATTTCTCAATGAACTATGAAGATATGAAGATATATCTCATGAACCAACCAAGCCCTGTATATAAAGGCTTTACCTATGGTCCAATCCCTATTTCCTTGCGCAGTTTGCTTAGGAAATAATAGCAAAAGCATATGCAATTAATTCCAAACATACCAAGTTAACCAATGGTCCAACTACGCAATCCTTGAGGACACTAGTTCCTCAATCATGCAAAAACTACTTACTAGAAATAGTCAAGCATCTGATAGTACATTGTCCCACATCTGATCTCAACTGGGTCTCTGACAGAACTGACATGCAACAGTTATCCATGAGTGAATCCTCAGTTATCTAAAATAATAGTTGTCACATGCATGCAAGCATTAACAAACTATATTTTATTATTTTAACAACTTGTTAAAATAATCTATCTGGACTTGACTAGTTAGAACTAAGTCAATTGATTCTCTCATTATAGAACTCGTACTTATTCCCTCAATCAGTGGAGGAAATTAAGGATAAATTCCTCAATCAGTGGGACAACTCATGTGCATGCTCACAAATACTTCAAATTCGAATTTCCTTAACTAATTAACTCAACTAAGTTAATTAATTAATATTTCCAACTGTTGTTAAGACCAAAATCAATTTTACTTCCTATAAATAGACTAGGGACTACTATAAATAGGAAGGGACCCAGAAATGCTATTTTTGAACTTTCTATTTTTAGCAGTTTCACCTCTCACCCAATGTGGCCAATGACCTTACTCGCCAAACTGTTATTTTTAGACATGCTATTTTTAGCATGTCTATTTTTAGCACATTCTAAATTTAACATTTCTTATTGCACATTTTTCAACACTCCCTCTCAACAAGAAAGGCTTTCTCTCGAACCCGATCCTGTAACTCTGGAATGTTCTGCATGCAACACATCTACCCGGTCCACTTGCTTCAACAACACTTGGAGCAAAAACACTCCCAACTAACCACTTTCTTGGGCTAGGAAAATACTCTAATGCTGAAGCACTGCCTGCTGTTAAAAAGTGCTCCCTCTCTGACATTTGCACTACTGCAACATCTCCATGCATCTCGCACAATTGCACACCTCTCTGTGCCACCTAGCACTGTGAAAAACACTTGTGCCTCTCGCATTGCTACAGCCTACTAGCTATGCACTGTCCTGGGATTCCCTACACTATCACTCTCTCTGCCATTCCATCCGGATCTATCTCTACCCAATCAGTCAGTTCCTGCTACTCCACATCGGGGCTCCTATAGCAAGGTCTCATCCAAGAGGTTGGATACCTCAAGGATCCTACCCCTCCTCCTTGGGACAATCACTCTATATCGTCCCACCTCCTACCTAGAGGTATGGCTGCATGTGATCCCTCAGCCCACCTGGCTCGAAGTTCCCCCTACTGGAGGTCTGTGCATGAGTAGATGTCTCTACTCGATCTCCACTCAGCTTCCCCTGTTGTGGCTGCTCCACAACCTCCTGAAGCTACTGCACCAATCGTGGCTCCTCCACAATCTTTTGAGACTTCTTCTGGCTCTGCATGTTGAGAGGTAATATACCCTCTCTCTCAACCACCAAGTCTCCATCTCAAGGCTTTGCATGCATCTTAAACCTCAATAGCATACAGGTTCTTGACCCATGAACCAATCTGCTTTACCTGTCTAGTGGTGATGTGTCTAAGGAAAATCTTTCCCTTATTGAAGACTACATCATAGCCTTTTTCTTCCAACATCGCGATTGACACCAAGTTTCTCTTCAGTCCTGGTACATACTTGACATCAGTCAAGGTAAGGTGAGCTCCATGCTCCCTCTGAAAAATAACCGTGCCTACACCTAAGACACTATACTTCTGATCATTACCCATCGCTATGAGTATCTGGAGCTCTTTCTCCTCCAAAGTACTAAACAAACTCTTGTCGCCGATCATGTGGAAAGAAGCTCCACTATCAAGAAACCAACCACTTCCCACCATGGATGAAACCATGCATGCGAAGAGTGTGAAATCCAACTCAAACTATGAAGCAAGTGCCTCACCTTCAGATCCTTCCCCGGATCCCTTCTTGGATTTCCTTCGTGGACAATTTGTAGCATAATGGCCCACCTCATGAGAACGAAAGCATCGCACTTTTGATTTGTCAACCTTCTTCCCATCATTGGAAGAACTGGATTCGGAAAGAGAAACCTTCTCCTTCCCCTTCTTCGCCTTACTCGCTAAGGCACAACTCTCCTCGTCATGCATGGATGAAGCACTGTCTCTGGTGCTCCGTCTGATCTCCTCCTGCATCAAATCCAACCATAGTCATTCCCAATCTGGTAGTTTCTCCCTTCCATTCACCGAGTCCTGGTAGCTATGCCAGCTCTTAGGAAGGCCAAGGATTGCTAGACTCACCATATCCTCATCTGATGTCATGACCTCTACACTTGCAAGCTCATCCCTGCATGTGATGAGCTTGGTCAAATACATAGAGATCATCTCATCCCTTTCACACTTGATCTTTCGAAGTTTGTCCTTCAGTACCAGCTTCCTCTGATCACTGCTATTCTAATATAAATCTTTCAATGTTTTCCACATTGCATGCAGAGTCTCCTTCCCATGGAGGCTCGAGACAATGTGATCTCGCACTCCCTACAAGAGAATTCTCCTAGCTCTAGCCACACACTTCCTCCATTCCACTTGCTCAGTCTTGTCAGTAGGCTTAGGGATTTATTGATCAATGAAATCCTTAAGGCCATTATCTTCCAAAACTGCCTCCATGCGATCCTTCCAAGCTACATAGTTTGAGTTGCCATCAAGGGCATACTCAAGCCTCAAACCATTGAACGCCATCGATGAAATATATGTGATAAGAACTTGAGATCTATATCAAGAACAAGAAACTTCGAATTCCTCCTACTAGTATATTGTTCTTGCTTGATCACCTGTGCTTTGATACCATGTAGAATTTTGTAGAATTTTTCTAGAAATCAACTAGCTCTGATACCATGTAGAAATTTCACCTGTAGAACAAACTGATATATGCAATGTCCTAAAGCATAATACTTGTTCTACTTCTACAAAACATTAAGTGGAAGCATAATCGAATTCATGAGCAACATCAAGTAGAAACATGCATAACTGATCAAGAGAAATAATCACATATAACACAAGATATATCCAAGGGAAAGCACCAGCATAAAACCCCAACCATGTATTATCAATCAAGTGGAAATCATCTTCACAATACAAAAAGAATCAGCTCTCAAGCTATCCAGTTCTCAATGAACTATGAAGATATGAAGATATATCTCATGAACCAACCAAGCCCTGTATATAAAGGCTTTACCTATGGTCCAATCCCTATTTCCTTGCGCAGTTTTCTTAGGAAATAATAGCAAACACATATGCAATTAATTCCAAACATATCAAGTTAACCAATGGTCCAACTACGCAATCCTTGAGGACACTAGTTCCTCAATCATGCAAAAACTACTTACTAGAAATAGTCAAGCATTTGATAGTACATTGTCCCACATCTGATCTCAACTGGGTCTCTGACAGAACTGACATGCAACAGTTATCCATGAGTGAATCCTCAGTTATCTAAAATAATAGTTGTCACATGCATGCAAGCATTAACAAACTATATTTTATTATTTTAACAACTTGTTTAAATAATCTAACTGGACTTGACTAGTTAGAACTAAGTCAACTAATTCTCTCATTATAGAACTCATACTTATTCCCTCAATTAGTGGAGGAAATTAAGGATAAATTCCTCAATCAGTGGGACAACTCATGTGCATGCTCACAAAGACTTAAAATTTGAATTTCCTTAACTAATTAACTCAACTGAATTAATTAATTAATATTTCCAGCCGCTGCTGAGACCAAAATTAATTTTACTTCTTATAGATTGACTAGGGACTGTTATAAATAGGAAGGGACCCAGAAATGCTATTTTTTGAACTTTCTATTTTTAGCAGTTTCACCTCTCACCCAATGTGGCCAATGACCTCACTGGCCAAACTACTATTTTTAGACATGCTATTTATAACAGGTCTATTTTTAGCACATTCTAAATTTAACATTTCTTGTTGCACATTTTTCAACAGGGCGGATGAATACCATGGGTTGATACCATTTTCCATTCGAATCAACTGCCTTCCCCTCCGCCTCCTATATCGGCGTTTGATCCCAAGACCACAAGAGTGCATTGTTTGTCTTCAAAGAACATTGGAGGTTCCTCTTCGTCTTCAATAGCTTCTTCCAAACCTTCAAGAATAATAAGGACTATTTATTCCACCGATGATACAACCACTCCTGTGGGAGTGGCCTTTGGCTTCTTAGATGCATGTGGAAGGTATTGTATGCATGGGATCAGTCCAACTACTTTCGTGAAATGGCAAGTGATGGGACAGACGGAATGAAGGTGTTAATATGAAATTTCATGTTCAATTTTGAGAGGTGAGGAGTAACCAACTGCAGAGTCATGAGAGAGGGGTTGCGAGTTACTACCTTGACCAGATGGTTGATGAGTGTTTGTGAGGGAAATTTCAACCATGTACAACTAGTTGCCCTCCTTCTAGCGCTAGAAATGTTGATGGTGTTGGACCCGCCAACATTCATGGGATCGCCCCGGTATGAAGTCTCAACTAGACCTCACACTGTTTGGTGTGGGAGTCCCATCCGGTATGATGGGCCGGTTGCCATTGTCTTAAGGATTTGCCTCAACTCTTGCTTGTCAACACAGGAGAGTGGTTTGCTTTGTCTTTGAGAAGTGAGGTTCGCGTTCCTGGTGAGTGTAAGTGTACTTGTGTCAATGGTTCTTTCACTATGAGGGGGAAAAGGTGAAGGTGAGTTCTAGGTTGAAAGGGATCAGTCCCAACTCAGCTAGGAACACACAACACAAAGGACATACACAGCTTCTGATGGAGCAGTCCACTCGGATGTGGCAGTCACAACATACATGGTAAGATAACACATAAAGCACTCATGGATCAGTCCGAGACGAGTGCAACGGATGTTACAGCAAGGTTTATGTGAAAGGTCTATCTGATGTCCAACAGAGCAATTGACACGAACGGGACAACATTAACAGCATATACAACATATTTCCATTAATAGATTATGCATTATAACAAATGAATCAGTTCAGATGAAGAACACATGGTTGAAGCAAATGCATTACGAGTGTTAAAGATCAGTCTTACAACAAATATAATACATGTGTGAAAACATGTTGGCCTGTTGACAGGCTTCTGAATTAAGCAAAAGTTCCAAGACACATTGTTACACCATATATCACTAACCCCGTCAGCGGGGTGTTGGAGCCACTACTTACTCCTCAAAAAAAAGATTACAGACTCTCTTGGCTATGTTGGAGGAGCTGAGGTGAAAAGTCCTCTCATGTACAAATGAGGGGGGTATTTATAGCCAAGGGTGAAACTGACCCTTATAGTTGTTCAACTACCCTCATGACCATTCGACTTCCATGACTTTCCGACTTACATGACTCTATGTTCAACAAGTGGGTCTCTTGGACTTCCACGTTACATCACATTGATTGACAACAAGCCCATAGTGGAGATGTGGGCAACATGACTCATGACTTGACTCGACATGACTTGACAAGACAATGTTGGTACATTCGTGCTACTGTTAGAGTGCATGTCAAGCTACAATGCTGCTAAGTGATGGATGTCTTCATGGTGTATCATAGCTTCACCTCCGCATGGTGAAGTGCGCAGAGTCTTCGATGGTCCTTGGTTCGCTTGATGAAGCTCTAGTATGTTGTTCCTTGCTTTCATGCTAGAAGGCTTGATAGGCTCACTTGTTCATGAAGGTGCATGTTCGTCGCATTCGTCTGCTTCACATGCTTCGTTCGTTTATCCAATTCACATGCTTTGTTCATTTGTCTGCTTCGCATGCTTTGTTCATTCGTCTGTTGGTGAACCTGTCCATCTGCATGTGCTCCCTTCATTCATCTCGTTCGTCGTCTTGAAATGTTTGTGGGTGTACTTGTACCTGCAGTCACTCATGACAAGATGACATCAAATCCAAAACCTCCTAGTCTATCATGACACATGATCATTCGGATGTGGGTGACTGGGAGAGGCAGCAGGGCTGTGATGCAGGATGATGGCTTCGGGAAACTGCTAATGAAAACTGCGCAAGAATCACTGAGGGATGGAGACATATGATTAGAGTCGATAGTGACTGTCTGCAAGTTCTAGCTCGGTTGAGAGGCAGAACTGCGCAAATTTTAGGAGGGACAGTCCGGGATGTAGGAGGGTGGGGTAGGCTTGCTCTGTGCATTTTCCGGAACGAACAGTCAGCAAGGTCTGGACAACCAAATTTGCATAATTTTCCAGAGGAACGAGTCAGGCTGCATGAGGGGTCAGTAGGCAGGGATTGCACATTTTTTTTGGGGAATTACCCGAGAGACTTGTAGCCAGAACTACGAAATTCCCAAAGGGAACTACCGTTGGCTGCTGAGGTCATTGGCAGCCAGACTTGTGCAATTCCTAGAGGGAACTCCCAGTTGGTTGTTGGGGTCACTAGCAACCAAATCTGTGCAATTCCTAGAGGGAACTACCAGTTGGCTGCTGGGGTCATTGGCAACCAGACTTGCGTAATTCCTAGAGGGAACTGCCAGTTGGCTGCTCAGGTCACTAGTAGCAGAAACTACGCAATTCCTGGAGGGAACAAGCGGTCTACTGCTGGGAGCTGTTGGCTAGGAAAATTACATTAAGGTCGGGAAGCTGGCCTGCTGATCATCTCTACGCAATTTCTGAGTTGAGCTAACTAATGGGTAGCGAGAGGCCTACTCATGAGCACTGCGTAATTTTTGATATGAACAGCGGTCGACTGTCCAGGTGGCCAGCATGAGTGTTGATTGAATTGCTTGCAGGCAGCACAACTTGAAATAACTAGCTTGGTGCTTTTGCGTTGTTCTAGTTGATAGTCGATCGAGTTGAAAGCAGGGTGATGGTTCGGCTGTTAGTGAGGAGTCTGGTCATCAGAACTTCAACAAAAATGATTAAGTGTGTGAATAGTCGAAAGATGCATAGGTGATCATACAGACACACACTCGCATGACTTGACGACGAAACAACCAACCATCCGGACACACATGTTCAACATGAATGACCAACGGTGCAAGTGACAAGCGCAACACTCATTATTGATCGTACATGATCGAGATGACGCTTGCACAACAGTGAATATGACTCCGTGTGTGAGTGCGACAAATGTCTTCATGGTGAACACAACAAACACATATGAAGCAAAGACTTTGAGCATAACCAGAACACGATCGTAAGCATGACTTAGACATCAACGTGCAGAGACTTGAGTGCAATAAACAAGCAAGGCAAATGTAAAGGCTCACACAAGCTCACGGAGTGAACCCGAGTGTGTAGTCATCAAGTGAAACTCTCCAAGGGAGGCTCCGATATTTGTGCAGGCCAAAATTTTGGAGGGTGGTTGTAGCCGCTACAACAGAACCCATAAACAAGGAAGGTTGTGTACATCCAAGATGTAGTTTTTAGAGAGGTGAAATATGTTATTAAACATGAAGTCCTACCAAAGGAAAAGGAACCAGAGCAGTTAGAGTTTGAACTGAAGGAGGAAGAATCAAACTCTACAAAAGAACATGAAACATAAGAGAAAGAACCACATAATCAAGTTTTGAGGAAATCAATTTGAGAGAGAAGGAAGCCATAGAGGTATAGTCCATCTTCTTTCTGTTCAAATTTTGTTTTATCTATTACTAATGATGATCCTAGAACTATCAAGGAGGCTATGGATTTAGAGGATAGAAAACTTTGAAAAAGGCCACGATTGAAGAAATGGAATCCTTAGACAAAAATGAGGCTTGGGATCTGGTGGAGTTATTGGCTAGAAGGAAACCCATTGGCAGCAAATGGGTGTTTAAAAAGAATATGAATGAAAGAGGCAAGGTGGATAAATACAAAGCTTGGTTGGTATTAAAAGTTATTCCGAGGTGGCGGGAATTGATTTTGGTGATATTTTTTCTTCTATTAATAAGTTAGCTTCTATTAGATTACTTTTATCTGTTGCTGCTACTTTTGATTTTGAGGTAGAACATATTAATGTGAAGACAAAATTTCTTCATGGGGATTTAGAAGAAGAAATCTACATGAAGCAACCAGAAGAATTTGCAGTGAAGGGAAAGAAAGAATTGGTATGTAGATTAAAAAACTCTCTGTATGGGTTAAAACAGTTGCCATGGATGTGGTATCAAAAATTTGATACATATATACGAGGACTTGGATTCACAAGGAGAAAAGTGGATCATTGTGTGTATTTTAAATTAATTGGTGATCATGTTATTTATTTGGTCTTGTATTTGGATGATTGTTGTTGATTGGAAATGACAAAGAAATTATCCAGGATTTGAAGACCCAATTGTCCTTCAAATTTGACATGAAGGATATTGGTGCTGCAAACTATATTTTGGGCATGGAAATTAAACGAGATTGGGCAAAGAGGAAGCTCTGGTTAAACCAGAGGAAATATGTCAAGACAATATTGTAGAGGCTTAATATGCAGGATAGTAAACCGGTGAAGGTTCGTATTCCTATAGTTGCAAATCTATCTGTTGAATAGTGTCCCAAGGCACAAGAAGACGAAGAGGACATGTCCAATATTCCATATGTGATTGCAGTTGGTAGCATAATGTATGCAATGGTTTGTACGAGACCAAACATTCCACGTGCAATGGGAGTATGGAGTAGGTTTATGTCAAAACCAAGGAAGGAGCATTCGACAACAGTGAAGCGAGTTTTCAGGTATTTGCGTGGTACTAGTGACTATGGTTTGTGCTACCAAGGAAGACTAGGATTTGATAAAGTGTTGGACATACGTGGTTTTGTTGATGCAGACTAAGCTAGAGACCTGGATCAGAGAAGATCTACAAGTGGGTATGTGTTTAACCTATTTGGAGGAGCAGTCAGTTGGATGAGCAAGAGATAATCTATAGTGGCACTTTCAACTACAGAGGTTGAATACATGGTAGCCACTCATGCATGCAAGCAAGCAAGTAGTCTAGTTGCAAAGATTGTGTTCAAGTATGGGGTTGGTACAACAGCTATAAGGATAGAATGTGATAGCTAAAGTGCAATTTTTTTGGTAAAGAGTCATGCTTATCATTCGAAGACAAAGCACATTGATGCTCAGTGTCACTTTGTTATGGATATGGTTGAAGACAAAAAGGTGTTGCTGGTAAAGGTGGACACTTTGAAGAATGTTGCAAATGCATTGACAAAGTCTATGAGCACTGAGAAGTTTTCTTAGTGTAGATAAACAATGGGCGGTGCATGTCTGGGCTAATGACTGTGCACTATTGCAGCCCCTTGTGTGGAAAAAAAAAACAAGTGGGAGAATGTTGGGTATGTGTTATATTCTCTCCATGACTAGCACCACGCTTTGTTACGTTGCATCGGGTGCAACGGGGGGGGGCATTGTAGGGGGGACGACAACACCCCCTCCAAGGGGGTTTGGGGGGGGTGGTAGCGCAGGTTTTTTTTTAATGCAGACCCAATGATGGTGGGCAGACTTACCCATGGTTTTGTGCACGATTTTCGCACATGGTTTTGGGCATGATGAGTTTTGGTCCATGGAATTTTGTAGATCCGATCAAGAGAACTACAATTATGTTCTAATCAAGGGTTAATGGAGAGGGGTTTATGAATGCTTCAACATGCATATATATGTATTGTAACATTGAAAAGAATATGATGAAAAAATCAATCTGGCTTTCCCGGTTTGGGTTCGAGGAGAAAATCTCTGTGTATATTTTATGTTCATTCCATTGTATATTTTTCTGTTTAAAGAATATGTTTGCGAGTAATTTATGTACAAGGTTAAAACCTGCAACAACAAAAAATGTTTATAATGAAACCTAACTCCATCCAAATGAAACTATTTTTTCCAAGTTATTTGATCATAAATGAAATTGGAAATAAATACTTTAATTTATTGTAATCATCATCATCAATTACTTTTAATTTTTTTATAGTACCCGTATTTGTTATATTGCATTTGATTTATGAGCTTTTTTCATGTTATACATATTGCTTATACTAATTTGTAGAATGTGTGTTGCAACTCATATTTGTTAAGAAAAACCACCATTAAATAAACCTTTTAATTTAACTAAAAAAGGCTACCGAAAGTTACACACACATTCCAAAGAAAAAGTCACTATTTCTATTTGGAGATTGAATAGAAATATATATTTTCATGTGCTTACTACATGTGTATTGTTTTGTTTCATATTTAATGAACATTCATTTATACTATAATGAAAATAGTCCTTCAATCTCCTGGAGACTAACTTAATTTTGAATTTGAATTACCAAGATGTGCATATGAAGCACTAATTCCTTATCAAAATCAACATTGTCCTATTATTCATGAAGTCATTTCATGCCTCTTGCCGATTCTTCAATTATCACTATCTCCCTTAAGGGGGAAGGCCTAGTAGTCTTGTCTTCTTTTGTATTCTCTAAGAGAAAATTCAATTCCACAATCTGCACTTTTGGATAGCTATTGTCCTTCTCTAATCCTCTCATTTGTTATTTTTTTTGCCCTTCTAATCATCTTCAACACACAAGGATGGTTGCTCACATGATTTGCAATGTTTGGTTTAAGTTTTTGTAATTTGTTCCTCTTTGAATGAGTGCACGCTTAGAGACAATAACTTTGAAGATAATCTCTTTATTAAAAGTTGTATTCTCCTAATCAAGAACTTTTTATAATATATCTTGTTTTGTCAGCCCTTGTTAATATTGATCTCAAATATATCCAAGCAAATGTGAAGAAACCCAACTTATTCTTGAATATACATTTATAAGAAGTTATCCAAAATATTCTTGTTATCTTAAAAATTGATAAAAGAAAAAAAATGTAGATACAACTTTGAGAGATAAACTCAAATGACATTTTGATAATTAAACAACATGGCCAAAATATAAAAAACATAAGATGACCAAAAAAAGATTTATCCCAAAAAAAATCCTTCCCCAATTTTTATTATCTTTGTATAGTATGATAGTTAAATAATACTTTAACTCAATTTATATTTTTAACTTTATAATATACAATCTATGAGAGTTGTACTAAGGTCTACTTTATATGATAGTTAACCTTAAAGGAAGAGTAAACCAAATGTCTAAGCTAACTTTATATATTTTATATCATACTCCATATCTTATGAAGTATATATATTTTATATCATACTCCATATCTTATGAAGTAACTAAGGTATCCTTTATATGACAGTTAACTTAGAGACAGTTAACTAAAGTAAACCTTTATATGGAGTTGTACCTCTTCCTTAGTATCTATATTATCTTACATATATTAAATACAAATGGTCATATATTTATAAAATTGATAGGAAGTATACTCAATTCTTAAATGCATTACAAACAAATTCCCTATACATATCTCCACCATAAAAATATAATAGATATCCACAACTAAGCTTTCATGCCAAAAGACTAAAGGTGCCAATGGTGCTATCTGTTCATTAATAGCTTTCATGCCCAAAGGCCAAAGATGCCAATGGTTCTATCTGTGCATTTACGTGAGTCAAGAGCTAGAGCTTCTCCGAGTGCTCCAAGATCATTGAAGATTCTATGAAGCCACCAAATTTTCGGTCTTTACTTTCTCGTGCTAAACAAATTTTCTCCTCCCTCAATTCAGTAATTTAACATTGGATCCGATATCGGAGATATATCTGTAATATTCTCCAGTTTTAAACCAAGATCCCATGATTCATGCTGTAATATAACGCAGTTTAAACACCCACAAAAAATCCGTATGTGGGATACAAAGCACTGTTATTTGCTAAACCCATCTGAAGTGCAGAATTTAACTCCCACAAAAATCCGTATGTGGGATACAAAGCCCTGTTATTTGCTATACGCTTTCTGTATGTATGAAGCTCTGTAGGTGGGTTCTCATAAACAGTCATTTATATTGTTTGTATTTTACTACAGATAGCAAGATTGAAATCCTGAGTTATTATTATATTGAAAGCATAAACTTTACAAGACTTTATCTGATAAAGAATAAGATTCTCATGCTACAGCAAGGGAATATCTTGGTTTGTTTATCTGCTGCATGCATGATATTTCATACATATCTATATGCATTCTCACCTGCAAAATACAGAAATATTCCTTTCTAGCTCATGAAAAACAATAGTTATCAATTCTGCAAAATCCAGGAGAAATCCATAAATTATGAATGCCGTTTACTAAATTTAAGGTGATCATCTGTAGTAGCTGAGATCTCCTTTTTTCTTTCATTGACTCTGACATCCATCCTTCTATAAAAAGGTCAGGCACCTACGTATGCACATATTCCATTGTCATCGGGTATAAAATACTGTGTTGCTGCCCAAAATCGGTCTCATTCATCTCGAGGAAGAGGTACTAAGGTTAACTGCATCTGTAAGGAGCTTTTAGGGTTGTGATCTCTATCGTTTCACTTCAATGGAAGGCAAGTACCCACATCTTCAAAGCTCAGCAACACCACCTGTTTCTCATGGACCATCAAGCTTGATGCATAATTCGCTCTTCCAGCAACAGCAGCCACAGATGCCTCTGCAACATCATCAGCAGCAGGTTTTAGAGCCTGTATTTGATCTTGCTTGTAATGTATTCTTTTCAATGCGTTCATTGATATTGTTTAAGTAATTCCTAGCTTCAACTTGTGGGTATTTACTATTAGTATTTACCAGTCTGGTTGGGTTTAGTGTTTTGATTGCACTTTTTAGGATTTGCAGAATTCGATGGTATTCAGAAGAGGGGAACGATATTTTGTATTTGGCTGGCTGTTTTGGCTGTTGTTCTTGGATGCTCCTAAACAGGGATGTATGCCTGAGGGATCTCATTAATTCGTATTTGAAAATTCCAGCTACAGGGGTTAATGCAGCCTCATCTCCATTACATGCAAATCCAGAAACAGCAGCTGCAGATGTTTTGGCAACAGCAGATGCAAGAGATGGAACAAGTTGCAGGTGATTTTGTTTACTTACCCTTTTTCTTCTGTTCTGCGTGACCTTACCAATGCAAAAGAATTTTCTTCCTGCATGTATGTACCAACTGATATCCTCTTCTCTCATACATAATTATATGCATTGTGCCTTGAAGGAAGCCATAATTATATGGGTTGAGGAGCCGTTTAATTGTTTAGCAAACAACCCTCTTATAATGTAACTTGGCGGAATCCAGTGATGAAAAAACATGTTTTTGACAATCAAAATATACAATTTCACAAATTCTGACAGCCCGATGGATTTCTCAGTTCCCAATTTCATTGGAACATCTTCATACTGCAATTTCAGCAATCTATACTTGTACTTTTAAAACTTCGTAAACAATGGAAGCCATATTTTTAAGGAGAAAAATACAGAAAACAAGGCTTCTTTGATACACGATTAGCTTATTCCGGTAGGTTGGCCCTGGCTGAAAGGTACGTCAACCCTTCTCATTCAGGTAAGGTCCTGAATAGGAGGTGTGATCAGGTTGAGAAAGAAGGGTTGACCAGAACCCTTTGTTGGTTGGCCTTTCATTCAGTCAAGATCTTACCTAAGCTCAAGACCTTTTTCTGCCCTTCTAAAGAAGAGCACAATGGGCTGGACTTTTCCACCTTTGCCTGAAAACACTCATTGCCATGGTCAGATAAGGTTTAACCAATCCTTCTATCTCAGGTAAATAACCAAATATCAACAAATTTCATATTTGTACAAGCATTGCGTAACGAGGGCTATTAAGGGCTTAGAAATATGTTAGTGTTTGACAAATTTATATGCTAAAGGAATATGGGTTATGAGATGTTGTATTTTGTTGCTGACAGAGTTTAAGCAGCATCAACTTCCTCTTGCCAGAATTAAGAAAATAATGAAATCTGATGAAGATGTGAAGGTGGGATGATTGTAGGTCTCTTTCTTTTTTTTAAGCATTCTTGTTTAATTGAGTATTTGGTGTTCTGTTTTTCGCTCATAATACACTGTGCATGAGCAGATGATAAGTGTTGAAGCCCCTGTCCTATTCTCAAAGGCATGCGAGCTTTTCATTTTGGAGCTTACATTACGTTCATGGTTACATACTGAAGAGAACAAAAGACGTACTTTGCAGAGAAACGATATTGCAGGAGCTATAAGTAGGGGTGATGTTCTTGATTTTCTTCTTGATATTGTTCCTAGAGATGAAGTCAAGGTAAATTCCTGTAATGCTGAAATCGTTTTTGATCATCAAATGGCATTATTATATATACAATTTTTGGTAGATTCAAAGCCTATTTGCATTTTCCTAATGACATAATCATATATACTAGACTGTTAAGGATTTTAAAGCATTTTCTCACCGCAATGACATAATCACACATAGAAATCGGGGCAGATCAAAATTGTCTGTTTTTCTGGTTATTTTCATCCCATCAAGAAATACATGTTAAGCCATCATTGCATCAAGATAGCCTTTTCCCTACCTACCCATGCACGCAGGAAAAGTGCATGAGCATTGAGATCTAGCTCCTTCATCTTTCTTTTTACATTCTTTTCTTTTGACAAGCAATCAAATGAGCTAATCTTAGAAATTTAGAATAGGTTTAGAGTCCAACATCAAGAATCAATCAATTTTAGTTACCATTTCTTTTGGAAAATTTTCAAACATTCTGGCACATCTCTTTCTTCACGGGAAGAGGATAATGCCTGTTCTGATTGCTTGCCAGACACTCCAGATGGATTTGTAGCAGCACCGAGGATCCCTGAGAAGGACAGCCCACCAGTAGAGCTGTGGTGAAAGCATACATGTTAAAAGGCCTTGTATCCAAATACAGATCTCTTTAGCAAAAAAAAACATTTTTATTCATCATAATCAAACAGTTACAACCAGAACCCTTCACATCCCAAGTTTCTGTTACTGTCTTTCTGATAACGGAACAACAGACAAAACACTGCAGATCCATATTCTGTTTAAATTACTGAAAATTAAGGCCCTAGTTATAGTTAGTTGTTTGGCTGTGTAATTCCTATTTCACATGGTGATTGTTTTTGTGTTAATGGCTAGTGAAATGCCTTTTAGAGAAAAAAACATGATAAATATCAATTAGAGGCCTAAAGGCTAAAACATTTCACACTTTATATTTTCCCATATTGGAGCAGCGACTACTAGCATTTTGTTATATTAGAAATGAATTCTGGTCTTTACATGTTCTGTGAACTTTCCAAGTTGTTGGTAAAACTAGGATTGATTGGCTTGCAGGATGAGGAATATGGAGGACACTGGACTGGGATTCCTCATGCAGAATCTATGTCTTACGGAGGGATACACTATCCACTCATGCATGCTCAGCCTTACCATCACAATTTTAACCCTGTATATAGTAACTACTTGTTGATTATTAATGTCTTCTTAATACATAAATAACCATGAGATTTTATATTTTACATGGCAGTAGAATGGTAGCTAACATTTTTATCTATGGTGATTTGTATCTAACTATTTTTGGATTCTGAGAAATTTTATTGTTTGTCTTTCCATATAATTTTTCAGGATGTGATGGCTGCTCAACAAACAATGTCTCAGCAATTAATGTCACAGCAGCCTTTAATGCCAGACCAGCCGTTGATGTACCAACCTCCGCAGGTGAGTAAGATTTAGATTAAAATGTTTTAAACATATACGACAACTTTTAAGAAATGCTTTTGATTTCAGAAATTAATTTTGAGAAATTGGTCGGACACATGCCACGGATAGGTAGTGATAAAAACATGTACTTGGAATTCAGCCATACTTAAACATTCCAGGCCAGTAACTGAGTTTGGTATGAACCAATAATAGAATTCTTTTTTTCCTTACATTTATCGTACTATTCCATTCTATACTTTGACTTTCACAGAGGTTGATGTGTCTGTCTTCCCTGATTCTTTTTGGTGCCACCCACTCCAAGTATAGTAATGTTGTTTGTGGGTGTTTCCTTTGTGCGGTTGGGGGCCATGGGCGTGATTTTCCATGTTATGTAATCGCATGACATTGCTTAATACTCTGTATATAGTACATATCCCATGTTATGTAATTGCATGACATTGTTTCTGTATATACTATATAGTACCTATCAATACCATACTTTTGGTCTCCAGTCAACTATAAAGTTTTTCCTTTAGTGTAGTGAGTAGAATCTCACACTGAAACTCCAGGGCTTCAATACTTCTCTTAGCTCGAACCAAAAATATATTTTGAAATCTTGAAGCATGTCCCCAGTATCATAGGTTAGCTCCTCCGTTTGCCACTGAAACGTCTTGAATTTCTGTCTTTTATAAAGTACGTAAAGGTTGTGGATGCTTTTGTGAAGCTTAGTGTTCCAATGTAACTCCATGCTTATTAGGCGTTCATATTCTCACCATGACTGGGGAGATTAACACTGGATCTGTGTATGACAAATAATTCAATGTCCTTGCTATTAATTGCAAATTCTATATGTAAAGAATCAACCTGTACTTATGTGACATGTTGTCTGGCACTGTATAAATACTAGTCAGAGAAAGTCAGTGACTTCAATGTCGGTGCTGGAAGCTGCTGACGGACAGTTTCCTCTCAGTTTTTGGATTCATGATATAATAAGGCTGATTATGTGAAAGCCATTTTGTTTTAATTGTAGAGTTAATTATTGACTTTTTCAGCGACACCTATAATGAATGCCACAGTCTATCTGTTATACATTTTGGAAACTTTTCCTAGGGTTTTGGGAGCACTACACCTGCTTTCGAAGCGTGCTCCAAATGGAAGCGCTTAGGGAGCAACCCAGGGAGTGTGCTCCCGAATCGCTCCCATTTGGGAGCGATTTTCGGGAGTGCACTCCCCCAAAAAAACTCTGCTCCCTCCCGAATGCTTTCACAAGTGGTTAATACTTCTTCTCCAGATAGGTGTTGGAGCGCCTATAGCTTCATCCACAATGTAAAAAGAAACCGCCTCAATGAAAACTAGGCAGAAAACTTGGTTTGTGTACACTACAACTTGAGGTTGTTGACACGTTGTGAGCAGGCTTGATTTGATAGAGCATATATCACTTGGGACAACTTAGAGGAGGATAATTTGGAGGATGGAGCCTTACATTTAGAAGAGTTGGAAGCAAATTTCTTTCCTTTTCTTCACATATTTTTTTGTACTCTATTATTCAACACCCTTGTAAAAGTATGAAACAAACCTAGTGAGAAGGAAAAGGGTTGGAACAACAAATTTACATGCTCCCATGGTAAAACAACCTATACTAGTTCATATACTTGTGTAAGAAAACATCTCTACAAGATTATGCCATGTGATAAAAATAAGACTGTATGAGTGAAAACTTGTAATCAAGTGCTAGCAAAAGATAGGAATAGATAAAGAATTGTTGGGTTGTATTATATTCTTTCCACGACTAGCCCACGTAGTTAACCGGGGGGTTAGGAGGGGGGCCCCTTCATTGCGCCAATTGCGTAGCAGGGGGGTCACAGGGGGTTTGAGAGGTGCAGGTAAGCCCACTCTATGTGGACCCTATGTTAAATTGGGCGGACCCACCTATGGTTTTGTGCATGATTTTCGCATATGGTTTTGGACGCGATGGTTTTCAGTCCATGGCATTGGATGCTTTGGCATGTATAAATATGTATTGTAACATTGAAAGGAATATATTGAAAAATCAAGCTGGTAGTCCCGGTTTTGGGATCCATGGGAAAATCTCTGTGTATATGTGTTTTATGTGTTATGTTCTCGCATTGTTTATTTTCTGTGTTCTAGAATTCGTATGCAAGTGATTTCTATACGGGGTTAAAACCTACAAGAATAATATCTAGCCGCAATACAATTCCATCATACAAACTGAGGGTTGCCTTCTAGGGAAAAAAACCCAAAATTAACATCACTTCTACCGTCAATCTTCTGCGTAATGAACAGTTCATATTGACTACAAAATCACAATATTTTACAAGGCAATTTTCTCAAAAATTTCCTTTTGGGCGCGTTGACGGGGGGCTTGAAGGTTGTTGCCACCCCCCCTGAATCCCCCTGCAACAATAGTGGGGGGGAAGCCTCCCCCTGCCACACCCCCTCGTCAAGGACTTGGATCCAAACGTGACCGGAACAAGACCTCTAAATTAGGAAGATAATTAGACTCCACACCAAACATGATGAGAATCGAGATGTTGTAACTTGTGGACCTGTGGTTGATGAAGATTATAACTACTAGATGATTGATGTTATATGGTTTAATTCATGCTTTTATGCTTTTTATAACTAATTCGTCATTATACATGCTTTTGTTGACATATATGCATCAAAATATATGAAAATATATATTTTATAAAAAAAACTCCCAAGATCACTCCTAACCCATCTGAAAATTCTTGCTCCCCGCTCCCACTTCCAAGCAACCTTGGTTTTTCCGGCATATTTTCCAATCTAATTTTCCCAGAATCTGATATGGATTTATTGGAATTACAAGTTTGAGTTGTGATCACTCCACAATCCGACTACCCCTGGGGTTTTTCAGGGTGCTGAATCCATATGTGCAGTCAAAAACCCAGTTTAAACAACAAAGGTGAAGATTTGACAAAAAATATTGCCAGATTCCAACCAAAAACTCCAAATCATATCATAGTTAGACAACACCATAATGAATTACTCACATTATTGACAGATGGATAAATATGAAGACTTCCTTTAGAAAGTTTTATTTATTTATACCATTTGCAGCTCAATACAAAACTGTCTTGCACTATTTACATTCTATTGACCAAATTTAATTAGTTTAGCTTTTGCTGACTTAAATTTAACAGAAAGTTGATATCAAAGTTTCAAACATGAGACGGGTATTCCAAATTTTGATACTGTAAGATTCTTCTATTGACTTGGTGAACCTCACAGCTCAAACCTAAATCCACGCTTATGAGGCACCAACCTTTTCACTGTGGCTTGGAAGGTCTGCACTGGTTGCCAATAGAGGCTTCATTTTCTTTCCCTGAGTATTACAGGGAGTAAAATCTGAAGTTGCCAACAATCTGGATGTAAAGACAAAGTCCATCGAAAATTTGCATTAGAAGTTTATCGAGGGGTAGCTATCAGTGTAAAATAGCTCTTAGAGTATTACATTTCCCTAGGCCTTTTCAAGTAGAACAATTTAGCTTTCTTCTATGTTGAACAGTGAGATCATGCATTTGCTCCTTTCTCAATTGAACATGTAGTTTTCAGTTAAATTTAATAAAGATGTCAATTGATGCAGAATTTTATTATGTCCAGGTACAATTTGTAAGATGTTGTTTAATTTTTACAGGAACAATGTATGCAAAATGGAATATAAATTTTCTTGCTCATTACATTGTGGGCTTTTGCAGCAATGATCGTGAGGTTGAGTGGAGGCCAGAAAGTATCAATTTAGAATGATCGGGCTGATTGCTCAAGAGCCTAGATAGCATCTTCAGAACAGCTAGATCTTCTCAGATACAGTATTTGCTGATGAGACACAGCTGGGGTGATATATTTATATTGGTTGGTCCCTTATATATTATCAGATACTAAGGCTGATCAGTACTCTGGTCTTGTTATGCCTAGCTATATTTTGACAAAATAAGTGTTTATTAAAAATCTTTTCATGGCCACCAGATGGATTAATCATTTATGCTTTTTTTGAAAGGATGAAAACGAGGGTTTGGCTATAAAGCACAGAAAATACAATCAAGAATGGAATATAAACAAGTTTCTGCTTTAGAGGATTTGAACATGAATAGGATAGAGTTAATTTTAGTTATCTTCTAAAGTTGATTCTAGAATATTTCTTCTTACACAGTTAGGGCTACCTTGCAGCAGTTTGGTTGGTTACTTCACTATAAAAGTGTGCTTGGGCCCTGCATCCATTGATCAAATTCATTGAGGTTTTGTTGACATCAATGTAAAGAGCAATTAATTGAACCATCGGAAAGTGGTTGGTAATAAACTGAATGATTTATGGAGCATATTTAATTTAGGCTTGTTTCGCATTAGCTACCATTCATGTCAGAAAAATTAAGATAAACTTCTGCAGAATATTTTGAAAGCCAAAGATAAAATATAACAGATATAGATGTACTTCAAAAAGCCGCTAGAGACCTAGTGTTAACGAAGATACTGATATTTGGCTTCGCCAGTGAGGCATTGAAGTATTTATGGGGTTAATGGAGTGGCAATTGGTCTGCTAGGCTTCCCTTCCCAACTTGCATGCTCCAACTAGATGGCACGAGTTTAAGGGATTAGCCTATATGCTATTCTGGTCTTTTACAACCGAATGGAACGATATAACTTTAGACAATATTGTGAATTCTTATTATTTAAAATAGATAAATAATAAAATAGATATCCTAATTCTTATTGTTTAAAATAAATACCAGGTTGCTTCTTTGCATTGCAGTTCCTGTTACGTGAAGCATGCTGTTTGAAGTTAAACATAGTAATAAGTTGTCCCTTAAAACAACTGAAAACAACTGAGTTGAATACAAGTATGATGGGTAAGTTGTTTTTTGGCCCTTATTTTTTATTTTATGTTATTTGTAGCTGTGAACTGTCGGATCCAAATGCCTACTTTTTCTGCTGACTTTCAAGGTCTATTCCTGCTCTATTTATAGTGATGTTATGCTTCAAATCATAAAGTAAATATTAAACGCGTATTAGTGATCTGTGTTCTGTGATGTTGTCAGTCAAGATTGAGATATATTGATCTTATGATTAGGTTGGCAAATGTATCATTTGAAATTATTTTGTTCTATTTTGAATTTAGAATTATTTGAAGTCCAATATAGTTTACGAGAGCTATTATTTTGAGGTGGTTACTGTAAGTGTGAAGTCAGCTAGATGAATTTTTTCTCATCAGTGGAGGATATATAAGTGTAAGTATTGTTGGATGTCTAATTAGCAATGTAACTTATTTCTGCCATAAGAGTTAAGAGTTCATATTGTCGATTTTTATTCCGGAATTACTGTGTACAATAACCCAGAATTACTATACAATAGCCTAGAATTATTGTATATAGTAATGAAATGTCCAACATTTCTGGTGAACACTCCAATTATTAAAGACAAAAAAACTATCTAAGAAAAACACAAAAAACTTTATGTATCTGATGAGGGTAGAACATCCACCTGAAACATCCTACGTTTCATTTACTCTACACAGTAATTCCAAAATAAAGATCAATAATGTAATCTTTCATTTACTCTACACAGTAATTCCAAAATAAAGATCAACAATGTAATTTATTGTGATTTGACTAACAAAGTATGTATGTCTTTTTCAACTTTAATTTTTTTGTGCACAGCAACCTTATATTTTGTGAAGAGTGTGATGCATTCATTTTACATAAATGTAAACCTGCATGTGTGGGCGTGGTTGTTTGTGGAACCTAGTATTGGGCCTTCCATACCCATAAATAGAGACCCAAAAATGACCCAAATAGAGAACACTGTAAAAAATGACGCCAAAAATGTAATTAAGGGTTTAACACCAGCCGAAGTGAGTATGAGAGTGGAAGTTTGAAAGAAAAAATGCCCCAAGTACTTCAGGCACCACAAACTTGCCGACAGGTATGCTCGTAACATGTGGCATGACGGCCGCTTCTTCTTAACCCACCATGGATGCATCTATTAACGGTCTATTCCTCGCTGCCTTGTATATATGTTGATTTTTTTTAAGGCAACTAATAATCCACACACATTCATTAAAGGTGACCTAGTGATCTTCCAATAATATATTGGGTCTAACCCCAAGGGTATCGAGGAAATTTGACCTCGTGACCTTCCAATAATATATTGGGCCTAACCCCAAGGGCATTGAGGAAATATTAGGCCTAACCCCAAGGGCATTGAAGAAATTTGACCTCGTGACCTTCCAATAATATATTGGGGAATATATTGGGCCTAACCTCAAGGGCATTGAGGAAATTTGACCTCGTGACCTCCCGATAGACAAGGTACTTAGCAACGAAGGCTCGACCAATTGAGCTATCCCTTGGGGCTGGTATATATGTTGATGTTCTTTGTCTTGTTAATATTTTTTTTAGATTAATTTTCCATGTTTGTGATTAACCATTTTTCAATAATATAAGAGTAATTTTTAATGATTGAATGGAAAGTTATTTTGGAAAAGTTATAGTATTGGAAAAAAATATTAAATATAGGGAGGTGTCAAATTTTGTTACTTATTTAAAACGATGAGTAATTTTAGGAGGATTTTTTCTTCTTTTTGATTAGCCAACCAATCATGTAGCAGACCTATGATGATCCATATATAACTTTACTTCTACCCATTGCTTAAGTTAATTTTCTCTTCCATCTAGCATATTCCATGAAGGAAGGTGGATCATCCATCAAAAGGTACACTACCATTTTTGTAGTCATGTGCTTTCATTTAATGTTTAGGACATATTAATATGGATCATACATTAAATTGGATGATTTAATGCTCTTGATGGTGTTCTCGTTCCCGCACTTTAATTGGGAGTTTATCCCTTTACCCCTCATCTAGTATGACCTCCCATGAGGCATTTCCTTTCCATTGTTCAGAAGGGGCGTGAATAGGAGGCACTAATTGATATAGCATGCCCATGGTAACCCATATTCGTCATTTTACATTTATCCTTGGTATTCATTTCCATTCTTTGGGTTGACTATCATTTTTCATTGGGATTAGCATGCATTACTAAGCCAGAGCTCTAAACCTCTACCCTAAGAGAAGTTGATCTGGCTAAAAGAAAGATAAAAGCATATAAAACCACAAATGAAAGCAAATGAAAAATGTAAAAGATGGTTGGACAAATAATAAGCATGTGGGCAAAACCCTATCATGATCTTTACCTCCATCAACGATCACGTAGTTTCTAAGCATTTCATGCTTTATCGAAGTAAAGGAATGTCCCAAGCCCTAATGAGCGATAAATTGCTACATCTTTAAGGGGTATTGGAAAAGCATAAAGCAAGTTGATCACTCAAGCTATGCAAGAAAGAAAAGACAATCATTGAAGTAAAAGGCACACCAGAGGGGTGGAAAAAGTAGGCTTAGGAAAGGGGTAATTCATGCCTCCATGACTACTCTTATCATCATTACACTCAAGATATTGGACCTCCTTCAACTAATACCATGGCTATGCCATCTTCCTTGTAATATTTTCCATTCCATGATCACATTTGTCACATGAATCTATGGATTGATGGGCCTGACTAAGAGTTGTATCTCCCCTTTGGAGTTGGAAACACATAATAGGGCTAATTACATAATCATCCCTAACATAAGTATGGTAACTTGCTAACAAATTGTTAGCTAGAAAGACATTTGAAGGCAAGGTTTGTGTGAAGTAATTTTGTGCCCTTAACATTGAATATGGTCCATTATGATACTTTAATGGTTTCTATCCCTAATAATGTGGATCTCAATTGATATTGAGGGTATGTTTTAGGTAATTCATCACATGTATATTGGATTTCCCTTTAGGGATGGCTTGACACCTTTCCAACACAGTGAAGAAGACATCTAGCCCAACTTTGAGAGCATCTGACATTAGAGCCCCAATGTTGTGCCCCTAGAAATTAGTGTGGGGCTTGATGAGCCTCGACATGGTTGTATGGCCCCTTCTACACCTTTAGATGTTGAAATGTTGAGCCAAGAAGCCAGGGCATTAACTTATTGATGATGTGTCCACAGGACCTAAGATGCCCCCAAGTTAGCCTTGTACCTACTTGATGGGTGTTGTCTTGTTCCAGAGCCCAGATGAGGATGGAGCTCACTTTATATGCTTTGTTAGGGTTGGCACAGTCTTGCTTGAGGCTATCACCTTGCCTTAGTGTGGTCATGTCACCCATGCATGCCCTAGGAAGGTGACACATGCCTTCTTCATGATGATGATGATTTGGTTAAGGGGATGTTACCTGGAGATGCATCCATGCACTTTGATTATGTCCTTTGGAGTGAGGAGCACTCTTAGACCCACTTTATCACTTTGGTTGATGGAAATGCCCACTTATTGATGATGACATCATGTTGGAGAGTTGATTCTCCCACACATGTGGAGAATTCATGTTATTTTATTATGATTTATCACTCTAAAGCTATCTTTAGGCCATATCTATTAGCCTTGTTGAGCAATTTAAGCAAACTTTTTAGGGATTTTCATTATAAATTAAGGAAAAGTGACTTGGTTGCCCTCATATAAATAGAAGGAAGTTAATTTCCTTTGGATTATCATCACATATTTATCTCTCTTCTCTTGAATGAGTGTGCATTGGTGTTTATTCTTGTTCTCTTAGATGCAATGGCTAAATAGAGTGTGAATGGCCTTGTGGAGGATATTTATTGCATGGAGAGGTTTTCTTATGGATTAATGAAGTGATTCTTTCTTGAATGATGTAATTTTAATGTTATTTTCTTCCATTTTGCATGTAATTCTAAAATTAGGGTTTATCCTATGTTGTATTAAAAAGTGCAATATATTTTATGAACTCTTGTTTCTATATGTTTTATAAAAATTTGTCATTCAAGAATCCATCCAAGAAACTTGTTTCATACATCCTTGAAAGTCGTCAGGGTTCCAAGTGAAGTGGATTGTCTTCCACCCTTCTTCATCCAAGGTTTGTCTATCTTGACCTCGTCCTAGTTGACTCCATTTCCCAATTGAGTGAATGCACTAGTGTTGTTGTGTGGATCACTCTAAATGTTATTATCTTCATTTCATGGCATATAGGGTTAGGGTTTGGTTTAGATATGCATTTAAGAGCATTTTTGTACTTATATGTTATTATCCTTTAGGTAGGACTTGCACTCATTAATGTTAAAAAGGAAAAATCTATCAATTATTGCATATTTTACCGGAAAATTTAGGGTTGATGTTTAAGTTAATGATGTTGTTTTGTGCATTATCAATCATTAAAAACTAATTGTTGACCTATCCCTTTCTTACATGTTTGATAGTCTTCAAACCTTTGTTGATCTTATTCTTTATAAGATATTTTCTTCTTGTTATATGGTTTTGGATGTTGTAAATTTTCCTATCATTGAAATCCTAACTTATAACAACCCTTTCTTAGTTTAGTGGGGTTGGTGGAAAGTGTATTTGAACATATATAAATCTTATCTTAGCCTCCAAGTATTTTTCATTACCTTATTCCAAAACCATTAAACTCGTATCACCCTTGAGCCATCCTTTTATTGAAGTTCTTTCTATTTGATTTTATCTGCAAGATATTTAAAGAGTCATTTAACGTAGAAACCCTAGGTCATTTAACCTTTAGTTTTAGCCAGAGAATCCTCCCTTGTGGGTATAACATTCGACTACAAAATGGTAGGAGAAAGGTCATTGAGGTAATAGTGGTTGTTGCTTTCTTTGTTTCCCTAAGACCTAGATTACTTATTGAAGCTTTGCACTAGGCCTTCTAGATTTCGCAGTAACATTTTTGGCATCATTGCAAGGGAGGAGTTGAGTCCTCTTCATAATCCAAAGTCTAAGATTCATTTTATTTGAATGAGCTCATCCTAAAGCCAAGGATAATGTTCATCTAGTGACTCCATTGGAAGAACAAAGTCTTAGTTCTTCATTGATCCTCAAATATTTTATGTTTTTTTATCTGTATTAGATCATTATAATGTATGTCATCTATCTTGATAATTTCAGAGTGGAAAAATTGGAGGAATCAACTCATAGGACCATTTTTACCAACATGTCTTAGTTTGGTGAATTCATGTGTGAAACCTTCCAAAAGCAATTTGAGGCATCAAATGACATTTTTTTGTGGTAAAACCTTTTTTCTTAAGCATCGCACCCCCTAGCACTATTCTACACACAAAAACCATTCTAATCCAATGGTGCAAGAAAATCAGAGTCCATATGCAAAGTTGAGCCACCTAGAAGTTGACCTTCCTATTTCAACCACCATGATTCAAGAGGATGCCACATTATGCCCGCATCATTCATGGAAGAGGGGCTAGCTATGTGATCATGATGAAAAAGGCTCTAGAAGAGTCCATATTGAAACTCTAGTTAAGAGTTGGAGTCAAACTTAACCACTAGTAGGCTATTGGGTTGAGTTATAAGTGAGTCACTGGGAGGAAAAGGGGTTTCATTATATTCGAGTGCATTTTGTTCCATAGATGAGTAAAGTTGTTGAGAGTGGATAGAGATAAAGAAAACAAAGAGGGCTTGTGCACTGTAGCAGCCCATGGGCCACAAGTCTCACTCCTTTGTACTTGCACCCATTTTCATTCAAAGAAAGAGAGATCATAATAGCCTCAACTTCCAACTAGGGTTTCTCCCAAAAGGGTCATCTTGTTTTATTATGGTTGTGAGTGATTGCATTTTTGTTTGTTCTCCATTTTTTATATTTTCTATTTTGCATGCATAAAACAATAACTTAATAAATCCAGAAGTCAAAAGAAAATAACCCTCGTAGTATAGATTTTCATATTTTCAGTACAAATTTATTATATATGTTGTGATGAATTGTCCAGTATAATATCCATGGAAGTTTACAGACCATATTGGTATAAGAGCAAGTTTCTTTAAGTATATCGTGGGGAGTTGAAGAGGATCCAAATCAATGAAGTGGAAAGTCATAAAACCTCAGCCATGGCCAACAAATCTATTAATACCCTCAATATCCCACAAAGGAGAGGTTTACGTGGATGGAAGCACAAGTCACAAATATAAATCGTAATGTGAGCCTCCTCACGGTGGTCTTGACCAATAACCTCAACTTATTTAGAGAATATGGAGGTTCTAATGTAAAGGGGAGATCAGGGGATCGAGAAGAACCAAATAGGGAATCTAAGAAATAACTCAAAAATGATCAGCGCAATGTGACTGTTGTGAACCATTCACAGTCCTTGTTCAATATGGAAGTGAAGGTCAAAATCAAGTCATATCAAGGTGATATTGATGCTTTGGAGTTAAATAATTGGTTACAATAATTAGAAATTTATTTTAGTGTTCATTGCATAGAGGAAGAATAGATAATTTCATTTGTTCATATGAAACTATAGGGCCATGCCTTGACCTAGTGGGAAAGCAACACAAAAAACCTAAGGTTGGAGGGAAATCCTCTAGTGATTAAGTGGGAGGATTTCAAAACTCTCATAAAGTCACAAACTTTACCCTATCGAGTATGTAGAGGGCTATTGGATCCGATGGCATTACATTAGGCAAAGTTAAGGGAAAAGTGTACATGAGTACACCACATAATCTAGGAAGATGGCCATAATGTTGTGTATCCCCCCAAAGAACTCATGTGTACTCAAGTATCTAAGGGGTATACATATCCATTCATGAAAGCAAGTGATATTGTTCAAGTCCAAAGAAGTGGATTACACTTGTGTACATGCACAATATCTAGAGAACATAGGCAAAATAAAAGACAATCAAGTGGGTCGAAGCGAAAGGAGCATGAGAAAGTTCCAAGGAAAGGAAGAAGAAGTGGAAAGGGGAAAAGAAAAAAAGGAAAATAGCCACAACTCACTAGTGCAAAGATCACAACAACAACTGTAATATTGATGGTCATATAGAAGAGAAGTTTTGGAAGTTGCATCCAACACTCAACTTGAAGAACCAAAAGAATGATGGCCACATATTTGAGTAATTAGGTGGAAATCATCCTAGATGTGAATGAGAATGTTATTTGTACATTAGTGCAAAAAGGGGGTGAATCTGAGTAACATTCAACAACAAGAAGATAATGCGATGACTAGGTTCTTCCATATAAAGATGCAGGTTAAGAATATGGAAATTGATGCTCTATTTCACTGAGGATTATTGGAAAATCTCATAGCAATGGATTAGGTCAAGGGACGGGGACTAGAGACTCATGACCATCCTATCCCATATCTATTGGGAGAAAGTTCCAAGGAAAGGAAGAAGATGTGGAAAGGGGAAAAGAAAAAAGGAAAATAGCCACAACTCACTAGTGCAAATATCACAACAACAATTGTAATATTGATGGTCATATAGAAGTGAAGTTTTGGAAGTTGCATCCAATGCTCAACTTGAAGAACCAAAAGAAATATGTCCACATATTTGAGTAATTAGGTGGAAAGCATCCTAGATGTGGATGAGAATGTTATTTGTACATTAGTGCAAAAAGGGGTGAATCTAAGTAACATTCAACAACAAGAAGATAATGAAATGACTAGGCTCTTCCATATAAAGATGCAGGTTAAGAAGATGGAAATTGATGCTCTATTTGACTAAGGATTATTGGAAAATCTCATAGCAACGGATTAGGTCAAGAGACGGGGACTAGAGACTCATGACCATCCTATCCCATATCTATTGGGATAGTTAAAAAAAGTGGCAAATATAGAATTAAATTTTCTATCAGTGCTTACTTTATTGATGAAGTAAAATTAGAGTTAGTTCTTATAGACATATGTTATGTTGTTCTTGAGAGTCGAATTAGAGTTAGTTCTTGTAGACATATGTTATTTTGTTCTTGGGAGAGTCTATATGTACATGCAAGATGTGATATTCATTTGGAGATCCAACCAATACCGCCTCATCAAGGACAATAAATACTTCATCATTAATGCACATGAGGTCAAGTCGAAGATCTCACTGGTAAGTGCCAACTAGGCCAAAAATTTGATCAGTTCTAGCAAGAAATGTGTTGTTATTTTAAGACAAAATCAATCTATAGAAGATTCCATGAGAGCTAGCCTAAGCCATCCTTGGAGAGGTGCACTAAGGGACAAAAAACAATAGGAATAGTTTCTACAGATGTACATGGGTGTGTTCTAGGAGCCTAAAGGGCTACCACCCACAACAAAAGTGGAGCATAAGATCCAACTATTTCCAGACTCTGTTGCCAAACATTGAGATGTACAAGCAATCTGTCATAGAGGAAAATTAGGTGATGAAGCAATTGCAACAACTATTGGAAAATGGTGTCATTTGACCAAGTAACTCACCATGTTGGTCACCCATTATAATTTTTCCTAAGAAAGATGAAATTAGAAGATGTGCATTGATTACAAGGCGTTAAAAGGAATTACACTGAAGAATAGGTATCCATGCCTAGGATAGATTATTTGTTGGATCAGTTGCAACAAGCCAAATACTTCACCAAGTTAGAATTAAAGTCAGGATATCACCACACTTGGGTTAGAGAAGAAGATATTTGGAAGACCTCCATCAAAACCAAGCAAGATTTGTATAAGTGGCTAGTCATGCCAATTGGCCTATGCAATGCACCAACTAGATTCACGAGCTTAATGCATGATATATTGTTCCCTTTTATAGATTCATTTGTTATTGTTTATTTGGATGATATAATAATATACAATTTTACGTATGAGGAGCACATCTCACATTCAATGCAAGTGTTAGAGACATTGAAGAAGCACCAACTTCTGTAAAATTTCAAGAAGTGAGCTTGCACATCAGTCTTTGGTGTGTTTGGGATATGTAATAGGTGGAGGAGAGCTGAAGATAGATCTTGCCATGGTGGAGGCCATCATGAAGTGGCTCATTCTTACTAATGTTTTTTCAGGTCAAGAGTTTCATTGGGGCATCACAATAGCTGAGGAAATTCATAGCCTCGTTTTCAACAATAGCAATACCACTCCACGTGATAAAAATGAGTGGCAATAGTTTCTAGTGGGGAAATAATTAGTAGAGTGTCTTTGAGGAGTTAAATAAGAAGATAAATCAAGCATCGATTTCAACATTATTGAAATTTCAAAATCCCTTCAAAGTGGAGGCAAATGTGACTGGGTATGATATGGGAGTGGTCTTGGTGTAGAGAGGAAGGATTGTATGCTACCATTCTAAAGTATTTCATGGGATGGTTCTCAACTACCCTACCTACAACAAGTAGCTCTATGCCCTGGTGCAAATTGTGAAGAAGTGGAAACACTATCTATTTGGAAAGGAGACAACAATGCACATAGATCACTAGCCACTACAATACTTTCAATGCCAAAGTAAGAAAGAAAAAAACCAGACATTACAAGTGGATGGGATTCTACAACAGGTTCATTTAGTGATCAAGTGTAAGAAGGGCAACAAAAATAAGTTGGTCGAGATGCTTTTAAGGCCACCCACATTAAAGATCATAGCATTGCGAACTCTTATGCACATGAAGCTCTTCATCCATTGGTTCCAATAGTCCCACTTGTCCCCAAATTCCTAGTACATGAGTGTTAAGAAGAATGGTCCATAGGATCAATGTTATGACTAATGGATTAGGACTAATGGCACTAGGCATATCAGTTCCCTACAACTATTGGCTCTCTCTGATTTTAACTCAAGATGATAAAAAAATCCGACATGGTGATGGAAATGGAAAAATTACCACTGTCATGAAATGGTTATGTTTCTCGGCCTTAGTTGTTGACAAAATTTCCTAATGCTCATTAACACTCACAAGCTTTCAACTGTAGGTTTTAACCCCGTACAGAAATTACCTGCATACGAATTCTAAAACACAGAAAATAGACAATGCGAGAGCATAACACATAAAACACATATACACAGAGATTTTCCCCTGGATCCCAAAACCAGGACTACCAGCTTGATTTTTCATTATGTTCCTTTCAATGTTACAATACATATTTATACATGCCGAAGCATCCAATACCATGGACCAAAAAACCATCGTGTCCAAAAAACATGTGCGAAAATCATGCACATAACCATAGGTGGGTCCGCCCAACCTAACATAGGTTCCAAAACCAAGTGGGGTTACGGGTACGCCTCAAACCCCATGTGAACCCCCCGGTTAACTACGTGGGCTAGTCGTTGAAAGAATATAACACAACCCAACATTCTCCCACTTGTTGTTTTCTTTCCATAGGGGACCACAAGAGAGCTTAGTCATTTTTCCAGCCCTGAAACGCCCATTTTCTCTCTACACCAAGAGAACTTCTCAGAGCTCACAGATTTGTCAATGCATCTGTAGTATTCTTCAAAGTGTCCACCTTTACCAACAACACCTTTTTGTCTTCTATCATATCCCTCACAAAGTGATACTGAACATCAATGTGCTTTGTCTTTGAATGATATGCAGGGTTCTTTGCCAAGGAAATTGCACTTTGGCTGTCACAGTCTATCCTTATAGCTTCCTGTACTAACCCCATACTTGAACACAATATTTGTGACCAAACTGCTTCCTTGCTTGCATGAGTGGCTGCCATGTATTCTGTCTCTGTAGTTGATAGTGCCACTACAGATTGTTTCTTACTCATCCAACTGACTGCACCTCCAAATAGGTTAAACACATACCCACTTGTAGATCTTCTATGATCTAGATCTCCAGCCCAGTCTGCATCAACAAAGCCATGAATATCCAACACTCTATCCAATCCTGGTCTTCCTTGGTAGCACAAACCATAATCACTAGCGCCATGCAAATACCTGAAAACCCACTTCACTGCTGTCCAGTGCTCCTTCCCTGGTTTTGACATAAACCTGCTCAATACTCCCAGTGCATGTGCAATGTCTGTTCTAGTACAAACCATTGCATACATCAGGCTATTGACTACACTTGCATATGGAACACAAGACATGTCCTAGACTTCCTCTTCTTGTGTCTTGGGACACTGTTTAGCAGATAACCTCACACCTACAGGAATAGGAACCTTCACCGATTTACTATCTTGCATATTAAACCTTTGCAGTATTGTCTTGACATACTTCCTCTGGTTTAACCAGAGCTTCCTCTTTTCCTGATCTCTTTTAATTTCCATGCCCAAAATATATTGTGCAACACCAAGATCTTTGATGTCGAATTTCGAGGACAATTGGGTATTCAAATCCTGGATAATTTCTTTGTCATCTCGAACCAGCAATATATCATCCACATACAAGACCAAATAAATAACACGGTCACCAATTAATTTAAAATACACACAGTGATCTGCTTTGCTTCTGGTCAAGCCAAGTCCCCATATAAATGTATCAAATTTCTGATACCACATCCTTGGTGACTGTTTTAACCCATACAGAGACTTCTTTAACTTGCATACTAGTTCTTTCTTATCCTTCACCGCAAAGGCTTCAGGTTGCTTCATGTAGATCTCCTCTTCCAGATCCCTATGAAGAAATTTTGTCTTCACATCCATCTGTTCTACCTCAAAATTAAAATCAGCAACAACAAATAAAAGTAATCTAGTAGAAGTTACCTTGGCAACAGGAGAAAAAATATCACCAAAATCAATTCTCGGCACCTGGGAATAACGTTTTGCTACCAACCGAGCTTAGTATTTCTCCACTTTTCCTTCTGCATTTGTCTTCTTCTTGAACACCCATTTGCTGCCAATGGGTTTCCTTCCAGCCGGCAACTCCACCAGATCCCAAGCCTCATTTTTGTGCAAAGATGCCATTTCATCAGCCATGGCCTCTTTCCAGAGTTTTCCATCCTCTGAATCTACTACTTCCTTCACAGTTCTGGGATCATCATCCATAATAGATAAAGCAAAATTTGAACAGAAAGCAGATGGACTATACCTTTCTGGCTGCCTTCTTTCTCGAACTGATCTTCTCACAGCTGGAGTTTGTGGCTCTTCATCTTCTGATTCCTCCTCTGTTGTAGAGTTTGATTCTTCCTCCTTTAGCTCAAACTCTATCTTCTCAAGTTCCTTTGGTTGGACTTCATGTTTAATGACATTTTTCACCTCTCTGAATACCACATCTTGGTTGTACACAACCTTCCTTGTTACTAGGTTCCAAAGCTTATAACCCTTTAAACGATCCTTATACCCAATAAAGATGCACTTTTCAGATTTACTATCCAACTTGGTTCGTTTCTCCTTTGGAACATGTACATATGCATCACATCCAAATACCCTCAGATGTGAAAGAGAGGGTTTCTTACCAGTCCATACCTCTTATGGAGTCTTATCCTCCAATGCTGATGAAGGTGACCTATTGATCAGGTAACATGTAGTATCCACCGCCTCTGCCCAGAATTCTTGTCCTAACCCGACACCACTGAGCATGCTTCTTGCCCTTTCCATCAACGTCTTGTTCATTCTTTCTGCAACTCCATTTTGCTAAGGTGTATATGGATTAGTCTTCTGCCATGCTATACCACACTTCTTACAGAATTCTTCAAATTCCTTGTTGCAAAACTCTCCACCATTATCTATCCTCAGCACCTTTATCTTCTTCTCTGTCTGATTTTCCACGAGAGCCTTAAATTCTTTAAACCTGTCAAAGACTTCAGATTTCTTCTTAAGGAAATATATCCATGTATTCCTTGAGAAGCCATCTATAAATGATACATAGTACACAGACTTACCCAATGATGGAACCTTCACAGGTCCAAACACATCATTGTGCACAAGCTCTAATCTCTGTTTCGGCCTCTTACCACCAGAGGGGAAACTCACCCGATTCTGCTTCCCATATACACAATTTTCACAGAAATCAAAATCCAGAGAGCTCTTACTCATACCTTCTACCATACCTTTACCATGAAGTATCCGAAGGCCTTTCTCTCCAATATTTCCAAGCCTTTGATGCCACAGCATGGTCTTCTCCCTAGAGACCACTAGATTTTCTGCTCCACTTTTAGGAACCACAAAACTGTTGCACCCATCAACAACCATGCTACCTTGCAGCTTGTACAGAGTTCCAATACGAACTCCCCGCATCAATACCAGTGCTCCCTGAACCATCTTGCAGGTATCCTTATCGAACACTGTTTTTACACCTGCATCATCCAACTTGCTTACAGAAAATAGATTTCTGGCCAATGCAAGAATATGTAGAACACTCGGAAATGTTCCAACTCTTCCACCTTGTAACTTCAACTTTACCTTTCCGCAACCAATGATTTTAGCCTTCTTGTCACCCCCCAAGAAGACATCACCACCATCATATTTCTCATACTCGCAGAACCACTCTCTATGGGGAGTGAAGTGAAAGGATGCACCTGAGTCAATCAAGCATGCCTCATGATCTACATGTGTACTTGAAGAAGCCAAGTACACATCCCCACCTTCATCTGAGGTGGTTTTCGCCTCTATAGAAGGAGCCTCATTAGATCTCTTTCCTTTGTTAGGAGCTTTAGATTTACAGTCCCTTTTGAAGTGGCATTCCTTTCCGCATTTCCAGCACACCACCTTTACAGGTTTTCCTGGAGATTTAGATCTCCCTCTAGATTTAGATCTCCCACTCGATGACTTATTTTTGTTTCTGTTCTAGGACCGTCCTCGTACAAACAAGGCATCAACATTCTAGCTCTCCATATTTTTCCGTCTCATCTCCTCCATCAGCAAGGCTGAGACTATTTCATCAAACTGCAAGGTAGTTGCATTGCTACCTATTGCAATAACCATACTATCCCACGAATCTGGTAGAGAACACAACAAACTGATGCATTTATCTTCATCTGAAATTTTAATATCAACATATGCTAATTGACTTACCACAGTATTAAATGCATTCAGATGCTCTGTCACGGACTCTCCATCTTTCATCCTCAGGTTATACAGCTTTTTCCGCAGGAACAATTTATTCACCAGAGACTTAGATTGGTACAAAGTCCCTAAATTGTCCCACAAATCCTTCGTTATAGCTTCCCCTGATACATTCAACAATACTGAATCTGAGACACACAATCGTATTGTGCTCTTTGCTTTTCGATCCAACTTCTTCCATTCTTCATCGGACACTCCCGTTGGTTTAGTACATGGATCTACCGCGATCCACTGATCTTTATCCACCAACAGATTCTCCATCTTGAATTTCCACAATTGAAAACTCTGACCATTAAATTTATCGATCTCTATCTTTCCACTGCTCGCCATCTTCTTTCACCACCAGAATCAATCTCACAGATCTCCCACTGAACAAGGTCTACCACAGGCCCGAGCGAAACCCCTCAGCAACAAAGGCATCCCCTTGAAGCCAAAACAACTCTAATATTAAATGTAGGTTTTAACCCCATACAGAAATTACCTGCATACGAATTCTAAAACACAGAAAATAAACAATGCGAGAGCATAACACATAAAACACATATACACAGAGATTTTCCCCTGGATCCCAACATCGGGACTACCAGCTTGATTTTTCATTATGTTCCTTTCAATGTTACAATACATATTTATACATGCCTAAGCATCCAATACCATGAACTGAAAAACCATCGCATCCAAAAAGCATGTGTGAAAATCATGCATAAAGCCATAGGTGGGTCCGCCCAAACTAACATAGGTTCCAAAACCAAAAATTTTCAGGGTGCTGCCCCGGACCCCATAAAGTGGGGTTACGGTACACCTCAAACCCCATGTGACCCCCCCTATAACCCCCCGGTTAACTACGTGGGCTAGTCATGGAAAGAATATAACACAACCGAACATCAACACTTCCATAATTGGCCTATGGCAGTGACTGACATCAACTATTGTGAAAGGTTCTTTCTACTAGGTCCATTAATTGATGGGACTGCCTCCTACTTGTCACCGATCCATAACCTTTGGCACTTTCCCGGTAGGGCAGTGGCCGTAGAAAGGACTACAATTAACATGAAATAATTTTTCTATAGGGATCATTAATTGATAGAAGTGCTTGAGGCTTATCATATCAGGTTGGAAAATGTGTTTTACTAACTCTTGATATCCTCCGATGGAAAATGGACAATAGACATGAAAAAAAGATGGTAAAATGTTTATTAGTTGGCATGATCTCCAAATGATTGTCCGATAGGCCTAGGAAAGGTTCGTTTGCGCCAAGCCTTCATTAACTCTGATGGTCGATAGACAGAAAATGACTGATAGGAATGACTATCGTCACTATCAATTCACGAAAGGTTGGGAAAATCATATTGTTTAAGTGTTTTCTCAATGAGCCTTTACCACTACGAATCGAACCTCGACTATCTATGCTCGCTTAATCAACCTACAAAATTACACATCCGATACTACAACTCGATCAATATTCAACCAATGGTAAATTCTTTCAAACATACAGAACACATTACATATCTGATATTATTAGCAAAGGAATTACATGATTGAGCTTAACTCAACTTTGTATGTAGGTTTTTCTCCTCTCTATCTCTCTTCTTTATTTCTGTCTTTGCCTCACTTATGCTCTGTCTCTCCCTTTCTCTAATATGATCTCTGAATTATATATGAAAACTCTTTTTTCCATGGAGTTCTCGTACAAATCCAATAAATTCAACTAGTTCCTAAATTATCTAACAAATCCCCTATTTAGCTAATTTATCCCTTTTAAATAGAAATTAAGTGACACTCGACTAAATTCTTAACAAATTAAAATCTTTTTAGGCTATAACTAAACTAGTACAAATTAAATGACTTAGGAAACCCAACTTCCCTTGGTAAATAAATTAGGGAAAATGGTCTTGGCTTATAGATGCTTCTGCATTAGGCTCCTAGGGAAGAAAATATTTGACCATCAACTTCTCAAAACTTGTGCCATATTTGATAATATCTACTGCTATCATCCATGTAGCATCTTCTACTAGTTGTTGTTTCCATTAAACTAGATGTTGAAGATACTCTTTACCTCTGGTTTTCTTGATTAGTTTTTGTCCCAATATTTCTTCAATTTCTTTCTTAGTTTCTCGGGGAAATTGCTTCTTCCACTTGCTAGTTTGACCTTCATCACTTACAAGTGCATCTGCTAGAATACTATTGGATTCCTTGAAGGTGTATGTGTTTGCTACATTGAAAATTGGTGATATGTCGATGTCCTCAAGAAGTTCAAATTCATAAGCATTGAAAATTTTCTTAAAATTTTACATGAACCAATTTTCTTGAGCCTAAGTGTTGCAGGTGGGAACACCCTAGGGTCTTGGGTTGAAAACCCCAACAGAGCGGAGGGAAAACAACAACAAGAAATGCACAGACAAACAATTTAAATGCTTATACTACTGAACTGGGAAGAAGTGACCTTACCCAGAGGTCCTACGTTTGGGTAGATCCTGCAAGGTTCAAACCCTTTGCTTCCTCCAATGCCTTTGAAACCTGTAAATTATCCAAGCAAAGCATATACAACAATAGTAACATAAATCATATTCATGATATATACGTTAGATCATATAAGAAAATGAACAATTACACATTAATATAATATTTATAAACAAATCACAACATGTATCAATGCATAAACACGATAAATATCAGGAAAAAACAACATTTCTTTATTGATGTAAGCTAAATGAAAGGTGGAAAACTACAACCTGAGTCTTCCTCCAGCTCCAAGTGGAACCGTCCTCCGGATCCATCCTGTCCTGGCCTCAACAATCTTCCTCCATCAACATACACAAGGATATCACAAGAGGGGTGAAGGATATCTCAAAAGAGGAAACAAGAGTTTCCTAAAGCTTGGGGAGTGCAGGAGGCACATGGATTTCTTCAGACTTGATCAGGGATCAATCAACTATAATATCAATATCTCATCTCTTCTCCCCTTAGGCCTTCCCATGGAGGTTTATTTATACTTCTCCAAATTAGTCTTTTTTTTTTTTTTTTTCAATTGGGAAACATTTGGGCCACGGGCTATAGTAGGTGAGTAACAGGTAAAACCTATAAAATTCGCCCAAAATTAAGGAGATTTATTATTTTTTAAGTGTTTCAACACATATATGTGGGTTGGGTATATGTTGACCCATGTGTACACACTTTTAACAAAAGGCAAAGTAGTGTATAGGAAATAAAACACTATTTTTTAGATTTTGGACCAAGTCTGGAAAGGAAGGGTTGCCCTAGGCCATAACCAGAGCATCAAATCTACCAAGAGTGGTAAATGGTGCTATAACACTAAGTTTTTTGTATGTCCCTATAGGAAATTTATTTTTTCTCAAGTATGCCATTACCAGGTCACCAACTTCAAATTCCAATTGTCTTATTTTCATGTATACTCTATGTTTGTACTTGTTGCTATTCTCCTACAATTGTTGTTTGACTCTTTAATATGACTCTTACATACATGACACAAAATCTTCACCATATACACTCCTGAGCTCCTACATTCCCAAATTTCTTAGTTCATACACTCCTATGGGGTGCATTCTATACAATATCTATAATGGAATCATTCCTATACTTCTATTAGGTGATCCATTGTAGGCAAACTTAGCTTGAACAAGTACCTAATCCCACTGTTTGAGATGTTCATTCTCCAGACTCCTCAAAATGTTTCCTAAAATTCTATTTACCACCTCTATTTGTCCATTTGTTTATGGGTGATAAGTTGAATTGAAATTCAAATTAGTTCCTAGTTTCTTCCACAAAGTTTTTTGAAAGTTGCCAACAAATCTTGTTTCCCTATCTAATATTATGCTTCTAGACAACCCATGCAATCTTCCAATTTATTTAAAAAGTAGGTTTGCAACACTGGTTGCATCAATAGTTCTTATACAAGCAATAAAATGTGCCATCTTTGAAAACCTATCCACAACAAAAAAATAGAATCATTACCTCTTTGTGTTCAAGGTAATCCCAAAACAAAATCCATGCTAACAAAATCCCAAGGTTTACTAGGGATTGGCAGTGGCTGGTACAATCCTACATTTTGGCTTCTCCCTTATGCCTCCTGACATACTCTGCATCTTTTCACAAATCCTTTTACATCATCTTGCATACCTGGCAAAAAATAAAATAATTTAATACAACAAAGGTTTATTAGCTCCAAAGTGCCCTACTAATCCTCCACTTTTCTTCTCCTTTATTAAGTTGTCTCTCATGGAACATATGTGTAGAAACTTATTATCCTTGAACAACAAACTTTCCTAAATCATATAACTTGACCATTGAGTTGTATTCATGCTCAAAAACTGTATTTGCTTCTTTGAAATATGCATCACTCTTGTACATTTCCTTGAGTTCATCAAATCCCAAGACACTGATTTGAAATTCTTGTAGAATTAAGTTAATTCTACTTAAAGCATCAACTACTTTATTTGATGACCCACTAATATGTTTAATCAAAAAATTAATTTTTTGTAAAAATTCCACCCATTTTGCATGTCTATGATTCAATTTTGGCTTATTTCTTATGAACTGCAAAGCATGATTATCAATAAATAAAATAAATTCTTTGGGCATGAGGTAATGCCTCCACTTTTTCAAAGCTTGAACAATAGCATAAATTCTTTGTCATAAGAAGAATACTTTTTCTTTACTTCATTCAAATTTTCATTTAAATAAGAAAATTGGCTTTCCTTCTTGACTCAAAACAACTCCAATGGCAACTCCACTTGCATCTATTTCAACTTGAAAATATTTATTGAAATATGGTGGGGCTAAAACCGACTACTAAGTGAAATTTTGCTTGAACGATTTAAAATTTCTATCAGATACCACAATCCATCTAAAAGGTTGTTTACTTTCCTTAATAGTTTCTAAAATTGGAGCACAAATATTGCTAAAGTTATTAATAAATTTTGTATAGAATCTTGCAAGACCATGGAAGCTTCTTACCTCAAAAATATTCCTTGGAACAGGGGGAGGTTGGAGAGGGAGGGGTCATATTTAACCTTGAAGGAGAAAGTGTCGAAATTTGCACTGGGACTTGGTTGGATAGCTAACAATCAAGTCGAAGCCCTATCTTTGTGGCAAGGGCTAAGGATTGTTGTGGCAAAATGGGTAAGACAGATCATTGTCTTTGGCGACTCAATGATAACAATTCAAAATTTCCATCAATCAAAAAACCTTCTCGAATGTTTGGATGTTTTTGTAGAATTGGAGTACCAAAAGACACCTTCTTAGTAGTTGGTTGTTCCTTGCAAAGAAATCACAGATCAAATTGGTTGTTGTTAGTGGAAAAATAGGAGAAACAAAGCATTGCAAATGGTAAGAAACAATGCATACATAACATAAAACTAAAAACTAAACACATAAATAATGCCATAATGAAGCAAACAAGTCAATCATATAATGGAAAAGGGATTCCTTTATTGATTTTTGAAAGTAGAAGATGAATAAAATAGATGAATACTAAACACTTGGAGAGAATTCCTTGAGCAATGGTGCTCAAAAATCCTCAACAAGGAGGTTCCTTTCTTCACTCTCTTTGCAAGCTTCTCCTCTCTCTCAAAGAAGTATCAAGGCTCTCTTAATGGTGAAATCCTCTCCACACTAGAATGATGGATTGCTAAGAAGAAACTTTGCCAACATAATAGTGCTCTACTTCTTCTCAACAATGAGATGCAAGATTGTTTGAGAACAAATTTTCCAACATAACATTTCCTTGTCTTTGGTTCTCCAATGGCTTGCTTATATAGAATTTTGAATCCCTCTTCCCTCTCTTGATCCATCAATGAGAAAATGACTCATGAGTAGGACAAGGGGATCCCTTTGGGGGCTAAATATCTTCAGGGAAACTCGAATTCAGTTGTCCTTGACTGGAACATGTCAAGGAATCTCATCTTCCAAGTGTATGAAGTGGTCCTGAATCACAAAGTTGCATTTTTCTTTGATCGTACGTTTATCAAAGGAAAAGTCACACGGTTGTCAATTTTGGCCTTTAGATAGGCCGCGTAGCTCAATTTTACACATGAGACCTTTGGATAATTTTATTTTTTTTCATTTTCATGATGTCTTCAACTGGAAAATATTCACCTGTACACTCTGCTGGACGACCTTGGATTCCATCTGGAATGTACAAATGTGTGTACGATTTTCCAGTGTTAACATCAGAAGAACTTAGCCTCCTTTAATCTAAAGGTTGTGGCTACAAATAAACAAATTAGATTCTACCTCCTTTTTTCATATCAAAAGGGAAAATAATTCATTAACTGATGAACAAGCCAACAAGGGAGCAGGACTAGGGGAAGGAATCCTCATCAGGAACAATAGTGATACCTCCATAATCCCTATCCCATGATTACAAAGTTGATGTTAATCTATATATTAAGGCTCATTAAATTTGGTTCAGATGGATCGTTAAGGTTGACAACATAATTATGAAAAACACAAATTTTGGACATCTGAGAGGATAGCCAAATCAGACCTCGTGTGAAAACTCATATTGGGAAGAGCCATCCAGATGGGGAGGCATGAGGAGGAATTTCATGCCATGTGACAACTAGAATACAACACCAATCGATAATAAATTGATGCAAATGGATAGGAGGGTGAATGCATCAAGAACAATTTGTTTCAGTATGTTTGAAATTGGAAATTCGATGAGGGATCCTATGCAGGGATATAGTGGAATGTTAGTAGATGGAGGCATTAATTGTGAAGCGATGGAGGTAAGTAGGAAGGAGGAATTCGTTTTTCACTATATAACATGGGCCTCACCTCAGAACTATTTAGCAATTTATGTTTATGCTTCAACCCCTGGTGTCATGGATTCTCTGAGACAAGATAGTAGAGGCAATGGTGGTAAGCCTCACCTGATGTCTATGCTGGAGGAAATTTTAGCCACAATGTCAAATATAGGAGAGCATATCACCTTGGAAGTGAGGCTTCATTTTACTCTTCTTAACCAACAGGTGGATGACTTGCGAAAATAGGTGGAGTGCTTCCAACTCTTGATGGAAAATTTGGCAAAGGAAGTGGATAATTTGTGCCTTAAGGTTGACAGTATTGCAGTCAAGGTGGAGACTACAACTATGGGAGTGTTAAAATATGTGTTTTTCCTCTCGTATCCCACCCTTGCAAGTAGCTCTGATGGAAATCCTCTTTGCAGCCCCCAAGATTAGCTTGTGGAATATCCTCCTCTACAACAAAAGGACATGACAACGATGGAGCAATAAATTGACGAACAAGGCAGAAAGGATGTGAGTGGATTGCTAAACTAATTTTTTCTTGAATGTTATGTCTTTTGTTTAGATATGTGGAATTTTCTGGTGGATATATAGAATAAATGATGTAAGGCATTTTTTTGTAAAAGACCATACGATTATAGTGTTTAGTGATAAAAACTAGGCTTCAGCTGAAGAAGAATTATTCCTGAATGTAAGGGTTCTAATCCGTATTCCAGTTGCATTAATATAATCTAATCGTTTCATTAAAAAATTATGCTTTAACTTTTTCATGATCCATCTTCAACCCATCCTCGGAAATTATAAATCCCAAATATACCAACTCTTTCTTCAAAAGCTACATTAGGCTTTAGATTTATCAATAATTTCTCTCATTGTAGGGTGCTAAAAAATAACTTGATATGCCTTAAGTTCTCTTCCTTTCCCTGATTGTGCACCAAAATATCATATAGATACACAATAACAAATTTTCTAGTGAATTCCTTCAAAAATTCATTCATTAGCCTCATAAAGGTACTAGGGGAATTAGTGAGACCAAAAGGCATCACTAATCATTCATATAGTCCATGATTTATTTTGAAGGTTGTCTTCCATCATCCCCTTCTCTAATTCTAATATGATAGTATCCACTTTTTAAATCAATTTTAGAAAAGTATTTATCACCACTTAGACAATCAATTAAGTCATCAATGCATGGAAGTGGAAATTTGTACCAAATTGTGATCTTGTTGGTGGCCTTGAATCAGTGTACATCCTCCATCCCCCATCCTTCTTTGAACTGAGAACTATTGGTACAACACAGTGACTCAAAATTTATTTGATAATACTTTTCTCCAATAGCTATTGAACTTGCCTTACCTCTTTACTTCCTCATTTTCCTACGGAGTCATTCTATACATTGCTTTGTTTGGAAGACTCGATCATGGGATTAAGTTTATGTGATGGCTAACACTTCTAATTGAAGGAAAACTATTTGGTAGCTCATTAACATTTATATCCACAAACTCATCCAACATACTTCTAATTTCTTCAAGTAAATCATCTAGATTTGTGCTTGTAATGATTACTTGATACTTCCCATTCAAAGAAAATTGTGTCTCGTCTTTCCCACTCATCAACAATACACCTGAACCAGCTTTATCTTTGGCTCATTATGTTGGAAAAATTATCATTGATGTCTAAGGGTGAATGGGATAGCATTCATTTGATGATTTGCGTGCATAAATCGGGTGAATTTGGTTACAAGGACCTCCTAGATTGATAGCCTTGGCCATGCCATTCTGTCTGATAGGTGGCACATTTTTTGGGTCATCTTGGTTGGAGAGATATTAATTTTTAAAGTTTAATGCCCCAATCAATGGGTTTTGCACCAACATCTTTCCTCTCAATTTTATGATCATAAACATTTATTGTTGTCCCTAAAAGAAGTGACATGGATCATCTTAAATCCATGTATTCTAATCATCCTTGAAAGAAGATTATATGAAAAGGAAAAAAAAAAAATTAAGTATTCGAAGCCTTCCCCAATTAGGTCAGCTCATCTCCTTCATGTTAGCCTTAATTCAGTCATGACTTTTCATAAGAGGATCATCATTTTTCTCCGATCGACTCTAGTTAAGGGGACCTCCAAAACTCACTATAAATAGACCCAACCATTGGCTTCTATGAGCAAGAATTTGGTGATTGATTTGAGATTTAAGGAGTAGTATGAGAAAAATATACGAGGCCTTGTGCTTAAACAAAAATTTGAAGGAAGGCAGATTTTAAGTTCTAAAGATTGGATTTGACTAGCTTTGAACTTCTATGGAAAATCTCGCTAGAATTAATAAATTTTCACACTATTTCTAAGATGATTTTTGGCCATGCTTAAGGAAATATCCTAAGGTCAATTTAGGCTATTTGAGGCCCTACCCAAGTCCGAGACAAAGTGTGAATAGAATCTAAAGTTGATCATTGGTCTATTTTGGGAAATTCTGACCCTTCTCTGGCCACCATTTTGGCTTGTACTATGGCCCTAATCCATCACTGTAGCAGAGACTAAGTTGAGTTTTATAGCTGAGACATAAGTCAATTTTTGGATCATTTGAGGAAGGTCAAAGCAAGTTTGAATTTTCCTTAATTTGGTAAGAATTTCTGAGTTTATTTCCAATCCATCGTTTTTAAGTAAAAATGTTGAGTAGACCTTTGTAAAATCCTCCATTTGAAGACTAGAAAATAACCTATTTTGGATCGCCCATAGAATCTATTTGAGGCCTAATTTGGGCTATCTCTAAGGTCAATATCTGGGGAAGGTTTCAACCCTTGTTAGGGCACATCTGAAGCCATATTTGGAGGTCACCTTAAAGATACTTTTGTAAAATTAAAGCAGGCCGTTTGTGCCTCTCTTTTACATGTTCAAGGACAGTCCTTAACACTTGTCCTGAAGAAATTATGAAGCAACTCTTGTAGAAGTTTTGGAGTAAGCATTGATAAATTTGAAGTAGACCTCAAGAGCATATTTGAAGCAAAACTTGGGAACAGTTTTGAACTAGACCTTGAGAGTATATTAAAATTAGGCCTACTATGATCTAAAGCAGACTTTAATATAGACATTTTTGTTTGCAGCAAACCTCTTCTGGAGTATACTTTGTCACTTTTTTTGAAGCAAATCTTTGGAGAAGTCTTTGAATTCTTAAGCAACCATTATTGAAGTAGAGATTGGTGGATGTCTTGATAATCCTTGAAGAAAACCACTAGTTAAGTTGTGGAGTAGAGTTTTTGAGCTAACCTTGAAGAACTTGTGAGGCAAATCAAAGGCAGAGTAAGGGAATTTGCATTAATGATCTGAGGGTCTAAATAATGTTGTAATTGGGTCATTGTCCTTGGTATGGGAGACCAAGAATTTTTATTTTATCTTTTCATTCTTTAGAGTGGAAGGGTGGTGCTAGGGAAGGAAGTTGTAGCTTCGTTCAGGAGGTTGTCGCCTCCTTCTAGTGGAAGTTGGTAAACATTGGGGTTGTATCCCTTCCAGTTGTGGTCGGTAAACTAGAATATGTAGCTTCCATTGTAATATAAATATTTTTTTGTATATATTTTGTGTTACTTTGATGTGATGTTATTGGTTAATTGTTTTGATACTTAATTTTTTGAAATTTATGAAATATTGATTCACTCCCCCCTTAGTATTTACAACAATTAGTATCATATCATGTTTCCCTCTAACAATGTCATCATTGAAGGGAAGATCGTGAGAAGACATGGAAATGGAAGGCATCTCTTCAAGAACAATTCTGGTGTTTAATGGAAATGATTATCCATTATAGAACAATTGCATGGAAACCTACTTGAAGGCTTTAGGAGTGGATGTTTGTCTCTCCATCGTAAATGGCTACAGAGTTCCTAAAAATCCTCCAACTAATCCTAATGAGAAGAAGTTATTTAGCTAAAATTCAAAATATCTTCATACCATCATGGTTGGAATGTCAAGAACCATTAAGTCCAAGGTGATTTCCTACACCATAACCAAAGAAGTTTGGGATAAACTTAAAACTCTATATGAAGGTGATAATAAGGTCAAGCAAGTCAAACTTCAAAAGTATAGAGCTCAATTTCAAAGTCTAAAAATGGATGAAAAAGAAGATATTATGACTTACTTGCTCAGCGTAGATGAAGTTGTTGACTCTATCAAAGGATTAGGAGAAAATTTTAAGACCCTTTGATCGTACAAAAGGTCCTAAGATGGCTTCCCTTAAAATATGATGCCAAGCTATCTTCCATAGAAGAAACCAAGGACTTGACCAAGATGATAATGGAAAAATTACATTGCACTTTTACAACATACGAAATGAGAATAGATATAGAAGACAGATCATCAACCAGAGAAGCATATTTTGAAGCTAAAAGGAAGACAATAAATAAAGAACTCAAGGTTGAAGAAACTCCAGATGATGATTCATATGTAGAAGAAGAAAATTTCATCAGGAAGCTAAAAATGGGAACTAGAAAACACAAAGGTAAGTTCTTTTTAAATGTTTCAAATGTGGAAAAATAGGTCATTATGCTAAGAGATGTCCTTTTAAGGAAAATAAAATCTTCCACAAGAAAAATCTTTATTCCAAAGAAGACAACAACTCTTTAGATGAAAGTGATATAGAAGTTCTCTTCATAACCCAAGAAAATAAATATAATGATCGTGATGACAAAGAGGTCAATGGTTCAAATGTCGAAGAACCAAATATAATAATAAATTCTTTCAAGGGACTCAGAAAATAATCAAATTATGAACAAGAATATGAAGAAGTTATGGAGAAATTGAAGAATAGTGAAAAAGGAAATGCCTTGCTCAAAAATAAAAAATAAAAAAATTGAAAAGTCTTCTTCAAAAACACAATGAAAAAATTATCTCTTTAAAGGTCCAACTTGAAGAAGAAAATTGAGGAAGTATTAAAGACTCAAATGATGAAGAAAGAAGAAGATTGTAAAAAGTTGGAAGATCAAATTGTGACATTTAGATCTGAAGTTGATAAACTCAAAAGAAACTTGAACAACTAGCTAGTACTGGATAATATTCTCAATTGTCAAGCAATGAGGACAAAATATCCAAGGAAGAAACTAAAATAAGTCATGTTGATGATTCCAAGAACACCCATCACAAGGATCAACAATGGGTTGAACCTCCTCTAAGACAAAATAGTTTCATATTAGAGGAAATTTTAGCCTAAAAGTGGCCTGCTAAGGAAAAATAATAAAATACTAGTTAAAATAATAAAACAAGAGTTATGAATTTTGGAGGGAAAAGAAGAAAACTACTTTTTTAATTGTATTTTTCGCTTCTCTCCTTATAGGTTTACTCAAATTTCAAGTGTAGACACTGGTTGGATGCGAAATTAAATTCCACATCCAACGAGTACGCATTATGCATACTTTTGAGAAGACACACTTTGATAAAAATTTAAGATACATTAAAAAAGTGTGTTTCAATTATTATCAAAGTGTGTCTTCTCAAAAGTATGCATAATGGGGATGTGGAATTTAAATTTGCATCCAATGAGTGTCTACACTTGAAATTTGAGTAAACCTATAAGGAGATAAACGAAAAATACAATTCAAAAAAAGTATTTTTTCTTATTTTCCCTCCAAAATATCTACATGTACCTCTTTTTAAATTTAAAAGATTTTGATTGGTTTATATATTATGACATGGAAATTATGTGAAATTTTCATGGGAATTTTTAGGTTGAAATTTCCTCTGATAAAGATCATCTTATTCTCCCAGGTATGAAAACATTTTTCTTGGTCACTGTTACTCTTTCAGAAATTTTGGGCATAAAGCAATCCATCGTAAAATCAATACAAGATATAATTATGTAAGAACCAGGAATGATTTTGGAAGAAACATATAAGGAAATTTTCATGGACCTACTAACTGAAACTATAAACCGTTTGAACCACTAATGAATTAGAACATTGTATGCTACAAGTGTAATAATATTGGTCACAAGGCACAAGATTGTAGGCTTGAAAATGCTCGAACCATAAAGAAATAGAATTCAACTATGAAATGGGAAAGGAAAAAGAAGGAAGATTGCAATATAGAATTAATCGTTGAAGATAAAGAAGATGAATGGTACATAGATAGTGGATGCTTGACACATATGACTAGATATCAAAATGAAATTTTCAGCCTAAAAGAAAAGAGTGGTAGTGTTGCATTTGGAGATAACTCTTTTGTCAATATACTTGGAAAAGGTGTAGCAAGCCTTAGAAGCAAATGTATGAAGGCACAAAATGTTTTGCTAGTTAAGGATTTGAAGCACAATATTCCCAGTGTTGGAAATATGTGTGATCAAGGGTATAATATCTTGTTTGACTCTCAGAAGTGAAAAATCAGAGAAGAAGACTAAGGAAGATTGGTTGCAACACCCATAAGAAGACCAAACAACATATATGTTCTTGATCAAGCAGAGCAGAATGTTATATGGAATTTATACCTACGGATAAGTACATCTTCCGTAAGTGGGTAGTTACACTTAGAACAATAGAAGTAAAGATGTATAACCTTTTCCTACAATAGATAGATGAGATAAAGGAACCTACTTGTGATCCTTTGCTTCCTTTGATCTCCTTTGAATTGCTCCCGCTCAAATTGAATTCGCTCAATTTGTACCTACCAACATAAACAGAAGACGAAAACAATCAAATCATATGATCTATCTACTATAAACAATTGGAATCGAAAACATTTGAACATACATTCATCATAGATGTAGACAAGAATATGGGAAAAGGAACAAACAACTTTATAGATTGATAGAAGGAGAAGTTACACCCAATGTGGTTCGATCCTGTGTCACACCTATAGCACATCAATACAACAACATAACATTACTTGACAATGATTTCAAGTCTCAAACCAATAGTATTTCACTACAATATCCAAATTCCAACCCCTGATCACTATGATGAGTGGTCAATTTATAGGGAAATGCAAGTGGTTTTGTCATAAATAGGGTATTGACTTATTTTCCATAATTGGAGTTAGTTTCCATGGAGAAAGGTATGAGAGGATAGAGGGTTGAATGATCCATAGCCTATCCAAAAACAAGCTCATAGGATGAGATAAGAGCTGGGCATCCTTCTAGAATTCTGTAGAATCAAGGAATATTCCCATAATTCCATGTCAATTTCGCTCATTCTCGCCCAGTGCAGGTCAAAGTGGGACTAAGTGCATTGCAGTGCAAGTCTGAATGGGCCTACCTGCTATGCAGCACAGCTGCCCCTGACCAAGGCTGTGCTGGTGTCCCAAAGAGGCATTTCAGCAAGGTTTCAAGCTAGGAAATTTTCATGGATGAAAACATTCAATTTGATGACTTGTCTTGGGCATGTAGCAACTGAATTAGGGTTTGATGAGCCCTAATTGTACTGATCTGATCATCGGGAGTGATGTGCCAAAATAGACCTGTAATAGCTTCCCCCTAAAGCATGAAGTCAAAAATGATAATGTTGAGTGATATGTTTTATGATGTGATGAGGAGGATCTGAAGCGGACCTACATCAATTACAATACATAATATCATGATATCTTTGAATTTTTCATGAATTGTTGAGGGAAGGCATACCCATGCTCATCATATAAACTTTTCATTACATGTACATAAATTAGATAGTCATCTACAGATATAGACCCATGATAGGATGACCATCTATGTAAATCCATCATACAGATGATTTAGTACTCTCTTGAAATCGCAGCCCGGATGGATGAAACTAGATATAGAGTCTTCTATCTCGTCCAATCATTTGCTCAAGTACGAGTCTAACCATGTGAAAATGTGATCTGAAGTTGAACATGGGATGACACCGTCCAATTACCAGCCAATGATGTAAGCTGTTAACAAACGCGAGAGAAATCACCAATAATGATAATGATTCTCAAGGTACTACAATATATTCTACATGGTGTGAATATATTTTTTGATGTCGAACACCATACAAAGTCTTTCGTTCGAAGGCCTGTGATGTCAACCTATCGCCGGAAGCGAGAAACTTGCCATTGATGTATGCAAACCTCAAGGTACTGGAAGGATGTTTCTAAGTCAACTTCCTGGATAATGTGTTGATGTCGACAAGAAGTGACTCATCGCAGGAGGTACTTGATGTATCCCCCATCAATGAGACGAAACGAGTGTAATGATTTTGAAAACATAATGTGACTGACGACACAATGTTCAGGAATGGCTGTCATGAAAATGAAGGTTTATGAGTATTGCAAAGGATGAAGTTTACTGAGTGACTTCTCTTGAACATGTCAGCAACATTGAATGAATTGGCAGCATTGACCAAAAACCAAAGTGATGGATGGCGTGATAGACCATAGGTATGATAACCATCAAGTAGATAACCCACAACCCAAATAGCCATAGAGATGAAGTGAAAGTGTCATGTTCAAGAGCGACTTGCTACCATAAAGTGATTTATCCCTTTTCCCATTTTCCCCAGTCATTGTTGACCATTACCTCTTTATTTTATATATATATATATATATATATATATATATATATATATATATATATATATATATATATATATATATATATATATATATATATTAACAAGCTTGAGGAGGATAACATATGCTTGTAGTATAATTCCACCCTTCGGTTGAATTCGTCGCTATGTGATGTTTTAATGATTCTAGCAAAGCTGAAACTCGGTCTTGTCATGATGGACAAGTTTGTTGCTATTTGATGTTTTAACGAGTTTAACTCCAATGAGAACTCAATCCTTTTCAGGTTTAGAGAGTTTGAAAAGGGACAAAAAGAAAACTCGACAAGTTTTTTTCGTAAATTTGTCTCTCAAGTCTAAAAAAGCGTAAAATAATACAAGAGAGAACCTATTGACCATGTTTGATCAACATATTCCTTTTTTGTAAGTAATATATCTCAATACTAAAAAGGGTTAAACTTATATTGAGTAGATGTCGTTTCCAATCCATTTACGAGCTGAAAAGGACAAGTGCCTGACAATCTTTTCATATTTCAAGAATCTGAAAAGAGCTTAAAGAGGTCTCCACTTAGAGGAACAAGTGGTGTCTAGGATAGAAACTGGTTCTGGTGATGTTGGAACTTCTCAAAACATGTTGATTTATGTGAAGAGGCTAGCTAATAAGACCACCCATTGCAACTGTTCCTCAAAAATGGTAAAACAACCAAGTGAAAGCATATGATCGGCCAAGTAGATAGTGACGATGGAAGGAAAAAAACCCAAGGCTCGTCTGATGGAAGAGGCTAATAGAATGGAAATCATGAGGGTTAAAATGGAGATGGGTTCATTTTCACACAAGCTTGAACCATAGGGAACTATGCTTGGATTCAATTTCATGTTTACACATGCTTGAAATGAAAAACTATGCTTGGATTCAGTTTCATTTTTACACAAGCTTGAAACGAAAAACTATGCTTGGATTCAGTTTACATGCCCCCAGCATTATGACTCGATTCTAGGTGCATGCCCCCCAAGCTTCATTGCATTCACCTAAGTAGACTACTTGTGACTATGAGGTGGATGGAATGAAGTTTCATATACGAGATCACTCGACTGGGATTTTACAAGATCCAATCAAAGACTCGAATTAGAACTTTGCTCCAGGGGACCTTGTTTCATTTTTTAATGAGCTTGACACAAGACAAGGAACTCTGCTTAGGGACTTGTTTCATTTTTAATGAGGTTGACACAGTAAAAGAACTATCCTCATATTCCTTGCTTCATTTTTTAACGAGCTTGACACAATACAAGGAACTCTGCTCAAATTCCTTGTTTCATTTTTTAACGAGCTTGACACAAGACAAGGAACTATGCTCTGAGATTGGTTTACATGCCCCCAACATGATGAATCGATTCTAGGTGCATGCCCCCCAAGCTTCATTACATGCACCTAAGTAGATTACTCATGGCTATCAGGTGGATGGAATGAAGGTTCATTTACGAGATCAAGTAAAAGAATCAACTGGGATTTTACAAGATCTTATCAAAGACTCGAATTGGAACTTTTCTCTAGGGGACCTTGTTTCATTTTCTAATGAGCTTGACACAAGACAAGGAACTCTACTCAGTTTCCTTGTTTCATTTTTTAACGAGCTTGACACAAGACAAAGAACTATGCTTTGGGACTTGTTTCATTTTTTAATGAGGTTGACACAGTAAAATAACTATCCTCATATTCCTTGTTTCATTTTTTAATGAGCTTGACACAAGAAAAGGAACTATGCTCATACCATTTGTTTCATTTTTTAACAAGGTTAACACAAGACCAGGAACTATCCTCATGATTCCTTGATCACGACCCATAAGAGGTCATGACTTCCAAGAGGTTCTCATCAGATGGGAGAACAATGCTCTAGAAGGGATACGTAGCAAGGAATCCATTAGAGAGATCTAGTTCCAATGCCCCCAGTACATAATGCACAACATCACAGAATTGATCATTAGTTGATGTAGGCATGGAACGGGTTGCCACATTATTGACCCGTGGCGGGGAAGATACCATTAGGACAAAAGGAACATTTAGGGAAGTTGGTTGACTAGAAGCCATATTTGGACCAGGAAATAAAAGCTGGTCAACGGTGACAATTCTTCCTTCATGCGAGAAACACATCACTCAAAAGAGTGTTGAAACAATAGCTCCCATGTCATAAACATAGTCACGCCCAAGAAGTCATTTGTAATCTAAAGGGCTTGAGACTACCATCACATTGAGATAAACAATTTTTCCTCCCAAAGTAATAGGCAACTGAGGAAGGATCCCTAATGGTTGACTGTTTCCTCTGTTAAAAGCCAACAAATTCTGGTAACAAGCACAAGTGGTGGTGAACCAAGCGCGTCCCAAGTAGTGGAGGAAAGGATACTCAAAGATGCACCTTCATCTATAATAGTTCCAGATACAATCATATTATAAACATGTACTATGACCTGGAAAGGTACATAAGAAGGAAGACGACATCTTTCCAGTTGATTCCAATCAAAGGAAGTGATGAGACTACTTGGAGGGGGTACCATAAGAACGGGAGAATTAACCACTTGAGTTACAAGAACGGGAAGATTTTCCTCCTATCTTGATGGCACAAGAGGGTTGCCTCCAAGCTCATTGGAATCTAAAGAAACGAAAAGAACCTGAGTCGTATCATAATCACTCTCTACGAGAAAGGTACGATTAACTGAAGGTCAAATCGGGTCAATTGTTTCCTCGACCTGTGATTGGTTAGGCATAGACTCATGGGATTCACATTCAGAGAGAATGGGTATGACCGATGGTTGATTTGGGTCAGTCACTTCATCAACTAGTAAAGGATTAAGGGAGAGTCTCCTGTAACCAGATGGAAGTCGCTGCAGAGAAGTAGGACGGTTATCCAACAGCTTTTGGGCTTCATCTAGATAGGTACAAAGGTGAATGGGGTGATTCCCTTCGCATAACCTACATGGAAACTTAACTTTACCCTTCTTTCCATGAAATTTACTACCACTAGTTGATGGTGTGTCACCAACATGATCTCCAGAAGTTGATGACACATGATGATGTGAACGAGTAGACCATTCTTCTAAGATATGAGGAATACCGGAACAATTTCGAAGAAGATGGTCTCCCATACAAAGTTTGCAAGGATATCGAAGTTTGTGAGGCTTATCGGACGGTTTCTCATCAGAAGTTGCATTTGAAGCAATGGTTGCTTAGTTGCCCCCCTATTGAATTTTCTTCTTCTTCTTCTTCTTCTTCTTCCCTTTCTTCTTCTTCTTATCCACCTAGTTACTAGTGTCAATAATTTCACCAGGCAAAGAGGAAGAAGGGGAGGAAGAAACAACCGATGAAGAAGGTAAAGGGTCAACTTTAGGATCAAATGGAGGTTGATTTTGTCCAGTTGTAGGAATATTCAGTTGTGGGGCCAAGGAGGTTGAGAAAAACCATACTGGCAAGACGATGGTAAGTCTCGGAAGGGAAAATGTAGCCATATAAGGAGCACTAATATTTTCGAAAGGAGGAAAAGGACTAGGATTCCCATCAAAAGGAATTCCTTGATTGGTGGACTCTGGAGTTGTTGCCATATGTCTCAACATAAGATCAACTAAGAAGTGACATGGAGGATGTTATCCGCGGTCAATTAATTTTATTTTAATCAAAATAACATAACAAATCAAAAGAGGGATAATTTAGGTAAAAGGATTACCAAGTAACTGTGAACTGCAATATACTGCCTCAGAGAAGCCAAGGACTTAACATACGTGCAGGTAATTTCCTAGAATGTTATTTTCGGTGTATCACGGTATACAAGGTGGCCGACTCGGTTACCTATGGATGGATAAAAACCTAATGTAGTCCTCCAAAATATACCCGAAAGTGTGTGGAGGCCCAATCCATGTTAGCGTTGTCTAATTCGAAACCGCACAGTGAGAGCATTCCCTTATACTTTTCGTACTATAACACCGCCTAATATACCCGAAAGTATGTGGACGAGCTACAATATATTTACGTACGTGAAATGAGGTATCAAACTCAGAATGTATCACAGACCGTTAACAACAACTGCAATTTTTAACGATGTTGGAACACGTCTCTAGCCTAGACCTCTAAATGTTATGTGTTAAGTTACAATGCTCCATTAGGTTAATTGACATAAATTTTAGTTGATCTTGTTTAAAAGTTTGCCTTTTAGGTTCACTGCGTGATGTTTCTGAAACTCCTAGAATGCAACTAAGATGAGAAACATTCTTTTCATTTGATTTAAACAATGAAAACCGTAACTAAAAGGGATAGAGCAATCATAATCTTTAAACAAAGAGCATAGAGCACATCTAATGCAACTTTCCCTATACCATTCCTACAAGCACACACAAACTTCTAAATGCATAATGCATGTTTTTCTTTTCATTTCCTTAATGTTTAGATGAACATAAAGAAACTAAATGCACAAACGATCAATCAATGCTTTTCACAAGAAATGAAGACTTTACAACAGTTTCTTTTTCAAAGAAATGAATACTTTACGACAATTCTTTTTTCAGAAAAGACTAATCGATGTAAGCTAACTTTGACAATGAATTGATAATGATAAATAAATCTCTTAAGAAACACTAAACAATCAAGTTCAAAATAGGGCTAGGAGAAGAAATAAAATTGATTTCAGGGCCATAGAAAACATTGATCTTTCAGCAAACAACATCAGAAGCAAATTTGGAAAAAACCAAGCAAAAGATGGGTTTTTTGGCTTTGCAGGGATTAGAACAACCCTGAGTGGGAGACAATGTGTTGCAGAGCATTATCTCTAAGCCAAGGGTGCTCTGTAGTGCACTATGTCATGACCAACACTGTGTAGGTGCCAGAGAGCACAATTAAGAGACATTTAAGCACACTTTTTTGACCAAAAAAGCTTCAACATGACTGAAACGAGATTAATTAAGTCAAGTAAAGTCTACTACTATGTAATATGATAAGGGTAAACTACAAGGAATGACGGTCGTTACCTAGTATGGTCGCTGATTTTTTATATGGAATTTATACCTACGAATAAGTACATCTTCCCTAAGTGGGTGTAGTTACACTTAGAACAAGAGAAGTAAATATGTTTAACCTTTTCCTACAATATATAGATGAGATAAAGGAACCTACTTATGATCCTTTGCTTCCTTTGATCTCCTTTCAATTGCTCCCATCGCTCCCGCTCAAACTGAATTCGCTCAATTGGTACCTGCCAACATAAACAGAAAACGACAACAATCAAAGCAGATGATCTATCTACTATAAACAAATGGAATCAACAACATTTGAACATAAATTCATCATAGATATAGACAAGAATATGGGAAAAGGAACAAACAACTTTATTGATTGATAGAAGGATAAGTTACACCCAATGTGGTTCGATCCCATGTCACTCATCCAGCTTAGTACAAACCCTCATCACACCAATAGCACATCAATCCAACAGCGTAACATTACTTGATAATGATTTCAAGTCTCAAACCAACAGTATTTCACTACAATATCCAAATTCCAACCCCTGATCACTATGATGAGTGGTCAATTTATAAGGAAATGCAAGTGGTTTTTTCATAAATAGGGTATTGAATGGTTTTCCATAATTGGAGTTAGTTTCAAGGGAGAAAGGGATGAGAGGATAGAGGGTTGAATGATCCATAGCCTATCAAAAAACAAGATCATAGGATGAGATAAGAGCTGGGAATCCTTCTAGAATGCTCTATAATCAAGGAATATTCCCAGAATCCTATGTCAATTTCGCTCATTCTTGCCCAGCACAGGTTATAGTGGGCCTAGGTGCACTACAATGCAGGTCTGAATGGGCCTACCTACTATGTAGCACTATTTCCCTTGACCAAGGTTTCTCTAGTGTCCCAAGGAGGCATTTTAGCAAGGTTTCAAGCTAGGAAATTTTCATGGATAAAAACATTCAATTTGATGACTTGTCTAGGGAATGTAGCAACTGAATTAGGGTTTGATGAGCCCTAATTGTACTGATCTTATCATCGGGAGTGATGTGCCCAAATAGACCTGTAACAAATAAGGAATTTTCATCCAAGAAAAAGAGTCATAAGGACAACAAAGAAGGGAAGGATAAGAAGACAAAAGTCATGTTTAGGGGGAGAAGCCCCAAAGACATGTGCCACCCATTTCCATTGATGTCAAAGGGGGAGAGAAAAGGAAGTGCAACATGGAGATGAAGGAAGTAAAGCATGGAGACAAGGGGAGCATGTGTGTTGACATCAATGACAAAGGGGGATTTTGTTGGAAAAATTGTCATTAATGTCAAAGGGTGAATGGGTTAACATTCATTTTATGATTTGTGTGCACAAATCAAGTGAATTTGGTTACAACGACCTCCTAGATTGATATCCCCATCCATGCCATTTCGTTTGATGGGTGGCACATTTTGTGGGTGATCTTGGTTGGTGTTGATGGTGCTGGACCCACCAACATGTCAAGGGGATCTTCTCAGTAAGAGGTCCCAATTAGATCTCAGACCGTTTGGTGTAGGAGTCCTAGTAGTGGGTCGTAAGGTAATGCCTTGACCGTGATGTTGCACAGAGGCAAGTAAGATAACTCTGTCAGTAGCAAGGGTGTGACTACTATAGTGAGTCAAGGAAGGTGTATGGGAGGTTCTAACACATAAGGGGGGAGATAAGGGTGAAGGTGAGTTCCAGGTTGAAATGGATTAGTCCCAACTCGACTAGGAACACACAACACAAAATGACATACAAAACTTCCGATTGAGCAGTCCACTCGGATGCGGTAGTGATAGCATACAAGGTAAGATAACACGTACAAAACTCATGGATCAGTCTGAACAAGTGCAACGGTTGTTAGAGCAAGGTTCATGTGAAAGATCTGTCTGGTGTCCGGCAGAGCAGTCGACACGGACGGGACAAAATTAATAGCATATACAACACATTTGCAACAAGATTCATATAATTTCATATGATCAGGCTATACACATATACGTAAGTTAAACAACATATATCATTAAGACAACCAAAGCAGTCCAAATACAATAACAACATATGTATGAAAATGTGTTGGCTCTTATTATATAAAAAGTGTAAGTTCCAATCATACAATACATCCATGTACACTTGCTAGCCCCATCAGTGAAACGTTACAACCACATCCACCTGCTCCTCCAAATAAATGTACTAGCTCCATGTAGTGGAGAAGCCAAGGCGTGTTACAATACTGTCCAAGCTTTCTTCAAGGTAGTCTTAATAGAAGCTTGGCTGACCGAAAGCCTATACAATGAGTTATGAGGGACTATTTATAGTAAAGGGTGGGGTGACCCTTGACATTCCCCTTTGTGACAGTTCAACTACCCTCATGACTCTTCACCTACTCTATGATTGTTACATCTAACTATTGACACTTGACTTACACTTGACATGACTCAACACTACAATGCACATGTACTTATGTGAGACAACATGGCTGCCAAGCAAGACATCACTGACACTCGGTCCGCTGTGGTGAGACCAACTCTTTGACATGATTGTGATGGTGAAGGTGGTGAGTTTATGCCAAGCTTTGTCGTCTGTGATGGTGTGCATGCACCTCATGGTGACATCTTGCTAAAGCGAACTCTTTCCTCCATTACAACCGGTGCATTGGTTTGGCCCCTTCATCCAACTCGTCTTCTATCATGCACATGGTCTTCTTGGGTGTGGTTGAACTGACAACACACTGATGCATCCGTGTTGATCTTCAAGTGTGTGCTAGTGGTCATGCGCATCAACTTTCCAAAGTACATGTTCAACTCCAGTTGGACTTGCTTCTTGTCTTCGCCTTGGTGAGTGTGCTAAATGGGTTGGATTGCATGTGTGCACACAAAAGCATGCGTGCTGCTAAATACCTTGCATGCAATCAACAACACTGCTCACCATGTCCACTCCTTGCTAGCTACTGGGATGGATCTTTATCTTGTACGGGCACAGTTTCTTCCGTGAGTGAATGTTGCGTCCACTGTTGTCCCTGTTCCTGCTGCAACTCACTTGTCCATCAGTACAGCTTCATGTTCTTCCTTGAGTTGCTTCTTTAGCACATGCAACTCCTTCTTTGTTCCATTCCCTATCTTTGTGCGATTATCATGTAGCATCATCACCTCGTAACTTGAGTCTCCAAAGTTACTTTCATCATCTTGAGTTTGCAACTTTGTTCCGCCCCTGTGTTGTCAACAACCTTCCTCTTGCATTCATTGCAATCACTGCATTCACTACATTCATTGTGTTCACTGTGTTCGTTGCATTCGGTATGCTGCCTTCAGCTGTTGTTCATGATGCTGCTCGTTGTGATGCTTCTGCTTGATGTCCTTGTCTACAAACAACTTGATGCCTTCGTGATTAGGCAAGCCCATAGACACTTGATCGACTGCATCTCTAGGTGTGCTCTGAACAGTGTCTTCAACTCTGTTCTCTTGGAAACCATTATACCTACACTGCTGAGAAGTAGATGAGAACATGCAATTTGTCAGTCGAAAACCAAAATGAACTTTGAGAACTAATTTTCAACATACCTGTGTGACTGATCATGAAGGTTGTGCAATTTCGACCGGGGGTTCGAAAGACCGACTGCCAATGCTGCACAAGGAACAGTCTGGGCCGCTAGGAGACTGACTGACTGCTGGAACTACGCAATGCATAGTCCAATCTGGCTGTTGACTGCTGGGATTGCGCAATGTGCAATTCCAGCTGGGAAGGATTGCTGGCCTAGGGACATATTTGCACAATTTCTTGGGTCAAGCAGCCACTTTCCTCCAGAAATGCACAAAACAGTCCCAGAGGCTAGTGCTGGGAAGGAATGCATAAATTTGGAGAGGAAGGTGAGTCTTCCTTCTCCAGATTGCACAATGCAGCCTTGGTGAAGGCAGAGCTTGGGCCAAGGTTGGCCCAACTCGCCAACGAGCAACTGAAAGCAACTAAGACAGTAAATGCATGGTGACACTAAGTGATAGAATAAGTGATTGATAGTGCATGCAAAACATGAATGAAAGATTCAACAAACAAATCAACATGCATGTGGGTGAGGCATTTCACCGGTTGGGCGAATGTTCGTGCAAAATAGTTTCATGCATGCGACAGTAGTGAGATAGAAATGAAAACTGAAACAGAGATAGGACAAGCTAGTCTACATGTAGATGACAACAAGCGTTCAAGGAAATCAAGCAAATAATACTCCCACAAGAAAAAACAAAAAAAGCGACAGAAATGCAACACGAGGCATGGTAAGCGGGCTTACCCCAAAACAACTGAGTTGAATGTGCCAACTGCTCCTAGATGTGATGTGGGATGTCAGAGCTGTAAGGTTGATGTGAAGAATGAGCTCTGCAGCGTCTGGTTGATGAGTTTTGATAACATTGAGGTTTTGATGCGCATGCCACAAATATAGGGTAAGTGACACTTGGTGGGAGGTGTCTGAGTGGCTCCTTGCATGTAACCTCCAACTGCTAAACATAGATCCTTGAAACAAGGGATGCCTTTACAAGTTGCCTTAAGAGAAGTAGCCTATGCATGCAAGTCTTCTTTTCTCGGTCCCGGAGGGAAACACTCAACTCAGTTGCACATGCAAGAGGATGTTTGATTGCTTGAAGGAAATGCGCATTTCTGGCTAGGAGCTGGGTTGACTTCCCAGGAGATTTGCGCAATTTCTAGGTAGAGAAGCTGACTGTTGCCCAGATTTGTGCAAATTCTGGACTAAACAGACTTGCTGGGGAAATTTTCACAAATCCTACTGGGAGTGTTGGCAGGAAGGATTGCGCAATCCTGGAGCCCAGCAGGCTGCCAGAGAGGATTGCACAATTTCTGGAGGGAAGGATGGTTTCCCTCCAAAAATGCACAATTTTCAAGGGGAAGTTTCTCAACCTGCATCTGGACCAATTCCAGGTGAAAAACCTATGAGGGGAATGGAAAAAGTTGTGACCGATAGGATACCTTTGTGCAAGAAAGACACTAAAGCTTGCGAACTTGATAAAGCAAGGAAAGCTGTTGTGAAGGTTGGAAGGGAGGCTCCAAAACGAGGCTAAGGAAAAAATTTGGAGGGTGGTTGTAGCCGCTACAACACTTGGTGACACATGGTAGAACTCTAGCTCTCTGAATGGACCTTGTTCGTGAAAAGAAATTCTAACACCTTCGGAAGTATTGTTCAGTCCTCGGCACATCTTGGTTTCACACTAACTTGATTGAAAGATGTAGCATCTGCCAAGCCCTTGGTCAATTGACACACATTCCAAGCCAAGGCAACACAATTTTTTCGATTGGGGTTGAGGGGTATATAGGTGGACAAGCAGTATATTCATCAAAGTCTTACTTTCATCTCTGGTGTTGCTCCACTGCCAGCAGGCCTCGACAGTTCCCCGGTGGAGTCACATAGGAACACAAGCATGGATCCGATACTAGCTAGCCTGGTCAGTACCCCGACGGAGTTACTTGCATCACCTCCCTATGTAGGAAGCCTTTCTCTTCTTTCACCTTATTCATTTTTCATTTTGAATTTTTTGACTTTTCATTTTTCACTATGCATAGCACTTATTCATTTTAGAGGCAGAAGAGGGATCCCAACTTATTGAGAGCAGAAGATGTTGTTCCAGCAGAGAAGTAGTTTATTGTATCTCTGACATGCCTGTTAAGGTTTTCCCCCTCACCTTACTCTACTTGACTGGGCTGACAAGGGTTAACCCAAAAACAACCGACTAGAGAAGGTGATAGTAGTTAGTGTGCAAGTGTTGTGTTTTCACCAAGGTTCACTACGAATAGTATGTATTTTCCTTCAACGTATCATGGACTAAAAGTAAAAGGCTCGTCATACATAGGAAAGATGACATATAACCAAGTATTAATAGTTGTACAAGCCCTCTTGTACTTTTCCCAGCTCATTTCAAGAGTCATATATGGTTTCATGCAAAACTAACCTACGAACGAAACAAGTGAACTAACAAACAACAAAACAAAGCAAGAGCAGAAGAAAAGTGAAAGCGAAGCAAGTAGGCAAACAAGAATGCAAACAAACAAGAAAACAAAGCATGTAAGCAAACAGGTATGTAAGCAAGCCACTCAAAGCAAACACTACTCCTACTCCTACACTAATGGTGCATGGGACTGATCATGTGAAATGATACTTCCAATGCAGCCACTGGCACATTGGTAAACCCATGTTGGTGAAAGCTTGGTCCGCGAGAAACCCAGTTTTGCAAAGCAACAAACAAGAAAGATAAAACAATGAAGACAACCACACTTCGTGTTTTAAAGTGCCCACGGGACATAAGTGAGTGCAAGTGCATGACGGGCGGCCTGTGGACTTGTCATGGCATTGTTTGGCACTACATGCAACTTTGAAGCATAAGCACATTCTTGACTATGACAGGCAAGAAAACAAAAGAAACAAAGATAACTTGCGTCATGTACGAGTACTTGCAATGTAAAACTCCTCCAATGCATGAGCAATGGGATCATGCAGTTCGAGTGGAGGAAGTGTGATCTGTGAGTGAGATGGATATTCAATGCATATAGATGAGTGATGAGAAGCCTTGGGTGATTGAACAATTTCATGATCGGAAGTGAGACTAACCCCAAGAGGGCGAGGGCCTGACAAAACCATCATCTCGAGCTGAAGTGCCTCGATAGTCTTGGGTGTCTCAACTTCTTCATCAGGTAGATCATCATACACCAGTGGCTTCGAAAGATCAACTGCGATAGATTCATGATCATGATAAAAAATGGAAGAAAATGGATCACGACAGCCACGATCAAAAAAATAAATGAATTCTTCGACATCCTCATGATCATATGAATCGAACATAGGGGTAGATGAAAAGCGAGCAAAATCATCCTCTGTGTTTCGAGAAAAGACAGGTGAAGGATCAAGTGGGTTTTCAATATTAACTTATCCTCTCCATTGTCGAATGATGGACTAACATCCGGTGAGTCCTGCGAGTGATCAACAATGGGTGCATCCGTGGATGAAGACACACATGCAAAATCATGGATGGCAGGTTCACCAAAGAGGTTAGGAAAGAACGGAGGGGGCTCAGATGGAAGGGAGTCATCCCTTGTTGAGTGTTGATGCTCAAGATCCCACTCATACTCTTCATGAATGACAACACATGTTGGTTGTGCAACACCAACTTTGTCAATGGGTTGTTCCTCGTTCACAATAAGTGAAGAGTCTGGAATGGACGAACACAAGACAACATCATCCAGAGGAACACCCGAGTGCGAAGACGAAGGTCAAATAAAAGAATGCATATGAGAGCTTGAAGGACTCACAACCAAATCTGCATGAAAATTGAGTGAAGTGATGTTGGGAGAATGTGAAGGATGAACAGATGTGTGAGCATGATCCTCAACATCACTGGGCAATGGTGGAGCTGTTGAATGAGAGGAAGGCAGACAGTCAGTCGAGACAATGACCGCATCCACATGAGATTGCAGAGCTCCATCAATGAAGAATGTTGAGCAAGGGTTGATTTCAAACCTTCTCTTGGGATAGGCAGATTTATTAAGGCAATACTCGAACTGGTCCCAAAGATAAGAAAATTTCATGTGGCTCCTTGGAGCTTGAAACTGCAAGTCACGGAAGCGCTACCAAAAATCAATAACTGAATCATGCGGAGCCTTCCGTTGTTGTAACAATTTCTGCTCAAGATAGTCTGGATCAAAATGATAGAACATGTCTTCAATAAAATCACAGAAGTGCTTGAAAGAGTGCATGGTGTCATCCGGTAGGTTGAGCACCCAATGAAATGGAGATTTGCGAAGTGTGTATGCAAGCAACAAACCGGCTTGTTCTTCAGAAAACTCATCTTCCTCATGAATCATGGAAATAAAGTTATGTAAGTGCTCACGCTAGGCCAATTTGCCTTCACCATCATATGTATGAGTGGATAAGAGATTGAAAAGCTTCCCCATGATGGAGACATCTTCACGATTCAAAAACACCATGGGGGAAGAAGAGTGCAAGACTCCATGAAAGATGTGCAAAGGTTCAAAACTGGATGAGAGGACACATCTTGTCATCAGGCCCTCCTTCTAGCGCCAAAAATGTTGACGGTGTTGGACCCACCAACATGTCAAGGGGATCTCCCCAATAAGAGGTCACAATTAGACCTCAGACCGTTTGATGTAGGAGTCCCAGTAGTGGGTTGTAAGGTAATGCCTTGACCACGATGTCACACAGAGGCAAGTAAGATAACTTTGTCAGTAGCAAGGGTGTGACTGCTATAGTGAGTCAAGGAAGGTGTATGAGAGGTTCTAACACATAGGGGGGAGATAAGTATGAAGGTGAGTTCCAGGTTGAAAGGGATCAGTCCCAACTTAGCTAGGAACACACAACACAAAAGGACATACATAGCTTCCGGTGGAGCAATCCACTTGGATGTGGTAGTCACAACATACAAGGTAGGATAACACATACAACACTCACGGATCAGTCCGAAGGAGTGAAACAGTTGTTATAGCAAGGATCATGTGAAAGGTTTGTCTAGTGTCCGACAAAGCAGTCGACACAGACGAGAAAACATTAACAACATATATAACACATTTTCAACAAGATTCTTATAATTGCATACGAATCAGTTCATACACAAATACTTAAGTTAAACAACATATATCATTAAGGCAAACGAAGCAATCTAACTACAATAACAACATATGCATGAAAATGTGTTGGCTCTTATTATGTAAAGTGTAAGTTCCAATGATACAATACATCCATGTAAACCTGCTAGCCCCATCAGTGAAACGTTATAGCCACATCTGCCTGCTCCTCCAAAGAGATGTACTAGCTCTGTGCAGTGGAGAAGCCAAGGTGTGTTACAATACCGTCCAAGATTTCTTCAAGGTAGTCTTAATAGAAGCTTGGCTGAAAAAAAGCCTATACAATGAGTTATGAGGGACTATTTATAGCAAAGGGTGGGGTGACCCTTGACATTCACCTTTGTGACAATTCAACTACCCTCATGACTCTTCACCTACTCTATGATTGTTACATCCAAATATTGACACTTGACTTACACTTGACATGACTCAACGTTACAATGCACATGTACTCATGTGAGACAACATGGCTTGAGCAAGCCAAGCAAGACATCACTGACACTCGGTCCACTGTGGTGAGACCAAATCTTTGACATGCTTGTGATGGTGAAGGTGGTGAGCTGATGCCAAGCTTGGTCATCTGTGATGGTGTGCATGCACCTCATGGTGACATCTTGCTGAAGCGAACTCTTACCTCGATTGCAACTGGTGCATTGGTTCGGCACCTTCATCCAACTTGTCTCCTATCATGCGCATGGTCTTATTGGGTGCGGCTAAACTAGCAACACATAGATGCATAATGTCTATGTTGATCTTCATGTGTGTGCTGGTGGTCATGCACATCAACTTTCCAAAGTACATGTTCAGCTCCATTTGGACTTGCTTCTTGTCTTCGCCTTGGTGAGTGTGCTGAATGCATTGGATTGCATGCATGTGCACAATAGCATGAGTGTTGCTGAATCCCTTGCATGCAATCAACAACAATGCTCACCATGTCTACTCCTTTCCAGTTGTTGGGATGGATCTTTAACTTGTACAGGCGTAGTTTCATTAGAGAGTGCATGTTGGCCCATTGTTGTTCCTGTTCCTGCTACAACTCACTTTTCTGTCTATGCAACTTCATGTTCTTCCTTGAGTTGTTGCTTCAATACATGCGAATCCTTCTTTGTTCCATTCCCTGTCTTCGTGCGATTATCATGTAGCGTCGTCACCTCATAGTCTGAGTATCCAAATTTTCTTTCATCATCTTGAGTTTACAACTTTGTTCCACCCCTGTGTTGTCAACAACCTTCCTCTTGCATTCATTACATTCATTGCATTTGTTGCCTTCATTGTGCTCGCTGCGTTCGATGCATTCGGTATGCTGCCTTCAGCTGCTATTCATGATGTTGCTCGTTGTGATGTTGTTGCTTAATGTCCTTGTCTGTGAACAAATTGATGTCTTCGTGAGTAGGCAAGCCCATAGACACTTGATCGACTGCATCTTGAGGTGTGCTATGAACGGTGTCTTCAACTCTTCTCTCTTGGAAACCATTGTACTTGCACTGATGAGAGGAAGATGAGCACCTGCAATACTTGGGGACATGGAAACACTCATGGAAAGAAATTTGTCAGTCGAAAACTAAAATGAACTTTGAGAACTAATTTGCAACATACCTGTGTGACTGATCATGAAGGTTGCACAATTTCGGCTAGTTGTCGGGAGACCAACTGCTAAGACTACACAAGGCAAAGTCTGGGCTGCTAGGAGACTGACTAACTACTGGAACTGTGTAATTCAAAGTCCAGTCTAGCTGATGACTACTGGGATTGGGCAATGCACAATTCAGCTGGGAAGGACTACTGGCCTAGGAATAGATTTGTGCAATTTCTTGGGCCAAGTAGCCACTATCCTCCAGAAATGTTCAAAACAATCCTGGAGGCCAGTGTTGGGCAGTAATGTGAAAATATGGAGAGGAAGGTGAGCCTTCCTTCCCTAGGTTGCGCAATGCAGCCTTGGTGAAGGTAGAATGCGATCCAAGGTTGGTCTAACTCGCCGACAGACAAGTGAAAGCAACTAAGACAGTAAATGCATGGCGACACTAAGTGATAGTAGAAGTGATTGACAGTGCATGCAAAACATGAATGAAAGATTCAACAAATAGATCAACATGCATGTGGGTGAGGCAGTTCGTCGATTGGGCGAACGTCCGTGCAAAATAGTTTCATGCATGCGACAATAGTGAGATAGGAATGAAAATTGAAACAGAGCTAGGAAAAGCTAGTATACATGTAAACGCCAGCAAGCATTCAAGGAAATTAAGCAAACAATACTCCCACAAGCGAAAACACAAAATGCAACAAAAATGAAACACAAGGCATGGGAAGCGAGCTTACCCCAAAACAACTGAGCTGAATGTGCCGACTACTCCTAGATGTGATGGGGGATGTCAGAGTTGTAAGGTTGATGACTTTTGATAACATCGAGGTTGTGATGTGAATTCCACAAATCTAGGGGAAGCGACACTTGGTGGGAGGTTTCTGAATGGCTCCTTGCATGTAACCTCCAACTGCTAAACATAGATCCTTGAGACAAGGGATGCCTTTGCATGCTGCCTTAGGAGAAGCAGCCTATGCATGCAAGTCTTCTTTGCTCGGTCCTGAAGGGAACCAGTCAACTCAGCTGCACATGCAAGAGGTTGTTCGATTGCTTGAAGGAAATGTGCATTTCTAGCTGGAAGCTGGGTTGATCGCCCAGGAGATTCGCTTAATTTTTGGGCAGAGCAGCTGACTGCTGCCTGGATTTGTGCAAATTCTGGACTGAGCAGCCTTGTTGGGGAAATTTGCACAAATCCTGCTGGGAGTGTTGGCAGGCAGGATTGTGCAATCCTGGAGCCCAGCAAGCTACCAGAGAGGATTGCGCAATTTCTGGAGGGAAGTTTGGTTGCCCTTTAGAAATGCGCAATTTTCAAGGGGAAGCTTCTCAACTTGTAGTTGGACCAAGTCCGAGTGAATAGCCTGTGAGGGGAATGGATCAAGCTGTGACCGACAGGTTGACAGGTTGCCTTTGTGAAATAAAGACATTGAATCTTGTGAAGTTGACGAAGCAAGGCAAGCTACTGTGAAGGTTGGAAGGGAGGCCCCAAAATGAGGCTAATGCAAAATTTTGGAGGGTGGTTGTAGCTGCTACAACACTTGTTGTGAACAAGGAGCAACCCATTGACGGAGTTGGTGTTGCACAACCAACATGCACTATCATTCATGAAGAGTATGAGTGGGAGCTTGAACATCAACACTCAGTGAAGGATGACTCCCTTCTGTCTGAGCCCCCTCCATTCTTTCCTAACCTCTTTGGCGAACTTTCCATCCATGATTTTTCATGTGTGTCTTCATCCATGGATGCACCCATTGTTGATAACCCGCAAGACTCACCAGATGTTAGTCCATCATTCGATAATGGAGGAGATAAGTTACTCATTGAAGATCCACTTGATCTTTCACCCGTTCTTTCCAGAGACACCGAGGATGAGTTTGTTCACTTTTATTCTACCCCTCTGTTTGATTCGTTTGATCATGAGGATGCTAAATAATTCATTGATTTTTCTGATCATGGCGGTCGTGATCCATTTACTTCCATTTTTTATCATGATCATGACTCTATCACAGTTGATATTTCAAAGCCACCCATTTATGATGATCTACCTGATGATGATGTTGAGACACCCAAGACTGTTGAGGCACTTCAGCCCGAGCTAATGGCTATGTCAGGTCCTCGCTCTCTTGGGGTTAGTCTTACTTCCGATCTTGAAATTGTTCAATAACCCAAGGATCCTCATCACTCATCTATATGCATTGACGATCCATCTCACTCACAGATCACAATTCCTCCACTCAAACTGCACGATCCCATTGCTCATGCACTGGAGGAGTCTTACATTGAAAGCATTCGTGCGCAATGCAAGTTATCTTTGTTTCTTTTGTTTGCTTGCATGTTACAATCAAGAGTGTTCTTGTGCTTCAAAATTGCACGTAGTTTCACAAAACACCATGGTAAGTCCACGGACTTTCCGTCAAGCACATGCACTCACTTATGTCTTGTGTGCATTGTCAAACATGAAGTGTGGTTGTCTTCATTGTTATATCTTTCTTTCTTCCTAATTCGCACAACTAGGTGGCTCGCGGACCACCCTTCACCAACATGGGTCAACCAATGCGCCAGTGGCTGCATTGGAAGTGTCAGTTCACGTGATCAGGCCCATGCATCGTTAGTGTAGGAGTAGGAGTAGTGTTTTCTTTCAGTTGTTTTCTTGCATGCTTGTCTACTTACATGCTTTGTTTGCTTATTTGATTGCTTGTTTGTTTTCTTACTTGCTTTGCTTTCTCTTTTGCTTCTACTCTTGCTTTGCTTTGTTGCTTGTTAGTCTCTTGTTTGTCTCGTAGGTTAGTTTTGCATGAAACCACTCTTGAAGCGAGTTGGGTAAAGTACAAGAGGGCTTGTACAACTATCACCACTTGGTTATCTATCATCTTACATCTGTATGATGAGCTTGTTACTTTTAGTCCATGATACGTTGAAGGAAAATACATATTGTTCAAAGTGAATGTTGGTGATAACACAATGCTTCGCGCTAACTAACGTCACCTTCTCTAGTCGGTTGTTTTGGGTTAACCCTTTTCAGCTCAATCAAGTAGAGTAAGGTGAGGGGGAAAACGTTAATAGGCATGTCAAAGATACAATAAACTACTCCTCTGCTGGAATAACCTCTTCTTCTCTCAATAATTCAGGATCCCTCTTCTGCCCTTGAAATGAATAAGTGATATATCCAACGAAAATGAAAAATGAAAAGTCAAAAAATTCAAAATGAAAAATGAAGAAGGTGAAAGAAGAGAAAGGCTTCTTGCGCAGGGAGGTGATGCAAGTAACTCCATCGGGGTACTGACCAAGCTCGCTGGTAGTGGAGCCATGCTTGTGTTCCTATGTGACTCCACTGGGGTACTGTCTAGGCCTACTGGTAGTGGAGCAACACTAGAGATGAAACTAAGACTCTGACGACTATACTTCTTGTGCACTTATACACCCCTCAACCCCAATCGAAACAATTGTGTTGCCTTGGCTTGGATGTCTGTCGATCACCCCAGAGTCTAGCAGATGTTATATCTTACAATCAAGCTAGTGCGAAGCCAAGATGAGTTGAGAGCTGAACAATACTTCCGGAGGTGTTAGACTTTCTTTTCATGAACAAGGTCTATTCAGAGACTAGAGTTCTACCAATGTGTTGCCAAGTATTGTAGCATCTAAAAACACCCTCCAAAATTTTTCCTTAGCCTGTTTTGGAGCCTCCCTACCAACCTTTCACAACAGTTTGTCTTGTTTCATCAAATACTCAAGCTTCAGTGTTTTCCTTGCACAAAGGCAACTTGTCGATCACAGTGGATCCATTCCCATCATAGACTTGGTCCAGCTGGAGGCTGAGCAACTTCCCCTTGAAAATTGCACATTTATGGAGGGTAGCTAGCCTTCCCTCTAGAAATTGCACAATCCTCTTTGGCACCCTGCTAGGCTCCAAGATTGCGCAATCTTGCTAGCCAACACTCTGAGCAGGATTTGCGCAAATTTCCCCAGCAGGGTTGTTCAGCCCAGGATTTGTGCAAATCTGCGTAGCAGTCAGCTGCTCTACCCAGAAATTGCACAATCCTCTTAGGCAGTCAACCCAGCTCCTAGCCAAGAATGCACATTTCTCCCAAGAAGTTGAGAAACTGCATGCATGAACAATCCATTTGACCAGTTCCACCTGGGACCGAGGAGACTTGACTTGCATGCATGCATGACTTGCTCTTCTCGGAATAGCAAGAGACAACATGCAAAAGGAATGAGATCAAAATTATTTATTTGATGCATCAGAGTTCATTCATTCACATCGATCTTGGAGCTCTGACATACCACAACATATTCAGGACTCTTCGACACATCCGGCTCAGCTATTCATGGGTAAGTGGCCTCAACTTGTCTTTTTCAGCATTTCTGTCTCTTTTTGTGTATTTGCTTGTGTGAGTGTTTTTTGCTTTATTTCTTTGAACGCTTGCTATCGTTTACATATATACTATCTTTTCCTAGCTTTGTTTTAGTTTTTGTTGCTATCTCACTATTGTCGTATGCATGAAACTATTTTGCATGGATGTTCGCTCAACCAATGAACTACCTCACCCACATGCATGTTGATCTATTTGTTGAATATTTCATTCATGTTTTGCATGCACTATCAATCACTTTTTCTATCACTTAGTGTCGCCATGCATTGACTCAATGTCTTATTTTTTTTTTCAGTTGCCCATCCTCGAGTCGGGCCAACCTTGGCTCGAGCCCTACCTTCACCAAGGTTGCATTGTGTAATCTGGGGAAGGAAGACTCACCTTCCTCTCCAAATTTGTGCATTCCTATCCAGTACTAGACTCTGAGAATTTTTTGCACATTTTTGAAGGACAATGGATGCTTGGTCCAAGAAATTGTGCAAATCTGTCCCTGGGCCAACAGTCCTTCCTAGCTGGAATTGCGCATTGTGTAATCCCAGTAGTCAGCAGCCTGACTGAATTGCACATTTTGGAGATCCAGCAGTCAATCCTGCCTCCCAAACAGCCGAGACTTCCTTTTACGCTGTTCTGGAAGCCAGTCACCAAGCCTCCCAGTAAAATTTGTGCAATCTTGCTTGTTAGTGTCCCAGGTATGTGCTATGTCCTTCCCCGGATTTGCTTTGTTTCCACTAACATATTTATTGCCATGCTTGTTGCTTGTTTCCATATCTTTCAAGTGTTAATTTGTCTTAATGGATTCCAAGAGAACAAGATCATTGGACACTGATGGAGTTGCAGCTGGAGCAACAATTGAGCAGGTGTCCTCTAGTCTGCCAATCTATGAAGATACAAAGTTGTATCTAGACAAGGACATCAAACTGAAGTGGAAAGAGGTTAATGAAAAATTCGCAGGCACTTTTGGGGAAGACCTCGAAGACCGTCAAGTGTACGTGAACATTCAAAAGTCTGGCTTATACCATATTTCATGTATATACCCTGCGTTACCATGCGCAGACATGATTCACTCGATCATCTCTCACACTGACCCCGAGACGATGACCTTGAGCAGTGTCAGTGGGACGAAGCTTGCAACCTTATGGGCACGAGATTATGATGATATGTATCAGATGTTAGAGCCCATGACTGTCATGAGTCTTCCTTTCATCTTGCCCAACAACATAGGTAACTCCGGAGACATTCTAAAGGATTGGGTAAAGGAGGCACCTCGTTTCAGGATGACACACAACCAGATCTACAAGACAAAGATATTGAGGAAGGTGCACCAATAATTGGTCATATTTTCATGTCGACTGAGTGGACATGCGAACATTAAAACCTTTCCTCAGAGTTGGGTGATTGCATTGGACCAACTGGATAGAGAAGAAAGTCCATGCAATTGGTCTGGCATACTGGCTCATCAGCTGAAGGAACAAGTCACGAAGGCTCGACATTCACCCGAGGTTATGCATGTAGATATTTACATTTCTGCATACATCCTAGATGCATTCTGTGCCTGACATGAGTTCCCGGGCTTGGAGTGGGCATGGTCACCAACATAGACTGTTGTGAACACATATTTCAAGTTGTTGCCCGAATGCAGCTTCAGGGGAGTAATCATACGACTGTCTGACCATTTTGTCACCCCACTGTACAGTTTGATATTTGAAGAGGATCCGCCCTGCATGTCAAAGGAAGTAATGGAGGCGATGTTAGGCATTGCAAATTGGTATGCCTCACTACCCGACACTTTCATTCGAATGTTCAGTGCGGAGAAGCCTCTGCATGTTCTTCCAAAGTTTGCCTTGGACATATTGGTCATGCAAGAAGTAGCTTATCACATCTCAGAAGGATTGATGGCTAGACTGCAGCGGAAGAAGAAGGCACCTTGGCCCACTCTTCCATTGTAGATTGGGTTATATGAGATCCAGAGTATCAAGCAAGCGGATGTCGAAGTAGAACAGATGAAGAAGTACCCATTCGACCTTCGAAGCTTCAACCTGTATGACCCACATTGCATTGTGAAGGATCACTACATGAGAGTTCAATTCAACTGGATCCATGGGGCATTTCATTGGGCTAAGGAAGAATCATGGAGGTACTGCTACAATTCCTCTGAACCCAATGAACAAGTCGACTTCACTGTAAAGTGGTTAGAAAAGTATCATGAAGCAGCATCATGAAGAGCACCAGCAGTAGCAGCAACAATAGAGGCAACAGATCCAAGCATACCTGTGCACGACAAAGATAAGAGGAAGATTTTCGACCGCATGGAGGAGGAGCAAAGCTACAAGTTTCGAGAAGATCCACTTGTAGAACAAGCAACTATGGCTATTCAGGCAAAGAGGCAACAAGGCGACAAGCGCATCGCATGAAGGTAGAGGGATAAGAAGAGAATGGAAGAAGCAGAGAAGGAGTTGTGTGAGCTGAGGGAGAAACTCCAAAAAGAACAAGAGCTGCGCCAACGAGAGAAGGAAGAGTAGCAGCAATAGATATAGCAGGGGGTGCAACATGTGCAGGCAGACGAAGTAGCTTCTGTACAAGTAGTTGATTAATCTGAACAACTAGCATCAGGCGAACATGGTGAACCATCGTAGGGGCAAGAATTTTCTCTTGAGATAGAACAAGCGCTTGAACAGTTGGATGCACACCAACCTCATGCCTCACCAAAAAGAGGTCGACTCACCCACTTCAATGCATCCAGATGATGAGAAATTCTCGAATGACCAAGGAGGCAGTGAGATCCTTGGTGGTCAACTGGAAGTAGAGATGCACAACGTCTCCTTTGATGAATCTCATCATAGAGTTGTGCAGTATCATAGAGTATCGAATCTAGAGGACCAAACATCCCTTGCACAATTTGAAGAACAAGTAATCGTGACTGATGTGCATAAGCATCCAGCTGATTTGGCAGATGCAACTAGAGTGTATGCCAAAGCCACTAGCTCAAGTGTTCATTTCCTCATAGCTGAGAATGCGTGAATGGAAAAGGAACTGCAGGTGGCCAAGCAAGGAGGAGACTTGGTGAAAATGTTCGCTCGAGATGAACTGAAGAAGGAAATACTAGATGAAGTATTGTCACTTGATACAGTTATGTGAGCATTTTACTCCAAGTTTGGTATTGTGCATCGAGCGGTCATCCATCTCCACGGATGGCAGCAATGATGTGTGAGAAGAGCACGCATCTTGAAGAACATACATGATGTTGTTGATAACATGCAAGCATGGACGATGAAGTACAAGGGAGCCCCACTTCACTTGCAAAAGATGATGAGGGCCAATGCGGTCGAGCTGAAAGCATGTATCTTGAGTCAGATCCGGAACTATGAAGACCTACTGCAACTCATCACTAGCATACATGCTTCCCATGCACGAGTATTCAAGAGCATGGATGTTATAGTGCACACACATGTGATCGCATCACTTGGGACACTCACCCAGACGAAGACAAAGAAGCAAGTCTGATAGGAGCTTGACTCGTACTTCGACGAGTTGATGCGCACCGCCACCAGCCCAGACTTTCCTATTAGTGCAGACATCATGCACAAGTATGTTGTTGGTCCTGCCACATTGAAGACAATGATGCGCATGCTCTCAGACGAGTTGGATAGAGGAGCCTGAGTAGTGTATCCAGATGCTATGGAGGCAAGTTTTAGGTTTCAAACATATGTCACAGTCGAACACATAGACACTATCAAGGACTACCAATCTTGACATCAATATGTTACTATTAATTAGCATGAGGATTTCAAGGGGATCTCCCCGGTAATATGTCCCAATTAGACCTCAGACTGTTTGGTGTAGGAGTCCTAGTAGTGGGTCATAAGGTAATGCCTCGACCATGATGTTGCGTAAAGGAAAGTAAGATAAATCTGTAAGTCGCAAGGGTGTGAACATTGTAGTGAGTCAAGGAAGGTGCATGAGAGGTTCTAACACAGGTGGGTTGAGATGAGGGTGAAGGTGAGTTCCAGGTTGAAAGGGATCAGTCCTGACTCAGCTAGGAACACACAACACAAAAGGACATACACAGCTTCTGGTGGAGCAGTCCACTCGGATGCGATAGTCACAACATACAAGGTAAGATAACACGTACAACACTCACAGATCATTCCGGACGAGTGCAACGGTTGTTACAGCAAGGTTCATGTGAAAGGTTTGTCTGATGTCCGGTAGAGCAAACGACACGGACGGGACAACATTAATAGCATATACAACACATTTGAAACAAGATTCATATAATTGCATACGAATCATTTCATACACAAATACGTAAGCTAAACAACATATATCATTAAGGCAACTAGAACAGTCCAACTACAATAACAACATATGCATGAAAATGTGTTGGCTCTTATTATATAAAGAAGTGTAAGTTCCAATCATACAATACATCCATGTAAACCTGCTAGCCACAATAGTGGAATGTTACAACCACATCTGTCTGCTCCTCCAAAGAGATGAACTAGCTCCGTGCAGTGGAGAAGCCAAGGCGCATTACAATATTGTTCAATCTCTTTCCAAGATAGTCTTATCAGAATCTTCGCTAATCGTACTTTCAATCACTTCGACCGTCAAGAACTCAACAAAGAAATTTTGAAATTACGAAAAGCACCCGATGAATATGTTGAATAGTTTTACACACGCTTTTGTAATCTTGCATACCGATTCCCGAAAGATGATATTGATTGGGATTTCTTGATGGGAGATTTGAGTATCTTCTTCATGTATCCGAACCCCGCTCAGCACACTTCGTCGATGGAGCCGCGCAATCACAGGCAGGCACAATTTCTGTCACAAGTGATTGTCCGCCTTCATCTCATCCAACAACTCCACCACTGCGGAGTGATGTGGGAGATCATGCACAAACCTCTCTTGAACTGTCACATCCTCCCACCCCACCTGCTCTTGAGATTTGTGTAGATTTGGCTAGCAATCCTATTGGTTGTCACAGGGGATCGTTCCCTCGACATCCATCCTCGCATTTTGTTGATCCTACGGATTGTATTGTCTTTGTTCTCCATTCCAGACTCCTCACCTGTTGTGAATGAGGATCAAGATATTGACGGAGTTGGTGTTATGCAGCCAACCTGCACCATCATTCATGATGAGTGTGTGTGGGAATCTAAGGAAGAGCCCGTAGTGAAGGATGAATCCCTTCCAACCACCCCTCATCCACTTCATCCTAACATCCCTTGTGATTATGCCACTATTGATTTCCCCTGTGAACAATCATTTCCAGATGCTTCTACTTCCAATCATTCACAGGACACCTCGGATGTCAATATGCCATTACAGTATGGAGAGGACACATCTTCCTCAAAAAATCTATTCAACCTATCATTTATCTTTCTTGAAAAAATAGAGGGTGAACATCTTTGCTTCTCATCTACCCCTCTGCCCGATTCATCAAATCATGAGGATGTCAACAAACATCCTGAATTTTTTGATCTTGGTTATTGTGATCTATTCACTTCCTCATCTGATCACAATGTTGATTCAATCGTTGTTAATATATCCAAGACACTTGTCTACGATGATCTATCTATCAATGACGTCGAAACCCCCCAGACTATCGAGGCACTTCAGCCGAGCTGAAGGTTATGTCAGGCCCTCGTTGTCCTGAGGTTGGTTTCACCTCTAGTCAGGAAATTGTTGAAACACTCAAGGCTCCTCATCACTCTTTGTTTTGCATTGAAGACCAACCAAACACCCAGATTTCGTTTCCTCCACTCGAACTACACAATCCCATCGCTCATGCATCGGAGGAATCTTACACAGTAAGCACGCATGCACAACACAAGTGGTCTACCTTTCTCATGTTTTCTTGCATGTCACTGTCAAGAGAATGCATACAGTCAACATTTGCACATAGTGTAGCACAACATCATGGCAACACCACAGAATGCATGTCATGCACTTTCACTCATCTTTGTTCTGTGGTCACTTGTAAGTTCGGAGAGTGTTTGTCTTCATTATTATATCTTTCTTGTTTTCTAGTTCACACAATTGTCTTGTTCATGAACAATGCCTTCACCAGCATGGGTCAATCCATGTGCCGGTGGCTGCACTGGAAGTATCACTTCACGTGAGATGACCCATGCACTACCAGCTTAGGAGTAGGAGTAGTGTTTGCTTTTGAGTTGTTTGCTTGCATGCTTGTTTTCTTACTTGCTTTGTTTGTTTGTCTGTTTGCTTACTTATTTTCTTACTTGCTTTGCTTTCATTTTTGCTTCTGCTCTTGCTTTGCTTTGTTGTTTGTTAGTTCACTTGTTTTGTTTCATAGGATAGTTTTGCATGAAACCATGTATGACTCTTGAAACAAACTGGGTGAAGTACCGGAGGGCTTGTAAAGCTATCACTACTTGGTTATCTATCATCTTGCCTCTGTATGATGAACTTGTTACTTTTATTCCATGATACGTCGAAGGAAAATACGTACTATTCGAAGTGGACCTTGGTGAAAACACAACACTTGCGTGCTAACTAATGTCACCTTCTCTAGTCGGTTGTTTTTTGTTTAACCCTTGTCAGCTTGGTCAAGTAGAGTAAGGTGAGGGGGAAAACCTTAATAGGCACGTCAGAGGTATAATAAACTACTTCTCAACTGGAACAACCTCTTCTACTCTCAATAAGTCGGGATCCCTCTTCCGCCTCTGAAATGAATAAGTGCTATGCACAATTACAAAAATGAAAAAAGTGAAAAAGTTTGAAAAAATGAAAAATGAATAAGGCGAAAGAAGAGAAAGGCTTCTTGCGCAGAGAGGTGATGCAAGTAACTCTATCAGGGTACTAACCAAGCTCGCTGGTAGCAGAGCCATGCTTGTGTTCCTATGTGACTCCGTCGAGGTACTGTCTAGGCCTACTGGTAGAAGAGCAACACCAGAGATGAAACTGAGATTCTGATGACTATATGGATTGTGCACCAATATACCCCTTAACCCCAATCAAAACAACTATGTTACCTTGGCTTGGAATGTTTGTCAATCGACCAAGAGCTTGGTAGATGCTACAACTTAACATCAAGATAGTGTGAAAACAAGATGAGCTGAGAGCTGAGAAATACTTTCGAAGGTGTTAGACTTGATTTTCATGAATAAGGTCCATTCAGAGAGCTGGATTTCTACCAGTGTGTCACCAAGTGTTGTAGCGGCTATAACCACCCTCCAATTTTTTTTCCCTAGCTTCGTTTTGGAGCCTCCCTTCCAATCTTCACAGCAACTTGCCTTGCTTCGTCAAGATCACAAGCTTCAGTTTTTTTCTTGCACAAAGGTAGATTTCCGATCACAGCTTGATCCATTCCCCTCACAGGCTGTTCACCCGGACTTGGTCCAACTGCAGGCTGAGCAGCTTCCCCAAGAAAATTGCAAATTTCTAGAGGGAAACTAGCCTTCCCTCCAAAAATTGTGCAATCCTGTCTGACAGCTTGCTAGGCTCCAAGATTGCGCAATTCTACCATTCAACACTCCCAGCAAGAATTGTGCAATCTTCCCTAGCAGAGCTGCTCAGCCCAGAATTTGCACAAATCTGGGCAACAGCCAGCTGCTCTACGCAAAAATCACGCAAATCTCCTGGGAAATCAGCCCAACTCCCAGCCAGAAATGCACATTTCCTTCAAGCAGTCGAGCAGTCTCTTGCATGTGCAGCTGAATTGACCGGTTCCCTCTGGGACTGAGTAAAAAAAACTTGCATGCATGGGTTTCTTCTCCCAAGGCAACATGCAAAGACATACCTTGTTTCATGGATCTATGTTTAGCAGTCGGAGGTTACATGCAAGGACCATTTTAGAAAACTCCCACCAAGTGTCTCTTTCCCTAGATTTGTGGCATGTGCGTCACAACCTCGATATTATCAAAACTCATCAATCGTATGTTGTAGATCTCATTCCTCACATCAACCTTTCAGCTCTAAAATCTCACATCACATCTAGGAGCAATCAACACATTCAGCTCAGTTGTTTTGGGGTAAGCCCGCTTCCCATGCCTTGTGTTGCATTTCTGTCATCTTTTGTGTTTTTGCTTGTATGAGTACTATTTGCTTGTTTTCTTTGAACGCTTGCTATTGTTTACATGTATATTAGCTTTTCCTAGCACCATTTCAGTTTTCGTCAACATCTCACTACTGTCGCATGCATGAAACTGTTTTTCACAAACAGTGACCGATTTGGCGACTCGCCTCACCGACATGCATGTTGTTCCATTTTATGAAAGTTTCATTCATCATTTGCATGCATGATCATTCACTTATGCTCAAATTCAATATCAGAATGCATGATCATGCACTTATGCTCACACTTAGTATCAGCATGCATTCACTGTCCTATTTGATTTCAGTTGCCCGTCGGCGAATCGAGCCAACCTTGGCCTGGACTTTGCCTTCACCAAGGCTGCATTGCACAATATTGGGAGGGAAGGCTCTACTTTCCTATCCAGGAATGTGCATTTTTTCCCAGCACTACCCTCCAAGACTATTTTACACATTTCTGGAGGCAAATGACTGCTTGGCCCAAGAAATTGTGCAAATCAGTCCCGGGGCCTGCAGTCCTTCCCAGCTGGAATTGCGCATTATGCAATCCCAGCAACCAACAGCCAGAATGGACTATGCATTGCACAGTTCCAGTAGCCAATTAGCCTCCCAAAAACCCAGACTATGCCTTGCACAGTCTTGGTAGTCAGTCTCCCAACCTCTCGGCGGAAATTGCACAACCTTCATGATCAGTCACACAGGTATGTTGCAAGTCAGTTCTCAAGTTCATTTTTGTTTTTGACTAACAGATTGCTTGCCATGAGTGTTGCCATGTCACAAGGTATTGTAGGTGTTCATATGCCTTGCAGTAGTGTAGGTACAAGTTTCCAGAGGGCAGAGTCGAAGACACCGTTCAAAGCACACCTAGAGACGTTGTCAATCAAATGTCTATGAGCTTGCCTACTCATGAAGATATCAGGTTCTTCATAGACAAAGAAATCAAGATATGATAGCAGCAGCATCACAACAAGCAGCATCATAAACAGCAGCTGAAGGCATCATACCGAATGCAGTGAACGCAGTGAATGCAACAAGCACAACGAATGCAGCGAATGCAATGAATACAAGAGGACGGTTGTTGACAACATAGGGGCGGAACAAAGTTGCAAGATAAAGATGATGAAAGAAACTTTGGAGACTCAGGCTATGAGGTGATGGCGCTACATGATGATCATGCAAAGACAGGGAATGGAACAAAGAAGGAGTTTCATGTGCCAAAGCAACAACTCAAGGAAGAACATGAAGCTGCATAGACAGAAAAGTGAGTTGCAGTAGGAACAGGAACAACAATGGGCACAACGTGCACTCCGGATGAAACTGCACCTATACAAGTTAAAGATCCATACCACCAGCTGACATGAGGTAGATATGGTGAGCTGTGTTGTTGATCGCATGCAATGGATTCAACAACATGCATGTCATTGTGTGCACACATGCAATCCAACCCATTCAACACACTCACCAAGGCGAAGACAAGAAGCAAGTCCAACTGGAGCTGAACATGACCACCAGCATACACTTGAGGATCAGCACAAACACTATGCATCAGTGTGTCACCGGTTCAGCCACACCCAAGAAGACCATGCACATGTTAGCAGATGAGTTGGATGAAAGGGCCGAGCCAATGCACCAGTTGCAATGGAGGCAAGAGTTCGCTTCAGCAAGATGTCACCATGAGTTGCATGCACACCATCACAAATGACCAAGCTTGGCATCAGCTCACCACCTTCACCATCACAAGCATGTCAAAGAGTTGGTCTCATCACAGCGGACCAAGTGTCAGTGATATCTTGCATGGCTTGCTCAAGCCATGTTGTCTCACATGAGTACATGTGCATTGTAATGTTGAGTCATGTCAATTGTAAGTCAAGTGTCAATAGTTGGATGTAACAGTCATAGAGTAGGTGAAGAGTCATGAGGGTAGTTGAACTGTCACAAAGGGGAATGTCAAGGGTCACCCCACCCTTTGCTATAAATAGTCCCTCATAACTCATTGTATAGGATTTTGGTCAGCCAAGATTCTATTAAGACTACCTTGAAGAAAGCTTGGACAATATTATAATGTGCCTTGGCTTCTCCACTACACAGAGCTAGTGCATCTCTTTGGAGGAGAAGGGAGATGCGGTTGTAACGTTTCACTATTGGGGCTAGTGGGTTTACATGGATGTATTGTATGATTGGAACTTACACTTCTTTATATAATAAGAGCCAACACGTTTTCACACATGTATTGTATATGTTTTAAGACTGATCTTTAACACTTGTAATGCATGTTGCTTTAACTTGTGTTCTACATCTGAACTGATTCATTTGTTGTAATGCATAATCTATTAATGGAAATGTGTTGTATATGTTGTTAATTTTGTCCCGTCTGTGTCGACTGCTCTGCCAGACATCAGACAGATCTTTCACATGAACCTTGTTGTAACAATAGTTGCACTCATTTAGATTGATCCATGAGTGTTGTATGTGTTACCTTACCTTGTATGTTGTGACTACCGCATCCAATTGGACTGCTCCGCTAGACGTTGTGTATGTCCTGTGTGTTGTGTGTTCCTAGCCAAGTTAGGACTGATCCATTTCAGCCTGGAACTCACATTCACCCTCATCTCAACCCACCTTTGTTAGAACATCTCATACACCTTCCTTGATTCAATGCAGCGATCACAGCCTTGCTACTGACAGAGTTATCTTACTTGCCTCTGTTTGACATCGCATTCAAGGCATTGTAGTGCCAAAATGTTGATGGTGTTGGACCCACTAACATGTAAGGGGATCTCCCTAGTAAGAAGTCCCAATTAGACCTCAGATGATTTGGTGTAGGAGTCCCAGTAGTGGGTTGTAAAGCAATGCCTTGACTGCGATGTTGCATAGAGGAAAGTAAGATAACTCTATGACTAGCAAGGGTGTGACCATTACAGTGAGTCAAGGAAGGTGTATGAGATGTTCTAACACAATTGGGTTGAGATGAGGGTGAATATGAGTTCCAGGTTGAAAGGGATCAGTCCCAACTCAGCTAGGAACACACAACACACAGGACATACACAGATTCTGACGGAGTAGTCCACTCGGATGCGATAGTCACAACATATAAGGTAAGCTAACACGTACATCACTCATGGATCAGTCCAAATGAGTGCAACGGTTGTTACAACAAGGTTCATGTGAAAGGTCTGTCTGATGCTCGGCAGAACAGTCGACACGGAAGGGACTGCATTAGCAGCATATACAACACATTTCCATTAATAGATTATGCATTACAACAAATGAATCAGTTCAGATGTAGAACACAAGTTAAAGCAACATGCATTACAAGTGTTAAAGATCAGTCTTACAACATATACAATACATGTGTGAAAACGTGTTGGCTCTTATTATATAAAGATGTGTAAGTTCCAATCATATAATACATCCATTTAAACCTTCTAGCCCCAACAGTGGAATGTTATAGCCACATCTACCTGCTCCTCCAAACAGATGAACTAGATCCATGCAGTGGAGAAGCCAAGGCGCGTTACAATACTGTCCAAGCTCTTTTTAAGATAGTCTTATTAGAAGCTTGGCTAACCAAAAGCCCTTACAATGAGTTATGAGGGACTATTTATAGCAAAGGGTGGGGTGACCCTTGACATTCCCCTTTGTGACAGTTCAACTACCCTCATGACTCTTCACCTACTCTATGACTGTTACATCCAACTATTGACACTTGACTTACACTTGACATGACTCAAAATTACAATGCACATGTACTCATGTGAGACAACATGGCTTGAGAAAGCCATGCAAGACATCACTAACACTCGGTTCGCTGTGATGAGACCAACTCTTTGACATGATTGTGATGGTGAAGGTGGTGAGCTGATGCCAAGTTTGTTCATTTGTGATGGTGTGCATGCGCATCGTGGTGACATATTGCTAAAGCGAACTCTTGCCTCCGTTGCAAACGGTACATTGGTTCAGCCCCTTCATCCAACTTGCGCATGGTCTTCTTGGGTGCGGCTGAACCGGAAACACACTGATGCAAGGTGTCCATGTTGATCTTCAAGTGTGTTTTGGTGATCATGCACATCAACTTGCTGAAGTATATGTTCAGCTCCAGTTGGACTTTCTTCTTGTCTCCACCGTGGTGAGTGTGTTGAATGGGTTGGATTGCATGCGTGCGCACAATGACATGCATGCTGTTGAATCCCTTGCATGTGATCAACAACATTTCTTACCATGTCTGCTCCATGTTAGTTGCTGGGATGGATCTTTAACTTGTATGGGCGCAGTTTCATCCATGAGTGCAGGTTGTGCCCACTGTTGTTCCTGATCCTGCTGCAACTCATTCGTCTATCTGTGTAGCTTCATGTTCTTTTTGTAACTCCTTATTTGTTCCATTCTCTATCTTCGCATGACCTTCATGTCGTGTTGTTAACTCATAGCCTGAGTCTCCAAAGTTTCTTTCGTTATCAGTGGATCTACTTGATCTTGCAACTTAGTCAAGCCTCTGTGTTGTCAACAACCTTCCTCTTGCATTCGTTGTGTTCGTTGCATTCGGTATGCTTCCTTCAGCTACTATTCATGATGATGCTTGATGTGATGTTCTTTTTGTCATATCTTGATGTCCTTGTCTACGAACAACTTGATGTCTTCGTGAGTAGGCAAGCTCATAGACACTTAATTGACTGCATCTCGAGGTGTGCTCTGAACAATGTCTTCGACTCTGCTCTCTTGGAAACCATTGTACTTGCACTTCTGAGAGGCAGATGAGCACCTGTAATACTTGGGGACGTGGAAACACTCATGGTGAGCAATCTGCCCATAGAAAACCAAGATGAACTTGAAAATTGACTTGCAACATACCTATGTGACTGATCATGAAGGTTGAGCAATTTCGGCCGGGAGGTCGGGAGACTAACTGCCAAGACTACACAAGGCACAATCTAGGCTGTTAGGAGACTGACTGGCTACTGGAATTGTGCAATGCATAGCCTAGTCTGGCTACTAACTATTGGAATTGTGCAATGCGCAACCTCAGTTGGCAATGGTTGCAGGCTTAGTGACTACATTGCACAATTTTCTTGGCCAGCAGTCATTGTTCCTCAGGATTGCGCAAAGCAAGCCTAGGGAATAGCTATTGGGTAGAATTGCACATTTCTAGAGAGGAAGGTAGAGCCTTCCATCTCAGGATTGAACAATATTGTCTTGGTGAGGCAGAGTCCGGACCGAGGTTGGCCAGACTCGCCGACGGGCAACTGAAAGTGAATGTGAGTGTGAATACATGTTGATACTGAGTGTAACCATAAGTGACTGATCATGCATGAATATGTTGAGTGACAGATTCAGAAAATGGAACAACATGAATGTGGGTGAGGCGGGTCGCCGAATCAACGATTGTTCGTGAAAAACAATTTCATGCATGCAACAACAGTGAGATGTCAACGAAAACTGAAACAGTGCTAGCACAAGCTAGTATACATGTAAATGACAACAATCATTCAAAGAAATCAAGTAAACAATACTCACACAAGCGAAAACACAAAAAGTGACAGAAATGCAACACAAAGCATGGGAAGAGAGCTTACCCCAAAACAGTTGAGTTGAATGCGCCGACTGCTCCTAGATGTGAAGTGGGATGTCAGAGCTGCAAGGTTGATGTGAGGAATGAGCTCTATAGTGTTCAGTTGATGACATCGAGGTTGTGATACACATGCCACAAATCTATGGAAGCTACACTTGGTGGGAGGTTTCTGAAATGATCCTTGCATGTAACCTCCAACTGTTAAACTTAGATCCCTGAAACAAGGGATGCCTTTGCATGTTGCCTTGGGAGAAGCAGCCCATGCATGCAAGTCTGTTTTTCTCGGTCCTAGAGGCAACCGGTCAACTCAGCCACACATGCTAGAGATTGCTCGACTGCTTGAAGGAAATGCTCATTTCTAGCTGGGAGCTAGGCTAACTGCCCAAGAGATTTGTGAAATTTCTAGGTAGAGTAGCTGAATACTGCCCAGATTTGCAAAATTCTAGGTTAAGTGGCCCTGCTCGGGAAAATTATGCAATTCCTATTGGGAGTGTTGACTGGCAAAATTGCACAACCTTGGAGCCCCGCAGGCTTCCAGATAGGATTGTGAAATTTCTGGAGGAAAGACTGGTTTCCCTCTAGAAATACACAATTTTCTTAGGGAATTTACTCAGCCTGCAGTTAGACCATGTCCAGGTGAAAAACCTATGAGGGGGATGGATCAAGCTATGATCAACATGCTACCTTTGTGCAAGCAAAACACTAAAGCTTGTGAAATTGATGAAGCAAGGAAAGCTATTGTGAAGGTTAGAAGGTAATCTCCAAAATGAAGCTAAGGAAAAATTTTGGAGGGTGGATGTAACTGCTACAACACTTGGCAACACACTGGTAGAACTCTAGCTCTCTGAATGGACCTTGTTCATGAAAATCAAGTCTAACACCTTCGGAAGTATTGTTCAGCTCTCATCTCACCTTGGTTTCACACCAGCTTGATTGTAAGATGTAGAATCTGCCAAGCTCTTGGTCAATTGACACGCATTCCAATCCAAGGCAACACAGTGGTTTCGATTGGGGTTGAGGGGTATATTGGTGAACAAGCAGTATAGTCGTCAGAGTCATAGTTTCATCTCTGGTGTTGCTCCGCTGCCAGCAGGCCTGGAAAATACCCGCTGCAACACTTGGCAATAAACTGGTAGAACTCTCTGAATGGACCTTGTTCATGAAAATCAATTCTAACACCTCCGGAAGTATTGTTCAGCTCTCAACTCATCTTGGTTTCACACTAGCTTGATTGTAAGATGTAGAATTTTCCAAGCTCTTGGTCGATTGACACACATTCCAATCCAAGGCAACACAGTTGTTTCGATTAGGGTTGAGGGGTATATTAGTGCACAAGCAGTATAGTTGTCAGAGTCATAGTTTCATCCCTGGTGTTGCTCCGCTGCCAGTAGGCCTGGACAGTACCCCACAGAGTCACATAGGAACACAAGCATGGCTCTGCTACTAGCGAGTCTGGTCAGTACCTCGACGGAGTTACTTGCATCACCTCACTGCGCATGAAGCCTTTCTCTTTTTTCACCTTATTCATTTTTCATTTTTTTCAAACTTTTTTCACTTTTTTCATCTTTCTCAACTGTGCATAGCACTTATTCATTTCAGAGGCGAAAGAGGGATCCCGACTTATTGAGAGCAGAAGAGGTTGTTCCAGTAGAGAAGTAGTTTATATATCTCTGACGTGCCTATTTAGGTTTTCCCCCTCACCTTACTCTACTTGACTGAGCTGACAAGGGTTAACCCAAAAACAACCGATTAGAGCAGGTGACACCAGTTAGTGCGTAAGCGTTGTGTTTTCACCAAGGTTCACTTCAAACAATACATATTTTCCATCGACGTATCATGGATTGAAAGTAACAAGTTCTTCATACCGAGGTAGGATGACATATAACCAAGTAGTGATAGCAGCACAAGGCCTCTTGTACTTTACTCGGCTCATTTGAAGAGTCATACATGGTTTCACGTGAAACTATCCTACAAAATGAAACAAGAAAATTAACAAACAACAAAGCAAAGCAAGAGCAGAAGTAAAAGCAAAAGCAAAGCAAGTAAGCAAACAAGCAAGTAGACAAACAAACAAACAAAGCAAGTAAGCAAACAAGCATGCAAGCCACCGGCGCATTGGTGTACCCATGTGTTAGAAAATTATATATTATAGAGCAATGGAAACATAAAATATTTTAGAAATATAAACACAGAAAAACATAAAACAAGAGAGACACAGATATATGTGGTTCACCCAGTTTGGGCTATGTCCACCGAAAAACAGCCAGTCCTTCCTTTTATATTATCCAACAAACTAAAGAAATACAACCTACAACAAATCCGTTGTAATTCCCTCTTCACTCTCAATCTCCTCTCTCTTCCTCACTCAAAATACAGATCTACATAGACGTAATACAATTCCCTCATATATAGTGAGGTTGCCTTCTAGGGTAAAAAACCCTAAATTAAACATAACTTCTACCGTCAGATCTCTGCCTAATGAATGACCCAGATTGACTAAAAAATTACAACATTTTACAAGGCAGCCACCCCTGTAGCGAATATTTTACGGGCAGCGTTGTTGCCCCATTACGAACTAGGGTCCAATGCGGTGATACCTTTGAATATAGAAGATAATCAAGCTCCACACCCAACAATCTCCCACTTGGAGACTGATTATAGCAACTCCACCGCTACTTCATTTGTTGGACAATGACTCCACTTTGGACCTAACTGTTTCTCATCTTCTTTATCATACTTGAAGACCAATTGAAACTGAGAAGATTCTCAGTTTCTCCCTGGTTATAAATTTTGTTAACATATCTGCAGGATTCTGGCTAGTGTGTATCTTTTCCAGCTTCATCTATCCATCTTCCAACGTTGACTGTATGAAATGTACTTGAGTTGTATATGCTTAGTCTTGGAATGAAATGCAGAGTTCTTTGCAAGATGTATGGCACTCTGGCTGTCACTGTATAACTTTCCCAACTCCTGCTTCTTATCCAATTCATCCAGAAACCTTTGTAACCAAATCATTTCTTTACTAGCCTCTGTAGCAGCAACATACTCTGCTTCTGTTGTTGAGAGTGCAACAACACTTTACAGTTTTGAGACCCAACTGACAGTTGTTCCACCTACAATAAAAACATACCCTGTTGTGCTCCTCCTGTTATCTCTATCACCCGCCATATCTGCATCAACATATCCCTGTAGAGCAATATTTGAACCACCAAAGCATAATGCTTGATTTGTGGTAGCTCTCAAATACCTGAGAATCCACTTCACCACCATCCAATGTTCTTTTCCTAGATTGTTCATGTACCTGCTTACAACTCCCACTGCATGTGCAATATCAGGCCTTGTGCAGACCATTACATACATTAAGCTTCCAACTGCTGATGCATATGGAACTTTAGACATATGAGCCATTTCTTCCTGAGTCTTGGGACACTCCTCCTTACTTAATTTGAAATGGCTAGCCAAAGGTATACTAATTTTTTTTGCATTCTGCATATTAAATATTTTCAACACCTTTTCTATGTACTCACTTTGAGACAATGTTAATTTGTGATTCTTCCTGTCTCTAGTTATTCTCATATCGAGGATTTGTTTTGCAACACCAAAATCCTTCATTGCAAATGAGTTTGCTAATTTTCTTTTGAGCACATTTATTTCCTGCATGTTAGAACCTGCAACAAGCATGTCATCTACATACAATAACAATATAATATAGATTCCATCATTTTTCCTTTTGAGATAAACACAATGATCAGAGTGACATCTAGTATAACCTTGTTCAGACATAAACCTGTCAAATTTTAGATGCCACTGCCTTGGACCCTGTTTTAAGCCATACAAACTCTTCTTCAACCTGCACACTAGTTTCTTCTTCCCTTTTACCTCATATCCTTGTGGTTGCTGCATATATATCTCTTCCTCCAAATCCCCATGGAGAAAGGTTGTATTTACATCTAACTGCTCAAGATGCAAATCTTCAACTGCTACTAGACTTAAAATAGTTATGATTGAAGTCATTTTAACAACAGGAGAAAATATCTCATTAAAGTCTATACCCTTTTTCTGTGAAAACCCTTTCAACACAAGTCTAGCTTTATACCTTTTTCTACCTCCATCTTCTTCCTTCAACTTGTAAACCCATTTATTCTGCAATATTGTTTTACCTACAAGAAACCTGACTAAGACCGAAGTCTGGTTATGTGCTAAGGAGTCCATCTATTCTTTCATGGCTTTCTCCCACTTCTTCCTGGTTTCTGCCTGTACTGCTTCTTCATAACATTCTGGTTCACCAGAATCAGTCAAAAATACATAATATAATGAAGGAGAGTATCATTCAGGGGGTCTACTTATCTATGTATATCTTCTAACACCACTTTCAGGTGTTTGAGGTGCTTGTTGCTATTGCAGTTGTTGTTCTGGATGTTGATCATTATGATTTTCAGGCACCATCACTTTTTCTGTGATCTTGTTAAGCACTGTGTATTCTATGTTTTCTTTTTCTTGTTTCTTTTCCTGCAGTTGATCCTTATACAAAACCTTTTCATTGAATATGATAGCTCTTGTCCTAATGATTTTGTGTTTTTCATAATCATAAGAGTGATAACCAAAATCATTAACACCATATCCGATAAAGGTACATTTCTTTGATTTTGCCTCAAGCATTGTTCTATTTTATTTATTAATGTGGACAAAGGCTTCACAACCAAAAGTATTTAAAAAAGAGTAATTTGCCTTCTTACCTGTCCATGCCTCCTCTAGACTACCACCATCCAAGGAACTTGAAGGCCCTCTATTTATTTGATAAACAACAATATCTGCAGCATCTACCCAAAATTGTAAAGGCAATCCTGCATGCAATCTCATGCACCTTTCACGCTCCATGATTGTCTTGTTCATCCTTTCTGGCACCCCATTTTCTTGTGGTGTTCCTGGAACTGTCTTCTCTCTCCAAATTCCATTCTCTGAACAGTACCTGTCAAACTCTTTGCTACAATATTCACCTCCATTGTCTGATCTGAGACACTTCAACCTTTTTCCTGTCTCATTTTCAACCAAATCTTTCCATTTATTGAAAGTATCAAATACATCAGATTTATTTTGAATACAATAAATCTAGGTTTTTCTGGTTGCATCATCAATAAAAGTAACATAATAATGAGAGCCACCAAGAGATGATACCTGAGTAGGTCCCCATACATCTGTATGCACAAGCTCTAATTTTTCACTCTTCTTTTCTTTCCCAACTCTGAGGAATCTGACTCTCTTCTGTTTTCCATAAACACAATTCTCACATAATTTTAAATCAACATGCTTCAAACCTGTCAACAAATTTCTTGAGTGAAGAATCTGCATCCCCTTCTCACTCATATGCCCTAGCCTATGATGCCACAATGTCATATATTCTCCTGTAGAGGTTAAAGCATTAACAGAATTAGAAATACCATTGCATAAATACAATGTACCAACCTTTTCTCCTTTTGCTATTACCAGGGATCCTTTAGTGACCTTCTAGGTTTTATTTGTAAAAGTAGTCACATAGCCTTCACCTCCCAACTGCCCTATTGAAATAAGATTTTTCTTCAAATCTGGAACATGCCTTACCTCCTTCAATAGCCATTGATTTCCATTCTGTTGTTTTATGAAAACTGTACCCATTCCAATGATTTTACAAGGTTTATCATCACCCAATCGAACCTGTCCAAAATCTCCTTGAACATAATCATGAAAATGTTTCCTATCAGGTGTGGCATGGAATGAGGCCTCTGAATCTACCACCCAGGCATCAATAATATTTTTTAAAGAGAGAATAAAAGCATCTTGCAACACATCACCTATCACATTCACTTCATGATTGTTTTCTTGTTGCGCGTCTCCTTCTTTTCCCTTCCGAGACTTGCAGTCTTTCTTCAGGTGTCCTTTCTTCCCGCATTTCTAGCACACTATCCCTGATCTGGACTTAGATCTTCCTTTCCTTGACTTATTGTGATATCCTGGGCTCTTTCCTCTTTCCATTTTTCTTCCCTCGGTCTCTGCAGCCAAAGCATTACCTGATGTCTCACCTAAGCTTTTCCGTTGCATTTCCTCACTAAGGATTGCACTGACAACATCATCAAACTTTAAAGTACTAGATCTAGAGACAGAGTTACTAATGGCCATAACTAATCCATTCCAACTTTCTGGAAATGAGCGTAGAAATAACAGAGCTCTAAATTCATCATCAAAATTTAACCCTACAGAACTTAACTGACTGGTAACTGTATTAAATTCATTTAAATGATCAACAATAGATCCACCTTCTGACATTTTCATATTAAATAAATGCTTCATAAGAAATACCTTATTTGAGGCCAAGGTTTTTCCATATAGTTTAGCCAATGTCAACATTAAACCCTTTGTTGTCGTTTCCTTTGAAATATTAAACGCTACCGACGATGCTAGGCACAACCATATTGTTCCAAGTACCTTTCTGTCAAGAATATCCCATTCTGTGTCTATCATACTCATCGGCTTCTTTGCCTTTGTGCTCAATGGTTGGTACAGATCTCTCTGATACAAATAATCTTCCATCTGCATCCTCCACAGCTGGTAGTTTTGGCCATTAAATTTTTCGACCCTAAACCTACCATCTTCCACCACTGCTCCCACTTGAACCAGGAACCCTTCTCTCCTGCAAGTTTATCAGCCAAATATACCTTTGGCTCTGATACCAATTGTTAGAAAATTATATATTACAGAGCAATGGAACACATAAAATATTGCAGAAATAAAAACACATAAAACAAGAGAGACACAGATATACGTGGTTCACCCAATTTGGGCTACGTCCACGGAGAAACAGCCAGTCCTTCCTTTTATATTATCCATCAAACTGAAGAAATACAACCTACAGCAGATTCGTTGTAATTCCCTCTTCGCTCTCAATCTCCTCTCTCTTCCTCACTCAAAATACAGATCTACATAGACGCAATACAATTCCCTTATATATAGTGAGGGGTTGCCTTCTAGGGTAAAAAACCCTAAATTAAACATAACTTCTACCATCAGATCTCCACCTAATGAATGGACCAAATTGACTACAAAATTACAACACTTTACAAGGCAATTTTACATCTATTTTTAGCTTCGGGGATGCTGTAGTGAATATTTTACGGGCAGTGTTGTCGCCCTATTATGAACTGGGGTCCAATGCGGCAATACCTTTGAATACAGAAGATAATCAGGCTCCACACCCAACACCATGTTGGTGAAGTCAAGGTTCGCGAACAAGACAGTTGTGTGAACTGACAAACAAGAAATATGTAACATTGAAGATAAACACACTCCAAGCTTACAAGAGACCATAGAACAAAGATGAGTGATACTTCATGGCATGCATCCCGTGGTGCTGTCATGATGTTGTGTTACACCGCATGCAGATGTTAAGTGTATGCATTCTTTTGACTGTGACTTGCAAGAAAACATGAGAAAGGTAGACCACTTGTGTTGTGCATGTGTGCTTGTTGTGTAAGGTTCCTCCAATGCATGAGCGATGGGATCATGTAGTTCGAGTGGAGGAAGTGAAATCTAGGTGTTTGGTTGATCTTTAGTGCAAAGTAGAGAGTGATGAGGAGCCTTGAGTGTTTCAACAATTTCCTGACTGGAAGTGAGACGAACCTCAGAGAGTGAGGGCTTGACCTAACCATAAGCTCAGGCTAAAGTGCCTCGACAATCTGGGGGGTTTCGACCTCATGGGCAGATAGATCATCATAGACTAGTGTCTTAGATAGATTAACAATGGTTGAATCAACATCGTGATCGGATGAGGAAGTGAATAGAGCACGACAACCAAGATTTGAAAATTCAGGATGTTGGTCAACATCCTCATGATTTGATGAATCAGGCAAAGGGGTAGATGAGAAGCAAATATGTTCACCCTCTGTGTTTTCAAGAAAGATAAATGAAATATTGAATGGATTTTTCGAGGAAGATTTGTCCTATTCGCACTGTAATGACAGGCTGACATCCGAGGTGTCCTGTGAATGATCGGAAGTAGAAGCATCCGAAAATGAGTTTTAACCGGAGAAATTAGCAGTGGAAGAATCACAAGGGATGTCAGGATGAAGCGAATGAGGTGTGGTTGGAAGGGTGTCATTCTTCACCGTGAGCTCTTCTTTAGATTCCTGCACACACTCATCATGAATGATGGTGCATGTTGGATGCATAATAACAACTCTATCGACAGCTTGATCCTTGTACACAACAGGTGAGGAGTCCAGAATGGGAGAACACAAGACATTACAATCCGAAGGATCAATAGAACGCGAGGACAGAGGTTGAGGGAAAGATTTCACGTGACAACCAATAGGCCTGCAAGCCAAATCTGTGTAAATCTCAAGAGAAGGTGGGGTGGGAGAGTGTGACAGTTCAACAGAGGCATGTGCATGATCTCCCACACCACTTCGCGGTGGTGGAGCTGTTTGATGAGGTGAAGGCGGACAGTCACTTGTGATAGCGACTGGGTCTATCTTTGATTGCACAGATCCATCACCGAAGTGTGCTGAGTGGGGTTCAGATATGTGAAGAAGATACTCAAATCTTCCATAAAGAAATTCCCAATCAATTTCATCTTCAGGAAATCGGTATGCAAGATTACAAAAGCGTGTGTAAAACTGATCAATGGATTCATCAGGTTCTTTTCGTAATTTCAGAATTTCTTGATCAATCACTTCATGATCAAAGTGATTGAAAGCACAATCTATCTCTTTGACCAGATGAACAAGAGAATGAATAGATTTTTTGGGCAGTGTGGCACACCAGTGCATTAGGTGCCCTTGAAGTGTGTAGATGAACAACACGCAGCTCATGTATTCCTCAAAGAGTCCATGTCTTTCGCATGAGCCTATAATGCCGACTGTGAGCCTAACCAAGGCTACATAGCCTCCACCATCATATGCTTTATGAGACAAATTATCAAGAGCTTTTCTGAGACAATGAACTCATTTCGATAGGAAATGCACTCCGAAAGAGCAACTCGGTAGGTAGTCATGATAGATGTGTAGAGATTCAAAACAGATGTGAGGACTCAGCACTAGAAGGATGTCGAGGATGTCGAGAAATATGTGTGATCAAGGGTATAATATCTTGTTTGACTCTCGGAAGTACGAAATCATAGCAGAAAACTAAGGAATATTGGTTGCAACACCCATAAGAAGACCAAACAACATATACGTTCTTGATCAAGCAGAGCAGAAGGAATTTTCATCCAAGAAAAAGAGTCATAAGGACAACAAAGAAGGCAAGGATAAGAAGACAAAAGTCATGTTAAGGGGGAGAAGTCCCAAAGACATATGCCATCCTTTTCCATTGATGTCAAAGGGGGAGAGAAAAGGAAGTGCAACATGGAGATGAAGGAAGTGAAGCATGGAGACAAGGGGAGCATGTGTGTTGACATCAATGACAAAGGGGAATTTTGTTGGAAAAATTGTCATTGATGTCAAAGGGTGAATGGGTCAACATTCATTTGATGATTTGTGTGCACCAATCAAGTGAATTTGGTTACAACAACCTCCTAGATTGATATACCCATCCATGCCATTTCGTTTGATAGGTGGCACATTTTGTGGGTCATCTTGGTTGGAGAGATATTAATTTTTAAAGTTTGATGTCCCAATTAATGGCTTTTTCACCAACATCTTTCCCCTCAATTTTATGACCTTAAACATTTAGTTTTGTCCCTAAAAGAAGTGACTTGGATCAACTTAAACCCATGTGTTCTAATCATCTTTGAAACACGATTATACGAAGGTAAAAAAATGATTTTTTTTTAAGTATCCAAGGCCTTCTCCAATCAGTTCAACTAATCTCCCTCAATTCATCCTTAATTCAATCATGAATTTTCATAATAACATCATAATTTTTCTTGAGTCGGTTCTAGTTAAGGGGACCTCCAAAGCTCACTATAAATACATCCAACCGTTGGCATTCTATGAGCAAGAATTTGGTGATTGATCTAATATTTAAGGAGTAGTCTAGGACAAATATCTGAGACCTTGTGCTTAAACAAAAAATTAGAAGGAAGGAATATCAAAGGTTCTAAATACTATACTTGATTGGCTTTGAAGTTTTGTGGAAAATATCATTAGTTTTGACAAATTTTCACATTGATATTGAGGTGATTTTCATCCCTATTTAGGGAAAGCTCTTGATGTCAATTCAGGTTGCCTGAGTCCCAATCCAAGTTTGAGACAAACTATGAATAAAATCCAAGGCATATATCTCCCCTTTTGGAAATTTCAACCATTATTTTGCAGCCATTTCGGCCTATACTATGGCCCTAATCCAGCACTGTAGTAGAGACTAAGTCGAGTTCTATCATTGAGACATAAGTCAATTTTTGGATCATTTGAGGAAGTTCAAAGTGAGTTTGAAGTTGTCTACATTCAGTAAGAATTTCTGTTTTTATTCTATCCTTCATTTTAAAGTAAAATGGTTTAGTATACCTTTGTAAAATACTCCATTTAAATACTAGAAAATAACATTTTTTAGATCCCTCACCGAATCTATCTGAGGTCTCATTCAGGCTAGCTCTATGATCAAGATCTGGGGAAGGTTTTGGCCCTGGTTAAAGCACATCTAAAGCCATATTTGGAGTTTATATTAAAGATACTTTTGTAAAAGTAAAGTAGACCCTTTGTGTGTCTCTTTTACATGTTCTAGAATAGTCCTTGACACTTGTCCTGAAGAAATTTTGAAGCAGCTCTTGTAGAAGTTTTGGAGTAAGCCTTGATAAATTTGAAGAAAACCTTAAGATCATGTGTTGAGTCTTGAAAATGTCATTCATTTCCATTACACTTTCACTATTATATCCATTATATCACCTCCATTTCACTACTATGTTACCACATTCATCCCACTTTCATTATCATTGGGCCACATTTATGTTTTTCCAATCTTTATTAATTCTAAGCCTTTTAAGTGAATTTGTGGTTAAAAATTAGAAAATAATGTGCATATGCTTATACCTAACAAATGGGTTGAGATTTTTGACATGTGTAGGTTTAAAGGAGGCTTCTAGAAGACCCTTATGTGGCACTCTAAGGCCAAATTCGAATTTGAGTGGAAAGAATCATGGGATCATGAGGATATGTGTCACACCTCCTAATTGTATTGTAACTCTAAGAAGACATGTGTCTTATCAGTTCCTATTTTGATTAGGACTCTAGAGGTAGAGGGAGAGATTCATGGACTCTCATTAATGAGATGGCTCTCATCTTTTTGTATAAATAGGAGATCTCTCTCCTTCATTTGTTAGCTTAGAGTTTGGAGTTCTTAAGTCTTTTTAGCTTGTGAGTTTGTAGTTCTTCCTTGATGGCTTTTGAAAGCTTTGGAGAGCTTTGTTGTACTTTGTAATTTTGAAGAATTTGAATAAAGCTTTGATGTTCTCAACATGGAAGGAGATGTGAAGTAGATGTCATGGAGCATATTAGAATGTAAGGTAGAGTAGATTTCATTTTGTAAATTTTGCTTTGATTTCATTATGTCATTTGATTGCTTTCAAGTTTGATAGATTAGATTTTTCATTTTATGCAATTTAATTTCATGCAATTTAGATATCATATTACTCCATTTGTTTATGATTACCTTCCTATAGCCAAGCGACTCAAATAGTGAGGAATCAGAATATTATTTGATGTAATATGATTTAGTTTACTTTTCTGCAAGTTAGTGATTAGATTACTCATGTCATTTTCGGTTACCTCCTATAGCCAGAGCGAGTCGAAAGGTGAGGGATTGAAGTATGAATGCGTAGTTTGATCTTAGTTTCATTTTATGCAATTTAGATATCAGATTACTCAATTTGTTTATGATTGCCTCCTATAGCCAGAGCGAGTCGAAAGGTGAGGGGTCAAAATATGGGTTGATGTAATATGATTTAGTTTACTTTGCTTACAGTTTTTGAATTGCTTTAAGTTCAGTTTTCTTTTTATACAGTAGCAAGGATACTGGGTTTCATAGTCACTAGCTCATTGATTGGTTGTTGCATTCCATTTTGATTGAAGTAGCTGCATATTTACACTTTTGTTTAAGTATTAATTCCATCAATAACATGTTTTGAGATCTTTTGAAGTGCTAAGTTTTGGAAGTTACCATTAGGGACATAGGCCTTGTCTTGAAATCTCTATCCATACTTGTCCTTTAAAAGTATTCTTAAGACCTTAGAATAGGATTTCCATTTGCATTAGACACTTTAGGAAACCAACAAAAACAAAACCCCAAAACAAAATAAAATCTATAAAACAACGAAGTAAGAAAAAGGTTAACTAAGCACATATGGTGCACCACACTTCATTAGTTTACGATACCCGGATTGATAATTTATGTAGAGCAATTTAAGACATTAGCTTGACTAGACATCATGTTTGAAGCATACCTTGAGAGCATGTTTTAAGTATTCCTTGAGAGCATATTTGAAGTAGGCCTATGATGATTTGAAGTGGACTTTCATATAGACTTTGTTGTTTGTAGTAGACCTCTTATGGAGCAGACTTTGTCACTTGTTTTCAAAAAAGATCTTTGGAGTAGTCTTTGAAGTCTTAAGAAACCCTTGTTGAAGCAGAGATTGGTGGATGTCTTGATAAGCCTTGAAGAAGACCTCTAGTGAAGTTGTGGAGCAAAGTTTTTGAGCTAACCTTGAAGAACTTGTGAGGAAAATCAAAGGTTGAGTAAGGGCGCTTGCATTGATGATCTAAGGGTTTGAATGGTGTTGTAATTGGGTCATTGTCCCTCGTAAGGGAACCCAAGAAGTTTTATTTTATCTTTTTATTATATAGGGTTGTAGTTTGGTGCTAGGGAAGGAAGTTGTAGCTTCCTTCAGGAGGTTGTTGCCTCCTTCCAATGGGAGCTAGTAAATATTGGTGTTGTAGCCCTTCTAGTTGTGGATGGTAAACCATAACTTGCAGCTTCCCTTGTAATATAAATATATTGTTCATATATATTTTGTGTTCTTTTGATGTAATTTTATTGGTAAATTGTTTTGATACTTAATTTGTTGAAATCTATGAAATGTTGGTTCACCCCCCCCCAGTATTTCCAACACATTCATCTGGAAAGGGTAGCAAGGTATTTTTCTAACCATATTTATCAAGAGTATATTTATTTCTTCTTCCATCATGGATATCTTTCCTATCATATTTCCATGGTATTCCCTAGAAAACATGGAAAGCATCCATAGTGTTGATAGTCCCACTTGTCCCCAAATTCTTAGCACCTAAGTGTTAAGTGAAACAGTCCATAGGACTAATTCTATGACCAAGGAATCAATACCAAAGGAACTATGTATGTCATCTCCCTGCAACCACCAAATATCTCTTCTTTTAACTCAAGACAGTGAAAAAAACTAACGCGGTTATGTGCTAAGAAACTTACAACTACTATGAAATGGTTTTATTTGTCAGTTCTAGATGTTAATAGAGCCACTCGATGCTCATTGGCACTCACAATCTTTCAACACTTCCAAAATTGGCTGGTGGTAATTATTGATGTCAATTTCATGAAAGGTTATGTTTGCCAATTCTATTAACTGATGAGACCACCTCATGCTTGTCACTTCTCCACAACCTTTGGTGCTTTCCCAGTAGGGTGGTGGTAGTAGACAGGACTATAATTAACGTGAAATAGTCTGTGTATCGGGCTCATTAATTGATGGAAGTTCCCAAGGCTTGTCGGATTGAGCTAGCAAAGGTGTTTCAGTAACTCTTGCTATCCTCTAATGGTCGATAGATGATAAATAGGAAATGAAGATGGGAAAATGTCTATTAGTTGTCATGACTTCCAGATGATTGTCGGATCAACCCAGGAAAGATTTTCTTGCATCAATCCTTCTCTGATGGTGTAAGAAATCAAATTTTGGTTAATTTCACTCACTGAGCCTTTATCGTTGCGGCTCAAATCTTGACCTCTCTGCACTCGCTTGATCAACCTACTAAAGCACACATCAGATATGCAACTCAATATGTATTCAACCAATGATAAATTCATTCAAACATACAAAACACACAACATATTTGATATTATTAATAAAGGAGTTACAAGATTGAGCTTAGTTCAACTTTGTCTACAGGTCTCTCTCCTATCTATCTCTCTTCTTTCTTTTTTTATTTTCCTCGCACTACTTTCTCTCTCCCTTTCTCTAATTTTATCTCTCAATTACATATGAAAACTCTTTTTCTGTAGAGTTCTTATACAAATCTAATAAATTCAATATAATTCCAAAATTATCTAACAAATACCTAATTTAGCTAATTTATCCCTTTTACATAGAAATTAAGTGACACTCAACTAACTTCCTAACAAATTAAAATCCTTCTAAACTAATTAAAATATTACAAATTAAATGACTTAGGGAACCAAACTTCCCTTGGTAAAAAAATTAGGGAACCAACTCCCTTAGTAAATGAATTTTGAGTCAAGAGGTAAAAAAGGTCTTGGCTTGTAGACGCTCCTACATCACCCATGATGCATAAAAAGAGGCATACATAAAGGATGAGTACTTCAAGGTGGTGTTTCAGGAATTGCAAAGCCAAATTCACATGCATGATGGTGAAAACACATTGACTATCATATTCTTAGATAATTTATATGTTATTTAAGGTTATTGATTGAAACTAATCAGAGAGGCTCACACCTCCATGATTGTAGGGAATTTTCAGTGTAGGGAAGACACTGGCTAACTTATAAATTTATGTGTATTGGCCCAGGATGCAAGAAGAGGTAGTTATGTTCATAAGAGGACGCATTATTTGTTGTACTAGCAAGCTTAGTAATAGGAAACATGGTCATTATCATCCATTTCCTCTACCCACTGGTCCTTGGAAAATAATTTACATGGACTTTGTGAGAGTTTTACCAACAACTAGGAAGGAACATGACTACATATTCATGGTATTTGACATGTTTAGCAAGATGTGTGTTCTAATGCCTTTTAAAAATAACATCAATAGGAAAGAAGCAACGAACTTGTTCTTTGGACATGTTTGTGTGCACATTGGGATACCAAGGAGCATCATTTCAAATAGGAGAAAAAGGTTTCTTAGTGCATTTTGGACTACATTGTGGGAGAATATGGACATGAAGTTGAAGAGGTCTATAACATTCCATCCATAAACAAAGGTAGCCAATAGGATTTTGTTGCATATTTTAAGGGGTTACAATCAAAAGCATTCAAAGGCTTGGAAGAAAATCTATTATTATATGTTAGTCTTATAACTTATCAATCCCTAGTTCTACTAGTAAGTCCCCATTTGAAACATGTTTTGGATATTTCCACCTTCACCTTTGTATATTACATATGGAAAGCAAGGAAAGATGATGGAGGATCTCACTAGGATGCCTTAAGGTTAGAAAAAATTGTTGAGAAGATCATATAGATCCATCTTAAAGTATAGGAGATAGTGCATAAGTAACGAGAAAAATACAAGGCTAGACATGATCGACACAGAAAAGAGAACTCATTCAAGGTGGGAGATGGAGTATGGTTACAGTTGAATAAGGCGAGGCTACAGGGTTCTCGTAAGAAAATAAAATATCCTTGATATGGTCCCTTTGAGATATTGGAGAAGGTGGGAGATAATGCCAATAGACTCAGTATACCCCCATGCATTCACATTTACTCAATGCTGAATAAAGAGAATCTGAAACTGTATGATCCTTCCATGCTAGATCAGGAAGAGGAACATCTTAAATTTTGTAGAGGATTTCATACCAGATGCTCAAGTAGAGTTGATAGAGGATACAATTTTCTAGAACATGTCCAAAACTACAAGACAAGGGCAGCATGAACTTCGGCAGGTTTGGTTGAAAGGATAGCTTTCAACAAGGCTAAATGGTACACTCAAGAGAAGGTGGAAGAAAAGTTTCCTCGCCTCATTTAGTAGAATATTTTTCGGACCAAAATCATCTCAAAATGGGGAGTATGACCCATATTGGATGAGTATATTATTTTTCATCCATCTTGATGTTTTCAGAGTGGAAAAATCAAAAGAATCAACTCACATGACCATTTTTATCAGTGGGTTCCAATTTGGTGAATTGGGGTCTAAAACCTTCCCAAATCACTTTAATGCATCAAATGTAATTTTTTGGGTAGTAATACTTGTATTTTTAATTGCATCATCCCTATCTCTATTCTACACAGAGATAGCCTTCCAATAGTGCAAGAATTGCCTCAATCAGGGTCCATATGAAAAAAAAATTGCCACTTAGAAGTTAGCCTTCCTATTTTGACCACCATGATTCAAGAGGATGTCATATTAGCCTCGCGTTATTCATGGAAAATGCTAGACATGTGATCATGATGAAGAAGACTTTAGAAGAGTCCATACTCTAACTCTAGTATGTCATTAGGTTGTGTTATAACCAAGCCACTAGGAGGAAAAGGGTTTCATTCCATTTGAGTGCATTTTGTTCCATATATGAGAAGAATAGTTGAGAGAAAATAGAGAGAGAGAAATGATAGATGATTTGTGTAATGTAGCACCCCATGGGCCACAGGTATCACTCCTTTTTACTTGCATCCATTTCCATTCAGAGAAAGAGAGAGGAGAGTAGCCTCACCTTCTAGTTGGGATTTTGTTGGGAAAAACAATTGTTTTTTTTTTTTTAATTTAGAGCAACAAATTTGACTCTCACATTAATTGTCAATCCAAGTAGGATTTTTTTTTATTTCAAGTCTATCATGAAAAGTACATGTAACGACAAATGGTGGATAGTGTTAATGAATCTCAAACTCAATCGTTGTAATAAAACTCTCAGTAATCCAACATTCAAGTTGTTACACTCTCACACCTTACTCACACTTTCAGAAAATAAACACACAATGAAAAATAAACCAATTTGTCACACAATCACTCTTATTCAGAAAGAAACAACACTCTTGGAAACCATTCACTCAAGAAAATTTTGAAACACACATTCAAAAAAAAGAAACACACCATCAAAATATAATAGGAATCAAATAATTGTCACACTAACAAAGTGACTAATCCAGGACCAATGTTGTTACACAATACATAGGTTAGAATTATGAAATCATTAAAGAATGAACAAAATTAGCAGTAACAATAATCATACATGAATCATAATTGAGAGGAAATAAATCAAGTTGTTACAGTTCCTTCCTAACCGGCGATCCTTGCTAAAAAGGAGGGTCGTTCCTTCTTGGTAGGGGTTGGTACCACACAACACACAAGCTAGTCAATACAAAGGTATGGCACCATGAATGATTGAGATTTGCATTAATGAAACATACAGGGTTACAATGTTGGTGCTCCCTCTATACTTTCTATGTATTCCTATATCTCTATATGTTTCACAAGAAGAAGGCACACCTTTTTATAATTTCATATTACGAAGACGAGATCATCATGAGAATCTCTCGATTCTCATGTGATCTAAATTGAGAATACATATTAACAATTTGATAACAATTTCCATGGTTGGGATAAATTTGTAATACTTTTCCAAATTACAAGGATTTATCTATGGAAAATCCTAACTATAACCGTTGGAGGCTCTACTCAGACTATTTAGCATGCATAGCTGGATCTGTTTCTTCAACTTGTCCTGACGATGAGCCACACTGGTTGGTTCGAAACGCTTCGACAAATGTCTCTCTTTATGTGATTTACGCCGAAGTTCTACTTATAAATCCTAACTACTTTAGTTGTGTTGTCCATGAATATCTCCTTTGGTGGTTGCGTTGCTCAAATTCTATTATGTCAAGAAAATTATTTACATGGAGTTATACATAGGGCTAATCTCAAATGGAGACTATTTATCAATCATATCTACGGGCTACTATCCATTGAAGGCCACCACAACCAACTATCCTCGCCTAGTTACTCATGAACCATCAAAAACTCTACAGACTTCGATCTACTGGAAGCTATCACGACCAATGAGCCTCACCTAATTTCTGTCGAACTATCCAACCACCATTGGATTTAAAAAATCTTCTCTCTTATATCAATTTTTCCCGAGTCCTAAAACTCTTCTCCTCTATGTGGTTCTCATTTCAAAATGTTTCAGACTAGAATTGAGAACTACTAAACATGAGATCTACAACAACATATCATCAAAGCACAATAAAAATATGAATCTCTGACTCCAAATACTATAATGAAACAATGCCATGTCTCCTTAAAATACTCCAATCAACACCTCAACATCTCACACACTCTATAATCATAAGGATGAAACAAGCTTTAGCTCATTGCTGCTACCACTGCAAACTGATACAAAAAACTGCATAGTAAGGTTCACACATTTTGCAAGCTCTTCCCCAAGCTCACTCTCACTCAACACACACTCAACAACCAACCATACTAACAATGATATTTCTCCAATATATGGGTGAACTCAAGTGCTCAACTCAATAATTGTACAGAACTACTAAGCTCAAAAATCTTGTTCATATCGTTGATTAGATCTAGATTCAACTCATTGACTCAATCAACCACTAACTCCACTATCCTTTTTTCTATTTTCAACTTTAATCAGCTTCTGGATGTCCCACAAAATTTTCTGACCAGTATGTCAAAAATTTCTGATCAAGTTAGTTGCCAAACCACAAAAATTAGCTCAACAACATGAGAAATGTAGAGAAATTTTAGTGAAAACACCCTAGTCGCTCCCTTAGCATTATCCTACAAGCGATTAGAGCTATAACTGCTCCCTTGGGCCTGCCTCCATGCGACTGGAGCTCTCTAACCGCTCCCTTGACCCATCATGCATGCAACTAGGGCTAAAACTCAGTGAAAGCATCAGTTCTTCAATCCAGAGCCTCTGCCACATGTGGGACCATCTTCTTTAATGCCTGAACACTCCTCCAAGCCACTAAGATAAGTCTGCAACTGATGAATAGGAAAGGAAAATTCAATGACATGAAAGACCTATTATGAAAACCTTAGAACCAAGACCAAACACCTCCAGCTCCTCAAGCAGCAACCACAACATATCTAACACCTATAGCAGCATCTACAACATCTATAGCAACATCACCAACTCCTGCAGTAGTAACATCAAGACATACCACTGCCTCCACCATTGGTAGAATCACCTCCAACACAAGCAATCACACCTCACACGTGTAGTAGCATATGCAATGTCTCCAAGACATGTAGAGACATATTGTTAGGTCCCTATACTACTAGTGTAACCCCTTATTATTATTAGTGAAACTCCCTTATTATATTTTTGTGCCCGTGTATTCCCCATATTGTTATTATTGTGCCCCATAGAAGCCCACTATTGTTATTATTGTTCCCTTACATTATTATTGTTATGTCGGCTTTGATTATATTACGACCCCTTAGACTCCTATATATAGAAATGAGGTCCTGTCATTTGTATCATCGAAGAATTGTTCATTTGTGTAATGTAAAGGAGGTTTCACCCTCAAAGAGGTTGAATTCTAAGGCATTTTATCTTTCTTTTCTATCTTTTAGTGAGCTAGTTTCATAACATTTGGTATCAGAGATTTGGATTCTAGGGTTTCGCTGCTTCAAATAGGTAATCGTGGAATTTTCACTATAATTTTTTTTCTACAATGTTTCAAAAGCTACAAAGAAAACCCATTTGAGCCGACATCGTTCTGAACCTTGGGTCCGAATTTCAGATATTTTATCACTATATTTTTGGAGATATGATATGAGGAAGTTAGGGTTTTTTACAAAATCCATAATTCCATCTCAAACAGGTCATCGTGGAATTTTCGCTCTAATTTCTTTTATACGAAGTCTTAGATTCTGGAATTAAAGCCCATTTAAGACGAAATCATGGTGAAGCTCGGACCTGAATTTCAGATCTTTTTTTCGCTATATTTTCAGAGATATGGTCCAAGACATTTAGAGTTTTGGCAGGCTCCTGAATTACACCCCAAGCAGGTGACCTTGGGAAAATCGTCATAACTCTCTCTCTGAGAATCTGATTCAAATTTCATAAAACGTGACAGAAATAAGACAAACTGTAGTTTGTTGGGTATCATTTTCAGAACCTAAGGTCGAAACAGTGACACGTGGCACGTCGTAGAAGTTCGTTCTACTGAACCAGTCTATAATTAGGCCATCACGGGAAATTGGACATAACTCTTTCTTCGGGAATCAAATGGCGATCAAACTTGTGGGGTTAGAAAGAGGACTCAAAGGATATAACAGACCAAAATAACAGAACTTAAAGATCTGAAATTATAGAGTTACATTCGTTTCAAGATCAAGCTCCTAAAAACACGAAAAAGCTATATGAGGAAGTTTGATGTCAACGATCTGGTAAATTTGATACCACAGATGGAGCAATATTTTGATCTACATGAGGTGCAACTGTTACAAAAGGTGCATATTTCATCTTTATATTTAGAACCGAATCAATTTTTATGGTATGAAGGGCTTTGTTCTCATAAAGCACTTGTCACGTGGTCAATCTTCACGGAGGAAATGATAGCACATTATGAGGATACAAAGAGAAACACCTTCTTTAGCCAATTGATAAATCTCAAATAAAAGGGTTCAATGGCAAAGCACATTGAGGACTTTCAAAAATTGAATATAAGGGTAAATGATATTCTAGAGAAGCAAAGGATTGATGTCTTCATAGGGACTTTAAAGGATAACATTCAGCATGAGGTTCATCTTTGGGAACCTGATTCATTGGAAAAGGCATTCAGGTTGGCAAGAAAAATTGAAAGCGGAATTATGGAAACAAGGAATCCCACCACTCACAACTATAAATATGGAAGTGTTTTTTCTCCTCGCCTTCCACAACCTGCAAGGTTTACACCACAACAATTGGAAGAAAAAAGAGAAAAAGGGATTTGTTGTGATAGAAAATACACTAAAGGTCATAATTGTGCTGAGAAGAAATTATTTTACATAGATTGTGATGAGGAGGAAGAAAATGATCAAGAAACATCAAAAGAAGAGGGCATACACCAGGAACCAACCCCAGAGAAAGAATAAATGAATCTGACCATATATTTTAAAGCATTGGAAAGAATTACCACTCCTCAAACTATCAAGATAGAAGGGCATATCAAGAAGAAAAGGGTTCAAGAAGTGAAAGATCACATCAAGAAAGAAGCAATGAATCCAACCATATCTTGTAATGCATTGGCCGGAATTACCACTCCTCAAACTATCAATATAGAAGGACATATCAAGAAGAAAAAGGTAATAGTGTTGATTGATTCAGGCAGTACCCATAATTTTATTCATTGTAAGATAGCCAAGGAATTGAATTGCTTCCTACATCCAGCACCAGAGTGTCAAGTGATGGTTGCAAGTGGAGGAACCATAAATATCTCTGGAAAGTGCCATAATATCCAGCTATCTATGGGAGGATATGTATTGAATAGCCCAATGCTTTCCATTCCAATGGGTGGTGTTGATGTTGTACTAGGAGTACAATGGCTACAATCCTTGGGTACAATAGCTTTTAATTTTCAAGAACTTTTCATGAAATTTTCTTCAGAAGGAAAGGAAGTTCCATTAAGGGGTATCACAGGGAAACTGAGAAAGATAATCAACTCTAACGGAATGAAAAAGCTTCTAAAGAAAGAAAAATGAGGTGTAATTTCACAATTATGTTCGCTACAGGTTCCCACATCGAAATCATTTATTTCTCCAAATCTCAAAAAATTATTGGACAATCATTCCAAGGTATTTGAGACTCCCAAAGGCCTCCCACCTATTCGTGATCATGATCATTCTATTCATTTGATTCCAAGAAGTGTTCCTCCAAACATCAAGCCTTACAGATATCCCTATGCCTAAAAGAGTGAAATAGAACGTATGGTTGCAGAAATGCTAGAGGCTGGTATAATTCAACCTAGTTAAAGTTCTTTCTCTGCTCCAATAGTATTGATGCACAAGAAGGATGGGTCATGGTGCATGTGTCTGGATTATAGAGAGCTCAACAAACTCACTATTAAAGATAAATTTCCCATTCCTGTCATTGATGAATTATTGGATGAATTACATGGATTAATTTACTTCACCAAGTTGGATCTTCATTCAGGATATCATCAAATAAGAATGAAGACTGAAGACATTCCGAAAATAACATTATTGAAGAAAGATGCATTTTCATGGACTCCAGAAGCAACGAAGGACTTTGAACATCTTAAAGAGGCAATGTGCCAAGCACCAGTCTTAGCTATGCCAGACTTCACAAAACCTTTATTGTGGAATATGATGCATCAAGAAATGGAATTGGTGATGTTTTAACGCAAGAAGAAAGACCCGTTGCTTTTAAAAGTCTTCCAATCAAAGGAAAGTATTTACACAAAGCTATTTATGAGAAGGAAATGTTTGCAAGACAACATGCACTTAAGAAATGGCGACCTTACATAATGAGAAGATCCAAGTTCAAGTAATATTGCCAGAACTTGATGAGGAAGGAAAAATCATAATGGAACCTAGAGCAGTCATAGAAACAAGAACCTGACAACTATGAAATCGATCAATTTCAGAGTATCTCATCAAGTGGAAGAACTTATCTGTTGAAGATTCCACATCGGAGGACAAGAATTTTATACAGAAGAATTAAGAACTACTCAAGCATTGAGAACAACACTTTTTGAAGGAGAGGGGCATGTTAGGTCCCTATACTACTAGTGTAACCCCTTATTGTTATTAGTGCAAACCCCTTGTTATATTGTTGTGCCCGTGTATTCCCCATATTGTTATTATTGTGCCCCACAGAATCCCATTATTGTTATTATTGTTCCCTTACATTATTATTGTTATGTAGGCTCTGATTATATTACGACCCCTTAGACTCCTATATATAAAAAGGAGGTCTTGTCATTTGTATCATCGAAGAATTGTTCATTTGTGTAATGCAAAGGAGGTTGCCCCCTCGAAGAGGCTAAACTCTAAGGCGTTTTATCTTTCTTTTATATCTTTTTGTGAGCTGGTTTCATAACACATATGTGACATCTAGAGAAACACTCCAACCACCTACAACAACAACATCTCTAATATACAACATAACATGTCTAGAATCCATCTCCTCAACAGCCACTAGGTCTAGTCATAAGGATGTTGATATGAATTCTAACTAACAATATCATAAACCAATCATCCATCACACAATAGTCATCACACATGTATATGACCAACAACATCTCCAACATGTTGAAATCAATGCCAACAAACTCCCCCTTTGGCATTGATGTCAACCTCCATGCAACAAGTGAGGTTGATCTCTAACCATCCAAATATCTCCTCCTTTGACATCAATGGCAAAGGACCATATCAACAGTGAATTACAATGCCAATAATGTTCCGAAAGAGAGGAAGACTCCCCCTGTCATACACAACACCATGTTGAAGCAACCCAAAGAAGTATCTCGTAGAAGATAAGCATGAAAAATAAGGAAATTGGCTGCCAAACATATCTCTACCAATGTCATGCCAACTTTGAATATTGGACATGCCCCCCCAAGCATGTTATGGAGATACAATCACACTCTCTCTGTTGAAGAAACACATGTTCCTGTTGTAATAAGCCTCCTTTCCAAGTGCAAGAGACTACTCATGGACCATGACTTCAACTGAATTTGGACATGATATATAATACAGTACAGTACAATGCTTTATGTAGAAAGTACATAGTTGTGACAAGTACATAGGACTAACATATGACTTCTCTACACCTATCTCCAAACATGATTCTATGGACCCAAGTTTACATCATGCACCCAAAATGTGGGGCTACATAAAAAATATACATCATGAAACATGACTTGGACTCCATTGACCCATACATAGCTAATGACCAATTGATACTAGATACCATGTCTCTCTCCATGAGCAATGTGCCCAAAAGATGACATGGCTTTTACAATGCATGGCTTTTACAATTTCACACAAAGGTGCTCTCATCAAAACATGCCCAACACATAAATTAATAAGAGTACATGGAAAAAATGAGTACCAACATATACTCCATATGGTAGCAGAAATGAAATACAATCCATGGCATCCACGTGCTATGCATAAGATCTCCAAATGTAGCAGCAATAAAATACTAACAACCAAATATGCTAGTACATGGCCAATCAACACCTTGGCCATCACCATCCCATCAACGAATATCATGCAGGATAATCATGATAACCACTAGCAACCACCAAGCTCCACATGTGAATCAACAAGCAATATCAACTGATAGCAGTAATATAACAATAGCAGCAACAACAGGTACATATCCTCATCATGAGAAGAAACAATCTCTCCAACATAATCAGTTATATAATCAACAACACTTAACCAAATTAATTTCTAACACATCATAAGCAACATCATATACCAACAACATGCCTGATTCATCTAGAAGTAGAAACATAAGAAATGAGATACATAAACTCTAGATGATCCAACTAGAAAAAATGTGACAACAGTAATGAAAATCATCTCACATAAAAAAAAATGTCAACATTTTGCAAATACATTAGGAAGCACATATGCTCCCCCTGAATGTGTGATCCTTCATCACACCTTGACCATGTGCATGAGACAACCATATGGCTATCATACCTCCAATTATATCACAATAAAATCAACATGTAGCTGCTCCAAAAACCATCAGTAACAATATAGATGAAAAATAATCAATGAATGTTGCAACAAGGCTGATATACATATATTTTCCACTCATATACAATAAATACATTAGCTGCAAAAATAATGAGTGAAAAGAAATAAACATAAGGAATCAAGCCTCGAGAAACATAGCTCCCCCTAAGCATGATATACCTCAAATGAAGTGATCCGGCTAATATGAAAACACACGAAGGAACTAAATCAAGCTTCCAATACTCCCCCTAAGACCATGCAAGTCTCATGCATATTGTTGTAGTCAAGTAGATCTAACATGTAAGAATGGACTGTAGTAGGGACTGATCTCATCTAATCTGAATCTGATGAGGAAGAGTACTCTCTTGGTCTCTTCTTACTCTTCTCTCTTCCCTTCAACACATACACATTGTCCGATGTCTTGACTCCTCTAGCAATCACTCTCTTTGATCCTTCCTTACGAATGATGCAACCTTTGGAATTGAAGATCACTTCTTTTCCTCCATCAACCATTTGACTCACACTCAAGATATTATTCTTTAGACCTTTAATGAGCCAAACATCTTCTGCATTTTTCCTCTTCTCACCAAGATTGGCTTTACCGCTTCCCAACACTCTAGCAGTTTCACTACCTTCAAACACAACACGACCATCCTTGGTTTTATTGAGAAAATGAAATTTTCTCCTATCCCCTGACATATGGTGTGAGAATCTGCTATCTATATACCACACGTCATCCTCATCACAAGAAAAAAGTGCAATGCCACATCTTCCTAGTTGCTTCTCCTTCTTCCATGTGTTCCTTGGTTGCACATTTTCCCTTGACTACTGCTTTTGAACAAATGGCCTCAATGGTTTAGGAATTTTACAATCCTTGGCCATGTGCCCAAAATTATGGCACACATAACACTCTATGTGACCAATATATGTAGCCAAAGGATTTGATCTTTTTCTACTCATACTAGACCTCCATCTTCTTATGCTAGATCTGCAATAAATGGATTTATGCCCAAATATGTTACAAGAAAAACAAAAACCATTGAAAGAATTTTTATACCTGAATGTAGGTCCTCCTTTTGGCTGATCATATTGTTGCATGGATGAGTGCATTCTCCTCCTACAATCAGTTTCCACATGACCAAAATCGTGATAGTTGAAGCACTCAATCTCATCCATCAAGGGGGAAAAGGAGTTTTGACTTCTCCTTTGAAAATTGCTACCTCCAACCATAGGAGAAAATGATATTCTAGATGTGATAGCTCCTTTTGGTTTTCTATTTTGTTGTTGCTTTTGGATCACATTCTTTGCTACAGGTTTCTTTGGTTCTACTTTTTCATTCTTTCCTGCATGCAAACTTGTCTCACCCTTTTGAAGATTGTTGCCAATTTTTCTCATTGGTGTGGTGATCTTCACTTTCTCCAACTGTTGGTTATTTTCCTCAAGGTCCTTTCTCAAATGTTCAATCACATCTTCAAGAAATTTAACATAATATTTTCTATATTTTTTCTTGTTGTACTTGACTTCTTCTAATCTTTTCGATTTTGCCAGCTGTTTTCTCAAGGTATTAATTTCTTCCTTGAGATTTTTCTCTTTTTTATCACAATCCTATAATTTCTTCTTATGCTTCTTGCATGCATTTGTTAGTCTAACGATTTCACTAGAAAATTATTCAATAACAACCATGGAAGATTCATGTTGAGAATTAAGAAGCATATAATTGTGATCAACATCTCTATCACTAAACAAATTTGAATCATTTTCATTACCGCTATCAGAAATACAGCTCAAAAGTATATCATTAGGGCTTATACCTTCATATTTGTTGTCCTTTTTCACAATTGGTTCAAGTGGAGATTCTTTCTTCTTTTTTTGGTTCTTCTCAATCTCCTTATCACTGTTGTTGCTACTGGATCCATATAGGATATGCAATCTATCCCAAATTTCCTTCGTAGATTTTAGATCTCCAATTTTTAAATCTGCACTATGGAGATTTTCGAAAATAATTTGCCTTACTTGAGATTTTTACTTTCATATTTTAGATGCAGCCAAATCTCCATCATTTCCTTCACAAACCAAACTCCAAATGTTAGAGTCACACAACAATAATTTTTTTTCACATTTTCTTTCCATGATTTGAAATTTGCAGCAGTAAGAACCAATTTATTTGGAGAACTCATTTCAAAAAAAATATGCAAATTTATATCAAACTATCCAAGATCCAACCTCCAGTGATCAATTTGTACCCAAGATCCCCGCTCTGATACCAATTGTTGGAAACTAGATCATTACTGAGAATGGGCGGTGTGAATTAGTAGTGTGGGAACTTATACAAATTTTCACCAATTTTTTAATCTTTTAATCCACGCACAACTAAAACACAAAACCATAAATCAGAGCACCAAATAAATATGCAACCATAAAAAGCAATCACACAATGGAACAAATATGTTTGGCAGAAAACCCTTTTCAAGGAAAAAAACCACATGTTGTTGTTGCACTGCTCAAATTCTATTATGTTAAGCAAATTCTTTACATAGAGTTACACATATGGATACTCTCAAATGGAGATTGTTTCTCAAGTGGATCTACAGACTACCATCCACTAAAGGCCACCATGATCAATGATCTTCACTCGGTTACTCCTAAACTATCAACAACTCTACAAAATTCGATTTGCTAGAAGCTACCACGACCAACGAACCTCACCTAGCTTCTACCAAACTATCCAACCACCATTGGATTTGAGAAATATGCTCTCTTATATAGATTTCGCATGATTCCTCCAACTCTTCTCCTCTATGTGGTTTCATTTCAAAATGTTTTAGACTGGAACCGTGAACTGCTCAACGAGATCTACAGTAACATATCGCCAAATCACAATAAAAATCTAAATCTCCAACTCCAAATACTACACATGTAGCAATACCATCTCTCCTAACAATATTACAATCAAAACCTCAGCATGTCACACACTCCATAATCATAAGGTTGAAACAAGATTCAGCTCATTGCTGCTACCACTGCAAATTGATACAAAAAATGCATACTAAGGCTCACACAATTTGCAAGCTCTTCACCAAGCTCACTCTCACTCAACACACACTCAAAAACCAACCATGTTAACAATGAGCTTTCTCCAATATATGCGTGAACTCAAATGCTCAACTCAATAATTGCACAGAACTACTGAGCTCAACAATCTTATTCATATCCTTGATTAGATCTAGATTCAACTCATTGACTCAATCAACCACTAACTCCACTATCCTTTTTGATATTTTCAACTTTAATAAACTTCTAGAGGTCCCACAAAATTTTCCGACCAATATGTCGAAAATTTCTGATCAAGGAAGTTGCCAAAACACAAAAATTAGCTCAACAGCGTGAGGAATGATGAGAAATTTTAGTGAAAACACCCTAGTCGCTCCCTTAGCATTGTCCTGCAAGTGAATGGAGCTATAACTGCTCCCTTGGGCCTTCCTCCATGTGAATGGAGATCTCCAACCACTCCCTTGACCCATCATGCATGCAACTGGGGCAAAAAATCGATGAAAGCATCAGTTCTTCAGTCCAGAACCTCTGCGACCTGTGGGACCATCTTCTCCAATGTATGAACACTCCTCCACACCATTGAGATAAGTATGCAACTGATGAATAGGAAAGGAACAATTCAATGACATGCAAGACCTATTTTTCCAACCTTTGTTGGCATTGTAGCGTTGGCATTGTAGTGTTGGCATTGATGTCAACAAGTTCTTGGTGTTGTTGGTCATATGCATGTGTGATGATTGTTGGTGATGGATGATTGCTTGATGGTCTTGTTAGTTGGCATTGATGCCAACATACATATGACTAGACCTAGTGGAGATGATGTTGTGGCTGTTGAGGAAATGGATTCCAGTCGTGTTGAGTTGGTTGGATATGTTTTTGTTGCAAGTGGATTGGATTTTTGTTATGGGCATTGATTTGTGTAGTTGGTTGGAGATGTTGTTGTTGCAGGTGTTTGGAGTGTTGTTGTAGATGTTGCATATGTATCTACATGTCTTGGAGACATTGCATTCTCTGCTACGTGTGTGAGATATGGTTGCATATTTGTATTTTTTGCTCTGATCTATGTTTTTGTGTTTCAATTTGCGAATGGTATAAAAGATTAAGTAATTGTAGTAAAAGTTTAAAATTGCCACACTACTTATTCACTCCCCCCCCCTCTCAAGTATTGATCTAGTTTCCAACAATTGGTATCAGAGCAGGGCTCTCGATTGCATCTTGATTGCTAGAGAGTGGATCTTAGAGATTTTGGTATAATTTTTGCAAAATTTCTGAAATGGATTACCAAGGTATTCCTATACTTCATGAAGGTAAATTTGCAACTTGGAAAGTAAATTTGGATTCATATTTTATATCTCTTGATGAAAATATTTTTCTGTCAGTAGAGTATGGAGTTAAATATGAATCTAACGATTTGGCTAAAAATATTATTTTGAATAACATTTCAAAATTTGATATCATGCATGTGAATCATTGTGAGAATGCCAAAGAGATGTTGGAAAGATTGCAGAATTTGTATCTTGGAGGAAAATTGCATTTTTAAGAAATAGAGAAAAATGCAAAGTATTATACCTTTATTGCAGTAACAAATCAATCCTCCTCACAATAAGAAGATGGATCAATAGACTAAAGTTTGGAGGAGAAAAGAGAAGCAAGGGTCTCCCACCAAAAATTGTGGCTTGCATGGTATCAGGGGGAGCATATGGTTGCATTATGAGTTGCATGCAAATTCTTAATTGTGCAACCATATGGAAAGAGTATGAGAAGGAAAATATGCCTTTCTAGAGATGCTTGTGTTCAAGGGGAGTCCTTGAGGTTTGAAGTGTCTCTTTTATGTATGATCTAATTTCTTACAATTTATTTTTCAGTTTGATCAATTATATTGTTACCGATGTTTTTTGGAGCAGCTCTATGTTCTTTTTTTAGAGTGATGGAGGATTACACATTCAAGGGGAGCATCGTTGCTTCCTAATAGATCAATAGAGTGTTGGAATTGTTTTCCTATGCAATGCATATATTTGACATTCATTTGATGCAAGGAAGAATTTTGTTGATGTTGTCATATAGTAGCAAGTTCATATGCTTGCATCACATAGATGGTATTTTGATGATGATCTTATTGCTAGATCATATTTGTGTCATATGTTGTCATGTATATGTTGCTGCCATGAAGATCATATGGTATGATACATCTAGAGTATATATAATTTCTTATGTCTTCTACTTCTAGATGCATGATGCATGTTACTGTTGTTATGTATTTGGATAGATGAGTTATGATGATTGTTTCTCATATGTGGATAATACATGCTTTTATATTCACTGATCTATTGCTTATGCCTCACTGATGATATATTTCTCACATATATTGAGGATAAGTATTTGTTGTTGTTTATGATGGTTTGGTATAATGGGTGCTTTTGCTCGGCCTTTGCCCTCATGGAGAGATTGCACATGATAGTTTATTGTTGCTACTTGTTGATGTGCTGCTCATAATGATGATGCATTATGATTGATGGTCGATGAGGATATATTTGTTGTTATTCTATGACATATTCCTATGTTGTTGCTATCAATTGGTTTTCTTATTGATGCACATGTAGAGTATGGTGATGGTTGATGGGCTCGTGATGATGTGGATTTGATGACCCTACGTTGCTACTACGCATTGAGAGATTATGTTAATTCTCATGGAGGTTTTATGTTTTGATGGATATGCCATGTATCACATTGTATTGTTGCTGCCATATGGAGCACATGTTGATGCTCAGAGATGCCTTGTACTCATGTTACTTTATGGTTTTTTTCATGTATTGATAGGAGCACCATTGTGTGCGGATGTAAAATCCAAGTTCTATTATTGTATCGTATTTTGGGTGTATTTCTCATGGAGAGACCCATGGTGTCTAGTATGATTTCTCGTTAGCTATCTATGGGTAAAGTGGAGTCCAAGTCATATTATGATGTATATCATTGATGTAGCACTACATTGGGTGCATGATGTAAACTTGGGTCCATAAAGTCATGGTTAGTGATAGGTGATAGATGATTTATATGTTAGTCCTATCTATTTGACATTGTAATGTACTTCCTCCATGAAGCATTGTATTGTATTGTAATTCATGGTATATCATGTCCAAAATTAGTAGATTCATGGTCCTTGAGCAGTAGTCTCTTGCACTAGGAAAGGAGGCTTATTGCAGTTGGTAGATGTGTTGTTTAAACAAATAGAGTATGATTGTAGCTCCATTACATGCTTAGGGGGAGAATGTTTCAGTATTCAGTGATGGCATTGCATTGGCTCATGGTTTGGCAACCTGTTTCCTTGTTTTTACATGCGTCTTCTAGAGGATACTTCTTGGTTTGCATCAATGTGGTGTTGAGTATGACAGGAGGAGTCCTTCTCTCATCTGGCACATTAGTGGAATTGCACTTCAGTGTTGATATGACCCTTTGTCATTGATGTTAAAGGGGAATAGATTTGGATGGTTAAAGGTCAGCATCACATGTTATATTGAGGTTGACATCAATTCTAAAGGGGGAGTTTGTTGGCATTGATGTCAACAAGCTCTTGGTGCTACTAGTCATATGCATGTGTGATATTTGTTGGTGATGGATGATTGGTTGATGGTCTTGTTAGTTGGCATTGATGTCAACATACATATGACTAGACCTAGTGGAGATGATGTTGTGGCTATTGAGGAGATGGATTCCAGTCATGTTCATTTGGCTGGAGATGTTCTTGTTGCATGAGGATTGGATTAATGTTGTGGGTTTTGATGTTGTGTAGTTGGTTGGAGATGTTGTTGATGCAGGTGATTGGATTGTTGCTCTAGATTTTGCATATGTATATACATGTCTTGGAGACATTGCATTTGTTTCTACATGTGTGAGATGTCATTGCTTTTGTTGGAGGTTCTTCTACTAGTGTTGTAGGAAGTTGTATGTCCTGATGATGTTGCTACAAGAGTCAGTGATGCTGCTACAAATGTTAGATATGTTTCTACAGATGTTGAAGGTATTTAGACATGTTGTGGTTGTTGCTTGAGGAGTTGGAGGTGTTGGTCTTGGTGCTAAATTTGGAAGAATAGGTCTAGCATTTCACTGACTTGTTATTAGCATATTTAATCAGTTGCATACATGTTATTGAGGCTTGGAGGAGTGTTCAGGATCTAAGGATGATAATCCAATAGGTGGCAGATGTTCTAGACTGAAGGATGGATGATTTCACTGAGCCTAAGCACTACTCGCTTGCTTGTTGAGTCAAGGAAGTGGTTGCAGAGCTCCAGTCGCATGGAGGCATGCCCAAGGGAGTGATTATAGCTCCAGTCACTTGCAGGAGAGTGCCAAGGGAGTGACTAGGGTTTTTTCACTAAAATTGCTCTACATTCCTCGCGTTGTTGAGTTAATTTTTGGTCTATGGCGACATCCTTGATCAAAAAAATTTGGTTTATGGTCGGAAAAGTTCGTGGGACCTCTAGAAGCTTATTAAAGTTGAAAAGATAAAAAAGGCTAGTGGACTTAGTGGTTGATTGGGTCAATGAGCTGAATCTAGATCTGATCTAGCATATGAACAGGATTGTTGAGCTCAACAGTTCTGAGAAATTATTGAGTTGAGCACTTGAGTTCATCCATATATTGGAGAAAGATAATTATTAGTATGGTTGGTTGTTGAGTGTGAGTTGAGTGAGAGTGAGCTTGGAGAAGAGCTTGCAAACTGTGTGAGCCTTAGCATGCATATTTTATGTATCAGTTTACAGTTATAGTAGTAGTGAGCTAAAGTTTTGTTTTAGCCATATGTTTATGCAGAGTGTGAGATGTTGAGGTGCGTTTTGGAGTAGAGTTTAAGGAGTTTTCTTTGGTGCTTGTATGGATATTTTTGTGTGAATATTTTTTATGGCATTTAGTGTAGAAAATTAGATATTGACTGAGATTTGATGGGAGGTTGTTGCAGTGCTCATGTTGAGCAAGTTTTAGGAGTCTAGTCTAAAAATATATGAAACAAGGCTCACATGGAGGAAGTGAATGCATGGAAACTTTGAGTAGACAGTGACTTGGTGGATTTAGTAGAAGGAAGAGTTTTCTCCATCCAATAGGAGTTGCACAGTCTAATGGAAGTTGGGCAAGGATCATTGATCATGGTGGCCTTCAGTAGGTGGTAGTCCATAGATCCGAGAGAGAAACAGGTTCCTGTCTAAAAGGACCAAAATATTGTGAAAGAAGTCGAGTCTTCTGGCTCATAGGAGTGAGTTGATCCATGTATAATGTGTTCATCAATTAATAAAAGAATTGAGTAGTGTAGCAGCAAGAGGGTTGTCTTTTTCCCAAGATGGGTTTTCCGCTAGAAACACTTGTGTCTTTTGTTTTGATTTTTTTATGGTTGCATGTTTGTATTTGGTGCTTTGATCTATGTTTTTGTGTTTGATTTTGTGCATGGTATAAAATATTAATTAATTGTAGTAAAAGTTTAAAAGTGCCACACTATTGATTCATCCCCCCTCTCAGTAGTGATCTATTTTTGTAGTAAAAGTTTGAAAGTGCCACACTATTGATTCACCCCCCCTCTCAGTAGTGATCTATTTTCTAACAGTTAGTATCATAGTGGGGCTCTCGATTGTAACTTGACCACATTTGTTGCTACATGTGTGAGATATGGTTTCATGTTTGTATTTGTTGCTTTGATATATGTTTCTGTGTTCCATTTTTTGCATGGTATAAAAGATTAATTGCAGTAAAAGTTTCCAAAAAATCAACCAAAATCTCCAAGATCGACTCTCCAGTGATCAAATTGCAATTGAGAGCCCTGATTTGATATCCATTGTTGGAAACTTGTTGACATGGAAAATTTTCGCTATACAAACAAGGGGAACTAACCTGATCACAAACCCCAATTAGGCCTGCTTTCTTTTGGAATGGCTAGTTCCAATGGGTTTTAAGGAACCCCGTAAACTATTAAATGCGTTGAAAGATTGCTTCTAGGAAGAAGAATTCAATTAAATAAACAAAATAAAACAGCTAACCTATATGTATCAAATCCTGTCTAAACTACTTAAGCTACTCTAATCTAGTCTTAACTATCCTAATCTATCCTGCATGAGCAAAAAAAAAGGATGTTAAACATCATATATAGATCCCAAGTCTAAATGAATCAATTACTAGTCCACATAAGAACAAGGCTATATTAAATCCTAATCACAATGAAATTAATTATACAAGAATATACATTCCTTTCCATACAAATAACACTTGCAACTGATGTTTAACAAATTTTGGAATCAGCAACCTTTCATGAATTATCAATGTTATTGAATTACATTCAAATAACCAAGAACAACCATGAACTGGTGGTTAACAATATGCACAAAGAAAATCACATTTATCTTCATGCCAACAACAACGCACTGATCCTAAACATATGAGAGAAAAGGGAAGCAAATTTGAAACAACAAGATCCTTCTTAAACCAAACAGTCCTCTTTATTCACAATAAATCAAAGTTGTTTTTCTCCAAACAAAAAGCCCCATTCTCCTATTCGAAGGCAATACTTATGCAACCCTCCATGACCCTCAGTCCCCCATGACCTTTCATTTCCCCTCTTTTCATTACACGGATTAGCATATATACAAATGAGAATGGTCAATGAAACTGCTGACACGCCGAGGTCACCTTTGGTGGAGCATTCTACTTCCTGTGGGAATGAATGGATGCCTTTGGAACAGAGAAGGATTGCGTATCATTTCTTTGCACCTGTGTGGAGTGGCTATCATTCTTTGTCATTTCCTAAAGGAAACTAAAGATTTTGTGCTCATCATCCCACATCTAGCATGCTTTTTGATGTATCTGGCAGTGATGACATCTTTATGGAACAACATTGTCATGAGTGCTTCTACTGAACTGAGGGAGTGCTTTCATTATGCACTATGCCAGTCCATATTCCCTTTTATAGAGTGTTTTTTGTAGTATCAACACCGGTGGTGCAAACGTGTCATCTTGATATAATTTACCTTTATCTGTTACCGGGTTTGTTCGAATTTGCCTGCAGAAATAATTCACATCAGCTATGATTATGAAAATATGATAAAAATGCTTAAAAACAAAAATATTGCCTTCAGTAAGCGCTTATAACATCAAAAGGAACAATTGTGAAAGAATCACCGCTTGGTTTTTAACCCCATGCATTAATTAAGTCCCGCAAGCGAAAATCCATTTTACACTGATCATCATTGCAAAACAACGGACCAGGGGTATTTCGGAAAGGGTCCGAGTGGTAACCGGTATTGCGAGGAAGGCCCCTGATTCCACTCTTCAAGTGACATGTGGCAACTCTGAGTAAAGAGGATACCGCTTTTTGGACGGGTATTCCTCGAGCAACTCGCTCACCCGAAATTGTGTGGACCGTTGGATCCACAAAGGGTAGATCAACGATGGAGGGATTTAACACAGGAAAACACAGAAAACCCCATGGTCTGGCAGTATAGCCGGACTTGAAATATCATGGATGAGAACCCATATCCTATTGGGTCTCCCATATGGGTTTTTCCATTAAAAACCGTGGCCACAGCGATTTATCAAGTACACAAGAATATACATGAAAACCCACAACCGGGTCGTACAGCTAGACTTCAAAATTTATGCATCCGAGTTAATAATTATCGGCGGGTCCAGAATATCACTGCGCGCCTTATATATAACCCCAGGAACCCACCGATTGCGATGTGCGATGGGGCTTCGGACCCTACATGTATATATGTGTGTGTGAATATCGCCGGCGGGTCCGCAATGTTAGACTCCCTTTGAAAAAAACCCCGCCCTCAATATCTTTCGAAAACAAAGAAATACATGGGAAAACTCGAGTCTGGTCGTTAGGTCAGACTTGAAATATTATATGCCAGGCTCTATAATCATCAGTGGGTCTGGGTGATAACGGTGCGCCATATATATAACCCCTGGGTTCCGCCAATAGCGATAAGCGATTGGGGGGGCGGACCCGATAATATATATATTGTAGCTGATAACCCTGTCGGGTCTGCTAAATCGCATTGGCCTTATGGCTTGGCTTTGACTCCCGCTGATTACAATATGCGATATGGTCCTGGACCCGAAATATATGTATTTGGGTTGATAATGTCGTCGGGTCCCGAAGAGAGCAATGCGCAATGTTAATTGCGATAGGCCAAAAAGGGGTGATTTATGTGTATTTTTTACTATTCCCATTATAAAGAGTTATAATGGAGATGAAGGTGTGATGGAAGGTTTTTGAAGGTTGAAAGGGTGCCGATGGAGGATATGAATGAAGGACTAGAAAGGATTATAAATGGATCATGCGGCAGATGTTTAAAGAGGGGCTTAACCATTAGGAATTGGAGATTTGGCTCGGCAACGAGTTAAAGTCTCTGGAATAAAACAGATCATTCAGAGAGGTGGAAGATCAACTTTAGGGGACCCATTCAAAATTGTTACCAAGGTAGGTTTTGATAGGGTGGTAGTTGTGGCCACAACAAATGGCGAACCGTTGGGCGAACCAGTTATCTCTATTTCCAAATAAACCTCAGATCAATAAAACATCAGGGTGTTAAGATAAACTTGAAATGCAAACTATACAGATGAACAGGCATGGGTTCCACTTCAACATTAATTGTTTTAGGCAGGATAAGGACAAAGAGCTTCTTCTTAGTGATAAGGTTTTGACAGGCATTCTCCAATGGTCATATTATGGGGTTTATTAACCTTCCTTTACCTATTTTCTACTTTCAAAAATCCTTTTGGGGCCATCACTTGTCTGTCAATACCTGTTCAAGTATGTACCTGAGCTCTTTATTGCTCATCAAACTTGATATAGATATGTTTATCTGCACTTTGTATGAGAATTTTAATGCTATATTTTCATATGATTGAATGGGGCGTAGTCATGGATCATGCCATATTTTTAAACCGCTTAAGCAAGGTTGGGCTTGCTGTGTCAACCAGTACTTTGAGCCCAGCAACAGTCCTTACTCTAACCGGCTTCCCAAACAACCTGTCCTTCTAGTTTCAGGCACAAGGACTAGATATTTCATTTTCTTTTAAATAATTCCTTCTGGTTTTGGGCACAAGGACTAGAGCACAATTGGATTTGCCACATGGTATATGACAGTGATTTTAGCCCATGAAAGGAGATTTACTTGTAGATAACAATTATTGGACAATTTAGTGTGGTGGATGGAACCAATGGAGAATGACGACAAACCTTATAGCTAAGTATAGGCTAGGTCTGAGTGGGATTTATTCAAAATGCAGTGTTCCTCCATGCCAGTCCAGCTGTAGTTACACATTTTTTTTTTATAAAGATGCCCCTACATGCTCCAGAAATCCAAGTTATCAACAGATCTTACCCAGTTCCCAACAGATGCCAATGAGTGGCTTTGGTTTGAATTCCACAATTGATTTTCAAGTTCTCATGGGCTGATTGAAAATTTGTTTGATTTGCAAGGTAATGATGGATTTAGAATCAGGAGACTCACTAGCAGGTTAATGAGGAAAGTAAAGGCTGATGGTGGCAAATGAGGGCAATCTGAAAAAGGTAAAAATGAGACTAGAGGACCGAAATTAGTTGGCTGAAAAGGACTGCGATTCAGGACAGAAGGAAAATGAACTTTGCAGAAAAACCAAAAGAGGAAAAGACCAAAATGTAACTAAACTAACAGCAAAAATGAAAATGAATTCTAACCTACTCAGGAGGTAACCACCATGTGGTGGCTACTGGAAGTATTTCTTAAGAGGTTGGTCATTAACAGGGAGTTTCCCAGTGTCTCCCTGTAAAGTTTTCGATCTGTAAGTTCCCTGACCAATTTTTCCCTTGACTTGGAACGAGCCCAGCCATAAGTGTTGAAGTTTCGTGTGCTTACCCTTTGGGGTGACCCTATCAGCCCAGAGAGCATTTGTTAGAGCATTGTGCCACTTCCTCTGGTTGTCAGCGAGAGATGCATGGATTACGCGGATGAGGTTTTTATAATAAGAAGCATTATCAAATATGAGAACGTCAGGGATGCCAAACCTGTTGACGATAAATTTCTCCATGAAAGATATTACCTCGTCTTCACTCTCATTCACAGGTATGTCATGCTCTTTTTCATCAATGAGTGCATTTTTGAATGTCCTCTTGCAATGCAGGAGCTCGAGGATCCACTCGTCATCTTCGAATGCCTACCAATTTGAGATGTTATCAAGTACGGAAGGTCTGAAAATCAATCCAACATAACATTTATTCTTCTTTAATCTAAAATCAAGCAGAAGTTTTGCAGCCATACCAGCCATCAGGTCGGCATCTTGGTTTTGCTCTCGAGGTATGTATGTGATATTAAAAGAATAAAGACTGTCGATTAAGCTCCATACCTCATGCTAGTACCTTACCAGGTGTGGCGCATTGCAGTGTATCCTCTTCCTTACCTGGTCCACAATTATTTGTGAGTCACCAAAAACTTTAAAAAATTTTACCTTCAGATCAATGGCTTTTTTCAGGCCCTGCAGCAAGCCTTTGTATTCTGCCATGTTGTTGGTGCATGCGAGCTCCAATCGGTTGGCCATCAGATGTTGGTTCCCTTGTGGGTCAATAAGAATGCTCCCAGCACCTGCACCTTCAAGGCAGTTAGAACCATTAAAATAGAGTGTCCAAAAATTAGAGTCTAATGTTACATCAACTGAATTGCTTCCTACGAGACTAGTTTTATCATCTACTATATTACAAGGTGGTTCGTCAGTTGGACTATGGGGGAGAGCTTCCAACCATGTGTTTATTGTAGTTCCTTCACTTGTTTCAGCATGGAATTCTCCAAAACAGGTTTCTGTGGCACAAACATTGAAACTATAATTCCCAAGGATAGAGTTGGTAAACATTACAGGTTCATTGGGACCATTTAGCTCTGTCACCACATACTTCATGTATCTTTCACGATCAACTCTCAGCATATCACCCTTCCCCTTCTAAGGCAGCAAGAGATGGGACCAATCAGTTGAGAAATATCCATTCAGTTTTGCTAACCAATCCCTACTAAGTAGCATTCCATAAGCCTCGAGTATATCGACTACCACTATATCAATGACTTGTGTGTATTGTGGTATAGCAATCATCCGAATCAATACATCTTTCAATTCCCCAAATACCTTCACATTTGTCCTGTTTAATTGCATGATTCAAGTTCCAGTTTTCATAGGTATTGCATGAAGTCTTTTAGCGACAGTGTAAGGCATCACAGTGGACGAGGCACCTAAGTCTACCAAGCAATTGTGTACATTCATGTTGAAGATTTCAAATGAGATTAGGAAAGGGGGAGTCATGGATTTTGATTTCCTTCCTATCATGGCTGCACTGACATCTTGGGGTTCTCGATTCATTTTTTATAGGGTGGCTTCCATGGCTGCTAGCTTTTAGGCTGTACTGGGAGAACTCACAAGTCTGGAGACCAACTTCCTAGTTTGGCTACTCGGGATGGTGGGAGTTTTGCAGTTCTGCTCATTCATAGCTTTCAAGAGAAAATCTCTTTGCTGCGTTAATTTTAGCAAATCAAAGTATGTGATATTAGCCCTAGATTTCTTATGATCATCCACAGTATTGTAATCAATGCTATAAACAGGATAGGGTAGAGTAAACATACCAGTTTTGTTGTTCTTAAGTGGGAGTTTACCATTTGGAGTCGCCTTCTTTGCAGTGGGAGCTGTGTTCTTTTTCTCTGGATAGTTTGCCACTGGGGTATTCTTGGACTCACCATTGGGTCTGCCTTAATCAACAGAAATTTTGGGAGCGGATGCTTTCACAAGGCGAATATCTTTCTTTGTCTAGTCTACAGGCTTCATCGCACCTGGAAGTGGCCCTTTGCTTCATGTGTGGATTTCATTAGTGTGGTTTTCTATCGTGCATTCTTCTTCGTCATCATCATTTTCATTTGTATAGAAATCCCACAATACATTGATCTGAGATTCTTCATCCACGGGCTCTTCTACTTGGTATTCTTCCTCATTTTCTTGTTCTGGCTCCAGCTCCACTATAGGTTCTTCTTTGTTAAGGAGCAATCCAATGAGAGCGAGCTCTTCCATATTCATTGGGTGGAGCAGGCAATGCAAGTGGACCATGACCACCTTCTATCTTCTGATAGAAAGGTTTGAAATTTTTTCTGTTGTTATACTCTCCTCCACTCCCGCTTGTACTCTCTCCATAATTCCTTTTCATATCGATGACCGTGTTTATCAGTTTCTTAATGATCCGATGCAAACCTTCCACATCTGTGGTATCCTTTTCTTTGGTTTCATCCCCTTTGTTATCACTCCCATTATTCTTTTTGGATGCTTGGGAGGCTTTCTTTTCTCCGGTTGTATGATGGCATGCTGTGAGATTGAGCATTTCATTCTCGACTTTTACCGCTTCATCAATAGCACCTTGTAAGGTTTGTGCGTTACTCCTCTTGACCCACATCACAGTAGGGACAAGGAGAGCAGTGGTGTAGAATTCCATCAGCATCTCCTGTAGGTCTCGCGTTATCCGGGATTCTGTTAAATAGGGTGTTGAACCGCATGTTAAAATCCTTGACCTTTTCTTTGGTTTCCATTTTCAAACGGGATAGTTCTAGAACTAAGGCCGCATGGGTTTTTTCATCGCCATACTTGTCTAAAAAGGCATGTTGAAAGGCAGTCCACAAGGTGATTGATCTTTTTCTCAAACTAAAGTACCACATGGAAGCTGCACCAATCAAGGTAAAAGGGAATAAGCAACATACTATATCTTCATCAGCTACCCCTAGCATGTGCATGGCCAAGAAGAAAGAATGAATATGGTTATCAGCGGTGTCTCCCTGTTCAAGGTCAAATTTAGGCAGTACTCTTTCTGCATTCTTGGGTAAGGGATGTTGTTGCCCAGGTACCGCTATGGCATCCTGAGCGAGCCAAGGAGGAAGTGCTCCCGGAGGAGGTGGGAGTTGGTTTCCACCCAATTGAGGAATATTAGCCATATTGAGGATAGGGATGTTTTGGTTGAAGGTTTCTTCAAGGATTTCTTTATTAAGACTTCCCAAATCAGGTCAGGGATTACCTTCAGAGAGTGGATCTTCAGGAATTTCTTCCCAGAGGGTGTCAATACTTTGTAAGGATTCAAGCACAATATCTTCAAGAGACAAGGTTGCAGATGTCTCTTCGTTTATGGAACAGATCCTTGGCTTTCTTTTAGTTGTCGGAGGTAAAGAGTGAAAGATGGGGAGCTGAGAGAGGGAACGAGCATAAGCCCGAGTAAGTATTCTGACTAGTTGTTCCTGAGTGACAGGATACTCCCACAGTGTCTCTTCTTCGACATGAGGCTTTTCCGAATGAGAGGAAGGGTCTTTTTGACCTTCACGATCCATGCATTAATATTTTTGAGTCCATGCGGACATTTATAAATGAAATCATAAAAATTTGTGGACGATGGTTCAGGCCCTCCTTCTAGCGCCAATTTGTTGACATGGCGAATTTTCGCTATACCAACAAGGGGAACTAACCTGATCACAAACCCCAATTAGGCCTGCTTTCGTTTGGAATGGCTAGTTCCAACGGGTTTTAAGGGACCCCGTAAACTGTTAAATGCGTTGAAAGATTGCTTCTGGGAAGAAGACTTCAATTAAATCAACAAAATAAAACAGCTAACCTATATGTATCAAATCCTGTCTAAACTACTTAAGCTACTCTAATCTAGTCTTAACTATCCTAATCTATCCTGCAAGAGCAAAACAAAAGGAGGTTAAACATCATATATAAATCCCAAGTCTAAATGAATCAATTACTGGTCCACATAAGAACAAGGTTGTATTAAATCCTAATCACAATGAAATTACTTATACAGGAATATACATTCCTTTCCATACAAATAACACTTGCAATTGATGTTTAACAAAGTATGGAATCAGCAACCTTTCATGAATTATCAATTCTATTGAATTACATTCAAATAACCAAGAACAACCATGAACTGGTGGTTAACAATATGCACAAAGAAAATCACATTTATCTTCATGCCAACAACAACACACTGATCCTAAACATATGAGAGAAAAGGGAAACAAATTTGAAACAACAGGCTCCTTCTTAAACCAAACAGTCCTCTTTATTCACAATAAATCAAAGCTGTTTTTGTCCAAACAAAAAGCCCCATTCTCCTATCCGAAGGTAATACTTATGCAACCCTCCATGACCCTCGGCCCCCCATGACCTTTCATTTCCCCTCTTTTCATTGCATGGATTAGCATATATACAAATGAGAATGGTCGATGAAACTGCTGACACGCCGAGGTCACCTTTGGTGGAGCGTTCTACTTCCTAGGGGAATGAATGGATGCCTTTGGAACAGAGAAGGACTGCGTATCATTTCTTTGCACCTGTGTGGAGTGGCTATCATTCTCTGTCATTTCCTAAAGGAAACTGAAGATGTTGTGCTCATCATCCCACATCTGGCATGCTTTGTGATGTATCTGGCAGTGATGACATCTTGATGGAACAGCGCTATCATGAGTGCTTCTACTGAACTGAGGGAGTGCTTTCATTATGCACTATGGTGGTTTGTATTCCCTTTTGCAGAGTGTGTTTTTCAATATCGACACTGGTGGTGCAGAGGTGTCATCTTGATATAATTTACCTTTATCCGTTACTGGGTTTGTTCGAATTTTCCTACAGAAATAATTCACATCAGCTATGATTATGCAAATATGATAAAAATGCTTAAAAGCACAAATCTTGCCTTCAGGAAGCACTTATAACATCAAAAGGAACAATTGTGAAAGAATCACCCCTTGGTTTTTAACCCCATGCATTGATTAAGTCCCACAAGCGAAAATCCACTTTACACTGAAAATCATTGCAAAACAACGGACCGGGTGGTATTTCGGAAAGGGTCTGAGTGGTAACCGGTATTGTGAGGAAGGCCCCCGATTCCACTCTTCAAGCGACACATGGAAACTATGAGGAAAGAGGATACCGCTTTTCGGATGGATATTCCTCGAGCAACTCATTCACCCGAAATCTGCGTGGACCATTGGATCCACAAAGGGTAGTTCAATGGTGGAGGGACTTAACACAAGAAAAAACCGAAAACCCCATGGTCAGACCATACATCCAGACTTGAAATATCATGGATGAGAACCTATATCCTATCGGATCTGCCATATGGGTTTTTCCATTAAAAATCACGGCCACAGCGATTTATTGAATACACTGGAATATACGTGAAAACCCACAACCAAGCCATACAGTCGGACTTCAAAATTTATGCATCGAAGTTAATAATTATCGGCAGGTCCGAAATATCATTGCGTGCCTTATATATAACCCCGGGAACCCGCCGATTGTGATGTGCAATGGGGCTTCGGACCCAACTCATATATATCTATATATATGTGTGTGTGTGTGTGTGTGTGTGTGTGTGTGTGTGTGTGTGTGTTAATATCACTGACGGGTCCGCAATGTTAGACTCCCTTTGAAAAAACCCTGCCCTCAATATCTTTCGAAAACAAATAAATACATAGGAAATCTCGAGTCTGACCATGAGGTCGGACTTGAAATATTATATGCCAAGCTCTAGAATCATCGGTAGGTCTGTGTGATAACGGTGTGCCATATATATAACCCATGGGTTCCACCGATAGCGATAAGCGAATGGTGGGGGGGGGGGGGGGGGGGGGGGGGGGTAACCCTATCGGGTCTGCTAAATCACATCGGCCTTATGGCTTGGCTTTGACTCCCACTGATTGCGATATGCGATATGGTCCCGAACCCGAAATATATGTATTTGGGTTGATAATGTCGTCGGGTCCGGGAGAGAGCAATGCACAATGTTAATTGTGATAGGCCAAAAATGGGTGATTTATGTGTATTTTTTAGTATTCCCATTATAAAGAGTTATAATGGAGATGAAGGTGCAATGGAAGCTTTTTGAGGATTGAAAGGGTGCCGATGGAGGATATGAATGAAGGACTAGAAAGGATTATAAATGGATCATGTGGCAGATGTTTAAAGAGGGGATTAAACATTAGGAATTGGAGATTTGGCTCGACAACGAGATAAAGTCTATGGAATAAAACAGATCATTCAGAGAGGTCGAAGATCAACTTTAGGGGACCCATTCAAAATTGTTACCAAGGTAGGTTTTGATAGGGTGGTAGTTGTGGCCACAACAAAACTATATCACTACTGGGGGGGTGAATTAGTAGTGTGGCACTTTTAAAATTTTACTACAATTACTTAATATATTCTACCATGCACAAACTAAAACACACTTGCATATGACCAATAGCACAAAGAGCTTGTTGACATCAATGCCAACAAAATTGCCCTTTGGCATTGATGTAAACCTTAATAAAACATGTGATTCTGACCTATAACAATCCAAATCTCTCCCCCTTTGAAATCATTGGCAAAGGTTAAATAGACCACATACCTAGAAACAACCCATTTGTCAATTTTATGATAAAAATAGAATATAGTAGTAGTTCTCATGCCAAATTACAACTAGAATTGAATCATAGGGATTACATATAAAAGAGACATACTTAGGATAATAATGGATATTGTAGTGATAAAGTATGGTCTTGAGAGTCAGAAAGGGTAAATAAAAGTGATGAAAATGGTTGCAAGAGAATTCTAATACTATGTCCCAAGATATACACACAACTTAAGCATATGCATTTCCTCATGCAGGCCCTTGTAACTGGTTTCTAATATGCTAATAATGGAGTTCAGAGATATTGTAAGACCCTGCAATATCCTCTAAATCTTCTCTGCAGCCTCTGGAAAAGACCAAATCCGTTTCCCATAATTTATTAGTGAGATTATATGGATGTTGATATTGATAGGGAGGGAACCAAATAAGAGGAAATTTGAACCTAAGTCCAAGCCAATCAGGCCTACTTCTCCTGATGCATTCTACATACTGAGAAACCTTGGAAAGTGCCTATATAAAATTTAGAAAAAAATAAGGGTCCTCATCCTTCAATTCCTTCTTACAAGCATCCCATCTAAGCCTACACCCATCTAATGCATCCTGCCTCATCCCTCTAATATTTTCGAGACAACGTTCCATAACTCTATTCCTAAATTCCATTAGTATCTTTTTGGTGTCTGGATATCATCATATCCTATGATACACCATAGAGACTCTTTTAGTAGGCCCAGGTTCATTTCGGATAGACAATTTCACCTTTCCTTCATTAATTGTTACAATATCATTGGAAGCCTTCCAACCAACTTGATTTTTCATAAAGTACACAAAGGATCTCAACTAAACATCCCCAACATATGGTGTAATGTTAAGGGTCCTTTCTCTAAAATAGGAAAAATCATGCAAATACAATTCACACAATAAATGTTGTTCCAAAAAAGTGGCCTTCTGGAGGGTTTCTAGAAAATATCTAGCCTCCCTTATCTCATATAGTTGTTTCTCCTTAAGCATTGTTAATTGAAAAAAAAAAAGAATTTTTCTTGCAGATACAGGGGATAAGATGGAGAATGAGGTCTACAACTCAATATTTTATCAACAAGTTCATACATGGACTCTTTTTTATATTGTAATAGTTGCACTTCCCCTTGCAACTCTTCTACTTGTAACATTGTTTGCTTCCTTTCCTTTTGGATCCTCACCAAACCCTGAACCTTCGGCTTTCATCCCATGTCCTCTTAAGATCATCGATAATATCCTTATGTTGTTTCATAGGGATAGCTTCATCCTTCAGTGAGTTTGCTAATTTCTTCCATTTTTCTAATTCCTCAAGAAAAAATGTTGACTTCAATGACTCTTCAAATTTTGACTGGGTTGTTTTTGTTACTATTACAATGACAGATTCAACAACTTCCTGGAACATATTTTCATCCCATTTCTCCATTGGTTTCACTATCTCAATTGTTGGTTCTTGTGTGACAACAACATCATCAATAGGTTATTGTGGAGAAGCGACCAATTTTATTTCATTTTTCTTTGTTTCGGGCACTAGTTACTATGTAATAGTAGCTTCATAAACAAGTTCTTGTGGAATAGTATATCACTTTTCTCCATCCCACTTTTCTTCAACTATTGGTTATTATGTAACAACAACCTCTTCAGTAGATTCTTATGGAATAATGGTTTGGAATTCTTCATCCTTCTCTTCAACTTGGATTCCAACAGAAACAGTGGTTTGCCTTTCACAATCTGCTTCCTCAACACTTTCTTACACCCTTTACACAATCTTGCTATTGTACCATCAAGTGACATTATTTCTGCCACTTATGCTAGGGGTTTTAGTCCAATTTTTTATTTCTAAACTGAAGCAACCACTCAACTGTGGAACTTTTCTTTCTTAAATATTCATTTTCCTCCGATTTATTTATTTGTTGGATAAGGAGGTTAGTTTCAAACTTACTTTGTAAGGAAATATATTCTTGTTCCTTTGTGAACTCTTCCTCTTTTCGTTGTTCCTCGAGTTCCTTTGATTATAGTGAGGTAGAATGGACATCTCGTGTTGGGGTTTGTTCTTTTATAAATTATTCTTCTTTCTATTCATTTTGTTATCCCTCACATTCATTTGGTTATGTTGTATCAATACGTTTCTCAAATGTTGGGATAACTAATGGTGAAATAGTTACCTACACTCTCTTCTTAGGATTCTTTCCAACCAACGACTTCTTTAATGACCTCTTTTTCACCCTGGTTACAGAAGATTTTATTTCTCATATGCTTCTTTGAATTTCCCAGGCATTTCTGTCACAAGAACCCCTACTTCAGCTAACGTTGTTTCAGGTGCCCTTGTTTCAGCAATCTTTGCTTCAAGCCCTTCTTCTTCAATAGGGAACCCATAATTTCTACTCTCAGACTTCCCAATGGATATATCCATAGGTTCTTTAGTGTGCGCATTTTTCCCTTCAACAAATGTACCAACAAACTTCCTTATAAACTCCATCTTTGAAGGCTTTTGCGATGGGGTCTAGGAGGTGTAGCTGCTCTACTTTGTCTGAGAGGTGTAACTGATTTATCTTTTCTAATAGGTGTAACTACTTTGTCTTGTCTAAGAGGTGTAACTTCTATGTCCTCTAATGTTATCTCAACACTTTCCTCATGTTCTTTACCTTCACTTTCCTCTGGTTCAGGAGTTGGTATATGTGGCCCTACTAGAAATCCAGTCCATGTGCCTCCATGTTATTATAGTGAGTGAATAATAATCAACTTAATTAGAGCATGGTTGGTTAATAAAGTATTTGGATGATTAGTCACACACATCACCTATGTCATGTGTTATGGATATTTCAGTAGATAATAGAGAAAATTTATCAACTTTCCATTACAAAGATGTGCCAATAACTGAAAATGGTAATTAAATATTTTCCCAAAGCATCCTGCATAAGTAATGAAATTCTAGATGAAGAAAGCTACATCATCTCAAGGATGAGGAAGGGATGTTTTTATGGTGCTAAATGCCACCAATACATCGGGGTCCCTCGATGTGAAGTCCCAACTAGACTTCACACCGTTTGGTGTAGGAGCCCCATCGGGATATAAGGTTTCGTCACCATTGCAAGTGATGTCAAAAGAGTGCCTTGGTTGCAAATCATGCTTAAGATATCATGCACATAACTTTTGGGTAGCAAGTATGTAATCTTTGTGAGGCATCAAGTGTAAGGTGTAAAAGGAGATTCCATGTGAAAGTGATAAGAGAGAGATTCTAATAGAAAAGTAATAGTACTATCCTAAGAGATGTTAGAAAATTATATATTACGGAGCAATGGAACACATAAAATATTGCAGAAATATAAACACAGAAAACGCACAAAACAAGAGAGACATAGATATACGTGGTTCACCCAGTTTGGGCTACGTCCACCCCGAACAGCCAGTCCTTCCTTTCTATTATCCAGCAAAATGAAGAGATACAACCTACAGCAAAACCACTGTAATATCCTTTGTTTTCTCTCACAGTCTCACCTCTATGTTTCTCGCTCACCGAATACACATCTATCTCACAGCCTCAAATACAATGCCCTCATATAAAGAGAGGGGTTGCCTTCTAGGGCAAAAAACCCTAAACTAAACATAAGTTCTACCGTCAGATCATCCGCCTAATGAACGGCCCAGATTGACTAGAAATTACTATACTTTTACAAGGCAATTTTACAGCTGCCGCCCCCCCCTGGACCCCCCACGGCAGCGATTATTTTACGGGCGGCGTTGCCGCCCCATTTTGAACTGGGGTCCAATATGCCGGTACTATAGAAGATAATCAGGCTCCACACCCAACAAGAGAGACCCACGAGAAAAATGAGAAGATTCATTGATTAACCTAAAAATAGTTCACAAGATAACAACAAGCATATAAACACATAACAACACCCATTCAACAATATCCATATCTAAAGCAATGAAATATTTCATTATCTTTAGTATGTGTAACACAACATATACCGCAAACATCTAAAGAATAGTCTTACAACATTTACGACACATGTAAGAAAGAGTGTTGGCTCCAAGATGATCAATGAAAGATCCAAGTACATTGTTACATTGATGAAACACTATCTCCAATTGTGGAACATGAAGATGCAACTTTCTTCTCCAAAATAATGATCTTCTCCCTTATGCACAACTAGAGAAGCCAAGGCCAAATCTCTAAAGGTCCAAGCCCTTTTCTTGAGTTATGAGGGCTTATTTATAACAAATTATAATGACTCTTGAGTTTCCTCATGACTCTTTGACTTCCATAACCTATGGGCTTCTATGTAACTCTTCATATTCTACATATGTCTCTTCATATTCCACATGTGTCTCTTGGACTTCTTTTACATTACATTTATTCATAAAAGACAAAATTACATCAAAATGGTGGCTATATAGGAAAAAAATCTAATAAGACAAAATATTCCTCATGAAGAAGAAAAGGACAAATCAATAGCTTGAGCATGGAGTTCATTTGTGATATAGGAGTTCCATGCTCTAAACTATTTTACAATAACATTAACTCTAATTGGTAGCTCTACAACATATCGCATCTCCACCTCCAAAGCCTCTTATATTATGGATTTAGAGCTTGACTGTAAAATATTACATGGCCATGATAACTTCATGTGAACTTTATTTGGCTCAATTGCACATTGTAGAATAATATTACTCATGATCTCAAAGCCTTCTTGAATTGTTTCCTGCTTGATTTATTCAAGAAACTCCCTTATCTCCTGCATGATCACATCCTTGCTTCTTAACTCTCCAAGTGAACCCACAGAAGGTACTTTTTGTTTCTGTACCAGTGACTCTAAATTACCATGCAGTCGAACATAAGCAGCAATGGTGTTTCTCACTTGTTCACTAAGGTGGGAATAGTTCTTAGTATGAACTCTTAATTGTTATCTATCTGCCTTAGCAACTATCATGTCCTTATTAACCAATTTTTCAGGAACATAAGGATACTTGATGCTCAAATCTTGTATCAAGTCTATGACTCTATTTGTCACATAGAGAAGCTTCAAGATCTCTTGATATTTCTTCTAAAATTGAACCAAGGGTGCCACCACCTCAAGCAAGAGAATAATCTTATTGTATAATTGCTTCATTTTGTCTTCCATTGGTTTCAATTCTTAAAATATGGCTACCAGTAGCTCTATCGTGTTGATACAAGCAGAAGACAACCATTGATTTTTTGCAGTAAGATGATCAACCTGTTGTTTTACAATAGCTAGCTCTTTGCATAATCATGCAAACTCACTCATAATATATTTTGTTTTATCTTGATCTAGTGTTACAAAAGCCAAATTTTCCACCATAACTGCTCTAGGATTTCTCTTGGTGTTAGATGTTATCACCTTCTCTATGGATATGGAAACTTGATGGGAAGGACCATTCGGAAAGTATCTTCGCATTTCTTGTACAATCCTATTAATCATATGGTCTAAGGTGAGGCTGGATACATCCATGGCCCTGTCATCTGGTGGAGGAGCGATTCCCATTTCACTAAATGGAAGATGACCATTGGTGAGGGGAGGCTCCGGTTGAGTGTCTGGCTCATATGCAATTGGTTCAATGGCATCCTCTTCCTCCAACTTTGATTCTAATTGAGGGGCCATCTATTCTTCCTCCATTGTCTGTGCAACTTCTTCTTCATGCATGTTCTTCATTTTTTCTTCTTGTGACTACTTTTGTAGTTCCTCTTCTAATGCTCTTCCCCTCTCCTCCACTTCTCTTAGCTTCAATAAGTAATCTTGCTTCTTATTTTCTTCTTCTTCTTTTTGTAAGCACTCCTTCTCTCTTTTTTTATCTTCTTCTAACTTTATCTTTTGTGCTCTTCTTCTAACCTTCTCTTTGCCTCCTCCTTATGTTTCCTCTATTGTTCTACTCTATCGCACCTTTTCCCATAGGAACAGTCTTGAAATTTCTACTACTCTTTTCCACTGGATCATGTTTTACCTTCTTCATGGTGATATAGTGTCCACTTGAGCAATTGCTTCCTGTTGAATCTCCTCCATCTAAAAGTCGGGTTCTTCTGGAACCTAGGAGGGACCTGCCTCATCTCTTAGCTAATTATTTCTCATAGAATTAATGTACCAATAATAAATATTTTCATATTTTGGTATCATCATAGGTCCACATGACCAGGTATATTGTATCTTGTCACAATGTTTCCTACACAATTTCCTAGGATCATATATATAGAATCTCATCATTACAAAGTGAAGGCGGTTGAGTTCTTCAATTTTGGCATCGACCGCCTTGACGCTTTTGAGCTCACAAAGTCCAATCCTAAATGAAGATTGGGCCAAGGATCCTTTTCCCTCCTATGGAGGTTTGCAGAAAACACATTATTCAACTAATAGGCTACCTCCTACAATACCATCATATTGGTCACATACCTCATCATAATATGAGGGGTTATCTAACACCTGAAACATATGATGTATGTTCTCTATGGTGAAGCAAACCAATAAGCAATATCATAGAGTTCCCATTCACCTGATATGTCATGCAAGGAGGTTTTGTCTCAAAGATCATCGTGTACAACACTATAAATAAGTGCTCAACTAGTTTTTCATAAACTCCTTGAAAACTAACTTCTGATAACAGACTGCAATGAAAATAGACAGGTAACTATTCCTATGGGGCCCAGTTCCATTTCATCTTGGTGAACTCATAATGGGCATAGATACCATCTAGTGGATAAGTGAACATGTAACACTCTAGTGCTTTCTTAGCTTGTAGGTCTATCTTAGCTTGTTTTATAGTTCAAGAGAGAGGAGATCTACCCAGTTGAAAACATTACCTCTTGAGACAATCATGTTGATCAAGAAAATCCAATTGTCCTCAAATTATTTTGCATTCTTCCATCCATACATTCTACAACACATCGCTATGAGATATTGGTATACCTTCCTCAAATATTTGGTTTGATAAACTACACTTGGTCTCTAGTGGAATATTGTAGGCTCTTGGCTCCAGGATTTGACGACTTCCTTAGTATTGAGATTTGCCCAAGTTACATAAAAGTGAATTTTCGCGTACTACCTAGTCCTTATCATCTTTTAATAAGAATGTATATCATGTGGATGGTAAGTGGAAATCTCATTCCTGATTTCACTCCAAATGACCAAATTTGTATTATCCATGTGCGAAAGGATCCATTTGATGGCTTATGCACAAGGCATGACTGGGAATCTACATGTAACTATGTGTGTTCTAGAAATTTTGATGTTTATCTAAACTTCCTTGTCTTCCAAGTCTTTGGGGAATTAATTTTTCATGAAAGCATCATTGATGTCCTTACATGATACTTTTATGCATTCATCTATGAAGCAATGTGTGTCTGAAAGAATAGGGACTATTGGCTTGATGATTTCCACTGCCTCCTCAGTACTAGCTTATGAGATTTCCTTTGATGTATCTTGATGGGTGGTAGGAGGCATTGTCTCGGTAGATGATGAGAGAGTGATGTATGTTGTACCTATAGCACCTGTAAGTGGAAATTCACTCATGGTGAACAATAATTAGTTTCAAGAATTTTCGTAACCATCACATGCAAACTATTCAAAAGACAATGATTAAGGGAAGAACCAGGAAAATTGGGAGCACAAGCCTATCATATATGAGACAAGGTGACTTAAATAGCCACTAGAAGTGAGAACCGTGCCATGGTAAAGAATAGGGCACACATCGGGACAACAATGGATAGAAATGGCCTTACTAAGGCTTGAGAGTGCGCTATGTGCTCAAAGGGAGAGAAATAGATTTCTTTGGCACAGGGCATAGTCACAAGAGACAAGGAGGGGAGCACATTGTTGGTTGTTAGTGTATTGTTTTCTCTAGAAGATCTATTTCGGGTGCAAGGCACAGTAACAATGGATAAGGATGTTGATTATTACTTATCGGTGCGTTGTTCGCTTAAGAGAGGGGCTTATTTCTTGTTGGGTGTAGTTTTCAAAGATAAAGGGTCCTTGTTTTCCAGAAGTGTGCTCTACTCAAAGATGGTTTAAAAAACACTAAATCAAGGCCAACAATAAGTGTTAAACACAGTAACAATTAAGGAAACAAGTGGTAAGTATTTATAGGCTTTGTCACAATCATCATGGAAAGGTCATGGAATGCAAAGAATCACAAGAAACGACATTTGTGACAGCAAGACGACACTTGTAGGAGGAAGTATGGATGAAAACGCCACTTAATAAGTGAAAAGAAACTGAAATTCCACTAAGGAAAACATAAGCACCACTAAAAAAAACAAAATCATTAAAAAATGACATTATGAAAAACTTACCGAGAATCCACACACTTGAGATCAAGATTGGAGAAAAAATCCTTTTGATGAGGGAATGCGCTTAACCCAGAATGAACAATGATTGTGAGAATGAGTGATGAGATACACTTGTTTATAAATAAAATATATGTGCAAAGAAACTTCACGCATGATTGCCACTTGTCGATTAATGAGTGAGTTAGTTACAAGAAGTGGAGTGGCCTCCTATTTTCTGCGAGTGCTATCAATATGAAAACAATAAGGGTGCATGCAAGAGAAACAAGAGGGCGCAATCACTGATGTCAAGGAGTGCATTGGAGTTAAGGATCAGAAATACGCAGTCAGTAATTATAACAAGAACTGATCTCTCCTTGTGGACTGAGAGTATGCTCAATTGAATGAAAGAGGTGTGCTTATGCTTGGGAGAGAGAAGTTTCCTCCATTAGTACTTCTGTGACTACTATATTTATAAAGTGTGTTTTCTATAGGATAAAATAATGTGCTTATTTGCTTTTGTTTGATATGAATTTCAATTGAAGAAAATATATCACTAAGTCAAATAAATCTAGTGCTTTTCCTATCTTTAGAAAGACGACAAAAGTGCTTCCAAATATAAGAAGACAACACTTAGGAAACTTTGACCTAAGTGGAAAAGTAACACTTAGGAATGTTGCAAGGATGGTTAACACCTAGGAAAACATGAACAAACAACAATATGATGCAAGATAAACTTGAGATGATAGTTCATGTAGGCTCCAAATTTTCCTAAGGAAAAAAAAATTAGCGGGTCGTTTTCGCAATGACAATACTTGGCGACACATTGGAAGAACTCCAACTTCTTTTTTTAGGTCTTACCTTTACATACGGAGTCTTAGTCCTTTAGGAAGTATTGATTCACTGGGTGGATTGGCGTGGATTCCCCATTCAACCCAGCTATAGAAATAGTCTCCTCAATTTCCTAACTTAGTCAAACACAATACCAAACATGAAAAATCTCTCTTGGTTTGATCTAGGAGAGGGTAATATAGAAGTGGCAAGTTAAAGATAATCAAAGTCTTATTTTTTTTTCATATCTGGTGATTCCAGCAAGTATGTTCAATACCTTGATGGAGTCACTGCAGGAAGCACAAGCATCGCTTTGCTGCTAGCGAGCCTATTCAGTACCCTGGAGAAGTTACTTCACCCATATGTGCAGGAAGCCTTTCTCTTCTCGCCCTTTATCTTATTTCATTTATAGAATTGTTCTTATGTACTTATTATTTTTTAGAGGTGGAAGAGGGATCTTGAGTTATTAAGAGAAAGAGAGGTTTCTCCTTATAAGAAGGTTATATATACCTATGATATCGATTTACTCACTATTGGTTTCCCCTTTCCTTTCTCTATCGGATTGAATCAACAAGAAGAACAAAATCAATTAATAAACCAAGTTTAGGAATAAAGATCCTAAATATATGATGGAATCATGGTTCTGCTTATGAATTTATAGTTGAATGGATCGTATTTTCCATCAAGACATCATTGACTATTAAAATATGTAAAGTCATAGTCAAAGAAGAAAATGAATAGGTTAGCCAAGGGTTGCACACCACTATAATTTGTCTTTCCCAAAGTTTAGCCACATAATCTCGAAGCTCATGAAACAACTTCCATGCATAGCCATATTGAAAGCAACACATGAAGTAGAAAAACAAAAAAAAAATAAGAAAACATGACAAACAAAAGGAAATAATGAAATGTAGACTAACTAAATGCAACTAACCTAACCTAAACTAATAGTTCGTGCATCAGGACTAAGTGAAATGGAATTTCCAAAGCAGCCATAGAATTGTCTCCTAACCCTTGATTCAAAGGATATCATCAAGTGAAAGCAACGTATCATAAAGTGTAATAATAAAGATAAATGACCAAAACATCTACACAGAAACACAAAGACATGAATTGAAAGCACAATGGTGCAAGGTAATTGACTGCTTTATCTTTAAAAAGACACCAAAACAACACTTCTCTGACTCATAGCCATACAAAGGTTGATTGAATGCATGAATTCACTTACTATGAGCATTGAACTTATTGAATATCACTGCTCTAACCAATCCACAATAAGTTTGTAAAAACAACCATCTTGAAATCCTCACAAAGACAAGTTGACAATAGAGATATCAACATCAAATATAAGATCAAGATCACACTTTGAATCATATGCAGATTGGAAATGGTCAGTGCTAGTGTGTGGTTCAAGATTTATGATGGATGAAGAAGGAGAGGTATCAAATCAAAACATTTGACAATCATCAAGCATACTCTTTGTTTCCAAGTTCAATATCAATGATTTGCATGAAGGAGGATACATCAGTTGGAATTCATGCATCTGATCGTACATTCTACCTTGAGGATTAAATAATTAAACATGAAGATACCTAACATCCCTTAAGAATGAATCCAGATCCCATGTAAAAATTCTAAGGATGGATTTTTGTGAGAAAATTTTAGTTTGACCAAATTCAAAAGTTTCATCAAGGTAACGAGGTCCTAACATAACCATCAGTATGAAATGAAGTGCCCCGACTTCTTAACAAGACTCAAAATTTTCAAAAGATGTAAAATTACTTGTTGAACACACGATCAGTTCTACATCAGAACAACTCTCATTATTTGCATTAACAAAAGGGACTAAATCAGATTTTCCCACATTAGGAGATTCATGGAATGGTTGATCAAGATATTGAAAAAAATCTTTGATAAATGACATGTCATCTTCTTGAGTGGAGATAAATATACCTGAAAGAAATTTCTCAATGATCAGATCTAACTCCACTTAAAATTTATGCAAATCTAAGTCTTCTTGTGAGAACAAAGATTCGCCATAAAACTTGGACAATGATTCAGATGCATAGAGAAAAGAAGATCATAACAATTTTTGTCCAAGGATTCATCGTGATTAAAGGATTCAAGATCGACGAGTTGACAATCAAGACCATGAGATGAATGATTAATGGGACAAGAAGAATCATCATCTTGAGAAAGAGAATCAAGGAAAAGTGATTCCTTGTCAATAAAATCCTCTACATTAGGAACAGTTTCTGACTCAAATCCATGGATTTGATTCCTAGATTTCTGAATTTGAATAGGAACAACATAAGGTACATCAAAAGGGGGAGGAAAAGGAACAAAAGGAGTTGCATATACCTCCTCAAAATGTTGGGGTTCATCTTGGAATGGAACATTTGAGGGATCTGATTGAAAATATTTCCTTGAAATCCTAAGTAAGTATCAAAATTTCTCATCCAAAGATTTCCAATCTACATCCTCATTCGAAAACTCATAACAGAGATGGAGAAATCAATTAGAAAACTTTTCTAAAGACCCATTTGATTTCATCCTAAGCTGATCAATTTTATCGCAAACATCTTGATAATCATACTTGTCAAAAATTTGATGAGTCGCATTAACCAGTTGCTTGAAAGAATGGATAGAAGTAAGGGGTAAAGAATAACACGATTGCTTGGCACAACCATCTAAGGTAAGGGTAAAAAACCAAGCAAGAATATCTTCAGAATAAACTTTGCTTGAAAAAGAGAATTGACCAAATTCAATCACATAATTAAGAATGGTTGTTAGACCCTTTCAATCAAGCTTAAAATGTGACAAGTTATGTAAGAATTTCACAGGGATTGAAAGATCCAAATATTTTGAAAAGAACCTCGGGATTATGATTTGGGATGAAGACATTTAAGATAAGAGATTCAAACAGAATTTACGGGCTCATATTGTCATTTGGCCCTCCTTCTAGCGCCAAAGATGTTAGCAGTGTTGGATATTTCCAACATACAGGGGGTCTCCCCGATGTGAAGTCCCAATTAGAATTCACACCATTTGGTGTAGGAGCCCCATACAGATATAAGGTCCGACCATCATTGCAAGTGATCTTAAAAGAGTTACTTATTTGCAAAACATACACAAGATATCATGCACATAACTTTGGGGTAGCAAGTATGTAAGATTTGTGAGGTATCAAGTGTAAGGTGTAAAAGGAGCTTCCACACAAAAGAGATAAGAAATAATCTTGTAATAGAAAAGTAATGGTACTATCCTAAGAGAGGCCCTGAAGAGCAATGAGGAGATTCATTGATTAACCTAAAAATTATTTCACAAGATAACAATGATCATATAAACACATAACAACATTCAAGAAGATCCATAGCTAAAGCAATGAATTAGTTCATTATCTTTAGTATGTGTAACATAACATATACCACAAACATCTAAAATAATAGTCTTACAACATTTAAGATACATGCATGAAAGAGTGTTGTCTCCAAGAGCTTTTGATGATTAATGAAAGATCCAAGTACACTATTACATTGATGAAACACTAGCTCCAATAGTGGAACATTAAGCTACAACTTGCTTCTCCAAAATAATGATCTTCTCCCTCACGCACAACTAGAGAAGACAAGGCCAAATCTCTAAAGGTCCAAGCCCTTTGTTTGAGTTATGAGGGCTTATTTATAACAAATTATAATGACTCTTGAGTTTCCTCATGACTCTTTGACTTCCATAACCTATGGGCTTCTATGTAACTCTTCATATTCTACATATGTCTCTTCATATTCCACATGTGTCTCTTGGATTTCTTTTACATTACATTTATTCATAAAAGACAAATTTACATCAAATTGGTGGCTATATAAGACAAAATTCTAATAAGATAAAACATTCCCGACGAAGAAGAAAAGATAAACCAGTATCTTGAGCATGGAGTTCATTTGTGATATATGAGTGACATGATCTAAAATCTATTGCAATAACTTTAATTTTGATTGGTAGCTCTACAACATATCGCATCTTCACCTCCAAAGCCTCTAATAATATGGATTTGGAGCTTGACTATATGTTATTCCACAACCAAGATAACTTCATGTGAACTTTAGTTGGCTCAATTGCACACTGTAGAATAGTATTACTAGTGATATCCAAGCCTTCTTGATTTGTTGCGTACTTGATTTGTTCAAGAAACTCCCTTATCTTCTGCATGATTAAAATCTTTGGTTCTTATCTATCCAAGTTGTTCATTAGAGAACTTTTGAGGTCTAAAATGGCCCTCCTAAGAAAAATGTACAACCAAAATAAACTTTATAATAACTAATAAGATTCAATATGATGATGTCAACCATGGGGAATGATTCACCATTTTTGGGGTAAAAAAGTAAAAAGATTAAAAAATAATAAAATAATAAACTACTTTTTTCAACTTGTATTTTCAACTTATTTCCCTAAGGGTTTACTCCAATTTCGAGCGGGAGTACTCGTTGGATGCAAAATTTAATTCTTCATCCAAGGAGTACCCATGTTGCATACTTTCGATGGTCCCTGCTACACGAAAAATGAGAGATACATTAAAAAAAAAAAAAAAAAAAACGTGATTGCAATAACATTTTTCATGCATTTCTCATTTTCCGTGTAGCAAGGTCCATCGAAAGTATACAATATGGGTAATCCTTGGATGAGGAATCAAATTATGCATCCAACAAGTGTTCCTACCTGAAATTTGAGTAAACACATAGGGAGATAAGTTGAAAATACAGGTTGGAAAAGTAGTTTTTTATGTTTTCCCTCTAAAATTTGATGATGTAATCTAATCTTATTTTATTATTTCCACTATTAATTTATAATTTCCTTAGGAGTCCCATTTTATACCTCAAAATTCCCCTAATGTAATATTCACATTGTTCTATGTTGTATCAATTACTTGGCCCAATTCAATTCTTCAATTAGCAATCTTTTCAACAACAATTAATACTTCCATTCATCAACAGTAATTGAAGATAGAACGGTAAATGCAATTACAAATAGGAGACAATCAACACAACAACAAGAGACATTGGTTTGGTCAAAGACCAAGGAAAAGCTCCATAAAGGGGAAAAGCCTTGTAATTCTTCTTCTATTAGAGTGTCATAAAATGTTTAACAGAGAGTAAAATGAGCAATATCCATCAACAAGAGTCAAATTCAAAGGCTGTGACTATCAACCAAGTCAACTAACCATTAATCCAAAATATCAATGATGAAAAGTAAAATCCAGTCAATTGCCATAAATCTAGAAAATAGTTTTGCACCTTCAACCTGTTTATCACCTTCAGCTCAGTTCTCTATCTTCAGTATGTTACCTCAGTTCTGCACCTTTGGCTTGTTCAGCACCTTTAGCTTAGTTATGTACCTTCGACTTAATCTGCACCTTCGACTCAGTTATCTACCTTTGACCTGTTATACACCTTCGATTTAGTTCTATACCTCAGTTCTGTAACTTCGACCTATTATGCACCTTTGGCTTAGTTCTGTATCCAATTTCTACACCTCAGTTTTAAAACTTTGGCTTGTAAGAACCAAACAAATCAAGAGAGAGAATAAGAATGAGTTGATGTGATATCCAAACGATCTTTAAGCCACTTGTACTTATATGAAACTTTGGAGGGGCAGTTTGTCCTTAGGCCGACCTTGACAATTTGCGCAACTGTGGGATTCACTTTAAAAATCCACTTTCCCATGTCTGAATGAAGTGCTTCAAAGGTCAAAAATTGTCCTCTTAAAAAGAGGAATCTAGTTCCATGATTGGAATCTGTCACTAAGCTGCCAAATTAACACTTCATTTCAGCTAGGGAGAAATTCCAACTACATCCATGTAATCATTGCCAATTTCATGTCATCATATTATATCCCATCTCTGCTCGACTCAATCTAGTACTAAAACATTCTCAAAACTAAAGAAGAAGAATCATAGGGGAGCTTCTGCTACCACCCTCTATCCATCGAGGAGCCACTGCTACCACCTAGAATAAGTTCCAGCAGGGAACCAATGTTGCTACCTGGGAATCTCTGCTAGTGGGGAGCCAATGCTACGAACCAAGAAACCTCTATGAGCGGGGATCCAATGCTACGACCCAGGAAACCTCTGCAAGCAGGGAGCCAATGCTACAACCTGGGAAACCATTAAGGGAATTTTGAGGTCTAAAATGGGCCTCCTAAGAAAAATGTACAACCAAAATAAACTTTGTCAGAACCAATAGGATTCAAGATGATGATGTCAACCATGGGGGATGATTCACCATTTTTGGAGTAAACAAATAAAAACATTAAAAAATAATAAAACTACTTTTTCAACTCGTATTTTAAACTTATCTCCTTATGGATTTACTCAAATTCAAGTGGAAACATTCGTTGGATGCATAATTTGATTCCTCATCCAAGGAGTACCCTTGTTGCATATTTTCAATGGACCCTACTACACGAAAAATGAGAAATACATGAAAAAAAGTGATTGCAATCGCGTTTTTAATGTATTTCTCATTTTTCGTGTAATAGGGTCCATCAAAAATATGCAACAAGGGTACTCCTTGGATGAGGAATCAAATTCTACATCCAACGAATGTTTCCGCTCGAAATTTGAGTAAATCTATAAGGAGATAAGTTTAAAATACGAGTTGAAAAAATAGTTTTTTTATTTTTTTCCCTCTAAAATTTGATGATGTAATCTAATATTATTTTATTATTTCCACTATTATTTTATAATTTCCTTAGGAGACCAATTTTAGACCTCAAAATTCCCATAATTCCTACCAACCCTGGAAACCTACAGACAATAGGAGGGATTCCACTTACCTTATGAGGTAAGGATTGTGCTTATCCCATCGCCTAGCTATAATAAGAGGGATACCATTTACCATAAATGGTAAGGATCACACCTATATTATTATCTGTTGATCTTTCCAACTTGACCCTCAAGATTCAATGGTAGAACACCTGCATCTCTAGCTTGAACAGGATGCCACTTACCATAAATGGTAAGGATCGCGCCTAACTCAAGCAACTGGCACCCATTGGTTAGATGGGTGTGAAAGATAGATGCCAACTATGGTATACTCTATAAAATCCATAGGTCCCTCAACCCAGGAGCTGTAAGGCTCAATTCCTCACCCTGGGAGCTCAAATAGGGGGAAGAGCATAACTCAGGGTCCTCTATCAGCCCATACCATTACTCGGGAGGGTCACATCCGTTAATCCATGATGTTGTATGTCTTCAATATGCTCATTAGTCAAAGTATGACAGAGTCTCTCAGCCCAATCATCATCGGTTTATCCAAATAGTCTCATATATTCAGAAGTATATCTCTTACCATAATCCTTCTTATGCTTGATCATCAGAGGCTTACTACCTATCAGGAATTGATCAGTAATATATAAAACCAAAATCAAAGTCATACCTTGGACTAGTTTGATGTGGGGGTTCAGATCGAAACTGCTTCTTCTGAATCCAAGATTCACAACGTAACTATCAATTCAGGCATACCAGGCTCAGGGATCTTGTTCTTCCTTGAAATTTTCAATTCTTCCATCTACTTCATACTTCATCTTGTATAACCATTTTGAAGTTGCACCATACCATACATCATCCTTCATAATTGATCCTTTGGCCTCGGTATCCTTCTAAACCTATTCTATCATAGCTACTTCATTTTTTTCTAAATTATCATTGGTCTTGATCCTGTTAGAGGGGAGTGGTCCCCTAGAATTCTCTTTATTTCGGTGCACAACCTCACTTCGATGATTGGTATCATGGACCTTTGCTAGAATAGGTATTTTAGAGACTCTATATAGTCCTCCCACCCTAGATCCCAAGATAAAGGCATCTTTCATTTGGGATCCCTTCGGACATGAGAGGACCTTTCCATTAATGAAGGTTATTCTCATTTCTTTGTCTTCTAAGGCAGAAATAGATATTAGGTTCTTCTTTAGTTCCAGAACATAGATCACTTTCTGAAGAATAATAGATTTTCCATAGTCCAAAAAAAAGTTGACAGTACTAAATCCCTTCACTGGATATGTAGTGTTGTCCCCAAGAAGAATCTTTCAACTTATCTCCCTCTAAAATATATTTGAGAGGAATTCCTTATACTCAATGAGGTGTCTAGAAGCCCTACTATATACCGGCCAACTATTGTATGAATCTAGAGGAGAAGAACTAGAGAGGGTTGAAATAAGAATGTATTCAAATTGACTAATAGCTACGTTACTTTCATACCTAGAGTTTCTTGGCTTCTTTTGAGGATGAAGACTCTCTTCACGATCATCCATAGTATCTCTTATTCTTCTATCATCTCGCCTTCTTCTCTCATCTCGCCTTCTTCCATCATTTCTTCTTCTCTATCATTGTACCTGTTGTTGTTGTAGCTTCGATTGAACCTTGGATCATCTTTCTTTCTTTGACAATCTCGCGCATACTGGCCACGCTTGTGATAATTATAAAATCCAATATCCCTTCACCTTATATTATAGTCCTTTAACTCTGGAGAGGACCTATTCGAACCAAATGTTCTTTCTTTTCCATTTTTTTTCTTATTTTGAGTAACAAATGCAACGGTCTCTTCTTCTCCATGCTTATGAATTCTCCCTCTTGAAATCATCCTCAATTTTTCTTGAGCGAGCTTTCCAAAAAGTTCATCAAATGTTGGACAAATGTTGCTATTTCTTATGGTGGTAATGAAGGTTTCCCAAATAGGAGGGATACCTCTAAAGGTTATCACCACGAGGTCCTTGTCAGGCACAATTTCCCCAACTCTTTGCAATTCATCTCTAAGACGACATATCCTCATAATGTACAATTGCACAATCTCTCCTTTATTCATCTTTGTGTCTTTCATTTGATCTTTCAAGGTGATGATTTCATTCAAATTTTTGACTTCATACAGGCTAGCTAGCTTATCATACATGTCCTTAGACTTTTGTAATTTCCAACACAGGAAAGTAAATGATCTTGTAAACCATCAGTTATAATTTTCTTTGCTTTTAAATCACCTTTCTTGTACTTGTTCTTGGTAGAAACAGGAGCACTTTCTAGGGGCTCACTAACTTTTCCTTGTATGTATTCCAAAACATCACTGTATTTCGATATGATTTTCAACCTGATCTTCCATGCAACAAATTTAGATGAGTCACCCAACTTCTCATTTTCCTTGAAGTAAGAGGTAGACATTTTGAATTGATTAGATAGGCGTCTTCAACTTTCAAAAGACGATTGCTTCAACTCTTGTCTCCCTTGGGTTTTTCCTTCAACTTAGCTTTGATACCATGTTAATATTTACACTACTCTATGTTGTATCAATTACTTTAGCCCAATTCAATTATTCAATTAGAAATATTTTCAACATTAATTAATTCTTCAATTTATCAAAAATAATTGAAGATAGAACAGTGAATGCAATGACTAATAAGATACAATCAACACATCAACAAAATACATTGGTTTGGTCAAAGACCAGGGAAAAAACCCACAAGGGGGAAAACCCTTTATAATTCTTCTTCTATTAGATTGTCATAAAATGTTCAATAGAGAGTACAATGATCAATATCCATCAACAGGAGTCAAATTAAAAGGATTTTACTATCAACCAAGTCAACTAACCATAAATCCAATATACCAATGATGAAAATTCAAATCTGGTGATCTGTCAAAAATATAGAAAACAGTTTTGCACCTTCGGCCTATTCTGCACCTTCGACTCAGTTTTGTACCTTGGTTATGTTACCTCAATTCTATACCTTTAGCCTGTTTAACACCTTCATCTCAAGTTTGTACCTTTAACCTATTTTGTACCTCAATTTTGTACCTTTAGTCTATTATGCACCTTTGGCTATGATCTTTACCTCAATTCTATACCTTCGGCCTATACGAACCAAACAAATCAATATAGAGAAATAGAATGAGTTGTACAAAGCCATAGAGGTCGTATGACCCATTACGCAAAGAGAGAGACAAGGATTGACCTTGATTATGCAATTTTGTTGATCTAGAGCAAAGCATTGGGTTATTTGATGACTTCACATGATGTTTGACAACCTAAAGGGACCCCAAAATGTTAAAACACCAAACCCATTCAGCTTAGTGTTGGGGATATTGAAGATGCGGAAAATGGACCCAAATGCCCCCAGGTTGGCCTTGACATTGTTTGATGGGAAGCACTTATAATAGATCCTGGATGATGTTGTCATCCTTGAGATGATAGAAAAGGGTTTACACATCACCTTGGATACCTAATGCTTAAGTTATAGAGTGCCACATCACCCCTTTTCTCCTTTAAATGTGACATAGAGCAACATGGACATGATGTGTTAGCATATAGTCACTTTGGAGGCTTGCACATGATCCTTGTGTTGAGAAATATAGGGCATGAATAGTTAAAAGATTTCTCTACTTGATAATTGTTTGTGATATACTTTTACTTCTTATCTTATAGTATTTTCTTCGTTATGTTATTATTGTGTTCTTTTCATCAAGAAAATTACCAATATGCACAAAAAAATACAAATGACACAGTATGTAGGCTTGTCAGTTAGAGCCAAAACCTCTCATCTCTTGAGAGGAAAACCTGATCAAAATTCTTCTTTTAGATCTTCAATTGATGAGTGCCAAGACTATGACAAAGAGCCTTGACTCTAGTATCTTCCCAAGAACCCTGTCATTAACCTTGATGCCCTACCTCTTCCCTTTCTTGACTTTCTTCTTGATCCTGAATTTCTCTCCTCGACTCCTTCTAGAGAAACTCAGTCTCTATCCTTCACATTTCTTCTTCTCGACTTCTTTTAGAAAAAACTCAGTCTCTATGATCTCATTGCCTTCCTCTAGAGAATCTCGGTCTCTAGATCTCTATTTCCATTACCCATAACAAATACCCCAGGAGAATCCTTTCTTTGTTATCCCAGAAGAAACTCTTCCTTCGCTATCCCAAAAGAAACTTCTCCTTCGCTTGCCTAGAATAAAATATCCTTTGTTGACCCCAGAAGAAACCTTCTTCGCTATGCCCAGAAGAATATTATCTTCGCACTTTACTTTGTAGCCCCTTCTTCGCACTATATACTCACCTCTTCTTCATACTTCTGCTTGACCTCTTCTTCGCACTTCTTCTTGACCGAATACTTGTTGAGTTTCTTTTTTTTTTAGTGAGGCCGAGTGTAGCCATATATACACTTCATCTCATGTCCTTTAGGCTGACATGATTACAAGAGTTAGTTCGACTTCTTCTAGCATGTTCTTCCATCGTTGGAGGTTGACTTGAAGAGGATAAGTGACAAGGTATTGGAGGATACTTTACATAGACAAGTTTGACTCTATATAAATTGTAACATGACTTCATTACATGACAACGACTCTAGCATTTTATGACTAGAAGAAAATTAATTCCTAAAGAATCTCAATGAGAGTCTTGACTTAGAAACAAAATCTCTTGCTCATGAAACCCATGAAGCAAGTCAATACAATAATTTTATTTTGCTTCTTTACATCTCATTACATCAAATCATATGTCATTATGAAGACCGAACCTAGTTACACTTTTCAACGCTCTCTCTTAAATAGGGAGGTATTCATAATGGCACTTGGACTTTCCCAATTTGAATAATTTCTCATAAGAAGAATTAGGAAAGGAAACTCATTTGTATAGCATCATATCAACCAGAATTGTTACATAGCAAGGCCTTGACTAATAGCTCGATCTCTCCATAAGATCTGAGCTCAATGCTAGAAAAACCAATGATTTATAGACACTCTCATCATTGTCTCTCTCAGAACACCCCCTACCCGGGTACTCAAGGTGTGTTCAATGAGGAATATTCTTATCTTGGACTCCCCAACACTTAAATAATACCATTCCTCCATGAATACTCTCCTATTGGATGCCCTATCTCATACTAAAAGAGTATTGAACGCCAAATTATTACCCAATCCTCCATTTTGTCTTCCCAGGTGAAGTCCAGAATGACATGTATATCTCTCCCTCTCAAATAGGGAGGAAATATTCCAATAAAGGAATGTACTCATTCCTACAAAAGGAATTTACCTAAGCTCCCTCTTAGCTTAGGAATTTCTAAGTTTCTTCCAAGTAAGGAACTTCTTTTTAGGTTCCCTCTTAACTAGGGACCTATAGCAGCTCCTCATGTGGAGATCATGGAACAACCAGTTGCTTGAAGAGCTCCTTCCTTCGATGTCGTGAATTTATTCTCCATCATGGAGCCTTCATCTTTCGGGGACTTCTTCATATGGCACAAACCATCCATCACTTGCATCCATGAGTTAGTCATGTCCTCATTTTATTATAAAGTGATCCATCAGTTTTTCCATCTGGCTTTGCTTCATGTCATGTTGCTTTCTTCATGCCATATTTTCTGGAAGGATCTGACATCCTTCTATATGATTTTCCTGGAAGTCATCCATAGATATTCCCTTTGGCAGTCTTACATAAGCCCATCCAGATATTAGTTCAAAAATAAGAAATGAACACTTAAATCAAAATTACCTTTGTGATGGTCTTTCATCTTGAAATCTTCCTGTAGGTATCAGCATCCTGTATGCAGATTGATGCATTTCCCAAAGATATCCATTGTTAAGGGTCTTTATATTTTTCCGACTTCCACTAGAGTCTTCATATATTTCCGGGGGATATTCTAGTCAAATCTTCTTAGACTTCGGATGTTGAATGCCTTCTACCTTTGTTGAATATTTTACGATCTCTTCTTTTTTCACACATTTCATTCTCAAGAGCTTCCAATAAAAGTTCCTTAATTGTAATTAATTCCTTTATGACTTATATGATAACATATTATATTGATTTCATCTAGTGTGACTTATGCCTTTTCTGCAATCTTTCAGAGGAGGAGATCCTTTCTTCTTTTGATCATATTTCCCAATATGGAAATAGTGATCCATATTATCTGCAACCATATGGCATGACTTTCATAATAATCTATGTAAGCATACATACCTCATCTTTCCTTTCGGTCAACTAGACTTCATGTAGCAGCTTCATTTGAATGAAATAACTTTATCCTTTAAACCTACTTTCATGTTATGTCATCATACCATCATTCCTTAAATCCCACGAGTTGGAATTCTTGTTGAAACTCTTGCTTCCTTTCTAGATTGGTGAATCCTTTGATAAGGATTCCATCATAGAAGCTTAAGGATCTTTCATATCTTCACCCAGTAGTTGTTTCCTTATAGACTATGGTATGATGATCCCATTTGATGATCACCTCTACTTATTTATATAAGTATCATGATGAGGTTTCCAAGAGATTTTTATTCTTTGTAAACTATCGAATTTATTCCAGACATTCTTTATGCTTCCCATGTCACGAGTTCTTACTTCCAATGCTTCTATCATAATACTATTTTCTAATTTTATGCATCCTATCTTATTTACAATGCCTCCAATCTATAAATTACAAGTGAAAAGTACCTTCTAGTGAAGAAGATCATCTTAGTCATAGTAGAGATATTTTACTTCTTCATTCTTAAACTTCTTTGTCTCAGGCTCTTTCACTTCTTCAGTGATGTCGAATTATTCCTTGTCCCTCTTGTCCTTACCATGTTTAGGAAAATCTCTTCTATAGTGCCCAAGTTCTTGACATCCATAGCATCTTACCTTAGCCATGTTCTTCCTTTTCTTTTGAGGACCAAACTTTCCAAATTTCCCTTTTCTTCTTGCCATAACAGCATATGCTTGATTCCTCTCATTTGGTCCAACATCAACCTTTGCCTTCAGTCTGGTTTCTTCGATCTTACAGAGTGACCATAGATCTTGAAATGGAGTAGTCTCTTTCTTCCCATATAAACTTGAAGTTAAGTTACCCCATTCTTCTGGTAGTGTATTTAGTACCATTGTGGTCATCTCTCTATCAGACATTACTTCTCCCAGCTCTTGTAGTTGATCTCGAATTTCTGATATCCTCATAAAGTATGAGGCTGTTCCATCTTCCTTGGATATCTTTAGTGTGTAGAGTTCTTGTCTTAATGGGATTACTTCTCCTGTTGTACTTACGGAAAACAACTCTACCAATTTGTCATATATAGCTTTTGTAGTCTCCAACTTTGATACATAAGGGATTAGAGAGTATTTTATAGATTCTATAAGAATCCTTTGGGTTCTTACTTCTCCCTTCATGAATCTAGCATGTGCTTGAGTATATTCCTTTGGAGGTTGGGTTATCGACCCCTTGATGTGATCCATGACCTCATTCTCAATAAGATTTAGGTTTGTCCTTTTCTTCCAAGTAAGGTAATTTACAACCCCAACTAATTTATTGCTTTCCTTGCAAAAATACATTTTGTTATTATTAGATATAGTCATAGACTTGCTTGAGAGATTGATGCTTGCTTCCTCATTAATATTGATGTTGATAGATGATTTTCTTCTTGAGAGATTGATAAGAGAGAGCTTGATTTTACGATCCTCCTTGAATGATTTAGTCTTCCTTCTTTCTTGAAGATGGTTTCAAGACTCTTGTTGGTGTATATTTCTTCGATCTAGGGTTTTGAAGATCTTGACCTCAGTAGCCCTTGAATCTACTCAATCCTTCTTCCACTGTTTGACATCTTCTTGATTGAATGCCCCTTCTTGACTTCAACACCTTACCTCTTATACCATGTTTGAAAAATCTAGGGCATGAATAGTTAAAAGATTTCTATGCTTGATAATTGCAGGTGATATACCTTTATTTCTTAGCTTATAGTCTTTTCTCCGTTATGTTATTATTGTGTTCTTTTCATCAGGACAATTACCAATATGCACAACAAAATACAAGTGACACAGTATGTAGGCTTGTCAACCAGAGCCAAAACCTCTCACCTCTTGAGAGGAAAACCCGATCAAAATTCTTCTTCTAGATATTCAATTGATGAGTACCAAGACCATGACAAACACCCTTGACTCTAATATCCTCCCAAGAACCTTGTCACTAACCTTGATGCTTTGCCTCTTCTCTTTCTCGACTTTCTTCTTGATCCAGTGAACTGCTCTCCTAAGCTCCTTCTAGAGAAACTTGGTCTCTATCCTTCACACTACTTCTTCTCGACTTATTTTAGAGAAACTCAGTCTCTATGATATCATTGGATTCCTCTAGAGAATCTCAGTCTCTAGATATCTATCTCTGTTACCCAGAACAAGTACCCCAGAAGAATCCTTTCTTGCTATCTCAGAAGAAACTCTTCCTTCACTATCCCATAAGAAACTCCTCCTTCGCTTGCCCAAAAGAAACTCTCCTTCGTTGACCCCATAAGAAACCTCCTTCACTATGCCCAGAAGAATCCTCCTTCGCTATGCCCAAAAGAATCTTATCTTCGCACTTTCCTTTGTAGCCCCTTCTTCGCACTATTTCTTCACCTCTTCTTCGTACTTTTGCTTGACCTCTTCTTCGCACTTCTGCTTGACCGAATGCTTGTCAAGTTTCTTTTTTTTAGTGAGGCTGAGTGTAGCTATATATACGCTTCATCTCATGTGCTTTAGGCCGACATGATCACAAGAGTTAGGCCAACTTCTTCTAGCATGTTCTTCCATCATTGGAGGCCGACTTGAAGAGGATAAGTGACAAGGTCTTGGAAGATACTTTACATATACAATTTTGGCTCTATACAAAGTGTAACATGACTTCATTACATGAAAATGACGCTAGAATTTTATGACTGGATGTCAAATAATTCCTAAAGACTCTCAATGGGATTTTTTACTCAAAAACAAAATCTCTTGCTCATGAAACCCATGAAGCAATTCAATACAATAATTTTATTTTCTTCTTTACATCTCATTACATCAAATCATAATTACATGTCATTATGAAGACCAAACCTAGTTACACTTTTCAACACCTTGAGGTCCATCTTGGAGTATGGAGCATTGATTAGCCCATATCACACCATTTGGTGGCTTAGAGAGCTCATTTGGAGGATGACGTCATGCTTGAAGAGCATTTTCTCTCACACATGTGGGCTTGTATGGAATTTTTTTTTGGGTGTATTAGTGGATTGGGTTTTATGAATGCTTCGCCATGTATATATATGTATTGTAACATTGAAAGGAATATAATGAAAAATCAATATGGTAGTCCCAGTTTTGGGATCCAGGAGAAAATCTCTGTGTATGTTTGTTTTATGTTCTTGCCATTATTTTTATGTTTTAAGAATTAGCTTGCAGGTAATTTATGTGCAGGGTTAAAACCTACATTTGGTATCATAGTTGTTTCGGCTTGAAGGGGACGTCTTTGCTACTGAGGGGTTTTGCTTGGGCCTGTGGTAAACCTTGTTTAGTGGGAGATCTGTGGGATCGACTCTTGCGGTGAAAGAAGATGGTGAACAGTGGAAAGATAGAGATCGAGAAATTTAATGATCATAGTTTTGAGTTGTGGAAGCTCAAGATGGAGGATCTGTCGGTGGACCGAGATCAGTGGATTGTTGTAGATCCAGACATGGAACCGACAAGAATGTTGGTTGAAGACTGGGTGAAGTTAGATCGGAAGGTGAAGAGCACAATACAATTGTGTCTCTTAGATTTAGTATTTTTGAATGTATCAAGGCAAGCTACAACGAAGGCTTTGTGGGACAAGTTAGGGACTTTGTACCAATTTAAGTCTCTGGTGAACAAATTGTTCCTGCGGAAAAAGTTGTATAACCTAAGGATGAAGGATGGAGACTCAGTGATAAAGCATCTTAATGTCTTTAACAATGTAAACTTTGAAATGGGAACTAAAGTGATTACCCATTTCGTTGAGGTAGCAAAAAAGTCGACCAATTTTGAAAAGTGGTGATGCAGAATACACTTCTTTTTTTAGCATATTTTTGACACTTTAAATTTTCTTATGTATCAAATATAGATATTTGTTTTTAAATGTTAGTGATTTCATGTTGATTTTGAAACGTGTTGATGCAGCATCAATTTTTTTTTATAGGGCTTATTTTTTACACTTTAAATTTTCTAATGTATTAAGTGTGGATATTTCTTTTTAAATGTTACATTTTTTTACACTTTAAATTTTTTTTATGTCCAATTGTTTTTAAAATCATGATTACTTAACAAATTTTCTAGTTTTTTATTTCTCTTTTTTTAAATGTTGATTACTTAAAATAATGAATATAAAAATCTATATATTAAAAAAAACAAAAACAAAAACAAAAAATATAAAAAAAATTGAAAAACAAAAAACAAAATTTTAAAAATCTATAAAAATAAGTAAATAAAAATACCAAAAATTTAAAAACCATTGACAAAAAACTAAAAAATAAATAAACTAAATTTTAAAAAAATAAAAAATAAAAATAAATCTTAAATAATTTATAAACAAAAATAATAATCTAAAAACTACTAAAATAAATTAAAAACATTCTAAAAAACACAAAAATAAAATTTATAAAAAACCTAAAAAAAACTCTAAAAAAAACAATTTAAATTCTAAAAAAGATGTGCCCCCACGGGCCCTCAGCCACCCGGGCCCTGTGGGGGTGTAGCCCTGGGCGGCGGCGCTGCTGCCGCAGCAGCTCCGCCACCCAGGGCTGCGCCCCCATGGGTTTCGGGAGGCTGAGGGTCGATTCTGAGAATTGGCCCTCAACTGCCCGGGGCTCGTGGAGGCGCATTTCTTTTTTAAGTTTGAAATTTATTTTTATTTTTTTCATGTTTTTTAAAATGTTTTTAATTTATTTTAGTAGTTTTTTAATTTGATGAACCACACTTGCTGGTTCGAAACGCATCAACCCAAATCTTCAATGCGATTTCTTCCGAAAAAATTATTTATACGTTATGATATGGATCACAGAAGCTTGAATTCAAACTATTTAAGAAGTTTAAATTATTTTTTTGTTGACTTTTTAGTTTTTTTTTTTTTTAAATCTAGTTTATTTTTAATTTTTTTATATATTTCTAGTTTTTTTGTTAATGGTTTTTAAATTTTTTTGTATTTTTATTTACTTAATTTAATAGATTTTTTAAGTTTTTTTTTCCAAAAATTTTTTATAGTTTACATTTTTTTATGTTTTTTTTTTTTAAATATGTTTTTGTTATTATTTATTTCTTTGTATTTTTTTATTTTTTTTTAGTTTTTTAATTCTTATCTTTTATAGGTTAATGTTGTTTTTCTTTTTTAACATTTTTATGATTGAATTTTTTTTTTGTTATTTTTTTTTTCTATGTTTGATTTTTTTTTCATTTTTATTTTTTTTTATGTTTGAAATTTTTTGTCTTTTTTATATATTTGATTTTTTTGTCTTTTTTAATTTTATGTTTTGTTTTTAATATAATTTTTTTTTACGTTTTGTTATTTTATTTTTTTACTTTTTGTGTTTTTTTCATTGTTTTTATTTTTGTTTTTATTTTTAAATTTATGTTTTCATTATTCTTTTGAAATTTTAATGTTTTTTGAAGTCATGATAAAATCTTTTACGCCATTATTTCAAAATGTTGAAAATTTACCCTGACAAAAAAAAGGACCTTATTTCATCAACACATATTGAAAATTTACCCTAGAAAAAAATGTGTTATTCCAGCATCAACACTTTTTGTTTTCATGGTACACATGTTGAAAATTTACCCTAGAAAAAAAGGACCTTATTTCATCAACACATGTTGAAAATTTACTCTAAAAAAAAAATGTGTTATTCCAGCATCAACACTTTTTGTTTTCAGGGTACACATGTTGAAAATTTACCCTAGAAAAAAAAAAGGTGTTATTCTAGCATCAACACTTTTCGTTTTCAAGGTGTCTTTTGCACAATTTTTGCACAAAAAATTGGTTTTAACTACCATTTTTAAAACATGTTGAAAATTTATCCTATAAAAAAAAATGATATTCCAGCATCAACACTTTTCATTTTTAGCATTGTTTTTCATGTTTTTTTTGGTTTTTTTGCTAGAGTTTCTGTTTTGAGTTTATAGTTCTCGTTTCAAAGTTTACATTGTTCTTTAATATTGTGGTAAGTCACTTGTTATATGATGATATAAAATTTTCTGATGAAGATAAGTGCATCAGTTTGTTTTGTTCTCTACCATATTCGTGGAATAGTCTGGTTGTTTCTATAAGTAGCAACATGATTACCTTGAAGTTTGATGAAATAATCTCATCCTTGTTGTCGGAGGAGATGAGACAGAAAAATATGAAGATCCAAAATGGGAATGCATTGTCTGTAAGAGGACGGTCCTAGAACATAAATGGAAATAAGTCCTCAAGTGGGAGATCTAAATCTATAGGAAAACCTATGAAGGTATGCTGGAAATGTGGAAAAGAAGGGCAATACAAAAAGGATTGTAAATCTAAAACTCCCGAGAAAAGAAAGGGATTTGATGATGCTCCTTCTACAGAGACGAAAACCACCTTAGATGAAGTGGGGATGTGTACTTGGCTTCTTCTTCTTCAAGTACACATGTAGATCATGAGGCATGGTTGATTGACTCAAGTGCATCATTTCACTTCACTCCCCATTGAGAGTGGTTTTGCGAATACAAGAAATATGATGGTGGTGATGTCTTCTTAGGGGATGACAGGAAAGCCAGAATCATCGGACGAGGAAAAGTCAAGTTGAAGTTGCAAGGTGGAAGAATTAGAACACTTCTTGGTGTTCTGTGTATTCTTGCATTGGCTAGCAATCTGATTTTTGTAAGCAAGATGGGTTATGCATGTGTAACAACAGTGTTTGAGAAAGATACATGTAAGATGGTTCAGGGAGCAGTGGTATTGATGTGGGGAGTTCATATTGGAACTCTGTACAAGCTTCTGGGTAGCACTGTTATTGATGGATGCAACAGTTATGTATGGATATTAGAGTTTGTGCATAGTGATGTGTTTGGACCTATGTCAGTTCCATCACTAGGTAAGTCTATGTACTATATCTCATTTAAAGATGACTTTTCAAGGAATACATAGATATATTTCTTCAGGAAGAAATCTGAAGTCTTTGACATGTTTAAAGAATTTAAGGCTCTAGTGGAAAATTAGACAGAGAAGAAGATCAAGGTGTTGAGAACAGATAATGGTTGAGAGTTCTGCAAAAAGGGATTTGAAGAGTTCTATAAGAAGTGTGGTATAACACGTCAGAAGACTACTCCATACACGCCTCAGCAAAATGGAGTTGCGGAAAGAATGAACATGATGTTGATGGAAAAGGCAAGAAACATGCTCAGGGGTGTCGAGTTAGGATAGGAATTCTAAGAAAAGGAAGTGAATAATGCATATTACATGTTTAATAGATCACATTCATCACCGTTGGAGAATAAGACTGCACATGAGGTATGGACTGGTAAGAAATCCTCCCTCTCACATCTCAGGGTATTCAGTTGTGATGCATATGTACATGTTCCAAAGGGGAAACGAACCAAGTTAGATAGTAAATTTGAAAGTTGCATCTCTACTTGGTACAAGGATGGTTTAAAATGTTATAAGTTTTGGAACCCAGAAACAAGGAAGGTTGTGTATATTCGAGATGTGGTGTTTTGATAGGTGAAGGATGTTATTAAACATGAAGTCCTACCAAAAGAACCTGAAAAAATAGAATTTGAGCTGAAGGAGGAAGAATCATACTCTACAGCGAAACAGAAATCAGAAGAGGAAGAGCCACAGACTCCAGTTTTGAGAAGATCAGTTCGAGAGAGAAGGCAGCCAGAGAGGTATAGTCCATCTACTTTCTGTTCAAATTTTGATTTATCTATTACTGATGATGGTACTAGAACTATCAGGGAGACAGTGGATACAAAGGATGGAAAACTCTGGAAAGAGGCCATGGTTGAAGAAATGACATATTTGGATAAAAATGGGGCTTGGGATTTGGTGGAGTTGTCAGATGGAAGGAAACCCATTGGCAGCATATGGGTGTTTAAGAAGAAGATGAATGCAGAAGGTAAGGTGGAGAAATACAAAGCTTAATTGGTAGCAAAAGGTTATTCCCAGGTGCCAGGAATTGATTTTGGTGATATATTTTCTCTTGTTGCCAAGTTTCTATTAGATTACTTTTATCTATTATTGTTGCTTTTTATTTTGAAGTAGAATAGATGGATGTGAACACAACATTTCTTCACAGGGATCTGAAAGAAGATATTTACATGAAGTAACTTGAAGGATTTGTAGTGAAGCGTAAGAAAAAATTGGTATGCAAGTTAAAAAGGTCTTTGTATGGGTTAAAACATTCACCAAGGATGTGGTATCAGAAATTTGATACATATATACGGTGTCTTAGCTTCACAAGGAGCAAAGAGGATCATTGTGTGGATTTTAAATTAACTAGTGACCATGTTATTTATTTGGGATTATAAGTGGATGATATGTTGCCGATTAGAAATGACAAAGAAATTATCCAGGATTTGAAGACCCAATTGTCCTCTAATTCAACATGAAGGATCTTGGTGCTACAAACGATATTTTGGGCATGGAAATTAAACGATATCAGGCAAAGAGAAAGCTCTCGTTAAACCAAAGGAAGTATGTCGAGACAATATTACAGAGGTCTAATATGCAGGATAGTAAACCGATGAAGGTTTCTATTCCTGTAGATGTAAAGTTATATGTTGAACATTGTCCCGAGACACAAGAAGAGGAAGAGGACATGTCCCGTATTCAATATGTGAGTGCAGTTGGTAGCCTAATGTATGCAATGGTTTGCACCAGACTAGACATTACACATGCAGTGGGAGTATTGAGCAAGTTTATGTCAAAACCAGGGAAGGAGTAGTAGACAACAGTCATTAGGGGATTTTTGAAGTCTAAAATGGATCTCCTACGGAAATTATAAAATAATAGTGGAAATAATAAAATAAAATTAGATGACATCATCAAATTTTAGAAAAAAATAAATAAATAAATATATATATATATATATATATATATATATATAACAAAACAACAAAACAAAACAACAAAAAAACAAAATAAAACAAAACAAAAACAAACAAACTATTTTTTCAACTCGTATTTTCAACTTATCTCCCTACGAGTTTACTCAAATTTCGAGTGGAAACGCTTGTTGGATGCATAATTTTATTTCTCATCCAGGGAATACCCATGTTGCATAATTTCTATGGACCCTGCTACACGAAAATTGAGAAATACATGAAAAACGTGATTGCAGTCACGTTTTTCATGAATTTCTCAGTTTTCGTGTAGCAAGGTCCATCGAAAGTATGCAACATGAGTACTCTTTGGATGAGGAAATAAATTTTTCATCCAACAAATACTCCTGCTCAAAATTTGAGTAAAACCTTAGGAGATAAGTTGAAAATAGGAGTTGAAAAAATAGGTTTCTTATTTTATTGTTTTTTAATATTTTTACTTTTTTACTCAAAAAATGGTGAATCATCCCCCATGGTTGACATCATCATCTTGAATCCTTGGTTCTTATAAAGTTTATTTTGGTTGTACATTTTTCTTAGGATGCCCGTTTTAGACTTCAAAAGTCCCCTAATGGAAGCGGGTTTTCAGGTATTTGCGTGGCACTAGCGATTATGGTTTGTGCTACCAAGGAAGATCAGGATTGGACATAACTTTGGACATGCATTACTTTGTTGATGCAGACTGGGCTGGAGATTTGGATCGAAGAAGATCTACTAGTGGGTATGTTTTAACCTATTTGGAGGAGCAGTCAGTTGGATGAGCAAGAGACAATTTGTAGTGGCACTTTCAACTACAGAAATTGAATACATAATAGTCACTCATGCAAGCAAGGAAGCAGTTTGGTTGCATCGATTGTGTTTGAGTATGGGGTTAGTACAACGAGCTATAGGATAGATTGTGACAACAAAAGTGAAATTTTCTTGGCAAAAAACCCTTCTTATCGTTCAAAGACAAAGCACATTGATGTTCAGTATCACTTTGTGAGGGATATGGTTGAAGAAAAAAGGCGATGCTGGTAAAACGTGCACACTTTGAAGAATGTTGTAGATGCATTGAGAAGTTTTCTTGGTGTAGAGAAACAATGGGCATTGTAGCCTTGGATCAATTACTATTCACTCCTATGCTCCACTATGTGGGAAGAAGACAACAAGTGGGAGAATGTTGGGTATGTATTATATCCTTTCCACAACTGGCCCAGAAATAAACTTGTTGGGGTTCAGGGAAGCGCCTCGAAAAAAGAATGAAAAAAGGGGGCGGTTTTGTGCATGGTTTTAGGCATGATGGTTTTTTTCCCATGGTATTTTGTAGATCCGTTCAAGGTAACTATGGTTATGTTCTAATCCATGGTTGGTGTGCCGGGGTTTATGAATAGTTCGACATGTATATATATGTACTGTAACATTGAAATGAATTTAATAAAAAATCAATCTGTTAGTCCCGGTTTTAGGATCCAAGGGAAAATTTTTGTATATATTTGTTTATGTTCTCACCATTATTTTTCTGTTTCAAGAATTCGTTTGCAGGTAATTTTTGTATAGGGTTAAAACCTACGCTTTTGTTATGTTTATAAGCTATGAGGTTTGTCAGTAACCTATTTCTCATGGAACACTTAAACTAAACTTATCAATAAGGCTTCATTAGTCTAATTATTTTAATAATGAGTGGGATAGGTCTCATATAAAGAGAGCCTCCCCTCATTTCTGTTTCTGATTATCATACACTATATTATATTCCTCTCTAAGAGAGTGTGAGCTAGCATTTCTTCACTACCATAGGAAAAATGTGATATTTATGGATGCAACATGCTAAAGGATGTGATTTTGTTTGGATACATTGCTCTAGGATTGAAAGAATTTCCTTTGTGGAGGACTGTTGCAAGTTTAATGTATATTATTGATATTTTTCATGTTTTAATGTTTAAAATAGGGTTTCAATTGTTCCATGACTGAATGCTTCACCATTGTTGAAATTTTTCTTCAATATTGCATGTGAAATTGTTCATCAGCCTATAGGGAAATTCTTTATGTGCATACCTTATATTTAGTTTCTCCACTCACAAGAGCAATAGCCAGGGTTTTAGAATTTGATGTCATAAAGCATCCCCCCTTACTCCTTCAATATCCTTCCTTAGAATTTGTGCGATAAAGACTCCATTAAACCATTGTAGGATAAGGCGTTGGTCTAATAGTGTGTTGATCACAATAAAATCTCATAAAAAATCTCTCTTTTTCTCTCTCAGAGGGCCACAACAACCGCTAGGGTCTTAGGTCTGATTTATGCATAAAAAGTGTCATTTTATTGCATGTGGGTGGCTCATAATTTAGGACTAGCCTCTATAAGTCATGTACTAGAAAAATATAACATAGCGGATGGTCTAGTGTACCTTAATAGGAGTGAATTCACCCCTTCTATTTGATGTTATGCATCTCTTACATTGATAAAACAATTTATCCTAACATAACCCTAACCTCTATTTAAGGCCTTGCCCCATTCTTGTGAGTATCATTTTAAGGCATTTTCTAAGGCTATTATATGACATTGAATTCCGTATTGTTGAAGATCATCAAAGCCCTAACTTATAGCAACCCATCTAGTGGTCAAGGTTTAGAGTACTTGAACCTTTAGCATAGAAATTTGTGGCACTACCAAGTACCATATCCATCTTGAGACCTTCAAAAACTTATCACCTTTAGCCTTAGTATTAGAGTATTCTTATAGGTGATTTAGGAAAGCCACCCTTGTGGTCTAAATCCACTAAAGAAAATGGGGGATGTTATTGAGGTGACAGTGGCAAGCCTTCCTCTATGGTGCCATAAGGTTTGGCCCTTAGCCCAATGAGGCTTCGCACAAGGTCTGCTAGATTTTGTTGTAACAGTCACAAGCTAGTAGTCTATGGAACCTTTAGACCAAAGTAGCTTAGTAGCAAGTACAAAATTGTTTGAAGGCTTAATATACAAGTATGTTAAAAATTAACATATTATAAAACCAACTAGTCCACATAAGTCATTTATAAACATAACATAATTGTATTGTATAGTAGGTCTATCCTTGGGGGATAGCCTCCTCTTCATAATTTGGAGGGATGGATTGCAAGAATGTTTTAAGTAATCCTTAAAATAATTGCAAATATTAGTTTCTCTAAATTGTATAATGTTTATACTTCATTCTCACATGTGGCCATGCTCTGACGTAACTAATCATGGCTTTCAATAATAACCAATATGTGGAAACTATACATTCTTTATCCTACTTCAAAGTATCAATACAAATAAATTTCTAAAATTAAATTTTAAATTGGATTTCTAAAATTACATCTTACTTGTTTATTGGTCTTTAAAATGTTGTTTAAGCTTAAGCATGCCACAAGTACATCTCATACCACCAACTTGTGTGTTTAAACTTTAATCCATGAAATCTTAGCTAATTAGTTTAGAAAATTTAATTGTATAACAAATATTCAGTAATACAAATACTTAGAAATCTTTGGAGGTTAAAAGGTCTCAAGGAATCCAAGGGAAGTTAGTTTCCTCTAAGTTATGGTTATGCTTTCAATCTAAAAGACACTTTGTGAATGTTAGTTACACACTTCCTTAAAAAAACTGGCAAAGTGGACAACATTGACGTATTCATAATTCTATACATAATCTAAAGCTCTATTGGCTTCAATGAAAACTTTATGTTTGAAACCTTAATGATCAAATACCATTAAAAGTATTGTTGTAATTTATTTAAAGATAATGTGCAGTGGCATTGAAACCGAAAATAAGAAGAAGAAAAAATGATTTATTAGAAAGAGATCATCAACCACAAAGTCTGTGAGCATTAAGAATTTTTCTTGGTGTAGAGAAACAATTCGCATTGTAGCCTTGGATCAATTACTATGCACTCCTATTCTGCCCTATGTGGAAAGAAAACAACAAGTGGGAGAATGTTGGGTATGTGTTATATCCTTTCCACCACTGGCCCAGAAATAAACTTGTTGGGGTTCAAGGAAGCGCCTCGAAAAAACAAAGAAAAAAAGGGGATGGTTTTGCGCATGGTTTTAGGCATGATTGTTTTTTTCCCATGGTATTTTGTAGATCCGTTCAAGGTAACTATGGTTAACTTCTTATCCAGGGTTAGTGTAGTAGGGTTTATGAATGCTTCGGCATGTATATATATGTACTGCAACATTAAAATGAATATAATAAAAAATCAATCTGTTAGTCCCAGTTTTGGGATCTAAGGGAAAATCTTTGTGTATGTTTGTTTATCTTCTCACCATTATTTTTCTGTTTCAAGAATTCGTCTGCAGGTAATTTTTGTACAGGATTAAAACCTACACTTTTGTTATGTTTATGAGCTATGAGGTTTGTCAGTAACCTGTTTCTCATGGAACACTTAAACTAAACTTTTCAATAGGGCTTCATTAGTCTAATTATTTTAATAATGAGTGGGATAGGTCTCATATAAATAGAGCCTCCCCTCATTTCTATTTATGATTATCATACATTATATTATATTCCTCTCTAAGAGAGTGTGAGCTAGCATTTCTTAACTACCTTGGGCAAAATGTGATATTTATGGATGCAACATGCTAAAGGATGTGATTTTATTTGGAGACATTGCTCTAGGATTGAAAGAATTGCCTTTGTGGAGGATTGTTGTAAGTTTAATGTATATTATTGATATTTTGCATGTTTTAATGTTGAAAATAGGGTTTCAATTGTTCCATGACTAAATGCTTCATCATTGTTGAAATTTTGCTTCAATATTGCATGTGAAATTGTTCATTAGTCTATAGGGAAATTCTTTATGTGCATACCTTATATTTAATTTCTCCAATCACAAGAGCAATATCTAGGGTTTTAGAATTTGACGTCATAAAGCATCCCTCCTTACTCCTTCAATATCCTTCCTTAAAATTTGTGCGATAAAGGCTCCATTAAAGCCTTGTAGGATAAGGCATTGGTCTAATAGTGTGTTGATCACCATAAAATCTCATAAAAAAATTCTCTTTTTCTCTCTCATATGGCTACAACAACCGCTAGGGTTTTAGGTTTGATTTATGCATAAAAAGTGTCATTTTATTGCATGTGGGTGGCTCATAATTTAGGACTAGCCTCTATAAGTCATGTACTAGCAAAATATAGCATAGTGGATGACCTAATGTACCTTAATAGGAGTGACATCACCCCTTCTATTTGATGTTTATGCATATCTTACATCGATAAAACAATTTATCCTAACGTAACCCTAACCTCTATTTAAGTCCTTGTCCCATTCTTGTGAGTATCATTTTAAGGCATTTCCTAAGGCTATTATATGACATTGAATTCTCTATTGTTGAAGATCATTAAAACCCTAACTTATAGCAACCCATCTAGTGGTCAAGGTTTAGAGTACTTGAACCTTTAGCATAGAAATTTGTGGCCCTGCCAATTACCATATCCATCTTGAGACCTTCAAAAACTTATCACCTTTAGCCTTAGTATTAGAGTATTCTTGTAGGTGATTTAGGAAAGCCTCATATGGTATAAATCCCACTAAAGAGCATGGGGGAGGTTACTGAGGTGATAGTGGCAACCCTTCTTCTTTGGTGCCATAAGGTTTGGCCCTTAGCCCAATGAGGCTTTTCACCAGGTCTGCTAGATTTTGTTGCAACAGTCACAAGCTAGTAGTCTCTGGAACCTTTAGACCAAAGTAGCTTAATAGCAAGCACAAAATTGTTTGAAGGCCTAATAGACAAGTATGTCAAAAATTAACATATTATAAAACCAACTAGTCCACATAAGCCATTTATAAACATAACATAATTGTATTGTATAGTATGTCTATCCTTGGGGGATAGCCTCCTCTTCATAATTTGGAGGGATGGATTGCAAGAATGTTTTAAGTAATCCTTAAAATAATTGTAAATATTAGTGTCTCTATCTTGTATAATGTTTATACTTCTTTCTCACATGCGGCCATGCTATGATGTAACTAATCATGGCTCTCAATAATAACCAACATGTGGAAACTATACATTCTTTATCCTACTTCAAAGTATCAATACAAATAAATTTCTAAAATTAAATTTTAAATTGGATTTCTAAAATTATATCTTACTTTTTTATTGGTCTTTAAAATGTTTTTCAAGCTTAAACATGCCACAAGCACATCTCATAGCACCAACTTGTGTGTTTAGACTTTAATCCATGAAACCTTAGCTAATTAGTTTAGAAAATTAAATTGTATAACAAATATTCAATAATACAAATACTTAGAAATATTTGGAAGTTAAAAGGTCTCAAGGAATCCAAGGGAAGTTAGTTTCCTCGAAGTTATGGTTATGCTTTCAATCTAAAAGACACTTTGTGAATGTTAGTTACACACCTTAAAAAAATTGGCAAAGTGGACATCATTGACGTATTCATAATTCTATAAATAATCTAAAGCTCTATTGGCTTCAATGAATACTTTATGTTTGAAACCTTAATGATCAAATACCATTAAAATTACTGTTGTAATTTATTTAAAGATAATGTGGAGTACCATTGAAAGTGAAAATAAGAAGAAGAAAAAATGATTTATTAGGAATCAACCACAAAGTCTGTGAGCATTGAGAAGTTTTCTTGGTGTAGAAAAACAATGGGCATTGTAGCCTTGGATCAATTACTATGCACTCCTATGCTCCCCTATGTGGAAAGAAAACGACAAGTGGGAGAATGTTGGGTATGTGTTATATCCTTTCCACAATTGGCCCAGAAATAAACTTGCTGGGGCTCAGGGAAGCGCCACAAAAAAAGAAAGAAAAAAAGGGGCGATTTTGCGCATGGTTTTAGGCATGATGTTTCTTTGCCCGTGGTATTTTGTAGAATTGTTCAATGTAACTATCGTTATGTTCTAATCCAAGGTTACTGTATTGGGGTTTATGAATGCTTCGGCATGTATATATATGTACGGTGGCATTGAAATGAATATAATAAAAAATCAATCTATTAGTCCCTGTTTTGGGATCCAAGGGAAGTCGTTGTGTATGTTTGTTTATGTTCTCACCATTATTTTTCTGTTTCAAGAATTCGTTTGCGGGTAATTTTTGTACAGGGTTAAAACCTACACTTTTGTTATGTTTATGAGCTATGAGGTTTGTGAGTAACCTATTTCTCATGGAACACTTAAACTAAACTTTTCAATAGGGCTTCATTAGTCTAATTATTTTAATAATGGGTGGGATAGGTTTCATATAAATAGAGCCTCCCCTTGTTTCTATTTCTGATTATCATACATTATATTATATTCCTCTCTAAGAGAGTGTGAGCTAGCATTTCTTCACTACCTTGGGCAAAATGTGATATTTATGGATGCAACATGCTAAAGGATGTGATTTTGTTTGGAGACATTGCTCTAGGATTGAAAGAATTGCCTTTGTGGAGGACTGTTGTAAGTTTAATGTATATTACTGATATTTTACATGTTTTAATGTTTAAAATAGGGTTTCAATTGTTCCATGACTAAATGCTTCATCATTGTTGAAATTTTGCTTCAATATTGCATTTGAAATTGTTCATCAACCTATAGGGAAATTCTTTATGTCCATACCTTATATTTAATTTCTCCACTCATAAGAGCAATAGCTAGGGTTTTAGAATTTGATGTCATAAAGCATCCCCCCTTACTCCTTCAATATCCTTCCTTAGAATTTGTGCGATAAATACTCCATTAAACCCTTCTAGGATAAGGCATTGGTCTAATAGTGTGTTGATCACAATAAAATCTCATAAAAAATCTCTCTTTTTCTCTCTCAGATGGCTACAGCAACCACTAGGGTTTTAGGTCTGATTTATGCATAAAAATTGTCATTTTATTGCATGTGGGTGGCTCATAATTTAGGACTAGCCTCTATAAGTCATGTACTGGCAAAATCCAGCATAGTGGATGGTCTAATGTACCTTAATAGGAGTGACATCACCCCTTATATTTGATGTTTACGCATCTCTTACATCGATAAAACAATTTATCCTAACATAACCCTAACCTATTTTAAGGCATTTTCTAAGGCTATTATATGACATTGAATTCCGTATTGTTGAAGATCATCAAAACCCTAACTTATAGCAACCCATCTAGTGGTCAAGGTTTAGAGTACTTGAACCTTTAGCATAGAAATTTGTGGCCCTGCCAAGTACCATATCCATCTTGAGACCTTCAAAAACTTATCACTTTTATCCTTAGTATTAGAGTATCCTTATAGGTGATTTAGGAAAGCCTCCCTTGTGGTCTAAATCCCACTAAAGAGCATGGGGGAGGTTACTGAGGTGACAGTGGCAACCCTTCCTCTGTGGTGCCATAAGGTTTGGCCCTTAGCCCAATGAGGCTTTGCACTAGGTCTGCTAGATTTTGTTGCAATAGTCACAAGCTAGTAGTCTATGGAACCTTTAGACAAAATTAGCTTAGTAGCAAGTACAAAATTGTTTGAAGGCTTAATAGACAAGTATGTCAAAAATTAACATATTATAAAACCAATTAGTCCACATAAGCTATTTATAAATATAACATAATTGTATTGTATAGTAGGTTTATCCTTGGGGGATAGCCTCGTCCTTCGTAATTTGGAGGGATGGATTGCAAGAATGTTTTAAGTAATCCTTAAAATAATTGCAAATATTAGTTTCTCTATCTTATATAATGTTTATACTTCTTTCTCACATGTGGCCATGCTCTGATGTAACTAATCATGGCTCTCAATAATAACCAACATGTGGAAACTATACATTCTTTATCCTACTTCAAAGTATCAATACAAATAAATTTCTAAAATTAAATTTTAAATTGGATTTCTAAAATTATATCTTACTTGTTTATTGGTCTTTAAAATGTTGTTTAAGCTTAAGCATCCCACAAGCACATCTCATAACACCAACTTGTGTGTTTAAACTTTAATCCATGAAATCTTAGCTAATTAGTTTAGAAAATTAAATTGTATAACAAATATTCAGTAATACAAATACTTAGAAATCTTTGGAAGTTAAAAGGTCTCAAGGAATCCAAGGGATGTTAGTTTCCTCTAAGTTATGGTTATGCTTTCAATCTAAAAGACACTTTGTGAATGTTAGTTACACACCTCCTTAAAAAAACTAGCAAAGTGGACATCATTGACGTATTCATAATTCTATACATAATCTAAAGCTCTATTGGCTTCAATGAATACTTTATGTTTGAAACCTTAATGATCAAATACCATTAAAAGTATTGTTGTAATTTATTTAAAGATTTAAATGTGGAGTGGCATTGAAACTGAAAATTAGAAGAAGAAAAAAGGATTTATTAGAAACAGATCATCAACTACAAAGTTTGTGAGCATTGAGAAGTTTTCTTGGTGTAGAGAAACAATGGGCATTGTAGCCTTGGATCAATTACTATGCACTCCTATGCTCCCCTATGTGGAAAGAAAACAACAAGTGGGAGAATGTTTGGTATGTGTTATATCCTTTCCACAACTGGCCCAAAAATAAACTTGTTGGGGTTCAAGGAAGCGCCTCAAAAAAAGAAAGAAAAAAAGGGGGTGGTTTTGCACATGGTTTTAGGCATGATGGTTTTTTGCCCATGGTATTTTGTAGATCCGTTCAAGGTAACTATGGTTATGTTCTAATCCAGGGTTAGTGTACTGGGGTTTATGAATGCTTCGGCATGTATATATATGTACGGTAACATTGAAATGAATATAATAAAAAATCAATCTGTTAGTCCCGGTTTTGGGATCCAAGGGAAAATTTGTGTATATTTGTTTATGTTCTCACCATTATTTTTCTTTTTCAAGAATTCGTTTGCAGGTAATTTTTGTACAGGGTTAAAACCTACACTTTTGTTATGTTTATGAGCTATGAGGTTTGTCAGTAACCTATTTCTCATGGAACACTTAAACTAAACTTTTCAATAGGGCTTCATTAGTCTAATTATTTTAATAATGAGTGGGATAGGTCTCATATAAATAGAGCCTCCCCTCATTTCTATTTATGATTATCATACATTATATTATAATCCTCTCTAAGAGAGTGTGAGCTAACATTTCTTCACTACCTTAGGCAAAATGTGATATTTATGGATACAACATGCTAAAGGATGTGATTTTGTTTGGAGACATTGCTCTAAGATTGAAATAATTGCCTTTGTGGAGGACTGTTGTAAGTTTAATGTATATTATTAATATTTTGCTTGTTTTAATGTTTAAAATAGGGTTTCAATTGTTCCATGACTAAATGCATCGTCATTGTTGAAATTTTGCTTCAATATTGCATGTGAAATTTTCATCAGCCTATAGGGAAATTCTTTATGTGCATACCTTATATTTAATTTCTCCACTCACAAGGGCAATAGCTAGGGTTATAGAATTTGATGTCATAAAGCATCCCCCCTTACTCCTTCAATATCCTTCCTTAGAATTTGTGCGATAAATACTCCATTAAACCCTTGTAGGATAAGGTGTTGGTCTAATAGTGTGTTGATCACCATAAAATCTCATAAAAAATCTCTCTTTTTCTCTTTCAGATGGCTACAACAACGGCTAGGGTTTTAGGTCTGATTTATGCATAAGAAGTGTCATTTTATTGCATGTGGGTGGCTCATAATTTAGGACTAGCCTCTATAAGCCATGTACTAGCAAAATCTAGCATAGTGGATGGTCTAATGTACCTTAATAGGAGTGACATCACCCCTTCTATTTGATGTTTATGCATCTCTTACATCGATAAAACAATTTATCCTAACATAACCCTAACCTCTATTTAAGGCCTTGTCCCATTCTTGTGAGTATCATTTTAAGGCATTTTCTAAGGCTATTATATGACATTGAGTTTCATATTGTTGAAGATCATCAAAACCCTAACTTATAGCAACCCATCTAGTGGTCAAGGTTTAGAGTAATTGAACCTTTAGCATAGAAATTTATGGCCCTACCAAGTACCATATCCATCTTGAGACCTTCAAAAACTTATCACCTTTAGCCTTAGTATTAGAGTATCCTTATAGGTGATTTAGGAAAGCCTCCCTTGTGGTCTAAATCCCACTAAAGAGCATGGGGGAGGTTACTGAGGTGACAGTGGCAACCCTTCCTCTTTGGTGCCATAAGGTTTGGCCCTTAGCCCAATGAGGCTTTTCTCCAGGTCTGCTAGATTTTGTTGCAACAGTCACAAGCTAGTAGTTTATGGAACCTTTAGACCAAAGTAGCTTAGTAGCACGTATAAAATTGTTTGAAGGCTTAATAGACAAGTATGTCAAAAATTAACATATTATAAAACCAACTAGTCCACATAATCCATTTATAAACATAAGATAATTGTATTGTATAGTAGGTCTATCCTTGGGGGATAGCCTCCTCTTCATAATTTAGAGGGATGGATTGCAAGAATGTTTTAAGCAATCCTTAAAATAATTGTAAATATTAGTTTCTCTATCACGTATAATGTTTATACTTCTTTCTCACATGTGGCCACGCTCTGATGTAACTAATCATGGCTCTCAATAATAACCAACATGTGGAAACTATACATTTTTTATCCTACTTCAAAGTATCAATACAAATAAATTTATAAAATTAAATTTTAAATTGGATTTCTAAAATTATATCTTACTTGTTTAAAAGTGTTTAAAATGTTGCTAAGCTTAAGCATGCCACAAGCACATCTCATAGCACCAACTTGTGTGTTTAAACTTTAATCCATGAAATCTTAGCTAATTAGTTTAGAAAAGTAAATTGTATAACAAATATTCAGTAATACAAATACTTAGAAATCTTTGGAAGTTAAATGGTCTTAAGGAATCCAAGGGAAGTTAGTTTCCTCTAAGTTATCATTATGCTTTCAACCTAAAAGACACTTTGTGTATGTTATTTACACACCTTAAAAAAACTGGCAAAGTGGACATCATTGACGTATTCATAATTCTATACATAATCTGAAGCTCTATTGGCTTCAATGAGTACTTTATGTTTGAAACCTTAATGATCAAATACCATTAAAAGTATTGTTGTAATTTATTTAAAGATAATGTGGAGTGGCATTGAAACTGAAAATAAGAAGAAAAAAAATGATTTGTTAGAAAGAGATCATCAACCACAAAGTCTGTGAGCATTGAGAAGTTTTCTTGGTGTCGAGAAATAATGGGCATTGTAGCCTTGGATCAATTACTATGCACTTCTATGCTCCCCTATGTGGAAAGAAAACAACAAGTGGGAGAATATTGGGTATGTGTTATATCCTTTCCACAACTGGCCCAGAAATAATCTTGTTGGGGTTCAAGGAAGCGCCTCGTAAAAACAAAGAAAAAAAAGGGGCGGTTTTGCGCATGGTTTTAGGCATGATGGTTTTCTGCCCATGGTATTTTGTAGATCCGTTCAAGGTAACTATGGTTATGTTCTTATCCAGGGTTAGTGTACTGGGGTTTATGAATGCTTCGACATGTATATATATGCACTGTAACATTGAAATGAATATAATAAAAAATCAATCTGTTAGTCCCAGTTTTGGGATCCAAGGGAAAATCTTTGTGTATGTTTGTTTATCTTCTCACCATTATTTTTCTATTTCAAGAATTTGTTTGCAGGTAATTTTTGTACAAGATTAAAACCTACACTTTTGTTATGTTTATGAGCTCTGAGGTTTTTCAGTAACCTGTTTCTCATGGAACACTTAAACTAAACTTTTCAATAGGGCTTCATTATTCTAATTATTTTAATAATGAGTGGGATAGGTCTCATATAAATAGAGCCTCCCCTCATTTCTATTTATGACTATCATACATTATATTATATTCCTCTCTTAAGAGAGTGTGAGCTAGCATTTCTTAACTACCTTGGGAAAAATGTGATATTTATGGATGCAACGTGCTAAAGGATGTGATTTTGTTTAGAGACATTGCTCTAGGATTGAAAGAATTGCCTTTGTGGAGGATTGTTGTAAGTTTAATGTGTATTATTGATATTTTGCATGTTTTAATGTTTAAAATAGGGTTTCAATTGTTCCATGACTAAATGCTTAATCATTGTTGAAATTTTGCTTCAATATTGCATGTGAAATTGTTCATCAGTGTATAGGAAAATTCTTTATGTGCATACCTTATATTTAATTTCTCCACTCACAAGAGAAATAGCTAGGGTTTTAGAATTTGATGTCATAAAGCATCCCCCCTTACTCCTTCAATATCCTTCCTTAGAATTTGTGCGATAAAGACTCCATTAAAACCTTGTAGGATAAGGCATTGGTCTAATAGTGTGTTGATCACCATAAAAACTCATAAAAATCTGTCTTTTTCTCTCTCAGATGTCTACAACAACTGCTAGGGTTTTAGGTCTGATTTATGCATAAAAAGTGTCATTTTATTGCATGTGGGGGGCTCATAATTTAGGACTAGCCTCTATAAGTCATGTACTGGCAAAATCTAGCATAGTGGATGGTCTAATGAACCTTAATAGGAGTGACATCACCCCTTCTATTTGATGTTTATGCATCTCTTACATCGATAAAACAATTTATCCTAACATAACCCTAACCTCTATTTAAGGCCTTGTCCCATTCTTGTGAGTATCATTTTAAGGCATTTTCTAAGGCTATTATATGACATTGAATTTCGTATTGTTGAAGATCATCAAAACACTAACTTATAGCAACCCATCTAGTGGTCAAGGTTTAAAGTATTTGAACCTTTAGCATAGAAATTTGTGGCCCTGCCAAGTACCATATCCATCTTGAGACCTTCAAAAACTTATCACCTTTAGCCTTAGTATTAGAGTATCCTTATAGGTGATTTAGGAAAGCCTCTCTTGTGGTCTAATCCCACTAAAGAGCATGGGGGAGGTTACTGAGGTGACAGTGGCAACCCTTCATCTTTTGTGCCATAAGGTTTGGCCCTTAGCCCAATGAGGTTTTGCACCAGGTCTGCTAGATTTTGTTGCAACAATCACAAGCTAGTAGTCTATGGAACCTTTAGACCAAAGTAGCTTAGTAGCAAGTACAAAATTGTTTGAAGGCTTAATAGACATGTCAAAAATTAACATATTATAAAACCAACTAGTCCACATAAGCCATGTATAAACATAACATAAGTGTATTGTATAGTAGTTCTATCCTTGGGGGATAGCCTCCTCCTTCGTAATTTGGAGGGATGGATTGCAAGAATGTTTTAAGCAATCCTTAACATAATTGTAAATATTAGTTTCTCTATCTTGTATAATGTTTATACTTCTTTCTCACATGTGGCCACGCTCTGATGTAACTAATCATGGCTCTCAATAGTAACCAACATGTGGAAACTATACATTCTTTAACCTACTTCAAAGTATCAATACAAATAAATTTCTAAAATTAAATTTTAAATTGGATTTCTAAAATTATATCTTGTTTATTGGTCTTTAAAATGTTGTTTAAGCTTAAGCATGCCACAAGCACATCTCATACCACCAACTTGTTTGTTTAAACTTTAATCCATGAAATCTTAGCTAACTAGTTTAGAAAATTAAATTGTATAACAAATATTCAGTAATACAAATACTTAGAAATCTTTGGAAGTTAAAAGGTCTCAAGGAATCCAAAGGAAGTTAGTTTCCTCGAAGTTATGGTTATGCTTTCAATCTAAAAGACACTTTGTGAATGTTAGTTACACACCTCCTTAAAAAAATTGGCAAAGTGAACATCATTGACGTATTCATAATTCTATACATAATCTAAAGCTCTATTGGCTTCAATGAATACTTTATGTTTCAAACCTTAATGATCAAATACCATTAAAAGTATTGTTGTAATTTATTTAAAGATAATGTGGAGTGGCATTGAAACTGAAAATAAGAAGAAGAAAAAATAATTTATTAGAAATCAACCACAAAGTCTGTGAGCATTGAAAAGTTTTCTTGGTGTAGAGAAACAATGGGCGTTGTAGCTTTGGATCAATTACTATGCACCCCTATGCTCCCCTATGTGGAAAGAAAACAACAAGTGAGAGAATGTTGGGTATGTGTTATATCCTTTCCACAATTGGCCCAGAAATAAACTTGTTGGGGTTCAAGGAAGCGCCTCGAGAAAAGAAAGAAAGAAAAAAAGGGTTGTTTTGCGCATGGTTTTAAGCATGATGGTTTTTTTCCCATGGTATTTTGTAGAACTGTTCAAGGTAACTATGGTTATGTTCTAATCCAAGGTTAGTGTACTGGGGTTTATGAATGTTTCAGCATGTATATATATGTACTGTAACATTGAAATGAATATAATAAAAAATCAATCTGTTAGTCCCTGTTTTGGGATCCAAGGGAAAATCTTTGTGTATGTTTGTTATGTTCTCACCATTATTTTTTTATTTCAAGAATTCGTTTGCATGTAATTTTTGTACAGGGCTAAAACCTACACTTTTGTTATGTTTATGAGCTATGAGGTTTGTCAGTAACCTATTTCTCATGGAACACTTAAACTAAGCTTTTCAATAGGGCTTCATTAGTCTAATTATTTTAATAATGAGTGGGATAGGTTTCATATAAATAGAGTCTCCCCTCATTTCTATTTTTTATTATCATACATTATATTATATTCCTCTCTAAGAGCGTGTGAGCTAGCATTTCTTCACTACCTTGGGCAAAATGTGATATTTATGGATGCAACATGCTAAAGGATGTGATTTTGTTTAGAGACATTGCTCTAGGATTGAAAGAATTGCCTTTGTGGAGGACTGTTATAACTTTAATGTATATTATTGATATTTTGCATGTTTTAATGTTTAAAATAGGGTTTCAATTGTTCCATGACTAAATGCTTCATCATTGTTGAAATTTTTCTTCAATATTGCATGTGAAATTGTTCATCAGCGTATAGGCAAATTCTTTATGTGCATACCTTATATTTAATTTCTCCACTCACAAGAGCAATAGCCAGGGTTTTAGAATTTGATGTCATAAAGCATCCCCCTTACTCCTTCAATATCCTTCCTTAGAATTTGTGCGATAATGACTCCATTAAACCCTTGTAGGATAAGGCATTGGTCTAATAGTGTGTTGATCACAATAAAATCTCATAAAAAATCTCTCTTTTTCTCTTTCAGATGGCTACAACAAACGCTAAGGTTTTAGGTCTGATTTGTGCATAAAAAGTGTCATTTTATTGCATGTGGGTGGCTCGTAATTTAGGACTAGCCTCTATAAGTCATGTACTGGCAAAATCTAGCATATTGGATGGTCTAATGTACCTTAATAGGAGTGACATCACCCCTTATATTTGATGTTTATGCATCTCTTACATCGATAAAACAATTTATCCTAACATAACCCTAACCTCTATTTAAGGCCTTGTCCCATTCTTGTGAGTATCATTTTAAGGCTTTTTCTAAGGCTATTATATGACATTGAATTCCGTATTGTTGAAGATCACCAAAACCATAACTTATAGCAACCCATCTAGTGGTAAAGGTTTAGAGTACTTGAACCTTTAGCATAGAAATTTATGGCCCTGCCAAGTACCATATCCATCTTGAGACCTTCAAAAACTTATCACCTTTAGCCTTAGTATTAGAGTATCCTTATAGGTGATTTAAGAAAGCCTCCCTTGTGGTCTAAATCCCACTAAAGAGCATGGGGGAGGTTACTGAGGTGACAGTGGCAACCCTTCCTCTTTGGTGCCATAAGATTTGTCACTTAGCCCAATGAGACTTTGCACCAGGTCTGCTAGATTTTGTTGCAACAGTCACAAGCTAGGAGTCTATGGAAACTTTAAACCGAAGTAGTTGAGTAGCAAGTACAAAAGTTTGAAGGCTTAATAAACAAGTATGTCAAAAATTAACATATTATAAAACCAACTAGTCCACATAAGTCATTTATAAACATAACATAATTTTATTGTATAGTAGGTCTGTCCTTGGGGGATAGCCTCCTCTTCATAATTTGGAGGGATGGATTGCAAGAATGTTTTAAGTAATCCTTAAAATAATTGTAAATATTAGTTTCTCTATCTTGTATAATGTTTATACTTCTTTCTCACATGTGGCCACGCTCTGATGTAACTAATCATGGCTCTCAATAATAACCAACATGTGGAAACTCTACATTCTTTATCCTACTTCAAAGTATCAATACAAATAAATTTCTAAAATTAAATTTTAAATTGGATTTCTAAAATTATATCTTACTTGTTTATTGGTCTTTAAAATGTTGTTTAAGCTTAAGCATGCCAAAAGCACATCTCATACCACCAACTTGTGTGTTTAAACTTTAATCCATGAAATCTTAGCTAATTAGTTTAGAAAATTAAATTGTATAACAAATATTCAGTAATACACATACTTAAAAATCTTTGGAAGTTAAAAGGTCTCAAGGAATCCAAGGGAAGTTAGTTTCCTCTAAGTTATGGTTATGTTTTCAATCTAAAAGACACTTTGTGAATGTTAGTTACACAACTCTTCTAAAAAACTGGCAAGGTGGACATCATTGACGTATTCATAATTCTATACATAATCTAAAGCTCTATTGGCTTCAATGAATACTTTATGTTTGAAACCTTAATGATCAAATACCATTAAAAGTATTGTTGTAATTTATTTAAAGATAATGTGGAGTGGCATTGAAACTGAAAATAAGAAGAAGAAAAAATGATTTATTAGAAAGAGATCATCAACCACAAGTTAGGAGATCAAAACTATCTTTCTGCTGTTAGCACCATAGAAAATAAAACAAAAATTGCAAAGATCAAAACAACCTATCAAGAGCTTCATGTGACATGGGTCATTGGCCAAAACCTAAAATGCCTTAAGAGAAAATAATCTGCAAGATTTGTGAGACTAATAAAATAGTGGATGAAAAGCACACTCTTGAAATGCCTAGTCCATTCAAACATTAGATCTTGTCTTCAAAACATTTGTAATACCACTGATCTTTATAACTTGTTATCCCATAAAAAAATCAGAAAAGTACTTGAAAATTTTACTTCCAATTTATTTGTTCACGGAAACATCAGATAAAGCAGCATAATTAGTTTTTGATTTTTTTCTTAAAGTCGATAAAACAAAGATCCAAGCTTCATAGTGACACAAGGCATTGGACATGACCTTATATACCTTGGGAGGAAAGAATCTATAAATTTTACACGACTAAAAAAATAGAGGATGAAAAACACTATCTCGGAATGCCCGGTCTACACAAACATCAAATCTCATTTTCAAAACATTTATAAAACCAAAATTCATTATAACTTGTTATCCCATAAAATGTCAAGAAGAACTCGAAAATTTCATTTTCAATTTTTATTTGATCATAGAAAAATCAGGATAAAACAGGGTAATTAGTTTTTTTTTTGTTTCTTTAAGGCCCAATAGAACAAAGTTCCTCTCAGTGGACAGTAATTATCATCATCAATAAATAATAATAATAATAATTGCACAAATGTAGAAAATTATAGTGAGTGCAGCCTAGAACAAATTGCACTCTATGGGATTAGTGCAATTGGATTGCCTAGTTACAAGAATATTGTGTAACTTTTTGAAAATTCATTTAGTGGCAATAGGATGTTGGCTCACTAGTAAGGGCCATGGAGTGTTAGAAGGTCCACCGATGTTCCATTCGCATTGTGGTTTGCCCCATCCAACTGGCATGAATTTGATCCCAATTTGAGGGATCATGTAGGGTGACTGGAAATTTTGACAAAATGTACATCCCTTGGACCTGGCACCTAAGCCAAAGAAGGCTTGTTCTTGACAGTGCAGCTCCTCGGTGCATGTTTCTTTCCTCAGAGCATGTTTCTTGGAGAACTTTAAAAAATCGTGCAGAGCTTCCAACTCTGTGAACTGAGCAAAATCCCTCGCAGGAAACCAAATCATCTCCAAGGGTGCATGTTAGTCACTCCAATCAAATCAGTTAGACAACCAATTAAACCCTTAGTGCAAGTAAGACTACATAACTGTCACTCAGCACAAACTTGGTAGAATGTTTGCCAGCAATACTAAAGAATGCAAAGACAATAAACAGAGGCAACTTCTCTAGAGAAAAGAATTGAATTTCGTTTAAAGAATGTCATCCGAATAACATTAATTAATGTCCCAAAAAGAGTGCAAAGGCAAAAGAATATTATTAAAACACTGGCACAATAACAGTGACTGGCACAATAACAATTGAGATAGCATCAAGAAGGAGAAACACAAAGACCAATATTAACGGATATTGCACTGCTCCAACAATGGGTTGGAGTAATTCACATACTTTTCCCATAGAGGTTTATACCTGGTAATTGCCAACTTCAGCCAGGGCTTCAAATTCCCATTATAATGCAAAACTGCTGCACTCTCAATTAGTTGGTTATCAACATTGGGATCATATCCTAAACCTAGTGCATGCCACCGCCTGTCAAGAGGTTCAGTTAAACCATAAAATGTAAGTAGGCCTGGAGGCAAAGTTCCCAGTTTCCAGAGTGTGTGGTCTACATTTTGTTCCTGCCAGTAGTGATACCGACTGGTAACATTAGCTTTCTTCCATGCTATGAGATCAAAGATATTCATCCCAAAGGCCCATCCACATGCATCAGGATCAAAATGACACTGAATCTTGGGGTGAGAGAAATTTAGATACTTGTGGTATCGATGAAAAGTCTCAAGGCAGGTTTCCACTGCCCCATTCACATTTCCATGTAAATTTATAGAGAATAGTGGCATCAAGTCTTTCTGAACCACCACATCATCATCCAGAAACACAACTTTCTCGAGTGCAGGATATATTTCAGGAATGTAGAATCTTAGGTGGTTCAAAATAGAAAGGTACTTGGGGTTACGAAATTTAATTGCACTTTTGCTATCCTGGGCACCTGTGAAGTAGTACTTTTGTGTTTCAGCATCTTGCAGCTGCTTCAGGACAGGGGCATATGATGCATTTAGCCATGCCAAGTCATCCACATTTTGTACTTCTATAGCTGCCCCCTTATAATGATTCATAGCAAACCATGCCCGCATGGCTCCAAAATTCACTCCATCCGTGACTATGTGGAAGACAAGCAGCTCAGGATGATCAGCATGGTATGTTGTAGAGTTCACCACAACAGACGTTGCAAGCACATTATCTGAGAAGAGACAAAAGTGATACAAATTAATATCTGTGAACCTTAGGGAATTCTTCTTCTCCTCCATAGACTTCCGGAGCTTAGGATGCTTCATCCATTCCAATGTCAACCTTATACCCAAACAGTAAAGGTTCTTAGGAGTTGCCTCTGCAGCTAATTGTCCAAACGTTGTGCTCTGTACATTGGCTGCATTTGCACGATCTTCCAATGCTTGTATCTGAGCTTTCAGTTTCATGATCATAGTTGCGCTGTCATAATGTAACTCTTTTGCATGATAGATTAATCCTGCTAATTCTCGTATGGTAGCCTCTGCCTCCTGCATTGTAATCGGGCTTCCTCTTGTAGCTGCTTTAGATAGAAGTAACTGACAATCCCTAATATGGGAACTCAATTCCCATGCATATTGCAAATTGTTATTTTCCTTCGCAATTACAACATATGCTTTAGCCAGTGTCATCTGATCTCCCAACTGCCTTGTAATAGAATTGGCACTTATCATCTCTTCTGTGAAATTCATTCCCGCTGTCACACTCCGTCTTGTAATTTCAACCTCCTACAAGAAGGAAAGACAGGACAACATTTTGACATTAGACTTGGACAAGATTTAATAACCAGGAAACAAAATGAATGACATTAATAATTTTACTGAAACCTAATTTTCTTTGTGATGATCCATATATAAACTTTTTGTAGAAATGCCAAATAGTAGGCCAAATCCCTCGCATGTAAAATTGAGTATCAATAGAACGTCAAAAAAATTTAATTTCTTTCAAAATAGGATCAGGTAATAACCCTGTGAGTGGACAAGCCAAAAACAAATTGGGAGACTATTTAGTATATATATTATATAAACTTGAGATTTGACATCATATTATGTTCATTAACTTCTCTCATAAAATTTGAATAGACAAGTTGCTTAAAAATCAATGAGAAGACAACACGCACAAATATCGTGTGATCCAGTGTTAAGCGGTTCAAAATATTAAAAAGAAGCCAACTGAATGAAAGAAACTGGAATAGTAGCAAGAAAGATAAGTGCAAGTCCAAGGTGTCAAATATAGAAAATCATTGAGACAAAACAGAAAGTGCATGCATACTGAAATAGAGAACCAGAGGAGGCCAACTGAAAAACAGAAACTGGGAGACTAGCAAAAAGATTAGTACAATTCTGAGGTACCAAATATACAGAAGCAATGAGATGAAACATAAAGTGTATGCATGCTAAGATGAAGTACCAGAACAATTCATCCAATGAAATGTAGAAATTTAGAACACACATAGTATCCATATGGAATAGGTTTGCTACTTTGTTGAAATATGTTACAGAGCAAAGGAAAGCATGGAGAAATCATGAAAATCAGGAAAGTAGAATCTAGTCAATAATACTCAGATTATGGTCCATCGAGTTGTGGTCTAGCAGCAAGTCAGAGCGCTTGTCATGAGGATGACCAGATTTCAATCCAACTTAACTTTATTTTTTATGAGGATTTAGCTTATAAATAGCATGTCAATAACCCCGTTAATCTTCCAACCATTAGCATATTGTTTTATTCTAAAAGTCTTCTTGGTGCTGCATTAACGGTGTGAGTGTTGGTCCTTGTTCAGGACTGTATCCAATGCATTCAGTTCAAGTGTTACAGCCTTGGATAAGAAATCATTTGAAAAAAGAGAACGAAATATATCTACAAACCATATGAGGATATCTTAAGTAAAGACAATATGACAAATATCTTCCTAAGAAAAAGGAAAAGGAATAAAGACAAACCATGTGGAAGAGCCTAATCACTAATGGCAGCCATCACACTCATTGATGGTCGCCATGGCCCACCCAGCACATACTTGGAGACTGACCTAGTGTTGTAACCCTTATAACTCGTCTAATGATTAAAAATCATGTATTGAAAAAAATATAACTGAAAAAAAAAACATCAAAGGAGTTCTAAAAGACTATATTTTGCTGAAAGAATCAATTTACTGATATCAGAATCCATTTTAAGTTTTAACTCCTTGATTTTCAATGGTTTCTATCAAAAGGATTAGAATGATGAGTAGAATTTTGAAAGAAAACACATTACAGTTTTATTTAACCCCAGGAAAGGATTCTTAGACTCAGTTTTTTGCATGAAGTCGGTAAGCTCCTAAGTTCCTAAAGCGCTATCAAAAGGAGCCTAATCTAAGCTCTTTGGAGTTGAAATCATGATCAAAGGCTACACCTGAGGAGTAATCCAAAAGTTGCTTGCACCTAAATCTAAAGGTGAATAAGAGATCCAATCAATAGTGGATAATGATTTCAGAATTTTTAGTTGCATACAAGTTAACAGCAGAATAAGTCTTGATATAACGGTTTTTCCCTTTACCACCTTTCTCCACATGTCGATTTCTAATTTGCATCGGAATATTTTTACAACACTCCAAAACCACTCCAGAAAAGTCCTGAAGGCTAACACCATAAATGGTATCACTTCACACATCAAAGATGCCAGTCTATCACTTCAAGTTGTTGAAGAATTAATGGCACTTACACCATGAGAGATAATAACATATAATAAATTAACAGGTGAATTTTCAAAGAAAACTTAATATATGTCAAATTTATTAAGAAAAGAAAATAAATACAAAACCGCCAACCTTCATGAATTGGTAGATGAACTTAGATGTCGAAGGTTGTAAAAGTTACCAGCATTATTTCTCAAAACAGAGTTCAAGCTTATTTCCGCATCAAGTTGAAGATTCCTTGGAATTTCAGGTATTTATAAGCCAGACATTTTTCCTTAAAAGGATTTTGCGAAAAATATTTTCTTGTAAAAAGGAAAGGAGGGTATATTTGCGAAATCTCAATCTTATTAGTTCCAGGAAAAAGAAATGGCTCCTAAAAGGAAATTAGCAGCTCAAAAACCATCTGTTTTAGAGAACCCCAATTCCAAATCTCTTATTGATAAAGACCAAGATATTTTTGAAACAAAATTGTCAATAGGAATGTTTGAGGAGCTAAGAAACAGATCTTTTTCTAGGTTTAATGCAAACACAGAGGAGATTCCTGCATGGAAATTTGGTCTTGCACAAGCAATTGTTCCTATTACCTATCATTTTCCTGAATTCATCTATATGTGCACTATATCCTATGATTCTGTTAACAGAACTATAAAAGATAAAAGTGGACTCCATGTCATCAACCTTGTGGTGGAAAATGGAATCTCAGAGTTGTTATTGCTTTTATTAAACAACCATGACAGTATAAATGAAAATGAGTTGGAAATTATTTTTAACCCATTAACCATGGAAGAAAGAGATATTTTCCTGTCAAATTTATTACTAGTGGGAAAAAGATTATCGTAACTTAAATTTCCTTTGAATTCTTTTTGTTTCAAAGAATCAGCCAGAGAAATCATATCAATAATTTGCATAATTCTGGTTTATGAGGACGATGAGTCTGTGAATGATAAAATTCTACAGTTTATTCTTAGAATAACCAAGTCAACAAAATTTAACTCTGCTGGTTACTTATCTGATGCTATCAATGAACAGCTAGAAAATTTTGAAGATTGGAGCTGTTTCAAATACCAATCCTATCTAGTATATCTCCTAATATCATCAATCAGCCTATTTTCCACATTTGATTCAAAGAAGGGTTGATCAACAAGGAAGGTTTATTGTAGCATTTGAATGGAGTCAATGGACTTAAGTTTTAAGAAGCAATAGACAGCAGAATGGTTTCAAGATTTTTGTGAGTGATTTTATGGCCATTGTATATACACTGTTTCACAATGAACCTCCCCCTAGAATTTTTCCTGAATGCAGGAGTCTTCTGCAAATGAATCCAATCAACCTAAAGTTGAAGGTTGGACATTGGTATATCTATAAGGATTATACAATGCTAAGAGTTTATGGCTTTGAGTTGAAATCTTTCCAGCTCCCTGTTTTTCTACTCCTAGATTTTTTTCCCTAGAAATTATTACACAAAGGCTAAAATCTGATCATATAAATTTGTATCAAAGAAAAAAAAATATGTTTCTCACTACCAAGTGAAATTATATCCTTCATTGTTAGCCACAGAAATGCTTTTGATATTATTGAAAATATGTTAGAAGTTTGAATTTTGAGGAAGATATTATTTGGCAATATGACCCACATATGTAATATCTGAGATCAGGCTTGCAGTGGCTGCTGCACCATAATGCAGATACAGGGAAGGAAACAACTGGATAATAAAGATTCTTGTGCAGAAGTCCAAAGGGTACTACAGGAGTGAAGCTATCACCAAAGATTTTGCATTCAAATCAACCATCACAATTGAAAATCCATCAAGAAGTGAAATGGATATTGTAATAGAAATAGCACATAATGAAGATCAACAAAGAAAGACATCAGATGATCCTATGGAAGAAGATACACCAAAACCTCCAACAAAAAAGAAAATGATTGAATCTAAATCTGAGGAATTAAATAGAGCAGAGCAGTTGAGAAAATCCTTTTTGAAAAATCCTTACTAAGAGGGAGTGATGAAGTTCTCGATAGCTTCGGAAGGTCTTCTACATGAGCTTGGTGTCTTAGCACGTAGGAGATGGTTGATTGCCTCTTTAGGTGGTTGCTTGGTGGAGTAAGTGATTTATGACATCTTTCCTTATTCTAACTTAGGAAAAGTACAATAATTAAAGTCAATTAATTATTTGGACTTTTAAGCCAAAGTACCAAGGATAAATAATAAAACTATTTAAGTGACTTAGATATGATCTCAACCATTGATCTCAAGTGACATGAGATCTAATCTTGACCGCCAATCACCTAGGAGATTAGGGTTAGGGATATGGCTTAATGAAGTTATAAAATAAGCCTAAGGGAGAGGTGAAGACACACAAGTGGAGATTTTCTATAGAGCAAGAGGCTCAGCCAGATTGAAAAGAAGGGAGGAAGTGTGCAAGGAAATTTCTAGAGTATTTCCAGGAGGCCGAATTCGGGAAATCAAGAGGCTGAGTACCTAAAGGCAGAGAGGAGGTCAAGTTGTGGAGAAGCTGATTTATCCAATGGACTGATTTTCTTGAGTGCATAAGAGTCATACGAGGAGGAAAGGAGAGGCCTGATTTGCTGGTGGTGGAGGTCGAGCTTCTCCAGGGCTGAATTCTTTAGGAGGCTGATTTTCTAGTGGGATGAATTCCTTGGGCCGAGTTTTCGAGTGGTGGCCAAATTATAGGTTCTAGCAGTGCATTTTTCTATGTATTTTTCTCTATGGATCTATGCCCAGATTTTCCCGAGGATTTTAATGAAGGAAAATTGTTACGGGTGTGCACTTACTGTTGTGATGTTATTGATCTCTCTGATTTTATTTTCCTTTGCAAATATTTTATTTCAAAAGTTAAATACTAGTGATTTTATTTTCACGGCAATTCAGATTTTTATTTAATAATTTTCTGAGAATAAAAATTGTTGAGGTATAAATAAATTTGGACTAGTATTGGAAATTTAATAGGTAGGTTCTCAGAGCACCAGAGGGACTAGCTCCATAGCAGGGCACCCCTGACACGTCCGACTACCTCCCAGTACCATAGAAGCTACCAAATACTTATTCAGAGTTTCTTCTTTTCGACCTCAGATGCTAGGAGTATCTCTCGCTCATACATCCCCCTTAGGATCATACGGTCGGAGCCACTGTTGGCCGTAAGGGACTTCAACAACTAACCTATACCCAATTCACCTCCCTCACCATTGACTATTAGAGTTAGGAGCCCTTGACATCTCTAGCTCCATTGCCAGACCTTACCATCTTACTCACCCATTCCTTTTTAGTAGGCCATTATTATTTTCTATTGTACAACAAACTACTCAGTATTTGGTATTATACCACAATCTCTTATATATGTGTCGCAACAGCACTACCATTGGTTTCTTGAAACTTTCTTTCTCTCTATATGTTATTTTAGCATTTTTTTAGGAGATGCGCTTGCACTCCCACCTTGTAGCCATACAAATTGTGCTATTCTTCAATCCCATTGACCTACTTTTGTGGTCATCAATTAGACATTGATAAATTTATTTACTTACTTCAAATCATTTTGGTGCACAACTAATGTGCATATTTCAGATGAGAAGAGGAGGAAATTGGACACCAATAGTAGAGATGTTGAATTTGATGAGTCTCCTAAGCATGAGTTTGTTCACATGCAAAGAAGTGGTAAAGGAAAAGAAAAGGTAGTTGCAAATATGAAAGAGATATTAGTACTATTGATATTAGCCCTAGGATGACTAGACCGATCACCTCATACTTTCCTATTGATCCATCAGATCAGAGCAACAAATAATCATAGTTCTTGAGTGCACTAGACAACAAAATCGTGAGACTCTAAATTTCGCCCATCAAAGTACCTCCCTAACCCAGAGGAGTAGCCAGAGATCCATTTGAAGTTACCTTCGTTCAACCTTGGATGCTAGGAGTATTCCTCGCTCATACATCCCCCCCAAGATCATATAACGAACCCCCTAATAGTTTTAGAGGACTCTAACAACGAACCAATGCCCTATTCATCCTCCTCACCCTCAGCCATCGAACTGAAGAGACCTTAACATCATCAACCTCATCGTTCTCTCTCTCTCTCTCGACATATTCTTGAGTCGTCCACCTTTCCAATCTTGGACAAATTCATTTAGTGTTTTGTAACTCATTTAGTGTGTTATGTAGGTTTCTTCCTTTATATTATTTCGACATTTTCTAGGAGTTTCACTTGCACTCCGACAATGCATTCATACCAGTTGTATTCTTCAATCCCATTGACCTACTTTTGTGTTCATTCAACGAACATTAACATAATTATCTTATTTTAACTAGCATAGATGATTTGACAAATTAGTCAAGTTCTAGTACATCTTCCCCAGCGAGGAAGAATATAGTTTGGATTAACACAACAATTGAAGACTTGAAACTTACTCATGTCCTTGCAAATCAAGGCATAAAAACTAGCAGCATGAGACGAAGGGTAAACTTTACACTCGTGAACTATATTCAAAATACTCATGAATCCTCCCTAAGAGGAGAAAGAATGGAAAGAAGCTACGGATGAGGAATACAACTCTTTGATGAAATACAATACGTGGAAACTTGTTGAGTTTCCCAAAGGAAAGAAACCCATTGGAATCAAATGGGTGTATAGAATCAAGTATTATTTACATGGTTATATTGTAAAATATAAGGGAAGATTGGTTCCAAATGGTATGTTCAAAGAGAAGGAATTGATTATGATGAAACCTTTGCACTCACTCCAAAGATTAATACTGTCACAATGATCTTTCCACTTGCAATAAAAAGGGACTGGCCAATTCACTACATGAATGTGAAGAGTGCCTTTTTGCATGGTAAATTGATGAGTAAGTTTATGCAAAGCAGCCACCAGATTATGTGGAAGAAGGAAAGGAGCATTATGTTTGCAAGTTAGTCAAATATTTGCATGGTTTGAAACAAGCCCCTAGAGGTTGGTATATCATGATTGATAAGTATTTACATGATATTAGTTTCAAGAAGAGTCCTAGTGACTTAAATCTTTGTGTATTACAAGATGGAAAAGATTTTGTTATACTAGTCTTCTATTTTGATGTCTTGCTCATTGTTTGGAGCAATAAGGAAAAGATTGAACGAGTCAAAGAGAGACTAAATGATACATTTGACATGAAGGATCTTGATTTGATGCATTATTGTCTTGGTAAAGAAGTTTGGCAAATGAATGATAGATTATTTATCTCACAAACTAAATATAACAAACAATTACTCAAGAAATTTTGCATGGAAAGTAGCAAGTTGTCACCCACACGTATGGAAAGTTGGAAACAAGTTTGAAATTAATCAATGCTGAGGACTCGGATTTTGTTGATAGCACTCTCAATAAAGACTAGATGTTCCATTTGCAGTTGTAAAGGTGGCAAAGCATATGACAACACCAAAACATTCACATTGGTTAGCAACTAAAAGGATGCTCAAGTATATAAAGAGAACAATGAATTATGATATTTGGTATTCGGTAACATGCAAATTTCCAGTTAACAGGACACCAAGATGCAAATTGGGCAGGTTCCTTAAAAGACCAAGAAACTATTGCAAGTTGTACGTTTCACTTGGGTTCATGTGCAATTTCATGGTGCAGCAAGAAACAACAAGCATAGCACTTTCTTCCAAAGAGGCCGAGGACAGAGTAACATCACCAGCAATACGAGAGGCAATTTCGCTACACAGAAATTTGGCGGATGTTCATTGCAAACAAATGGATCCTGCAATTTTATGTTGCGATAATCATAGTGTTTTGAAGATGGTAAAGATCCCAAATTTCCACGAGAGGACCGAGCACATTGAGATAAATTGTCATGACATCAGGGAAAATGTCTCAGTAGAACAGATCAAGATGGGGTATTGCCCTTCAAATGTTCAGTCATCAGATATTCTCACTAAACCATTAGCAAAAGACAAGTTTGAATAACACAAATCCCTTGTTGGTGTATTAAATGGTAAACATAAAGGGTGGTTTTAGAAATTGCGTTTACCTGATTTAATATTATCACAATGTCAAATATATTTTATATGATCTTCTAGAGATGGTATTTTCTATATTTTGCAATTTAAAATGCAGTCAACGTGTCAACTAACATCACTTGTTATTTTGCTATTTATTGAGATATATTTGATTGTAAGCCTCTATAAATACATATGTATGTGTGAGTTGGACCCTGGCCATTCATCTCCTCCTCTCTGCCCTATTAAATTCTTGGTTGTTTGTTTGTCTAGTTGTGTGTGAAGTCTATTTCTTTCAATTCCTAGTTCAAGGGATGCAAGGGGAAGGGGTATAGCGCCTATTTTGAATAATGATGAAATGTTGGAAAATTTGTTAAGGTGTCAAACACAAAAAACAATATGGATTAGTATCTTCTCCATGTGAGATCCTGTTACCCACCATTTTGTGGATGATATCCCTAAGAGAAAAGAAATTCTCCAAGATGGTCCTCAACCGGCAACCCCTTGCAACCACCAACTAGCTCATTGTGCCACTTCTCCGCCACCTAAGCCAGCCATGTCATCCCTCACCCATCTACCATGATCGTTTGTTTGAAGGTGGGCCTCCCAAACCTAAAGGTATGCCTTGTCATTTGGTAATTGAGTATTGTAGTTTGCTTATCATGGACACTTTTGGGCATGGATTAATGGGGGGACTCGACAGAAAGAATGGGCTAGGTTTGTGTTCTTGTCCTGTAGACCCTTTTTTGGATATTAACCTTGGATTCTAGCCCCGTGGGATCTCTTTTACTGGTCGCTTGGCTTTAGGGATGGTATTTCATGGCAAACCCTAATTTTGGTTGCAAGGTCTTGCTCCCTTATCCGCATATATTACCCCCCTTTCCACTCATTATTACCCCATTCATCATGTATCGCACTTGGGTCCACATTCCTTCACTAGGTCCACATAGGGCTAGTTCTCCCCTTCGCCTTGCCCACACCTTGGGTCAAGCTTGGAATGATGCCCCGAAGGTTGACGCAGCTAAAAAGAAAAAGAAAATCAAAATTGGCCACATTCAACACGAAAATGTACCACAAAATACAAAAGATGGTCAGGACAAACACATTTAGCACATGGGCAAAAGTCAACACATGAGTTCTACCCCATCATCATGGCCATAACCCTGGTTCCTACAGGTTCTATGAGTCTCCTTCATCATATAGGAATCCATGATTGTCCCAAACCCTGGTGGGAAATGAACCGCCCAACCTTAAAAGTGGGTATCCACTGCTATATCTCACACATCATGCTCTTACCTGTGAGGACCATACCTAGACTGTAGGACCATACCCAGACTGTATACATTTTCTTTTCTTTTTTTTTCTTTTTTTTTTTTAAACAGCAATGACAACCAGAAAAGAAACGCATTGAATTTAAAATTTATTTAGCACACACATTCCTGCCACTCATTTCAGGAAACATACCATAACATTTTCATACCTTTAACTAAGATCAATAGTAATGAAATACATATGTATCGTTCACCAGAAGGCGAGACTCCGCTTGCTCTGCTGTTGTTGGTATTCCCTTGTAGCTGGTCACCTCCGCGAGTGAATGATGACGCACTTGGTCCGAATGCGAAGACTCACCGGTTAACCTCCCAGCCTACTCCTTGGGTACTCTTCTTCCCCGCGGACCCCCAAGCTGCAATGGGGTTGTACAATGGAGACAAGCACTAGCTAGTAGAGGAGAGCACACCTTGGCTCAAGAGTCCCCTCTCTAAATCCTCTACCTCACCAAACTCACTATAGCTTCGTAATCACTGCTCTCACAACATCTCATCCATCCAACAATAGGGTTTCCAAAAGTCCCTTCTTCCATGGCTTGCCCCTTCTTTTATAGGAGTCCTCATAGGTGACACTTGTCATGTCATGCATAATTAATTATTTTTTTATATTTCAATAGCTTGCTTATTCACCCACCCATGTGTCATTCTCACATCAAGGGTCTCCCAAAATTATTTACTTAAATTTTTATTTAAAACTAATATTTTCCTCACCTCAACAAGATTCCTATTTCTTCTCCTAGTTGTCTCTTTATTCCCCCCTTTTATTCCTTAATTTGTGTTCATTACTTGAAGTCAATTAATGAGTCAAGATTTTATCCCCAATCTACTCCCTAATTTAACTCAGGTTATCTCCTAGATGGATATTCTTATGTTGGTTGTTGACACATGGAGCTTCTCTACATTTCTCTAAATTTAATTTATTATTCTCATTTTAATTCACCTTCCCCTTTTCTTAATTAGGTTTAAATTAGTTTAGGATTAATCTTTATCCTTACCATTATGTTTGTCTTTCCCCTTTTTCCTAATTAAACCACATAATCTTCCTAGTATTTTCCAAAATGGGAAGGGTAGAGTTTTTAAGGTACTCTATTTTAATTCTTCCTATGATCCTCCTTATTCCAAGTTTTATTTTTGATTTAATTACATTGGTTTCTACTCATCATTTACCCTTGATGTAAATTTACCTGGTTTTCATTCCTTGCTTATATTTATTTATTATTATTTATTTTTAATGATTCCAAGGATGCCAAGTTTGGTTGTGCCCTTCAAGAACTTCCCTAGAAGTTCCAAGGGTGCCACACCTAATAGCTTATTTGTGATGTCAAGGGTGCCAGTTTGGTTGTGCCCTTCAAGAAATTCCCTAGAAGTTCCAAGGGTGCCACACTAATAGTTTATTTGTGATGCCAAGGGTGCCAAGTTGGTCGTGCCCTTCAAGAAATTCCCCTGAAGTTCCAGGGTGCCACACCTCTTGCCCTGCAAGCATCCAGTGATTATAAGGGGAAAATATAGTGCAACGTCATAGACCACTATCATCTCTTATGTTGCCTGCTATAGTGAGACTAATGGTGTCGGGGATCAAGGAATCCGTCTTGATGTGCGCCCCCCGGTAAAGTCCTCATGAGCGACCCAACTTTGGAACCTGCCCTCATGGCATCGTGATCTTCAAGGCAAAGGTGTTTCAACCCTTCCAGCCCAAGTCACGGCGGGAGTGCTAGTGGGTGGGATCAGGGACTCTGTCCCACCCCCCCACGTAGTTCCATCCACTTGTACAACCCCATCACCCATATGTGAGTCATTCGGTCAAGCAACTAATCTGTGCCTGCAACCATTAATATATCATCAGAATATAGTTAAACATATATGGTAGATTCTAAGATTGACTTAGACTTTCAAAGATAAAATAATATGAATTTTCGTCAAACCAAGTGTCATCAACTCGTCATATGCGAGTGCCTCTGATGGTTCCCTGCCATACTCAATAATCATCAGTAACACGGTTTCTCAATGTTAGTCAATTATCATAATAGCATCATTAACAATTCCTGGTCATTCACATCATTGTCCATTGTAAGTCTGAACTAAAGGAAGTAGGTAACATAGGGGACACATCCCTCATGGCTATCATCAATAATCATCAATGGAGACATACATATTCATTAAGCTATCAACATCGTAACATCGTAGAAATATACCTATCCATAAAATTTATCCTCATTATGCTTTTAGTAGAGCGCATACATATTCTTTACTACCCTCGTCATAATTTCAAATAGAGACCAACTTAACTATTTAATATTGCAATCATCAGAATATTGATAGATAAGATACATAACCATTCATGCTACCATAATATCAATGGAAAGCATTCATAACATCACAACCATGAATATCTCAATCGCTAATAATAGTGTCATGGGTCCAGATCCTCAACTTGAGGTCCTCCTAGAATAAAGTATCTAAGATATGTCATATTAGGGTCAGAAAACTAGAGTGGGCACTACATTACCCCTTGAGCCCCAAGTAGTTTATTGGAGAAAAAACATAAGAAGGCAAAATGCATATAAAGAAGGGTGGAAAAATTAAGGTCGGGGCACCTCATATACCACGAATGCTCCCTCCTATACATTATATACCCAAGTGGGGGCTTCCCTTCTACTAGCTACCCTTGTACCCCCGGCATGTGGCCCAGGGTTGCCCCTTCTCATCTCCTACTCCATTCACCTCTTTATCACATACCACCACCTTTTAAAGGATGCACCTTGGACATATTATCCCCTTTAGAAGTAGAAACCACCTAATGGGATACTTGCTTAACCCCATTTGGAGTTTGGAGACATTAGCACATGCCAAAGCCCATTATGGAAGGGCAAGCCATTATGAAGTTCCCACTTGTGGTCCATGGTTTGTAAGCTCTTTTACTCGATTTCCTCTAAGTCACCTGACACAGGGATTCGGGATTCGTAGTGTCGGATTCGGACACGTTGACCCCCTGGAACAGGACACATAGGATTCATTATATATTATTTTATTAATATATATATATATATATATATATATATATATATATATATATTAAAAATTAGATATTTCTTACATAAATTTTAATTAATGATACAAATTTATTGATTTCAAACATAGATCTTCATCTATAGCATGCATAGTACATACAAAATGATAAACAGATGACTGTAATGATAAACTGACCGGAATAAATATGAATCGAAAGTAATTGGAAAATGTGAATTAATTTGGCACTAAAAAAACGACTCTAAAAATATATAGGGACTAACAACGTTTTATAAATGTCAAACAACTAACTGCCATAGTATCTCCGTTAAGATTATAGTTTAACACTCTTGACTTTGCCATCGGCCAGAATGGCCTAACATGCATAGCTGGTTAAGATTTCTCACATGAGCTTTTCATACCAGGTTCTCGCAGCTCCATTTTTTCCTCCGATTCTTATTTCTGACTTGTTACGTTGGAAGATGATGGTGAGCAAATAGATAAATAGGTGGCATGAGCTCTTGGTTTCTTGGGCTCCTTTAATTCAACTTCATGTTAGAACAGATGCGGACATATTTTAATATATTATTTGTTGGTGATTGTTTTCCACGCAGTCCCAGAAAGAACATCACATGTGGCTTTTAGTCTTTTTATTTGGTATAATATATGAAGCCATCCAGTTTAATTTTTGACATCGTGGAAATTATTGATACCCATTTTAATAGCACTGTCTCCTCATCTAAACTCTAGAAGTCCGCTTTAAGGTTGTATTATATTTTGGCAGATGTTGGGTGTTTGTTGAGATTGGTAGGATGTAGTGTTAGGTTAATGTCAGCCACTGGTAATTGCACTGTTAAGTTAGCCATGCTTTCCCACTTTACTCTTTGAAAAGAAAACTCTCAACATTCTAACATTCGGTCATCAACGCATAAAAAGAAAACTCCCAACATTCTAACTTTCGGTCATCCACGCATAAAAAGAAAACTCTCAACATTCTAACATTCGGTCATCCACGCATAAAAAGAATACTCTCAACATTCTAACATTCGGTCATCAACGCATAATATAGGATATTTATCTCAGTCATGTTTGAAGATTCCGCTTTATAGATTGCGGGGGAAAATGATAAACAGCGTGATTGTAATGAGCAAATGTGGCCTTTTCTAACCCGCGGGAGTCCCTTTTCCACTAAACTAGTCCTAGAAATCAGGACACGCAGTCAAAAATCGGACACATTGGCGATTTTCGAGACACGCTTGGGATTCGCCGTGTCCTGTTTTTTGGACACGTTTTTGGAACGAATCGTGTCCGACACGCCAGATCCGGACACGTGGCCCCTATATAACGAATCCGGTTACTTAGGATTTCCTTGATGACTTGTTGTACTGGAAGGCTAGGGGATGCATTGGATCTTATGTAGGATTGCAGGTGGTCTCCATCTTGGGTTTGGTCTCCCTATACAAAGTCCTAACCCTCTAGAGGGCTACATTGGCACATGTCGGGTGTGTCTTGAAAGCCATGGGCCTCCACAGCAGTAGATAGCACTCCATGGATACCCAGAGATGTTCAGAGATTGGCTCGAGATCCACCTATTGGACAAGGAAGATGCACCCAGTTCACCTTTGCCTATCCAACCCCACAGATGTACCATGCACTTGGAAACTAACCCAGGACTTGTAGGATGATGTGGCATCACCTACACCATCATATGAGCCCTTACAGATGGTCTACAGACATCTTCGACTCATTTGGAGACCCATGAGGTTATTATTGTGCCCCCACACCCACTAGGAGTACCACTGGTTTATTGTTTGGAAAAGAAAGGACCGCCCCCTTTTCCATCACTTTTGAAGGTCTTATTCTTCATTATGACACCTATGGATCTCATCATGCCTCTTGGAGGGCCCCTACAACATGTATTGTTTATCATTTGACCTCTTGAGAGGCTTATTATTTCATTTATGAGCTATTTTGGTGGGCTTGTCACCAAAAGTTAGGTTATTAGCACATTATTTTATTTTTAGGGCTTATGTAGGCCTAAGAGACTAATTCGAACTCCTAATTAGTGTATAAATACAAGTGAGATGAGTTCATTTTCTCATCATCACTTTGGATTGGATCTCTCTTCTCTTTAGAGAATTTCGCACTTTTTCTGGGATGAAGAATTGGAGCATGGATGAATTTTGATGTTTGGATTGGAGTATTTTTATCTTGGAGCTTCTTTATTGTCAAATTGTTGATGGTTGGATATGTTCTATTACATGTAAGTACACACTTTTAATGCTATTCTTGTTTTACTTTTGTCATATGCATTGAATGAGATTTTCGCTATAATAGGGCTAATTGTTGCATTGCATAATTGCAAATTTGTGAAATTATTGTTTCTAACTTTCTATATAGCATCTCTCAATGTTTAGGCCATGTATGTGAATGAAATCTCCTAGGGATAATACCACCGGGGAATTTATCTTGATAAGCCATCTCTTTTGCGAAGAAAAGTATAAAAGTTTTGAGGTCTCTTCCTCTTGCCCTAAAAGCTAAGTGAAAAAGTCCTTAAGGCCTCCTTGACCGAAACACAAGTTCCTTTCTCATCATTCTCCTAGACTTCATTCTCCCCAAGGGAATAAGGCACTGGTCCTCCAATAGGTGATCACTCAAAGAATACTTTTCTTCACCTTTCCCTCTCTCTTCTAGGTCTAGCCAAGTCAAGTCACCTAGGGCATCATTTCCTCGACAAAATAGCCCAAGAAAAAGTTTGATCTCCTAGCCTCTCCTGCGCTGGTGTGTCCTCAAGGCCTCCAATTTTGAAGCCATTTTGACGGTGGAGTTGTGAGATAACCCAAGCCCTAGCTCCAAGATCAGACTTTGCCCTAGTGCTCCTAAGGCTAGTACCTCATAGGATCAATTTGAAACCTTTAAGTGGAAATTCTTGCTTTAATCATGTCCCCTTCCTTGTCTGGGTTAAGAACATCATTGGTTGCTAGATTCTCCCCCTTAACCTAGGTTGGGGTCCACTTAGTCTCGTGTGGTCCCACACCTTTGAAAAGTCAAATCTTCAAGAACCATTCGGGAAGTCAAGTTCAATAAGGATTTTAGAAATGGGAAACTCCTTTACGAGGCATATTCCTTAAACCTAACTCTTGAATCCTCACCTCCTCCTAGAAAGCTTAGGGCCGTGCTTGAAGAGCAAGCAAGCTCCATTCTTAACCTCCTTCTAGGAAAAGGATCATTAAGGTCACTTCACGTCCATTTGTTGATTCATCCTTCACAAGTGACTGTCCATATACTGGGTCTCCTCCCATCGGTGAAAGCCCGTAAAGAGTAGGGAGTCTTAGCTGAGGTGACAGCGGGCTAAGCCTCCATCGTTTTAGCAGTTGCCCTTTAGGAGCCCCTTTTATGACCCCTATAGTTTGAGCGGTAACATTTTGGCGTCATTGTTGGGGACATGAAACGTGTGTTTTGTTCCCCATACAACATATTGACATAACATTATCGACGGCTCCATTGGAAGAACGAAGCTCTATTTCTTTAATAAACTTTAAGGTCAATGCTTGTAGGGTGAAGCAAGCATTTTTCTAGGCATCTTTAAATTCACCCTGGCGACTCCTACATATCTTTCATGTATATGTCAAATAGGTTGTCTTTCTTTGACAAATTTCCTGCTTTAGACATTGCTAGCATCCCTGGGCATCCTAATCATGTCCCAGGAAGGATGGTACATAGGGTGCCCGTGTTTGATGGTGATCCACTCTCAACAATTGACCACATAGAAAGATTTAATGTACATGCTTCAAGAGAGAAGGTTGTTCACCAATATGTCCTTATGTTATTATTCATGGGATCTCTCGGTGGTAATAACTCATGGTTGCATGATCATGAACCTAGGAGCATCTCATCTATTGAAGAGTTCGTTGATGGCTTCCTTAGACATTTTCAAGTACATCCTACATTAAGCATCCAAGAGGAAGCCTTCATCGAGCATCATCAAGACATTGAGAATCTAAGTAATAAATAGGATGACGAGTTCTCCCTGGGTCCACATGATGAAAAGGACGATCTTGAGGACACATGTGTTGGGAAGAATGAGTCTATGGAAAGTGAAGTTGAGACTAACCTTACCTTTATCAAGGATAGTACTCTCGATGATTCTCCTTTTGAGAACCTTGAGGAAGGTGATCCCATTAGCCCCTTAGAAGATAACATTGGAGAATATTTCCATATCGAAAAAAATAAATGGGAAATTGTTGGCCCTCATTTGACTGTGCTCCCAATTATGACACCGACAAGGAAATGAGGTTGAGAGTGGTCCTCCCTTTCTCCCAAGCATTACTTGCGACGACATATACATCGATACCCCTAGAAAGGAGAAGTATTATTTTCCCTTACATGAAGAAAGACAATTGGAAATAGTCGATTCTCCTTTTAAGGGAAACCTAACCATTGATGCTTATAATGATTCCAGGAGTATATTCAAATCATTTGAACCTCTAGAATTGGATTTTCAGGATCCCGTTGAAATCTCACCTTCCCCTTTTTCCATTGCTCATCATCTTGAGTCCTCATCAAGTGATTCCCTCACCCCTTGTCATATGATCTCAAGTGACTATGAGCCCTTCCCCCTTCAAGGTATAGTGTCAAGGAAGAGCCCCTCATTGATTATACTTTACCTCCTTGGACACACCCTCAAGGTTTTGATCACTCCATGACCTCCCCTCTCCAATGTGACCATCACCTTGAGTGACCTATTTATTGCACCCCTTCTTTCCCTCAAACTTCGTTCCCCTCTCATCACAACCTTGTGGCATCCACAAAGCATGATATTATAAACAATGATTGTGATAGGGAGTTGTTGAAAGTGATATTTCATTCCACCATTGCGTACTTAGAGGGAAAGCCCTGCACTTCTAGATTAGCTTATTCTCCTTCTCCCATGACTTCTTTTTACCTCGAATGGAGATCATATTTTCCCGCCTCCCACCCACTTCATCCTCCATACAAATGCATCTGCATCCGCTTTGGGATTTGCTACATGAGTAATCATACTAGAAGGCATATGTATATTGACATGATGATATGTTGGTTGCACTGGCTTTATGATTACACTTAGCATTAGCATTATCACATGCATGTTAGGGTAGGATGCATTGCATGTTGATTTTGCATTAAAACTAACATCATATGATATTTATCATGGTAGATTAGATGCATCTAAATTAAAATTTGCATATTTTATTTTTATGTTGATTTTACGACCTAACATAAAGCATGTGCGATCATGAAACGTCGTGAAAGCATGTTACCCCGTGTTTTTCATCTATTATATGTGCAAGTAACAGGTCTACAATAACCAAGAGATTGTTGGATTTCTCATGACCTCACGTTCAAGCAGCTCTGCCCACTTCTTCGAGAAATCACATCCCAATTGGAGCTAGATGTTACCCAACATTTTTTGGGTGATATCCCTGGGAGAAAAAAAAATCTCCAAGATGGTCCTCAGCCGACAGACAGCAGCCCCTTGCAGCCACCAACTAGCTCATTGTGCCACTTCTTCACTACCTGAGCCAACCATGTGGTCCCTCGCCCATTTTCCATGATCGTATGTTTGAAGGTGGGCCTCCCGAATCTAAAGGTATGCCTTGTCATTTGGTAATTGAGTATTGTAGTTTGCTTATCATGATCACTTTTGGGCATGGATTAGTGGGGGGATTCTATGGAAAGAAGAGGCTAGGTTTGTGTTCTTGTCCCCTAGACCCCTTTTTGGATATTAACCTTGGATTCTAGCCCCGTGGGATCTCTTTTACTGGCTGTTTGGCTTTAGGGATGGTATTTCATGGGAAACCCTGATTTTGGTTGAGTGGTCCTGCTCCCTATTCGCATATATTACCCCCCTTTCCACTCATTATTACCCCATTCATCATTTCTCCTACTTGGGCCCACATTCCTCCACTAGGTCCACATAGGGCTAGCTCTCCCCTTCCCCTTGCCCACGCCTTGCGTTAGGCTTGGAATGATGCCTCAGAGGTTGATGCAGCTAAAAAGAAAAGCAAAAGCAAAATTGGCCACATTCAACAGGAAAACGTACCACAAAATGCAAAAGATGGTTGGGACAAACACATGAGCTCTACCCATCATCATGGTCATCACCCTGGTTCCTACAGGTTCTATGAGCCTCCTTCATCATATAGGAATCCATGATTGTCTCAACCCCTAGTGGGAAATGAACCACCCTACCTTAAAACAGGGTATCTACTGCGGTATCTCACACATCATGCTATTACCCCTTGAGCCCCGAGTAATTAATTGGAGAAAAAACATAAAAAGGCAAAAGGCATATAAAGGGTGGAAAAATCAAGGTCAGGGCACCTCATGTACCACGATTTCCCCCTCCTATACATCATATACCCAAGTGGGGGCTTCCCTTCTACTAGCTACCCTTGTACCCCAACGTGTGGCCCAGGGTTGCCCCTTCTCATCCCCTACCCCATTCACCTCTTTATCACATACTACCACCTTTTAAAGGATGTACCTCGGACATATTATCCCCTTTAGAAGTAGAAACCACCTAACGGGATACTTCGTTAACCCCATTTGGAGTTTGGAGACATTAGCACATGCCAAAGCCCATTATGGAAGGGCAAGCCATTATGAAGTCCACACTTGTGGTCCATGGTTTGTAAGCTCTTTTACTTGATTTCCAAGATGACTTGTTGTACTGGAAGGCTACGGGACGCATTGGATCTTATGTAGGATTGCAGGTGGTCTCCATTTTGGGTTTGGTCTCCCTATACAAGATCCTAACCCTCTCGAGGGATACATTTGCACATGTAGGGTGTGTGTTGAGAGCCATGGGCCTCCACAGTAGTAGATAGCACTCCATGGACACCCAGTGATGTTCAAAGATTGGCTCAAGAACCACCGATTGGAAAAGGAATATGCACTCGGTTCACCTTTGCCCATCCAACCCCACAAATGTACCATGCACTTGGCAACTAACCCAGCACTTGTACGATGATGTGGCATCACCTACACCATCATATGAGCCCTTACAAATGGTCTACAGACATCTTTGACTCATTTGGAGACCCATGAGGTTATTATTGTGCCCCCACACCCACTGGGAGCACCACAGGTTTATTGTTTGGAAAAGAAAGGGCCACCCCCTTTTCCAGCACTTTTGAGGGTCTTATTCTTCATTGTGGCACCTATGGACCTCATCAGGCCTCTTGGATGGCCCTACGACATGTATTGTTTATCATTTGACCTCTTGAGAGCCTTATTATTTCATTTATGAGCTATTTTGGAGGGCTTGTCACCAAAAGTTAGGTTATTAACACATTATTTTATTTCCAGGGCTTATGTAGGCCTAAGAGACTAATTTGAACTCCTAATTAGTGTATAAATACAAGTGAGATGAGTTCATTTTCTCATCATCGCTTTGGGTTGGATCTCTCTTCTCCTTAGAGAATTTCGCACTTTTTCTAGGATGAAGAATTGGAGCATGGATGAATTTTGATGTTTGGAGTGAAGTATTTTTATCTTGGAGCCTCTTTATTGTCAAATTGTTGATGGTTGGATATGTTCTATTACATGTAAGTACACACTTTTAATGTTATTCTTGTTTTACTTTTGTCATATGCATTGAATGGGATTTTCGCTATAATAGGGCTAATTGTTGCATTGCATAATTGCAAATTTGTGAAATTATTGTTTCTATATAGCATCTCTCAATGTTTGGGCCATGTATGTGAATGAAATCTCCTAGGGATAATTCCACCGGGGAATTTATCTTGATAATCCATCTCTTTTGCCAAGTGAAGTATAAAAGCTTTGAGGTCTCTTCCTCTTGCCCTAAAAGCTAAGTGAAGAAGTCCTTAAGGCCTCCTTGACCGAAATACAAGTTCCTTTCTCATCATTCTCCTAGACTTCATTATCCCCAAGGGATTAAGGCACTAGTCCTCCAATAGGTGATCACTCAAAGAATACTTTTCTTCACCTTTCCCTCTCTCTTCTAGGTCTAGCCAAGTTGGGTCACCTAGGGTATCATTTCCCGAAAAACCTAAGAAAAAATTCAATCTCCTAGCCTCTCCTGCGCTAGTGTGTCCTCAAGACCTCCAACAATTTTGGATCCATTCTGATGGTGGAGTTGTGAGATAACCCAAGCCCTAGCTCCGAGATCAAACTTTGCCCTAATGCTCACCATCAAAACCCCAAACATCAAACGAACAATATTTTCTAGAATTCATCAGTAACCCTAAGTAGACTAGGGTTTTTCACATTAGTATTGACATACCCTTAGGTTAGGATTTTATAGAGAACCTATTAAGGTTCCACAAACATAATGATTTTAATGAGGGTAGATTCAATGTAATGATTAATCTCCCAAACAAGAATCTCTATTATTCAAAGGTCCTAGACATAACACTTGTTAGTAATGTAAAGCAGATTTCTTAGAATGAATGAATATACCTTTATCATGAAGAGAAACAAAACTTATAGTCTAAGACATACCTTTGAGTTTAGACAAACCTTATAAGACATCAATTTCAATAGAACTTCTATGCTTTGTCTTGTGAGGTCTTCTTCATATCCTTTGAGCATATCAGCAAGCTTTTCCTAAACAAGGAAAATATAAAAGAAATGTGATTAGCATCTAGTGTAAACACATCTAGATAGAAAAGGAAAACCAAATATAAAATAATACAAGGAGTAAGATACTTATCTTTGGAAAATGGTGAGGGCTCCCTCTTAATCCAATCTCGAGGGATACTTATAACTTTAACAAAACAATTCAACAATGTTTTTCCAAAGCATGTTAAACCTATAAGTGCTAGAAATCAAAATACAAAATAATCCAAAAACTTGGAGTAGAAGGGCTTAGTAGTATAAATCTGTTATTTCCGATACTTTGGTCTTGTGCTTCTTTGGAGATCCTTCTTCGGAAACATTTGCTTGATCCCTATTTCTCTTTCTATTCCTCGGATTCTCAGGACAATCGCTTCTATAGTGACCCATATTGTGACAATTGTAGCATTTGATTTTAGATAGGTCTATCTTCTTTCTAGGCCCTTTAGAATTCTTGAATGATCCTTTGCTCTTGTGATGAGCAAAATGGGCATTTGAAACTTTCTCCTCTTCATTTTCTTTGTTGTTTACTAAAGAAATTTTGACTTCTCCCTGACTTCATGCATTCCATAGTTGTTTGAATGTAGGAGTTTCCTTCCAACTGTTGAGACCTTATTAGAAGGCACTCCAAGATGTTGGCAATCCTAGAAGTGCAGTGATTACAAGCTCCTTTTTAGGTACTATCTCATCAATTGTCTAGAGTTCATCTCTAATTCTAGCTATTCTCACAAAAAAGGATGTCGCGGTGTCTTCTTTTCTTAGTTCATTCTTAAGACTTGCTATTTGACCAAGATTCTTGATAGTGAATAATTTGGATAATGCCTCATACATCTCTTGAGCAAAATCTATGTTGGATATATATGGAATGAGGTTATCCTTTATTCCATCCACCATTAGTGTCATGGCCAATATTTATGTTTCCCTAAACTTTGCCTTTTCTGCATCACTTGACTCATTAGTAGGCTTCTTTACTTTTCCTTTGACTAAATCCAATACTTTATTCTTCTCGAGGATGAGGTCTATCCTCTTCTTCCATGCCCTGTAGTTGGATGCTCCTTCTAATTTGTTTTCTCCCTTCATTGAGTTAGACATTGTCCTTGAAGATGGTAGGCTTGACTTCTTATATGACCCTTTTGATGACCCTTATTCAAACTTCTTAAAACTCCTTATTCTTCTTTCAATAGATCTTCAAGCTACATTTTTCCTCCTTCTTCACCTTAGCTCTAATACCATGTTAGAAAATCAGAAAGGCAAAAAGATTTTCTTTATGTTGATAATTACTTGTGATAATCTTATGTTTTCTTATGTTCTTCTTTTATCTTTAGTTCATCAAGCAATTACCAAAACAATAACACAAAGATCACAAACACCAAATGTAGGAGGATAGCGAGGAAAAAACCCCTATCTAGGGAAAACCCAGTCAACAACTCTTCCTTAATAGTTTCACGAGATAATCCAAGACTCTTGACCTAGACACAGAGTTCCTCCACACCAAGTCAGCGCTTTCTTCCTTCTGTTGATGATAACCCTTTCAACAATAACTTCGATCTTCCAAAAAGCAACCCAACAAATTCACACGTGTGAGAGAGATGTTCCAGAAATTTGACCTTCCAGCAATTCTTCTCCTTCTTCTGCAACTTCGCACTTTTCCTACTCCTTCTCTTGGATATCAAACTTGTGAGTGAGAGTGTGTCATTCAAATGAATCGAACTGCCCCAATATATAAGCTTCTGGTGAGGTCAAATTTCCCTATTTGAGGCCGACTTGGTGTGGAGGTGACAAATAGCTTATTTTACTCAATAATAAATCTTTTTACATGATTCAAAAGCCCAAGAAGGTCTATTTTAATGGACAGTGACCATAATGACTCAAGACAAAACCTAGAAGTCCTCAATGGGAACTTTGACCTAAAACATGATGACCCAAGCATGAAACTCGTGCTTTAATAAGTCATATTAATAATAATAATAAATTTCTTTTTCTTTCTTTTGATAAATACATTTCATTATGACTCAAATATAATTTATGAAGACCGAACCTAGTTACATTCTTCAACAATATGTTGGAAGAAGAAAACCTTAGTAATGTATGTCTTGGAGATGGATTCATACAATATGTGAAAGGATGTTGATGCAGGAAGTGAATGTCATGGCGAAAGGCCATCATAAAAAGGTAACTTTGATTGATGTTCATTTTGATTTTTGAAAACATCTAGTTGGGTTAAAACAAGGCTACCAAAAAAGGGTTGTAGAAGTCACCTACAACTAGTATTCATGAGATAAGATGGAAGATCCTGAAAGAAAGATGACTTGGAAGAGGTAGTTGTATGAAGATAGCCAAATGATGACTAGAAGATCAATTTCGGATAAAGAGAAGGATGACATGACTATTGATTCTACACAATGCTTCGTTGGAGGGAAGTGATGAAGAAGATGGTCGATGCCCTGCAAGAAGAAGGCTCCGCGATAAAGAAGTTGAAGTTCATGACGTGATGCAGAAAGAAAGAGCCCTACAGGCAACTAATAATACCATGATCTCCACCGAAGAGAGCTATTATTGGTAACAAGTCCCTTGTTAAGAGGGAGCTTGGGTCTATTCCTTTTATAGGAATGAGCAGATCCTCCCTGGTTAAGAGGGTGAGATAGACACATCATTCTTGTCTTCATGTTATGAAGAAAGAATGATGAGGTAGGGCATCCATTAGGCAAGAGTAGTCGAAGAGGAAATTGCATGAGGATGTGTTAATCCAAGATGGGAATGGTCCTAGAAGGACATACCTTGTGAACATCTGGATGGGATATGTGCCTAGAGAGACAATGATGAAGGTGTCTACAAATCATTGTTTCCCCAACATTGTGCTCTATTCTTGTGGAGAGATAGAGTTGTTAGTCAACGCCTTGTTATATGACAATGTTGGTTGATATGATGAGATGCACTAATATAAGCTGAATAAATAGTTTATGAGATGGCTTACCAATCCGACTCTTCTCGTGAGAATTCTTCAATATGAAAATGTGTCCAAGTACCTTGTATGGATTATGAATACCTCCCTAGTTAAGAGGAGTATTGAAATGTGTAACTAGGTTCGGTCTACATAATGTCTAATGTGACCATGTTTTTATGTATTTGATGTAAAGAGAAATGTAGCATGGATTTCATGCTCAAGGTCAATTTTATTTGTAGATCAAGCAACCATTGAGTGTTTATAGGGTTTGTTATAGAGTCAAGGAGTCTATTGAGTCATTGTTATATATGTGAGACCCCATTGGGCATCTTGTATTATGTCAAGAGAAATTATTTGAGTCATAAATTGTGTCAAAGTCACCCTCCAAGACAAGTCGACATGCATAAGAGAAGTCGTCCTACAAGCAGTGATAAGTCGGCCTAATGAACAACTATTCAACCACCATGAAGAAGCATATATATAAAGAGTTCAACCTCATTTGAAGAAGGCATCAATCAAGTTCGATCAAGGAAGAAAAACAGACCTAAAAAGGGCGAAGAAGACGAGAACATATAAAGGAGAAGACCGAAGTTTCTAGACCAGTTTTGGGCTATATTTTTCCACACATGAGAGATATAGGGTATCATCACTGTGACTACAGGAAGAGAAATATTTCAGAATAGTCAAGAAGCCGAAGTTTGGGAGCCAAAGGATCAAGGAAACAAGTCGAGTTGCTAAGGAAGTGGAAGCACCCCAAACAAAGGAGAAAAAGATTTAATTTCTGCCCTAATACAATCACACATGCGAAATTGTAGAAGGTACAGGTAGGCCAAAAAGTGCAGTACTCTAGCAGTGACCAAAATCTGAAGTAAGGGCCGAAAATTGAAGTTGGGAAGCAAGTTTGACTGGTGTTGACTTTGTAAAGAAAGGTTCATCAAAAGGAGGTTTGACTTGGTCTTGGAAGGGGCTTGGTTTTGGGTCATAGGTCTTGGAATTCGTCATCTGAACATTCTATAAGAAGAGAAGAATTCTTGCACGTTTTCCTCTCAATAGGAGAGGTTTTGGCCTTGGCTAGCAGCCTACATTTTGTGTCATTTTGTCTTTCTGATCTTCATAGTTTGGTAGTTGTTTGATGATAAGAACGTAATAATAATCAGGTAAAAGAAGAAACTAATAACAAGTACATCAAGTTAAGTAAAAAAACATCACAAGCAGTTAACAAAGTAAGAGAAATCACCTAATCTAGTTGCCCCTAGATTTCTCAATAAGAGGTGTATGAGGGCATTGACTCCATGATAGAGAAGATAAGGGTGGTTATAAATGCCAAGGAGAATGACCCAGATGAAGTCTTTTACAGAGAAGTAAAAGATATATTGACCAAAAGGTGGAACAAGATGACCACCCCATTGCACCTTTTGGCCTATGCAGTGAATCCAAAATATTATTCTACAGTATTGCTACATGATCTAGAAAGAACCACACCAAACAAAGACCCAGAAGTCTCACAAGGATTTAAGAAAGCTTTTAGAAAGCTATTTGTAGATCTTGAAATTGGGATTCAGATTCGTTCAGAGTTTTCTCATTTTGTGGGATAAAAGGGTTTGGGTGTTGATATTGATTCTATGCGGGACAAAACCAGATTAAGTCCAATTGATTGGTGGAACTACTATGATGGGGAACTTCCACATATCCAAAAATTGGCCATCAGGATCTTGTCAAAGATTGCTTGTTCCTCTTCAGCAGAAAGGTACTGGAGTACATATGGTTTCATTCATTCGACGAAGTGAAACAGATTGGGCTCCAAGAAGGCTGAGGAACTAGTGTATGTTCATTCGAACCTTTGCCTTCTGTCACACAAGAGTGACGAATACAAATTTGGGCCCACCAAACTATGGGATGTGGAACCAGAGTTGCCTGACTTGGATATGATGTTGAATGTCATGTCTCATATGACTTTGTTTGATGAGGAGGCACCAATAGTTGGATCTTCAAGTGGACATGGCAGAAAATGCTCCCACTCCTAGAGAGGATGTGGATCTTAATTACATGGATGAAGACATATTTGATGATATGTAAATGTAATTTATGATGATGTTTTAAACTTTTGAACAATGAACATTGAATACCATAATATGCCATATGATAATATCATAGTAGATTGCCAATCATAGTTCATTTTTTGCTTTGTACTTTGTACTGTGCATTATTAATTTTGGTGATGATGTTGTCATGTTAATGATTGAAATTTGAAACAGAAACTGAGAAACTTGATGGCATGTTCAATGTTATAATAATCACTAATGATGATGACAATGCTTATGCTGAATTGATGATGATGATGATTTGTTTATGTTGAATTCATGATGATGATTATGTATTTTTAGATATAGAATCAAGATTCTAAAAGATGAATGGTAATATGAAAATCTTATTTTGTTATATATGTGTGTGTGTGTGTGTCATTTCCTTGTCGTATCGTATCCAGATTTTTTGAAAATTTGTCGTATCCATTTCAAACCCCATATCCGTATCCGTTTCAGTGCAACTTAGTTTTTCTTCTTTTAAAGTTTCTATCAACAGACTTTTTGTATGGGTTTCTGTCTAAGGTTTTTAAAGGCTATTTTTTAACTGTCTCCTTTAGGATTTTTTATATAAGGAATCTGTGGGAAAATATCTAATTAAAAGAGTTGATCAAGTGTACTTAGATAGTGAAGTTGTATAGATGACTAGTTATGTCTTTGTTGTGACAGGACAGACATGCTCTAAGCATGTAATAAATGTAATTTTGTTTGCATATAATAAAATTACAAGATTTTTTTGAAGAAAAAAAAGCTTCCACATATCTTCCATATAAAATGTTTCTCCTATAGATTCAAACATAGGGAAGATACAAGTTGACGTAATAGAAAGGTATTGCAAACGATGTTTGGCTAAGAAGTTTGTGTTCAATTGTCAATGTAATTGTTTTACACTACATCTTGGATAACAACTCACAAGTTGCAAAAGCTTAACCATCTAAAGAATTTCCCCAAAGATACAAACAGTGTAGATGTATGTACTTTACAATGACAAGGAATGTTGAAAACACCCAGTATTACCAACTTATTTATCATTATAACCGAAGATTTATGTGTTGTAGCAGCTTAGTAGAAATGCCAGAAATGGTATATAAATGAATAAGCCTAGTTTTGTCTTGTAATTTTGGAGGGCTAATATGGGAATTAAGAGTCATTAAGGTTAAGTGGTTAGTTGAATAAAGTAATTTGATTAAAAATAAATAAATAAAACATTTTTGTTCTAAAGTTACCATGTGGAGTTACACCAAATGCAAAAGGTAAGATGCTCTAAAGTGAAGAAAGCAACTTTAAATATGTTTTCATGCTTTAGAGTAGGGTTTGTTTGAGTTTTAGGGGATCTTGTGGGTTTTGTTTCGACGCCAAGCTTGGTGAACATACGTTTCTGTGCCCATTTATTTTCACATTACATATCAGTTTTCTGATTTCAGTTTGTTGTTGTGCCTTGCCATTCAACAAGTTTTCTAACACTTCCAAGCTCAACACTTGATGGATCTATGTTAATTTTAGGCAACAATGGTATGTTCTATGCTTTAGAGAAATTTTACTTCAATTTCTTTATTAGCCCAATGTCAATATCCACATTAGCAATCACATCAACATGATAGTAAAATGCAGATAGAACATAAACATAAATAGTAGAAGACAAGAGGACACAAGATGTGGCACCAGCGAGCGACAAACCCCAATATGGGGAAACCCTTGATCAATTCTTCTTATATTCTTCAATAGTTGAGCAGAGAGAGAGATAGTACAATTTACAAATCTTATAATTTATGATAGCGGTAAAAGAGCCCTAAAGAGAAAAGTCAATGCTAGTCAACAAGGCAGATTTGACCCTCAATAAATTGGTCAACTTCAGTCAACTTCGGCCTCCAAACAGCAAGATGAATCAGCCCTCAAAAAAGCCCAAAATCAGCCCAGTCAAATTTGGTTAAATAGCCAACCTGCGGTCGACCCTAGTTGCAGTCAACACCGGTCAAAGTTAGTGTTTGACCTTGATTTTTGTGCCAAAAAATGTGGCTTGCTCAAACAGAAATACCTCACCCAAAAACACAGTCAAACAGGTCAACGTTGTTGGTCAATGCATGGTCAAATTGTCCTAGAATTTGATCAACGAAGTCAACGCCCAAAAACAAAAATTTCGTCCTCCTTTCCCTCGCAAGTGTGAGAGAGAATGCTGCCCAGAAAAGCGTACCCAATCAATGAGGAGAGAGAGAGAAGTGTGAAGTGAGTGTGTCCAAATGAGGCTAAGGCATCATGTATTTATAGCAAACGTTGAGAATGAATAGACGTGACTGTTGGGCTTCTAAGCCTACATAAGTTTGTTGGTCGACATTAACAATTTGTCCATAGTCAAAATAAATTCATAACTTCATTTGTACATGTCAGAATCAGATGATCTTTAGATCAATCCTACACTGCTCGGAGAGAGGAATCCAAGAAAAATATTAGCTGTCATAAATAAGATGACCCATGTGGAGTTTGGCCCTAGTTGTCAATTTTAACACTCCCTCTCAACTAGGGAGAATTCCATCTGCGAATCCATCTGCCAATTTGTACTATCTTTGCCATCAATGCACTTCTCTGCATTGCTCTGCTCTGGTGAACTATGAAGAAGAAGAAGCGATCGAGAATGTATCATACCATTCTCTACTGACCCGAAGTCAGTCACAAATAAAAAGAGAGTGTCTCATACCACTCTTACTGAACCGAAGTCAGTTCCAATCATAAGAGAGTGTCTCATACCACTCTTACTGACCCAAAGTCAGTTCCCATTGATCCCAGAGCAATATCAGTCATCCTAGCATAGGGAGTACGGTAGTACACAATGCGTCCATCGGTAGTACTATGGTCCCTATCCTCATTTCCCTACTCATTGGCCAGATGAACCACTCATCCTGCCTACATGTTGCCAAGGGGTATCACAAGGGAAGGCTGAACCACTCACCCTGTACACAGCAGACCACTAGGGGAAGGCTGAACCACTCACCCTATTGTTTCTCATCACTCCAAAAAGTACCCCAAGCCCCCCGAGCTCCCAGAGCTCAATGTCCATCTCACACAGGAACCTCATAAGAGGGTGTCTTCACGACTCCAAGTCATTCTCGGAAGGCCAAGAACTTGACCTTCCCCAGGGGCTTCGTCAAAATATCGGCGACCTGCTCATCAGTCCAATGTGATGGAGCCTTATTGCTCCAAGTTGTATCATGTCCCGGATAAAGTAGTACCTGATATCTATATGCTTGAAGCAATCATGAAACACGAGATTCTCTGATAATCGGATCCCACTCTAGTTGTCACAGAGGATCACGGTGGTATCCAGCACATGTCCAAACATCTCACTGAAGAGCTTCCTCAACCAGACAACTTCACTAGAGGTCATACTAGTAGCTATGTATTCAGCCTCGGCGGTGCTCAAAGCAACCAATTTCTGCTTCCTGTTCATCCAGGATATCGAGGCAGAACCCAAGGAAAAACAACATCTAGAAGTGCTCTTGCGATCCACCACACTATCAACCCAATCAGCATCAAAATAACCATGCAGCCTCACATTTTCAGCAGTGTATCTCAATCCATGAGTGATTGTGCCCTGAAGATATCTCAAAAGATTCTTGGCAGCAATCCAATGTATATGATGAGGCTCAACCATGTATTGGCTCAATGTGTTAACTGCAAAACATATGTTTGGACAGGAGTTCACCAAGAACATCAATGCTCCTATGAGTTGACAATACTTAGAAGCATTTCCCAATTCAGGTCCAGCAGCACTACCACATAACTTCTTAAAGTTAAGTTCCATCGGGGTAGTCACAGGCTTGCAGTCCACCATCCCAAATCTTTCCAATATCTTCACAACATATTTTCCTTGAGATAGGAAAATTTCACCTGGATTTTGCCAGACCTCCAACCCTAGGAAGTAGTGCATCGGTCCTAGGTCCTTCATCTCAAATTCAGAAGCCAACTCCCTCTTACATTTGTGAATGAGAGGGTCTGCACCTGTCAGAAAGAGGTCATCCACATAAAGTACCAGAATGAGAGGTTTATCATTTTCAACCAAGGTTTAGATCAGCTTCACTTCTAGTGAATCTCAGCTTCATCAAATAGCTATCGATCCTCTCATACCAAGCTCGGGTGCTTGCTTCAATTCGTAGAGAGCTTTCTTCAACCTGCATACATGAGATTCCCGATCATGAACCTCAAACCCCTCAGGTTGTTCCACATAGACTTCCTCTTTGATTGAACCATGCAAGAAAGCGGTCTTGACATCCATCTGATGTAGGTTCCATCCTTGCGAGGCAGCAAGGGCTATGATCAAGCGGATGGTGGTGTATCGGGCAACAGGTGCAAATATCTCATTGCCTTCCTTTTGAGAGAAGCCTCAAGCAACAAAGCAACCCTTGAACTTTTCTGCACTACCATCAACTCCATGCTTGAATTTGAAGAGCCACTTGGAGGTGACAACCGATTTGTCCTAGGGTCTAGGGACCACATCCCAGACACCATTCTTCATAATTGACGCGTACTCTTCATTCATAGCATCCTTCCATACGTGTTGCTTCACGACTTCTTCTATTGATGAAGGCTCATTTTGAATGATAGTGCTCATGACGGTCAAATATCCTTGATACCTATTCAGCTTGTTGCTTTCACAGAAAGTCCCCCTTGGTGCAATGTGTCTCTCAGCATCTCGAGAGTCTCCCTAACCCATGAGGGTCTCCTTTTGGAGGAGGAGGGCTCATGAGGAGGAGGATCAATCGGACCCATGGGTTCATCAACACCAAGCATCATTTCGTCCTCTTTTTCACCCTAATTTCCGATGTCATCTTCTTTATCCTTCCTTAGGATAGGAAGGTTGTTGATCTTCCTGAGGGTCATATCTTCATCGAAGGTGACACCACGACTTATCTCAACTTCCTTTTGACCAGCCACATAGATTCTATATCCCTTAGAAATTTCACTATAGCCCACAAAGATTCCTTTCTTCCCAGATGCACCCAATTTGCTTCTTTTCCCTTTCGGCACATGAAAATATATGGGGCTTCCAAAAATTCTAAAATGAGAGGCATCGAGGTTCTTACCAATGAACATTTCTTTAGGAGTCTTGGCGTCCAATGCTTGATGAGGGCATCGGTTTTGAACATACACGGCGGTATTTGCAGCTTCAGCCCATAGAAACTTCGGAAGGCCTTAATCATGAAGCATGGAACAAACAACTTCTACAATAGAGTGATTCTTCCTTTCAGCCACACCATTCTGTTGAGGAGTGTATGGCATTGTAGTCTCCCTCTTAATGCCAGCGTCTCTGCAATAATCTTGGAATTAATTGGATTTGTACTCAGTCCATTATCAGTCCTCAATATCTTGACTTTCTTCTCGAATTGGCCTTCGATAAAGGCTTTGAAGTGTCGGAACCAAGTGAACACTTCATCCTTCTTCTTCAAGAATTAGATCCAAGTCTTGCAAGAATAATCATCCGTAAAGGTGAGATAATATAAGTATCGTCCCAAGGAGTTTACGGGCATCATACCAGATATGTCGAAGTGGATCAGTTGCAATATATCTGTGGTCTTGCTATTACTTGAGGGGAATGGTCCCCTTGTAAGTTTTCCTTCATCACATCCCAGACATACACCTTCATGCTCTACTTTGAACTCAGGCATACCTATCACCATCTGTCTCATATCGGGTAGGGCCTTATAATGAAGATGGGCAAACCTTCGGTGCCATAGTTCAGATTGTAGAGATGTGTTGCAAGACATGGCTCCCAATGGACTTCCTCCAACTTGATATAAAATGTCAACCCTAAACCCAAGAGCAAAAGCATCTTTAAAAAAAAAATCCAAACATGTACATTCCCATCAATAAAAGCCACCTTGAATCCTCTGTCTTCCATTGCCGAAATGGACACCAGGTTCTTCTTGAGATCGGGTACATATAGTACTTCTTGCAAATGAACAGTGTTGCCTTGATTCAATTGAAGGGTAACATTCCCTACTCCCTTTACGGGATAGGTGGCATCATCTCCAAGGATGATCTCCAAGTTTGTCTCCTTTTGTATCAGATTAGAGAGGACTTCCTTGTATCCGGTGAAGTGCCTTGAGGCACCACTATCAATCAGCCAATTTCTCAATGTGTCCAGAGGAGAGGCAATGGAGAGGGTCGATATAAGATAGTATTCTTTTTGCTTAATGTTCACAACATTGGATTCTTCATACTTGGAGTTCCTTGATTTCTTGGAGGGTCGGCCATTTCCTTGATGTCCCGCATTCCTTTTTCCTTTGCCATTGGACCTGCCATTTCGTTGGTCGTTGTTGTTGAAGTTGCCCCTGGAATGATTGTGATCATCATCATGCGATGTGTCCCTTCTATTTGGACACTCCCTTGCATAGTGGCCAAACTTATTGCAAACAAAGCATCTTCCCTTCCTTCCATTTTTAAATCCCGGTCTTCCTTGACTTTGTTTCTTTGAACCTGCATTGTTCTTCCTCTTCACAAGAGCAGAGAATGTCGTGGGGTTGCTTCTATTAGAAGGCATTTCTTGCTCAACCATTCTTGTTTCTTCTTGAATGCATCTCGACATCAATTCTTCGAACCCTGGAATTCGATCATTGTTGAGTATGGTGGTTCTAAATACATACCACTCAAGTGGGAGTCCTCCAAGGGTGGTGAGAGTAAGTTCCCTGTCAGGAATGACTTCTCCAATCGAGAGTAGATCATTTTTTATCTCAGTAATCCTCAAGAAATAGGATTGAATGTCCTTGTCCTTGCCCATCTTAATATCCTTCAGCGTATTCTTGAGAAATAAAATTTGATTAGCATTACTAACTTTGAACATGTCAACCAATCTGTCATAGATTTCCTTGGAGGTCTTCAATTCAGAGATATAGGCCACTAGGTGTTTGTCAATGGAATCCCTGATAATCTTCTTCACTTTGACGTCAGCCCTATTGTACTTGATCTTCACAGCAGCCGATGCATTTGAAAGAAGCTCAGGGATTTTACCTTGCACATAATCCATCACTGCTTTTTCTTCCAAGGTCAAATCAAGAGACATCTTCCATCCATGATAGTCAGATTTATCATGGAGCTTGTCTTCAGCCGGGAAGCAGGATGAGGAACCCATTGAGCCTTTTGTCCTTGTCCAACTGTCTTTGGTGATTTCTCTTTCACTCTTGTTTGGGCTTTGTCTTCACCTCAGCGTTGATACCATGTTAATTTTAGGCAACAATGGTATGTTCTATGCTTTAGAGTAATTTTACTTCAATTTCTTTATTAGCCCAATATCAATATCCACATTAGCAATCACATCAACATGATAGTAAAATGCAGATAGAACATAAACATAAATAGTAGAAGACAAGCCAAGACAAGAGGACACAAGATGTGGCACTAGCGAGGGACAAACCCCAATGTGGGTAAACCCTTGATCAATTTTTCTTATAGTCTTCAATAGTTGAGCAAAGAGAAAGATAGTACAATTTACAAATCTGATAATTTATGACAGCAGCAAAAGAGCCCTAACAAGAAAAGTCAACAGGGCAGATTTGACCCTCAATAAATTGATCAACTTCAGTCAACTTTGGCCTCCAAACAGCAAGATGAATCAGCCCTCAAAACAGCCCAAAATCAGCCCAATCAAATCTGGTCAAACAGCCAACCTGCAATTAGCCCTAGCTGCAGTCAACGCTGGTCAAAGTCAGCGTTTGACCTTGATTTCTGTGCCCAGAAATGCAGCCTGCTCAAACAGAAATACCTCACCCAAAAATGCAGTCAAACAGGTCAACGCATGTTCAAACTGTCCCAGAATTTGGTCAACGAAGTCAACGCCCAAAAACAGAAATTTTGTCCTCCTTTCCTTCGCAAGTGAGAGAGAATGCTGCCCAGAAAAGCGTACCCAATCAATGAGGAGAGAGAGAGAGATGTGTGAAGTGAGTGTGTCCAAATGAGGCTAAGGCATCATGTATTTATAGCAAACATTGAGGATGAATAGACATGACTGTTGGGCTTCTGAACCTACATAAGTTTGTTGGTCGACCTTGACAATTTGTCCATAGTCAAAATAAATTCAGAACTTCATTTGTACATGTCGGAATCGGATGATCTTTAGATCAATCCTACACCTCTCAGAGAGAGGAATCCAAGAAAAATATCAGCTGTCATAAATAAGATGACCCATGTGGAGTTTGGCCCTAGTTGCCAATTTTAACAATCTGAGTCTAGGGTGGGTTTTATTTTTTGTTCACACCATTGGTGTGTATGTCTGTTTATTAGTAATATATATGAAGGCAACTTAAATATTTTTATTTTTATTTTTTATTATTAACATTTTGTTTTAATATTTTGTTGTTGAGCTCCACAGCGGTATTGCATTACATTACACATCTCCCTCGTACTGGGCTGTAGAATGTGCATCCCAGCACAATTAGAAGTACCTATCCATTAACCTTTACCAAGCAACCTAACAGTGATACTAGCTGTTAAAATTCACTATTACCTGTGCAAAGGGGGAAAAAGCAAAAGAAAAAAGTCTAAACAAATGTTAAAAACCCTTGAATAAATTTGCAAAATAAGTTGTCATTCCATGGCCTATGTTGTAGTGTACACATGCTCTACAAGTACATATTGGAATTTGTAATGGAAGACCTCATATATCTGGAAAACGTTTATTGGAAAACTTAGAGAGAAACCATGTAAACAAGATGTAACCACTATCATCAAAAGCCCGATTGTGAGCTAGCCCTAAGTTCATTTAACCAACTATGAGCATACTTCTAATAAAAACGCTTTGTCATATATTTGCCTTTTTTACTGTGGGTCTGGAGAACTAAATTAGCGAGCTTGCTCTGCACAATCCACTAATATTAATATAATCTTCAGACGAACAGTATACAGAACTTGAAGAAGCTCAAATGATTGGTATTTTTATGCAGAATTGGGATTTTGTAGCTACACATCTTTAGTGCCTTCACCAAATTAACAAAGACAACCAACACATCCAAATAGGAAGTGAGGCAACAAGAAGCACGGGAAATAAAAATAAGTCTATAGATGTGTCAACCAACAGAGGAGCAATATAAATCCACCTGCCCCTCGTTCTGTAGCCATGGAAGCAATTGACTACGCCTCAGTCCTCACCAAGGGCATATTTTGACGGTTCTTCACAAGAAGGACGATGCAGTGGAGGCACGGTCCTCTATCTTACTCAAACACATCACTTCAGAATAAAATCAGGCCTGGGTCAGGGGACAAACAACTATGCTGAGTTACACAACCTGAAACTTCTACTGTTATTTGCTCTTGAGAAAAATTGCAATCATCTACAAGTGTTTCGTGATTCCAAAGTGGTGGTCAATTGGTTTACTTTAAAATCCACATGCCACACACACTCTCAGAAGTTTATTGGATGAGGTGCTACTGCTCAAATCTAGTTTTGATGCTATATCTTGTCTTCAGATTTACAAGGAGCGGAACCATATGGCAGATCAGCTATCCAAAGAAGGCGCGCAGCAGACGTTTGACACTTAGCAGGTAACAGAAGAGAACGACTCAGAGCACTTCCAATACTATCACGGACCTTTCATTGATGATGTGCAGGCGCCTGTGCACATAGAGGAATGACTTTTGATATTTTCGGTATTTTTTGGTTCATCAGGGACACTTGCGGACAGAATCAACACTAATCGCCCACAGATTTGTATAGGTTTTTGGATGACTTTAATATTTTTAGCAGTTTTGTATGTACATGTATATATCTCCTAGGATGAACCAACATTGCAGTAGATAACACTGTCACAACAGTGTAATTGACTTTGATATCTATGAATCATATAGCATGTAATTTTCATCCTGGAAATTACGATTTTTCCTGGAGGAAAAAAATAGAACAGAGGAGCAAATATCAATATGAACAACATCCGCATGAGAAATGGAAGGAATATCTCTAGGATATAATGCAGGGGAATGGAGATCATGATTTTTCGATTCCCTAGGGTCCATGAATTTTATTCCCTGGGATAGGCACTGGAGACCAGCATGAGCAAAATTATAAATAGACTGATGTGTTGATCCAGAATTTGTAAGTCGCTAGTAAAGACCTCCCAAGCCACAGTGGCAACGTGGGTGCCTGACAAACATGGAGTTCCACTTGAGCCCTAAGCTTGGCCGGGTCAAAATCAAAATCAAATCACAGTCCAACTTATATCACATTCTCCAGCAGAATCGGCATGGACCACTAGTTTACACTCATACCATTCTTTTTGGACAATTTCCATGTCCTCGTGTATACCAGAATTAACAAAAATTTACTCAAACTGTGAATTTGTTATATTCATTCTAATCCTAATCCTAATCCTAATCCTAATGCAACGCCATGCCAGATAAAACACAACGTGACAAAAATACCTTACCTCGTGATGGAAAACATCAGGACTTGGCTGCCTCTCATGACCGAAAAGAAACATAAACAATATGAATAAAAAGCCTCCAAGAGCTGCCCAAAATCCTCTGGACAGACGCCTCCGCGCTGGGCGCCTGAAATCTGTAGCTCTCCGCCTCATTTTTAATATATATATGCTCAGATATAGTTATATTCCTATTTTTCTACAGGACCAAATCACTTATGATTGCCACCTGCTTCATATTGATAAGAGCTGCAACGATCCACAGGAAGAAATGAGAAGTAAGAACAAATTTCCTTAACAAACATCTTCTGTAAATTGCATAAAATTGTTCTTCAGGGCCATCTATCCTCTTCATTGACCTCCTTCCCCGAGAGCAGTAAAAGCTCATTTCATGCCCAAAAGTACTATGCCCTGCAGATCTAATCACTGAATTCTGTAAAAGCTTAGGCCCAATGTTACTATTGGCACAGCCAACCTCCATGACAAAAGCCTGGCATTGCCAGATCCATTAGGGACGATCCCGTCAACTTGATGTATCTCAAAACTGATCACGGCCACCTATGTGAGTGCCCACATCAATACCAATGCTTATCCCGATATTCTAGCTAAAATACCTGTGGGTATTCACCATTAACCCATATATTTTACTATTTTTCATTGCCTCCTGATAGTGTTGGGTGAGTTCTTACATCTTCCAATTTTATTGAAAAAAAATGGGTTTTCCCCTTTTTCTTAAATGTTTTCCTCTCCTCTTGGGATTCGGATTCTTCCAAAAGCGCTTGGAGGTAGGATCTGACAAAAGTCAATACCGGCGAACAAGCCTTGTACCAGCTATTTTAATGGCTAATTGTTCTCTGACTTGCTTCTATGAGGACAACCATGTAGGGCTGGCTGTGAGCTATTTTAATGGCTAATTGTTCTCTGACTTGCTTCTGTAGGAAGGACAACCATGTAGGGTTGGCTGGCTGTGTAGCTTGGTCTTCTTTACTAAGTTAAACCATGTGCATGTGCTTACCTTTGGGGTGGCAACCAGTGGCGATTCCATCGTTTTGTCCATGTGGAGACGTGGGACTTTGACGGGATCTCACAGAATCTAAAAACCGTATTACATTTCTATTGGTTACTGCTTCATGTTCTGTTGTTTTACTGCAATTTTATCTGTTCTTCTTCATTTCCTTTTCGATAAAATAATATTTTTTAATTTTTCAATTTTTTTAATGGGTATGAAACGTAGAGAAAACATAATTTAAATGTTTTATATTTTTATTTCAAAGGAGAATGATGGTTTTTTTTTTCATCAAGTTTTTTTTGGAAGAAAACTTATTTATAGCAATATCTCCATGCTAGTTCCCATCATTTTCCTACTTAAAAGCTAGGCATTCTCAACACCTTAGCCACTTGGGCGTTGCGAGTTTTTGACGAAAATCACCTTGAAGATGAGAAAACTCACCTCAAAGTTTTTAATAAGAATTGTTATAGTAGGTCTCAAGGTCTTAGGGCTTTTCTAAATGTTGAAAAAGGTCCTAAGAGTAAGATTGACCCCAAAGATTGGTCTTCTGGTGTTCATTTTCCTTTTATTCAAGGGGCCATAGACAAAATCTGTAGGATCTTGAAGAAACATAAGGTTCATTCTTCTTTTAGGCCCCTTAACACTATTCGGAGTTCTCTTCATTCTGTTAAGAACCCGGTTAACCCCAAGGATGGAAAGGGTGTTTACATCATTCCCTGTTCTTGTGGAACTCCTTATATTGGTGAGACCGGTCGATCAATAAACCAAAGGATTTGTGAACATGCTACCAACATCAAGCATGGAAGGTCTCGCTCCTCCGCTTTGGCAGAGCATGCAGAAAAAACCAATCATCACATCTGCATTGAAGAGGCTAGGGTCATTGCGAGGATTGACCATTTTCATCATCATAAATTTAGGGAGGCCTTAGAAATTGAAAAGAGACTGTTAATTTAAATAGAGATGATGGTTGGAGTATCAGTGGATGCTGGATTCTTGCGATTTCTTCCTAAATAGATTTTTTTATCCCAATTTATTTTTTTACTATTTAATATTGTTACTAATATTCGTTATTCCCCTAAACAATATCATTATTACTTTTTAATATTATTTATATTTTTATAATATTATTATTTGCAATACACCTATTACTTAGTTTATGACTCTCTAAAATTATTTGGGTTATGAATAGGATTAAACCATTAATATCAATATTTTTTAGAATATTGTATATAATAATATTCATTAATAGGGTTTAAGGGGTTATAAAAAGTTTAATAAAAATTAATTATTTTTGTAGAATTGAGGCTTCTGTAATCCATATCAAGCTTATGAGAGGAGTCTTTGGCGAAAATCACATCATATTTCGTTCAGCGACGCGTTTCGAACCAACGAGTCCTAACGATGAACCACAATCGTTGGTTCGAAACGCGTTGGAAAACGAAATATGATGTGATTTTCGCCGAAAACTCCTCTCATAAAATTAACTATTTAATTAAATCAACCTAGTATAACTTCTTGTTTTATTATAATATTATTTTATCAAAATAATTTTTAAATTCTTTAATTAGATTCTCTTACCCTTTCTGGTCAAAACCTTTACTAATTTTATTCCTCTAAACAATATTATTATATTATTTTTATATTTTTATATTTTTATAATATGATTATTTGTTAATCCACCTATTATTTAGTTTATGACTCTCTATAATTATTTTTATATTAGTTAATATTTAGGGATATGAATAGGATTAAACCTTAATATTAATATTTTTAGAATATTATGTATAATAATATTCATTAATAATTTTATAAGGGGTTATAAAATGTTTTAATTAATTATTCTATTAAATCAGCATATTATAACTTCTTGTTTTATAATATTTTTTTAGATTCTCTTACACTTTTTTGGTCAAAACCTTTACTAATTTCTACCCTTAGTCAAACTAGTTGTTATTCGCTAACGGCTAATTAGCAGCTCTCTACATCTATTTATTACAATGCCTGGATCTGGTTATTTTTACTGAAAGATGATGTTATAATTATTATGGATCACACAAGTCTTAATTCAAAAACTTAGAAATTATTGAAATGGTCAATTTTTAGTTGTTAAAATTATATAGAATAAGAGTAAGTACATAGAAGTTTTATTTAAAACTTGGTGAGAAATTATTGAAATGGTTTATTTTTAGTTGTTAAATTTATATAGAATAAGAGGAAGTACATAGAATTTGTTAGACATTAAATATAGGTCTTTTTCACCAGAATTCACTAAAATCTGGCAATACAATTTCAAGATTTTTTGTTGTTTAAAATACATTTTTGAATGCATAGATGAATTTAACACAAACTCATGGGGCACTCGAATTATTCACATCAAACAATTTAAACTCAAGTTTTTAAAAATCTTTGATTGGATTAAAATTGAATAGTTGTGAAAAAAGGTCATTTCGTCTATAAGTTAGACTACGCCTTAAATATATTTATGCATTTAAAAAGTATTTATATTAATAAAAAATTATGATGTCATCAAGAATTTTATTACTAATTTTTACTAAAAAGAGATAAAAACTTAAAATAATTGAACTTTGTTATAAGAAATTTTCAAAAAAAAAGTCATTATGCATAATTAAAAGGGAAAGAAAAGTGTATCCATAATTATATTAAAAAATATTTGAAAATATATTATTAAAATTTAATTAGGGTACTATTTGGTTTTTATGTATGAGAATAAAACTAAATGTTTTTTTAAAACCATAGTGAATTGGTAACTTCTTGGATCAAGCCTTTTAGTTGTCACTGTAACACCAACCTCCTAGCTAGATATACCAATAACTTATAACTTAGCAAGAGCTTAGATGTATCGAACTCCATGAAGGAGCTCTATCCCAGGGATCGCCCACTTGTTGAGCCTTATCACAACGGGCCAACATATCCCAAGAATTGAACCCAAGTATAGAGGATCACAAATAGTTTTCCCCACCACTCGAGCTCAACCCAAGGGATGAGATTGATACTGAATATTTTTTTCAACAGAGATTGATACTAGATGTTAGTTAAAAGTAAATGAACCTACTAAAGGTAGCTTTAGCGATAGCAATGAAAGACATTAACTTTCTCGCATATATAATCTAAGTTGAAACCATTTTTTTGTCCCAAAGTGTGAATTAAACTATTTTTGATTCAGCAAGAGTGTGTCTTTCTCGAATGAAAGGAAATGGGTTAATGGCCCACTGCCTAATGGCATATCGCATGGGTGGAAGTATACCTCCTTTTCTTTTTTTTCAACTGTGGTTCACGGTCACTGAGTGGCCGCTACATCCACGGGTAATAATCCGAGCAGATCCACCAGAAGGGATCTACCTGTCGGCTTATCTAGTCGGGCCTAACAGCAAGGGCATCGAGGATATTTGACCCCATGACCTCCCAATTGGCAAGGTACTTAGAAACGGAAACTCGACCATTGAGCTATCCCTTGGGGCTGAAGTCTACCCCCTTACAAACCACCATTAAGTTATTTTAAGTGGCTAAGTTTTGTCTACATATGATGATGTTATTACTTGTTAATGTTTTGAGATTGTACCAATAGAGGCTAGGCTAATAGCCTTGAGTTTTGTAAGTCTTTTCCTGCTTTGAAAAGATTAACCCCAAGGTGCACAAGTTGTGTGCATTATTATCAAAGATTCCATGCATATTACTCCTCAAGGATCTAAATCATCCACTTATATTTGTTAACAAGGGTTTGGTTAAATGGTAAAACAAGTGTATTTTATGTATTCATTAAATTTCAAATGCCTCATACTCATGTTTCAATCTTTTGAAACATCTTTCTTGTATATATTATCATTTCAAAGTGATTGGAACTAGATACAAGTTATGGGTGACTTTGATGGGATTAATACCCTCAATAATGACTTCTTGGTAAAATGGATCGTTTTAAAGCATACTACATTGCATTGTAATATCCTCATATTAAGGAAGGATGCATTTGTGACATAATGATAATATGAAGCATTTTGTCACTAGGTAAAAACTTTCAACAACTAACAAACCCAAACCATCTTAAACTCTGAAATCTTGTGAAATGTTTTTGTCTGTGATATGTGAGTCCAATGAATCCATCATGCATTCCTGCTTTTTTATACAAGGAAGATTCATAAGACTAAATGCCATAATGCTTATTCTTTGTGAGACAATACCATTTTTTGCTCTAGCTCTAAGTAAATCCTAATCGTTAACATATTATTGCCTTGTTCCTATTTGACCCTCATGGCCATATTTTCAAGGGTCAAAGCTCATCTTGCTCCCTTTCCCTACCAATTATATCCTTAGCCTTGAAACCTTTGGTCCTCTCCTCTCAAGGCCATCCTCAAACTCACAAAATCCCAACTCAATTCATTAAGAAGGTGGACTCGACTCCATTTCAAATGTTAAGTCACCACTAATAGCCCTATGTCTCATAGTCCTAACTTTGAGAAAGAGAGTCTCAATAGGGTCAGTCTTTTGGCCTTTAGCCTTCACCTAAGGCCATGCATCAATAAGTACAAAAGAAGTATATTACCCCCATTAAGGGTAAGCTCTCTTATTTCTTTTGTGAAAGGGGATTTCACACAATTTTTTTGGAGTTGAAAGAGGATCAAGATCTAATATTCATAAATGGTCCATACTTTATTCACCCCCAAGGTATGTATACAAAATAATTGATGTTAGATTTTGGTCCTAGAAATCATATTCCTTTTGTTGGCGTAGCATGGGTGTGTTTACTCCATCTCCTTTACACTATTAGAACAAAAAAATTCAACAAGTAATGGAAAGTGCCTTAGGTAAGAATATTAACAAATTTGACTACTAGAGTAGTGTTTTGAAAGATTTTAGGATCTACCCAAAGGAGCACTACACATAAGGATTCCACATATAAAAGTTAGCAAAGGGTTAGCATGTGGAATGTAGGAAATAAGGAAAGACTTTAGGCTTAGGTCATGGGTTTTTTCCCATGGTAATAGTTATCAGCCATAGTAAAAGTAGGTTGTTTGCCGGCTTTGTGCCTTAATGTAAATCTATACATATATGAAGCTACAATGTAGTAAGTAGCAATAGAGTAGATGGTTAGACCTAAACACTTGATGATTTTGATTATGTAGTTTATGTTTTGTTTTCACGTTATAACATTTGACCTACTAGGCTGGTGAGTTGCAATAGTTGGAACATAATGGAGATTTTGCAGTAATAATAATAAAATGTTTTGAGTATTTTTTGTGTCAACGCACAATGTGTTAACTATCTGTGTTTCTATTTTGGATAAATATGATGAAGTTACTGCGTACAATTGGGGTATACTTAATTTTTTAAGTATTGAACACTAAGACATTGGACGAAGGCTAATAACGATTACGTAATCTACATCTCCTTCTCACTACATAATTGTCTAGGTTCCTATAGTCCCTCATAGATGCCTCAAATGAGACTTCAGCTACTTGCGGGCGATGCCAAAAGGGCAAGTGTCTAAGGGGCTTTGTTGGCTACTTCACTCTAAACCCAGGATTTCCCTCTACACACCAATAAATAAATTGTTTTCGAGACCAAAATAAATAAATAATCATAGTTAGGTGATGTTTTGTTCAAATAGCTCGAGCAACAAATCATGCACAAGTATGAAAGAGAAGAACAGGGTAGTCATGCGCCAAGGGAATAGACAACTATCAAGCATGAGTAAGAACAACAAGCGAAAATGAAAGAAATATCGAGAAAAGAGCCATGCCAAACTAACATCATGGCCATGACAGGAACGAAAGGACACTCATTTAATGGATGAATGAGTGAACCATAATGACGTGGTTCTATTAAAAGCAATGAATCTAACAAGATCGGTTGCAAATACGATGTCGCTTGGCCCAATTACATGCATTGAGGCAATACACATCAAGAGAATTAAATACAACCACATATGAGATTAGGTTTGATAGATTTCCAAATGATGGTGCAACATGGCAGCGATTTATAAAGTCTAGACAAGTAGTTGAGCAAGTTCATTGTGTATGAGAGAGATGGAGAGCAAAGAGCAACATAAGGAAGTCAGGATAATTGAGGTAAGAGTTGTAGAGATAGAAATCGGTGGAAAGTTAAAATGACAGCCACCTAGAAAGGAGCATTAGAGAAGAATACTATAACTAAGATGTCAGGAGCAGTGGTCAACCCTATGCAGTCTATGGAAAATCTAGTAAAGATACTAGCACTGGATAATATATTACATGGGAGTTCTTAAACATATATGTACCATTGAGGAATTTGAGCACAAAAATAGTTGATAGAGTTCATGGGGATGTTGCGCCTAACCCGCAGTAGTGCATCGTTACCGACAAACAACATGGAGATGGTTGAAGTTGCATGAATTACAACATTCATAAGGATTCAACCCTACATGCGCTAAGAGGTGGCATGCAAATCTTTGGGGAAAAGATAGGCACAAAGAATTGGAACCAATGAATAACAAACCTATACTTGCAGCCTTGAAGGAAAGGAAGAAATAGAAATGGAATAATTTGGAGTAGTGCACCAAATTTTAAGCCAACATAGAGAGGCGGAGACAGACTTATTGTGACAATGGTAGTGGGATGGAATAACAAAAGGACTGAGTGGCATGGGATGAGCCATAGGTGAGTGTTAGGGGCCTATTGGAGTGACATTTTAAAATATTTTGGGTAGTGGGATGGAATAACAAAAGGATTGAGTGGCTTGGGATGAGCCATAGGTGAGTGTTAGGGGCCTATTGGAGCGACATTTTAAAATATTTTGGGATTTGCATAGAGGAGAACGACGCAAAAAATTTAGCAAAGGGTCAACGCGTGGAATGCAAGAAATAAGGAAAGGCTTTAGGCTTAGGTCATGGGTTTCTGCACATGGTAATAGTTACCACCCATAGTAACAATAGGTTCTTTATCAGTTTCATGACTTAATGTAAATCTATATAGATGAAGCCACAATGTAATAAGTAGCGATACAGTAGATGGTTAGACCTGTACACTTGAGGATTCTAATTATGTAGTTGGTGTTTTAATTTCATGTTGTAATAGTTGACCGATTGGGTTAGTGAGTTGCAACAGTTGGAATGTAATAAATATTTTACAATAATAATAAAAATCCATTTTTAGATTTTTTGTGTCCGCGAACAATGTGTTGACTGTTTGTGCTTCTATTTCATTTAAATATGAGGAATTTACTTCACATAATTGGGGTATACTTAATTCTCTTTGTTTTGAACATTAGGATATTGAATGAAGGTTAATGACGAATTCAAAATCTACATCTCCTTATCACGAAAAAACTATCTAGGTTCCTACAATCCCTCATAGATGCCTCCATTGAGACTTAACCTGCTCAGGAGTGATGTCTAAAGGGTCGGTGTTTGGGAGGTTTTGTTGGTTGTTTCACTCTAAATTCGGGTTTGCCCTCTGCATGCCAAAAAAACTAAAATTAGGGATGTTTGCATGTGCTCAAATACTATAGAATGGATTACCAAAGGCTATAAATATTTCTTTAGATGATTGGACTCATCTCCAACCTTTAGATTATAAACAAATCTGGTTTAAATATAATTCTCACCATGAATATGGCCATTTTACTAAGGATTCTTTTAGAAAATTATATATTACAGAGCAATGGAACACATAAAATATTGCAGAAAAATAAACACAGAAAACACATAAAACAAGAGAGACATAGATATACGTGGTTCACCCAGTTTGGGTTACATCCACAGAGAAACAGTCAGTCCTTCCTTTTATATTATCCAGCAAACTGAAGAGATACAACCTACAACAGATCCGTTGTCATTCCCTCTTTACTCTCAATCTCCTCTTTCTTCCTCACTCAGAATACAGATCTACATAGACGCAGTACAATTCCCTCATATATAGCGAGGGGTTGCCTTCTAGGGAAAAAAACCCTAAATTAAACATAACTTCTACCGTCAAATCTTTGCCTAATGAACAACCCAGATTGACTACGAAATTACAACATTTTACAAGGTAATTTTACATCTATTTTTAGCTTTGGGGGTGCTATCCCTGATCCCCCCGCCAGGGGGGGCTCTCAAAGGTCGTAGCCACCCCCCCTCGACCCCCCTTGCAGCAAATATTTTACGAGCGACCCATTACGAATTAGGTTCCAATGCGGCGATACCTTTGAATACAGAAGATAATTAGGCTTCACACCCAACAATCTCCCACTTGGAGACTGATCATAGCAACTCCACCGCTGCTTCTTTTTTTGGACAATGACTCCACTTTGGACCTGGCTGCCTCTTATCTTCTTCATCATACTTGAAGACCAATTGAAACTGAGCAGATTCTCAGTTTCTCCCTGTGTTATCGGGAAATCTAGTGTCTATGCAAAGCTGCTAGTCCCACTAAGGCTGGTAGCTACCTTAGAAACAAACAAACTAAAACCACTTTCATTTTCCTTTATGAGAAGTAGATAAGAGGAGAATGAAGAAGACCAACCTCTGTCTTGCACTTGGTTCCTTGCTTGATTCCTCTCCCTTCTGATAGATCTTTGCCACTCGCTTCCTCGTTTACCCAGCTTCAAAGAGTACCTGTAGAATCAAAACAGCATAACACTATCCAAGAACATAGATCTACTATCATAAACAATATAGGACCAGATATATATTGACCACACAAATGCATATATCATCAATCATACAAGAATGTGGAGGAAAACTCGAATAGCTTTATTAATAATCAAGAATAGCAAATAGGATTACAACCAATTGTTATGACCCAGCGTCATCCTCTCAGCAAGAAAGCCCTTCTTCAGCTCATGTAAAGCTTAGATCACCCAACACTATGATGTTACACCAAGAAACCAGCAGCACTTCCTTACAAGATACAAAATTCCAGCCTCTGGATCTCTGGGATGAGGGATCCATATATAGATGTTTGCAAGGGGGGTGAGTCAGCTTTTGAGATTTGATTAGTGTCCTCTCTCTGATAGTTCTTGATTCCACTGGGAGATTGATGATCACTTACTCATCCTTGGGCGAATGCAGAGAGGCAAGTCTCACAAGAGAAGTTTCTAGAAGATTCCTTGATCCTCCACCTTGCAGATTGACCCTGCCATTTGTCCACTCTCGCCCATCGCACCCCATAGAAGGGCTTTCCAGTATGCATCGCACCTCCCGTGTGCATTTAGGTGGGATGCAGCGCACTTTGACCATGGAGCAGGTGAGATGGTCCAGTTTTGACCAGTTCTGAGTAGTTTTTCATGGAGAACTTCTGGGAGATGCTGTAATCAGTTGACCTTGTTCTTTTAGGGGTTAGAACAACACTTTTAGGGACTTAGGAGCCCTTAGTTTATGGACATTTATGATTGGGGTTGCAGTGCCCAAAAATGTCTATAACAGTTGCCCCCTAAAGCATGAGGTCGTTAATCTTTTCATGTCAGGTGAAATGTTTTATCATGAGGATCCGAAGTTTTTTCAAGATGGAAGGTGACCTGTAATAAGATACAATACAATACATTATTTTCATAATATTTTCATGATCTAGCCGAGGCGGGCATTCCCATGCTCAGCTTTATAAATTAATTTTCATGTACATAAGACAGACAATTGTCTGTGTGCAGTCTGATGATTCTGGTAGAGCCATCATCCCTTGGATTGGATGATTATTTGTGCAGCAATGATGTACATTTGATGTCTTTATTTTCCTGAATATATATCGCAGCCCGGATGGATGAAACTAGATCCGAGGTCTTCAATATCATTTGATCTTCACTCAAAGTACAAGTCGATCCATGTGAGAGATGTTCTAGAGTCGAACATGGAAAGACATCGCCTGATTACCAGCCAATGATGTAAGTTGTTAACAGGCGCAAGAGGAATCACTGATAATGATGATGACCCTCAAGGTACTACAGTACAATTCACGTGGTGTGAATAAGGGACTTGGCGTCGAACACCATGCAAAATCTTTTGGTCGAAGGCCATTGATGTAAACCTGTTGCTGGAAGTGAGAAACTTGCCATTGAGGCATGCAAGCTTCAAAGTACTGAAAGGGTTGTTCCTAGATCGACTTCCTGGATAATGAGCTGATGTCGACAAGAAGCGATCCGTCATAGGAGGGCCTTAATGAATCCCACATCAATGACACGGAATGGATCAAATGATTTTAATGGAGATGAAAACGATCTGATGACATAAGATTCAGGGTGGCGATCATGAAATAATGGAGCGTAAATGTATTGCAGTGGATGAGACACAGGTGAATTCTCTGAGCGACTTCTCTTGAACATATTGGCGACACTGACATGATGGATTGGTAGCGTTAACCCCAAATGTGGATGGTGTGACGGACCAATGGTGATATGACCAGTGAACGGAACAACCCAACCCGACTCGGATGCGGAGTGAAAGTGTCATGTTCAAGAGCAACTTGCTACCAATAAAGCTTCTTCAAGTTTTCTTCCCAATTTTTTCCCCAGTCATTGCTGACCAGTACCTCTTTATTTTTGTCAAGCTTGAGGAGGATAACATATGCTTGTTCTATAATTTACCCTTCGGACAAACCCATTGCTATGTTTTAACGAGCCTAGCGATAGTGAAACTCGTTCTTGTCTGTATGGACAAGTTTGTTGCTATTCGGTTTTAACGAGTTTAACAACAAAGATAACTCGGTCCTTTTCAATTTTAGAGAGTCTGAAAAGGGACGTAAAGAAAACTTCAATAATCCTTTTTCGTCATATAATCCCTTGAGTCCGAAAAAGTATAAAACAATACAAAAGGGATGAATTTTCGGTAATTTTAACGATCCGAACAAAACAAACACTCGATATTTTTGTGTAATAATCCCTCAGGTCCAAAAAGATTAAAATCTAGGGATAGCACTTCCGGTCACTTTAACAAGCTGGAGAGGCCAATCGCTCAGCAATCTTTTCATATTTTACGAGTCAGTTGAAAAAAGCTTAAAGGAGACTCGTTTTTTGAGGAATGAGTGATAAATTTGGGTAGCAGTTAATTCCAGGTAAGGTTTGGAATTTTCCAATCACGATAGTGTCACAAGGATGGCTAACAGGATCACTCTTCGCAGCTGTTCCTCAAAAGGGGTAAACAATCGAATGGAGGTGAATGATCGGCCAAAATAGAGTGGAGGTGATGATGAGAACATGACAAAGGCTTCAAAGGCTAATGATAATACATTCACGATGGTTATTTACCGGAAATTGGTTCATTTTTTAATGAGCTTAAACTCTGGGGGAACATTTGCTCATTGCTTATGTTTATTTTTTAACGAACTTGAATTCCGCGTTAAAACTGCTCGATCCAGTCGTATAATAAGGATGTCTCATTTAAAATGGCATTTTTTCAAAGCTTTGCCCTGCATCCTTTCTTTATGCAAGTTAGGAAACGACCAATCCTACGAGTTTAAAGGGTTAGAGGACCTACAAATTTAAAAAATAAATGGTTGCTCTTCACTTGCACGCCAAAAGGTTTGCATGCCCCCGGGTATAGCGAAAAATTTCCGGGTTACCAAAGACTGTTCTATCCATACTTCAGGCAAAACACTTCCTCGATGATGTCTATCGAAATAAACAAAGGTGAGTGGCGCAACTGGCTCCACTCACATAACTTTGACGAAGGAATCTTATTCCAATCTAATTTCATAAACCAGTCATATATCCTTCGTGGAAACCTACCGTATACCCAAGGTTTTCCTATCGAAACAGGCCAGGGTGCATGCCCCTGGGTTTCAGTCATGTCCTCTGAATCACTCACGCTCATCAGGTGGATGGACTGGGGATTGATGAGACATTCCTTGCGTGAAAATACCATTCAAGGATGGTATTTGACTATTTGCTATGTGTGAACCAAGGAATGAAAGCTGGTTTACGAGCTTGACCACTCTTCCTTCATGCAGAAAACACATTACTCTAAAGAGTGAGGAGACAATGGCTCCCATGCAATAAATATAGTCGCGTCCAAGGAGTAGATTATAATCCAGGGGTCCTTGGACTACCATTACGTTCATGTGAACGGTTTTCCTTCTCAATGTTATCGACACATTGGGAAGGATCCCTAACGGTCGACTGGTTCCTTTGTCAAAGCCTGTTAGATTTCTCATTTCAGGCAAAAGCGATGGTGAACCAAGCACTTTCCAAGCAGTTGAGGAAAGGATACTCATAGAAGCCCCTTCATCTATGATGGTACCAGCCATGACCATTCTATATATTTGAGTAATGATTCGAAATGGTACACTAGCCGGTAAACGAGGTCTGCCTAGCAGATTCCAATCGAAGGAAACAACTAGGTTGCTTGGAGGTGGGACCGAATAGACGGCCGGATACGACTCTGACGAACTTCCTTCCTGCGGTAAAGGAACGGGTAGACTGCCCCCATGTTCGTCGGAGTCTGTGCTTACGAAGAGAATTTGAACGGTGTCGTTCTTGTTCTCTCCGGTGACTGTATCATCTGAAGATGGATCCTCTAAAGGCAAGACCGGGTCAACTGCCGCCTCGACCTTTTGACTTTCGTCTGGTGTGGATTCAGATGGTTTATCTTCAATGATAGACGCTTCGGCCGACCACAATGGCGTGTCAGCTAGATTTTCAACTAGTGACAAACTCGACAAGAGTTTCTTATATCCAGGAGGAAGCCGTAACGGTGAAACCGGACGGTCGTCCAAAACTCTTTTAGCCTCGTCTAAGAAGGGACAACGGTGGACGGCGTGATCGCCTTCACACAGTTTACAAGGAAATTTACATTTTCCTTTTTGTCCAGGGGCTTCACTTTCACTAGTTGACGGTGTATTTTCAACATGATCATCAGAGGTTGATGACACCGGATTGTGCAAACGAGGAGACTGGTCCCTTAAGATCTGAGGGATGCAAGGACAATCTCGATGATATTGGTCTCCTTTGCAAATGACACATGGCAATTAGGCCTGGACGATGCAGTGTGTGGATTTTCGCTAGATGATGCCTCGTTGCCCCTTTTCGCCTTTGGCTCCTTCTTCTTCTTCTCTTTCTTCTTCTTCTTTTCCTTCTTCTTCTCGGTTACTTGATTTTTGGCTTTACCAGCTTCATCAAGCGAAGAGGAAGGAGGAGAGGGAGAATTGGACGAAGTAGAAGGTTGGGGGGTAACTCTAGTATCATTTAGTTGCTGATTTGATTGTTCAGGAATCACAGTGTTCTAAATGACAGAGGTCGAGAAGAGCCATACGGGCAAGCCGATTGTCAATACGGGAAGCGACAATGTGGCCATATGGGGTGCACCAACATCTCCCTAAGAGGAGAAAGGATTAGGATTTCTTCCAAGGGGAAATCCTTGGTTGGTAGAATCCATTTTTCTCAACCTAAGACCAACGTAGGAAAGGTGATGTTTATTCCGATTAAAATAAATTTTAGATGCTTTGACACAACTTGTTTTTTCAATTTTTAAGAGTCGAGAAAAACAAAAGATGACTCTAGTCGCCTTCGATTTTTAATGAGCCTGAAGTGACAAGTGCTCAGATGGACCTTTTCCTTTAAGGAGTTTGAAACGGAACGAAAGAGACTTCTCTGGAAATCTAGATAGAGGGATTACCAAACCAATCGCAAAATTGCAGAATACTTTTTACGGTACGGCAGTCAATCTTCCCGAATGCTGTGTTCAGTGCATTGTGATCGATAGGGCGGCAGCCACGGCTTCCTATGGATAAAGGATAAAGCCTATTTTGGTCTCCAAATATATACTCGACGGTACGTGGGAGCACAAGTCCGTACTAGCACTTATCGTCTCAAAGTGGAGGAATCACCCAACCAGCAATGAAAGCAACAGTTACCAGGCTTTACGACGCCAGAATACGTCTCTAGCCTAGACTTCTAAATGTTGTGCGTTAGGTTCCAAAGCGTTTTTAGATTCATTAAATTTATTTTACAGTTGATCTTGCTTAAGAAATTTTCCTTTCAGGTTCACCGCATGATGTAGATATACAATTTCCTAAAATGCAATCTAAGATGATAAACAATCGTTTAATCTTCTTTTTGCAATGAAAATCCTAGCTATTAAGGAAAGAGAGACGATATTCTTTCAACATAGAGTAGAGAGCACACACTATATGCACTGCCCTAAATCAAACCAACAAACAGTCTAAATGCAAATGCACATGCATGTATTTGTTTTCAACCTTCTTAATTTGTGAATGATAAAAAGAAAGCTAAGCGCAAATCTAAATTATTTTTCAAAACAACATTACTAACAAGTTTCTTTTCAAGACAAAATGAAGACAATGACGACACTTTGTAATTTGGAATTGAAAACTTGCTTTCGACACTTGAAAAACTATTAATTCAAATCAAATACAAGAGTAACAGTGTAATCGACTATCAAGAACAATCAGATTCTCTTCTATGACTGAAAATGACACTTGCGACACTTCCAAATCAAGAAACGACAGTTCAATTACGCTACTTTGTAAAAGAGAACTGAAAATGGATCACAATACATAAAAACATTTACAGTTCTTTGCACAATAGAGGCAGAATAATGCCAAGGACGGGGGTTTCCAACAGAGGTATACTGAATACAGACAGCAAAACTCCTGAATAGAGCTGAAAAGAGTGAAAAAACCAAAGTATGAAGGCAAAATTAGCCCTTTCTGATCAGCGCACCTGTTACACTGGGATTCCAGTATGCATCCCACCTACAGCACACAGGAAGTGCGATGCATACTGAGATCCTTGAAGAGAGGGTGCGATGGTACAATGCGAGACTTTTGATCTAGTTCTTGATCATAGTTTGCAGCACAGTTCAGGGAATTTGGCCGAGCAAGTCGTAATCAGTAAATAAATCACAGGGGTAGATCTAAGGAGGTTACTAGAGCCACCACAAGGGCAATTAGAGAGCTTGTAAATCGATTGTTCAGTTCATAAACAAAACCCGTAGATAGACTGAAGCAGCATTGATCTACTTTGCACTTGCATAGCAAATGCAGTTCGAAGGCTAGCTGGCTTGACTTCAGGCTCCGTTTGTAAGTTTATAAAGCAAACAAATATAGACAAACAAACAATCTATTCGCTCCCCAGTGGAGTTGCCATTTTGTTATCGGGAAATCTAGTGTCTATGCAGAGCTGCTAGTCCCACTAAGGTTGGTAGCTACCTTAGAAACAAACAAACTAAAACCACTTTCGTTTTCCTTTATGAGAAGTAGATAAGAGGAGAATGAAGGAGACCAACCTCTGTCTTACGCTTTGTTCCTTGCTTGATTCCTCTCCCTTCTGATAGATCTTTGCCACTCGCTTCCTCGTTTACCCAGCTTCAAAGAGTACCTATAGAATCAAAGCAGCATAACACTATCCAAGAACAAAGATCTACTATAATAAACAATATAGGACCAGATATATATTGACCACACAAATGCATATATCATCAATCATACAAGAATGTGGAGGAAAACTCGAATAGCTTTATTAATAATCAAGAATAGCAAATAGGATCACAACCAATTGTTTTGACCCAGCGTCATCCTCTCAGCAAGAAAGCCCTTCTTCACCTCATGAAAAGCTTAGATCACCCAACACTATGATGTTACACCAAGAAACCAGCAACACTTCCTTACAAGATACAAAATTCCAGCCTCTGGATCTCTGGGATGAGGGATCCATATATAGATGTTTGCAAGGGGGGTGAGTCAGTTTTTGAGATTTGATTAGTGTCCTCTCTCTGATAGTTCTTGATTCCACTGGGAGATTGATGATCTCTTACTCATCCCTGGGCGAATGCAGAGAGGCAAGTGTCACATGAGAAGTTTCTAGAAGATTCCATGATCCTCCACCTTGTAGATTGACCCAGCCATTTGTCCACTCTCGCCCATCGCACCCCATAGAAGGGCTTTTCAGTATGCACCGCACCTCCCGTGTGCATTTAGGTGGGATGCAGCGCACTTTGACCATGGAGCAGGTGAGATGGTCCAGTTGTGACCAGTTCTCAGTAGTTTTTCATGGAGAACTTATGGGAGATGCTGTAATTAGTTGACCTTGTTCTTTTAGGGGTTGGAACAACACTTTTAGGGACTTAGGAGCCCTTGGTTTATGGACGTTTATGATTGGGGTTGCAGCGCCCAAAAATGTCTATAACACCCTGGTTACAACTTTTGTTAACATATCTACAGGATTCTGGCTAGTGTGTATCTTTTCCAGCTTCAACTGTCCATCTTCCAATGCTGACCGTATGAAATTTTACTTGAGCTATATATGTTTAGTCTTGGAATGAAATGCAGAGTTCTTTGCAAGATGTATGGCACTCTGGTTGTCACTATATAACCTGCCCAACTCCTGCTTCTTAGCCAATTCATCCAGAAACCTTTGTAACCAAATCATTTGTTTACTAGCCTCAGTAGCAGAAACATACTATGCTTCTGTTGTTGAGAGTGCAACAACACTTTGCAGTTTTGAGACCCAATTGACAGTTGTTCCACCTACATTAAACACATACCCTGTTGTGCTCCTCCTGTTATCTCTATCACCCGCCATATTTGCATCAACATATCCCTGTAGAGCAATGTTTGAACCACCAAAGCATAATGCTTGATTTGTGGTACCTCTCAAATACCTGAGAATCCACATCACCACCATCCAATGTTCTCTTCCTGGATTGTTCATGTACCTGCTTACAACTCCCACTCCATGTGCTATATCAGGCCTTGTGCAGACCATTGCACACATTAAGCTTGCAACTGTTGATGCATATGGAACTTTAGACATATGAGTCATTTCTTCCTGAGTCTTGGGACACTCCTCCTTACTTAATTTGAAATGGCTAGCCAAAGGTATACTAATTGGTTTTGCATTCTGCATATTAAACCTTTTCAACACCATTTCTATGTACTCACTTTGAGACAATGTTAATTTGTGATTTTTCCTATCTCTAGTTATTCGCATACCAAGAATTTGTTTTGCAGCACCCAAATCCTTCATTGCAAATGAGTTCACCAATTTTCTTTTGAGCACATTTATTTCTTGCATGTTAGAACCTGCAACAAGCATGTCATCTACATACAATAACAATATAATATAGCTGCCATCATTTTTCCTTTTGAGATAAACACAATGATCAGAGTGACATCTAGTATAACCTTGTTCAGACCTAAACCTTTCAAACTTTAGATACCACTGCCTTGGAGCCTGTTTTAAGCCATACAAGCTCTTCTTCAACCTGCACACTAGTTTCTCCTTCCCTTTTACCTCATATCCTTGTGGCTGCTGCATATATATCTCTTCCTCCAAATCCCCATGGAGAAAAGCTGTCTTTACATCTAAATGCTCAAGATTCAAATCTCCAGCTACTACTAGACTTAAAATAGTTCTAATTGAAGTCATTTTAACAACAGGAGAAAATATCTCATCAAAGTCTATACCCTTTTTGTGTACAAACTCTTTCACCACAAGTCTAGCTTTATACATTTTTCTACCTCCATTTTCTTCCTTCAACTTGTAAACCCATTTATTCCACAATGTTGTTTTACCTACAGGAAACCTGACTAAGTCCCCTGTCTGGTTATGTGCTAAGAAGTCCATCTTTTATTTCACAGCTTGCTCCCACTTCTTCCTGGTTTCTACCTGTACTACTTCTTCATAACATTCTAGTTTACCAAAATCAGTCAATAATACATAATATAATGAAGGAGAGTATCGTTTAAGGGGTCTACTTATCCTGGTAGATCTTCTAACACCACTTTCAGGTGTTTGAGGTGCTTGTTGCTATTGTGGTTGTTGTTTTGGATGTTGATCATTATGATTTTCAGGCACCATCAATTTTTCTGTGATCTCGTCAAGCACTGTGTATTCTTTGTTTTCTTTTCCCTCTTTCTTTTCTTGCAGCTGATCCTTATACAAAACCTTTTCATTGAATATGACATCTCTGCTCCTAATGATTTTGTGTTTTTCATAATCATAAAAGCAATAACCAAAATCATTAACACCATTTCCAATAAAGGTACATTTCTTTGATTTTGCCTCAAACTTTGTTCTATTTTCTTTATTAATGTGGACAAAGGCTTCACAACCAAAAGTCTTTAAAAAAGAGTAGTTTACCCTTTTACCTGTCCATGCCTCCTATGGAATACCACCATCCAAGGAACTTGAAAGCCCTCTGTTTATTATATAAACAACAGTATCTACAGTATCTGCCCAAATTGTAAAGGTAATCCTGCATGCATTCTCATGCACTTTGCATGCTCCATGATTGTCTTGTTCATCCTTTCTCACACACCATTTTCTTGTGGTGTTCCTAGAATTGCCTTCTCTCTGCAAATTACATTCTCTAAACAATACCTATCAAACTCTTTGCTGCAATATTCACCTCCATTCTTTGATCTGAGACACTTCAACCTTTTTCTTGTCTCATTTTCAACCAAAGATTTCCATTTATTGAAAGTATCAAATACATCAGATTTATTTCGAATACAATAAATCTAGGTTTTTCTGGTTGCATCATCAATAAAAGTAACATAATAATGAGAGCCACCAAGAGATAATACATGAGCAGGTCCCCATACAACTGTATGCACAAGCTCTAATTTTTCGGTCTTCTTTTCTTTCCCAACTCTGAGGAATCTGACTCTCATATGTTTTCCATAAACACAATTCTCACAGAATTTTAAATCAACACGCTTCAAACCTAGCAACAAATTTCTTGAGTGAAGAATCTGCATCCCATTCTCACTCATGTGCCCAAGCCTATGACGCCACAATGCCATATCTTCTCATGTAGAGGTTAAAGCATTAACATAATTAGAAATACCATTGTATAAATACAATGTACCAACATTTTCTCCTTTTTCTATTACCATGGACCCTTTAGTGACCTTCCAGGTTTTATCTGTAAAAGTAGTCACACAGCCTTCACCTCCCAACTGCCTTATTGAAATAATATTTTTCTTTAGATCTGGAACATGCCTTACCTCCTTTAATAGCCATTTATTTCCATTTTGTTTTTTTATGAAACTGTACCCATTCCAATGATTTTACAGGGTTTATCATCACCCAATTGAACCTGTCCAAAATATCCTTGAACATAATCATGAAAACGTTTCCTATCAGGTGTGGCATGGAATGAGGCCCCTGAATCTACCACCCAGGCATCAGTAATATTTTTTAAAGAAAGAATCAAAGCATCTTGCAACACATCACCTGTCACATTTGCTTCATGATTTTTTTCTTGTTGCACGTCTCCTTCTTTTCCCTTCCGAGACTTGCAGTCTTTCTTCAGGTGTCCTTTCTTCCCACATTTCCAGCACACTATCCCCGACTGAGACTTGGATCTTCCTTTCCTTAACTTACTGCAATATCCTAGGCTCTTTCCTCTTTCCAATTTTCTCCCCCTAGTCTCTGCAGTCAAAGCATTACCTGATGTCTCATCGGAGCTTTTCCGTCACATTTCCTCGCTAAGGATTGCACCAAAAACATTATCAAACTTTAAAGTACTATATCCAGAGACAGAGTTACTAATGGCCATAACTAAATCATTCCAATTTTCTGGCAATGATCACAGAAATAAGAGAGCCCTAACTTCATCATCAAAAGTTACCCCTACAGAACTTAATTGACTGGTAACTGTATTAAATTCATTTAAATGATCAACAACAGATCCACCTTCTGACATTTTCATATTAAATAAACACTTCATAAGGAATACCTTATTTGAGGTCGAGGGGTTTTCATATAGTTTGGCCAATGTCTATATTAAACCCTCTGTTGTTGTTTCCTTTGAAATATCAAACGCTAACGACGCTCCTAGGCACAACCGTATTGTTCCAAGTGCCTTTCTATAGAGAATATCCCATTATGTGTCTATCATACTCGTCGACTTCTTTTCCTTTCTGCTCAATGGTTGGTACAGATCTCTTTGATACAGATAATTTTCCATCTGCATTTTCCACAACTGGTGGTTTTGGTCGTTAAATTTTTCGACCCTAAACCTACCATCTTCCACCATTGCTCCCACTCGAACTAGGAACCCTTCTATCCTATGAGTTTATCAGCCAAATAGACCTTCTGCTCTCATACCAGTTGTTAGAAAATTATATATTACAGAGCAATGGAACACATAAAATATTGCAGAAATATAAACACAGAAAACACATAAAAAAAGAGAGACACAGATATACGTGGTTCACCCAGTTTGGGCTACGTCCACGGGGAAACAACCAGTCCTTCCTTTTATATTATTCAACAAATTGAAGAGATACAAACTACAACAGATCCACTGTAATTCCCTCTTTGCTCTCAATCTCCTCTCTCTTCCTCACTCAGAGTATAGATCTACATAGACACAATACAATTCCCTCATATATAGCGAGGGGTTTCCTTCTAGGGAAAAATCCCGAAATTAAACATAACTTCTACTGTCAGATCTCTGCCTAATGAACAACCCAGATTGACTATGAAATTACAACATTTTACAAGGCAATTTTACATCTATTTTTAGCTTCGGGGGCGCTGCTTCCCCCTGCAGCGAATATTTTATGGGCGGTGTTGCCGCCCCATTATGAACTGGGGTCCAATGCGGTGATACCTTTGAATACAAAAGATAATCAGGCTCCACACCCAACAAATTCCAAGGAAAATGTCCCACCTCAATTTGCATCTGAGAACCCAACTCAACGACAAACAATCAAGAAAAACTTTAGTAGGAAATTTAACCCCTTCCAACTTGTAATTAATAAAGGAAAGACCCATTTCTTATCCAAATAATTCTCTATCCTCCTTGCTCTAGTAGTTGAAGGCCCACAATCAAGCACTTCACTCATGGAGCAACCACCCTTTTTGTAATGCCACCTCCCACATTTACCCACTTTCACCAATCTGTCGGGGTAAACATAGTGGAGGGCTACTATGACATGACGCAACTCCCTAAGTACAGTTAGGGAAGTGGAATCGACCAACCAAAACTTTACTGACCTTCCTCATGAGCTACAAGACCCCCAGGAGTTGATCCACCACTCCAGGTGCCCAAAACCTGAGCAAGCTAGACCTTTTTGTAATGTGGACTCCCGGTTGCTTACATAACAATGTAAGTCAATGAATGTAACTCTCCAATCACATGGATGACCCTACCTCCCAATGGCTACAGTCCAAATTACCCAGTTGTGTGCTTACAACCCCAAGATCTAAGCCACTTCTTCATGGCTAAGATCCATACCTCTGCCCAAAACTTGATAGAAATTTCATAAATGATAAATGACATAAGGACAAATCATTTAACACAAAACTTATACAAAAGAATTAACCTAACCAGGTCTAACCATGATAATCATTCTGTCAAACACATAGTGAACATGAAATCTATAGGTCATGAATGCATATTTGAACAAAGAGATCTAAAACTTATCTGAGAATCATCAAGAAGGTCTAATGCCCTCTCACAATAGCTGCAATAACATCTATTAGGTCATGCATTCAATAACCATTAATTTTCCAAACAAACATGGTAAGAGCCATGATTAGAATATGTCATAAAACCATGCTTATAATGAGATTAACAACAATGATAGAACAACCATCAAAGCCACATCTTAACAAGTACATTTACTCATAAAATACAAGAAGAACTTAGCTCTTATTAACATATGAAAAATCCAACCAAGTCAGGGACTTCCACGTACCACCGACCATAGATTGGGCTGAACCAAATCTTTCTTTCAACCAATCACTCCCCATGTCATATTCCAAACATGAATGTATCTCATGGGATAAACCAATTCATAAACAACCAAGGGAATCTAGAGGTTAAACCACCTCCACCCTCACAATACCGCGATCTGACCTAAAACAATTGCAAGATCACATAACCAAACCAAGATTGGGTGCCTCATAATTCCTTCACCATCCCTTCAGGAATTTTCCTGTCTCCACCCACATGTTGAGGGCTTTCTGGAGAAGACCATCTCCACCCCCAACCATTGGGATTTTACTTAGACCACCTCACCCAGATCCAAAAACTTCCGACAATCCAAAGCTCAATCAAGAATGAATCCCATCACACCATGGCTATCCAGAAATGACAAGGCAAGGTTGAAACCGCTGTCAAACATGACAAAACCAATGCCAATGACAACAAATGAACCAAATACACACATGCATGTAGCATGCATGCCAAAACTAGCTAGGAAATCATACATGCAACTTGCTACCTACAAGTATTCCTGTCGAAGCCGCTTGATCCAACTCTTCCTTGCTTGATCCTTGCTTTCCTTTGCTTTCTTGTCCTTCCTTTTCTTTCCTTGTACCTCCTTTGCTTGCTTGTTTGATTTCTCCTCTTGGTACTCTTCTCCTCTCTAAAGCCAATTCCAAAATTAAACTAACAAAAGGCCCCAAATTGATGCTCTGATGCCTTTTTATTATTGATGCCTCTAATTTCTTCATTTTTCCTCCATTTTCCCTCCATTTTCCTTCCATTTCCTCCTCACATGCAACCTGTGACCTTTCACCTCCATTTTCTCTCAATTTCCTTTATTTCCATGAACAAAATGCTAATAATTCCCTTTTGCCTTTTCAAAGCCTTTACCAATTTCCTTGGCCATAATAAACAACAAGTGATGCCAACTAGGATGTTTTTGCCAAACATTTAGCTTGGAATAAGTGTCCCATGACCTTGGTCTTATTTTTCCTTTATTAACTTTATTACGTGAACTTTTAACCTAGGGTTGTTACAGACCCCTCCCCTTTAGGGGAACACCGTCCTCAGTGTTCACTGACATATATAACCAACAAGGCTACTAAAAACCAAAATATATTGCTTATGGAGCTTTATAACTTAGCTCAATGCAATATTTACAATGAACATCCTGCTCAAAAGCAAAACCATCGTGACAAACATGACAACATAACAACCATACTTCTTATTGGAGCTTTATAACACAACTCATTGTGATATTTACAATAACAACCATACATAAATATGTACATATACCAAAAACTCATTTTCCTTCACTGAAAAGTAATGAAGGTTCCATAGCCCACATCTAATCAGCTATCTCCCATGTAGCTTCATCGAGCCCAAAGTGCTTCCATTGCACTTTAACTTTTTCGATTGCTCTAATCCAGAGCATGAGTTGTTCCCGTTGCAATATGCACTGAGGTTTCGGCTGGAATTGTCCTTCTATCTCCACCTGCAGTATATACCAATCAATCACATGATCAACATCTTTCGCATATCTTTTAAGCAATGAAACATGGAAAACATCGTGGAATTTCATTCTCAGAGGTAGTGCAATTATGTAAGCCATTGGTCCAATCCTCTCAATAATATCGAAAGGCCCACAATACGAAGGTGCCAACTTCACACATGACCTGATCCAGGTGGATATTCATGGCCACCTGCCTATTCCACTTGGACCCCCACCATTGTTTGTTTCAGTTTTTCAGTTTCCTAAATTGTAGCATAGTTTACTATTTTTGGTAGTTTTTCAGGTCCTAAACTTTCAAAGTTGTTTTGTGGCCCTAAACGATGTTTTTCTGAGAAAATGGGGGCCAACATGGGTGTTGGACCAATTTTGGCCACTCAAAAATTGTAGTCCTCGGATACATCTTTCTAATGAGGTATTGTGCGTGTCAAACGAAGATCGTAGGCCAAAGTTACAACCCCGGGAAGTTGATGTACCAATTTACCCAAATGGGGCCCATAGTTTGGCACTTCATCTCCTAGGGTTAGGTTTTTGGATGTTTAGGGTTTTCCATTGTTTCTCAAGAATAAATAGGCCTTTGAGCCTCATTGTAACACAGTTCACAGGGATGTAGCCGCCACATCTCTTCTCAAAGATAAGCAACCATCGCCCAAGCTAGTCTTATTTCCATTATGTTTGTAGGAATATTTCAGTGTTTGATATAATGACATGAAGTCTTATTTCTGTTGCATCTCTGTATTTATGGGTATATATGTAATTTGTTCCATTCCTGTTTAAATCTGTATCATGACCCAATCCTCAAGGAGCTCTTCTTGGGCTAGATGCATAAGTACACATGTTCCCCAACCTAAAACTCCTTAAATTCCCTATGCTGATCTACATTAATTTTCTGCCTATCTCGGGCTTCCTTTATATTCTTCTTAATAACCTACATTTCATGTTCCATCTCTACTAACATGTTCGGTCCTATACGTACCTTGTTCACTGGATCACTCCAATTGATGGGAGTATTACAACTCCACCCATACAGTGCCTCAAACAAACTCATTTTTAGTGAATCTTGATAACCATTGTTGTAAGCAAACTCAACCAGTGGAATATACTCCTCCCACCTTCTTCGTTGGTGCATAACATACATCCTCAACATGTCCTCCAAAATCATGTCCACCCTCTTTGTATGTCTATCTGTCTGTGGATGATCAGTTGTACTGAAGGACAACTTTATACCCAAACCTGCGAACATCTCCTTCCAAAAACTTTAAGTGAACTTGACATCTCTATCTGATACAATATTCTTAGGAATACCATGCAATCTCATTATCTCCCTTATGAAGACTTGTGTTACCTCACTAGTTGAATAAATAGTCTTCACTGGCATGAATTGAGCTACCTTGCTCAACCTTTCAACCACAACCATGAAGGAATCATGTTTCTTTGATGTCCTCAACAAACCTGTAATGAAATCCATGGAAATGACCTCCCATTTCCACTCCATACTTAGAATAGGATGTAACAAACTAACTAGGTTCTTACACTTAACTTTCATCTGCTAACAGTCCAAGCATCTAGCAACAAACTTTGCTACTTCCTTCTTCAAATTCGACCAATAGTAGAACTTCTTCACCTTTGTCAAAGTCTTTTGATATCTTGGGTGACCTTAATATATATGGAAAACAAAAGAGAGTTATATTTATCAGAGTTGGGAAAGAAAAGAAGAGTGAAAAATTAGAGCTTGTGTAGACAAATGTATGGGTACCTACTCATGTATCATCTCTCGGTGGCTCTCGCTATTATGTTAATTTTATTGATGATGAAACTAGCAAAACCTGGATTTATTGTATTTGAAATAAATATGATGTATTTGATACTTTCAAGAAATGGAAAGCTTTGGTTGAGAATGAGACAAGAAGGAAGTTGAAGTATCTCATATCAAACAATGGAGGTTAATACTGCAACAAAGAGTTTGATAACTACTGTTCAGAGCATGGAATTCACAGAGAGAAGATAGTTCCATGAACACCATAGGAAAATGGTGTGTCGGAAATGATGAACAAGACAATCATGGAGCATGCAAGGTGCATGAGATTGAATGCAAGATTATCCTTACAATTTTTGGCAGATGTTGTAGATATTGTTGTTTATCTAATAAATAGAGGGTCTTCAAGTTCCTTGGATGGTGGTATTCCAGAGGAGGCGTGGACAACTAAAAAGGTAAATTACTCATTTTTAAATACTTTCGGTTGTGAAGCCTTTGTCCACATAAATAAAGAAACTAGAACAAAGATTGAGGCAAATTAAAGAAATGTACCTTTATTGGATATGGTGTTAATGATTTTGGTTATCGCTTATATGATTATGAAAATCACAAAATCATTAGGAGAAGAGATGTCATATTCAATGAAAAGGTCTTTTATAAGGATCAGATGCAAGTAAAGAAATGGGAAAAGGAAAATAAAGAATACACATTGCTTGATGAGACCACAGAAAAAGTAAAGGTGCTTGAAAATCATAATGATTAGCAGCCACAACAACAACAAAAACCACAACAACAATTGACACCTTAAACACCTAAAATTGGTGTTTGAAGATCTACCAGGATAAATAGACCTCCTTAACAATACTCTCCTTCACTATAGTATGTATTATTGACTTATTCTAGTGAAATTGAAAGATATGAAGAAGCAATGCAGGTAGAAACTAGGAAGAAGTGGGAGCAAGCCATGGAAGAAGAGATGGACTCCTTGATGCATAAGTAGAATTAGGACTTACTCAAGTTTCCTGCAGGTAAAACAACATTTCAGAATAAATGGGTTTATAGGTTGAAGGAAGAAGATGGAAGTAAACATAGGTATAAGGTTAGACTTGTGGAGTAGGGGTTTGCACAAAAGAAAAGTATAGATTGTGATGATTTTTTTTTCTCCTATTGTTAAAATGACTTTAATCAGAACTATTTTAAGTCTAGTGGCAATAGAAGATTTGCATCTTGAGCAGTTAGATGTAAAGACAACCTTTCTCCATGGGGATTTGGAGGAAGAAATATATATGTAGCAACCACAAGGGTATGAGGTCAAAGGGAAGGAGAAATTAGTGTGAAAATTGAAGAAGAGCTTGTATGGCTTAAAATAGGCTCCAAGGTAGTGGTATCTAAAATTTGACAGGTTTATGTATGAACAAGGTTATACTAGATGTCACTCTAACCTTTGTGTTTATCTTAAAAAGCATAATGATGACAACTATATTATACTTTTATTGTATGTAGATGACATGCTGTTGTAGGGTCTAACATGGAGGAAATAAATGTGCTCAAAGGAAAATTGGAAAATTCACTTTCAATGAAGGATTTGGGTGCTGTAAAACAAATCTTTGGTATGAGAATAACTAGAGACGAGAAAAATCACAAATTAATATTGTCTCAGAGTGAGTACATAGAAAAGGTATTGGAAATATTTAATATGCCATATGAAAAACCAGTTAGTGCACCTTTTTCTAGCCATTTCAAACTAAGTAAAGAGATGTGTCCCAAGACTCAAGAAGAGATGTATTATATGTGTAAAGTTCCATATGCATCAACGATCGGAAGCTTAATGTATGCAATGGTATGCACAAGACCTGATATTGCACATGCAGTGGGAGTTGTAAGCAAGTATATGAACAATCCATGAAAAGAGCATTGGATGGAAATGAAGTGGATTCTTAGGTATTTGAGAGGTACCACAAATCAAGCGTTATGCTTTGGTGGTTCAAACATTGCTCTACAGGGATATGTTGATGCAGATATGACAAGTGATAGAGATAACAAGAGGAGCACCACTGTTTACTATAGGTGGAACAACTGTTAGTTGGGTTTCAAAATTTCAAAACATTGTTGCACTTTCAATAGTGGAAGTAGAGTATGTTGCTGTTACAAAGGCTAGTAAAGGAATTGTTTGGTTACAAAGGTTTATGGATGAATTGGGAGGAAGCGGGATATGGGCTGGTTATATAGTGACAACCAAAGTACCATTCATCTTCCAAAGAACTGAACATTTCATTCCAAGACTAAACATATACAACTCAGGTACCATTTCATATGGTAAGTGTTGGAATATGGACAACTGAAGCTGGAAAAGATACACACTAGCCAGAATCCTGCAAATATGTTAACAAAATTTCTAACCAGGGGAAAATTGAGATTTTGCTCAGTTTCAATTGGTCTTCAAGCATGATGTTGAAGATGAGAAACAATCAAGTCCAAGTGGAGTCATTGTTCAGCAAGTGAAGCAACGATAAAGTTTATCTAATCAATCTCCAAGTGGAATATTGTTGGGTGTGGGACCTAATTATCTTCCTGATTGTTCAGAGGTTTTTTTATTTCAGCCGCATTGGATCCCTGTTCCTAATGGGGCGACAATGCCACCTGTTTAATTGACATCACCGAAGCTAAAAATAAATTAAAAATTGCCTTGTAAAATATTGTAATTTCGTAGTCAATCTGGGTCATTCTTTAGGTGAATGATCTGATGGTAGAAGTTATGTTAATTTAGGGTTTTTTTCCCTAAAAGGCAACCCTTAGTTTATATGAGGGAATTGTACTGTGACTGTATACTATTATTCTGAGCGAGAGAGGGAGGAGGTTGTGTGAGAGAGGAGGAAATTAGAACGGATCTTTTGTAGGCCGTATCTTATTTTGTTGGATAATATAAAAGGAAGGACTCATTGTTTCTCCATGGACGTAACCCAAATTGGGTGAAGCACGTATATCTGTGTATCTCTTGTTTTATGTTTCTATACTTATGTTTCCGCAATATTTTATGTATTTCATTTCTTCGTTAATTAATTTCTAACAACACCATTACATTCAACAAATGATGCTGCAAGACATTATGACACATGTGACTCTTGAGATGACTCTTGAAAATGATGACATCGGATTTCATGATGATGTGGCATTTCCATGGTGCTCCTTTTGTTGCTTTCTTTGCATCTTCATGATGGATCTTGCATGTGCTTTGTATTCATCCTCCAAGGGGTTGTTTGATATGGAGTCTTTATGTGATCTAGATCTTTGATCTTATGTGGTAAGCTAGTGTCCCTTCATCTTCTTGCTTGACGCATTATTCATGGTTCTAGATTCACAAGTGTCTTCTCATATGATATCCTTCTCTTCCTCTCTGAGAATCATCCTATCATGTCAAGATGTAGTACCTGCAAGTGGAATCCACTCATGACAAGACGACATCAGTCTGGAAATATCCTAGTCTAGCTTTCTTCTTGAAAATGACTGATTGAGACGGGATTGGGAACTGGATAGGGAGGAAGACTTAGGGATTATGCAGTACAAAGTTCTAGGGGCCAAGAGTGATGGACTAAAGTGTGAGGCTGCACAATGCATAGTTTTGGAGGCCTAGTGTTAGTGTGAAAATTCTTGGAAGGTGTACCAAAAATTATTCACTTAAGTCAATAGGTGACAAGTGACCCTAACAACAAGTTGATGGTTGTTGTCATCTTGGATCTGAAACACAAATAAAAAACCTGCAGTAAAAGAAGATATAACCCAAAATAGAAAGCAGGAATATAAAGAATCTAGTATAATAACCCAATTGGAAAGACAAATTTTTAAATGAATTAATCTTTTATTGATAACACCTGGTGAAGGAGATCTACAGATAGGTCTGTAAGTCCCCCTCCATGGGACGAGTCCTTTAATATCCTTGACACTTTAGAAAATCGATTCTCTCTCTCAATGTGAAAAACCAAAACAAAAGTGAATAAATCAAAATGAGAGCTAAAAAAAATGACGATAATGTTGACGATGATAATGACCATGGTGAAGAATGAATGAAAAACCCTCATTTATATAACAAAGTAGTTAATCTCGAAAATGGAGAATAATAAAATATTATTAACCAAATTCAGATCTAACTACTTGGAATACTTTATTATATGTATTGGAGAGGGAAAAGGAATTTGAAATGGTTAAATACCTTTATTTAAAAATAATTAACAAATAAAATGATTTATTAATTATTTCGCGAGAAACAAGAAAGGTGTGAAATCAAAATAATTATTAAATAGTGATTTAATAATTATTCTAATAACAGAAATAAGGAAATTCAAATAAATAATGATTTATATAAATATTCCTGAGGGATTTAGTCAAATGTGACAAGGAATAATTACTAAATAAAGATTTAATAATAATTCCTAGAAAAAATAAATAAATAATGATTTATCTAATTATTCTCATGGGGTGTTTTTATTTAAATCAAAAAATAATTTAATAAAAGTGGTTTACAAAATTATTTTCCACAGAAAGTGATTTTACTGTGGTAAAATTAAATCTATATGATGTATTTCGATCCTCCTAGTTAGAAATGGCTAGGCGATCATTTTTTAGTGATAACAGATTGCCCACACATGAATGAGTGTTAGGAGCAAATCATATGACCGAAATACGTTGTAAATTACACTTTCATGAGATGCCAAAAGGGGAGTCAAAGAGAGAGAGAGGGAGATCTAACGTAAGTCAAGGATGGACAAATACTGGAGAGGTCGAGACCTACAATACTGATAGAAGTATCCTTTTATGTGGTAGTACATGATCTCAAATGAGGCGGGGGAGGCATACCCATACCCGCCGAGATAACTAAGTACAAAGAATAATGGTGAGCCCAACAATGTGGTATTGAGTTATAAAGTACATGATACAAGATACATGATACACTGGAATCAATGGGCCAGAAAATAATACAACGGATCCCATATACATAATGCGCCTGGGGAAAATATAGGCCAGGACTAAATACAATAACATCTGAGTACATGAGATATAATGCCCCTCAAGCTAACATTGGGAGGGGGGATCACAACCAAGGAAGCCTTGTTGAACAAGAAAGGGCTCTGAAGATCTGAATGGATCATCTAGAAAAGACATGCATGTTATGGGCACTGCAAGCGGCGGAAACTGAATCCATCAAATCTATGAAACTGCACCAAAGGATGGATCAATATGTGTGGCCATCCGAGCATGTGGGGGGATACCTGAAGGTCCAACCCTTCATGAGGTTTGAAACATCTCACACACATCTGGGAATCACTGGGATAATCATTTGGATCATCAAACCGTCAAGCGTACGAATCTCAATCATGCGATAAAGAGCTGATGTCGAGTACGTGAGAAACAACCAAGTCAAAGGGCAATAATGAGTCCCTTTTCCTGGTCTGAGGCATCGAACAAATATGGAATATGGAACCAAGGTACACTACCCTCTAGACTACTCTTTTGGAATAAATGTGTTGAGGTCGACAAAAGAGAGCTCGCCAGAGTTAAGGCAATGAGGAGGCCTCAACAAAGGTATGAGGGAATATGGTAGAGTGACTGATGGACTAACACTAGGGATAATGATGGAAGGAAACAATATGCATGGAAGACTGACGACTTTCCTTGTCAGAGCATAATAAAAAGTGGTTGACCTGGCTGCAATTGACTAGATTCCAGAGGGGATGGTCGATGACTCAAACGGGGGTTCGACAAAGATGGATTAGAAGGACTGGAGGCCAAATAGGAATAAAATGGAAGAAATGTGGCATGACGATGAATGAATCATTGTAATGAGATGCAGTGGGGACTCAGAACAAACTCCATCAGTTAAAGGGTGACACATCTCGGATGCTCTGAACAAGGGTGACTCGATGATGTTACCACATGGAAGAGGCCTGGTGGGGACCATGAAAACATGAGTAAATGATGGTTACTCATGACAAAAATTGACACGTGAGTCAACCAATGCAAAGGTAAAGTGGTACCAGAGTATGGATGGCTCAGATGAAGAGATTCGGTTTTAAGAGGCGGTAAAGTGAGACCTCATGGAAAAAATGGCTTTTGGGTGAAGTTTCAAATTACCAAAAATAAATGGTGACCCATTATAGAACTCAGTGAGAGCTTTCCAACGGTGCTGACAATTTGTCAAATGGAGCAACGGTTTGGTCGCAATGGGTGACACAAAAAACTAGGATTTTTCCTATAAAAAGGCTTTTTACCTCCAAATCCAATTCATTTGCATAGTGAGCTGTGGAGAATTTGGAAAGGAGGAGAAGGTAATAATCTGGTGGAGATTGTAGTAGACAAATCAAATGTCAGAATAAGGATCTACAAGTTGGAGGTAGGTGGCCTAACCATACTCATCAATTTCAGTGGTTTAGATTTTTAGATTAGGGCCTTAGTTTCCTGTTGGGGACCCCTACTCATCTTCATGGTCACAACACACTTTTTGGGGCCTGATCTGCATTATGGAGCATAGAAATGGGGCTCACAAGTGCGTTCAATGCAGTTTTGAACAAAAAAACTGCGTTATGGAGTTAGAAGATGAGCAAGATTGGTGGTCTGCTGGAAGTTTGAGTTCTGTCATGAATTTGTTGTATACTCTTGATTTCCAAAACATAATGGTGTCTTTTAGGTATGGAAGATTTAAAGATATTATGGTGATAACGAGATTTTGGGGCCCTTCGTGATGAGATTTAGGGGGATCAATAAGTGAGAGGGATACTGGCATGATGTGGCATGCTGAAGTTCTTAGAGAACCCTTTGATGAGGGATGGTGAGCCCTTGCTGTCGAGGATAGTGAGTTACTAGGATCCGAACCAGGAGGCCTTTGTAGTGCAAGGGCACTAGATCAAGCTCACAATCCAAGACATATATTTTCTAACAAGATTTCCCCCCTTGGGGTTGGTAAGGGAGATACACCCAGTGCTGCCTCGTGGGAGGCATATCGATGAGTTTGTTGAGCGTCATTATGTACAGGGTAGCTGTGAAAAGGGCATGACCATCTGGGTTGATGACTTGGAGAGGCTTGAGACATGAGCTATATCTCCAGTGGTGCTATGTATATGTGGTATCCATGCCTTCCACCATAACACTAGAGGGCAGATGATGCTGGTGGAGAGTGTTTTGGGAGGGATCTACTATGGGTGGGCCCAGATGTTGTTGCCATTGTTGCAACGACATTTGAAATTATGCAGATGGGGGGACCAATGACAACTTTTCATTTGAGACAGTCCTATGCTCGCTTTTCTTTCAGAAGATCCCCACTATACAACCTCATGTTCAGATTTGTGATGGGGGCCCACAGGAGCCTAAGATGCACCGTTGGGGGCAGTTACCGAGACGAGGAGGTGGAAGGGGAGTTAGATGAGTATTCCAACCTAAGTTTTTTGCTCTTTGGGACCAGATGCCGCTATACATAGATGACTATCTACATAGCGGCATGAACTATCAAGGGGATCTTGACTTACCACTTCCACTAGGACGAGCATGGGGCCCAGATGGTAAGTGAAAGTTGCTATATATTTGGTGCATTTATAGTTTAATAAATATGTGTATATGGTACTGATTTCTAAACTTTGTGGTATGAAAATATTGCACCAGTGAGGCCGGCATGATATGTAGGACGAGCTACAACGCTTGGGGTTGCAAAGCATGGGGGTACCTCATCACGACAAAGACTAGATGATGGTGCTCTACTAGAGGATCTGCGACATAGATGTGACATATTACTGACTGGGGTGACAGAGCGTGGATGGCATGAGCTATAAGATCAGTATATTGATGAGTGTATGGGTCTTCCCCTGGAGTGGCGAGGAATCATGCGGCGCATGGCGATGGCCATTCAAGGCATACGATATCTACAGGTTGGGAGAATGGAGTCGTTGGCTCGGGAATCTCTAGATGATAGTGATTGGACATAGGGACATGTAGGTCCCCATTTTTTATTTGATGACAACATGCTAGTGGGCATGTTAGATGTATTTAGAGTAATGGGCTTAAAACACTGTATGACGATATATATATGCATCTTTTTGTTTGCGATGATTGTGGTTCACCATTTGTTTTATGGATGTCTTCTTACATGCGATAAATGCCAATTTAGAATGTTATTAGAAATGGTATCTACATAGTGATTTTGGGCTCCAGGCACATGACTAAATGAAATGGATTCAAATTCATGCATCAAAAGCTTCACTCTTAGATATTTTCTAAATAGGATATGATTATGCACATGATAAATGCCATTCAACTACATGACAAGTAGTAAGGAATCTAGGCAAACATGAAGGTGAAGGATGCGACGGTCAAGGGCATCGGCTAACAAACCTATCACAACATCATATTCGGCCTGATTATTGGTGGCAGGTCCAATGCAAACAAATGCAAGGAGGTGAAAATGGCCCATGCTGCTAAGGCAATATTCCTGGTGAAGCGACTCACACCATCATCAAAACTGATATAAGGTGTGGATGATGGATCCATCTGAAAGACGCAACAAGACAATGTGTAAGAATGTGGGGGATGCAAGCTACATAAATGCAAGAAGAAATAAATATATACACACATTTCTATCGGAAATTCTATGGGTAAAATTTCTTGAGGTAGAGCGCATTCTGAGGATTGGGAAGGATTTCTCCTTCTAGATCCTCTAGGAGGTATGCCCCCATGCCCACAACATATTGGTCATGGGTTTGCTATGGAAGGAAGTAGGCACGATGGTGCATATCATCCGAAGGATAATCAGGGGTGCTCATAGCTTCCATAATTTATTCATCAAAATGGAAGATGGGCGGACTGGAGGAAGAAAGACCACATGTTTGCAAAGAGCTACCTAAAGCCTCTTCATCAAAGATGAGGTTCACATACACATTGTCAAAATTATGAGACATATGACTAGTAGATGGAATATATACAGATGTGCTTGATGAGGGAGGTTCAATAGAAGCACGAAAAGAAACATCTGGGGAGTTTCAAGGTAATGATCTCATGAATGTCGATAGGTAGAGAATAGGAGTAGAATTATCCGTCATCTTGACATCAGGGGGAGGGATCACGATGGGTGTTGTAGAGACCTCCTGTTTTGGTGTAGAAGTGGGACCAGAATCTGCAGGTAAAGTAGAAGTGGACTCATCATGAGCAACATCTAATTCGTGAAGCACTTGAAGTGTATCATGAAAATCTTCGAGACGAGGACAATGATGGGAATAATGGCCATAGTTATCACACAAAGCGCAAGGGTGGTTTGTGCATAATGCTCGAATCTTCTTAGCTGACTCGGGTAAGGTGACATGGACCTTGGGAAGATTGGAATGAGGGAAGGTATTAGTGACCACATCCTTAATATGAGAGAGTTCAGGACAATTATTGGTGGTGTGACCAACAACATCACACAAAGCACAAGGAGGAAGAGGCTTCGGTAGCTAGGAGGAGCTGGAGTTGTAGGGGGAGCCTTCTCTTGGGTTCCCTTATTTCAGGCTTTGCCTCCCTCGCTAGATGATTTCGCAATGGGAGTAGGCTCCTGTTGAGGTTGCTGAGGAACTGAAGCAAAGGCAGGGGTAGGAACAATCAGTTGGACCAGGCTCAAAGTGGTGTAAGGTTTTAATTGATTAGGTGGAGTGTTTGCAGGGGAATAATGTACTAGAATGGGATCCCTAAGGTAATATTGGGTAGACTCAATGTAGCCATGATAGATGTAGAATAGACTCCAGGAGGTGGAAATAAAAAGGGTATCTGACTAAAAGGAGAGTGGCCTAGAGGAACTGCTCCATAATGGTTAAGGCCCGGGGGAACGGTTCCGGGTGAAAATAGATTAGGAGAGATAATAGGAGAAGGAAGTGATCCTTGAGGATTTTTACCTATAGGCGGAGTTAAATAAAGCACAACAAGTTGGGAAGGCGCAGATTGTTGTGAAGGTATAGTGGCCCATTTATGGGTGGCCCGTGATGCTAGGAGCATGCAAACACTCGATGATAGGCTCAAAAGTATTAGGCAAGGGGCCATAGTAAGCACAAAGTAAAGAGGAACCTTTATAGAGTCATGGAGAAATAGACGAGACAGTCTTATTGTCAGCCATGGAAGAAATGTTGGTCTGAGGTGAAGTCTGGGTTGTTGGATCATAATACGTCAATTGATCGATGGTGACGATCTTTCCATTGTGGGGAAAGCACATCTTACAGTGAACCGCAGATGCGAAAACTAACATGGCATAAGTATAACTATGACCCAAAAGGATGTTATAGTTGAGGGGATAATCAATGACTTCGATGTCAATACAGACGGTCTTGCTAGCAACTATGACTAGGCAAATACGGTATAAGCCAAGGGGCTGTGAAGGATGATTGTCCCATGCACACAAAGTGATGGTGGACTATGATAGGTCAGCTGATCCAAGTTGTTTCCAAACACTGGTGTACATCACATAAGTGGATGCACCTTCATCAATGATACACCTCTGGACAATGGCGTTTCGAATGGAGACTAGAGTTTGGAAAGATAGCAGATGAAGGTAAGGGAGGGTTATCTGAATTGTCAACTTGAAAGATAATCATCTGATCATCTTGAGGATCCACGACACCTAGAGGAAATAGTAGATATTTTCATTGTGATGGGAACATCTGGAGAACTTCGAGCGTTGACATGGAAGCAGGAGACTACGCGAAGTCATATACTATGCTATATATATGGGCGGCTTTGGCAGAAGCAACATTTCGATGTAACAAACCTTTGGGGATCTTGGGTATGACCTTAAACTTAGGTTGATGGATTTGTAAGGTACCGTTGGGTGAATATAGAGGATCAGAAGACCCTTTGGGTCGGGACTTAGTCGCAGACTTAAAAGGTGGCTTGTCATATTGGCGTGATTGAGTCTAGAGGTTGACTTGTTCGGTATTTACCTCATTAGAATTCATGATGAGAATCTTATAATCACATTGACCAAGTGGTGGAGTTGGTTGAGATGCTTGACCTTGTGTAGGTTGAACAACCATGTATCCTTATTGAGGAAAAGGATTAGTAAGCACTACCAGTTGGGATAAAGAAGGAGGAGGAGGAGAAGCGGTGGGCAGTGATCCTCGAGAAGTTGCTTGAGCTTCCCATGCTTATCGCATTTGAGGTAAAAGAGGACACTCATGGGTATAATTACCATAGACTCTGCAACAAGCATAAGGTTTGTTTGTATGAAGATTCTTGTTCTGCTTGGGATGACCGCCCTATTGCTGGGTTGCGGGATTAGGTTGAGTACCCTAAGGGGCATTGGGTGGAGGACCGTGGTTGCCTTGATTACCTTGCAGTTGCTGGTTCCTATTACCCTTCCCCTCGTTCCTTTTCTTTATATTAGGGGAATTGGTTCCGCTCTACTGAGCATACACTTGTCCTTGTGGAGGAGGTGGTTTCTACGGCTGAGGGTGAGCAAGCATGGGAGGATGAGGCGCTGGTGGCGAAGGGTCTGGAGCACTAGGTTGTGCATACAGATAATAGGGAGATGGGGAAACATTCATATAAGTAGGAGGAGAAACAATTGACCTATGCATCTGTTGATGTGAAGGAGGATATGCATATGGTGTGTTAGGACCTGGATAAGGATTGCCCTAAGGAGGATTGGGGGAGGGATAATTGTACATGGAACTGGTCCCTCCCTGAGGTTGACCATAACTCATCTGAGGTGGAACATATGGATGAGGGTGTGATATGGTTCTAACTATGCCATCTGCAACATGATATGCTGCCCCCAATGCGTTAACAACACCAGTCTGAGGCAAATCGGGGATGACAATGTAAACATAACTTGATTGGGCGTAAATCAGATCAAATTTGAGAGCTATTTGGAGTGCTTCTTCCTCAGATTGAGGAAAGTGTGATGCGACATATTTTGCAATGGGGGCCAACAACGATCTAAGAAACCAATCCATGTAGACTCGACCTTCGAAGTTAGGAGCTCTACAAATACTCCTCCTTCTACGCCATTCCTGAACATGGTCGGAAAGGTAGGTGGCAGAAGTTTGACGAAATGAGGTCAAAAGTTTGGTACTGGTATCATAACGGAGAGATAACTGAAATTATGAAAGAAAGGATGTGGCAAGAGTCGCTAAAGTGGAATGAGTTGCCATGGGTTGGTCTACATACCACTTCGTAGTAGCTCCAGTGAGTGTGCATTGGAACAACCGAAGATGAATGAAGTCTTTGGTAATAGAATTGGATGAAAACCACATGTGGAAGGAGCGAACACGATTAGTCAGAGCTTCTCCAGGATTAACTTCAAACTTTGGGATGTCTGAAGGGAGTTTAATGGGCATTGTTGGCCATGCGGGATCATGGAGAAGAGGATCATTGATAAGCTAGTTGAAATTTGAGAGACTTAAACTAGCAACAAAAGGAAGTAAGGGAGTAGGAGTGACCACACCAGTTGGGGTTCCGCTAGTGGGGGTACCTTGGTTAGCACCTGGGTTACTGCCCTGGGTTCCTACACCCGCATTGGTGTATGACATGATGGTGATATGGGGTTGAGAAGACGCAAAATTAGAGGATGAATGAGATGAATCAGCAGAATCAGAATCAGAATCAAAATGATGACTCGATGGAGGACTAGGAGGATGAACTTGAACTCAACGAGGAGGAGTAATATGGCCTAACGAGAATTGAGGGTGAAGCCTTCAAATTCGATGTGACAAAGACCTTGGAGGTGCAATGGTGTATAGACTAAAGAAAACACCTGGTGCAGTGGTGCCAAGTCTAAACTGACTATGTTAATGACGTTACTCTAATACAAGCTAACACATCCTATGAAATAAAAATACCTCTAGCCTATACATGATCTAAATACTCAAACAATCTTAGATCTATTGTTTCAAATAGCCTTCCAATGAACTTCTTACTTGACGGAATCTCATCCCCACAAGCAGAGTTATCTAGAGAAGGTGGGTTAGAGGACCAATTGCTTCCCACAACCAACCCTATAAGGCATTTTCCGAAGATTGGTCACTACGGTTGCCTTCGTCCCACGGGGGTGGTCAAGTCTTGAGCTTCTTAGTAGTCAGCCACCGCACGGAATGCCCTTCCACATGTTAGGTAGCCCCGAGGAGAACTGCTTGCACAATGACCTAGCTAACCTCCTCTCAATCAGGTTTCTGACACACTCTGTCTTTGACCGTGGGATGGTGAATGATTTTAAGCTCCCTAATATGTCAACTTCTATGTATAAATGAAAAGTGATCGATGGGTGTTACTAGAAGCCTATCCCACTGACCCTACACCTACACTACAAAGATTGTTTGGCCTTGATGCCCAAGTGGGCTTAATCTATGTGTGTTGATTTATTAAGGTGTAGTGTTTCAAGTCTTGGCTTGGCAGTGTTAACCAAGCTCACATTTGCTTAAGGTGTGAGTGTGTGAAAATGATGTGTCAAGTGGATGAGTTAATTAAGCATGTTTCATGATGCCATATGCTGCTGAAAGTAAAATGCTGAAATACTGTAAATAAATATGAAATGACAGAAAAATAAACAGCCAATCAAGCACACACAACCCCACCCACAAGGGCCACTAAGCAACTAAACAAGAGAAGGAAAACAAGCTACTCAAAGACACATAAAGAGGCCAAAAAGATTTGATGTCAAGGGACTTGGATCTAAAGTCTCTAAGCTACTGAAAATGGTGCAGGAAACAACAAAAAATCAGAGGTGAAAATTGTTGTAAAGGATAGGTGTGAAGCTCAAAGACCCAAGATGCTCAAGGGGATCCTAAGGGGGAAAAGGCAAACCCAAACTCTAAAGGGAGAAAAGGTGAATTAAACCTATCCAAGAGATCTGAAAAAACAATAACTGAAAATGTTGAAAAACCCTAGACTCCTCACTCAACAAATCTCTTCCTAACAATGTGGAGGTGTACTCTAAACCCTAGGGGGATATTTCCTTCCTCAAAGAGACAAATAAAGTGGATCCATGCCTAAGGGAGACAGACAGACATAAATGAATAACCCAAACTAGTTTGCAGACAACACTCTCGGCAAAACCATAAAAATCTTGAAATATTTTTAGAAAATTTCCAGAATGCAGGCACTAACCTGGAATTGAGGAAAACACAGGTTTTGAGCCAAAAAGTGTGCTCTGCAACTCACTTACCGGGAAAAAAGTGCACTATGTTCCTGGGAGTCTTGGTCAGCAGATCTCGCACAGATTTTTCCGTCTCTTGCTCGGCTGGTACTTGTGACCTACGGAAAAGACCATAAACCCAACAAAATCTAAAAATTTGACAAAATAAGGTTTAATATTATAAATAGAAATTGAGAGAAAAAATAGATGAAAAACCCTAAAATTTCATGAAACTTCAGTCACCCAAGAACATTGTTATTAAATCAGTGGAGTCGCCATTTGTTAGTGTGAAAATTCTTGGAAGGTGTACCAAAAATACTTCACTTAAGTCACTAGGTGACAAGTGACCCTGACAACAAGTTGATGACTGTTGTAGTCTTGGATCTGAAACACAAATAGAAAACCTGGAGTAAAAGAAGATATAACCCAAAACAAAAAGCAACAATATAAAGAATCCAATATAATAACCTAATTGGAAAGACAATTTTTTAAATGAATTAATATTTTATTGATAACACCTGGTGAAGGAGATCTATAGATTAGTCTATAAGTCCCCCTTCGTGGGATGGGTCCTTTGGTATCCTTGACGCTTGAGAAAATTGAATCTCTTTCTCAATGTGGAAAACCCAAACAAAAGTGAAGAACTCAAAATGGGAGCTCAAGAAAAATGACGATAATGTTGACAATGATAATGACCATGGTGAAGATTGAATGAGAAACCCTCTATAAAGCAAAGTATGTAGTTAATCTCAAAATGGAGAATAATAAGATATTATTAACAAAAATTCAGATCTAACTACTGGAATACTTTATTATATTTATTGGAGGGGGAAAAGGAATTTAAAATGGCTAAATACCTTTATTTAGAAATAATTAACAAATAAAATGATTTATTATTTATTTCTCGAGAAACAAGAAACGTGTGAAATCAAAATAATTATTAAATAGTGATTTAATAATTATTGTAATAACAGAAGTAAGGAAATTCAAATAAATAATGATTTATATAAATATTCCTAAGGGATTTAGTCAAATGTGACAAGGAATAATTATTAAATAATGATTTACTAATAATTCCTAGAGAAAATTAAATAAATAATGATTTATCTAATTGTTCTCATGGGGTGTTTTTACTGAAGTCATAAAATAATTTAATAAAAGTGGTTTACTAAATTATTTTCCACAGTGAAAGTGATTTTACTATGGTAAAATCAAATCTACATGGTGTATTTCGATCCATCTAGTTAGAAATGCTTAGGTGATCATTTTTTAGTGATAACACCTGGTCAGGGAGACTGCGCAATTGAGGAGCTTAGTGAGGCAATGTTGAGCCTTGAAGTTTTTCAATGCACACCACATGAGAGAGAGGGACCAAGGAATTGTGCAACTCACGGAGACAAGGAGACAACCAAAGGCTTTCCACTACACAGTGCACAAAAGGATAATGACTAGAAGGGTAAACTGCGTAGTTGTGGAGGTCAAGGTATCAATGTTGAGCACTAAGACCATGTAATGTGTAGTCCTTGGAGGCAAGAGTTTCACATTGCGTAGTTCCAAGAGGCAATGGGGGAGCTTGAGCCTTACTACTGCGCAATGCGCAGTTCCAGGAGGCTGAGTGAAGTCAAGTTGAATGGGCAGGAACTTTCCAGAATTTGACTAAGTGTGGGATCAATGAGGTAAAAGTGAGTGAGGATAAAACTTGGACATGATCACACACTCAAAACAATCGCTAACACAATATTGATCACTTAGTACACACAAACAACATGATCCCCTCAATGCGATGGCAATACAATGAACCTCCTCCAAGTGCAAGACTTAGGATGTACTTTGCGACAAAAGTGGTGAAACTAGTGCAAAAGTGCACAAAACTTTGGGAATGAGTCTAATACATGTATTTATGATAGATAAGACCCATTGGTACCAAATTTTCCTCTTGAAATGAACCATGATTGTGCTTTTACATTTTGCGACACTTCCCATGCCCCAGAGATGACACTTGTGACAGTAAGAGAAAGGTGCAAATGACACTTACAAATGTGAATGACATTGAAAGCGACACATGCCAAAATGAATACAACATGAAAACAACACTTATTAAAGTGAAAACAATCAAAATCCATAGTCGTAAACATGAAAGAGACACTTGCGAATGTGAAGGTGAACAAAAAGTGAGAGTTGGAAAAACTCATCGAAATAAAAGTACAATCACAACCAAAAGTGAGGGATTGTTAATGAAAGTGTGCATTCACTATTGACATAGGTTGAACATTGCACATGCACTATCTTGATGAATTGTGCTATGCATGTTCAAGCTTTTGTAAAAGAATGTGCTCATGAAATTATTACAGACTGAACATGTGTGAGCAAGTGACTTCGACACTTAGAAACCAAGAAGAAGACTTAAAAGCTTAGTGTAACATTAATCGATCATGAAGTGAATATGGGATGATAGATTGTTAGATCCTTAGTAGGCTCCAAAATTCATGTGTAGGAAAATTTTTGGAGGGTGTTGATCACAACATCAACATTTAGCGACACACTGGTAGAACTCCAATTTCTCTATTAGGGTTTTATCTTTAAGTGCAAGGTCTCAGTCTTTCAGGAAGTATTGATTCATTGCATGGATTACCTTAGCTTTGCCATTTGACCCAGTTATGCATATAGTACCCTCTATTCCTTTTCTCAACTAAACACATTGACAAAGTTTTCCCAATCACAACTGTTTTGATTTCGGAGAAGGGTAATATAAAATCACGAGTTTAAGATAATTAGAGTCTTATTTTTCATCTCTGGTGTTTCTCTGCTACCAATAGGCCTATACAGTACCCTGGAAGAGTCACTACAGAAACACAAGCATTGCTTCGTTTCCAATAAGCCTAAACAATACCTTGGCATAATTACTTCCTTCACCTCTCTACGAAGGAATCATTTCTCTTCTTTCACCCTTTATTTATTTATTTATAGAAGTTTTCTTAAGCACTTATTTATTTCACTGGGATAGAAGAGGGATACCGACTTATTGAGAGCATGATAAGTTTTTCCCTCAGAGAAGGTTATATATACCTCTGATGTTTGTTTTCTCGCTATTGATTTTCCCCTTTCCCCTCTTCTACTTGACTGGATCAACAAGAAGAACACCATTTAATTACAAAACCAAGTTAAGGAATGGAGATCCTAGAATAGACATGGGATTTATGGCTCTACCAAAGGATTTTCGTTCAAGTGGATCATATTTTCCATTCAGACATCATTCACTTTAAAGATATGTAAACCCAAGATAAAGAAGAGGATAACAAATAATCCAAGCATTGTTCATCGTCACAAATTATGTTTTCAAGTTTTGCCACATTGTCTTTTGAGCCAAGTGAGAGAATTTTCATGCAAAGTTGAAAGAAAGACAAGACATAATAGAAAGACAAAATCAAAAGCAAAACATAAGTAAACCTTAATTAAAAGCAACATGGGAGACAAAAAAAAAACAGACCAAATGCAAGGAATAGTGAAGGATGAAATGTAGGATCATGCAATGGGACTAGAGAGCTAGAATGTACCTAAACCTTATCCTAACCTAACGAGCTAAAAGGTCAGGGCTAAGTGTAATGGAATTTCCAATGTAGCCACCATAACCGCTCCCAACCTGCAATCACAAATATATAAGCAATTAAAAGCAATATAAATCATTGTGCAAGAGTAAATAATTATTTTTGAAAAGATTTCACAATGAATTGAAGGTCTCGCTTATTAAAAAAATAATTGGACATACTAACTAACTTTAACCAATCTCGAGCTTTACTTTGTTGCTTGAAATGACGATCATACAAATTTTTAAGGCTACTCACAAAAGTACATTCATTTGTGTTTTCAATATTTGCAAACATCAAGAAAGATCAAAACTTGTTATTTGCAACAGAGCTTGCCAAATAAGATTTCTCTAACCATTCAGTGATTGGATCATGATATCTACAACAATAGATTTGAAAACCTGATACTCCTAAGAAAATGAATTTTCAATGAACTCATTCAAATTACAAAGAGAATCTTATGAAGGGAATTCAATTTAATCTCATTTGGCATCCTTATCAAGATAGTGGGGACCTACCATAACCATCAACTCATGCTAAAGTGCCTCAACTATCCAACAAGCATCTGAATCATGAAATGATAAACCATGAAGATCACTGTATTCAACAAAATAAATCAATGTAAAACAACTATGACCAGATTGGTGACTATAAGATCCTCGATTCTCCATTGGTTCACTTTGTATCTGATTAGACACTATGCCAACAATATGAAAGCTTAAGGAATTTAAAACAATCATTGACATCAAAAACTTAGGAAACCAATTAGGATACCAGACTAGTGAAATATTGGAAACAAGGGTCAAATCAAACCAAGTATTCATATCAACACAAGGGTTTTGATTCACTGAATGACTCAAGAATTTTATATCATTCAAGAAGAGAGATTGTGTGAAAAATATCGTTAGATCCATGACATATGCAAGAGGGATAAGAAGGCGATCTATCTCAGAATTGTTTATAGGGAGGAATCTTCTGACTGAAAATGACTTTATTCTTGACAATAAACATGATAGGCTTTGAATCTGTGTATATCCTTAAAATATATGCTTCCCAATCCTGAGTGCGGTGCAAGGGATTCACATGATGAAGGATTAATCAAACAAGAATCTTCCATCTAATAAAAATCTCTATCTCAAAGGTTTATGGAATTGAATCGGAAATGTTGAAAGTCTTTCAAGAATGAGCTCACTTCCAGTGGATAATTGTTAAGGAAAGAATTATGCATGAAAATATGGATCCAACTTTGTTTGCAGATCTCGACGGGATTGTGATAACCTAACATAACCATCAATAGGGTCTAAAGTGCCTCGAATTCCTAACAGGTCTCCTAACTTTTTGATGGTGGATCATCAAATTTTGGTGGCTTAGAAAAATCAACAGGTAGGTATGCACCACTATCATTAGATGTATCAATGAAAACACTAGTAATGCCACTAGTTTGATCAGACTCAAGATTAAACATATCATATCCTTGATGGATAGAAAATTGAGATACATCAATCAAAAAACTCCCTTGATCATTTAGAATTGTAACATCTTCCTCTTGACATATGAAATATTTACAATTGAATAGATCATGAATAATAGATTTGAGTCTTTCATCCTCTGATTGTAGGATCACACCGTTATGTACCTGGTTGCAATCATGACCAATTAGAATTGGATATAAAGAATTAAGAAAATCTATTGGTCTAACAGACTTATCCAACAAATCCAGGTACAACGAATCATGTGCTAGGGGTGAGGAAAGATGAAAAGACTCGAGGGAGAAGCATTAGTTGTAACTAAATCAGATTGAGCTTGTAAGAACGACAAATCAATGTGCATTTTATGCTCCATGAGATTATTTTCATAATAATAATGATCAAAGATAGGCATATCAATGTAACATTCTGATTGATATTGCTTTTCCTCAACAGGGTATACCAAGGATTCAAATACTTGACAAATTATCTTTCTTGTTTGTCATCTGAAGATGCATGGATCAAAAGAATTTTAGAATAATTCTGAATTTTAGATTGTAAGCTATGAGAAGCGGATTCTAAATCGATATCGTACAAATCCAAGTGCTCAGACGAAGGAAAGATATCGCTTAATGTACTTAGATATCCATCACCACATGTGTTAATGGAAACAAGGATGTCATGGTGATGGTTGTCTAAAATCTGAACTTGAATGAAGGATATGGAATCATTTGACAAGTTATCAATATTGCGAGATCAATGATCAACTAGAAATGTAAGATGGTCATCCTAAAATAGGGAATAAAGATGAAACATATATTAACCGCTTTCTCCTCTACCTATGAAATCCAATTACGTTGTATATGATCACTTCTTGAAACAATAGGTTGAACATATTGAAGAATTGATGTAGGTTGATCAAGCAGATCATGAAACAAGGAATCATGAGACATATAAGGTGGAGGTTGAAGGGTATCCCTTGACGCAACCAAGTTTTCATTTGGATCATATTCAAGATTGGACTTATGTGCACTAATATGAACTTGAAAATCTAAGGGATCAACTTTCACTTTAGGCTCCATGCCATTATTGAACCAATACAAGTTTTTCTCAATAGGATCTATATCATGGGAAAAGAGTGGAGGTTGAATGGATAAATTAACAATTTGATTTTTAGTTTTCCCAACTTCAACATTATCACCAGGAGGCACCTAAATTGGTACTGAAAAAGGAGGAGGACAAGGAACAAAAGGAATAGAAAGTTCTTCCTCACAAATTTGGGGTGTCTCATGATCAACATAAGTTGGAAAAGGGGAATCATCGAAGGGTTCATATGCAAATGATTTCAAAGGGAGAAGAATCAAACTCTGAAACTTTTCATTGATAAAATTATAATTAAAATCTTCTGCATGAAACTCATAACAAAGTTGAAGAAGTCGATTAGGAAAATCCTTTATAGATTCACCAGATTTAATTATGATCAGATAAATCCTATCACATACATATTGATAATCGTACTTTTCAAAGGACAGATGAAGTTCCTTAAGGAATTGATCAAATGAATGAATAGAAGTAGTTAGAAAAGTATGACACCATTTCTTAACTTGGCCTTCAAGAGTGAGGGTGAATAATATACAAACAACATCTTCATCCTATATTTCATGAGACTTATAAAAACCAAGAAAATAGGATATTACAAAAACCAAGAGCTTCTACAATAACCTTTTGAGTTATTACATGACCTTTGAGATTTTTTCAATTTAGAACTCAATAGTGACTCATCTTATTCCATGTGGGACCCTTGGTCTTCCACTTATTTTACATTTTCTCACCTTGGGAAATTACACCATTACATTCCACAAATGATGTGGTAAGACATTATGACACATGTGACTATTAAGATGATTCTTGACAATGATGACATGGGATTTCATGATGATGTGGTATTGGCAAGATACTCCTTTTTCTACTTTCTTTTCATGTTCATGATGGATCTTGCATGTACTTTGTATTCATCCTCTAAGGGGTTGACTAATAAGGAGTCTTCATGTGATCTAGATATTTGATCTTATGTGGTAAGATAATGCCTCTTCATCTTCTTGCTCGATGACTTCTTCATAGTTCCATCTTCACAAGTGTCTTCTCGTATGATCTCCTTCTCTTCCTCTCCACACATCCTCTTGTCATATCAAGATGTAGTACTTGCAAGTGGAATCCACTTATGTCAAGACATTATCAATTCAGAAATATCCTAGTCTAGCATGCTTCCTCAAAAATCACTAATTGGGATGGGAACGAGCACTAGATAGGGAGGAAGACTCAGGGATTGCGCAGTTCTAGGGACTAAGAGTGATGGATTGAAGCTTGAGATTGCGCAATGTGTAGTTTTGGAGGCTTGGGCAGTGAGACTGCGTAGTTAAGGAGATCAGTGAGGTAGTATTGAGCCTTGAAGTTTCCCAATGCATAGTACAAGAGGGAGAGGGGCCTAGGGATTTTGTAATTGCACAATTCAGGGAGGCAAGGAGACAACCTGAGGCTTTCCACTATGCAAAGCTCAAAAGGAGAATAACTAGAAGGGTAAAATGCGAAGTTTTGGAGGTTAAGGAGTCAAGTTTGAGCATTAAGACTACACAATGTGCATTCCTTGGAGGCAGGAAATACAAATTGTGTAGTTCCAAGAGGCAAGGGGGGAGATTGAGCCTTGCTACTATGCTGTGTGCAATTCCAAGAGTTCAAGTGAAGTCAATTTGATCAGGCAAGAACTTTTAGAATTTGACTAAGTGTTATCGGGAAAACTAGTGTCTATGCAAAGCTGCTAGTCCCACTAAGGCTGGTAGCTACCTTAGAAACAAACAAACTAAAAACTACTTTCGTTTTCCTTTATGAGAAATAGATAAGAGGGGAATAAGGAGACCAACCTCTATCTTACGCTTGGTTCCTTGCTTGATTCCTCTCCCTTCCGATAGGTCTTCGCCACTCGCTTCCTCGTCTACCCAGATTCAAAGAGCACCTGTAGAATCAAAGCAGCATAACACTATCCAAGAACATAGATCTATTATCATAAACAATATAGGATCAAATATATATTGACCACACAAATGCATATAACATCAATCATACAAGAATGTGGAGGAAAACTTGAATAGCTTTATTGATAATCAAGAAAGAGCAAAGAGGATTACAACCAATTGTTCTGACCCAGCATCATCCTCTCAGCAAGAAAGCCCTTCTTCACCTCATGAAAAGCTTAGATCACCCAACACTATGATATTGCACCAAGAAATCAACAACACTTCCTTACAAGATACAAAATTCCAGCCTATGGATCTCTGGGATGAGGGATCCATATATAGATGTTTGCAAGGGGAATGAGTCAGCTTTTGAGATTTGATTAGTGTCCTCTCTCTGATAGTTCTTGATTCCACTTGGAGATTGATGATCTCTTACTCATCCCTGGGCGAATGTAGAGAGGCAAGTGTCACGGAGAAGTTTCTGGAAGATTCCATGCTCCTCCACCTTGCGGATTGACCCTGCCATTTGTCCACTCTCGCCCATCGCACCCCATAGAAGAGCTTTTCAACATGCATCACACCTACTGTGTGTATTCAGGTGGGATGCAACGCACTTTGACCATGGAGCAGGTGAGATGGTCCAGTTTTGACCAGTTCTGAGTAGTTTTTCATGGAGAACTTCTGGGAGATGCTGTAATCAGTTGACCTTGTTCTTTTAGGGGTTGGAACAACACCTTTAGGGACTTAGGAGCCCTTGGTTTATGGAAATTTATGATTGGGGTTGCAGTGCCCAAAAATGTCTATAACAGTTTCCCCCTAAAGCATGAGGTCGTTAATCTTTTGATGTCGGGTGAAATGCTTTATCATGAGGATTCGAAGTTTTTTCAAGCTGGAAGGCGACCTGTAATAAGATAAATACAATACATTATCTTCATAATATTTTCATGATCTAGCTGAGGTGGGCATTCCCATGCTCAGCTTTATAAATTCATTTTCATGTACATGAGACAGACAATCGTCTGAGTGTAGACTGATGATTCTGGTAGAGCCATCATCCCTTAGATTGGATGATTATCTGTGCAACAATGATGTACATTTGATGTCTTTATTTTCCTGAATATATATCGCAGCTCGGATGGATGAAACTAGATCCGGGGTCTTCAATCTCATTCGATCTTCACTCAAAGTACAAGTCGATCCATGTAAGAGATGTTCTGGAGTCGAACATGGAAAGACATCGCCTGATTACCAGCCAATGATGTAAGTTGTTAACAGGCAAGAGAGGAATCACTGATAATGATGATGACCCTCAAGGTACTACAGTAAAATTCACGTGGTGTGAATAAGGGACTTGGTGTCGAACACCACGCAAAATCTTTCGGTCGAAGGCCATTGATGTAAACCTGTCGCCGGAAGTGAGAAACTTGCCATTGAGGCATGCAAGCTTCAAAGTACTGAAAGGGTTGTTCCTAGATCGACTTCTTGGATAATGAGCTGATGTCGACAAGAAGTGATCCGTCATAGGAGGGCCTTAGTGAATCCCACATCAATGACACAGAACGGAGCAAATGATTCTAATGGAGGTGAAAACGATCTGGTGATATAAGGTTCAGGGTGGCGGTCATGAAAGAATGGAGCGTAAATGTATTGCAGTGGGTGAGACACAGGTGAATTCTCTGAGCGACTTCTCTTGAACATATCGGCGACACTGACATGATGGATTGGTAGCATTAACCCCAAATATGGATGGTGTGACGGAACCATGGTGGTGTGACCAGTGAATGGAACAACCCAACCTGACTCGGATGTGGAGTGAAAGTGTCATGTTCAAGAGCGACTTGCTACCAACAAAGTTTCTTCAAGTTTTCTTCCCAATTTTTCCCCAGTCATTGCTGACCAGTACCTCTTTACTTTTGTCAAGCTTGAGGAGGATAACATATGCTTGTTCTATAATTTTCCCTTCGGGCAAACCCATCGCTATGTTTTAATGAGCCTAGCGATAGTGAAACTCGTTCTTGTCTGTTTTGGATAAGTTTGTCGCTATTCGGTTTTAACGAGTTTAATGAGAAAGATAACTCAGTCCTTTTCAATTTTAGAGAGTCTGAAAAGGGATGTAAAGGAAACTCCAAAAATACTTTTTCGTCATCTAATCCCTTAAGTCTGAAAAAGTATAAAATAATACAAAAGGGATGAATTTTCGGTAATTTTAACGAGCTGAACAAAACAAGCGCTCGATCTTTTTGTGTAATAATCCCTCAGGTCCAAAAAGATTAAAATCTAAAGGAGGGGTAGCACTTCCAGTCACTTTAATGAGCTGGAGAGGCCAATGGCTCGGCAATATTTTCATATTTTACGAGTCAGTTGAAAAGAGCTTAAAGGAGACTCATTTTTTGAGGAACGAGTGATAGATTCGGGTAGCAGCTGATTCCAGGTAAGGTTTGGAATTTTCCAATCATGGCAGTGTCACAAGGATGGCTAGCAGGACCACTCTTCGTAGTTGTTCCTCAAAAGGGGTAAACAATCAAGTGGAGGTGAATGATCGGCCAATACAGAGTGGAGGTGATGATGAGAACACGACCAAGGCTTCAAAGGCTGATGATAATACATTCACGATGGTTATTTACCGGAAAATGGTTCATTTTTAATGAGCTTAAACATTGGGGGAACACTTGCTCATTGCTTATGCTTATTTTTTAATGAGCTTGAATTCCGCGTTAAAACTGATCGATATAATGGTCATTGATTTTCTTGATTTTACCATTAATAACTTTGTTCCTTCAAAGGTTGTACTGCCTGCTCAATTGCTTCATCAAACTAGTTAGAAATGAACAATATATGTTTAAAAAATGAGTTAAGACACTGATATTTTACTTGAATTACGTAAAAATTAATTTAAAAGTGCTTTTACCCCTCATTTTAGCATTTAATTTGAACTTTGGTTTGTTGGAGCTTTGGAGGTGTTTTCCCCCTTGATTTTCACCAGCTGATTCCGGGAGATTCTGTGGACGATTTTCGGCGCCGTCTAGACCAGGTAGGAGCTAAATCTGAGCTCTTTCATTTTATCCTTTCCATTTTGCATTCTGAGCCTGATTTCTGGTTTTTCTGAGCCTCAGGGGTTTGAAAAACTCGCCCTGGCTCCATCACACCCTTTCTATATCGAAAGGTGCGTTGCATGTTGGCCTAGCCACTGGACAGTTAGCATGCAATGGACCCAGAACACTGCTGGGGGTGCGATGGGCGCAAGGAGTGAAATTTTTGCATGTTTTTCACCAAATCAGGATCTAACTCTTCTCTTGTTTGTTTTCAGAGATTCATTGCAGAAAAATTCCTATTACATGGCGAGAATGCGAGCATGAAGAAGAGGACATGCTTGCTTTACATGATCCGGTTACGGTAAATGCACTGCGGAACTGTGGCTTGTTCAAGTTTTTCCGCATCTCTAGCATGAGGCAACAAATCAACTTGTTGCAGTATTTGCTCGATGCCTGGGATCCTACCAGCCAGGTGTTCCAGATTAGGGGTAAATTTATCCTCTTGACTATCGTGGACATCTATTTTTTGACTGGCTTATCGAGGCGGGGTGCCCCTATCTCATTATCAGGTTCGGCCCATGGGGGTGAATCTATGAGAGATTACATTCGTAGGTATTGCAGAGAGGGATCTCAGCCGAGTAAGGACGGCATATCCGAGATATCACTGACAGGCTCTTGAGGACCATTCTGTTCACTTTTGCTAGAATGGCTGGTAGTGCAGCTCTTCATGTGGCCAACCGATCTTATATGCAGTATGCCTTAGAATGCCTTGAACCAAAGGTGTTCAACTGGTGTGATGCAGTACTCATTGTGATGAAAGAAAAATTGACCAAGGTGAAAAATGGAAGATTGAAGAACTTTGGGTACGGTTCTATTTTGACCGCTTTTGCCTTGGAAAAGATCCCGCTGATGCAGCCGCAACATATTTCACTTGGTTTACCTCCACCGACTGAGCCACGGATGCCACGGATGCAGAGATGGGTCGACCATATGTCGAGACATGTTGGTCAGTCTTAGATTTCCTTTTCTGATACCTTCTTCGGGTGGTTCGATCGTCAGGAGATGGTTTTTTCCGAGTATCCATATGCTGGTATGGATTTCCGGGGTGACCCGGATTTGGTACTGCCGGCTGGCGAGCAGTGGGGCGCTATTGGTAAAATTTTTTACCATATCTCTGTTTATTGTTTCTCTTTATAATGTTCTTGTGCTTTATTCTATCAAGACTAATCAGAACTCATGTGCTCATGCAGATGTTGGACCAGTTCGGCTAGTAGTACGCCTGAGAGTGCCAGCTGCCGCTCCAGCAGGAGAGGCTGTGGGAAGGGCTATCCTTCGCGACCTTGATGTGGCCGAGACTCTTTCAGCATTACAGGATCAGGTCGAGGGCCTCACTCTTGGTATTCCAGATGTGAGGACTGACGAGCTGCCTTTGAGGTTGCAGCGACATACTACTGGCGTGCCGAGTCGATGGACTAGGCTTTTACGCATGATTGCACAGGCGGTGACTTGTTATCACCAGCATCATTAGACTAGGGTGCCCCCTAGCGTTTTGAGTTTTGGGTCATTTGACCAATTTTTTCTTGGTTACAGAACATTATGTGTAAACCATAAACAATTATATATATATTTTTGATTTTCGGAGTTTTATTTTGGTTAAGTTACATGATCCGGATGCAAATATTGATGAAATGCTTCTTTTTATAAATGTTGCAAATGTCTATCTAACACATAATTTGCCAATGAGTCTGTTAATGTGTTTAAGTTTCTGGAAATATGCTGATATTGAATAAAATCAAATTGCCTTTCCAAAATCTTGACCCTTAGGAACATGCGATAGATAGCTAAATTTCAGATGGAGTAGATACCAATGAGTTGTAGTATGACGAGCTGTGAGTCTAGCCTAACGACAAGTCGGTGTATGCCATGTGTGATGGCATCAGAGAGAATTTCTATCAACGCGCTATATTCAATGATGTTATTTGTTGACTGACCAATACATACCCCTCTGAAACTTACTAACTCGCTGCTTGGATAAAAAATGGCCCAGGCTGCAGAAGATAGGTTCTGTGAACTAGGACTTGCTCCGTCGGCATATCCAGAAAATGATTCCAATAGGTTCGACATTTGCAACAAATGTAAAAAGTGGATTACTTGAACAAAACAATTACTCTTAGCGAAAACAAAAATGTAACAAAAGCATATGGGTTACCACACTGAATCATGCGTAGTAACGGTTAAGGTACAACCCATTACAGGGTTACGCCAGTGGAATTCCGTCGTAATCCATTAACTCGTAGGCTCCTTTTGCTAATACATGCTTAACAATATAGGGGTCCATCCACAAAGACTTGAACTTACCTACTCCCAATTTATCGGATTCTTGGTCATAAAGTAAGACCAAGTCACCTTCTGAGAAGACACGGGGTTTGACATTCTTGTCGAACTGCGCCTTGACTCGTTTCTTATGGGCTTCATTAGCCAAAGCAGCATCACGACAGGTTTCATCCAATTGGATTAGTTCCAAGAAACGAGCCTCCTCTTCTGAAGTTCCGGGGAGAAGGTCGACTGCGTATTTGAGGGACGAGATTTCACACTGAACTAGTAAGATTGCTTCTAGGCCATACACCAGTTGGAAGGGTGTAAACCCAGTTGCATTCCTTACCGATGTTTGGTATGCCCACAAGGCCGAGTACAGGATCAGGTGCCAACTCCTTTTGTGGACTCCAATCATCCTTTGCAGCATCCGCTTCAGGACCTTGTTGATCGCTTCAACTTATCCGTTGCCCTGCGGGTAATATGGAGTAGAGTTGTTGTGGGACAACCCTAATTTGGCAGCCAATTCAACCATCATGTGATTGCGAAAATGCGATCCATGATCTGTGACTATAGCCTGTGGAACGCCGAATCTGACAACTACAAGATTGAAAAAGAAAAGGGTAGTTGTTTCACCAGTGTTATCTAATGTAGGCATTGCCTCGGCCCATTTGGTAAAATAGTCAACTGCGACTATGATATACCCATGCCCCCCGGTCGAGGTGGGGTTACATGTCATGAAATCACTGCCCCATTTGGCGAATGGCCCAACAGCAACTATTGGCTGCAGAGGTGCGGGTGGTCTTCTGGTTTTGCTATCGAAAATTTGATAGGAATGGAAACTTCTGACTGTGGTTATGCAATCTTTGAACATTTTTGACCAGAAGTATCCTGCTCGTAAATTTTTTTGCGCTGTAGCGTAACCAGATTGATGCCCCCCACACGCGCCTGAATGGCAATCATTCAGGACTTTTTCGGCTTCCTCATGGGTGAGGCACCTCCTTAGAACTATATCGACACCACGACGGTAAAGCGTATCACCGACGATCATGTAGTCTTTTGATTGGTATCGAATATGTTTTTGTTTGGAGCGGGAGGTATTAGGCCTATATTTTTGGGTTTGGAGATAGATGATTATATCTCCATACCACGGATTGCTTGAAGATATCAGAAACAAAGATTCATCCACGATTGTTTCTTCTGATGTTTCATCGTTGGACGACGATGGGAGATCGCATAGTAATTCCGTGAAAACCAGGGATTTCTTTGACTTGGATTTTACAAATTCCAGATCAAACTCTTGAAGAATTGCTATCCATTTTGAATATTTCCCCCCCAGCAACTGTCGCGACAATATATAAGTCATGGGGTTGCAATCTGACAGAATGGTAGTTTTTCGAAAGAGGACATAGTGTCGAAATCTCTGTATCGCTTGAACAGCTGCGAGTGCCAGCTTTTCAACATAGGAATATTTTCTTTCTGTATCATTTAAGTTCCTACTTAAATAATATATAGGATGTTCAATTCCCCTATCTTCTTGAACTAAAACCATTGCGATGGTTGTATCCGCTGCAGCCAGATACAGGTTAAAGTCTTTTTGATAATCAGGAGCGTACATTAATGATGCTTTCATTAGGGATTCTTTTAAAGCATCAAAGGAAGCTTGTGTGACCTGATCCCAGATGAAGGGCACTTCCTTTTTCAATAGATGTGTATAACCTTTAGCAAGTTCGGCGTAATTTGGAATGAACCTCCTCAGAAAGTTTGCTTTCCCTTGGAGTTTCTGAATCTGAAGCAAATTTGAAGGTGGAGGAAAATTTATGATTGCCTGAACCTTACATGGGCCGAGACGAATCCCGTCCTTTGGGACTACAATGCCAAGTAAACAACCAGAACTGACACAGAACACACATTTGTGTGGATTGAGTCGTATCTTGTAGTGTCGGCAACGTAGAAATATCGCTCTCAAATGCTGCGGATGATCGATCCGCTTTCGCGAATGAGCTGGAAGGTTGTCGAGATATGGTTGAATGATGTTTTTGATGTCATGGAAGGCATAATTCATTGCCCTCTGAAACGTTTCCCCTACGTTCTTTAAACCAAAGGGTAATTTGCGATATGCGAATGTGCCCCACGGACAAATAAATGCAGTCTTTGACTGGTCCTGTGGGCGGATATTTATTTGATTATACCCAGAGAATTCATCCATGAATGAAAATATTTCACATCCGGTGCATTCATCAATTATCTAGTCAATAAAGGGTGTAGGGTAGTTGTCTTTTGGACAAGCTTGATTTACATCCCTATAATTGACGCACACTCTGATCGTTCCTTATTTTTTCATCACAGGAACAATGTTCGATACCCAATCGGTTAGAGGAACCGGGTAAATGAAACCAACATGGAGAAGATTTTCAACTTCTGCCTTGATGGCAGCGGCTTTCTTGGGGTGCACCTGCCGTAGCCGTTGTCGTACTGGTTTGACATCTGGATACATCTTGATTTCGTGTTCAACTATACTCGAGTCAATGCCTAGCATTTCATCATATGACCAAGCAAAGACATCTCTGAATTCGCGAAAAAGAGCGTTATATATTTCTAGTTCTAAAGGAGAACAACATTTGCCAACATAAATATTCTCTACAACATCCGTTTTGGTCGAGATATTTATGGCGATAGTCTCTTCAATATTGGACAAGTTTCGCTCGGAATCCACCGTGTTTACAGTATTTGATAGGAAATAAAAAACTGAAGGATGATGAAGGTCATCAGGAGTATCTTCTTGACAATTCGGAAGATGGGAATGATGGTGGTAATCTTCCCATGGCGCCCCTTCAATTACCATTGACTGAACAATTCCTTCGTCGGTGTAATGCACTTGCGACCAAGGATCTGAAGGGGTGCCATATTCCTTAGACCTATCTATCCAAACGCTTGATGAGCGTTGATTTGGGTCTGCCTCCCATGCCGAAAACATTGATTGCTACAATATTTCTATTGGGCTTGGAGGCAATACCTGTGGATGATCCATGTTAATATCGTTTTATGAGATTTTGAATCGAAGATATCATATTGCAGGTTCCTACCTTCGCCACTTCCGCTAGATTGATTGGAGGTGAGAGGGTAAAAGTCCCCATTAATATAGGGTCTTTTAGTAGGCCTACTCCGATATTTTGAAGCGTATGGGGGCTTCCATGGATCATCGGAATGCTTCCCGTAACTTGGGAACTATTGGGGAGAAATTTTTGTTGGTCGACGATTGTAATTCCTTCTTGAAAAGGAAATGCAATCTTCCTAAAATAGGTCGACACAACTACAGCCATAGCATATATCCATGGTCTTTCCAGTAGGATGTTGTAATCGAGGTTTCCGTCGATTACTTCGACATATATTTCTACTGTTTTCCCTCCTAGTTCAACTTGCAAGTTACTTAGAATACCATATGGGGTATACGTTCGTCTGTCAAATGCTTTTAATGTTGTCGAAGATCGCGACAAGGTTGGAGATCCTAAAGTTTTCCAGCAACTCATCGAAATAATACATGTAGATGCCCCCTCATCAATAATTGTTTGATGAACAGTTTTGTTGAGGGCTTTCACTTGAATGAGGAAAGCTAGTTGAGCTGGTAACTGAGGATCGTATCCTTTATGATTAAAGGACACAAGATTAGAATCCTTTGGGTCTATCCCACCTATAGCTGATAATAAAGCCTGCTTTTGGGATGGAAAATTTTGCAGTACCTCAAGTGTCGACATAGCGGATGGCGATTGGGCCAGATCTTCCACTATATTATAATGTTGTGCTGCTCTGGCACGAGGATTAAATGTCGACTTGTGTACTACTCCCTTTGGCGGTTTTATTGTTAGCTCTGGAATGATGGGCGACTCAAATTCTGTTGAAGTTGTTGTCGAACTACTAGGTTGATCTTTATCCTTGTTGTTTGACAGCTGTGGATTCCCGTAATCTTTATTCCTTGTCAATATCAAAGCATCATTTTGTTGTTTCGAAACTGACAACATCAGTACTTGGGACGGGGAAGCATTTTCACTAGCAACCAGATTTGTCCCTGGATTTGGAAACGGATCAGTCAATACCACAAAGGTGTTTGAATTCTTGAAGAATCTTTTAAGCTCAGCTTTATGTGGACAATTTTTTGTCCAATGATCCTCATCACATATTAAGCATGGATTTTTTGGTTTCCTATCTCCAGTAGGGTTTGCAGAAGAATTTTCAGGTGATGATTCCTCCTGTTTCTTCTTCTTCCCTTTGTTTTTCTTCTTGCCTCCTAGTTGCTTGGTTTCTTTGCCTTTATCAGTCGAGACGACATTTACTTCCGAGGCGAGAAGTTCTTCTTTTGCATTTTGACTGGAAATATTACGGGCTTTTTTAGATGTAGCCTTTGTCGATTTCGTGTTTGTCATACCAATCACGCCATCGCTGGCATGAGAGTCATTGTTCGATTTAGGAGGAGGAGGGACGGAAAATTCCGGTCTGGGAGTGTCAGGGATTTTGTTGTAGGGCGTGCCAGACTGAGTATACATCAAGTCTAGATATTGTGCATGAGCAATTACTTGCTCTTCAGTGACGACTCCTCCTTTTGCCACATCTTCTGTAATGGAAGGTAATAATGACTTAATAAACCATTCAGCTAAAAGCTGATCAGGAACATACGTTTTTACCATTCTACGATGACGTCACCACTCATGAATATGATTGGATATGTGAGTGGTTGTTGTTTGCTTGAAATTGGTAATAAGTTCTGTTCCCGTTTCGTACCTTATCGGTAATTGAAAATGGGTTAAAAAGGTTGTGGCTAGGGTACTGAAGTTGTCAAATGAAGCTCTGGGTAACTTGATATACCATTTTGTTGCCGGACCAGTTAACGTCATCTGGAAAAGGTGAAGCCTAATCGAATCATCGTTTAGGGTGTTTGATGAACACCACAGATGAAATGTCATCACATGATTCGATGGGTCTTCACCCGGATTTCCATTAAATTTAGGAATATCTGACGGAAGTTTATGCGGAATCACTAGCCACCAAGGGGCATAAGCAATTGGATCGTTCGTTAACCTATTTAGATTCGGTAACTCCAAAGTTGCCATGAAGGGTAACTATTGATTCAGGTTTGGTGAAACGTCCCGAGGATAAGATGGAATGGCCTGAGCAGTTGGTCTTTGCATACCAGCATAATGCATTTGATGCTGGTAACTTTGGTAAGGTTGATGGGCATAACCATTGTAGAATGGTTTATTTTGACCGTTTTGAATATACGGCTGCCCACTATTTGCAAAGATTTGTTGCTCAGATCCTTGGTATACTTGTTGGAATTGTGGTTGTTGGTATTGCACCAACCATGGCTGCGAAGCAATGTGCTGTTGTCCAATACTGACCATTTGACCAAGATGAGGGGTAATTGTACCCGTTTGGGCCTGTGTCATTCCACTAGTTGGCGATTGTGGTTGAGCCGTAGGGACAAGAGGCTGTTGCATTACAACCTGAGAAACTTGAGGTTGGCATACAACGGGCAGCGCTTGTACTTGTGACACCGTCACAATAACCGACATAGTTGGTATATTTGACATAGGTAAACATTGTTGCATCGAATATACAACTCTTGGTTGTTGAGGCAGTATCGACACCCAACCGCTAGATGTAATTCTAGGATAACCTGAATTTTGTTGTGAACTCTCGTATGGTTGTCCTCCCGAAGGAGAAAATGAAAGGGTATATTGCCCCCCATACGACGGTAATCCGGTACTTAAAGGAATGGTTTTCCCTTGAGGACCGGACTGCCCAATTTGACATCGTGAAGGATCAATTTGCTGAGACTCAACATAAGAGTTCCCAGATACTATTCCGGATGAACAAACAGGAACGGACCATACTGTCGAAATAGCCCCTGAGTGGGCCCCGTCTAGCGATTGAGAGCTAGTTGGGACAGATGGTATGTCGGCGAACATTGTTGGAGTGACAGCAGGAAGTTCTGTCGTCGCTGTGTCAGATGACACAGTCCTAGATGTCGACGGTTGTTCAGACATTTCTAGTCTATCCAAAAGATTGCCTAGCGATTCTACAGGAGCTTCCGATGGCGGTAGACTAATTTCTGACGAAGAAGGATATAGAGTGATCTCGACTCCAAATCGCGATGGAGTACTAGATGGAGGATCCTCCACAATCTCTTCTATAGCAATCAGACCAGGTGGAAGAGGTAGACCATTAGGTCCGTAAAATATTTCTGGTGCCGAAGAAGGTATAGAATCTGCAGCGACAGATGTTTGGGGAATAACACCTTCCGAATCAGCTGTAGATGGAGCTGGCTCAGTAACACAAGTGTTTACCTTCACACTAGGATCAGTTCTACTGTCCTTTGGTGGCTGCTGAACTTCTTCTGTAAAGGCAGGGATACCAGAAATGTTTGGAGTAACCGGAGTTGCTGATGGTGTTGGAACACTTGTTTTAACTTTACCATGGGATTTGGAACCGATTAAATGAGTTTGCTTCGTCCGTAACAGTTTCGACTCTGGAGACAAAGACAGTTGACTCGTAAGCCTCTACGAACGACGGGGTTTCAATTGAATTTCTTCCACGATTGCGGATTACTCGATCAAATAAAAATTAAGGGGAAGTATGTTTCCGAATTAGATGAATTTTAGACGCTTTGACACAACTTGCTTTTTCAATTTTTAAGAGTCGAGAAAAAACAAAAGATGACTCTAGTCACCTGCGATTTTTTATGAGCCTGAAGTGACAAGTGCTTAGATGGACCTTTTCCGTTAAGGAGTTTGAAAAGGAATGAAAGGGTCTGCTCTAGAAATCTAGACAGATGGATTACCAAACCAATCATAAAACTGCAGAATACTTTTTACAGTATAGCAGTCAATCTTCCTGAATGCTGTGTTCAGTGCATTGCGATCGATAGGGCGGCAGACACGACTTCCTATGGATAAAGGATAAAGCCTATTGTGGTCTCCCAAAATATACTCAACGGTACATGGGAGCACAAGTCCGTACTGGCACTTTTCGTCTCAAAGTGGAGGAATCACCCAACCAACAGTGAAAACAACAGTTACCAGGCTTTACGACATTAGAATACGTCTCTAGCCTAGACTTCTAGATGTTGTGCGTTAGGTTCCAAAGCGTTTTTAGATTCATTAAATTTATTTTAAAGTTGATGTTACTTAAGAAATTTGCCTTTCAGGTTCACCACGTGATGTAGATGTACAATTCCTAAAATGCAATCTAAGATGATAAACAGTCGTTTAATCTTCTTTTTGCAATGAAAATCCTAGCTACTAAGGAAAGAGAGATGATTTTCTTTCAACATAGAGCAGAGAGCACACACTATATGCCCTGTCCTAAATCAAACCAACAAACAGTCTAAATGAAAATGCACATGCATGTATTTGTTTTCAGTCTTATTAATATGTGAATGATAAAAAATAAAGCTAAGCGCAAATCTGAATTATTTTTCAAAGCGACAATTACTAACAAGCTTCTTTTCAAAACAAAATGAGGACAATGACGACACTTTGCTATTTGGAATTGAAAACTTGCTTTCGACACTTGAAAAACTACTAATTCAATCAAATACAAGAGTAACAGTGTAATCAACTATCAAGAACAATCAGATTCTCTTCTATGACTGAAAACGACAGTTGCGACACTTTCAAATCAAGAAACAACAGTTCAATTACACTACTTCTTTGTAAAAGAGAACTGAAAATGACTCAAAAATACATAAAAACATTTACAGTTCTTTGCATAATGGAGGCGGAATAACAGCAAGGAAGGGGGTTTCAACAGAGGTGTACTGACTACAGACAACAAAACTCCTGAATAGAGCTGAAAAGAGTGAACACAGAAACCAAAGTCTAAGAGCATAAGAGGTCTGATCAGCGCACCTGTAGCACAGGGAAACTGAAATGCAACGCACCTACTACACTCGGGAAGTGTGATGCATTCAGGTTTCAAAGAAGACACAGTGCGATGGACCAGGGACGAGACTTTAGCTGGGTTTCGGGTCACAGTTTGCAGCTCAGTTCAAGGATTTAGGACGAGCAAGTGGTAATCAGTAAATGAATCACAGGGGTAGATCAAAGGAGGTTACTAGAGCCACCACAAGGGCACTTACCGATCTTGTAAATCAATTGTTTAATTCATAAACAAAACCCGGAGATAGACTGAAGCAACATTGATCTACTTTGCACTTGCATAGCAAATGCAGTTCGAAGGCTAGCTGGCTTGACTTCAGGCTCCGTCTGTAAGTTTATAAAGTAAACAAATGTAGATAAACAAACAATCTATTCACTCCCCAACGGAGTCGCCATTTTGTTATCGGGAAAACTAGTGTCTATGCAGAGCTGCTAGTCCCACTAAGGCTGGTAGCTACCTTAGAAACAAACAAACTAAAAACTACTTTCATTTTCCTTTACGAGAAATAGATAAGAGGGGAATAAGGAGACCAACCACTGTCTTACGCTTGGTTCCTTGCTTGATTCCTCTCCCTTCTGATAGGTCTTCACCACTCGCTTCCTCGTCTACCTAGCTTCAAAGAGAACCTGTAGAATCAAAGTAGCATAACACTATCCAAGAACATAGATCTATTATCATAAACAATATAGGATCAGATATATATCGACCACACAAATGCATATAACATCAATCATACAAGAATGTGGAGGAAAACTTGAATAGCTTTATTGATAATCAAGAAAGAGCAAAGAGGATTACAACCAATTGTTCTAACCCAGCATCATCCTCTCAGCAAGAAAGCCCTTCTTCACCTCATGAAAAGCTTAGATCACCCAACACTATGATATTGCACCAAGAAACCAACAACACTTCCTTACAAGATACAAAATTCCAGCCTCTGGATCTCTGGGATGAGGGATCCATATATAGATGTTTGCAAGGGGAATGAGTCAGCTTTTGAGATTTGATTAGTGTCCTCTCTCTGATAGTTCTTGATTCCACTTGGAGATTGATGATATCTTACTCATCCCTGGGCGAATGCAGAGAGGCAAGTGTCACAGGAGAAGTTTCTGGAAGATTCCATGCTCCTCCACCTTGCGAATTGACCCTGCCATTTGTCCACTCTCGCCCATCGCACCCCATAGAAGGGATTTTCAACATGCATCGCACCTACTGTGTGTATTCAGGTGGGATGCAACACACTTTGACCATGGAGCAGGTGAAATGGTCCAGTTTTGACCAGTTCTGAGTAGTTTTTCATGGAGAACTTCTGGGAGATGCTATAATCAGTTGACCTTGTTCTTTTAGGGGTTGGAACAACACCTTTAGGGACTTAGGAGCCCTTGGTTTATGGACATTTATGATTGGGGTTGCAGTGCCCAAAAATGTCTATAACACTAAGTGTGGGATTAATGAGGTAAAAGTGAGCGATGATAAAACTTGAACATGACCACACACTCAAAACAATAGACGACACAACTTTTATCACTCAGTATACACGAACAACATCATCCTCTCAATGTAATGAAAATATAATAACCTCCTCCAAGTAAGACACTTAGGATGTACTTTGCGATGATAGTGATGACACTAGTACGACAAAACTCAAAACTTTAGGAATGAGTTTAATACATGTCTATATGATAGCTAAGACCTATTTGTAGTGGCTACAAACACCCTCCAAAATTTTGCCTTCGCTTCGCTTTGGAGCCTTCCCACTAAAATCTTAGCAACTTGTCTTACACTGCCTAGGTACTTGTGCTTTCATTTGAGTTATCTTTTTCTTTACAACTTGTGTTTGCTTGCTTTCTTTGTTGATTAACCACAAGATGACCTCCCCGTGACTTGGTTACAATCTGGTTTTTGCACCACCTTGGAAATCTGCGCAGTCCTAAAGGGTAACTAACCTTGCTTTCAGCAAATGCGTAGTTCAACACAATAGTGAGCTTCGGCTCTGGAATTACGCAGGCCCAACTGGAAGCTTGCCTTCAGCTGGGAAACTACATAGAGCATGGGAGGCAGCCAAAGCCACTCAACCCATGAATTGTGCATAAGCATTCCCTCAGCTGCTGCTTGATGCATGCGTCGGCAAGTTGCTGGTTCCCCCCAGAACTGCACAATTTCTCCATGCATGTACGGTAGTCCTTCCTGAAAAGGAAAAAAGAAAAAAGAAAAAAAGAATCCCTAAAAAATAGGGATATATTTTTAGCAGTGGGAGCTACACTTGAGTTAATTTTAGAAACTGCCACCACTTGTCACATTTTCCTAGATTTTTGGCCTTTGCGTCATAAACCCTAAATCGATCAAATCTATATAATGGATGTCGCCATAGCTCATTTTCACATTTGATCTTGGAGCTCTAGCATTCCCGAGGCATCTAGGAACCTTTGGCACAGTCGGCACAACTTTTCCGGGTAAGTTTTGCTTTTCAAGTCTTTTGTATTTTTTTATGTCTCTTTTGTTCCCTTGGATTGAGTGAGTGTTGTTTTGCCTGTTTTATTGAAAAATCACTCATTTTTTGATTATTTTTAGCTTGTAGAAGTGTTTTTTTAAGTTTTTCATTACATTTCCTAAGTGTCGCATGCATAATCCAATTTCTGCACTAACGGTCACCATTGCGGTGACTCTCTCCGTAAGATTTATTGTTATTCGGTTTGACTGATTCCTGCATTTGTTTTGATTGCATGCATCACATTCACTCAGATCTACACCATCCTTCACTCATGCATTCAGATATGCTCGTTTCCAAGTTTCCCTTGGGCAGATCTGGGCCGCCTTGGCCCAGATCTAGCTCTTCCCAGCATGCACAGAGCATTTATGGATCTCAAGGCTCTGCCTTGGCTCTAGGAATTATGTAGAGGCTACCAGTGACTGGCTCCAGCTGTGCGCTGCGTAGTTCTAGGAGTCAATCCCGAAGTCTTGCCCACTGGGATTGCGCAATGTGCAGTCCCAGCTAGCGTCAAAGCCATACTGAACTGCGCATTACGCAGTTCCAGTCACTGGCAAGCCACACTGGACTGCACATTGCAAAGTTCCTATCATAATCACCTCCCACTGGCAGCTAGGACTGCACAATGCATAGATCCAACTGATAATCCCTCACATCTGAAAGTCAAAATTGTGCAGTATTGCCCAGCAGTTGCCTAGTTTGTTGCATGATCGATCCTTGAAGTTATTTTTTATTTTAAGCTAACCTTTGCATGCCATTAGTGTCCTATCTGTATCCAGGTACAATAATTGTTGAGTAACTTCTCAACAATACAGGTAACATGGCTTCCAAGAGAGTTGGATCAGAGGATACCATATGATGCAGGAGCATCTAGACTTAGCTAGTAATGTGATTGTATGTTCACATGTTGTGGATAACAAGAGATGAATTTTATTGACCTGAATGATCAAAATCAATTTTATTAGAGAGGGTTGGATCTCTTGAATTGATCTTTACTTTAATTATTGTAATAATAAGACCATTGTATTATTTTTAGAATAGGAGATAAGCTATTAGGATAGGTGTGTATCAGAGCTTGAGAATAGGGATTTAATAGTTGAGCTGATAAAAATAGAGATTGAGTCGTCAATATTGTTAAGATAGGATTTGATCCATAAAAAAGAAGGAAAAAATGTAATGATAGGATGAATGGAATAGGAGAGTGAGTAAGTGAGAAATTGAGGAAGAAAGATATGGTTTGCGAGAGAAACAAAGGTAAGACAAATTGTTGTAATCGAGCTGTGTAGAAATTTTGAATAATATAACACTTATTCACAGAGATTATCCTAATTATACACTATTTTCGGAATGCATGCATAATACATAACCTCCTCTACTATTGATCATCAATTTGCAGTATTCAGAAACAATCGCATGTGCACATTGAAGCATCAATCACACATATCAACACAGAATATCACGGGGAAAGCATACAATTGAAAACCCCCAACTATCTGTATATTATATTGATTGAGAACATGTAACAATACATAGTACAATACTCCTCACAAGTACTCAGTACTATCTCCACCTGTTACACACAAACTAGCTCAGATCTGAATCAATCACAGGTTCAAATCTCCTCCGTTGCTTGCCTGCCTCCACTGCGCAATCCTGCATGAGAATGGATGAGTATGGCTGATCCAAAACTCGGATTTTCTTGGCTGAACCATGCAATCCTCATTGGAAATACTCAATCCATTGATTGTGAAAATCTCATGCACAACTATAGTCACAACTGATAGCTGTCTTGCCCTTTCACTCACCTCTAACACTTGTCTCCGCTGAACTGTCCATGCACTGAGTTAACTGATGTATTCTTTAGTTGATTTATGAGTTAATAATTAGTGAATTAATTAATAATTAATTCACATCACTCATCACTAGTGTATTCTGCAGGTAGACTAAATAAAACTAGTTCAACCAAGTCAAGCTGAACAGAACTCCATCAACTCCTCAATCAACTCCACCAAACTCAACCACTTGAGTTCTAACTGAAGTCCATCATGCAATAGCTCAACTGACCCATAAGAAAAGTGTATTTCCTTCTGGCAGCTGCATGTGCCACATCCGTAGCTTGAATTGAAGTGCTCCAAGAGGATAAGATAATGTTTATAGTCCAAATATTATTAAGAGCTAATAATATTCGACTGTTCTACTTTTAGCCTGGCAGTCTAAAAATAGACTCCGCCCATATGTCTAAAAATATAAGTCCATCTATTTTTACCAACATGACCAATCATCCACAAATAGCATCCTGCAACTCATAGACCATGATCCATATGTCTAAAAATAGACATAGTCTAAAAATAAACTTTGTGCCAAAAATAGCTTGCGGGCCCACTTAGTGAAGGCGGCTCCTTTCCACTAAGCTCCATCATCTTGTTGCATTTCCAACACTCCCTCTCAACAAGATATGGATTATCTGCAACCCCTATCCTGCACTCTGGAATGTTCTACATGCAACACATTTGCCCGGTCCACTTGCTCCAACAACACTTGGAACAAAAACACTCCCAACTGACCACTCTGTTGGGCTAGGAACATACTCTGATGCTGAAGCTCTACCTGCTGCTGACAAGTGCTCCCTCTCTGACATCTGCGCTACTACAACATCTCCATGCATCTCGCACCATTGCACACTTCTCTGTGCCACCTAGCACTATGCAAAACACTTGTGCCTCTCGCATTGCTGCAACCTGCTAGCTATGCACTGTCCTGGGATTCCCTACACTGTCACTCTCTCTGCCGCTCCATCCGCATCTGTCTCTACCTAATCAGCCAGTTCCTGCTACTCCACATCGAGGCTCCCGTAGCAAGTTCTCATCCAAGAGGTTGGGTACCTCAAGGATCCTGCCCCTCTTCCTTGGGACGATCACTCTATATCGCCCCACCTCCTACCTGGAGGTATGGTTACATGTGATCCCTCAGCCCACCTGGCTCGAAGTTTCCCCCTAATGGATTTCTCTGCATGAGTAGATGTCTCTACTCGATCTCCTCTCAGCTTCCCCTGTTGTGGCTGCTCCACAACCTCCTGAAGCTGCTGCACCAATCGTGGCTCCTCCACAATCGTTTGAGACTTCTTCTGGCTCTGCATGTTGAGAGGTAATATACGCTCCCTCTCAACCACCAAGTCTCCATCAGTTGCCTCGCTGCTCAAGGCTTTGCATGCATCTTGAACCTCAAGAGCATACAGGTTCTTGACCCGTGAACCAATCTACTTTACCTGTCTAGTGATGATGTGTCTAAGGAAAACCTTTCCCTCACTGAAGACTACATCACGACCTCTGTCTTCCAGCATCGCGATCGACACCAAGTTTCTCTTCAGTCCTGGTACATACTTGACATCGGTCAAGGTAAGGCGAGCTCCATGCACCCTCTGAAAAATAACCGTGCCTACACCTGAGACACTATACTTCTCATCATTACCCATCGTTATGAGTATCTGGAGATCTTTCTCCTCCAAAGTACTGAACAAACTCTTATCACCGGTCATGTGGAAAGAAGCTCCACTGTCAAGAAACCAACCACTTCCCACCATGGATGAAACCATGCATGCGAAGAGTGTGAAATCCAAATCAAACTGTGAAGCAAGTGCCTCACCTTCATATCCTTCCCGGGATCCCTTCTTGGATTTCCTCCGTGGACAATTTGCAGCATAATGGCCCCCCTCATGACAACGAAAGCATCGCACTTTCGATTTTTCAACCTTCTTCCCATCATTGGAAGAAATGGATTCAGAAAGAGAAACCTTCTCCTTCCCCTTCTTTGCTTTGGTATCCAAAGCGCAATTTTCTTCATAAGATGCCTTTGATGAAGATCTGTCCCTGGTATTCTGCCTGATCTCCTCTTGCACAAGATCCGACCAAAGTCTCTCCCATCCTGGCAATTTCTCCTGACCATTGACAGAGTCTTGACAGGAATTCCAACTCTTCAGAAGACCAAGGAGAGCCAAGCTCACCAAGTCCTCATCATCGACAACCACCCCCACACTTCCCAGCTCATCTCGGCATTGGGTGAACTTCGTGAGATACCTGGGCATACTGTCTCCATTCTCACACTTAATGTTTCTGAGTTTATCCTTGAGTGCCAACTTCCTCTGGTCACTCTTGCTTTGGAATAAATCTGTCAACGCTTTCCACATCAAGTATGGAGAAGCCTTTCCATGCAGGCTGGACACAATGTGATCCTTCACGCAATCCAACAGAATCCTTCGACACTTTGCTGTCTTCTTTTGCCAAACCTCAACGTGAGCAGTATCAGTAGGCTTTGGGACCTCAACCTCTATGAACTCCTTCAGCCCATTGTCATCTACCACCACCTCCATACTGTCTTTCCATGCAATATAGTTCGAGCTACCTTCAAGAGCATACTCCAATCGCAATCCGTTGAAAGACATTTCAACTTTGACACCAAGAAAACACTGCTGCAAATTCGAATTCCACTAGCTCAAAACTCAACCGCTTCTGATCTAAAATTCGTGAGAAAAAAGTATTTCTCATACAGAGATTGACTGTATGGGCTTTTACCGGATATCTCACCTTCCAAAAGAAGGATGAATCCAGAGGCTACCTGGCCCGATTACAGACTCTGTCTGAAGAAATAAATTGTAATCACTTTCTGAATAATAGATCTGATGATCAACTCTGCTCTGATACCATGTAGAAATTTTGAATAATATAACACTTATTTACAGAGATTATCCTGATTATACACTATTTGCGGAATGCATGCATAATACATAACCTCCTCTACTATTGATCATCAATTTTCAGTATTTAGAAACAATCGCATGCGCACATTGAAGCATCAATCGCACATATCAACACAGTATATCACGGGGAAAGCATACAGCTGAAAACCCCCAACTATCTGTATATTATATTGATTAAGAACATGTAACAATACATAGTACAATACTCCTCACAAGTACTCAGTACTATCTCCACCTGTGACACACAAACTATCTCAGATATGAATCAATCACAGGTTCAAATCTCCTCCGCTGCTTGCCTACCTCCACTGCGCAATCCTGCATGAGAATGGATGAGTATGGCTGATCCAAAACTCAGCTTTTCTTGGCTGAACCACGCAATCCTCATTAGCAATACTCAATCCATTGATTGTGCAAATCTCATGCACAACTATAGTGACAATTGATAGCTGTCTTGCCCTTTCACTCACCTCTAACACTTGTCTCCACTGAACTGTCCATGCACTGAGTTAACTAATGTATTCTTTAGTTGATTTATGAGTTAATAATTAGTGAATTAATTAATAATTAATTCACATCACTCATCACTAGTGTATTATGCAATTAGACTAAATACAACTAGTTCAACCAAGTCAAACTGAACACAACTCCATCAACTCCTCAATCAACTCCACCAAACTCAACCACTTGAGTTCTAACTGAAGTCCATCATGCAATAGCTCAACTGACCCATAAGAAAAGCGTATTTCCTTCTGGCAGCTGCATGTGCCACATCCGTAGCTTGAACTGAAGTGCTCCAAGAGGATAAGATAATGTTTATAGTCCAAATATTATTAAGAGCTAATAATATTCGACTGTTCTATTTTTAGCCTGGCAGTCTAAAAATAGACTCCGCCCATATGTCTAAAAATATAAGTCCATCTATTTTTATCAACATGACCAATCATCCACAAATAGCATCCTGCAACTCATAGACCATGATCCATATGTCTAAAAATAGACATAGTCTAAAAATAGACTTTGCGCCAAAAATAGCCTACGGGCCCACTTATTGAAGGCGACTCCTTTCCACTAAGCTCCATCATCTTGTTGCATTTTCAACAAGCTGAGAGGGCCAAGACCCTGTAATTTCTATTTTATTGAATAAATTGATTAAGTGTGGCATGGTGTATTATTCCTGGTGTGAAATTCTCTTGAATCTGCTGATCGACATTCTGGACCCTAATTGGGTATTATTTCCATTTATGTGTTTATTGTTAATTACAATCAATTAGTGTTAAGGGTTAATACTGAGATTAGGCGCTAAATCTTATTAAGCACATTTATTAAAGATTCTGTATTAAACACGTGAATAGTATTGGAAAGTAGTAAGCGGTATCTCGCGCGCTTAAGAAATGGTAAATGGTATTGTCCCAAGTCGCGCGATTATCCTTAGTGGTTGACACGTAGCACAGGAAAACCATTTTTCTCACGCACTCAGTCGTGTAAGAAATCACGCGAGATTGTGAGTTAACTGTTGGATCGAACGAGACAGATCGACGGTGGAGATCGTCCAGACTAGTTGGCGCGTGATACGACGCAATATTTGTTGGATCTGAAGGAGCCAAATCAACGATGGAGATTGAAGCGCTCAGGGAGTAAGAAGTCAAAGTAGGACCGACGGTGATTGGTCAGACAAGCGGGACCCTCAGATTTATTACACGTATAAAATATGTTTAACGTGCAGATGATTGGTTTTTAAGTGAGCCATTAGTCTAATTGTAGACTACCACATCAATTTTGGTAACCATCCACATCATTTGGTATCAGATCCCAAGGATTAAGTCTACTACAGTAAACATGCCACCTAGGAGAGGAGCTGGCATAGGTTAGGGGAGACCTATAGCGAATGCAGTTCTGCTGGAAGAGATTCAAAACTTGTGCACAAGGATGGAGACAATGGAAACTGCTCAAAGGAGAGCACCTGATGAAGGAGATGCCAGTGCTGCAGAGGAATCTTCTGAGGAAGAAGAAGAGGATGAAAGTGAAGCTACCAAAGTACTCAAAATGTTGGCCAAAGCAAGTGGAAGACCAAAGGTGGAAATACCTTTGTATGACAACAATCTCAATGTAGATGAGTTGATGGACTTGATCAGTTCATTGGACAAGTATTTCGATTATGAGGAGGTTGATGACAAAAAGAAGGTGAAATTTGTAGTTACCAGATTGAAGGGTCATGTAGCTATCTGGTGGGATGAACTACAAACATCCAGAGCAAGAAAGGGGAAGTCCAAGATCAAACAATGGGATAAAATGGTGAGTAGATTGAAAGCTAAATTTATGCCAAAATATTATCAGTTAAATCTTTTCAGATAATTGCAAAATTTGAGACAAAAAGGAATGACTGTCAAAGAATATACAAAAGAATTTTATAAGCTGAGCATTAGAGCAGGACATGCATAGGATGACATAGAAAAGGTAGTCAAATACATCAATGGCTTGAGATATGACATATAGGATGAAATCAAATTGTTGAGTCTGAAGACAATTGAAGATTCCTATCAAGCAGCTTTGAAAGTAGAGGAGAAGATGTTGAGAAAACAAAATCATAGGAACAGAGGGAAAAGTTCAGCAAGAGTTAGAGGAACTACTAGATCAATATTTCAGCACCCTCAAGGTGAAGCAGGAGGTTCAAGTAGTAGGCCACCACAGAGAGGAGACTTTAGTAGAGGAAGATTCACACCCAGAGGAAGAGGTCGAGGAAGAGAAATTCGATGTTACACATGTGGGGAATGGGGACATGGATCATGGGACTGTCCTCGTAATAAAGAAACAAATCAGCGAAATGTGAATGTGGCTAAGGCAAAGGAGGAAAACCTCAAATTGCAAATAAGGAAGAATCACCTGAAGTAGGAGAATCTTTGTTATTGAAAAGGGTATTGCTTAAAGTAGAGAAAGAGACAAGAGAACTAGCTCAGAGAAAGAGTTTATTTAGGACTACATGCAAGTCCAAAGGAAAATGTTGTAAAGTGATAATTGACAGTGGAAGCACTAATAACCTTGTTTCTACAGAAATGGTGGACAAGTTAGGATTAGTGAAAATAGTACACCCTACTCCTTACAAAGTATCATGGCTGCAAAAAGGACATCAACTTATTGTGACAGAACAATGCAAAGTAGAAATCCAGATTGGTACTTATAAGGATGTGGTATTATGTGATGTAACGCCAATGGATGTATGCCATGTATTGCTGGGAAGACCTTGGAAGTTTGATCGGAAAATCATACATGATGGTAGAAAAAACACCTATACCTTGGAGAAGAATGGAGTGAAGCATACATTGCTACCATTAAAAGATGAAGAAGACAAAAGAACAACTGGAAATAGTGTTATGCTGATGAGTGGAAAGGAGCTATTGCAAGAAGTTGGAAAATGTGAAGAAATGCATTTTTCTGTCATAGGGAGACCTAAGGTAATTTTGACTTCTACAAACTTAGATGATTTACCTAAAGAAATCAAAACTCTATTGAATGATTTTTCTGGTATTATTGTGGATGAGTTGCCAAATGCATTGCCACCAATCAGGAGTATTAGTCATCACATTGACCTGATACCTGGAGCAAGTTTACCAAACAAAGAAGCGTACACAATGACTCCTCAGGAGAATTCAGAAGTTGGGAGACAAGTGCAAGAACTGATGGATAAGGGATTAATCAGAGGGAGTCTTAGTCCATGTGCTGTACCAATAGTACTCAGTCCAAAGAAAGGTGGTGAGTGGTGCATGTGCACAGACTCTAGAGACGTAAAAAAGATTACTGTCAGGTATAGATTTCCTTTACCACGCATGGATGATTTGATGGATTGTTTAAGTGGGTTAAAATATTTTACTAAGATAGACTTGAAGAGTGGATATCATCAAATAAGGATTAGAGAAGGAGATGAATGGAAGACTGCATTTAAAACAAACAGTGCACTGTATGAGTGGTTAGTGATGCCTTTTGAACACACTAATGCACCTAGTACATTCATGAGATTGATGAATGAAGTCTTGAAAGAATATGTAGGCAAGTTTGACATTATTTATCTTGATGATATTCTGGTTTTCAGTAGAAGCAAAGAAGAACATCTGGAGCATCTTAAGTTGGTTCTAAGAACTTTGCAGAAAGAGAAAATGTTGATAAATATTAAGAAATGTAGTTTCATGAAAGAAGAATTAATATATTTGGGATTTGTAGTTTCTAGAGAAGGTCTGAAAATGGATCCAAAGAAAGTCCAAGCAATTTGGAACTGGCCTATTCCAAGAAACATATTTGAGGTAAGAAGTTTTCATGGTCTTGCAAGTTTTTATAGAAAATTTATTAGAAGTTTTAGTCAGATTTGTGCACCAATTATTGAAACAATCAAAGAGACTAATCAACCATTCAAGTGGACAGAAGCAACAGACATAAATTTTAAATTTCTAAAGATGAAAATTACAGAAAAACTAGTTTTAGCTTTGCCTGATTTTGGAAAAGTGTTTCAAGTTGAAACTCATGCTAGTGGAGTTGCAATTGGAGCAGTTTTAAGTCAGGACAGAGACCAATATCATACTTTTGTGAGAAACTAAATGAAGCTAAGAGGAAATATTCTTCTTATGATAAAGAATTTTATGCTATTATGAAAGCTTTAAAAAAATGGAGACATTATTTGCTACCAGAGGAGTTTGTATTGTACTCTATGCATTGCACTTTATAAACAATCAACCAAAATTGAATCAAAAGCATGCCAAGTGGGTGGAATTTTTACAAAGTTTCACTTTTGTAATAAAACATACAAGTGGTAAGTTAAACAAAGTTGCTGATGCTTTAAGTAGGGTAAATTTCATTGTGCAAGAATTGGGATTTGAAGAAAAGGTTGATATGTTTAAAGATGATGCATAATTTAAAGATATTTATACAGTTGTACAAAATCCGCCATTTCATAATAGAAGCCAGTGGTTAGATTATCTCATTCAAGGAGGTTTACTGTTTAAGGTAACAAACTGTGCATTCCCAAAAAATATGTAGCTGAAATTTTCGCTAAATGGAGCCATGGTTTAGATAAACTTAATGAATTTTTATCACACATAAACAACCTTTCTCAACACATAAAATTCACTATTGAAATTGAAAAAGACAACCAACTCCCCTTCCTTGATGTCCTCCTTACCAAGAAAAATGGTAAACTTAGCCACCAGGTCTTCAGGAAGCAAACTCACACTGACAAATATCTCCATTCAAATTCCCACCACCATCCAAAGCAAAAAGTCGGTGTCATCAAAACCCTAGCTACCAGAGCTTCTAGAATCTCTGACCCTGAACATTTAGAGGAAGAACTTAACCATCTCTACAAGGTCTTTATAAACAATGGCTATCATAAAAACATTATTCAAAAAATAATTAAAAAATCCACATCCAAATCCCAAAAAAGAAAAACTCTTGAAAACCCTAGAATCTCCTTACCCTATATAAAAGGAACCACAGACAAAATTGCTAGAATTCTCACCAAACATAACATCATGATTGCCTTCACGCCCCCAAACACCATAAAAAACATGCTTGATTCTGCCAAAGACTTAATAGACCCAAAAAATCACAAAGGAGTATACTCGGTTCCCTGCTCTTGTGGAAAAGTATATATAGGTGAAACAGGGAGATCCTTTGGCATAAGGTTAAAAGAACACATTAGTGATATCACAAGAAACAGATCAGAAAAATCAGGCCTGGCAGAGCATGCATGTTCTTCCTCTCACTATATTTGTATGGAACAAGCAAAATTAATTCACAAAGAAGACCATTATTTAAAAAGAAGGGTGAAAGAAGCAATTGAAATTGAAAAATCCTCCAACAACATGAATAGAGATGACAGACTAAAATTAAGTAACACTTGGAAACCCTTATTTTTTTTTTTTTTCCTGAGTAAAGACTAATTCTATTAAAAAAGAGAAAATTATGTACAATGAGGTCGAAACCTCAGAGAGGGCAGAGGCCAGCCCTCAACCATATATTCTAAATCATACATATACTGTTGATTGCCTTTTCAGGATACAGACTTCAAAAACTTGAAATGTTAGACAATAACCCTCTGAAAATCCATTTTGTTCTGAGTCTAACTGTTACACTAAAAAATGTCACCATGGCTATTTACAGTTAGTATGGCTCTATCAACAGTCATGCTATCCTCCTGGGCAAGTCTTATGCCTCTGCTCTCCATGTCAAACTCCAAAAAGAGAGAAAGTCTTTGTAAATGTGTTTATCTCTGGGTACGCAGATTCTCTCGGCCTTACCTGCGTGTACGCACCTAATGTTCACAAAAACTGCGTACTTGTACGCTCTGTATGTAAAGGGGCAGGTGCGTACCCCTGTAAAGGTCAAAAGGCGTGAGTTTCATCTTTAAAAAGTTACTTGTGGTCATTTCTAGAGCATTCTAGAAGGTTGTTCGACGTGTATTGAGCGCCTACAGATGGTTCATGTACCCCTATGAAAGAGGAACTTATCCCATCAAGAGAGGAGCTATCCCATCCAAAGAGGGGATTATCCCATTGATGGTGGACCTGATTAACTTCCTCTTGAGCACTATAAATACAGGCATTGGGCTAGAAGGAGGAGAGGTTGAAAGCTAAACATTTCTAAGGGTAGATGCTGCTGGAATTAGGACTCCCATTTAGAAGCTTGTGAGGAGAGATTCCCATCCTTTCTTGTTTCATTTGGAAGTGGGTGAGCTTTGTCAAAGTAAAGGAGAACTCTTGATGGACCCTGGGAGGGACTTGCACAACACCAAGGCTCAGGTTGTAATTGTTCCTTTTGTTTCCTATTAATGCAAATGAGTCCATTCTTCTCAATAACTTGTTATTTATGAGTTGTTTCATGTACTCCTTGGTCTATATGTTAAATATGTTTTATTTTATGAGATTATCAAGTGCTATTTAATCGTTTGATTGTTAGTGAATACAGGTTTCGAAGTGAAGGAGGAGCTCATCCAGATCGGTGAGGCTGGACTACTACAATAGCGTTGGACTACAGGTAGGATCTAAACACTTGATTTCTTGTATGGTAAATGCATGTTTAGAGAAGGATTGCTCTTGTTTTTCTTGTTTGTCACTAGAGAGTCTTAGGCTCCTAGGGAGGTTGGTTGTGTCTGCACTATCGACTCTTTCCGCCTGACAAATTGGCGACTCCACTGGGGACTCCATTGATGTGAAAGTTTTTCCTTTGTATGCAACTTTGATCTGAGAAAAGTCATTTATTTTCTGGTTTTTGGCTGTGTGACTTTCTATTTGGGTGGGCTAGCTTAGGGTTAAATTAGATTTAGTCTTTCTTGGTTTTTCCAGTAGTACGCACCCTCTGAGTATTGCACAGTGCGTACCTGTACGCACTGTTTCTGTGTGCACAGAGCGGGCCCGCACATGTCTTAACAGGTTGCCTGTGTACCCTGCTAAAAATTAAGAAATTTCCGTTTTTTACATTTTTCCTCTTAGATTTTGCTTTTTCTTAGTTTTTACTGCCCAGATCCATTAGTCTCCTGTCAAATATCTTCACCTGAACTTGTTTCGATAGCATTGAGTGTTTTAGTGGATTTCATAGAAGTTTAAGCCCTAGGGTTTGATTTTTGAGTAGGTCCTGTAGTGACTTTGGCGGTAGAAGTTGTCAAGCCTTAGATCTCTCTGGTTTTGTCAGCCTTCTTAGGAGTCGGACCTGTCATAAAAGTCTACCTGTGAGAGCAACTTACCTTTGAGTTGTCTCTTTGGCGAATTTCGAAGTGCTTGTTGATTGAGTATTGAATTCCATTTTGCAAAAAGAACAAAAAGATTTGAGTTTTGTTTTGACTGGTTTTTGATTCTGCATTAGCTGGTCCTTGGCTTGATTGTGGTCAAGTAAAACAACCTAGAATCATCCTTGTAGGCTTTTGCCTCGTTAGGTTTGCTTTAGAGTAAATTTCTTTTTGATTTGCTTGTGAGTCAATTTTTCATAGATTTTATAGATTTTGAGATTGATTTTCGTTAAAATAGATTTATATGCTTTATTAAATAAAAAAAAATACAAAAACATCTCCTTTGAAAAGTTTTGTTTCAAGTAGCTTTTGGAGTATTTTGAAAGAGAAAGAATTTTTTGTGCACATAATGAGTGGTCATGTTTGTATGCTTGGAAAGATAAAGAGTTTTATTTCTTTGATTTTCGTTGCCAAGAGAATTGTTTTTATATAAATTTGCATTCTCTAAACTTTCTTAGCTAAGAATTTCATTGAAAAAGAAAAGTAGTGTAAATCATCCTAAGTGCATCTTTGTAGTGGTTTGAGTCGAGTCTACACACCATTGGTTTCATTTCCGCTACCTTTTGTCTTTAAAGAAAACCATAAGAATTAACGCTTAAAGTAAAATCAACATAGTAACTTTTTCTTTTACTAGGGCTCTGAAGCACCAATATAGATCAGGCTAGTGTCTTGGAGTAGGAGAGTAATTAACTCTCCAAGACAGCAAAACCAAACAAGTAGCTTATCTTGTGGTAGGATAAATCCAACTGTTGCATTTATACTCTGGGAAAGCTCCTCTTAAAGGAGAAGCACGAGCTCGTGTCCGAACTAGTGAGGGGATCAATCCTCCCTCGTTGGGAACGACGCCAGACACGCACGTATTACAAATGGTAAACCTCGGATTAACCATTGTCGAGGAGCTAGGGGTCACTTATCGGTAAACCTTGGATTATTGTCAAGGAGCCGGTAAGGGGATTGAGCTTGATACTCTGCCCTTGCGTGCTGTCGGAGTTTAGACTGTTCCCCCAGGTGTATTTGCCGCTGTTGGTAACCTTAGTGGCCATAATCTTAGGATTCTACCCAAGGTGACGGTGGAGGGAAGATCCCACTGTACCTGGAGTAGACGTCGGCTAGACTCACTTGGATTTTCCGGGGGGTTCACTTCACTCGAGACGGTTAAAGTGGAGGAACTTGTGCCGGTCTATTCATTAAGCAGGTTGTCGGGGTAACTGTTCCACCCTCCACTTCTGTACTGAATTTGGCGATGTTGGGTTTCATCTCCAACTAGTGTTTTCGGTCCGGAAGGCTACTGTTTGTGCATGGTTTGACGCCCTAGATTCTTTAGGCGTGTGATTCAAATTTGTTTGGTTCTTTAGCGACTTTAGGTGGTTTGATTTGAGATTTTACTTTGTTTTCATGTGTAGTAGTTAAAAGTTTTTAGCTGTGGCGGAATTACCGAGACAGTCCCGTAGACTTCGGGGCAAGTCACCTGAGATTGTTACCGGAACTGATTTGTTGAGGAAACTCCGTAGATCGCGGGGTGGACCTCCTGAAGACGTCCCGGGTCAGTACGAAGGATTGAAGGTCCTTGTAACTCCTCCTAGTGGCAGTAGAGTAGGTTCACCTGAAGAAGGAGAGTCTTCCTTGGTAGTCCATCCAGATTACCAAAGTCTAGAGACAGGTTATAATCCCGAAGCTGTTACAGTTTCTGAGCTTGCTGGTAGTTTTTCATCTACTAGTGATTTAGGTGAGGAACCTGAAATATCTGAGCCTGTTACTCCAACTTCTAGTGTTCCAGATTCACCAAGAGTAGAACGAGTTATCACCGAAAATCTTCCTACTGGTTTGATTGCTATTGAAGAACTTGCTCCAGAGGAAGAAATAGGCGTCTCTAACCTTGAAGATCAACTTAATATTGATCTAAGGGAGCGTGAATCTATCTTTTACAGTCCTCCTAGAAGTACTACTTGGTACCTTTCGTTAACTAACTATTTAGACAACTCAGGGTTAAGTTTTTCTCCACCTCGTACTCCTTTTCCACCTGGAGGTATTTATACTCCTGTAAATATGTCTGGTCAGTCGTCCGTGTTCACTCAATCTTCTGAATCTTTCTTACACGGCGGTCCTTCTGTTCCCACCGGGTATCAGTCACTTTCTGGTACCTTTGCGGGGGCATCTCCTCAACCCATTGATCATGGGTTATTAGCTGGAAACAATGGTAATAAACCGTTGGGTGTAGGGGACATTTACATGATGTCAGGATCAGTTCCCGTTTCTCAACCTCAAGGTGGCCAATTACCGCCTGGGGGGCAGCCTCAATTAACGCCTGGGGGGCAACCTCAAGGTACACAAATTGTGTCTGGGGGGCAACCTCAAGGCCAGTATGTACCTATGTTACAATACATGCCTCAAGGTCAACCCCAGCCTCAATATGTACCCCAGGGTCAACCTCAGTATCAATATTTACCTCAAGGGTATCAACCTCAAGGTTAAGGTCAACCCCAGTATCAGTATTTACCCCAAGGTTATCAACCTCAAGGTCAATACTCGAGTCAAGGTTATCAACCACCTCAGGGTCAGTCATATGTTCAAGGTATGGGAACTGTACCTTTCAGTTATCAATCCTATCCTCAATCCGGTTATGGATCCCAGTATCCTCAACCTGTTACGGGTCAATACCCCGGAATGATAGTGTGGAATCCATCACAAGGTCAACAGGTGTTGCAGCCAAGTATACAGTTGTTACCTCAAACCGGACAACCCGTAGTTTCTGGTTCACTCCAGCAACCGCAACCTGTCCAGTCAAATGTTCAAACTTCTGTAACTTCGGTAGTTACTCAGCTGCCAATTGCACCTAGTACTCCATCTCAAACGGCTGCTGCAACTACCGCAACATCTGCCGCACTTACTTCTGGAGTATCGACAACTCCTGTTTCTACTGTCTCTGTAACTACTCCTCAGACATCTTTACCCTTATCTTGATCTACGATTCAAACTACGGTTCAGATGCCTGTAGGTCAGCCTGGTATAAGTACGGTTGTCACTACTCAACCACAATTTGTTCATCAATCGTACCAAGGACAATACCAATATGGGCAAGCTGTCCAGCAGCCGGTTTACCAGTATCAACCGTATCCTGGGTACACTTATCAACAACCTCAACAACCCTAGTACGGTCCGGTTAATCCTGGTTTTCCAGGAGGATACAATATTCCGAATGCAATGTCTATTCCAAGTTATCCTGGATATCCTCCTCCTGGGGCTGGTTTCATGACTCAGAGTTTTAGGGATCCGAACCGGCAATTGCCGTTTATCGCAACTTTGGATTTACCAGACTTTTCGCGCCTAACGAACGATCCAATCAATTATCTTCCGTTTTGGCCGGCAATGCCAAATAAGTTGCCTAGTGATATACCCAAGTTTGAAGGTAAGTCTGGAGAGGACCCGTCGAATCATGTGATGACTTACCACCTCTGGTGTGCTTCAAATTCTATCTCGGATGATTCGATCCGCTTACGTCTTTTCCAGTGTACACTCATTGGTCTCGCGGCCAAGTGGTACATTGAGTTACCACGGGCCTCTTTTTACAATTTTATCCAGTTAGCTACCTCGTTCTTAACTCACTTTCAGTTGCCGGTCAGATACGATAACGGCACGGAGTTATTAACTTCACTAAAACAATCGACGTCCACGTATATTTCCGATCACATTCATGAGTGGAGACGTTGAAGAAGGTTAGTGAAAGTTTTTATTCCGGACCAAATCTTAGCTGAATGGTTTGTTAAATCATTATTACCGAAGATTACTGAAGATGTAGCTAAGGCCGGAGTAGTTACTGAGGAGCAAGTCATTGCTCAGGCGCAGTACCTTGACTTAGTTTATACTCAGTCAGGTACGTTACACGAGAAGATCCCAGATCTTCCAAAATCGAATCAAATCACTGCTGCTCCTTCGGGATCTCATGTCGCTGATGGTATGATTGGTACGGTGAACACAAAGAGCAAGAATAAGTCTTCCAAGAATTCTACTACTCCTATAATCACCTTGCCTGATTCCCCGACAGGAGAGTCTTCTTCTGAACTTTCCGCCGATATTCACGCTGTAGAGTCATCTACAGCCAAATCAAAAAACGGTGGAAAGAAGAAAGGAAAGAAGAAGGCTAAAGCAGACAAGGCTCCGAAGGAGAAAACAGAAAAGTCGGAAACCAATGACGAAAAGCGCAAACCTCGATATCCTTGTCTTATTTGTGAAGAGGATCATTTTACAAGAGATTTCCCTCATCGGGCCGAGGTTGTGAAAATAGTCAAAGGTTCTCCCACTCCTGCTGTGTTGAAAGATCCATTTCCAAAGCAGGAGAGTAAGATGATAGGTTCTTCCTCGACTACCAGTGAAGAACCCATTTTGATGATGTCTCATGTGAGGATTGCGACTCGGTCGCAAGATTATGGTAGTAAGAATCCTGTTGATGGTAAGGAAGCAGAATCTTCTCATTCTAATCCATCAATCTCAGCTCCTAGTTCCGATCCACTACAGATCGAAAAACCTAACCTGGACTTAGTAATGAAACCGCCCGCTAAGGGTGTACTTCGAAGGTCTGCTTTCAATCCACATGCGAGAGCGGCCCAGAATTACAACATTGTTGAGGACTTAGCTATTTCACCCTCAGCAATGTCAGCTTTAGAAGTGCTGCAATCATGCCCAACACAACGAAAATTACTTTTGTCGGCTATCGGAGCTGTTGATGTTCAGGACCAGAATCTGATAATCTTCGATCTAGAAAATAGTACACCGCGCCTACCCCATCAAATGGCTTTCCAGATTCCAGTGATAGTCAAAAATAGGCCTATTCATCGGACTGTAATTGATGAGGGAGCTTCCACGTGTATTATGTCGATTTAGTGTTGGAGATCGCTTGGTTCTCCTTCGCTGAACCAATCCCCGACCATCCTTAAGGCCTTTGATGGCCGTGGGTTCCGTCCGTTTGGTATTCTACAGGAATTGCCTATAGGGGTAGAAGGTAAAACCGTTAGTCTGGATGTGGAGGTGGTTGATGCCCCTCTAGACTACAACCTTCTTTTGGGTCGAAGTTGGTCATATGCTATGACAACGGTCGTTTCATCGGTCTTCAGAGTAATAAAATTTCCACATAACGGCAAGATCGTGACAATTGATCAGCTGACATACTTTTCATCCGACCCAGCCTCTTCAGAGAGTATCTAGCATGTCGGTAAGACGACAATCCCTTATAGGGATGTTGGCGTAGGTTTAGTTAAAGATTCCGGTTTACTGGGAACTTTTCCTTTCCCTCCAATCAACGCAGACCCTTCATTTGCATCAATTCATATGATTACATCAGACACCATTATTTACGACGATCCTTGGATTGTCCCATCTGAATTTGAGATAGACTCATTCGGTGATGCTATGCCTTTGAGTCCATATGAAATTGCTTATGAAGCCGTCGTGTCTTTTACCGACTCGCGTTCAACCCAAATCGACCAAATGAATGTGGTCAGTGAGGAATCACTTTTCACATCAACCTCAGAACGGATAGCGTTTCTCGAAGTCGTGTCATTTGACGAGCGACTTCGCGAAATCCTAAGTGTAGACGATCTACCATGGGAAGATCTCCATCATAGATCTTCGTTTTTACCTGAGGGTGATGCTTTTGAAAATGATTTTTCATCTATTTTTACCGCTGAATATGTCAAAGACGCTCAGAATCCAACGAAACATCCTGATTCAGAGTTGAATTTAGGGAATATTTCTCGCACTATTCCCATTGACATTTCAGTGAAGCCCGGAATTGAGGAAAACATTCATATAGGTGCCTCATGTACAGAAGATGAAATTCAAACTTACAAGGCCCTATTCCAAGAATTTCGCGATGTGTTTGCCTGGTCTTACGAGGAAATGCCAGGAATCGATCCTGCCATTGTTGTTCATGAAATAAAGACCTACCCGGACGCTAAACTCGTCCGGCAATGGTTGCGTCAGATTCACCCTCGAAAAGTAGCTGCGATTAAAGCAGAAGTCGAAAAGCTGTTGAAAGCAGGTTTCATTTATCCAATCCCGTTAACGGATTGGGTATCGAATATTGTTTCGGTTAACAAGAAACAAGGAACAATAAGAATCTGTATCGACTATAGGGATATAAATCGAGCTTGTCCAAAAGACAACTATCCTACGCCCTATATCGATCAAATAATTGATGATTGTGCCGGAAGTGAAATGTTTTCCTTTATGGATGGTTTTTCGGGCTATAATCAAATCAATATTCTACCTGCTGATCAACCAAAAACGGCATTCATTTGTCCATGGGGGACATTTGCTTACTGCAAATTACCTTTTGGGCTTAAGAATGCCGGAGCCACTTTTCAACGAGCGATGTCTTATGCATTTCATGACATCAAGCACATTGTGCAACCGTACCTCGATGATTTGCCTGCTCATTCTTTACATCGAGCTGATCACCTTGTCCACTTACGAGCAATCTTTATGAGGTGTAGGCATTATCGTATTCGGTTGAATCCGCACAAGTGTGTATTCTGTATAGAAGCGGGTCGATTGCTGGGATTTGTTGTTTCAAAAGCCGGCATTCGCGTCGATCCCTCGAAGGTCGAAGCTATCATCAAATTTCCTCCTCCTTCGAGTTTGCGCCAACTCCAAAGTTTGCAAGGGAAAGCAAACTTTTTACGCCGATTCATTCCAAACTACGCCGAGGTCACTAAGGGTTTTACACGGTTGTTGAAACAGAACGCTCAATTCTTTTGGGACGAGATTGCCCAACAATCTTTTGATGCACTTAAGCACGCGTTGACCCATGCACCGTTGTTGCATCCTCCCAACTACAACCAGGACTACTTCTTATACCTCGCAGCTTCGCATTCCACTATTGGAATGGTGTTAGTCCAAGAAGATGAATTCGGAACGGAACATGTGATATATTATCTTAGTAGGACATTAAACCCCACTGAGCTAAAATATTCGCATGTGGAGAAATTGGCCCTGGCAGCCGTTCAAGCTGTCCAGCATTTTCGTCACTACATTCTTCTCCGTAAAACTACAGTTATTTCGGATTGCAACCCTATGATTTATATTTTGACTAAACAACTGCTAGGGGGCAAGTACTCTAAATGGATCGTTATCCTGCAAGAGTTCGACTTGGAGTTCGAGAAGTCCAAGTCTAAGAAATCCTTAGTTTTTGCGGAATTGATGTGTGATTTCCCGCGTGCTGACACAGAAACTGTGGCAGAGGAGCCCATTGCGGACGAATCTTTGTTTCTTATCAGTACTTTAGATCCATGGTATGGGGATATAATCATCTATCTCCAAACCCAAACCTTTCGGCTTGAAGCTTCAAAGTCGGAGCGTCGAAAAATTTGGTTTCAATCCCAGCAATACAGAATTATTGGAGATACACTTTATCGCCGGGGGGCAGACTTGGTTTTTCGACGTTGTTTAACTCACGAAGAGGCTGAGAGGGTTTTGAATGATTGTCACTCTGGAGCGTGTGGCGGTCATATGTCTGGGTATGCCACAGCTCAGAAGGTGTTGCGTGCTGGCTATTTCTGGCCGTCCATGTTTAAAGATTGTATCATTGCGGTCCGAAAATGCCACAACTGTCAAGTGTTTGATCGCAAGATGCGCGCACCACCTGCTCCTCTCCATCCTATAATTGCCGTTGGTCCTTTCGCCAAATGGGGTATCGATTTTATTACTTGTAACCCTCACTCGACCGGGGGGCATGCGTATATCATCCTCGCGGTTGATTATTTTACTAAATGGGCCGAGGCGATGCCTACATTCGACGCAAGTGGCAAAACAGCTGCAGTTTTCGTATTCAATCACATTATAACTAGGTTTGGTGTCCCGCAAGCGATCATCACTAACCATGGGAGCCATTTTCGAAACATCATGATGACTGAGCTTACAAGCCAGCTTGGTTTGCGCCACGATAGCTCTACTCCTTATTATCCGCAATACAACGGTTTGGTTGAGTCTATCAACAAAGTTCTGGTTATCATGATCCGACGAATCATTGGTATTCATCGGTCGAATTGGCACAACATGTTATTTTCAGCGCTATGGGCATACCGAACTTCAGTGAAAACTTCAACAGGGTTCACTCCTTTCCAGCTAGTTTATGGCTTGGAAGCTGTGTTACCCATTAAATGCGAAATCCCATCACTTCAAATGGCTGTCGAATTACTCCCAGCTACTTCCGAAGAGGAGAAACGTTTATTATACTTAGCTCAATTAGATGAGACTTGACGTGACGCTGCATTGGCAATCGAGACTCACGCGAAGCGAATGAAAGCTCAGTATGATAGAAATGTGACCCCTCGAAGTTTTTCGGAGGGAGACCTAGTGCTATTATATGATCAAGCTAACGATAAGCTAGGTGCTGGAAAATTCGTTCCTATGTGGCATGGACCCTACATTGTAAAGCGAAAGCTAGCAAAAGGGGCCTATGAGCTGGTAGATTTTGATGGGGACTCTTTGGGTAAACCCAGAAATGGACTTTACCTAAAGAGGTATTATGCTTAAATGATGGGTATGGAGAATTTTTAGTTAGGTTAGGTTTTCTTTCTAGCTAGTATGTTTGTTAGTTTAGATAGTGTGCTTAGCTTAGAAAGTGTGTTTTTCGTCGTTATTCTGGCTTATCTTGGTTTTACTCTTGATATTGCAGATGTCGACGCCTCTCCAAACGTACATTGGATTTGCCGATGGTGCTTGTCGTAGTACACAGAATATCTCTTCCGCAGCTTGGGTTATCTATTCGCCCTCTGAAGAGTTAGTTTCTATGCATGGGGTGAGCCTCGGTCAAACAACGAACAACATTGCAGAATACAGTGCAGTGGTTGAATTATTGTCTGAATCTATTTCATTTGGAATTTGACGTTTGATAGTGAGGTTAGATTCTGAACTCGTTGTATTACAGCTTAATAGAGTATATGTCATTAGAAATCCTATGTTATTAAGGTTGTTTTTGAGAGTGCGTCTCTTGGAACGTGAATTTGATTACATTGAATATCAGCATATTCCAAGGTCTTTAAATACATTAGCAGATGCAATTGCTTCTCGAATGTTGGACAGACATTTGCGATAATCATGCAAGTAAATTTAAAAACATTTCATCACATATGTTAAACAAGATAAGCCGGTAATAATGATATATATATATAGATAGGAGTGTGTCAAAAATATACATCGTCTTCGATCATAGGTTGAAAAGCACCTTATGATCGGCAAAAATGATAAGTACAAAAAACCAAAAATGTCATATGTGTCTACAAAAGTGACTAGCCAATCACTGATGGTGCTCTCTATACGAGACCACTTCCCGCGCTACCCTACACAGGAACCTCCTGAAAGGTCCTGGGACTGCGACCACATAGCGCTGAAGTCGAATAGGAATGTCATCTATGGTGGTCTCTGGTATACCCACCGTCAGACGCTCTAGATCTTGTTCCAACTCGGCTAAGGTCTCTGCGGCCGCATCCTGTGGGGCTGGTGCTGGTACAACTGGTACTCTTCTCTCAAAAGCCCGGAGATTGGTCAGACACCGTGGACCTACATCTGCATTTTGGAAATTTGCCACTGTCAGTTTTGAGACGATAAAAAAAAATAAAAATAAAAAAAATAATAATTTAAAAACTTGTGAAAAATGAAGTACCTCTGTCATCCCACTGTTCTCCCTGTGGAAGAACCATGTCCGGATCATTCCGAAAATCCATTCCGGCATAGGGAAAATCCTGAATAGCAAAGACCTGGCCCTCTAGCCAGTGAAAGTAACCATAAAAAAATCGAACAACTGTCGCGCCCTCATCAGGATGCCGGGCCATTACCGCAACCCATCTTGTCAACTTAGGCTCCCGAGGAGCCCCAACTGGAACAGTAAGATGCTGGGGGATCAGCATTGGAACTCTCTCTAGGGCAAAGCTCACAACTAAAGGCCCATATCCAAAGGTCTTCAGTTGTCCGTTCTTTGCCCTGGTTAGTTGGCCCTTCATATTGGCCAACACAGCATTGCACCAGTTGAAAATGGTGCCTCGGTAGCAATCTATCGCCATCCGCATTTGGGACCCGGTGGCAATGTGCAAGGCGGCTGCGCCGCAGAGTCTGGTAACAGTAAAGGCTATCACCATAAGTTCGGGCAGGGATATGTACTTGATTTCTATCCTTTCTCCTGATTTTGATTGTTGCACCACTCTAGCCAGAGGCTAGCAAGGGATTGGCCACCCGGCCTAGTCCCGGACAGAGTCAGTTGCTTACCCCTATTAGGCAAGCCAGAGAGAAAATATATGTCGGAGGGCTCTATCTCGAGCTGGTTCTCTCCGATGTAGAAGCATTGATCCTGAATGTTCCACCTTTCAACCAACCACTCAAGAAATGGCACCTGGCCCCTCATGCCAGGTATGGCCCAGTATTTGTACAGACCGCATAATTTTAACGCATCAATAGAAGGTTGATGACCAATTGCGGCCAAATCAACGTCTTCGTGTTCTCTTTCTCTCCAATCTAGCATGGTGAGTGCCCTACACACCAAAAAGCAATGATTAGAATTCATGGAACAAAATTTGAATGGTTAAATTTGGGGTTTGGGGTTTGAAAATCCGCCTTTCGCGGGGTACGCACCCCGCGTTCAGAATACAGAGCGACGGTACGCAGCTGTTCTGAAGGTGGACTGCGTACTCCGACCATTTTCCTATATAGGAAAAAGTCGGGGTACGCAGGTCACCCATGGGGCACCTGCGCACCCCGAAAAGCGGACCCTAAAACCTAAAACCCCCTAAAAAATCAAACTAGAACTTGAAATGAAATTCTAAACGAATGAAATTGAAGAGGAGGATGTTGTGGAATACCTGAAAGAGACGGCGCTCGATTCTGACGGTCGGATTCTCCGCAATGTCCACGGGAAGTTTCTTTGCCAAATGCCCTTTTCTCAACCTCAACAGTAAAATGGTAAAAATGACATGGTAAAAAGTCTTTTTATAGGTTTTTTGGATGAATGAATGCTAAGTTTGTTTATTTTTCACCATGGAAAGATGTTTTTCAATGTATTTTTGCCTATCTTAAACAGGTATGAGTAATGTGTTGTTTTTGTGCAGGACAAAAGGATTTAGAGGGAAAATTGTCATTTTTCACGAACCAAAACATCAGAGTCATCTTTTAAGCCCTTTTCTGACTCTTAAAAATATGAAAAGATTGTCGAGCGTTTCTTTTACACTCGTTAAAACGGAATTAGAAGACGGTCCCCTTATAGCCCTTTTCTAACCGTAAAAACAGGAAAAGATTGCCGGGTTTTTGTCGTTTCAAAATCGATACTGGAAATAAAACAACGTGTCCTTGATCGCTTTTTACTTTTCTGGTCAGTGGCACTAATCATGAAAGTACTCCTTGGTCGCAAGATCAAGCGGTTCTCCCAGGTATTATTTTATACTTTTTCGGGCTTGGGGGACACAAATTTACGAAAAAGTTCAACCTGGAGTCTTCTTAAGTTTTTCAGACTCTCTAAAATTGAAAAACGCCGAGTTTCTCCTATACTGGGCTCGTTAAAATTTCATAGTAAAGGGCCTGTTCAATTACAAACAGGAGCGAACCACTCCTTCCTAGGGTTCGAATCAAAACTAGGTTGGACTCATCCGAAGGATGAGCTTATAATCAAGCATATGTTATCCTCCTCAAGCTTGTAAAAAATAAAGAGGTACTTTCCAGAAATGGTGGGGGAAAAGAGAGAAGAATGAGCCTATTTGTTATCCTTTGTCTCAGAAGAAACCTTATTACCACTCTTGAACACGACACTTATTATTCACCTGGGTTGGGAAATCCTTTGCCTCACAGTTGATCAAACCACATTGAAAGTCTTCAGCCGGGTTCCGGGGATTAACTTTGAGTCATTCGTTACCAAGCCATCTGTTGTGTCGTTATGTGTTCAAGAGGTCTGCAAACAAAACTTTCATCTGCAAAATACTTGTCATCCATTTTGACCATCCCTGAGTCAGTCCTTACAGCAACATTTTCTCCGACTTGAACTATGATTTCGTGTTGTGGGCTTGCCTGCAACGGGTCGCTTTCTATCGACATCAGCACATTATCTAGAGAGATGAATTAGAAATCGTCAGTACCTTGAAGTCTGCATGCATCAATGGCAGGTTTCTCGCCTTTGACGTCAGTTTACATCATTGACTTTCGATCGAAGGATTCCGTGAAATGTTCGACATCAACTCATTCATTCACATCTCATGGATTGTACTGGGTACTTTGAGAACCATTGACATTACTGGTGGTCTCTCTCACACTTGTTAACAGTTTACATCATCGACTGGTAATCAAGTGGTTTCTACCATATTCGACATCAACTCATTTATTCGCATGGCTAGAATCGTACCAATTCGGGAAGTAGAAATGAAGACCCTGGATCTAGTTCCCACCATCCAGGCTGCGAGGAGTTTTGTATTCATTATATAGTAGACCAATTATAAACAGACGGCTGCGTCCATACTGTGTCTACGCAAGTCTATGATTATGATGTACTGCAAGATCATTCCTATATCAGAGTAGTTAGTCTGTTAGTTAAAGTTTTGATCTGAGGATGGGAATGCCTACCTCAGTGATGATATAATCTTATACATGTATTTTGTGTTGAAAATTGTAGGTTCTGACCAGGCTCTCCACGAGATAATCCTTGAAATGATAAAGCGCTTCACCCTTCCTAGATAATACAAAACCCTAATCTACTACAGGCTTCGCACTTTAGGGGGAAATCTGTTACACTAAAAAATGTCACCATGGCTATTTACAGTTAGTATGGCTCTATCAACAGTCATGCTATCCTCCTGGGCAAGTCTTATGCCTCTGCTTTCCATGTCAAACTCCAAAAAGAGAGAAAGTCTTTGTAAATGTGTTTATCTCTGGGTACGCAGATTCTCTCAGCCTTACCTGCGTGTACGCACCTAATGTTCACAAAAACTGCGTACTTGTACGCTCTGTATGTAAAGGGGCAGGTGCGTACCCCTGTAAAGGTCAAAAGGCGCGAGTTTCATCTTTAAAAAGTTACTTGTGGTCATTTCTAGAGCATTCTAGAAGGTTGTTCGACGTGTATTGAGCGCCTACAGATGGTTCATGTACCCCTATGAAAGAGGAACTTATCCCATCAAGAGAGGAGCTATCCCATCCAAAGAGGGGATTATCCCATTGATGGTGGACCTGATTAACTTCCTCTTGAGCACTATAAATACAGGCATTGGGCCAGAAGGAGGAGAGGTTGAAAGCTAAACATTTCTAAGGGTAGATGCTGCTGGAATTAGGACTCCCATTTAGAAGCTTGTGAGGAGAGATTCCCATCCTTTCTTGTTTCATTTGGAAGTGGGTGAGCTTTGTCAAAGTAAAGGAGAACTCTTGATGGACCCTGGGAGGGACTTGCACAACACCAAGGCTCAGGTTGTAATTGTTCCTTTTGTTTCCTATTAATGCAAATGAGTCCATTCTTCTCAATAACTTGTTATTTATGAGTTGTTTCATGTACTCCTTGGTCTATATGTTAAATATGTTTTATTTTATGAGATTATCAAGTGCTATTTAATCGTTTGATTGTTAGTGAATGCAGGTTTCGAAGTGAAGGAGGAGCTCATCCGGATCGGCGAGGCTGGACTACTACAATAGCGTTGGACTACAGGTAGGATCTAAACACTTGATTTCTTGTATGTTAAATGCATGTTTAGAGAAGGATTGCTCTTGTTTGTCTTGTTTGTCACTAGAGAGTCTTAGGCTCTTAGGGAGGTTGGTTGTGTCCGCACTATCGACTCTTTCCGCCTGACACTAACACCTTCTGAAAAAAGCATACAAAGACGTTGCCGGTAAACAAACTGACATTCTCGTCTTGGACAAAAGAGACAAAACATAACCAGCCAAACTCAGCCTAATTGCTGTATATTGAGAGCATGTTGGCTCACACCAAAAACAAACAGGATTTGAGACCATATTCGTATGCAGAGACCCAAAAAAACTAAGACCCATGAACATAGACCCAGGAAACATAGACAGATTGCAGAAAGGCGAGCAGAGCGAAGACAGAGGTACCATCCGTCGGTGAGAAATCAGCCTTAATCATCCTGATGCGGAAAATCGGTCACGTCCTTGTCCACCCGGCTAGACGAAGCCACCCAGGTAACAAAACCACTGTCTTCAATCCCTTCTGGAGGAGTGACCAAGTTGAGGATGCCGCTTTCATGATGAACCGGTTCGCAGCCAAGGATTTCGTGCTGATCAGAGTTAGCTTGATGCGTAGAAACTTCAGGCACCGGGCAATCTTCCTGCATATTGTCTGCATTTGACATCACTCTTGCCATTTCCCCCTGAACGATGCTGTCTTCCTGGGAATGAGAGGAGGAGGAATGGGCAGAGCTTTTAGGATTATCCTCTTCCTCAGCAAGAATAACCGTGATACTGGCAGTCAAAACTGGTCTGTTGAGCCTGCTCTGGAAGGTGAACCGGGAAGTTTGGAATGAATTATGCGGAAGAGGATGAGCATATCCAGAGGGTGGTGAGGAAGGAGAGGCCGAAGCAATGGGAATAACATTCTGGGGCAAGGAACTAGAGGCTCTGCCTCTATTGGCGCTGGAACCTCCTCGGCGGGAGACCCCTCTGCGACGAGGCATCTTCAGATTGACACAGCGGCGGAGAAAAGGGGAGTGGCAGAGCTGATGGGAGAGAGAGTGGGAACAGAGGAACCCGGCCGAGCCTACAACCCAGGCGTGCTTCCAAGCTATCTGAGTGAGGCAGGGATGCGGAAATACAAGCTGGTGGAGGAAAAAAGAACCAGAAGCAATGGGATGAACCATAAACCGTTCCATGTATAAAGCATTGAGCTTGAGCTCTCGTTCCATGCGCTCATTAATGGCTAACTGAGCGACCATCATTCCACTTATCCTCCAAATAAATTCGCATACCATGAGATCTACTTTCTGAGTCCTCCAGTCAGGTGCGAGGCCAGGTGCCTTAATTATCCAAGACCTCATAAATGTGTCGTGTTGTCACCCGCATCCGGGTGAGTTTCATGCTCCTGAAGCATATCATCCTTGACTATATTCTGGAATTCAGAGAGTTGGGCTTCGGTGGCTATGCTGGATAATGAGCCTGCATAGAGATCTACCCCCATTTCCACTCCGATATTAGCAAGAAAATCTGCAAGCTTATTTCCCTCCCGCTTGGTATGCTTGAAAGAGATTGCTTGATGTTGTGATAGCCATCTGTCTATTAGCTCAAGTCTGTGAGCCATCCTCCAGCTGTTGCTGACCTTATGTATAGGGGATCCCTGCATTAGTTTTGTGACCATATTTATGATAATTTGCGAGTCCCCTTCTATGATGAGTGGAAAGAAACTGTTGTCCTGAGCCAGGGTTAAACCTTGCCATAGTCCTTCCAATTCTGCTGAGTTGTTAGTATCCCAGCCTATTGAGCCGAGAAAGATGAGTTGAGGAGTGCCAAGATGATCCCTGAAGACTCCCCCATAACCTGCTTTTCTGGGATTGCCTTTTGAAGCTCCATCGAAGTTGAGCTGATACATGTTGCTGGGCGGCGGAGTCCATTGTGCAGTCTTTTGTTGCTTCTTGGTAGGATTGTTTTTAGGGGTAGGCTGTTGATTTAGATGTATTTTCCAATTGTCCCAGACAGATTGTTCCTGCTGAGCTGAAGGAAAATCTTCTGGGGACCAGACTTTAATAGATAAAGACTCCTTGATGTTCTGATGAACTTTGGTCCATATCTGCTCGATTGACATGGATTGATCCTTAAAAATTCTTCTGTTGCGCTCCTTCCAGATATTCCACATCAGTAGACCAGGAATCAGCTGCCAAAGAGTGTTGAGGAGCTTGCTTTGATAGGGCTTGTGACTCCAATTGCGAATAGTTGCTCTGATATCCCCTTGCACTCTACCTTCTTTTTGGCAGCGGAAGGTAACCTTTTCCCACAGCTTCCGTCCTAAATGACAGGTTTGCATTAGATGTATGGCTGATTCTTCTTCTTGCTTGCAATTGAGACAAATAGATGGGCCAGAGAAGCTCCTTTTTCTAAGGTTATCCCAGGTAAGAATTTTATTGTGACATAGAAGCCTTTTTCCAAAAACCAAAATTTGTCCCACTGAACAGAGGAGGTCTTCCTGACACTTCTTGACTTCTCATAGTGACTAAGGATCCTTCTTCTAGTTGTTCGGCTGATATGAAGAAGCCTGCTCTGATACCAATTGTTGGAAGTATTGGGGGGGGGAGTGGGGGTGTGGTTGAATCAATATTTCTTTTCAATTTTTATTTTTATGAGTTAAATCATTTATATTTAGACCACAAAAATGAACATCAGAAATAAATGCTTTTATTAATATAATATTTACAATAAATCAAGTACAATGTATATAGGGCTTCAACCAGTTGCCAAGCACCAACTTGGACTTTGTGAGGCTCCAACCTCCAGGGCACCAACCCTGTCTTGTCAAGCCACCAACCTTGGATTTAGGAGCACCAACTCCAAGGACACCAATCCTACCAATTCTGAGGCACCAACCCCAAGGGCTCCAACCCTCTGTTGTATATTGTCTAGATATTTTTGGTAGTTATTCTCTGCTCCCAACCCTGCTAGACCTACGACTTACTTCTGTCCTCATGTTTGACCTACGACTTTCTCTGTTTTTTTTTTCCAGTTCACTTCTTGTGAACCTTTTCTTGTTCTCTGTTATAGATGCCTGATATGCCTGACCTTTGGCTTCCTTTTTTGCTCGCTTGATCTTCGGCTTCCTCTACGCTTGCTTGAACTTTTGGCTTCTCGACCTTTGAATTCTCGAGCTTCGGTTTCCTCTGTCTCTTCGAGTCCACCAATACTCAATAGACACGTTCATTTGGAAAAGAGGCTGACTTATGATGTCGCATATTAAAATTATATCAAAGAGTCCCTTTCATCCATAGACTTAATTATTCATGGAAATCGCATCACAAGAGAGGTTATATCCACATTGGATATCCCACGTGCCACATCATTATTTTAATGGCAATCACAACTTCCGGAGGTCTTTTACCAGTCATGCCCTTAACATACTCTGTCCTCCGATATCAACATCATCAATCTTCACATATCAACATAGTTAAAAAACATATAATGGGTGGTCCCACCTGCCACATCATCACCTTAATTGCAATTGGTGGTTTACCATTGTTACATTTCTTCCAGACTTGTGATATGCGATGGATGCGATATTCCAATAAGCTTCTTTTGATACCTTAATCAGGTCCACAACTTTATCGCAGACGACAGTTTTAACATGTCATCCCTTTTTAACTTTGCGATTCAATGGATGCGATATTACATTAAGTTTTGTCATAGTGGTGTAGTCGAGTCCATCATAATATCACAATCGTAGTTTTTACTATGACATCCATTTGTGAATTGCGATATGATAGTTCTGACATAGCAGAGGCGATATTACAATAGGGAGTGTTATAATGGCGCAATTGGGTCCGTAATAATATCGCGATCGGAGGTTTTAATGTGACAAGGCTTTAAACACTTACGGTATGGCGGATGCGATATTTATTTAAGATGTATTATAATGATGCAACAGGTCCACAATTTTATCTCAATCGACAGTTTGCGGGACTTCGTCTGGCACATGGATTAAAAACCATTCTTAACCCCCGCAGTTGATCGTGGTCTAAGGGTTGACTTTGAGATCGACGATTAGGATTGAGTGCGAGACTTCAACCACAATCAAGGAAGTTTGTACTTTCCTACCCCCTCTCTTCCGATATGTTAACTCCTCTGATACTCTGCAATACTCCTCTAATATGTTAACTCCTCTTTGTTAACACTGTTTATGCACCTCTGCCGATGTGTTCCTATTTTCTTATCGTGGCTTCCAATGACCTCTTCTGATAGCTCTTCTTTGACTGCTCCTGTTCTTTTCACGGATCTGCTCTGCTTCTCCTTGGCTTCATATCATCATTTAGTATCCTAGATTATTGCCATATTGACATCAATGACAATCTAGATCAACACGTGGAATATAAATAGTCATGTAAGTTGAAAAGTCGTAGGAATTCAAACAGTCATGAGGGTAGTGAAAGAGTCACAAGGAAGGGGAAGCATCACCCCTTGGTTATGTTAGAGCCTAGATTGACCTCAGGCTGAAGAACGACAATCCTAGGATAACCACAAACCAAGCTTAACCTGGTAGCTAGCCCTAACAGGTCAGGAGAGGGCTCTCTCCTTGCAAATCTCAGTCAAAATGACTGGATAAGATATGGATTTTAGGCTAGGTATAGTAGCTCTAGGGTTTTTGATTGATTTTGTTGGTTTTGTTGCTGGATCAAATGAAGCCATGCAGTTTTGGGTCCGAGAAATTAAGTCAGGATGCACGGTGTTCTATGGGGCAAGTAGGCAGGTGTTTTGGCACTTGAAATTGACTGAGATGATAGGTATAAGACTAGTGAGAAGATGAGGAGGGCAGGCAAAGATCATGTATCCTTCTCAAACAGTAGAAAACATATAAAACTGAATGGCTTCCCAAGGCAGAGCACTGTAAATAATGAATTCTACCTATCTATCTTGATATCATTAAGCTAGAAGCAATGAATTAGATTGTGGCACACATAAAACATGAGAAAAACTGATAACAAAAGAAGAAACTATGCAAAAGCACCATACCACAAGTATCCCATAAAAATAGCTGCAAATCCTGGTTTATTTCCTTACCAAACTGTTGATAAAGGTGTACAATGTAGTTCAGAGCATCCAAGAGAGTCCAACCTTTGCTAATGACAAAAAAAAACATAATATAGACATCAAACCACCTATGCTAGCCATCAGGGATCGAAACCAAGAGAAAAGGTGTTGTTACAACCATTTCCAAACAAGGACCAGGAATATAGGCAGTGGAACAACTTGCCTCTATAAACATGGAAACTAATTCATTGACCCCAAAACCACCTCAAACTAATGAATCTACCCTCTAAGATCATTTCATTATTACATTTACATGCCAAGTCATTAATTACAATCATAAAATCATCCATGAGGAGAGAGAAAGTCAACTTGCAGTGAGAATAGGCGAAAATTGGATTTTCTAGCAAACTAGTCAAAAGCGCAGCGCCATGAGCCAAAAGCGCAATGCCGCTTTCCACCCACTTTTGGAGGCCTTCCTCTTAACAAAATTTATCCCAAGATGGCTCATTATAAAGGTCTTCCTATCTAGTCTCTGGAACAACTTGAATTTTTTTATTTGGAGGTCATTTGCCCCGTCAAAACTGAAATCTCCTAAGGCTGCTTCTGTGTGTCCAAAATGAGGCAGAGAGGTCATTTTTTGGTAGTTTTTGGACCTTTTGGTGACCTAGTTTTGCTCCAAAAATTCTGAAATTTTCAGGGATGAATGCTCTCATCATGTTGAATCCAAATATATAAGCTTTTCCTCCAACAAGTTCTCCAGGGAAAAGTCGTCGCTGCGCTTCTAGGCCAATTTCCTGTGTTGATCAGCTGCTTTGATGGGATAATGAGGCTTCAACGAGTATCTTCAACTTATCTTGCTCCTTTTTGCTCTTTAAAGCCTTCCTCAACCTAGCTTTAAGTTTCCTGATCCTTATGTTACAGATTTTGTTGCGGGTCAAGTAATGGTAGGCCATGTGGCAAAGCATCTTCTTATCCCTGTTGGCCTTGTCAATGAGCCCCTCAAGGTGTATGTTGACCCTTTCAAGCCAAGTTTCCCTATCATTCTCAATCTCTTGTTCAATTGAAGTCAACTTGACATTAGCCTCCTTGGCCTTTTGCCTATTTTCTTTGATCATTTGCAGCTCCATGAGGATTTGCTTGTCGCTCAATTGTTTGTTTTCCTGCTCTAAATATTTGATGATGAACTTAGCTCTCTCTAAGTTATCTGACAAGGCTTGTATTTCAGCTTCTTGTTCCTTTATGATCATGTCTTTGATAGTCTTCGGATCCTAAGTTTCCAAGTCAATAATGTCAACTCCATGATGAGTGAAGTGCTGTTGTGGCTCCTCATGCTCAACAAGATCAAAATCTCTTTCCTACTCATCACTAAGATCCTCTTCTTGCACCTTTTTCTTGCCCTTACTTTTGCCCTTGCTTTGTTGCTCAACCTGTACCTGTTTTGCTGAAGAAGAAGGCAAAGCCCCTTCCACACCTTGTGGAGATAGCATTTTCCTGTGGCCTGATGATGAAGGCAAGACCCCTTCCACACCTTGTGGAGATAATACTTGCCTAGCAGCTACAAAACGTTTCCTAGCACCCCTCTTATATGTCACAAACACTGGCACTCCAACAGTTTCAGTCTCCTTGGCTTTTTCATGGCTTGAAGATCCACCTTCTTCATGATGTAATGATGAAAAGATTTGTGGGCCTTTGAACATCTCATGAGAAATGAAAGTCTCCCATGGCATGTTAAGAAGGCTAAGTTGGTGTAGAACAATGATTTTAATCAAAGAGTAATGGTAAATGCTATTCAAGTGCTAGGGGTATGGCTTCCTCTATACAATATGTGCCATCTTCTCAATGTTTCTAAACATGAAGTAAGGGAGATTCATCATCTTTACTCTAGTGAAATGCATGAGAAGTCTAATGTGGTAGGCATACAACCGGGAGAACCTACCTTCACAAGTGAAGTACTTGATAATGATTTTCATCAATGGAGCATACCTGTCTTCCAAAAACTTGAAGGGGAATACTCTCTTCATTTTTTCTTTGTATCTAGCCTTGATGTAAGGCTCATAGTACTCCTCATCAATATCCTGACCTTTGTACCAATTTTCACCCACATCTGGAATTCTTGTAGCCTCTGAGATGACAATTGGTGATATGGTGAAGGTTATTCCAGCAAGGGTTACTTCATTACTGTGCAAATGAGTCACAAATAGCCTAGCCAACTCATGATGAAACCTGACTCTTTCTACCATTTCACAAAATTCAAAACATGCTTGGTGTCTAAAGCAAGAAATGGCAAGTGGACAGGCTTGCAACTCCCTCAAACTAGTGGGCTCCTCTCTGATAATCCTTCCTCCTTTATGAGGCTTCCTCTGCTGCTTATGTCTCTCCATGGAACTATCACTAAGGGTGTCTTCTTCAAACTCATACTCACTATCTCTTTCCATTGCTTTTTTGTGGTTGTGAACACTTGTGGTTATATATGGACAATAGTGAATAATTTTTGTAGGGAAAAGTATCCGACTCAGATGACCCTATCCCACTCTAAGGGTGATAGTACCTTAGCAACAACTGTAAAACAAACTACTTAAGGTTTACTTCTTTATGAAAGCAAAAGAGAATGGAGAAATGCACTAACCGTTGCCTTGCGCTTAATGTCGAATCCAAACTCTTCTCTTTGGTTGCTTGCTCCCAGCTCCTTGCTCTTTTGCTGGCCCAGCTACAATGAGATCCTGCAAAATAACAAAGAAGGAAACTACAAGAAGCATGCAATCATAACTGGTTCAAGGATTAGTGTAAACCAAACATGCAATTATCACAATATATTATTGAAACAAGAGCACATAGAAGAACCTCAATAGCTTTTATTAATGAAGAAGTAAAGGTTCTGAGAGTATTACAACCATTGAAGCCTCCAATCCAGCAACACCTCCCAGCAGAAAGAATTTCTCCTCTTCACCTCTCTCAAACAATCACCCAATAGCTCTATAGTGAAACCAACAACATATCATTACTTTGCACCAAATTCCAGCCTCCTGAGCTCATAGGAGAGAGCTCAATATATAGATGAATTGAGAAAGGATGAGTCAGCTTGCAACTGATGTGTAGCTGCCTTGTGTCCTCTCTCTCTTCAGTTGATCTTTAGTTGATCTTCAGTTCTTGAGTCCACTTGGAGAACCTTGCTTCCACTTGGAGAAACAGAGCCTCTGACTCATCACAAGGCGAAATCCCTGATCCAAGTGTCATTTTTGGAAGATTCCAGAGCAATGACTCAGTGTGCCACTTGTCCAATCTCGCTCAACGCAGGTGGCCTTTGTTCTACCTGCTTTGCAACGCAGGTACACCATGGAGGAGTTGTGTTTTAGCACAGAAGCCTAGTGGAGCACCTGCTTTGATTTCAGGATTGCTTGTTTTTGAGTGTTTTCAGGTGGAGAACTGATCTAAGAGCTGTTGGTTTGCTAACCTTGTTCCTCTAGGGGTAGGAACATCATGTTTAGGGAACTTTGGATCCCTTGGATTATTGACAATTCATGCCTGTTGCTGTAAGGCACAAAATTGTCTATAACAGATGCCCCCTAAAGTATGAGGTCGTTTATCGGGTGAAATGCTTTATTGAGAGGATCCGAAGTTCATTCAATCTGCTGAGAAGTGTCCTGTAATAAGATACAATACAATACATTATTTTTCATACATTTTCATGATCTAGCTGAGGCGGGCATTCCCATGCTCAGCTTTATAAATACATTTTGGTACATAGAACAGACGATCGTCTGATTGTAGACCAATAATTCTCTGCTGAAATTATCATCCTTTGAGAAGGATGATCATCTGCTGTAATGATGTACATATCAAATGTCTTTATGTCCTGAATATATATCGCAGCCCGGATGGATGAAACTAGATCCGGGGTCTTCAATCTCTTCCGATCTTCACTCGATGTACAAGTCGATCCATGTGAGAATTTCTTGAAGTCGAACATGGAAAGACATCGCTTGATTACCGGTCAATGATGTAAACCGTTAACAAGCGCGAGAGGAATCACCGATAAGGATGATGACCCTCAAGGCACAGTAGTACAATTCACATGGTGGGAATAAAGGACTTGGCGTCGACCACCATGCAAAATCTTCTGGTCGAAGGTCATTGATGTATACCTGTCACCGGAAGTGAGAAACTTGCCATTGAGGCATGCAAGCTTCAAAGTACTGAAGGGGTTGTTCCTAGATCAACTCCTTGGATAATGAGCTGATGTCGACAAGGAGCGATCCGTCAAAGGAGGGCCTTAATGAATCCCACATCAGTGACACGGAACGGAGCTAGTGATTGTGATGAGGTGAAAACAAACTGTGATGTATGATTCAGGGCGGCGGTCATGAAATGGATGAAGGACAATGTATGGCAGTGGATGGGACACGGTTGACTCTTTGCAGAACAACATCTCTTGAACATATAACGACACTGATGTGATGGATTGGTAGCATTACCCCAAAATGTGGATGGTGTGGCGAGGACCATGGTTATGAGACCGGTGAATGAAACAACCCAACCCGATGTGATACGGAGGACAAAGTGTCATGTTCAAGAGCGACTTGCTACCATTAAAGCTGTGAGGTTCTCCCAATTTTTCCCCAGTCATTGCTGACCAGTACCTCTTTATTTTTATCAAGCTTGAGGAGGATAACATATGCTTGTTCTATAACCCGCCCTTCGGGCAAGCCCATCGCTATGTTTTAACGAGTCTAGCGATAGGGAAACTCGTTCTCGTCTAAAGACAAGTTTGTCGCTATTTAATGAATTTAACGAGTCTAACGACAAGGATAACTCGGTCCTTTTCATTTTTAGAGAGTCTGAAAAGGTACATAAAGTCAACTCCAAAATTCCTTTTTCGTCATTTAATCCCTTAAGTCCGAAAAAGTATAAAACAATACAGAAGGGATGAGTTTTCGATTGCTTTAACGAGCCGAACAAAACAAGCGCTCGATCTTTTTGTGCAATAATCCCTCAGGTCCAAAAAGATTAAAATCTAGAGGAGGGATAGCTCTTCCGGTCCTTTTAACGAGCTAGAAGGCCAAAACTCGGCAAACTTTTCATATTTTACGAGTCAGTGAAAAGAGCTCAAAGAAGACTCGTCTTTTGAGGAACAAGTGATAAACAGGGATAGCAGCAGATTCCAAGTACAGGTTGGAATTTTCCAATCACAGTAGTGTCACAAGGATGGCTAAGTGAAATCACTTTTCGCAGCTGTTCCTCAAAATGGGTAAACAAACATATGGAGATGAACGATTGGCCAAATGAACGGATGGAGGTGAGACTGCAAGAACACGACCAAGGGCTTTTAATATGGCTGTCAAAGGTTACATTTCTCAAGGTTCTTTACCGGTTCATTTTTTCTGGGTGAGCTTGAACTCTAGGGGAAGATTGCTCACAACTTATGTTTATTTTTTAACGAGCATGAACTATGTGCTAAAACTGCTCGGAGATAAGTTTGCATGCCCCCAGCATAATAATGCAAATCGAGGTGTATGCCCCCCAAGCTTCATTGCATCCAACTCGGTGGCTGGAATGAAGGTTTACCTCGGGGATTTGTTTCATTTTTTTAATGAGGTTGACACAAGATAGGAACTATCCTCGACTCCTTGTTTCATTTTTTAACGAGGTTGACACAAGATAAGAACCGTCCTCGGGGCCCACTGTATTTACAGTATTTCCATTAGGGCGATGATCCATGCTGAAAAAATATTTAGGAATCTTCCGAATCCGTTGGATATAGAAGATTTCATATTGTAGGTTTCCACTGTGGCTACTTCCGCCAGATTACTCGCCGGCGGTAGGGCAAAAGTACCCATTAAGGCAGGGTCTTTTAGGAGACCTACTCCAATATTTTGGAGTGATTGATTACTTTCATGGATCATTGTGCTGCTTCCCGTAACTTGAGAACTGTTGGGGAGAAATGTTTGTTGGTCGACGATTGTAATTTTTCCTTGAAAAGGAAATACAATCCTCCTGAAGTAGGTCGACACAACTGCAGCCATGGCATATATCCAAGGCCTTCCCAGTAGGATGTTGTAATCGAGGTTTCCGTCGATTACTTCCACATCAACTTCTACTGTTTTGCCCCCCAGTTCAACTTGCAAGTTATTTAAAATCCCGTATGGAGTGTATGATCGTCCATCAAATGCTTTTAACGTCGTTGACGATTTCGACAAGGGTGGTGAGCCTAAATTTTTCCAGCAACTCGTCGACATAAGACATGTAGATGCCCCCTCATCAATAATTGTTCGATGAACAGTTTTGTTGAGGGCTTTCACTTGAATAAGGAAAGCTAGTTGAGCTGGTATCTGAGGGTCATATCCTTTATGATCAAAGGCCACAAGATTGGAATCCATTGGGCCAATCCCACCTATGGCTGATAATAAAGCTTGCTCTTGGGAGGTGCAATTTTGCGCTACCTCAGGTGTCGACATAGCGGACGACGATTGAGCCAGGTCCTCTATTATATTATAATCCTGTGTTATTTTTTCACGAGGATTAAATGTAGACTTGTGTACTACTCCCTTTGGCGACTTTATCATTGGTTCAGGAATGATGGGTGGCACGACTTTGGTCAAAGTTGTTGTTGAACTACTAGGTTGTTTATTTGCCTTGTTGTTCAACTGCTTTGGATTTCTGTAATCTTTATTCCTTGTCAAAGCATTATTCTGCTGCTTTGAGGTAGACAACATAAGCACTTGGGATCGGGAAGCATTTTGATTAGCAACCAGATTTTGTCTTGGATTAGGAAACAGATCAGTCAATACTGCTGGGGTTTTTGAACTCTTGAAGAGTTTCTTAACTTCAGCTATATGTGGACAATCTTTCGTCCAATGATCCTCATCGCATATATGACACCCTGTCGGGGGTCTCCCTTTCCTTTTATTTTTCTTCTTGCCCCCTGGTTGCTTTAGTTGTTTGCCCTTGTCGGTCGACATGGCATTTACTTCTGAGGCAAGAAGTTCCTCATTTGCATTTTGACTATAAATTTTGTGTTTGCCAATCACGCCCTCGTCGGCATGAGAGTCATTGTTTGATTTAGGAGGAGGAGGAATTGAAAATTCCGGTCTAGGGGCATCAGGTATTTTGTCGTAGAGCATGCCAGACTGAGTATAAACCAAGTCTAGATATTGCGCACGAGCTATAACTTGCTCTTCTGTTACGACTCCCCCCTTGGCCACATCTTCCGTTATGGCCGGAAGTAATGACTTTATAAACCATTTAGCTAATAGTTGATCGGGAACATATGTTTTTACCATCCTACGACGACGTCGCCACTCATGTATATGATCAGATATGTGGGTGGCAGTCGTCTGTTTGAAGTTGGTAAGGAGTTCTGTTCCCATTTCATACCTTATCGGCAATTGAAAATGGGTTAAAAAGGTTGTGGCTAAGGTACTGAAGTTGTCGAACGAAGCTCTAGGCAATTCAATGTACCATTTTGCCGCTGGACCCGTTAATGTCCTCTGAAAGAGGCGAAGTCTTATCGAATCATCATTCAAGGTGTTCGATGAACACCATAGATGGAATGTCATCACATGATTCGACGGGTCTTCACCTGGATTTCCATTAAATTTAGGAATATCTGACGGAAGTTTATGTGGAATCGCTGGCCACCAAGGGGCATAAGCAATTGGATCATTCGTCAGCCGGTTTAGATCTGGTAATTCTAGAGTTGCTACAAAAGGCAACTGTTGATTCAGGTTAGGCGAAGCATATCCAGGATAAGATGGGATTGCCTGAGCAATGGGTCTTTGCAGACCAGCATAATGCTGGCAACTTTGACAAGGTTGATGGGCGTAACCATTATAGTATGGTTGCCCATTACTTACAAAGACTTGTTGCTCAGGTCCTTGATATGATTGCTGGAATGGCGGTTGTTGACCAATACTGGATGATTGACCAGGATGAGGAGTCACAGTAGTTGTTTGAGCCTGAGTCGCTCCAGATAAGGAGGCACTACCCTGAGATTGCGATTGAGTCGTTGAGACAAGTGGTTGTTGTATTGCAACCTGAGATTGGGGTTGACATACAACAGGTGGAGCTTGTACTTGCGACACATTCACTATAGCAAGTATGGTGGGAATATTCGACACAGGGTGTACTGGTTGCATCGAATATACAACTCCTGGTTGTTGAGGCAGTATTGGTAACCAACCGCTGGATGTAATTCCAGTTTGACCTGAACTTTGTTGTGAACTCACGTATGGGCATCCTCCCGGAGGAGGTAGTGAAAGGGCATACTGCCCCCCATATGGTATCAATCCGGAACTCAAGGGGATTGATTGCTCAGATTGACCTCCAAATGGATCAATTTGGCGAGTTTCAACATAAGAAATACCAGATGATAATCCGGATGAAGAAATAGGAACTAACCATGTCGTTGTCCCTGATTGGACTCCGGCTTGTTGTTGACAATTTGCCGTGACAGATGGTATACCAGCGAACATCGTTGGAGTAGCAGCAGGAGGCTCTGCTGCAGCTGTGTCGGACGACACAGTCCTAAATGTCGACGGTTGTTCAGACATATCTAGTCTATCCAAAAGATTTCTTAACGATTCTACAAGAACTTCCACTTGTGGTGGACTAACTTCGAAGATCAACGAGGGAAGGGTGATGATTATTCCGCTTAAAATAAATTTTATAACGACGCTTTAGACACAACTTGCTTTTTCAGTTTTAAAGAGTCGAGAAAAAGCTAAAGATGACTCTAGTCTCCTTCGATGTTTTAACGAGCCCGAAGTGAAAAATGCTCGGATGGACTTTTTCAGTTATAGAGTTTGAAAAAGGCCAAAAGAAACTGCTTTGGAGATCTAGGCAGAGGGTGTGCTCAACCTTTCGCAAAACCACGGAATACGTTTTACGGTACGTGTGGTCAATCTTCGTGAATGCTGTGTTCACTGCATTGCGATCAGTAGGGCGGCCGACACGGCTTCCTAAGGATAAAGGATAAATGCCTATAGGGGTCTCCCAATATATACGCGACGGTACGTGGGAGCACAAGTCCGTATTAGTGCCACCGACTCTCAGGAGGAATCACCCACCTTCGTAGAGATCGACAGTCACTATGTTTAACGACGCCGGAACACGTCTCTACCTAGACCTCTATGTGTTTGCGTTATGTTTCAAATGCGTTGTTAGGTTCATTCAGTATATTTTAAGTTGATCTTTTTAAAGTTTGCCTTTCAAGGTTCACCACAAGATGTATATGACAAATTCCTATATGCAGCCTAAGATGAGAAGCAAGCTTTTTCAAATCTTTTTGACTGATGAAAATCTTAACTACTGAGGGAGAAGAAAGGCAAATTCTTTTCACATAGTTCATATAGCACAAACTAATGCACTTTCTCCTAAATCATCATGCAAAATTTTCAGATGCAAAATGCACAATGCAAGTATTTCTTTTCTCTTTCTTAATGTTGATGTATTACAAAAAGAAAGCGGTTATATAACTTTGAGATCAATTTCAAGTGAAAACAAAAAAGCTTGTCCAAAATCAAAAGACACCTTAAGATTTACTTGTTTAATCACTGGAAATGCATGAAATAAAACCATAATGACGAAAGTAAGAAGACTAATCAGCTATGGACAGCCAACAAGCTAACTCTTTAGACCAGCAAAATGCCTAACACAGGTTCAGATCTAGGAGGCCAAAGCAAGACTAGTTTACTTTCGTTATGGGAAATTGTAAATGACGTAAGAAATACAAAAGAACAAGTACAATTTCGCTATATAACAGAGGCGGAATGATGGCAAGTAAGGTTGGTTTCAGAACAGGTACAAGACTGGTAACTGGCAGCAAAATCTATAGTGAAAACAGACAAGAAAAAGGGAGGAAACCCCAACTGCTCAAGGCAAAATTGGGCCAACGCAGGTGCTGCTCAGCCAGTCTGGCTCTCAGCGCAGGTAGCCCCTTCGGGACCTGCGTTGCAAAGCAGGTAGCCTGTGTACTACCTGCTTTGGAAAACGAAAGTTGCGTTTTCACAGTTTCCGGGTCACAATTTTCTAAAAAATGCACAGTTTTTGCTCAAATCAGAAGCAATCAGTCAAGCACACACAAAGGGATGATTAGGAGGATGAAAAGCTATCACTAAGAGCTTACAAGGATCCTTGTAGATCAGCTCTTCAAATCATGAACATGCTCAGAAATTAGCCAGAGTAGCTGCCCTCTACTTCGCTTTTGATATAGTCAAAAGCTTTCCGATTTGGTACTCTTTTGTTCAGGAAATGAATAGCAAAATACTACAAACAATCAAACAGATACGATCCCCAGCGGAGTCGCCAGTTTGTTGTAGGGAAAAGTATCCGACTCGGATGACCCTATCCCACTCTAAGGGTGATAGTACCTTAGCAACAACTGTAAAACAAACTACTTAAGGTTTACTTCTTTATGAAAGCAAAAGAGAATGGAGAAATGCACTAACCGTTGCCTTGCGCTTAATGTCGAATCCAAACTCTTCTCTTTGGCTGCTTGCTCCCAGCTCCTTGCTCTTTTGCTGGCCCAGCTACAATGAGATCCTGCAAAATAACAAAGAAGGAAACTACAAGAAGCATGCAATCATAACTGGTTCAAGGATTAGTGTAAACCAAACATGCAATTATCACAATATATTATTGAAACAAGAGCACATAGAAGAACCTCAATAGCTTTTATTAATGAAGAAGTAAAGGTTCTGAGAGTATTACAACCATTGAAGCCTCCAATCCAGCAACACCTCCCAGCAGAAATAATTTCTCCTCTTCACCTCTCTCAAACAATCACCCAATAGCTCTATAGTGAAACCAACAGCATATCATTACTTTGCACCAAATTCCAGCCTCCTGAGCTCATAGGAGAGAGCTCAATATATAGATGAATTGAGAAAGGATGAGTCATCTTGCAACTGATGTGTAGCTGCCTTGTGTCCTCTCTCTCTTCAGTTGATCTTTAGTTGATCTTCAGTTCTTGAGTCCACTTGGAGAACCTTGCTTCCACTTGGAGAAACAGAGCCTCTGACTCATCACAAGGCGAAATCCCTGATCCAAGTGTCATTTTTGGAAGATTCCAGAGCAATGACTCAGTGTGCCACTTGTCCAATCTCGCTCAACGCAGGTGGCCTTTGTTCTACCTGCTTTGCAACGCAGGTACACCATGGAGGAGTTGTGTTTTAGCACAGAAGCCTAGTGGAGCACCTGCTTTGATTTCAGGATTGCTTGTTTTTGAGTGTTTTCAGGTGGAGAACTGATCTAAGAGCTGTTGGTTTGCTAACCTTGTTCCTCTAGGGGTAGGAACATCATGTTTAGGGAACTTTGGATCCCTTGGATTATTGACAATTCATGCCTGTTGCTGTAAGGCACAAAATTGTCTATAACAATAATATAGTGAAAACAGGGTGGAGGAATGGAGTGGTTAGAGTGTAGGGAGGAGTATGTGAGAGTATAATGTGTAAATAGGGTTTAGGGAGTGTGAATGGGATTTTAGGAGAGTGGGTAGGATTTAGTGGTGTGAATAGGGATTGTAGGGTTTGGGGAGAGTGTAAGTGGGAATGGGGAAAATGTATGAAGGGAATGGGATTTAGGAAATATGTAAATGGGAATGGGGTTTAGTTTAGGGAACAATGGCAAGTAGATAGGGTTTGTATAATACTTGTGAAATGAATAAAACTAGGGTTTCACCCTAGAAGCTAGGGTTTGATACTAAGAATGCACAACACCAAAATTTGATAAACAAAACCTTGGTTCACAAGCTATGACAAGTATACTTACTTGAAAGAGAGAGCATTTGAAGATTTTGAGGTGAATTTGAGAGTTTGGGAAAGTTTTAGTTGATTTAGAACTTGGTTGGGTATATGTGCGGCGCCTCACACAGGTGTGCAGCACCTCCCTAGATGCACAACGCCTGTGCAAATTTACAAAAGAAAACACTGTCGGGTGCGCAGCACCAACTCAGATGTGCAACACCCTCCTCAGATGCACAACACTAGTTAGAATTTCTCCAAAAACGCATCGACTTCACTCTTTTGGTCAATGACACTTAAAAATCGCTTCTTAGCTCTCTTTTTGGCACTTTGACTTCAACACTAACACAATGAAATGATCAATAGAGAGATGGCTTTATATAGCTTTCACTTTTTGATTTTTGTTGTTGAAAACCCACTTTCATAATGTCTATTTGGTTTTTCCAATACTCTGTTTTTTAATGCTTAGTCTTTTTGCTTTGATAGGTGGACTGATGCTCAAACTATTTTGACTTTTTGCAGTGGCAGTACTTTGGCAACATCGCCAGATATCCAGGAGTAGCATGAGACCATTATTACATATGGGAACAACAAAATTACATCAAATTTAAAAATAAAATACAAATGCTCTGTTTTCACCTCAAAACTAGTTTTAAGGTGAGAACTTCATTAAGCTTACAAATTAACAAATTATGACTTTCTGATCATTATTGACCTCCTCATGTCTTTGCTGACCATTATTAGCAATATCCACTAAATTTTGACCATGGTGGAAACCCTAAGACCTAATGAGACTGAAACCCTATGTAATTGATGAAATGAACTGAAAATGAGCATGAATCATGACTGAAAGGTATGAAAGGAGGTCAACAAGTACATATCAGGAGGGAAAAACTAAAATAAACCCTACCATCAGTAGATCCATGACCTAATGGAATGCAACCTCATTAGAATGAGACTCCTAGTATGAAATACAAAAGATTAAATTTTGATCACTAATGGCAGTGTGAAGACACTAAGACTAACATTGGCTCCAATGGGGATGGTAGCTCCTTGGAGGTGCCAAGAACCATAGATCTCTGGGAACATGTAGGCTAGTGCCTCATCCATTGGGCAATATGGTCAAAACACTTCAAAGACTAAAACTGACACTATGCAAACTGACTCAAGACTCAAATTGTGACTAGACACTGAATTAAACACACCAACTGACACAAATCACTCAAATTTATAGCCTTCACCTCGGGCCCCAAGCTGAAATGACTGTGTACCTTTGAAAACTTGCAATGAAAAAGGAAAATGGTATATACAATGATCACATCATGATTTCAGAAATCACCTTAGAAGAAGTAGCGCTTCAGGAGCCTACCATTGACTGGCCCTCCTGAACAATCTTGTCCATCCATTTCCTTTAGTAGGAATGCATTTTGTCCTCTGTAGGCAGCAATATTATAGGGTCCTTTCCATAAGTTTTAAAACTTACCATGCTTGCCCTTATCTTCATTCCTAGCATCCCACCACAACACTACATCCTCAAGCTGGAATTTATCTGCTTTTGTTTTCTGATCATAGATCTTTTTAATCTTTTCCTACAATCTGAAGGTGTTTTGGAAAACTTCCTCCCTTTTTTGTTGTAAATGGATCATTTGATTTATTCTTCGTTGAAAGTCATTTTCCTCACTACCAGCCTCCAGTAAAAGTTTCACAAGTGGAACTGCAAGAGATTTTGGAAAAACTATGTCCATGCCTTAAACTAGTTCAAATGGAGACATACCTATGGACTTCTTTTGGTTCACTCTGTCAGCCCACAAGGCATTAACTAACTTTCTATGCCAACCTTTCTTATTTGTTTCCAACATATTCTTGATGATGTTCACCAAAGACTTATTGGATGATTCAACCAGACCATTTCCATCTAGGTAATATGTTGTAGAATGACCCAAAGTAATCTTATACTTGCTGCAAAAATCGATCATCTTCTTGGATTTGAATGCAACCGCATTATCTGTGATGATTTTACTAGGACAACCGAAACGAGATAAAATATTTGATTCCAAGAATTGAATGATTACCATATATGTGGCTTGTCTGGTTGGAATTGCTTCAATCCACTTGGTAAAATAGTCGGTTGCTGTTAGGATCCATTTGTGTTGTGCCGACGATGTTGGATGGATTTCCCCAATAAAATTGAGTCCCCACTGCTGAAATGGTGCATTGACTTCAACTGGTTTTAGAGGAAGAGGCAACAATTTTCTTTTACCTTGAAACACCTGACATTCATGACAGCTCATGACTGTTTTGTACACATCTGAAAATAAGGTTGGCCAATAATAGTCGGCTCTCAATATTTTGTTTGTTGTTGTCTTCCAGAATAAGTGACCACCACAATCACCCTTGTGAAAGTCACTCATCACCTACTGGGCTTCATCCTCAATTAAACAGTTCAGCAAAACTCCTCCCGGATCTTTCCAATATAGAGCATTATTCAAAATGCATAATTTAGCAGCTTTAAGTTTGAGAGATCTACCTTTGTTCTTTGTTATCCCCAAAGGTGGTGAGAGGTGCTGAAGTACATACACTATATCTAAATACCATGGTGACTAAAGGAACATTTCAGACACTTGAATTAGGGAGCTGTCTTCTTCATCTTCCGACATGGCTACGATAATATTTATATCTAAAGCATGCAGATTTGATTCCGCCATTAACCTTGCCAGGCCTTATCCTTTAATCAGCTTTGTAGGCTTGATCTCCATGTTGTATTCTAACATTGCTGCAATCCATTTTCCCCGCCTTACTTCTAGATTGGTTTGTACCAACACATCCTTAACCGCTGCGTTAGGAACGTATGCTATGATGTGTGAGTGTAGAATATACACTCTGAAGTCCTTCAAAGCTTTGACAAGAGCAAGAGCCTGTTTTTCAATTATGTTGTACAACAAGGCAGCATCTCTAATGGTCCTGCTGAAAAATGAATGGGCTTTTCTAGTTGATCTCTCTTTTGCATTAAAATTGCTGCCATGGTATGCTCAAACGCAAATGAGTATAAAATGAAATCTTGTGTATAATCGAGACTAATCAAAACCGGGGCTATAGATAAGGCATACTTTACCATATTAAGTGACTTCATAGCATCATCCATCCATTTTACCGCACTGTCCTTCTTTAACATATTAGTAATTTCTCTCAAATGCTCCGCTATATTAGGTACAAATCTATGTAAGAAAATCATCTTACTGTTAAAATCTTGTATCTCTTTTTTGTTCCTGGGAAAATCTATCTGCTGAATTGCTTCTACCCTTGAGGGATCAATGCGAATTCCTTCCTTTGAGATAATATGACCAAGAAGCTTCCCTTCATCCATGGCAACGAGACTTTTCTTCAGATTGAGTGATATCTCAAATTTCCTACATCGCTGAAACACAATCCTTAAATGGTGAAGATGCTCATCATCTGAACCTGAAAACACTGTCAAATCATCTAAATATACAATCAGCAATACATCCTTTTCATTGGCAAAAGCGATTTCCATTGCACGCTGAAATGTGGCTCCAAAATTTCTCAAACCGAATGGCATTTTAGCATAATGAAAAGTTCCCCAAGGGGTGGTAAATTCAATCTTATCTCGGCCATCTTCATGCACTAGAATTTTATTATACCAGGAATATCCACCGAGTAGTGACATGCGCGATGCTCCAACCACTCTCTAGAGGATATGATCCATCTTCGGCAGTGGGTAATTGTCCTTCAATGATACTTTATTTAGATTCTGGAAATTGATACACAATCTGATTTCCCCGGTCTTCTTGTGTACATGAACAAGATTCAAAATCCAATCAGAAAATCTGATTGGGACAATTATACCAGCCTTGTATAATTTATTCACCTCTTTTTCAATGGAAGGCAACAACTTGTGATTGATTCTTCTCAGCTTCCATCTAAACGGCTTCTGATTTGGCTTGATGGGAATAGTATGCTGAATTATGTCTTTGTCATACACCTTTAGATCTGAATAATCCCAAGCAAACACATCAGTAAATTCATATAACAATCTAACATATTTAGACTTTACTTCGGGAGACAATGTTTTGGACAACTTCACAAACTTGGGCTTATCTATTGTTCCAAGATTAACATCCTCAACACCTTTGTCTGTAGGCACCAAGCTTGGCTTTCTGGCCACATCATCTTGATCGAAAAGTTATTCTAAAGGTATGAGACCTTTAGGAATAATGTTGTCTTTCAACTGCAATATTTCCATTTAATTCACCTCAATTTCCAGTTCATCAGTATCATAATCAACATCTATGGAAGCATCCTTGTAGTTTCCTTCATTCTACAAAAAGGTATTGATCTCCTTATCATCCCAAAACACTTGCCAATACCTTAAATTGTCTAGAATAGCAGGGCAATGTTTGACATGGATCTCAAATTTGTTGTTGGAATTCATCGAAATCTTCAAATTACTTGCAGCCGTGGCAAGTGAATCTGCAATAATATTTTGAGTACGAGGTACTGCTATCAAAGTATACTCTAGAAACATACGTAAGATATCTAAAATTTCATTTCGATAGGCTCTCATCCGTGGGTGTTTAGCTTGATATTCTCCCTTGACTTGCTTGATTATCAGCTCCGAATCTCCATAGACTGATATCCTTTTTGCATTCAGCTTTTTCAGAATTTTCAAACCTGCAATCAATGCTTCATATTCGGCTTCATTGTTAGAACAGTCAAAGGCCAATTTATATGAACATATTCTAACATTACGAGGAAATTTATTTGGCTGGAAAGTGGGGCTGTGGATCCAAATTCCTATGCCGGCACCATCCTTACCCATGGCTCCATCAAAATCCATGCTCCATAGGCCTACTTCTTCTTCGAAGTGCTGAAATTCTGTTTCATTCTCTTTCTTACTTTGACTGGCCTCTTCATTTTTCTATTGTTCACTGTCTTTTTGCTACTACCGGTATGTATACTGCTCGGAACTACTTGCAATTTTATGTCCTTCTTGATCAAGGACTGCTCTAAAATTTTCTAAAACCTCTAGAACATCTTCTACTTCAACTAACTGACTATCAACATCGTTCAAACCACTATCTGAATATAGTACAAATGACTCTAAATCTATATGTACAACATTAATTGGATGATTAAACGATTTCTCCTTGCTTGTAATCATGTATTTCATTTTCTTCTCCCTGTACAGTTTTCTCAATTGGCCAAACACAGGAATGGTAGCATAGGAGAAATCTAGTTGTAAAGTCCCTTTAATCTTTGCACCCCATGATCTGGACAAAAGCATACTAAACCATGGTGGAATGTCCGCAACAACCACATCCATGAGAACATTCTTGGTCGGGATTTGGTCTAAAGATACCACCAAGTCTTTGATAAGACCAATACAACGGACCCTATCGAAATCAAAAGAATACAAGTCATGATATTTTCGAGTAATGTCAAGGCCCAGTTTCTCCATAATGGCTTTTGGCATCAGATTATGGGAAGCTCTAGAATCAAACATGGCATTGTGGAGGACATACTCATGTATTCTAAGGCTTATCTAGAATAGAGGAACTTCACTATCCTTGGACTGACCTTCTAAGGTAGGGCAAAAAATGAGCTCAGTGTGATCATCTTCTACATTGACCATATCAGATAGAGGATCTATGTGCAAAATTTTGGACACCTGATGTTTATAGCTATTGTTCTTAATCAATTCAGTCAAAGGAATTGAAACTTTTAATTTAGCAATCTCATTTTCTAAACTAAAAGCTGTAACTTTATCTACCTCTTTGATTGGAGGGTCCTTCTTTTTGACTTTTTCTTTTGCTGCACTTTGTTGATTATTCTTCTCATTTGCAATGTTATTTGCAGATGGTCCTTTGTTGGATGTCGGATCAGCAGGCTCTTTCCCTTTCTTTTGAATGTTTGAAGAGTCATTTTTGGATTGTACTTCCTTTCTCTTTTGAACTGGGCTGACTGGTACATCTCTGCTTCTCAATGAGTATTGTTTCTGTTGTGCTGTTAATGCATTCATATATCTTCGTTGATAATCATTCGACTCATCCTCCAAAACTGCCTCATTTGCTAGTATGTAGTCTTCATCCCTTTTGGCATCTGGGACCTCCGAATATTCTTCATTTTCCGTGAGAAATATGGGCAAACCATCAGCAGTAAAGAAATTATTCACCTCAACCACCAGATCATCATCATCTTCATCCTCTATTCCAGGCACATAGTTTTGATGCAAAGGAGTTCTGACCTACTGTTGTTGTGACGACTAATCTTATGCCTTTTTCTCCCTTTGTTTAATCCTGAATTGGGGCTGTAGTTGTCCTCTGAAGTTTGGATTTCTAATTGTTGTTTCAGGCTTGTCTACAACTGTCAACCGGTCAAACATCTTCTCAATTTTCCAGAGAATATTTTCTGCCTTAACATCTGAGGAAGATGTTTCTTCCTTTATAGTCACCTTCTTTTCAGTTTTCATCCTTGCTCTTTTGGCCAGCAGATTTGCCTCTACACTCACAGTGTTCTTCTGCATATCCTCAAGTGTAGTAGGATCTCTCTCCCGCAACTGATATGCCATATCAACATCGAAACCGTCTAGAAATTTGATCAATGCTAACCCCATCGGTGGTTTAATGTCGGTTGGAATAGCATTATAAACTGCATTGAACCTTACACAGTAATCTTGCACACTTTCACCCACATTCCTTTTGATATTTTCATACTCAGATAGAATTTGGAGAGGGTTCTTCTTTACCTCCCACCGATCCAAGAATTGTCTATGCAGAACTGGTAAAGTATTGATAGAGGTTGCTGGTAATGCTCTGAACCACTTTCGAACCTCACCTCCAAAACTCTGTACAAATAATTTCATGGACACATTTTCTACATCTACCTCATGAAGATCAAAGAAGTCATTCATCCTATCAACATGTTGCTGCGCTGTGATACTTTGAGTAGCATCGAAAAGAGGTATCTTACTTTGGTAATCAGTGGGCATATCATCCAGATTTTGAGGCAGAATGAGAGGTGCATATCTGGCAGCCATGACTCGAGGCAGATTTGAAACTGGTGTTGGGGAAATAGGGGGATTTATGAAAACAAGGGCAGTTGATGTAACAAAGGTGATGGGTGTTTGAGGGGTAATGATAGGCTAATGAGGGAGTGAAGGTATGAATGGAGATGAGGGATGATTTTCGAAAATACGAGGAAATGATGGTGAGGCAAAAGATGTTGAAGTTGAGTCAGAGAGTTCAGGGATTCTCAGTGGTGAGGGATGACTGAGGGGAATTCTAAAGGTTTTGGTTACTTAACAATTTGGCTCGTTGGATCTCAAGTTCTTTGGTGAATTCTGGATCCAGGACTATGTCCAGTAGTTCACTATCAGATGTGGTTCTAAACAGAGAGAGACCAAAATACTCGTCAAAAGGGAGATCTTCAAGGAACAACCACTCGATCGGGCATGAATGAGATCTAAAAACAGGTCTAGGACTTGGTGAACTTTCTTGTCTGAGTATCCGTGGAATGAGATTAGGATTTTCAAATATGGGAGGAGGATCCGGATCAGGATTGGACCTGGTGTATCTTCTTGAAGCCAGTGTGTTCAAAGTTCTCAAGATTTTTATATTGCTTTACAACTTTCCACTTTTCAGCCTAATGAATTCTAAACTTATCATCCAAAAGTTTAGAACTTCTTAGTAGTACTGGGGTATAATGAGATTTTCTTCCCCAGTATGGTCGCCACTATGTTAGAGCCTAGATTGACCTCAAGCTAAAGAAAGGCAATCCTAAGATAACCACAAACCAAGCTTAACCTAGTAGCTAACCCTACCAGGTCGGGAGAGGGCTCTCTCCTTGCAAATATCAGTCAAGATGAATGGATCAGATATGGATTTTAGGCTAGGTATAGTAGCTCTAGGGTTTTTGATTGATTTTTTTGGTTTTGTTGTAGGATCAAATGAAGCTAGGCAGTTTTGGGTTCGGGAAATTAAGTCGGGATACAGGGTGTTCTATGGGGCGAGGTAGGTAGGTGTTTTGGCACTTTAAATTGAGTGAGATGATAGGTCTAAGACTGGTGAGGAGCTGAGTAGTGCAGGCAAATATCATGCATCCTTCTCAAATAGTAGAAAACATAGAAAACTAAATGGCTTCCCAAGGCAGAGTACTGTAAACAATGAATTCTACCTATCTATCTTGATATCATTCAGCTAGAAGCAATGAATTAGATTGTGGCACACATAAAACATGAGAAAAACTGATAACAGAAGAATAAACTATGCAAAAACACCATACCACAAGTATCCCATAAAAATAACTGCAAATCCTGGTTTATTTCGTTGCCAAACTGCTGATAAAGGTGTACAACGTAGCTCAGAGCATCCAAGAGAGTCCAACCTTTGCTAATGACAAAAAAAATACATAATATAGACATCAAACCACCTATCCTAGCCATCAGGGGTCGAAACCAAGAGAAAAGGAGCTGTTACAACCATTTCCAACAAGGACCAGGAATATAGGCACTGGAACAACTTGCCTCTATAAGCATGGAAACTGATTCATTAACCCCAAAACAACCTCAAACTGATGAATATACCCTCTAATATCATTTCACAATTATTACATGCCAAGTCATTAATTACAATCATAAAATCATCCATGAGGAGAGAGAAAGTCAACATGCAGTGAGAATAGGCGAAAATTGGATTTTCTAGCAAACTGGTCAAAAGCGCAGCGCCATGAGCCAAAAGTGAAACGCCGCTTTCCACCCACTTTTGGAGGCCTTTCCCTCAACCACATCTAGCCCAAGATGGCTCATTAGAAAGGTCTTCCTGTCTAGTTTCTGGAACAACTTGAATTTTTTCATTTGGAGGTCATTTGCTCCCTCAAAAATGAAATCTCCCAAGGCTGCTTCTGTGTGTCCAAAAAGAGGCAGAGAGGTCATTTTTTGGTAGTATTTGGACCTTTTGGTGACCTAGTTTTGCTCCAAAAATTCTGAATTTTCAGGGATGAATGCTCTCATCATGCTAAATCTAAATATATAAGCTTTTCCTCCAACAAGTGCTCCAGGGAAAAGCACATCACCGATGGCGCTGCGCTTTTGGGCCAATTTCCTGTGTTGCAAATTTCAAAATTTGAAAAAAAACAAAAATCTTCAAAACTTGCCCAGATTTAGCATGGGACACCACCATCAGTGACTTTGATGGGCTACTAAGGCTTCAGCTAGTATCTTCAACTTATCTTTCTCCTTTTTTCTCTTTAAAGCCTTCCTCAACCTAGCTTTAAGTTTCTTGATCCTTATGTTACAAATTTTGTTGCGGGTCAAGTAATGGTAGGCCATGTGGCAAAGCATCTTCTTATCCCTGTTGGCCTTGTCAATGAGCTCCTCAAGGTGTATGTTGACACTCTCAAGCCAAGTTTCCCTATCATTCTCAATCTCTTGTTCAATTGAAGTCAACTTGCCATTAGCCTCTTTGGCCTTTTGCCTATTTTCTTTGATCATTTGCAGGTCCATCAGGATTTGCTTGTCTCTCAATTGTTTGTTTTCTTGCTCTAAATATTTGATGATGAACTTAGCTATCTCTAAGTTATCTGACAAGGCTTGTTTTTTAGCTTCTTATTCCTTTATGATCATGTCTTTGACAGTCTTCGGATCTTGAGTTTCCAAGTCAATAATGTCAACTCCATGATGAGTGAAGTGTTGTTGTGGCTCCTCATGCTCAACAAGATTAAAATCTCTTTCCTTCTCATCACTAAGATCCTCTTCTTGCACCTTTTTCTTGCCCTTAATTTTTCCCTTGCTTTGTTGCTCAACCTGTACCTATTTTGTTGAAGAAGAAGACAAATCCCCTTCCACACCTTATGGAGATAATACACTCCTAGCAGCTGCAAAAAGTTTCCTAGCACCCCTCTTATATGTCACAAACATTGGAACTTCAACAGTTTTAGTCTTTTTGACTTTTTCATGACTTGAAGATCCACCTTCTTCATGATGTACTGATGAAAAGATTTGTGGGCCTTTGAACATCTCATGAGAAATGAAAGTCTCCCATGGCATGTTAATAAGGCTAAGCTGGTGTAGAACAATGGTTTTAATAAAAGAGTAATGATAAATGCTATTCAAGTGCGGGGGGTATGGCTTCCTCTGTACAATATGTGCCATCTTCTTAAAGTTTCTAAACATGAAGTAAGGGAGATTCATCATCTTTACTCTAATGAAATGCATGAGAAGTCTAATGTGGTAGGCATACAACCGGGAGAACATACCTTCACAAGTGAAGTACTTGATAATGATTTTCATCAATGGAGCATACATGTCTTCCAAAAACTTGAAGGGGAGTACTCTCTTCATTTTGTCTTTTTATCTACCCTTGATGTAAGGCTCATAGTACTCCTCATCAATATCCTGACCTTTGTACCAATTTTCACCCACATCTGGAATTCTTGTAGCCTCTCAGATGACAGCTGGTGATATGGTGAAGGTTACTTCATTACTGTGAAAATGAGTCACAAATAGCCTAGCCAACTCATGATGAAACCCGACTCTTTCTACCATTTCACAAATTCAAAACATGCTTGGTGTCTAAAGCAAGAAATGGCAAGTGGATAGGCTTGCAACTCCCTCAAACTAGTGGGCTCCTCTCTGATAATCCTTCCTCCGTTATGAGGCTTCCTCTGCTGCTTATGTCTCTCCATGGAACTATCACTAAGGGTATCTTCTTCAAACTCATACTCACTGTCTCTTTCCATTTCTTTTTTGTGGTTGTGAACACTTGTGGTTATATATGGACAATAGTGAATAATATAGTGAAAACAGGGTGGAGGAATGGAGTGGTCAAAGCATAGGGAGGAGTATGTGAGAGTGTGATGTGTAAATAGGGTTTAGGGAGTGTGAATGGGAATTTAGGAGAGTGGGTGGGGTTTAGTGGTGTGAATAGGGTTTGTAGGGTTTGATACTAAGAATGCATAACACCAAAATTTGATAAACAAAACCTTGATTCACAAGCTATGACAAGTATACTTACTTGAAAGAGAGAGAATTTGAAGATTTTGAGGTGAATTTGAGAGTTTGGGAAAGTTTTAGTCGATTTAGAACTTAGCTGGGCAGATGCGCAACTCCTCACACAAGTGCGCAACACCTGTGAAAATTTACAAAGGAAAACACTGCCAGGTGCACAGCTAGTGAGCACCAATATTGCAACAATAATGCTGCAACTCCTGGGGCTTCCGACTTTACTTTTATCAACCTAGTAGTTCGTAACAAACTTGGAAGCGACGGTGTTGTATGCACAAGTACTAGCTCTTACTGCGGGCTATCACTTGGTCAACTGGCGCAAGATCACTAGGAGCTCAAGCCAACTTCTATGAGTATCCAGAAGAAGCTTTTAACTGTGATGAAAGAAAGCTAACTCTACAAAGGCTATTCTACTTGCAGAAAGAGAAGGAAGACTGAAATGTAACGCAAACCCTAGCAAACCCTAATTTTTCCAACTAACCCTTCTTTTGCAGGAAAAGAGATGAAAACTGATGAAATGAGTGCCATTGACTAATAAAAAGATAAATTACATATATTCAAGCTACTTCTGAAAGGAAATGAGAATAAAACATCTTTTTGTGCTTTTGAGTGTTTTTATGTGAAATTATTATGCTTGTAATTTATCTGACTGTGATTGTGCGGAGGTTTGGTGGCAAAGGAAGATGGATTTGGTTTTCTTGTAGAGGTAGAGGAAGGTGGGGAGAGGTCCTAAGAAGCCCCTAATACCCTTATGAAGACTTCCCTTGCAATCAGACTTCAAAAAATCACTCAGGAAATTCTACAGGAGGCTATAGGGGATCTACAGGAGGAGGCCGAGAATTATTTTTGGAGGTTTTGGAGGTGAAAAAATGATGGGAAAGGGTAACTGAAGGCTAGATGAAGGTGTTGAGGTGTCTGGATCTTGTCAATGAAGATCAAAAGGGAACATGATGGTTGGATTTGTTCAAATGGCAAGAGGGAAGCTTATGGAGAAAAATGCAGAAATTAGGGCAGATTGGCGAAATGTTGCAAATGACTTGGCAAATCTATGGGAAGTGAGCTGGTGTTGGCTTCTTTATTGATGTATGGTGAGCTGAGGTGCTCTGCAAGAGATCTGCACATCTACTTATGAAAACTGATCAAAGAAAGGACTAACTATACCATGAAAATAGAAATTTCTCTAGCGTGACCTAATTTCTGACCTACAAACAGAAAATGTTGAATAGTAACCTTTGAACAGAAAATCATGCACAGAGAGATATATTGTAAAAGAACAAGAATTGATCTAGGCAACTGAATCTGAAGCAATACATTAATCTTTTCAAATCAACTCATCACACTAGAAATTGCATGGGAGAGCAAAATTGTGTTTTTGGTGGCAGCAGTAGTGCCTTGACCTCAAATCATAGTCCCAGAAAGGGAGAAAGGAGATCAAAGCCTATTGTTGGCCTTTTTGAATCTTAGCCTGTCACTGCATTAACCTACTTGAGCAACTAGAACAAAAACAACTTTGCAAACCATCAAAAGCAACCTATTCTAAATAAGGTAAAATGAATATATGTAACAGAAATTAACTCATGAACTGAAGAAAAAACATATAAGTACAAGGCAAGAGGTGCTGGTCAGCTTGGATTGGACCCTAACCCAAGAGCTTCAGCCCTCTGAAAGAGATCAGTGCTAGCTCAAAAGCTATTTCATCTCCATTATCAAAAATAAACGTCACATTACATAAACTGTTCTCAAAAAGGAAGCTCGAAAATGAGTTGAACAAGTGCTGCACAAAAATGCGAAAATTCTACTAATTACTGGCTAACCTACTGAGGCTCTAAGCCCCCCTATTAATACAAATGGAGTCCTCCAACAGTCCTCCTAAAATTAAGGAGCTCGGCTTCCCAGAACTGGAGATAAACAACAGTCCTTCTTTACTTGCTCGATTGCCCCTTAGATGCATCAATGTGGTTGCTTGTGCTCCGAGTTGCTGATGGAGGATTCAAGGAAAGGGGTCATAAATGAAGGAGACACCCCCCTACAAATCCTCTTCTCTATTTTCCTCGAATATTTGCTGCCATTTGCTCACAAATCCCTTGACTTTGTCCAAAATTGACCAAAAAATCTGCATAAAGCACAGATTAGACTACATGGCAAAATGACTAACCCAATTCACTCTATTAGCATAAATATAATCAAAAAGATGCAATAACTAATGAGAATGGTGGATTAAGTCGAATTAAGAGGCAAAATGAGCCCATATAAGTACCCATTTCTAGGGCTCATCAGCAGCGCCTGTTAGAATTTCTCCAAAAACGCATCGACTTCACTCTTTTGCTCAATGACACTTAAAAATCGCTTCTTAGCTCTCCTTTTGGCACTTTGACTTCAACACTAACACAATGAAATGATCAATAGAGAGATGGCTTTATATAGCTTTCACTTTTTGATTTTTGTTGTTGAAAACCCACTTTCATAATGTCTATTTGCTTTTTCCAGTACTCTGTTTTTTGATGCTTGGTCTTTTTGCTTTGATAGGTGGACTGATGCTCAAACTCTTTTGACTTTTTGCAGTGGCAGTACTTTGGCAACATCGCCAGATATCCAGGAGCAGCATGAGACCATTATTACATATGGGAACAATAAAATTACATCAAATTTAAAAATAAAATACAAATGCTCTGTTTTCACCTCAAAACTAGTTTTGAGGTGAGAACTTCATTAAGCTTACAAATTAACAAATTATGACTTTCTGATCATTATTGACCTCCTCATGTCTTTGCTAACCATTATTAGCAATAATCACTGAATTTTGACCATGGTGGAAACCCTAAGACCTAATGAGACTGAAACCCTATGTAATTGATGAAATGAACTGAAAATGAGCATGAATCATGACTGAAAGGTATGAAAGGAGGTCAACAAGTACATATCATGAGGGAAAAACTGAAATAAACCCTACCATCAGTAGATCCATGACCTAATGGAATGCAACCTCATCAGAATGAGACTCCTAGTATGAAATGCAAAAGAGTAAATTTTGATCACTAATGGCAGTGTGAAGACACTGACACTAACAGGTTACATATACTCCCTCATTATATAAGCAAAGTACTTTTGACCTTAGCTCCTCCCGCAAGGCATTAGAGAGACATATCGATTCTTTTGAGGAGAAAGGAGTAGCTCCAATGCTCCAATATTGGAGCTAGTGATGTTCATTGTATACATGTGTCTTGGAACTTTTACTTAATAATAAAAGCCCTCAAGGCCTGCATGTTCTTCATGCATGGATTCTGGATATTTGTAAGACTATTCTGTGAATGTTTATAATTCATGTTTGCTTTCACATGTGCTAAGATAGTTGAGCAATTTTGGTTATTTTGGTACTTATCATATTGAGAATGTGTTGTAATTTCTATTATTGATGTTAGATAGATCTTCCTCATCATATTGGTTTCAATGACCATCGCATCTTTGTGGACTATTCTACTTGATGTTCCACGGACCCTTCTTGTTCATGTGTGTCTCTACTAAGGTGGTACTATTACCTCTCTCTTAGAGGCTCAGTTCTCCTCCCCTCCGTAATAAACAACTTTTACACACATATGATCAAACACTCACCAAGCACACCCCCCTTGCTTTTTGAAGGTGCATGTGCACTCCTCTCTCGTGCTAACATTTAGAGCCAAGTCATATCTCTAAGATACATGGCAACCAGGCTGATATTCCAGATGGGGCTCCTACTCCAAATAGTGTGAGGTCTAATTAGGACTTCACATTTGGGAGACCCCTTGGTTGATGGGTTTCCAACAACATTGGCACTAGAAGGAGGGCTAGATGACAAGTTGATCCCATTAAATATGGTTTGAACCTCTTACCTAAAATGGTTCATACTCAAATCTTACTCCCAAGGTGTTTCTCCAATTTTTCCCTTTATCAATTTTCAATCCCCAATGAGCTTCTCTATCACTTGTCCCAGTTAAATTTAAATGGTGAGGATGGAACATCCATAGCCGATCACATTTATGGTTTTCTTAAATTTTTTGAATCCTATGAAATAAATGATGAAGAGTTTGCTTGTGTTATTTTCTTCCTCACCCTTGAAGGTCATGTTAATCGATGATTCCATACCTTTCCACCTGCTTCCATCCATTCCCTTCATTATTTCCTCGGGGAGCTTCATCAAGCCTTTGATAGGTATAATTACCGAGATGTTTGTAAAAGAATCAATCTATTAATAATGAATCCTAATGAATTAGTTGAGGATTTTTCTTATCGATTCCTTCACCTTTATTGTGAAATTTATGAAGACGAAACTAATTAGGTTTTCTTGAAACGAGAGTTTGAGCGCTTGGTTCTTATCTCTTTACAAGGGGAACATGAACCCCCTAATTTTTCTACTTCCCCAACTCTTGTGAATCACGAGATACCTCTAATTTCAGAGGAGGAACCTATTATTCCTTTTGTTACTTTCCTCCTTTTCCAGTCTCGATGTGGGTGCCTCCTTATGGTGATTGTGAAGTTGAGAAAACTACAAATCAAATTATTAATCCATGTTCTCATTCTTCTTTTGTTTCTCATGACTCATATTCAATGGAGGAAATCCCAGAATGACTCATGAAGCCCATGGGGAAGACTAACTTCCCCATTTTGCAGCATGATATTATCATTCATAACTATAGCCTCCAATCCAATCTATATTTCTATGATCCTCTATCATCTACATTCCATCACTATATGTATTGTGATCGCCCGATCAATCTGCTCCACCAGCTAGTCTTTCACACTCTTGATTTTCGCGTGGCTAGTTCAAATTGTGATCAGATACAAGGAAGTCAAATTAAAAAAGAATGTGAATATGCTTTCAGTCCTTCTTCTATTTTCCAAAACCCTCCATGTAAAGATGATGTGCTTCCATTCTTGGATGATTCTCAATCTATTAATCTCAATAGTGAATCAAATGTAAGCAATTATTTCGATCAATCTATAGCCTCGGGCAACAATCATTCCAATGATGATGACTTTGTTGATGTATGTGATCATGATTTCCCAGGTGCATCAACTAATATTTTGGTTTCTCATGAAGATTTTAATTTAGATCCAGAATTTGATTCGGTCAAAGAAGATGTGCTTATTGAAACTTCCTCTTCATCTCACTATCCCTTGTGCTCTACCATTTACGATTCATCTACTTGCGACAAAGATACTCCATGCTCTCTACGTTATTTATCCAATGAGTTATCTTCTCAATTGACATGAGACAGTGAGATTATCCATGATGAAAATGAAAACAATCGAATAATTTAGTATTATTTCCACCCCTCATCATCTCTTCTCTTGCATGAAGACAACTCTTCAAATCATCTTGCTCATGAAATTTCCCAATTCATTCATCTTCGAATTTGTGATGAAAAGAACCATTCGACTTGAGTAATCTGGTTGTTGAAGTTGAAAAATCCAGTGAAATCAATGACAGAGATGGTTTCCATTCGGTGAGTAGTGGCTTTATTGAAACCAGTGGTAACAACTATCCTCAAACCATGCATGATCTAGTTCAATCTTCAAAATGTGATTTTACAATCCTTGAAAGTTTGGGACCTGCCAAAGAGTCGAGGCACTTCAACTTCCGTTGATGGTTATGTCAAGATATCGCAACTCTAGTCAACCCTCTAAACTAAGTCAGATCTAGTTTTTCCTACATAATCCTTCTCTTTGCATGGTTTCACTCAATGAAAATTTATTTTTGAAAAATGTTTGGTATTTCGGGTATGATCTTTCAAATTTTCAAGATTTTACTTCTGACCAGATTCAAGAATATTTTTTAGTTTATTCATCTTCATGCAAAAATCTCGCATCAAACTCGGGTTTGGAATGTGTGTCTCTCATAGAGTCATGGAATTGTGAAGTTAATTATTTCAATGACTATTTTTGCTTGAACAAATCATGCCTATGAGACTCATCTCTTAATGGTCAACTCCTAGTTTTTCTCGTGAATGTTATATTGCAAATATTCCCCTTCATCGCACCTAAAGTCCTCCTAAGTAACAAGGAATGCATGAGTTATCGCACGAATCAAGTTCTTATTTGTTCACCATGTCCTGACTGGTTTCATGTATTTGTTGTGCTAGCATCCCTTTTAAATTATTTTCATGATTATGATGCTTACATAGTTTGTCACCAGTTACAGGAAAATAGTTTGTCACATTTGGCTTGCGATGAACTTGGTTCGATTGTTCAAATCATTCATAAAACTGTTCAAATTGATTTATCTTCATTTATTACAGACTAGGAATCTGATGTTTTAATCAGCTCATCTGATCATTATTATGTCTGTGATGACTGGCATTTGTGTTATCATATTCCCACCGGTATACCCAATGGTAGTTGTTTTAGATCCTTCGATCTTCATTGTTCAACATCTCATTATTCGGATTTTTGTCGAGCAATTGAGGCACTTCAGTGTCCACTGATGGTTATGCCGGGTCCTCACTATCTCGACATGACTGTTGAATATGATCAGATCCATTTTTCCTCACAAGATTATCATTATAATCTCGTGCCTCTAATTGAAAATCCATCTTTTCAAATATTTCAAGGTTTTCAAGAGGATCATCATGAATTTTATGATCCAACCGCTGAATGGTTGGAGCAATCTTACTCAACAAGCTCCATTGCAATAAATAAGTTTCAGCCTTTTCTCGTGCTTGCTAAGTAGGATGACACAGAAGAAGGTGCATTTGCAAGAAGTCTTCGAGGTTTTTCTGATTATGCTTTCCGTCAGAGAGGTAATAATGTGAATTGGATGAAATTAGTGGTTGTGACACATCTTTCTACCCACAGGAAAGACCTTCATTTTTTTGTGCAAATTATTCAAGCTCTCATATTTTCTCTTGCACATTGCTTTATATCTATTTTAATTGATAGTATATTTGTGATTGCAGGTCAGGAATGATTACGGTGGCTACATTGGAAATTCCATTATACGTGACCCCAACCTTCTAGTTGTTAGGTTAGGAGTAGGATTAGTTGCATCTTATTTTTCCTTCTCTTGCACTCATCCCGTGTTGTTCTCTTTAGTCTCTCTTGTCTTTTATTACTTTTCTCTTTCATTATGCATTGGTTTAGATTCTTTTTCTTGTCTTATTGTTTTGTTTCCTTATTGTTTGTCTCCTTTTGTTTTCATCATGGGAATAAGTGTTGTGTCTAGACTTGTTATGGCTTCTTAGTATGTGTGTGGCTGAAGTCTAAAGAGTCTTGTGACACTTCAACATTTGGCTAACCTCTAGTCCATCTTCCTTGTGTTGGTTACATATTTTGGTTGATGAAGTTCCGATGGAAAATATGATCCGTTCGTAAGGAGAGTTTTGGTCCAACCATGAACCTATGTCTACTCAGGAAACCTTATGCCTACAGTCGGTTTTTTGTTTCAGTGTTTTCATGCTTATCCAATAAGTAGAAGAGGAGAAGGGGAAAGATGTAAATGAGCAAACCTGAATCATAGGTCTTTATATTCTTCTCTAAAGGAATAACCTCTTTTTCTCTCAATAAGTCCGGATCCCTCTTCCGCCTAAAAATGAATAAGTTTCGATGCACAGTCCTCATTAAAATCAATAAATAAAGGTGAAAGAAGAGCCTGCACAGACAGGTGAAGCAAGAAACTTCACCAGGGTACTGTCTAGGTTCGCTCGCATTGGAGCAATGTTTGTTTTCCTACATGAATCCATCAGGGTACTATCCAGGACTGCGTACAGCGGAGCAACACCAAAGATGAAAAATTATACTCCAAAAATCTTAAGCTCGCGAGCTACACTACCCTTCCCAACTCGAAACATTATGATATCATTGAATCTTATGTTTTTTTCAAGTGAGAAGGCATAAAGGGGACCATGTCTATTCATGGGGTAAGTGGGGAGGCCAAAGTAATCTGCATGATGAATCAATACTCCCTGAAGAACCAAGGCCCTACACAGAAGAATTTAACCAAGGCAGAGAAGTTGGAATTCTACCAGTGTGTCACCAAGTGTTGTAGCTACTACAACACCCTCCAAAATTTTGGCTTACACCCAATTTCGGAGCCTTCCTTGGTCTTGCACATTGTTGTCGCAAACACCAAAACTCATTTCATGTACTTTCTTGAAGTATTTTTCTCCCCTTTGCAAGTTGGGTAAACTATCATCTTTTCACATGATTGGTTGTCGCACAATGTGTAGAAGCATGTTCTCGTGGTTTTAGGGGTATATATTTGTGAATATGAGTTTTTCTAACCATGTAAACATATGTCGCACTCATTTGCAAAGTTTTAAGCATTGTCGCACAAGTGTCGTCACAACCGTCCCACAACGTATCTTAAGTGTCGCACTTGTCGTAACTGGTCATAAAGTTGTCGCACAGAAGGAAATGCATTGTTCATGTGTCATGGGTGATCTATGTTGTTGTGTCATCAAATATTCTAGGTGTGAGATCATAGTCGAAGTCTTATCACTGTTCACATCAATTTGACCGGTCTTACACTTAGTTATTTCTGAGAAGTCTTCCTGACCAAGCAACTTGTCTTCACCCAACCTCCCCAAATTGCGCACTATGCAGTTTCATTCCTCTATATGTGACATTTTCCCTTAGTAATGCCCAATGCGTAGTTCCTGCCTCCCAGGACTGTTGCACTGCGCAATTTTTATGCTCAAGCTCTGACCTTAGCCTCCAGAATTGCTCAATCCTTTCTCTCAAACTAGCTATAACTACACACTTCGTATTCTCTAGCATCAAGATCATCCCTTGAGCTCCTTATCTGTGCAGTTGCGCACTATCCCAAACTCCTTTTTCTTTCGGCACTGTGCAATGTGTTCCCTTAGTGTCTATCGCCTCAGCTTGCCTCACTAGCTCTCAGAACTGTGTACTTTTCTCCCTCAGTCGCCTGAACTGTGCACTGCGCAATCTTAAGGCTCAAGCATCAGACTTCAGATCTTGAACTGCATAATTGCGTAGTCATCTAGGCTCATATGTCTTGTAGAACTGCGGAAAAGGTTGATCCAGTGCATGTCCTCTCAGCCTTTCATCCTGAGCTGCTAGACTGCGTAGTTTTCTTCCTCAAACCAGCTTGAAATGTGCATTGCACAATCTCAAGGCTCAAGCTTCACCTGTCACTACCTGAGATGTGAAATTGCGTAGTTACTAAGCGTCTTTCCCATCTTGTCACCCGATTCTAGCTTAGTCAGTCGATCATTTGCACAATCTTAAACTTGGGGTTTATCATACTGATGTCGTCTTATCATGAGTGATTTACAAATACAGGTACCTTACCATGTCATTGTGAGATGATGAAGAAATATATGAATGAGGGAAACATGTTGAAAGACCCTCTTGTAGTTGAACATGCAAGTTTATCAATCACAAGAAAGCAAAGTGACATCAATTTGTGATCGCAACTCAAGGCTTAACATGATTGAAGACTCCTTAACTCCTTATCACCAAGTCATATGGAGGTGAAAAGAAGAGAATTCTCAAGTAGATACTCAACACATAGCAACAATAGTGGCTTAACAGTGCCACATCATCAAGCAGTGCATGTCAGCATTGTCATGTCATGTCATTTCATGAGTTTTCATATGCCACATCATCATTGTGAATCATGTATATGGTATTCAAAATGTATTGTAAAGTGGAAGTCCAAAGGACACACATGGAATATAAAGAGTCATGTAAGTTGAAAATTCATAGAAAGTCAAACAGTCGTGAGGGAAGTCAAAGAGTCACAAGGAAGGGGAAGCATCACCCCTTAGTTATATATACTCCCTCATTGTATGAGCAAAGGACTTTTCAACTTGGCTCCGCCCACAAGGCATTACAGAGACAGATCATTTCTTTTAAGGAGCAAGGAGTGGCTCCAATGCTCCTCTATTATATCTAATGATGTTCATTGTATACATGTCTCTTGTAACTTTTACTTAATAATAGAATCACTCAAGGCCAGCACATTCTTCATGCATGGATTATGGATATTTGTAAGACTATTCTGTGAATGTTTGTAATTTATGTTTGCTTTCACATGTGCTAAGATAGTTTAACTATTTCGGTTATTTTGGTAGTTATCATATTGAGAATTTGTTGTAATTTCATTATTAATGTTGCATCCTCGTGGAATATTCTACTAGATATTAGACAAGTTTTCCTCGTCATATTGATTTCAATGACCATCGCATCTCTGTGGACTATTTCGCTTGATGTTGCACAAACCCTTCTTATTCATGTGTGTCTCTACTAGGATGGTACTACTACCTCTCTATTAGAGGTTCACTTATCCTCCACTCCATAGTGAAAGAACCTTGACACAAGTATGATCAAACACTCACCAGGCACACCCCCCTTACTTTTCAAAGGTGCATATGCACTCCTCTCTCTTGCTAACAGTTAGAGCCAACACATATCTCTAATTTAAATGGAAACAAGGCCCATATTTCAGATGGATATCCTACTCCAAACAATGTGAGGTCTAATTATGACTTCACATCAGGGATAACCCTTGATTGACATATTTCCAGCATCTTCAAGACGAAGTCACTTGTTCATACATGTTCAACCTATAATAAGTTCATGAGCACATTCTTTTACAAAGCTTGAATAAACATAGCAAAGTTCAACAAGATAGTTCTTGCACAATGTTCAACCTATGTCTATAGTCAGTGTGCACTTTCATTAACATTCCCTCACTTTTGGTTGTGATTGTACTTCTATTTCGATGATTTTTTCAAATTGTCTCTCTTTTGCACACCTTCGCTTTCACAAGTGACATTTTCATGTTTACGACTGTCACTTTTTCTTATTTTCTCCTTAATAAGTGTTGTTTTCATGTTGTCTTCAATTTGGCATATGTCTCTTTCAATGTCGTTGTCATTTGCAAGTGTCATTTTCACTTTTCTATTATTGTGATAAGTTACATCTCGTGGGCATGGGAAGTGTCGCATGATGTAAAATCACAATAATGGTTCATTTCAGGAGGAAACTTTGGTACCAATGGGTCTGTTGATAGTGTTGGACCCACCAACATGTCAAGGGATATCCCTGTTAAGAAGTCCCAACTTGATCCGAAATGGATACTAAATCAAGAGAAAAGGTATTACAGACTCATGTGCAGGAATGACTATATCATTTAGTGCAACAGATCGAAAATATTGCGAATAATATAGACAATGAGGAATTAGAAAACATAACAGTCACACATCAACATAAGCAAAATAATGAAGGAGTTCACCAGACCCCCCTGGCTACGTCTCCTGGTCCAAGCTTTTAGTGTCGACCTCTATATTATGTCTTCAAGAGTAGATGATTACAAGTGTGAGCTCGAATAGAGTCTCAACACAACAGTGACAAAACACAGGGATTCCCTCGAAATCCTCAAGTCTACAAGAGTACATAGTTTCTCCCTCTTGCTCTCTATCTTTTACTTTCTCTTTTGCTCCCTTCTCCCTCTTTTGTCTGCCATAGAGTGGTTTTTAAGCCTCTCAGCCCTATTTGTTCACCTCCCTTTTCAGTGTAGACACATTTTGTTAAAATGCTTAAGGCATAAGAACAATTTCTTTTATAAATGGAAGGATCAACAGGCGCGGTGAAACCGACCGTTTGGTCTTCCTCTGCACAAATCCCCCGATATAATACATATTTGGGCCTTATTTCATTTTATCAAAAATACAAAGAAATACATAGAATACATTAAAAAACCCAACAAAAACATTTTATCGGAACTTAAATATCCTATGAAACGATGTTTATAATCCTTTCGGGTCCGGGCTTATCGATATCGCACGTCGCATGTTACATAGGCCTCGCTCCTTTATATTGCTATGATGCGATATTGCAATGCGATATCGTGATCGACGATTGCATATCGCAATGTTTCGAGCCCCTAGTAAGTCTTTCCTTTGGTTCCATGTGATGTGATATTGTAGTTAATCTGGACCATTGATCTATGATCGTTAATCCAACGACGGACGGTTATTTCGGGTGGCCCATTTTCACGAGGATTACCCACCCGAAAAAGTGGTTTTCTCTCTCCTGCACCATGCTACATGTTGGCCAGTGTATGGGATTGGGCGAAGCCCTTCCAATACCACTTACCACCTGAAGCCTACCTGAAATACCTTTTACCACAAAACTCAAATCTTTTGTTGTTTTATTCATAAATCCTTTGGGTCCATTAAAAGCCTTTGCGCCTGTTTTAAGTCCTCTCCCTTAGTTTATTGTGATGTGATAAAGTGGCCATCACTTATCGCTTAAGCCTGCTATCATGTGTTTAAGTCCTCCCTTTGGTTCCATGCGATGCGATATTGTAGTTAATCTGGACCATTGATCTGTGCACTCGATCAACGGTTCACGTTGTTTCGCTTGGAATCGCTATCGCATTTCTCTTAAGGCTATGGTCTGTTAACACTTCCGCTGGCTTTCTCCGATGCGATTTTCCGCTCTTCTCCCTTTATAACTCCGTCGGGTCTTTAACATTATGGAAGCCTTAGACTTAGAGGTTTTACTCAAGATCCATTTTGGATCACGCCTTCCCACTGAAAAGCTTTTGGACCACCAAAAGTTGGTTTTAGGCATCGATCAAGTGAGGATACAGTTCCCTCACTTGTCCAATTTCTATCCATCATGCCTTGCTTGGATTTGAACCCTTGAGCCCTACTCTCAGGTACTCAACATCCCCTTGACGTGTAGTTCTTACCTTCCTGTCCAAAACTATGTCCTCCTGTAACTCATTGAGATACTCATGCAACAAATCACTAATAGAAGGCAACTCACTTTGCTCTTCAGGATCTTCAATCAATGAAGGTTCATAAAATCTCAAGTTTTCTACATTAATGACTAGTTAGATCTGCATATAAGTGGGCAAATCAAGGCGAAAAGCATTTTCACCAATTTTATCAAGTATCTTGAAAGGTCCATACCTTATTGGTTTTAGCTTCTTACCTTCACCTTGCATTCTATCTTTGTTGATGTACTTCCAAACTTGATCACCAACTTGAAAACTATGTTCAGCTCGATGCTTGTCATGTCTTGCCTTGTACTTGGCTTGACTTCTTTCCAGCTATTCTTGCACTGCTTGGTGAATTTCCTGGATTTGTTCAATGAACTTGGTTGCTTTGTCCACATCACTGTGTCCATCAACTACTATGTCTTTACCAAAGAAAAAATCCAAGGGAGACTTTGGTATAAAACCAAAAAAAGTCTCAAAAGGAGATCTTTGAGCAGAAGAGTGCTTGGCACGGTTGTAAGCATGCTGCACATAACACAAATGCTCATCCCAACACTTGGGATGCTTGTTGCAATAGCCTTTGAGCAATTGGATCACTGTCTTGTTGACCACTTCTGTCTGACCATCTGTTTGTGGATGAAATGTTGTGCTCTTCTTCAACTTGGTGTCCATCAACTCCCATAAACTTGACCAAAACTTCCCAACAAATCGAGAATCTCGATCAGATACAATAGAAGTGGGTAACCCAAAATGAACCCATACATTCTGAAAGAACAACTTTGTTGTTTGTTCAGCTGTAACCTGCTTGTTACATGGTATCAAAATACACATTTTATTGAACCTATCCACAACAACATACAAATAATCATGACCTTTCCTAGATTTTGGCAACCCCCCAACAAAATCCATGGAAACACTTTCCCAAGGACGAGAAGGAATTAGAAGTGGAGTGTACAAGCCTAATTTCCAATAATTGGGCTTGATTGTAGCACACATAGTACACCCTTTGATATATCTAGAAATTGTCTCATGCATTCTTGGCCAATAACAGAACCTTTGCAATTGTGCAACTATTTTACTTACACCAAAATGACCTGATATGAGAGAAGTATGTGCTTCTCAGATTATGTTAACTCTTTCAGTTTGTGGAATGCATAACTTTCCCAAATGATATAAGAGTTGGTCCTTTACATAATAATCCAATTCTTCTACTTTCTTGCCATGACTTAAAGTTGCATATACATCTTTAAAATCTACATCTTGAGAATATTGTTCAATGTAACTTTCATGCATTACTGAGTTATGCTTAAGTATAATAGATGCATTTATGATTGGTCTTGATAACATGTCTGCAACCTTATTGTGTATGCCCTTCTTATATCTGATGACAAGATGAAATTGCTATAGAAAACCCATCCACCTATAATGTCTTGATTGCTGCAATTTAGTTTGTGAGTGCAAATATTGAAGTGGTTGATGATCTGTATGTATGATTGTTTCTTTACCCATTAGGTAATGTTTCCACTTTTTCACACTTTGTACTAATGCATACAATTCTTTATCATATGTGGGATAATTAACTACTACAGAAGTAAATGTCTCAATCTCAAATGGATGTTGAAGATCTGGTAGTGCTAGTACTGGTGTTGTACTAATTTTCTCTTTTATGGTGTCAAAGGCTTTCTGTTGTTTGCCTCCCCACTTAAACACCTGTTTCAATCTTGTTAAAGCATGTAATGGAGCTGCAATCATAGAAAAGTTAGCAATAAACTTCCTCTACTATTGTGTTGCCTCTAGGAAACTCCTAACCTCTGTAGCAGATTTGGGTTTAGGCCAATTCATAATGACTTCAACCTTAGAGGGATATATTTTCAATTCACCACCCCCTACAATATAACCCAAATAATTTAAATATGTTCTGCCAAATTCACATTTTGACAGTTTTACATAGAGATTTTCTCTTTTTAAAACATCTAAAGTCTACTTTACATGCTTTACATGGTCTTCCCATGTCTTACTAAAAACAAGAATGTCATCTAAATAAACAATTACAAAGTCATCAATAAATGGTCTGAGTACATCATTCATAACTCTCATAAATGTAGCAGGAGCATTAGTTAAGCCAAAAGGCATAACCAACCATTCATACAATCCTTGCTTTGTCTTGAAAGCAATCTTCCATGCATCTTGTTCTGCAACGCTGACCTGTTGATAACCACTTCGCAAGTCTAACTTAGAAAAGTAAACTGCTTCTTTCAATTGATCTAATAAATCATCAATACGAGGAAGAGGATAATGATTCTTGATCGTTATTTTATTTAGTGCTCTATAATCAATGCACATTCTCCACGAACCATATTTCTTTCTCACCAGCACGATTGGAGATCCACATGGTGATGTGCTTGGTCGTATAAACCCTTTATCGAGAAATTCCCGTACCTGCTTCTTTATCTCTGAATTCTCTAAAGTTGACAACCTGTACATTTCAATGTTAGGTAATGGAGCATCTTGCTGCAAATAAATATCATGTACTATTTCTCGCTTGGGTGGCAGACCTTTTGGTTCTTGAAATAGAACATCATACTCTGAAAAAACTTTAACTAAATCAACTTTCTATTTAGAATCACAACCTTCAAATGCATTGGATTTTTCAAGATCCTTTGCCTTTACAACCATTATTAAAAATTGCTTACTTGAATTCACAATTCTTTTCATCTACCCTGAGTTTATGAGAGAATAGTTATCTTTGAGTTTATGAGCTCTTACAATGTATTCTATTCCATCTTTAGTGAGTTGATACTTATTCTCAACTCTATAGAAAATAGCTTTTCTATCATACAAGTATGGACTTCCCAAAACAATACCACATATATCTAAGGGAACTATATCTAACTCAACTTCATCTACAAATGTTGATCCAATAGCAAACCTAAGTTTACATTGTCTCGTTACTTGTAGCTTTGTTTTATCACACACCCAACCTAATGGATATGGATTCTCATGAGGTTTTGTTTCTAATCCCAGCTTCTTTACAATTGTTTTAGAAATCAAATTTACTTGTGATCCACTATCAAATAAAGTATCAATCTTATTATGCTTGGAAATCACTTTAATACAAAAAAGCTCATTTCTTTCCCTCTCATTACTTTCATTATCAATAGATTGTGCAGAATTACTTGTGGATGCTTCAGAATCTTTACCTTTAATACCGGTGGTTGTAACTGCTGTTTCATCGCCTGAATCTGATCCTAAGTTCTGTTGAATAGCAACAGCATTCTTTCTCTCCTTCCAACCGAAATTCTTAGGTTTCCGTTCTGGATGCAAAAACCAGTAGTGTGCCTCATCGTGTCCTTATTTCTTGCAATGAGTGCACGAAGGTTTATCCTTCTTTACAATGTTTGCTTTCCTCTCCTTCCATTTCAGTTTCTTCTTTTCCTTGCTCTTGCTTACAGAATATTTAGATGATCCCCCAACCTTTGGGTTTACATTCTTACCTCTAACTTCTAGATGTGTGGCTTAAACTGATACATCGTCTAAGCTAGTGGGATTAAACATGAGAATATTATGCTTTAAATAGCTAAGAAGACCATCTATATACTTTAATAAAGTCTCAGGTGAGTCTAATGATATACCTAAAGTTAAAGCTCTCTTTTTGAATTCCTAAGTATAACTTTGTACACTTTGACCCTTCAACTGACAAAGAGTTTGCCAACTCATCATTGCATGTTGCATGTAAGCTAAAGGATAGAATTGCTTTTTGATAGCATAAACAAATTCATTCTAGGTAGAGATGATTTAAACATGTTTTTGCAGATCATCTTGTGTCTTGCCTTCCCACCATACTAGTGTAGTTCCTCCAAGTCGAAGGCTAGGCAGTTGAATCTTCTTCCTTTCTGAATCAATGTTCTGTACCCTACAATATACATCGATTTGTCTTATCCAATTATCTAGCTTTTCTGCATTGAGTTCTCCATCATAAATTTGCAAATCAAACTTCACATCTAATTTGATTAAGGAAGTTTTCTTCATCATCATCATCTTCTTCTTCTTCTTAGAAGAGCTAGAAGATGATGAGGATGATGAAGGTGATGATGGAGGAGATGGTGGAGGAGGCATTTCCCCTTTCCCTTTGCCTTCTGGAGGGGAAACTAGAAAAGGTTCCTCTACCCCTTTGTCTGGTTTAGGTGTTGAAGTGCTTTCACCTCGACCGTTCTTAAATTCCAGATACATCTCTTCCACCATGGCTCAGATTTTCATAAAACTTTCTATAAATTGAGATTATGATCCCAATGGAGCTTCTTCTGCCATTCTCCTCTAAGAATAGACTCTTCCAATCTCTGGATTAGCCTCAACAATTTCTCCTTCTCCTAGTCTGAGCTTTAATCTAGTTAGCATTCAAAATCTAGCACAAGCTTGTCTAACCTTAACAAAACCAAAACCAAAACCAAATGCTCTGATACCACTTGATCCGAAATGGATACTAAATCAAGAAGAAAAGGTATTACAGACCCACGTGCAGGAATTCCTGTATCATTTAGTGCAACATATCGAAAAGATTGTGAATAATATAGACAATGAGGAATTAGAAAACATAACAGTCACAGATCAACACAAGCAAAATAATGAAGGAGTTCACCAGACCCCCCCGGCTACGTCCCCTGGTCCAAGATTTCAGTGTCGACCTCTATATTATGTCTTCAAGAGCAGATGATTACAAGTGTGAGCTCAAATAGAGTCTCGACACAACAGTGACAAAACATAGTGATTCCATTGAAATCCTCAAGTCTACAAAAGTACACAGCTACTCCCTCTTGCTCTTTGTCTTTTGCTTTCTATTCTGCTCCCTTCCCCCTCTTTTGTTTGCCATAGAGTGGTTTTTAAGCCTCTCAACCCTTTCTGTTCGCCACCCTTTTCGGTGTGGACACGTTTTGTTAAAATGCTTAAGGCATAAGAACAGTTTCTTTTAGAAATGGAAGGATCGGCAAGCACGGTGAAACTGATCGTTCAGTCTTCCTCCGCACAAATCCCACGATATAATACATATTTGGGCCTTATTTAATTTTATCGGAAATACAAAGAAATACAAAGAATACATTGAAAAACCAGACAAAAACATTTTATCGGAACTCAAATATCCTATGAAACGATGTTTATAATCCTTTCGGTTCTGGGCTTATCGATATCGCATGTCGCATGTTGCATAGGCCCCGCTCCTTTGTATTGTTGCGATGTCATATCACGATTGGTGATCGCATGTCACAATGTCTTTAGCCCTTGGTAATTCCTTCCTTTCGTTCCATGTGATGTGATATTGTAGTTAATCTGGACCGTTGATCTATGATCGTTAATCCGACAGCGGACAGTTATTTCGGGTGGCCCATTTGCACGAGGATTACCCACCCGAAAAAGTGGTTTTCTCTCTCCTGCGCCATGCTACGTGTTGGCCAATGTATGGGATTGGGCGAAGCCCTTCCAATACCACTTACCACCTGAAGCCTGCCCAAAATACCTTTTACCGCGGAACTCAAATCTTTTGCTGTTTTATTCATAAATCCTTCAGGTCCGCTGAAATCCTTTGCACCTGTTTTAAGTCCTCTCCCTTAGTTTATTACGATGCGATAAAGCAGTCATCGCTTATCACTTAAGCCTGCTATCATGTGTTTAAGTCCTCCCTTTGGTTCCATGCGATGCGATATTGTAGTAAATCTGGACCGTTGATGTACACGCTCGATCAACGATTCACGTTGTTTCGCTTGGAATCACTATCACATTTCTCTTAAGGCTATGGTCTATTAACACTTCCGCTGGCTTTCTCCAATGGGATTTTTCGCTCTTCTTCCTTTATAACTCCACCAGGTCTTTAACATTATGTAAGCCTTAGAATTAGAGGTTTTACTCAAGATCCATTTTGGATTACAACTAGACCTCAGACTGTTTGGAGTAGGAGTCCAAGCAGTGGGTAGTAAAGTAGTGCCTTGACCGTGGCAGCCCACAGAGGTAATTATGATAACCTTGTCGGAAGCAAGTGTGTGACCTTGCAACGAGTCAAGTGAGATGCATGGGGGTTCTAACACACAGAGGGGAAAAGGAATTGTGTCCCTTAGAAGTTTGTAATAGTACGTAGCATGGAAGGAACATATGAGCAGAATGACATCATAGGCTGGACACAGAATAGTCCACAATCCAAAGTGACGGGTTAATACAACAACACATTTGCAACAACATTCATACAATGGCATACAAAATATTTCATACACAAATGCGTAATTTAAATAACATACATTGCTAAAGTAACCAGAATAGTCTAACTACAATAACAACATATGCATGAAACATGTTGGCTCAATTATATTATTAAGTGAAAGTTCCATCCATACATACACCATTGGAAACCACTAGCCCCAATAGTGGAACATTATAGTCAAAACCACCTGCTCCTCTAAAGACATGTACTTGCTTTACACTGTGGAGAAGCCAAGTCTCCTCACAATACTCTCCAAGCCTTCTCTAAGAAATGCCTAGTCAAAAGCTTGTCTCCCAAAAGCCTCTTTTATAAGTTATGATGTTCTATATATAACAAAGGATGGGTTACCCTTGACATTCCCCTTTGAATCTTTGACTACCCTCATGACTCTTCACATTACATAGTTACTGTTCACATTCCACTAATGACACTTGGAATTTCACTTACAATATATTTACAAATAATAATACAATTTCCACATATACCCATGTGGGAGAAAATAGGCTTGAGTCAACCTAACAAGACAAACATCATCACTCAGGTTCTTGGGGAAAGACCAACTCGGCAACATCCTCTTGATGGTGTTTGGTGACGAACTTATACCAAGCTTGGTACTATGCTATTGTGTCCTTGTATTGTTTGGTGATTCCTTTCTCAAAACGGACTCTTGCCTCCAGGGCTTCTGAGTATATGGTTCTGGAACCTCTGTCCAACTCATCTTGAAGCATGTACAACATTGTTCTGAGTGTGGTTGGACCACCGATTTACTTCTTCATGTTTTCTGCGCTCAGTTGCAAGTCATCATTGGTGGCCTCTTGCATCAATTTTTCTATGTACCTGTCGACCTCTAGCAGGACTTAGTTCTTCTTCACGGATTGAGTGAGGGTTCTGATTGAAGGGATCATGTGTGTCCTCACTATGACATCCAAAATATTGAAAAATTGTGCATAGGAAGCCTCAATGATGATGATGAGCGAAGCGAGATGCTCATAATTCTAGATCAACATCTCGGTCCGTGCTTTGTCTAACTATGCCTGCGGCTTCATTATCTTTTGCAAGTAAAGTGGGGCTCCCTTGTACCTCATTGTCCATTATTTTAAATGCATAATAGCGTGGTGGATGTCTTTGAGAGTTTGTGGGCTATATTTGCACATTGCTGCTGAAAACCATATAGAAGGACAACTACCTTGTGCACAGTGACAAATCTACAATACAGTTTCCGCATGGTGGTCTCAATAGTTGATACTTTAGCAAGTATCACTTTTCTCATCTCTGCCATAGCGGATCCTCTGGATTATTTTGTTCTCTTCCTGGCCTCTTGCAAGTCCTTTGCCATCCAATCATTCTCTGCTATCAAGAACTTTATCACTAAACTCGTGGCTTCTGCATAAGCCTTAGAAGCATCAACCATGGCAATTGGATGTCTTCTAGCATCTGACACAATCGCTCTTTCCGCTATGTGTGGAGGTGATGTGTTATCATCGGAAATTTGATTTCTTTTCACCTGTACAATCCTTTGTTGAGACTCATCAAATGATAGATAGTACACATCCATCACTGGATCATCAACAAGGAGAACAACCTCTCCTTGCTTGCTCGGGACTAGTTTTGATTTTAGAGGTGCAGATACTATGGGGTGACCTCAGATGCCCTTGGCATGAGGTCGGTGTCTTGGTATTGTGGCTCATGTTCCAAATCCATATCCATTGCTTCAACCATCTGCTCAATTTGTTGAGAAAGTTCCTGTACCTACACCTGCTCACCCTCTTCTTCATTTGTTGGTTGCTCTGACTCCTCAACCTATATAGGCGTAGTTTTCTTTGTCATTGCACCTTGTCTTTCCTCCCGTTCCTATTTCTGCTTATCTTCCCTTTCTCTCCTCCTTATCTCTTGCTCTTTTTCAGCTTCTTCTCTATTTCCTGCAACTTCCTCTCCGCATCCTCCAACCTTTTCTTCTCTATCTTCCTCCATTCTACTCTCCTTTCACGTTGTCGCCTCTTCACCTTTATTTCCAAAGCTACTTTCTCAATAAGAGGAACTTCTATAAAATTGTAGCTTTTCTCAACCTCTGGGTTCTCGACAATCTTCCTCTTGCCTTTGTCCTGTGCCAGTTTGCTGCTCACTGTTGTTGTTGTTGTTGCTTCTTGTGGTGTTGTTTCATACAAAGTTGCTTTCCATTCTATATCCATGTTGATTGGTGCATTAAGCCTAGAGGAGTTGTAGCAATACCTCCAAATGTCTTCCTTTGGCCAATGACATGCCTCATGGATCCATGGATAATACACCTCCTCACAGTGGTTTTTGCATATGCAGTGGGGATCATATGAATTTAAAATCTTAGTACCGAACTCAAACTTCTTCAATTCCTCGGCCCCAGCATTTGCATCCTTAAAGCTTTGGATCTCATACAATCCAATCTGCAAAGGAAGAGTAGCCCATGGTGCCTTCTTCCTCCTGTGCAGTCCTCCTGATAACCCTGTGGAGATGTGATACACAACCTCTTGCATGACCAACTTGTTTGTGGTAAACCTTGCTAGCACATGAAGAGGTTTCTCTCCACCAAACATCCTCCTTGGTAGCACATTCAAAGGTTTCTCTCCATCAAACATCCTGATGAACGTACCTTCGGGTGAGGCATACCAATATGCAATGTTAAGTAATGCCTGCATCGCTTCTTGGGACATGCAAGGTGGATATTATTCGAATATCATCTTGTAAACCGAGGTGATGAAGTGGTCAGATAGCCTCGCCATGACTCCTCGATAGCTGCACTCAGAGAGAAAATTGTAATAGATGTTCACAGCATCATCTAATGTTGTCCATCTCCAACCCATGCTAGGAAAATGTTGTTGGGCACAGATTGCATCAAGTAGGTACGCAGACATATAGAATATCGCTTGCTCGTCCTTAGGCAGATTTCAGGTATTAGACACATGCACTTTTAGCTTAATATCCAACATGTCCAACTAGTTGAATGACCTTCATTCATTTGCCAAATAATCCAACACAACCACCCAACTCTGTGGAAAGGTATTCGTGCTCTCTTGACCATATAGGTGACATGCAAAGATGATCAAGAGTTGGTAGGCCTTCCCAAGTAACTTAGTCTTGTAGACATGATTGGGTGTCGACCTGAACTTCAATGACTCTTTTACCCAAAGCTTCATGATGTCTCTAGTGTTCACATTGTTGTTGGGAGTAAAGAAGAGTGAATCCATGCAGTTCACCGAATGTGTTAAGTGATACATATAATGATAATTTTCTGTCCTAAAGGTAGCAAATTGTTGTCGCTCCCAGAGACAGCCTCGAATTGCTTACAAGACCAATGTCTGGGCACATCTAAATTTGGAGTGTCTCAAATGATTCAGAGTAAAGGGAGACCTCACTTATATTCTATATGTATATATAATGGGTTGGTTCATTCCTCTAAAGGAGTAAACATGGATTTCTTGGTACTTCTTCCCATATAAAAATCTCATAAATATGTATAAACCAGTGGAGGCCAAGTAGTCCAAGGACTTACAGTGTAATAGACTTTTGCAGAGCAATGATAGAGGATGCAGAGGAGGAGTAACTCATCATATGGAGCTTACAACATAAAGAATTCTATGCATAACACATGGATCTTGCAGCTTTAAGAATTCCTATACTTATATGAGTTAGAAGTAGATATGATGGGAATAAGAGAGGTTGTGTGCTATGATTCATGAAGAGAAATTGTTAAAGATATAATTTCAATAATCCATGCAGGCACTAGCATTAACAATTTCGATACAAATGAATCTGTGAGGAAATTACAAGCACATGCATAACATATTGATACAAGTGAATCTGTTAGGAAGTCTTGAAATATTCCTAACAAAAGTAATTACATGAATTCAGAGAATAAACATCAAACGAAATGGGTTTTAACAGAAGGAGAACATACTGTAATACTTGGAGGGGGAATCACTACCATTTCTCTTCATATTCTGGAAAATTTGTATTGTAAAGCCATACAGTCTGAAAATAACATGTGGTGTTTCTTTAGAATTTCTGAACCTTTGTTAAGTCTTTCTTTCCCCTATTTATCTAGAGAGGAGCAAGAACATTCGTTCCAAAAAATATCTCTAATCTAGACTCAGTTGTCGGATCGACTAGCTGTCTCAGTCATAAATGGCTCTGTGGCCCAAAAATATTACAAAATTAAATGCCTCATGAAAGGAGGCATGTTACAGTACAGTAAATAAGAAATACTTAGATAAAAATACACAAAAACTCTCCTTGCCCATCTTGTGGTCATCTCTGATGCAGGGGTTTTTCTACTTGTGGTATGGCTTCCTACACTGCTTTGCCAACCTCTGTCATTCATGACATAATTTCATTCAGTGCCGACCTCCAGATCCATGTCAAAATAGGCTTCTTCTGGATCAGCCCATGTTGTGCTTTGAATGCACCATCTATTTTTCTTAAAACTACAGCTTCCAACCCATCACGCCCTTTAAATCCCTGTCCTGCACTATCGGTGCCTTAATGTACCGGGTGAGTCTCTCTTGATCTAAATATGGGGGAACTTGCTCATTCTAGTATTTGGCTATACGAAATGTTGTGAAACAGATGAAACATGACCTCCCTTAGCCCTTTTGACTTTAGCTCCCCATTTGTAACTTTCTCCATATGATCGGGGGCTAGAACCAAAGCCTTAGCCCTTCGGGCGCTAAGGCTTTCCAGTGTTGTGTGGGGAGCATTTTCCTTTATAATACAAGAACACCTTTGATAACTCTTTATACTGCTTAGGCTGATATCCCAAACATGAAATGTTTATAGACCATGCCATAATAACTTATCGCATACGGGGGCCTTTTTCCTTATCACAATCGTAATCACAGGCCGGGAGGGATATTGGTGGAGAATGAACTTTCACTTTGTGCGATCATTGATTGTCGATCCTAGGGTGATGTCATCACTGCCATGTGTCACCCTGCGAGTGGCGACACGTGTCACCCGGAAAAGGTCCCATAGGACCCTTGAAAATGGCGAAATTGAGTGCCACGTGTCCTCCGTACTGCCACATCATTGATGACATCGGCTTCCATGTCAGCCATCAAGACCAATCACATTACTCCACATGGCCCCCGGGAAGAGAGAGAAAATGGCCCACTCGACTCTTTTTTTGCATGGGCTTCTTTGTAAAATGATCTCGACCTTCCCCGGTGATTTTACACAATCTCGCAGAATCGCACCCCACAAGGTTTTAGAGTGGTAGCCCCTCTATTCCGCCAATTGCCGATAATGTGGGATTGCAGGGAGCAGGATTTTGGGATTGCCCATCACTAATATGTTGTACCACCACATGGAGGAGAGAGAAGGAGGTCGCCAGTCCTTGGTTTTTCTGTGAAATTCCTTTGTTAACAATTCTTGGCCTCCCCTGACGATGTAACACTATATCACAAAATTAGTGATTCGCCGGTATTTTAAGTTTATGTTGACGGTGTTGGAACCACCAACATTTAGGGAATCACCTCGGTATGAAGTCCCAACTAGACCTCACACCGTTTGGTGTGGGAGTCCCATCTGATATGATGGTCTGGTTGCCGTTATCTTAAGGATCTGCCTCAACTTTTGCTTGTCAGCACAAGAGAGTGGTTTGCTTTGTCTTCAAGAAATGAGGTTTGCGTGCCTCATGAGTGTAAGTGTACTTGTGTCAATGGTTCTTTCACTGTGAGGGGAAGAGAGTGAAGGTGAGTTCCATGTTGAAAGGGATCAGTCCCAACTCGGCTAGGAACACACAACACAAAAGGACATACACAGCTTTCGGTGGAGTAGTCCACTCGGATGCGGCAGTCACAACATACAAGGTAAGATAACACGTACAACACTCATGGATCAGTCTGAATGAGTGCAATGATTGTTACAACAAGGTTCATGTGAAAGGTCTGTCTGATGTCTGGTAGAGCAGTCGACACGGACGGGACAACATTAACAACATATACAACACATTTTCATTAATAGATTATGCATTACAACAATGAACCAGTTCAGATGTAGAACACACGTTAAAGCAACATGCATGATAGGTGTTAAAGATTAGCCTTACAACAAATACAATACATGTGTGAAAACGTGTTGGCCTGTTAACATGCTTATGAATTAAGTGAAAGTTCCAAGACACATCATTACACCATACATCACTAACTGCGTCAGCGGGGCGTTGGGCCACTACCTACTCCTCAAAGAAAAGATTACAGACTCTCTTAGCTATGTGGGAGGAGCTGAGGTGAAAATTCCTTTCATGTACAAATGAGGGGGTATTTATAGCCAAGGGTGAAACTGACCCTCGTGGTTGTTTTACTACCCTCATGATCGTTCGAAATCCATGACTTTTTGTCTTACATGACTCTATGTTCAACAAGTGGGTCTCTTAGACTTCCACATTACATCACATTGATTGACAACAAGCCCATAGTGGAGATGTGGGCAATATGACTCGTGACTTGACTCGACATGACTTGACATGACAATGCCGGTACATTTGTGCTATTGTTGGAGTCCATGTCGAGCTATTGTGCTGCTGAGTGATGGATGTCTTCATGGTGTATCATAGTTTCACCTCCGCATAGCGAAGTGCATGGAGTCTTCGATGGTCCTTGGTTCACTTGATGAAGCTTTAGCATGTTGCTCCTTTCTTTCATGATGGAAGGCTCGACATGCTCACTTGTTCATGAAGGTGCATGTTCATCACCTTCGTCTGCTTCACATTCTTCATTCATGTGTCTGTTGGTGAACCTATCCATCTACATGTGCTCCCTTTGTCCATCCCGTTCGTCGTCTTGACATGTTTGTTGGTGTACCTGTACCTGCAGTCACTCATGACGAGACGACATCAAATCCAAAACCTCCTAGTCTACCATGACACATGATCATTTGACTGCAGGTGACTGAGAGAGGTAGCAGGGTTGTGATGCGAGATGATGGCTCTGGGAAAATTCTGATGAAAATTGCGCAAGAGTCACTAAGAGATGGAGACAGACAATCTGAGTTGACAGTGACTGTCTACAAGGTTTGGCTTGGCTAGGAGGAAAAATTGCGCAAATTTTGGGAGGGACAGTTTGGGCTACAAGAGGGCAAGGTAGGCATGCTCTGTGCATTTTCTAGAATGAACAGTCAGCAGGGGATGGACAACCATATTTGTGCAATTTTCCAGAGGAACGGGCCAGGCTGCATGAAGGGTTAGTAGGTAAGGATTGCGCAGTTTTTCTGGGGAACTGCTCAGGAGACTGGCAGCTAGAACTGCCAGTTGGCTGCTAGGGTCACTAGCATCCAAAACTGTGCAATTCCCAGAGGTAACTGCTAGTTGGCTGCTAGGGTCACTAGCAGCCAAAACTATGCAATTCCCAGAGGGAACTGATAGTTGGCTACTCAGTCATTGGCAGCACAAACTGTGCAATTCTTGGAGGGAACAGGCAGTCTGATGCTAGGAGATGCTGGTTGGGAAAACTGCACTGAGGTCAGGAGGCCGACCTGCTGATCATCTCTCCCCAATTTCTGAGTTGAGCTGACTAATGGGAAGCAGAAGGACTTCTCATGAGAACTGCACAATTTATGATATGAACAGTCGGTCGACTGTCTGGATGACTGACTGGGAAAATTGCGCAGTTTTCTGAAGGAGACAGGGACAGGCACTTGATGTCTATCCAGCCTGTTTACGCAATCTCCTCAGTCAGTTGAATGGGTGAGGTCAATGGCCTCTACACCATTTTTGAGGGGATTCAATCCCAGGGTGACTGTCAGATCTGACTGTCCAGGTGGCCAGCATGAGAGTTGATTGAGCTGCTTGTTGGCAGCGCAACTTGAAGGACTAGCTAGGCGCTTCTGCGTTGTTCTAGTTGACAGTCGATCGAGTCAAAATTAGGGTGATGGTTCAATTTTCAGTGAGGAGTGTGGTCGTCAGACTTTCAGAAAAAAATGACTAAGTTTGTGAACAGTCGAAAGATGCATAGGTGATCATACGAACACACACTCGCATGACTTGACGACGAAACGACCAAACCATCCAGACACACATGTTCAACATGACTAACTGACGGTGCAAGCAACAAGCACGACACTCTTGATTGATCATTCATGATCTAGACGATGCTTGCATGACAGTGGGGCAGATGCTTTCATGGCGAACACACAAACACATACAAAGCAAAGACTTTGAGCATAACCAGAACATGGTCGCAGGCATGACTTGGACATCAGCATGCAAAGACTTGGATGTAATGAACAAGAAAGGTGAATGTAAAGACTCACACGATTTCATGGAGTGAACCCCGGTGTGTGTATTCATCAAGTGAAAATCTTCAAGGGAGGCTCCGAAATTGGTCCAGGCCAAAATTTTGGAGGGTGGTTGTAGCCGCTACAACACTTGGTGACACACTGGTAGAATTCCATCTTCTCTGTTTTGGTTCATTGTTAGCACAGGGCCTTGGTCTTTCGAGAAGTATTGAATCACTATGTAGGTTACTTCGGTTTTCCCACTTACCCCATGGACATACATGGTTCACCTTTTGCCAACTCAGTGAAACACAATCAAAATTTCAGCTTAGATATCAATGTTTTGAATCCGAGAAGGGTAGTTTAGCTCGTGAGTTGAATATTTTCAGAGTATAAGTTTTCATCTCTCATGTTGCTCCACTGCCAGCATGCCTAGACAACACCCCGACGGAGTCACGTAGTAACACACACATTGGTCCACTGCAGTGAGCCTGGTCAGTACCCTGGTGGAGTTGCATGCTTCACCTCTTTGTGCATGAAGCCTTTCTCTTCTTTCACCTTTTTATTTTTTTAAGAGAACTGTGCATAGGCACTTATTTATTTTTGGGGCGGAAGAGGGATCCCGACTTATTGAGAGCAGAAGAGGTTGTTCCTTCAGAGAAGCATGTAAGAGCTCTGACATAGGTTTGCTTTTTTATATTTTCCCCTTCATCATTTCTACTAATTGGATTAGCTTAAACACACAGAGCAGAAGGTTGAGTATAGGCATGGGGCTTCCCAGTGTGGACACAAGTTCACGGTTGGACCAAAGCTTCCCTTACAGATGGTTCGTATTTTCCGTCACAACTTTGTTGGCTGAAGGTTGTAACTAAGCATAGATAAAATGGACACAATACTAGCTAAGTGCTACAACATCACAAGTCTCTTCAAATTTCAGCCACATACTCTATTCAAATTCCAGAACGTAGTAGTTGGTAGCACTTATTTCCAGAAACAAAAATAGTAATATATCAAACAAACAAAATGAACATGAACAAAAATAGTAAGAAAAATCAAACAAAGCAAAACAAAAGATAATAAGCAAAAAAAACCAAATGAAACAGGCGTGGCCCTACCTACTGAAACTAGTGTTTGAGGACTTGGTCATTGACAATAAGATTATCAATCCTCCTGTCAAGTGATTGCAAATGATATGTGTGTGAACCAAGTTTCTCGTGGACCAATGCCGGTCCACCGGGCTTCACTACTGGAACCTAATGGCATTCCAAAAGACCTTCAAGTGAAGACAACACCACTGTTTCAAGTACTGCGTGCAACATGGGCTCGGATGATGGCATGGGGTAGTCATTTTTACTCTAGGAAGGGTTCAAGTTTCTGAAGTCAATGCGTAAGCGGATCTTCCCAGATTTCTTATGTGCAAGATTTAAATCAGAAAACCAAGTATGATGATGAACTTTGCAAGTAATCCAAACACTTAAAATGTTAGTCAATATTTTCGGTGAAAGGAGGACAAACAACATGTATGTGTTACCTGTTCTTTGCTACAATGGCTTGTCTTCTCCTTTACCTAAAAACTCATGTTGGATTGTTCGCATGTAGTGGGTACTCAGGTCATCATCTACTCATGCAGACCCATCCTGGTATTGTTCGATCAAGCGGTCAATGACTGATCGCTACTGCAGTGTGTAACTTGTACCGAGATTGGCCAACTTCAGATCATGGTGGATTCCCAGGTTGCTCTGTTTTTTCATAGTGTTGGTCCTTCGTGTGTTCAGCATGAGTGCTTCAACATCATATTTTTGTGACTTCGGACTTCAAAAAACTTGAAATCACGCATGGTTTATTGTTTGGGATGACTGAGATACACTCAGTCCTTGAGCCATCATGTGTTCCTGATTTGTCAAGAATAATGGCCCACATCTTGTCTGTACATGGACTGTTTGGTGCGCTGGTACTGCTGCTACTACCGATGTTTCTACTACTACTACTATTATAAAAACAAACTCTACAAGTTTCATTATCGTCAGTTGGGCGAGGAAGGAGTCCAACTGCTTGTCTGATGAGGTTGGTTGTTCGTTCTTGCCATTAAGGGGAGTGACATTGTGTTTCATATACGTCTCTGATAACACCCAGATTTGGTTGGATCTTCCCTTGTACGGAAGCCACATGTGAGACCAATCTATAGAAAAATATCCATCTAGCTTGTTGGACCAGTATTTGTTGAGTAGCAGGCCATATGCTTCCGGTATGTCCACAACAACTATGTTGATGCATTGGTGGACTCGACTTTCATGGGATAGTTGGATTATAATGTCTTATAGTTCACCAATGGCTAGTATTGATGTTCTATCAAGTTGGATGATTCTGGCAGATGTTTCGCTCCATCGTGCATTGATCTTCTTAGCAATGGAGAGTGGCATGACATTGGATGTCGCGCTAGAATCAACCAAGTAGCTATGGACATTGTAGTTGAAAAATTCAAATGAAAGCATGAATGGGGGAAAACCAGAGTTTTCTTCTTCCATCTGGAGTGTATTGAGCATAGTAGATAGTGATACGAGAGATGTGCTTGCTCCCTTATTGGTGGAGGTCGTGCTGTCTATTGTTGTTTGTCCCAATGCACGTAGCAGGATATCTCGTTGACTCTAGACTTTTGCTAGCTCGAACAAACTGATGTTCACTCGATTTTTCTTCATGTCATCAACTATGTTGTAATCTAGAGGTGGTAGACTCACCGAGGTGTCTGGGGTGGAACGGATGTTCGCGTTGTCCGGAGGAGTATTTTGCAACTTATTGATCATAAATGTATTCTTATCACCCGTTGTCTTCTTGGACTTGCTTTGTATTTTTTGCTTAGAGGTAATCGGTGGATCAACCTTCTTTATCAGCTGCCTCACTTTCTCTTACATTTCCACAAGTGTAGGGGGAACCCCTTTACTCCTAAGATTGTAACGATCATTTTGCTTTTGGCACTGCTTCTCGGTGTTTGTCTTCGAGATTACTTGTGAGCACTGATATGCGTTCACCACATGCCTAGAACTTGGTGCTTCATCAGGTGAAACCTCTTCATTATCATCAATTTCTTCTGGTTGCTCTTGTATTTCGCCATCCACATCAAGTGTATGAGTACAGACAAAGATAACAACTCATTTCCAATCTGAACAAGAGTTCTCGGGATGAAATTCTTCATGGAAGGAACATAACTTAGGATCAGCGCATTGATTGAGTTGGAACATAGGCTTTTGCACAAATTTGGAACCGAAATGGTTGTTGCTTGATGAGCCGGTTGATGAACTGCTTACCTGTCTCTGTCTGGGTATATGACTGCTTACAAATGTGTCCATCTTCCATTGCTTGAGTTCAGACACTTTGGTGGTCAAGTTCTTGACAAGGCGAGTGACGATAAAAATATCAGTTGCTTCCTTATCTCTGCCCTTGCTCGCCATTGCTTGGGGCTTTCTTCTCGCATCCTTGGAGTCTTTTGTTGATTCGTCATCCTTGATGACTGCAATGGCACGCAAGTCTTTCCCAATAGTAGTAGCCTCTTCGCAGCTTTCTAAAAGTGTTGGCTTCGTAGCTCTCTTGACGAATTGCACAATGGTGGTTAGCAGTGCAGACGTGTAATAGTCGACAGTGATGGAGTCATGAGGTTTGGTGTCTACTGCAAACTTGTTGAAAATACACATAAATCTCTAATTGAAGTCTTTCACTTTCTCTTTTCCCTCCATCTTTAGGCTTCCCAATTCTTTGAGTAGCATGGCTGGGGTCTTGTCATTAGAAAAATTTTCAAGGAACATACGTTTGAAAGAACCCAAGTTCTGTATGGAGTTGGGTGGAAGGCTATGATACCAAGCAGTTGCGCAGCCGTCCAAGGTACATGGAAACAATCTACATGCTACATCATCATAACGTACCTCAAGGGTCTGCAGTTGTAGGTAGAAGTTGTCTAAGTGGTCTTCTGCCTTCACTGCACTATCAGGGTTAAACTTGATGTTCATTCTCTCTGCTCACTTTGACATCTTGTGGAGAACAGCCGGGAGAGCCAATGTCCCTGAGTCATTCATTCAATATTTGGGTCAACCATCTCTTCATCCTCTTTGTCTTCTTCCTATCCTTCAGAATCTGATGGTTTCGGATCTGATTCTGTCGGTTCGTTTCCACCTCCACCTCCTCCACTACCTTCTTCTCCACCTCCTATACCAGAGTTCGATCCCAAGACCACAAGAGTGCCTTGTTCGTCTTCAAAGAAGATTGGAGGTTCCTCTCCATCTTCAATAGCTTCTTCCAAACCTTCAAGAGTAGAAAGGACTACTTCTTCCACTGATGATACAACAAACCTTGTAGGAGTGGCTTTTAGCTTCTTAGATGTGTGTGAAAGATATTGTATGCCTGGGATCAGTCCAACTGCTTTCGCGAACTGGCGAGTGATGGGATGAACAGAGCGAAGGTGTTGATATGAAATGTCAAGTTCAATTCTAGGAGGTGAGGAGTAACCAACTGCTGAGTCGTGAGAGAGGGAGTGTGAGTTACTGCCTTAACCAGATGGTTGATGAGTGAGTGTGAGGGGAATTTTAGCCATGTACAACTAGATGCCCTCATTCTAGCGCCAGAAATGTTAATGGTGTTGGACCTGCCAACATTCAGGGGATCATCCCGGTATGAAGTCCCAACTAGACCTCGCACCGTTTGGTCTGGAAGTCCCATCTGGTATGATGGCCCGATTGCCATTATCTTAAGGATCTGCTCAACTCTTGCTTGCCAGCATAGGAGAGTGGTTCGCTTTGTCTTTGAGAAGTGAGGTTTGCGTGCCTGGTGAGTGTAAGTGTACTTGTGTCAATGGTTCTTTCACTGTGAAGGGAAGAGAGTGAAGGTGAGTTCTAGGTTGAAAGGGATCAGTCCCAACTCGACTAAGAACACACAACACAAAAGGACATACACAGCTTCCGGCAGAGCAGTCCACTCAGATGCGGTAGTCACAACATACAAGGTAAGATAACATGTACAACACTCACGGATCAGTCCGAACGAATGTAACGGTTGTTACAGCAAGGTTCATGTGAAAGGTCTGTCTGATGTCCGGCATGGATGGGACATCATTAACAACATATACAACACATTTCCATTAATAGATTATGCATTACAACAAATGAATCAGTTAATATGTAGAACATAGGTTAAAGCAACATGCATTACAAGTGTTAAAGATCAGTCTTACAACAAATACAATACATGTGTGAAAACGCATTGGCCCGTTAACAGGCTTCTGAATTAAGCGAAAGTTCCAAGACACATCGTTACACCATACATCACTAACCCCGTCAGTAGGGCGTTGGAGCCACTACTTACTCCTCAAAGAAAATATTATAGACTCTCTTGGCTATGTGGGAGGAGCTGAGGTGAAAAGCCCTTTCATGTACAAATTAGGGGGGTATTTATATCCAAGGGTGAAACTGATCCTTGTGGTTGTTCAACTACCCTCATGACTGTTCGACTTCCATGACTTTTCCACTTACATGACTCTATTTTCAACAAGTGGGTCTCTTCGAATTCCACGTTACATCACATTGATTGACAACAAGCCCATAGTGGAGATTTGGGCAACATGAATCATGACTTGACTCGACATGACTTGACATGACAATGCTAGTACATTCATGCTTCTGCTGGAGTGCATGTCAAGCTACAGTGCTACTGAGTGATGGATGTCTTCATGGTGTATCATAGCTTCACCTCTGCATGGTGAAGTGTGCAGAGTCTTCGATGGTCCTTGGTTCACTTGATGAAGCTTTAGCATTTTGTTCCTTGCTTTCATGCTAGAAGGCTTGACAGGCTCACTTGTTCGCGAAGGTTCCTGTTCATCATGTTCATCTGCTTCGCATGCTTTGTTCATTCGTCTGGTTGTGAACCTATCCATCTGCATGTGCTCCCTTCGTTCATCTCATTTGTTGTATTGACATGTTTGTTGGTGTACCTGTACCTGCAATCACTCATGACGAGACGACATCAAATCCAAAACCTCATAGTCTACCATGACACATGATCATTTGACTATAGATGACTAGGAGAGGCAGCAGGGTTGTGATCTGGGATGATGGCTTCAGGAAACTGCTAATGAAAACTGTGTAAGAGTCACTGAGAGATGGAGATAGACAATCTGAGTTGACAGTGACTGTCTGCAAGGTCTGGCTCGGCTTAGAGGCAAAATTGCACAAATTTTGGGGGGACTGTCCGGGATGTAGGAAGGCAAGGCAGGCATGCTCTACGCATTTTCTGGAACGAATAGTCAGCAGGGGCTAGACAGCTAAATTTGCGCAATTTTCCAGAGGAACGGGCTGGGCTACATGAAGGGTCAGTAGCCAGGGATTGCACAGTTTTTCTAGGGAACTGCCTGGGAGATTGGCAGCCGCAATTCCTAAAGGGAACTACCAGTTAGTTGTTGGGGTCACTGGCAGCCAAAATTGCGGAATTCCCAAAGGGAACTGGCAGTTGGTTACTTAGTCACTGGCAACAAAAACTACACAATTCCTAGAGGGAACAGGCAGTCTGCTACTAGGAGCTGCTGGCTGGGAAAACTGCACTAAGGTCAAGAGGTTGACCTGCTGATCATCTCTGCACAATCTCTAAAATGAGATGACTAATGGGCAGCGGAAGGCCTTCTCATGAGCACTGCACAATTTCTGAGATGAACATTCGGTTGACTGTCCGGATGACTGACTGGGAAAACTATGCAATTTTCTAAAGGAGACAAGGATGGGCACTTGGTGTTTGTCCGACTTGTCTACAAAATCTCCTCAGTCAGTTGAATGGGTGAGTTCAATGGCCTCTGTGCTATTTTTTAGGGGAGTCAGTCCCAGGGTGACTATTGGGTTCGACTATCTAGGTGGCCGGCATGAGATTTGATTGAGCTGCTTGCGAGCAGCACTGCTTGAAGGACTAGCTTGGTGCTTCTGCGATGTTCTGGTTGACAGTCAATCAAGTCGAAAGTAGGGTGATGGTCTGGTTGTCAGTGAGGCTTTTGTTCGTCAAAACTTCAGCAAAAAATGATTAAGTGTATGAAGAAAAGTAGAAATATGCACAGGTGATCATATGAACACACACTCGCATGACTTGACGATGAAACAACCAAACCATCCAGATACACATGTTCAACATGACTAACCAACGGTGCAAGCAACAAGCACGACACTCGTGATTGATCATTCATCATAGAGATGATGCTTGCGCAATAGTGAATGTGACTCCGTGTGTGAGTGCGACAGATGCTTTCATGACGAACACAATAAACACATACAAAGCAAAGACTTTGAGCATAACCAGAACATGGTCGCAATCATGACATGGACATCAACATGTAGAGACTTGGATGAAATGAACAAGCAAGGCGACTGTAAAGACCCACATGAGCTCACGGAGTGAACCCGGGTGTGTGCAGTCATCAAGTGAAACTCTTTAAGGGAGGCTTCGAAATTGGTGTAGGCTAAAATTTTGGAGGGTGGTTGTAGCTGCTACAACAGTTTAGAACCCCACTAATCGTCAATTTCGTAGCACTATAGGACTATGATATCGTTGTTTAGCACCGTGAATGCTGATGACCTTAAGTTGTGCACTGGGACTGCGCCGATAGTTGATATGTAAGATATACTGTGAAGCTGTGGGACTGCGATGTGCGGGATGCCTGATATGTGGAACTGCGGGATTTACTGTATTCCACCATGTGGAGGAGAGAGAAAGGGGTGGCTCGACCTTTGTTTTTCATGGAATCCCTTTGTTAGATGAAATCAGCCTTCCCCAACAACTTTACATTATATCAACGAATCACAACCCCGCAGGTTTTCTTGAGTGGCAGCCCCTCTGCTTCACCGATTCGTCGATGGCCAGTAATGCGGGATTTACTGTGCCCAAGACCGATTTTTGATCTGCCTTGGTCCTTTGGGCTTTTCTCTTTATTTTCTAGCTTCTCAAGGGGCAATTTGAAATTTCTCTATTTCCTGATCTAGAAGTCCATTCTTGGACTTCCATATACCGTTGGAAAGCTCTTTACGAGCACTATGCAATGAGGAGGGTCTAATTTAGCTCTGAGATATTTTTTGGCTTGGGAAGGTGACTTCAAATTTTATTGCTCTTGGGAAACCTTGACCAACTGAAACCCACAATGTAGTGAGTGATAACATTGGCTCCAACCAGGAATAGTGCCCTTCTGGCAAGGTGTTGAGAACCTGTAGACCAGTAGCTTTCCTTCCATTGGGCATGGAGTCATTCTTAAACAAAATATAATTCTGTGAAAATGGACTTTTTCCATCATAAACTAAAAAATTCAAATAACAATTACAATACATGCACACCGGTATTTACAATGAGTGTAAAACATATACCTCTAATTTTGAAAATAAAATTTGAGGAATTGACCATTTACTGGCAGTTCTAGTAATTCACCATCTAGGTTTTCAAGCAGGTAAGTGTTCTTTCCCATATATTTTACAATCTTGAAGGGGTTGAACCATAGCGGATCACATTTCCCATATTTTCCTTCATCTTCCCATCAGACATCCCACTTGAGAACTAAATCTCTTGGCTAAAGAGGTTAGTCCTTTTCCCTCTTGTCGAACAAAGATTTCATTTTCTATTGGTAATTGGACAACTTGTTCCCAATCTGTTCTCTATTTTCATGAAGCTCGACTAGTTGATTTATCATTCTAATCAAGGCATTTGGCTCTTCCTCTGCTTCTTATAGTAATATCACCACCGACATTGCTAATTGGATCGGAAAGATTGCAACCTTACCATATACTAGCTCAAAAGGTGATTTCCCTATGGATCGTTTAGTTGTTACCCGGTTGGCCCATATGGAAAACTTCAGTTGGGAGTCCCATTTTCTCTGATTTTCAACAATGATCTTTTTCAGCACCCTTACGACAGTCTTGTTGGAGGACATAGCCAAGCCATTACCTTGAGGATAATAGGAAGTGGAGTGCTCGATGATGATACTGAACTCATGGAAGAAGCTGGTGAACTTGGAAGATTTTAATACTTAGGCATTATCAATGATAATTTTGGAGGGACACCCAAAATGAGATAATATGTTCTCCTCCATGAATTTGATTACCACTACATCTGTAGCATTTCTGGTTGGGATGGCCTTTACCCACTTGGTGAAATAGTCAATGGCTATCAATATCCACTTGTGTTGACCACTCGACGGTGGGTTTATTTATCCAATGAATTCTAGTTCCCACTGTCTAAAAGGTTCCTCCACATGTACTACGATCAAGGGGAGTGAAGAAAACTTTTGCCTCTTAGCAAATACTTGGCACTTTCGGCATGACTTGACTTGGGAATGAACATTCCCAAATAGTGAAGGCCAATAGAACCTTGCCTTAAAAATTTTATGTGTCGTGGTCTTCCAGCTGAAGTGTCCTCCACAGACTCCTCCGTGAAAATCTTCTATCACCTTATGGGTTTCACCCTCCACCAAACATAATAGAAATACCCCTATCGAGTCCTTTCTATAGAGCATTCCATTGAATATGACATATTTCTGTGCTTGTAGCCTCAGGGCTCGATATTTGGATTTATCTACCCCCAACGGGCACCTCAGGAATAAGAGATAATGAACAATGTTCTTATACCACAGGGATCCCTTGTAGAAATTTTGAATAATAAACACTTATTCAACAAAGATTATCCCAATTATACACTATTGTGGAATACATGCATAATACATAACCTCCTCTATGTTGATCAACAATTTAGCAGCATCAAAAACAATGAAACATCAATCGCATGCACACATTAACACAGTATGTATCCCGGGGAAAGCTTACAGCTGAAAACCCCACACTATCTGTATATTAATGATTGAGAACATGTAACAATACATAGCACAATACTATTCTCAAGTATCCAACACTATCTTCACCTGTTACACACAAAACTAGCTCAGATCCGAACAAGTCACAGGTTCAAATCTACTCCGCTGCTTTGCCTGCCTCTATTGCACAATACCAAGTGAAAATCACTCACACTGAAAATCACGTGAGCACAGGCTATTTCACTGGGCATATACTGGGTGGGGCGAAGGACTTCAAACTCGGTTATACTGGGACGACAGGACGCGACGATGACGGGGGTAACTACTTGGGTATGGTTCGGATCAGATGCTAACTCACCAATTACTTTCTTTGATCTGGCATGACTGACCTGTATTCTACTAGCCTAGATATCATTTACTGCCAGCTAGCTTACTACAGCTATGACATGATTAATGAAACCATTGATGAGTCGGCTCTGCTTCCCCTCTGAACTCGCTGCCTACCTTCTTGGTCCCGCTCCTGCTCGAGGGGTCCAGGGGAGAGATGAGTAGCTAGAGTCATCATCGCGGCTTGGTGGGTTGTTTCATCCATGACAAGCTAGAATGAATCATCACGGCTCTCACCGAAGCTAGAATCAACCATCACTTTCATTAATCAATCTATTTGCTCGTAATATTTTCCCAACCGAGAACCCTAGATGAGGGAGATAGCGCAAGGAGAGAATACCCGCATCATTACCATTTACGAACCCCCTCCCTGTTGATATCTCCCTACCTATGAGTGATTCTTTCTTATTGGATCAATTTAGAGAAATCCAATCTTGCTAGGAAAGCCCGAAGACTGCTCTCTTATTCCAACGCGTACATTTGACTCGCTTACGCGAAACCATGTATATCATTATATACGAGTCTCCGGTTCGCGTACTTCCGCGTACATTTGACTCGCTTACGCTCAAACATGTATATCATTATATACGAGTCTCCGGTTCGCGTACTTCTGAAACTGAAAAGAGATCCTTCCTCGCCTTTTGGTCGAGCAAGCGCTCCGCTCCTTCATTTTACTTATTGGGTGGGGGGGCGTTGGTCTTGCTTGTTCCTCGCCCTGATTAGGTCGGTCGATAACTTCACGTTCCTTGACCTCCCGATGGTCGGTCTTCGCGGCTCCTTGTCCGATGCGGACAAGCAGCTTCGCTCGTCGTCTTCTCCTCGCCCTTCCTCGCCCTTCTTGGGTCGGGCGAATCACTGCCAGGCCCTGATATTTGTTTCCCTAAAATCGCTATGCTCAGGGAAGGTCCTGCGCCGGTCAACCCAGTAAGGTCCTGATCAACCCGGTCAAGTCCTGCCCCCTTATCTAACAGAATCCCCAGCCAGTTGGGAGAAAAGGGGAGATAAGGTCCCGGAGGGGCTTGCGCTTCCTAGTGCAAGGTGGATTTTATTCTTTATGAATGCCATTTAAGGTGCGAAGCCGCTTGTCCCTCCGGGGGGCAAGGAAATCTCTGGATCTGGGTCTTCATCGGAACTTATAATAGGGCATCAACTAGCTTCGGATCTGCAGGCTCTGGAACTAGGGATGCAACTACTAAATCTGCTGATCACTAATTGGTTTTGCATCTGCATACAAGCGGTCGATCGGGGACAGATACGTATGGGATGGACACCTTTCCTTCTCCATATTTCGTCCACAAAGAAATCGATCACATACACTGGGGGGAAGACCCACCCGATCGCATTCAGACTTGGCGACAGCTACCTAGCAGGATTAGGCACTGTATCTCATCTATAGGCTTTCAGTAATATTCCCCTGGCTCAGGCTACGACGATTCTGGTCATGGCTCAAGCTACGGCTATGGGTATGATTCAGGCGGTTAAGGCTACGGCGATTTAGGCTACAGCGGCGCACGCAGGTTCAGCAGGCTCTAGCTCTTACTCATATCTCCATATGGCCATAGAGTTAAAGCCTTAAGCAGTAAGTTACATAGCCTTAGTCCGTAGAGTAATTTACATGGACACTTGCTTAGTAAGTTTCAACAGTAAGTTTCATGGACACTAGCCTTAAGGTCATTGCCGAGAGACAGTTGTCATCGTCAATACATAGAGAGCCAGGAGTACTTGTCGGTAGTACTTGCTAATCATTGCTATAAAGGTCATTGCTGGAAGGTCATTGCCAGCTGATAGCCAATTATAGCAAAATCCTTCTTATAGACTCCCCTGTTTCTGTGCAGGTTGACCGTCATATTGACTGTGCCAGGAGGTGGTCATTGACAGAAGGTCATTTTTGATAGCCGAGTCGATAGCCGAGCATTGTAAGCCGGTCATTGATGCGCAAGCAGGCTCGACCATAAGCCCACCACCCAATAAGCATCAAGGAAAGTGACTCGACTGATAAGGAAGAGAGTTGCTCGTTAGAGGTACGTTAAGTGACTCGACTAACAGGAGAGGTACGTTAGTGACTCGACCGTAAGCCCCCCCACCCAATAAGTAAATTGAAACTGGAGAAGAATATCGTATACAAAGAGATATCTCATTATATATGTCATTACGTAGATAAATCATTCATGTCTCTCTGTGAGTGAAATGCGAGGCCTGCATCTCGGGATAAAGTTCGTCAGAATCCACCATCCATGCTTTTCCATCAGTGACTGACTGTTTAATCGATTTGACCATTTTAGGTATGAGCGTGTGAAGCTCCCAGCGATTAGCAAGCCTTAAATGGTCAGACTTGAATTTCTCAAATTTATGCTGTTGAGCGTTTTATGGCTACTTGACATGCCCAAGCTGGTCTGGGGTTCCAAAGGCTGCGTAGACCTAAGAAATAGCCTAATTTGGCCATTTGGGGCTTGCTTTTCCTATGAAATGAAACTCACTCTTTCCAACCAAATAACCATTCCCGACCCCCACGAACGAAAATGAGAGTTCCTTGCACTAGGAAGCGCAAGCCCCTCCGGGACCTTGTTTTTTTGGGTTTCCCCGCCTCACCGGCGAGTCTTTTCCTATGCCCAAGGACCTTTAGGTGCTCGACTGTTAAGGAGAGGGAGAGGATGCGCAAGCAGGCTCGACTGTTAAGGCCGCCATCACCTTTAGGTACTCGACCCCAAGGACCTTTAGGTACTCGACTGTTAAGGATGCGTAAGCAGGCTCGACCCGACCGCAGTAAGGGAGTTCTATCTAGATAGGGCTCGATAAACAATCTCGGGCTGGACTCCTCCTTTCGGTTCAATCAGCGAGCATGCTTTCTCTCTAACCGGACCATCCAAACAAAATAGAAGTTCAGGATGGCCTAGCTAGCCCTTAATTTCACTATTATTATGGGGGGGGGCTATCCTCCCACCCGGAAAGAAAGTTAGGCGGGGATAGCATGCTTTCATTTTCTCAGCATCCTCCCGGCATACAATTGGATAGCCGACATCAACTACCGACGAGGGTGAAGGAGGGAAAGCCTATCCGCCTAAGCTGGATGTTTGGATGGAAGTAACGAGTTCCCCATACAACTATAAAAGAAGTGGTTCTTCTTCTTTTTCTGGTAAACCCGCTGCACCCCGGCAGATCTTCTCTCTCGCTACTCGATTAGCTGGCTGGAACGGAGTGGGTAGGCACCATTTCTTTATCTCGTTGGGCTGGTTGAAAGGCTGGTCGAAGAGGCGTGGACAGATTGATTTCTTGATTGATGAGCCATTAGGGAGGGAAGGTCATTAGAAGGTCATTGAGAGGGAAGGAAGGACGCTTATCGTTTTTACACAAAGGATGCATATTGATTCCATTGTAGGTATCTACTAGAAAACATAAGGTAAGTAATATCCCTTTATTCCCGGAACTCGGTCGGACCTAATCTATATCTATCCTTCGCAGCTACTCTCACTAGGGCTGCTCACCACTGGGAGACTATCACTGGGACTTCTAACCTCCTAAGCTACTCTCTCTCAATAGCTAACCGGATATAGGTTTTCACCCTGTAAGTACTTACCGGAAGCTAATTGAACCATACTATAGCAGTAGTAGTGGATAGGAAGAAACACGGGATGAGGTTCATGCCGCATGGGGTAGCGGGTACCGGCTTTGAAAGAATCACCTTTTGTAGGGTAAGGCCCTTCCAACAATGAAAAGCCATCCATCAATAGCGCAAACAGGCCAAACATGCGCTGCTTACTAATTATTAACCACATTCAAGAAGGTGGACCCCTAAGCGAACAAGGAATTCTGGGCGAAGAAATCAACAGCCTTATCTAATACCATCCGCTGGATCTAGAGGCCATTCTGTATAAATAGATCGATATGGAGCAGCCTTGAGTGAGATATTATTTGGAGGTAAGGTGGTGAATCAATGGATTCAACAACAGACTCTAAATCGAATGCAATGGCTGCTCAAACTGCTCCTCGTTATCGATCTCGGTATGGAACTGGATGTGGAATGGGTCCAACTGAGACTGGCGCATTCACTGGCACTCGACCTTACTCAATCCATTGATTGTGCAATATCTCATGCACAACTATAGTCACAACTGATAGAAATCTCAACCTCTAACACCTGTCTCCACTGAACTATACATGCACTCAGTTAATTGATGTATTCTTCAGTTGCATTATGAGTTAATAATTAGTGAATTAATTTAATCAATTAATTCACATCACTCATCACTAGTCTATTTGCAGTTAGACTAATTACAACTAGTTTAACCAAGTCAAACTGAACACAACTCCATCAACTCCACAATCAACTCCACAAAACTCACATGCATGAGTTCTAACTGATGTCATGCATTCAGTAGCTCAACTAAGAAAAGCGTATTTCCTTCTGACAGCTGCATGTGCCACATATGTAGCTCAAACTGAAGTGCTCCAAGAGGATAAGATAAAGTTTATAGTCTAAATATTATTATGAGACAATAATATTTGACTTTTCTATTTTTAGCCTGGCAGTCTAAAAATAGACTTTGATCACACCGCTGTGAACCAGAAATAGAAGTCCATCTATTTTTCCCAACATGACCAATCGTCCATAAACAACATCCTGCAACTCATAGACCATGATCCATATGTCTAAAAATAGACATAGTCTAAAAATAGACTTTGCGCCATAATTTGCCTGCGGGCCCACTTAGTGAAGGTGACTCCTTTCCACTAAGCTCCATCATCTTGTTGCATTCTCAACATCCCTCATATTTGGCATATATTTTCTACTCTAATGTTCTTATCCCACTCTGATGATCCTCGGGCTTGCCCTCCTCTTTGATCAGGTTTATCCCAAGAGCTTGGCAGTTGGATTCAGATAAAATGTTGGCCAACCCCTAGCCTTTGATGAGCTTGGTAAGCTTTATTTCTAGCTCATATTCTTGTATTTTAGCTATCCACATGCCCCTCTTTCCTTCATTGTCTCCCTACACTATGATGTCCTTGACTCCTGTCGTTGGGACAAACGATGTGATTTTCGATTGCATCACATACATACGAAATGATTTCAGAGCCTTGACCAATGTGTAGGCTTGTTTCTCCAATATATTATATTCTAGCTCATCATCCCTTAGGACTTGACTGAAAAAGGCAATGGGTTTCTCATAACCTTCTTTGTTTTTTTGTAGCAGTACAACAACGATAGTATGTGGAGAGGCGAAAGAAAACATGCAGAAAGGTACTAAATAGTTGGGGCTGGCTAGTACCGGGGCCCCGACCAAAGCTTCTTTGATTCTAATGAAAGAATCTCTAGGGGCAGAGCTCCACCTGACTTCATTTTCTTTCTTGAGCATGTATGTAATACCCTTGACAATTTTTGCGTAATTGGGTATGAACCTCCTCAAGAAATTTATTCTCCCTAGAAAGGCTTGAACTTCTTTCTTGTTAATGGGTGAGGGAATAAGGCTAATGGCCTTGAATCATTCTGGATCGATATTTACTCCTTCCTGTGCTACTATGCATCCAAGTAGCTTCCCCTCACTTAGGGCGAACTGGGATTTCTTAGGATTCATAGAGAGACCATACCTCCTGCATTTTTCAAAAGTGAGTTTTAAATGGAGGATGTGCTCTTCATCAGTCTTAGAAAAGACTGTGATGTCGTCCAAGTAGACCACCATGAATTTGTCTTTCTCTCCTACGAAAGCTATGTCCATGGCTCTCTGAAATGTGGTCCCTGCATTCATCAGCCCAAAAGGCATGCAGGCATACATGAACGTTCCCCATGGGGTGGTGAAAGCAGTTTTCTTTTGATCCTCGGGGTGGACTGCCACCTGGTTGTAGCCAGAGAATCCATCCATCATGGACATTCTAGTTGAACCTACCACCTTTTGCAGTATATGATCCATCTTGGGCAGTGGATAATTATCTTTTAGCAGTGCCCTATTTAAATTTCAGAAATCAACACACAACCTTATCTCTCTATTCTTTTTCCGGAAAGGGACTAAATTAGCTACCCAATCAGAGTATCTTAAAGGTACTATAATCTTTTCCTGTAGTAGCTTCCTTACCTCCCTTTCAATGGACGAGAGTAAGAGTGGATTTATCTGTTTGAGTTTTTGTTTGCATGGCTTTATCCCACTCTTCAAAGGAATCTTAATACATCTTTGTCAGTTTTTAATAGATCTAAATACCTTTGTTTGTATTGCAAGGGGATTCCTTTTGAAAGCCTGATCGTCTGGGGTTCTTCCTCTGATCCGATGTTGCATTCTTCTACTTGATCATCTATCTCCGGGGCTATTGGCTTGGAGACTATGTCATCCTTATTAAAAATCCTTTCCATTGTGACCAGTCTGCGAGGGATGGCATTCCATTTCAATTACAAAATTTTGCGCCCAACCATTGTGTCTTTCCACGAAGTGGCTTCTTGATCTTCTTCTTCTTATTCTTCTTGATCGATGGTGGAGTGGGAAAACTACCCAACGACTTCTATGAATCTTTTTATCTTCTCGTCATCCTCAAATACCTGCCAGTGCTTGACATTATTAGGTATTGAAGGTCTGTACCTGACTTCTACCTCATATCTAAGGATTAGATTTTACAGGGGGCTAAAAGTGCTTGCAGCTACAACAAGGGAGTCTGCCATTATGTTTCCTTCCCTGGGCAGAAATTGGATATTGAAAGCCAGGAATAAATTATCAATTAGGTCCCATACTTCATTCTGGTACGTCCTTAGTCTGGGGTGTTTGGCCTGGCATTGGTCTCGGATCTACCTTACGACTAGCTCAGAGTCTCCATAGACCGATAAGCATTCAATGTTCATATTTCTTATCATTTGTAACCCAAGGAGAAATGCTTCGTACTCCGCCACATTGTTGGTCGCCTCAAATTTGAGCTTGAATGAGAGGGGTATCATGCTGCCTTCCAGACATACCAACAATATTCCAACTCCATTTCCCTATTTAGAGCTTGCTCCGTCGATGTATAGTTTCCATACTTCGTTTTCATTTAAGAGATGGTACTTCAACTGCCTTGTCAGGTCTACTGATGCTTCTTCTAAGAGGTTATCATCTTCTTATAATAATAGGTAGGAGAGGTCGCTTTCTTTTCCATGAGCTAGGGAGTTTTCTGAGCCTTTAGTTGGGGTCATAGTTTTCACAAACCTCGATTCTCTATACAGCCTCCTTTGCTCGCCTCAAAAAGTGGGAATTGTGGCATAAGTCAGATCTATCTTGATAGAGCCCCCCACCTTGGAACCTCAAGATCTTGATAAGATCATTTCAAACTGAGGAATATCAGCCACCACTATGTCCATTACCACAGTCTTCACCGGGATCTGAGCTAGGTTCACGACGAGGTTCTTTATCATCCCGAAGCACTTGACTCTCTTGGAGTAGAAGGAGTACAGGTTCTTGTATGGTCTGGTGATTTACAAGCCCAGTTGTTCCATTACTGCTAGTGGCTTGAGGTTATGTGAGGCTCTGGAGTCGAACATGCAGTTGTGTAATAAAAGATCATGGATCACCAAAGTCACGTAGAAAGGTACAGTAGAAGGATCAAGTTCTTCTACATGCGGCCCAAAAACAACCATTGGCCTCTCCTCTTGGAAGTTTAAACTATCATGGGTTGGTTCTAAGGTAGAGGGATGCATGAATTGAGAGACTCGAGCTTTATATGTAGGCTGCTTTAGAAGCTCAATCAAAGGGATAGGAATATTTACCTTTTCAAGCTCCTTCTGGAGGTTGAATGTAGGTTGGAATTTTTCTATACCTCTAGGCTCTGTTCCTTCTTCATTACCATTGGAAGTTTTCAGAAGAGCAGGTGCCTCCTTGTCAATGTGTCCCTCCACACTATTTCTTTCCTCATTTACAAATACTTTCATCTTGGAAGGGTCTGGATTTAGCTTGCCTTTCCCTTTGTCTAGTACTGGAGGAATAACTTGGGGAGCAATTTCCTCTTGTTTCTATGGTTCTCTTGACCTCTTCTTTGAGTATCTTAGATTATATTTACGTTGTGGTTGTGCTAGCATGAGCTCTGCAAACTATTTGCAATAATAATCCATATCTTCCTCATCTCCTGCTTCTCCATCATGAATGACCTCCTAGTGAACCATATTCTCCTATTCTTCTTCAGGGAAAGCAGAATATAAATTTCCTTGCATCTCTTGTGTATCCAACAATTTCTCATTAGGACCATCTTCTAAGTATAGAGGATGAGGGATATGGTCGAGCTGCTCCTTTCTCTCCCTTGGAATTATTTGCAATGGAGGTCTTCTATAACCCCAGTTGTTGACTTGAGAATTATGTCTGGAGAGGCTCTTGTTCTCAATCTCAAACTTTCCAACATTATGTGATAAACTCCTAATGAGTTTTTCTAGTTTATCCACCTTTAGGTCTGGTGATTCTCTATCTCGACCAGAGGAAGATGCCTCTTCTTTCCCTCTTTTGTTCTTAGTAGGTTCTTGCTTTCCTCTTGACTTTCCTGCTGAGGTGAAATTTGCCTCCACCTCAAGTGCATCGATTTGGAGTTGATCTAGAGTGATAGACCTCCTTTCCCTTAAAGTAAAGCCGAATTCAGACTCAAATGCTCCCAAAAAGGCTACTCGAGCAGTAGTTGAAGGAGACTTTATCTCAACTAGCAGGTTATTGTATTGCTTGTTGAACCTCTTTATAAATTCTGAGATATCCTCTTTTGGCTTCTTCTTTATGGAATTAAACTTTGTGAGGAGGTACTCATGGTTTCTCTTTTCACCCCATTTCTGTGTGAAAGAGTTTTTCAGTTCCTCCCAGGTAGTGATGGAGGCATTGTGTAGGGATTTGAACCACTTTCTAGCCTCTCCATCGAGGGATTGTACAAGAAGTCTCATGAACACATCCAATTGTTCCACATTTCCCGACAAAAGCACTGAAGGTTTCAATGTGACTCTGTGTCGTGTTGTCATCTTCTCCATTGAACCTAGGCAACTGCTTTAGGTAGTCCAGGGGAATTGCACTCAGAGGCTGAGGTAAATTTAGAGGTGCATATTTATTTAGCAAAAAACCTAGAAGAGCCATCTGGATAAATGGAGGGGGATTGAGGTTTGCCTGAGGAACTTGGCCCAAAATCACAATGGTGGGAGTGGCTAGACTGAATGCAGGGTATGTCAGGGCCTTAGGAATAACTCTTGAGTAGTGAGTAACAATGGGCTAAGAGCTGGACGAGGAAGCTTCAAAGGTTGGTGAGATGGTAGTATCAACAGGGGGGTTTTCTCTTTCTAGAATTTCCTGAAAATTAATTTTTCTGGGTCATATACGAATGGGGCTTTCTGCTGAGATGTATATGAGCGAGTGTGAGGTCTTTTAAAATCCAGGATGATGAATGATAATGGGGGGTGTGGAGTCGCCAAGGTGATGTGGATGCAATCAGAACAGACTTTGCTCACCTACACAAAGAGTGTTCAATTTTTCATATCCCAAGGGAAAAATCCTTCAATACGTTCCCCGGCAACGGTGCCAAATGATGTAATCGATCCCAGAGACAGCCTCGGATTGCTTACAAGACCAATGCCTGGGCACATCTAAATTTGGAGTGTCTCAAATGATTCAGAGTAAAGGGAGACCTCACTTATATTCTATATGTATATATAATCAGTTGGTTCAGAAATTCTAAAGAAACACCACATGTTATTTTCAGACTGTATGGCTTTACAATCAAATTTTCTAGAATATGAAGAGAAATGGTGGTGATTCACCCTCCAAGTATTACAGTATGTTCTCCTTCTATTAAAACTCATTTTGTTCATGTTTCTTCTCTGAATTCATGTAATTAATGTTGTTAGAAATATTTCAAGACTTCCTCACAGATTCATTTGTATCGACATTGTTAATGCTAGTGTTTGCATGGATTATTGAAATTATATCTTTAACAATTCCTCTTGATGAATCCTAGCACAGAGCCTCTCCCATTATCTCTACTTCTAACTCAGATAAGTATAGGAATTCTTAAAGCTGCAAGCTCTATGTTTTATGCATAGAATTATTGATGCTGTAAGATCCATATGATGAGTTACTCCTCCTCCTCATCCTTTATCATTGCTCTGCAAAAGTCTATTACAATGTAAGTCCTTGGACTACTCGACCTCCATTGTTTTATATATATTTAGGAGATTTTTATATGGGAAGAAGTGCCAATAAATCCATGTTTTACTCCTTTAGAGGAATGAACCAACGCATTATATATACATATAGAATATAAGTGAGGTCTCCCTTTACTCTGAATCATTTGAGACACTCCAATTTAGATGTGCCCAGGCACTAGTCTTGTAAGCAATCTCAGGTTGTCTCTAGAAGTGACAACATAAACTATGTTCCACTGGCAATGCTCAATGTCATCATCTCGGGATTGGTATGTGAGAAAATCCAGTGAATGATGTCCCCACATGGGAAGGCAGGGTACCTCCATGCAACCCTGTACAAGCCTAACTTTTGGATGTTAACATAGACCTGTCGATCTTCCAGATCTTCCTTGAAACTGCCTGCAAATATGTCCTTTATTTCCTGCCATGTAATATTCATGTCCTTCTCTATGAACAAATATGTGTCTAAATAGACTGGCAAGTTCATTGACACCTTTTCAACTACATCTCAAGTGTTGCTCTCTATAGTGATGTGGATGGTTACCAAAATTGATGTGGTAGTCTACAATTAGACTAATGGTTCACTTAAAAATCAATCGGCTGCGCGTTAAACATATTTTATACGTGTAATCTTTCTAAGGGTCCCGCTTGTCTGACCAATCACCATCGGTCCTACTTTGACTTCTTACTCCCCGAACGCTTCAATATCCACTGTTGATCTGGCTCCTTCAGATCCAATGAATATCGTGTTGTATCACGCGCCAACTAGTCCGAACGATCTCCACCTTCGATCTGTGCTATTCGATCCAATGATTATCTCACAATCTCATGTGATTTCTTGCACGACTGATATCAAGTTGAGAGCGCGTGAGAAAAATTGTTTTCCCATGCTACGTGTCGACTGCTAAGGTTAATCACGCGACTTGGGACAATACCATTTACCATTTCTTAAGCGCGCGAGATACCGCTTACTACTTTCCAATACTATTCACGTGTTTAATACAAAACCTTTAATAAATGTGCTTAATAAGATTTAGCACCTAATCTCAGTGTTAACCCACAACGCTAATTGACTATAATTAACAATAAACACATAAATGGAAATAATACCCAATTAGGGTCCAGAATGCCAATCTGTAGATTCAAGAGAATTTCACACCAGGAATAATACACCACGCTACACTTAATCAGTTTATTCAATAAAATAGAAATTACAGAGTCTTGGCCCTTTCGGCTTGATTACAACAATTCGTCTAACCTCTGTTTCTCTCATAAACCTTATCTTTCTTCCTCAATTTCTCGCTTACTCACTCTCCTATTCCATTCATCCTATCATTACATTTTTTCCTTTTTTTATGGATCAAATCCTATCCTAATAATATTGACAACTCAATCTCTATTTTTAGCATCACAATTATTAAATCCCTATTCTCGAGCTCTGATACACACCTATCCTAACAACTTATCTCCTATTCTAAAAATAATACAATGGTCTAATTATTACAATAATTTAAGTAAAGATCAATTCGAGAGATCCAACCCTCTCTACTAAAACTGATTTTGACCACTCAGGTCAATAAAATTCATCTCTTGTTAGCCACAACATGTGAACATACAATCACATTGTTAGCTAAGTCTGGATGCTCTTGCATCAAACTCCCAGGGAAGAAAAGAATCATCCATCAGACTTTTAGGGTTTACTCCATACTTCTGCAACTATGTTGTTGTCAACCAACTGGCATCCTCTATTGGCTGTCCCTTCCATTTGACTAAATACTTAAAATAAACCTGTCCTCTGGTTCTTTTAGTTACTCTTTTCTCCAGAACAACTTCCACCTCCTTCTTGACTGTTTTAGGCATTTGTTCTTCCCAATGTACAGTATGTTCTTCATATTTTGTAGGCTCCTTCTGTAACTCTGCCTTTGTCTCCTTGTATGGATATAAATATGCAACATTGAAGATAGGTGATATTCCAATCCCTTCTGGCAACTCAATTTCATAAGCATTGGTTGAAAACTTCCTCACAATTTTGCATGGCCCTATCTTTTTCATCTTTAGTTTATTATAAGTTCCAACAGGAAATCGTTCTTTCCTCAAGTACACCATCACTAGATCACGCACTTGGAATTCTTTGTCTTTCCTCCTCATATCAACTCTCTGTTTGTTTTTGCTACTGCTTTCTTCCAATCTATCTTTGACATCTTCTTGTAGTCTCTGCATCTTCTCTACAAACTCTTCAGCCTTTGCACTTCTTGCCTCATGTTTACCCAAGTTCCTGAGCTCATACACACCTCTTGGATTCATCCCAAAAATAATTTGGAATGGACTCATCCCAGTACTCTGGTTAGGGGTGTCATTGTAAGAAAACTCAGCTTGAGCAAGTGCTAAATCCCACTGCTTAGGATTTTTATACACTAAACTTCTTAATATGTTTTTTAATTTTTTTTTGGAAAAAACCTGTGAACTGTATAAGAAACCAACGTTTCGGACTAACTTAGTGAGTCCATCATCAAGGCAATCTGATTTTTCTTTTGAGAAGAAAGAGCATGAAATCATGGAGCTATTAATATTTAAATGAGAAATTATTTGATGTCTTCTTTTATTGTCGACTTATTAAATGACTAACTAGTCGATAGATTTTATTTATTTATTTATTATTGTTATTATTATTTTTTAATTAATTAATTCTATTTTTTTTATTTTTTTTTTATTTTTTTTTAATGTGTTTGTTGGTTTAAATTAGTGATTAATTATGTATATATGTTTTTAAATTTATTTATTGAAAATTATTTATTAATTTCTTAATAATTTTTAATTAATTTATTTATTATTATTATTATTATTATTTTTAATTTTAATTTTTTTAAATGTTATTGGTTTAATTAGTGATTAATTATGTATTTGTTTAGATTTATTTACTTAATAATTTATTTATTTGTTTAATGATCTATTTATGTTCTTTTCTTATGTATTAAATGCTTTATTAGTAATGAATATAATTTAAAGTTATAGTTTGAAGGTTTATTTAAGATGACTAATTAGGGTTAAATAGGGTGTTATTTGTTAGAGGTAATATTTATTTATTTATTTATTTGTTTGTTTGTTTGTTTATTTTATATCTACATTCGTTGCTTTTTTATTTTTATTTTTTTATTTTGTTTAATAAGGGTTTCCAGGTGGCACAATTGGATTAGGTATGCTCATCGAGGCCTGAGGCGAACTAGGGTTTCTACGCACAGTCAGTGGGTTTCTGCAACCCCTGCCACGGCAGGCTTGACTGGCTCACATCAGTACTGAAGGAATCAGAGCTGTCTGGAGGTCTTCGTAACCCAGACATAAGCGAGAAGGAAAATGCAGCCCCCTATGGGGGAGGGCGATGCGCCTCCCCCACAAAAAGACAGCCAATCGCAGCAGATCGCAGACATTGACAAAGAGAAACGACAAAATGACAGCAATACGGACAGTAGTTTGCAACAGAACAATGACCCAGAGCAAAAAGAAGCGAATAAAGCAAGTTCTTCCACATGCAGGCCGGTGGCTACTCACAGGCCAAAAGTGGAATTTCCCAGTCACCGAATCAATGCCAGAATACAATTTATGAGAGATCATGCGCTGATTGGCAAATTTATTGGAATCTGGCCAACTGAGAAAGCATTAAGAAGCTGGATAGCTACCAAATGGAAGCCAAAGGGACACATCAACCTACATTTAGGCCCAAAGGGGTTTTTCACTGCCGTCTTTAACTGCCTGGAAGATCGCAACAGGATTCTGGAGGGGGGTCCTTATTTCTTCAATTCTGCAGGACTATATCTCAAAGGATGGGTTGAACGATTCAATCCAGACAAGGAAGACCTCAGTTATGCTCCCGTATGGATAAGGCTGTACTCGCTTCCTTGGGAATACTGGGAAGAAAACTCCCTACAGGAGATCGGAAATGCTCTGGGCGAATTCATCAAGGTAGCAGAGGAAACAAAGTTATGTAGATACACATCTTATGCCCGGATCTGCGTATATATGGATCTCAAACAAGCCCTGCCGGACACGGTAAGTCTCTTCCATGAAGATGTTGAATGGATTCAGTTAATAGACTATGAACATGTTCCATTTAGATGCAGGAAATGCCATAATCTCGGACACCTATTCAGAGATTGTCCTCTGAACAAGAAACCCCCTCCTCAAATGAGCTCAGATAACCAGGCGCCTGATGGTTTCACCAAAGTGGTAAATCGCAGAAGAGGGAACAAAAAAGCGACAGCCAATCCTAAGGCAGATCAGGTCAACACAGTAATACCCTCAACGAGTAACAGTTTTGAGGCTCTGGTCAGTAATGATACGCAAGATCCTGATAATGGGCCGCAAAAGGATAAGGAATCCAACAAAGTGCAGACGGAAGGAACTTCACAGCAACCAGGGGATATCTTACTCAACAAACCAACCCCTCACTCCCAAACCAAAACTCAGGCCTGGCATATTCAAGGAATGGAAGTGGATAATCCTGAACCAAGCGCCAAGACGCTGAAGGAAAGAGAGGAAGCATCGCAAGATCCCCAGATCATGGAGGAAGATCCTGAGAATATTGACATTGGCGAACTGGATATTCTAGGACTCGAGCTAGCCTGCAAGACTGGTAACTTTGACAAAATACCGGATCGGCAAGTGGATAAACTGGTAGAGGTCTTAAATCGTGCACACAAGAAACACTCTCTAGGTGTCCAGATTGGTAGTTAATGGGATGGTAAATTCATAACAAAAGACAGTAAAAAGCGAGGACGAAAAACAACCCTCGAAAGAACCATCAAGATCGGCGAAGTGCTAGTCGAGTCAGGTAGGTATGCCAAGCTGACCAAATATTTCAATATCAACCCCAATCCTTCTCAATGAAGCTGATATCGTGGAACATAAGGGGGCTCAACAGCCCTAGGAAAGGCAGACTATTAAAAAATATGCTTATGCAGGAAAAACCAAACATACTTTTTTTGCAAGAAACTAAATGTAACATGACAGTTTTGGAAAGAATAGCAGCGAAAGCCTGGCCAGGAGGGCTAGTAACAGTTGTTGATGCTCAAGGCGCATCGGGAGGATTAGCAATCCTTTGGGATGCTAGAGTAATTCAACTCGACAACATACATGCAAATAAGAACTTCATTCAGGCAATATTTCACTTAATTGGCACCAACATTCATGGGCATATAACCAATGTATATTTCCCTCAGGAAACCAATCACAAAGCTGAAATCATGGGCATCCTATCGGTTCTTAACTCAAACAGGCTATACCCGCTCTGGATATCTGGAGGAGATTTTAACATGATAGCAAGAATGGAGGAAAAGCAGGGAGGCAGAAGCAGCAGGAACAGAGATGGGAACCTGCTAAAAGACTTCATTCATAACAACTGGCTGGTAGATCTTCCTTCCAACAATGGCATGTTCACCTGGAACAACAAAAGAGAAGGATTGCAACAAATAGCTTCGCGTCTAGACAGATTTCTAATATCTGATAATGCAATTCACCTGGGAGGGGAATTCACTGCATCCATCCTGCCTGTTTCAGGTTCAGATCACTGGCCTATAGCTCTCCAATGGAACCGGCCAGGCAACAACATTAAGCGCCCTTTTCGGTTTGAGGCTTTTTGGTTAACTCATCCGGACTTCCAAGAATTTGTTCGATCAACTTGGCTCAAATTCAACCCCACTAGTGGTACAAAAATGTCTATATTCCAGCAGAAACTAAAACACCTCAAAGGCGAAATCAAACACTGGAATCACACCACTTTTGGCAACATCTTCAAAGCTCAAGCCGCTCTTAATCATGAAATAAAAACTGTTCAGCAAAGGATCATCATCGAAGGACGCTCCGAGGAACTTGCTAAGCAGGAACAAGCTATTGAAACCCAACTTCTAGATAGAGCACAACAGGAGGAAACCCTTTGGAGGCAGAAATCGCGGATCAGATGGCTCAAGGATGGAGAAAAGAATACAAAATTCTTTCATAAAACCACAGTGCAGCGCAGAATGAATAATTTCATTTCCCACATCAAAAATGAGCAGGGAGATAGAATTGAGACGCATGAAGGCATTGAAGATGAGTTTCTTAGATATTTTAAGAAAGCTCACCAAGAACCCAGTATAGACAGAATGCCTGCTATAGATAAAATTCTGCGGAACATCCCCAAATTAATCACAGAGGAGCATAATCTTCTCCTTCTCAAGCCCACAAATTTGCAGGAAGTTGAAAACGTTGTTCATCAATTGAAAACAGGGAAAGCGCCGGGTCCGGATGGATTCACTTCCGATTTTTTTCATAACTTTTGGGATCTTATCAAAATGGAGGTTTGGCAAGTGGTTGAGGAATCACGCACTTTACGATGGATGTACCCAGGGCTGAATGCCACCTTCATCGCTTTAGTGCCCAAGGCAGAGGAATCCAGCACGCCAGACAAGTACAGACCGATCGCTCTCTGCAACATCATCTACAAAATCGTCTCAAAAGTGATTGCTACCAGACTCAAGCCGCTGCTCCCTCTCATTATATCGCCTGAGCAATCTGGTTATGTAGAAGGCCGACAGATTACGGATGGTATTATTTTAACTCATGAAATAATCCATTCTTTGAAGCAAACCAAAAAACCAGGTATGCTGCTAAAAATTGATTTGTCCAAAGCTTTTGATAGTATAAGCTGGGTTTACATTCAGAAAATTCTTAATGCCTTTGGCTTTGCCCCGTCCTGGGTCAGATGGATTCTCAATCTTCTGTCTTCCTCATTCTTTTCTGTGCTTATCAATGGCATCCCTTCGGCTACGTTTCGCCCCTCTAGAGGTATCAGGCAGGGGGATCCCCTTTCACCCTTTCTCTTTGTCATCATGGCAGAAGGACTTGGTAGAAGTCTGAATTCCGCTCTGGTTTCCCACCGTCTCAAAGGCCTTTCTTTCAGCAATTCTCCTTCCTTTTCCCACCAGCAATTTGTGGACGATAACATGCTATTTGGTCATCCCTCGGTCCAAGAAGCTCGCCTTCTCAAAGCCATTCTCTCAAACTTCTCGGATGCTTCAGGTGCCCTTATTAATCGTGTCAAATCTCAAATCTTCTTCTTTAACACCCCTGCTCCTACTCAAAAAGCCATTGCCCGTATTCTTGGTTTTACCATTGCTTACCTTCCCTCCAAATACCTTGGAGCTCCTTTAATAGCCTCAGCCCTCAAACACTCCTCTTGGAGAGACCTGTTAGAAAAGCTCGAAGCTAGGCTCTTCCTCTGGACTCATAGAGCACTTAATATGGCCAGCAGACTGGTCCTCATAAAGGCGGTTCTCCATTCCATGCCCTTGTATCTTTTCTCTATTCTTGCTGCGCCTAAATGGGTTCTCAAGGAGATAAAGAATCTCCAGCGCAACTTCTTATGGGGCAGTTCAGGCCCTAACCGAAAATGGGCTCTGGTTAAGTGGGACAATGTTTGCCTTCCTAAGAAGGCAGGGGGTATTGGGCTAAGAGATCCAGAGCACAGTAATAAGGCAATGGGAGCTAAAATATGGTGGAGATGGCTTGCATATCCTAACACCCCATGGGCCTCCCTTTGGACAGCAAAATATGCCAGTAATAGCCCTATTGAAGAAAGAATTCGAATGTCAGAAGTCAGCACTGGGTCGGTAGTTTGGAATTCGGCCATTCAACATAGAGATCTTATACAACATCATAGTTTCTGGGAGGTTAAAAGCGGAAACAGGGCAAGATTCTGGGATGACTCCTGGCAGCAGCTCCCAAAGTTAAAGGACACCCTCCCTAACCTTCCTGTGCCAGTGCAAGGTATAAATCAGTCAGCAAAGGTCAATCAGTTCTGGATCCCCTCTTCCACACAGAGATATAGAAAATGGCAGGAGGCTAACCAAATCATAATGAATGGCTCTGAGCAAAATCAGCTCTCTCTCTCCTTAGAATTACAAAAAAGGCAAATTCTCATCTCAGAAGGAGCGGATATACTAAGATGGGGATATGAAGAGAGAGGTACTTTCACTACAAGGGAAGCATATAAAATTATGATTAAAGATAGGATAATCAAGGACACATTATGGGAGAAACTCTGGCATTCCTCAAACTAGCCGAAGGTGTCTACTTTTTTATAAAAGAATGTCCTACTACTTAATTTTCCTTGGACTTGAAGTTTAGAATTTGGTTTTAAATGAGTACACAACTCCTTCTACTCTTCCAGCAGATCAAGAAAAAAGGAAAGCTTACATTGCAAATGCAAAAGCCTTAAATTCCATCACTAGTGGAATCACTGATTCTGAATTTACAAAAGTCATGAATTGTGGTTCGGCCAAAGAAGTATGGGATAAGATATTTAGCTTATATGATGGGGACTCCAAAGTTAAGAAGGCAAAGCTTCAAACTCATAGAAGGCAATTTGAAAGTCTGAAAATGGATGATGAAGAAGATATTGCATCATACTTTCTCTGAGTAGCTGAAGTGGTCAACACTCTTAAAGGATTGGAAGAAAACATTGAAGAAAGAACTATTGTTCAAAAGGTCTTAAGATCTCTCCCAAACAGATTTGACTCCAAAGTAAGTGCTATAAAAGAAATGAAGGACCTAGATACTCTCAAGATGGACGAACTTCATGGAATCCTCATTGCTTATGAGATGAGAAAAGGAATCCCAAGTTCCAAAGATGCAACATTCAAGGCCTCAAAAGAAAAAAAGGGGAAAGAATGGAATACCAGTAGTGATGACTCCGACGTTGAATCCAAATTGGCGCAATTTGTACGAAGACTAAAGAAAGGATCTAAGCTAAAAGGTAAGTACCCTCTTATTTGTTTCAAATGTGGAAGAACAGGTCATTATGCTACAAAATGTACTCATAAGCATGATAATGATGGTGAGGAAAATTCTAAAAGGATGGTATAAAAAAAGAAAGGGTTCAATAAGAATAATTTTGTCTCTAAGCAGGATGAGTCTGATGAAGGTGAATTTTTAGTCATAAAAAAGAAGTCAGCTAATCAGTTCCCTCACCGCAAAGGAGGTAATGAAGAATTGGAAGAAGAAAATGACCATGCTGGAAGCCAAGAAGTATTATTCATGGCATTCACAAATGATGATGATTTAGGTCTAGAAGGAAATGTAGATGAATTGTTAATAAGTGCCATTGAAGAAAATGAGAAATTATGAAATAAAATCATCTCTCTCAAGGTAGAAAACGAGGAAACAAAAAGAAGGGAAGACCTCTTGAAAAATAAGCTAAAAGAAAAAGAATAAATTTGTGAAGAACGTGAAGCCGAAATAGTATCTCTGAGGAAGGAATTGAAGCAAGTCAAAAAGGGTTTGGAAAGTGGTGAGCCCCAGTATTGCAGCAATAATGCTACAACTCCTGAGACTCCCTTCTTTAATTTTATCAACCCGGTAGTTCGTAACAAACTTGGAAGCGACGGTGATGTATGCACAAGTACTAGCTCTTGCCACAGCTGTCACTTGGTCAGCTGGCACAAGTCCACTAGGAGCTTAAGCCAACTTCTATGAGCTCTTAGAAGAAGCTTTTTAATTGATGGATGAAAGCTAACTCGAAGGAAGCTAATCTATTTGCGAAAAGAGATTGAAAAACTGAAGGAAAACGCAAACCCTAGCAAACCCTAATTCTACCAGCTAGTCCTACTGATGCAAAGGAGAGAATGCAAACTATTGACAGAGATGCCATTACTTCTATGAAGGTAAAGTAGATGTGTTTAGACTACCTCTATCTGAATAAAACATCTTTTTGTATTTTTGAATAAGTTGTTAGAATTATCATGCATGTGCTTTTAACTATTTTTTTACTGTGCAGAGGTGGATTGGCGAGAGGAAATGCTTGGAGGAGGTCGGGAAGGTTTAGAGAGGGCCTAAGGGGTCCCTAGCACCCTTCCAGAGAGTTTCACAGAGTTTGGCTATCAAGAAACCTCATTCGTGAGCTTCTACAGGAAGTCTGCAGGGGTTCTACAGGATGTTCAGGAATTTCTACAGGATGTTCTGTAATTTTTCTACAGGATGTTCAGAAATGGGATTTTGGAGCATGGATGGAGGGAAAAAGGTGGAGGAATGAGTATGGAGGTGAAATAGGGGTGTAGGGGAGTTCAAGACTTGGGGAATGGAGCTGAGGAGTGGCAAGGATGGTGGGATTTGTTCAAGGAAGACTGAAGCAATGTTGCACAAAAATTAGGGTTTTGGGAGCAAATGGAAAACGTGAGGCAAGGATTCTAAGTAGAGGGTGGAGTGGATGGTGCTGATGGAGAATAAGCAGATGAAGAAGGGGTATAGGTGCTCTGCAATTCGTTTTTCCAATTTGAACCAACAAAGACTTGTAAATTCAAAGACCTAGTTACGTTGACCTAATATGCTAGCTGCCAGTAAAGAAAATGAATGGAAGTGTGACCTGCAATGAAACCATGTATTTTAACTCATGCAACTAAGCAAACAAAAGTCTGAACTTGTAACCAACTTCTACACATGAAGATCAAACACTAGTGATTGCATGGCAAAGCAAAATCAGTGTTTTTGTGGGTTGCAAAGTCATCCTAGTCACAGCTCCTGATCCCACTGAGGGAGAGGTGAAACCACATATGTTTTTTGGCCCTTTTATTGAAGCTTTTTCTGTTAACAACCTATCAACTAAATCTGAGCATGAAAAGCTATTTTACTCATCAAAAACAACCTAAATAATAAAACAAGATTTAAATCTAAATAGTAGATTTTATTCTAAGAATGCAGCAAAGACACATGAAAGTAAACAAATGAGGTATTGGGCGCTTGAGATGGGCCCAACCCCAAGAGCTACAGCCTCCTAAGAGAGACTTAGAGCTGGTGCAAATTCGGATCCATCTTTATTGATCAAAAGAAATGTTACATTCCAAAAACTGTCCACAAGGAGGACTTGAAAATGTGCTGAAAGCAAAGCTAATCTACTGCCTAAAAATCAAACTACAAAATGACTACCTACTGGCTAACTACTAGCTAACCCAAATGAGGCCCTAAGCCTTCTTATTTATACAAATTGAGGACCCCAACAATCCTCCTAAACTTTAGGGACTCGGCTGCCCACAACTTGTAGTTAACAGCAGTCCTACTTGACTTGCTTGGCTGCCCTTGTGCTAATTGATTTGGTGGCCCTTGAACTCTGAGCTGATGGTGGAGAATTCGAGGTAAGGGCCCATAAATGAAGGGAACACCTTCCTAAAAATACTCTCCACGAATTTGGCTGCCAAGTGCTCATTTCAACCATTGACTTTGTCTCCAAATTCACCAAAAAGGCTACACAAAGCACACATTAGACTTGTTGGCATAATGACTAACCCAATTCATTTTATTAGCATAAATATAATAAAAAACATGCAATAAACTAATGAGAATGGTGGATTAAGTCGAATTAGGAGGTTGAATGAGCCCAAATAATTATCCATTTTTGGGGCTCATCATCACCCCCCTACTGAAAGTGTTGCTCATCCTCTGAGCAACCAATCTATCTCCTCATCTTTGATGGCCCTGGTGGCCTCCCTGTCATGCCAAGCTTCTGAAGTGATGCCCTCTTCTTAGTCATGAAACCATGCTTTTCTCTTTGCTTCTTCCCACTGCCTGTGCTTCTTTTTCTAGAGTATCTGCATGCCCTTTCTTGCCTTAAAATATAGTGGAAGCTCCCTCTTTCACTTCTCCTTCAGCTTGGGAGAGGTACTTAGGGCGGCCAGCACAGTTGCTGCCTCCCTAGCTAGGATTTCAGCCAATTTCTCCTTCTGCTTCCCTTTTTCAGGACTTCCTGTAGAAACAGTTCTCTGTCTTCCTGTAGAAACAGTCTGCTGGCTTCCTGTAGAACCAATTTTCTCTGATTTGGCTTGCTTGGCTGGGGGTGCCTTCTCCTTGACCTGTGCTGTGGTTGCCTTGGGTGTATCCCTACTTGTTTGGCCTTTTTCAGTCTTCTCTGCCCGGGTTTGCAACCGCTTCTCCTTTGGCATTTGTGTCTTTATTTCACCCGCTTGCCTCAACAGCTTGTCCTTTTCTTGCTTTTCCTGTGGCTTCTCCTGTGATTTTTCCTGTGATGGTCTGCCCTGGGTTTTCTTAACCTTAGCTTTCTTCCCCTTTGTTTTCTTCTCTGCCTCGATGTGCTCCTTGTCCTCGCTGTTGGATGAGGTGAATTCTTCGGCCAGAGTCTGGATGTCATCACCCTTGGACATATTGTGGAAAACCTCCCAAGAAATAGGGACAGTATAAGTATGGAAGGAATCTTCTACAAGGAGCTTGATAAGCCCATGATGGCCCAGCTGGTCTGGCGTTCCCTCCTTCAGTTTCGTGCTACACTCAACCAATGACCATAGGAGGAAGTATGGAATCCTCAATTTTTGTTTTGAGGGCAAATCCATCGTGTGCCTGAGCTCTGTTAACAAGCGGAAGTGATAACCATACACAATGCTAAATTGCCCCTCATAGGTAATATACTTCATAATTTGAAGGCTGACTTCACTCCAAAATGGTTGTAGGCTAGCTCTCCAGATCCCATTTTTATCCTCTGAATATTGCTCTTCTGGTAGGAAGAATTCCTTTTTGGCTTCTGCAGGGACCTAAGGAACTCCTCTGTGATTTCATCATTGTGACCTTGAATTTTATCACAGAAGGTCATCCACTTTGCACAGGTAAATAGGCCTACCACCTCAGGAGTTTCTCTCAACTTCTTGGAGTCCGAGGGTTCCTTTCTGATAAACCCTTCAGGCATGGTGAAAATACCCTATTTTTGGCTCGATCTCTAGTTAAGGTGGAAATTCGTATGTGGTTTTTCTCCTTGGTTCTTAAGACAGGGTTTCATCACTGTGTACCTCTCCTCTCACCAATTCTCAGGTTATAATACTTCTGTTGCCCCAAAACTCGACTGATCAACAAGAATTAAGCTCTCACAGACAGAGTGCAGAGCTAATTTTTACACCAACCATGTAACAGTCGCAAAACAGAGATTGGATATGTGCACAGGTGAGCATTACAGCGGTTTGTCACTTAAAATGGGGAGAGTTTTCTTGGCAGGAACCATGGAGGTGAATATGACGCAGCACCATTAAAAAGAAATTCTGTGTATTATATAGGCAAACCACCGTTCTTGACCCACAGGTAGACTGGTTCCAATTTTTCCCACTTCAAACAAGCTAATTCACCACCTTTTAAAATTTCATGCATGGGAATGGTATTTTTGAGCCTACCTTTCTTCAAGCTTCAAACTGGATGAAGAAAAACTTGGGCTTCTCTGCTCTGGAAGACTCTACTGTACTTTCTTGTAAAACGTCTTCCTGTAGAATGCTAGCCGGATTCTGTAGGATGTCTCTGCGCCTCTGCACGATCTTGGTATGCAGGAGAATTTTGAACAGGCCAAAAAAATCAGCGAAGGATGATAGGTTAACCGATTGTGGGAGCAGAGAATGCATCCTTCAGCTAAGAATGTTGCAAGTGCAAATTAATCAGCGGGTGGTGAGAGTCAGCCGAGCATTTTTAATTATGGCGTGATTTGTGGTGAGGTGGCAAAGACGTGCGTTGGCCCATGCAAACTGTTGGTCCCCTGGAGTGCTTAACTATTTGTTCTCTACCTGTAATCTCGTCCATCAATCACGCTGAAGTTTAACTATCCATCACTACCTGTTTTCTGATTCCCTCCTGAGATGGCTGAGCGCACGTGTCTCATTCACCCACCGAGCGCTATTGAACTGGATGACGGTGGTTAGTTAGCTGGCCACCGATTTTTTTTAATCCCGACCATCTCATTGCTCATGCAGTTTCTAAATTACATTCATGCAATTAGAGGAATGAGTTTCAGTCACGTACCTAGAAGTCAAATGGTTGCTGTGAGGTGCTATGGCCTGTCATTGCTGCATGAACTATTTTCTGTGGTTGCATGAGGGCTTGGTGGCTGATTTTTTTGGTTGTTTTCCTTGTGCAGGTGTCCTCTGACCAGATCTAAGCTACAAGCATTTGTTTCCACGTTCATATCTGCACCTTCAAGCTGCTGCTGCTGAATTTTCATAGGACTGGAACTTGTTTTCGCCATTGCTCCCAAACGATAGATCAGATCGATTTGAAAATTTCTGAGCATGTTCCTATCATCATGATGCACCTCCCATAGCAAAATCGTGATCAATGGATGCACAAATTTCGAGAAAAATGGAAAATGGCTGAAGATTTCAGAGATCAATTTCTCGGAAACCGTGCATCGGAATTGGCTGAAACTGCTTGGGTAGGCTACTATCACCCATGTGCATCTCCCCATGAAATAGGTTTTGAAACGGATGCATGGATATGGAGAAAATGCAAAAATGGCTGATGGTGATGGAGGCTAATTTCTTGGAAACCGTGCACCGGAATTGGCTGAAACTACTTAGGCATGTTGCCATCACCCCTGTACAATTCCCCATAAAATGGTTTTTCAAATGGATGCATGGTTTTCAAGTTATGGAAGAAACAAATTTTGTTCTATGTGTTTTTTCTTCAAGGCATTTTGCAGTTTTGTTGCATGGTAAGAAAACTGAGCTTGGGTTGTGATGCAGGCATGGAGATGATGGAGGAGGAGTTTGAAAAGTGCAGGAGGACTTCTGAACCCTTGAGGAAGCTACCATGTTCACCAAACCACCTTTTTGAAATCCATTTCTAGCTTCCTACAATTTCTACAGGAACTTCCTGTAGAAGCACAATGAAGAAGCACAATGAGGTGGAAAAGATCATGGAAAAGGGTGAGGAATGGGAACATGGATGCTTGCAGGCATAACCAATGGATTCCAAGCTTTAGATCCCCTTCCAAAATCGAATTTGGCTTGCTTGAAGGTTCTACAGGATGTTTCCTGTAGAAATATAGAACTTCCTCTAGAAGGCACAAAAACTCCTTTGTCTTTGTTTTGAGTGATCCTTCTGACCTGCAATGTCATTGCTGCAACCTGAAATTATTCAATGGAAATTAGATTTATTTTTCTTTTTCTTTTTCTCTTTTTTTTTTTTGAAAAACAACTAGGGCGCCTCATGGAGGTTTTCACCCTAATTTCCTGCCCTGGGCGCCTCCAAGGGAGGTTTTCACCCAGAGATCTTATTCTCTTTTCTCTTTTTTTTTTCCCAACCCATTGACAGCCTCATGGAGGTTTTCAATCAATGAGCCAACCTAAGGCGCCTCCGAGGAGGTTTTCACCTTAGATTTCTATTTTCCTCTTTTTTTCATTTTTTTTTTTTTTTTTTTCTACCCTACCCTACTTGAAAAACAAAATCATTCTCAAGTATAAGAATACTTCCAATGGAGCCATGTGCACATCGAGATTAGAGACAAGATGATGTGAAGGCTCAAAATGCATGCTTTGACATGTATCCGGATTTCAGAGACAAAATGATCTGACTTTGAAGGGATCAAACATAGCTGAGGAAGAGAGTACCACTGCAACTTAGTGATGATCTGAAACCATATCTCAATATAGCTTTGATATCCTTGGTCCTCTTGCTGATCTAGATCATGTTTCATGTCACCTTCTAACATGACTTCCTCATCTTCCTCCTTTTGCTGATCTTTCTCTTGAATACATGGAAGATTTGATGGTAACCATGAAGGATCTTTCTTTATCTCTGCTTCTAATGTCTTCTCTTCATCAAGTAAAGCCCATGGTTCTTTGATTTCCTCTTCTGAATCTTCTTTTGCCTGATGTGGTCCTTCAATGCTTTCAATATAGTCTCTTTTTAGCAAACTCTTCCTGAGCTATGGTGAAGATCATTAAGCTCAAGAGGAGTCATTTGGACATGTTGTGTCTCAGCATTGCAATTTTGTTGAGCTACTCCAATGGGCAAGTTTGGAAATGGTGGTATGGGTAGCTAAGTGGGGGTGTATATTTGAGATGGATGTGGATGGGGTTGTGGTTGGGCAGGCATTTGGGGCTGCCTTGGTGGAGGAGGAGGCGATGGTTGTGGATGAGCAGGCGGTGGAGGAAAATAAGCGGGAGGAGTGTTGTATTGGGGCCTCCACCCCTGATGAGGTGCATTCCACTGAGGCTGTGGCTGAGCATAAGAGTGAAACGAATGAGCAGCTGGTTGGGCATAATATGGATCTATGAAGGAACAAGGAGGAGGTGTGAACCAGGAAGGATGATCAGCGGGACCCCAAGAAGGCATGAAAGTGGCTTGATAGGGGTCATAATAGGTCTCGGGTGTCCCTTGCAGTTCCTGCTAGTAAGATCTAGGTCCATGTGGCCTCCTTTGGTTCATATAATAGAGTGATTCAGTGGCTTCTTTGGCTCTCTGATATGCAGCCTTGATTCTGGGTAAGGAAGGGAACTGATTTGTAGGATGGTACTCTTCACAAACAAAACACACTTCTATGGAGTACAATGGACATTCGTTCCTAGGATGCTTTCTAGTGCACCTAGGACAAAAAATGGCCAAAGCCCTCTTGGCTTCTTCTTGCTTCTTTTGGATCCACAAGGTATCCAGTTGCATCGCAAGAAACTGCCTCATATCACTCTTGAAATCTTCGATCTAATTCGCAAATTCATTTTTGGATAAGGTACTGCTCCCAACATTTCTGCTTGTAGCCATCCACTCTAGAGGAATGTTTTCTTCTTCTTCTCCCCTAGAGGTTCTTTAAAGATGCCTTGATGTCCACCTAGGGCTTCTTCTTAATCACAACCATCGAAGAAGAGAGAAGGTTGGCTGTGTGAAGCAGTGGGGTGTTATGAAAATATTTTTCTAACTTATCTCTACTCCTACAAGGCATGAAAGGAAATCTTTTTGGTTGATTTTTGCTTTTTTCTACTTCTACCTACAAAACTGAAATAGAGTGAACTGCAACTAACTATCTTGCGAAAATGAAAATGCGGAATTGAAATGAAAGCAGGAAAGGACTAATCTATTTTGCTCAAATGAAATTGCAGGAATGAAATGCTAGTCTACGCTTGCGGAATTGAAATGCTAATCTACGCTTGCAGAAATGAAATTGCGGAATTGAAATGCTAATCTATGAAAGCGGGAAATGCTAATCTACTTTTGCATAAACGAAATTGCATAATGGAAATGAAATAAACTACTTAGTAGAAGATTGTAGTGGAAAATAGAAGAAAAGCGGCAATCACCAATACTCTGACGCTTCCCCGGAAACGGCACCAAAAAGATGGTGGTGAGCCCCAGTATTGCAGCAATAATTCTGCAACTCCTCAGACTCCCTTCTTTAATTTTATCAACCCGGTAGTTCGTAACAAACTTGGAAGCGACGGCGCTGTATGCACAAGTACTAGCTCTTGCCGCAGCTGTCACTTGGTCAGCTGGCACAAGTCCGCTAGGAGCTTAAGCCAACTTCTATGAGCTCTTAGAAGAAGCTTTTTAATTGATGGATGAAAGCTAACTCGAAGGAAGATAATCTATTTGCGAAAAGAGATTGAAAAACTGAAGGAAAACGCAAACCCTAGCAAACCCTAATTCTACCAGCTAGTCCTACTGATGCAAAGGAGAGAATGCAAACTACTGACAGAGATGCCATTACTTCTATGAAGGTAAAATACATGTGTTTAGACTACCTCTATCTGAATAAAACATCTTTTTGTATTTTTGAATAAGTTGTTAGAATTATCATGCATGTGCTTTTAACTATTTTTTTACTGTGCAGAGGTGGATTGGCGAGAGGAAATGCTTGGAGGAGGTCGGGAAGGTTTAGAGAGGGCCTAAGGGGTCCCTAGCACCCTTCCAGAGAGTTTCATAGAGTTTGGCTATCAAGAAACCTCATCCGTGAGCTTCTACAGGAAGTCTGTAGGGGTTCTATAGGATGTTCAGGAATTTCTACAGGATGTTCTGTAATTTTTCTACAGGATGTTCAGAAATGGGATTTTGGAGCATGGATGGAGGGAAAAGGTGGAGGAATGAGTATGGAGGTGAAATAGGGGTGTAGGGGAGTTCAAGACTTGGGGAATGGAGCTGAGGAGTGGCAAGGATGGTGGGATTTGTTCAAGGAAGACTGAAGCAATGTTGCACAAAAATTAGGGTTTTGGGAGCAAATGGAAAACGTGAGGCAAGGATTCTAAGTAGAGGGTGGAGTGGATGGTGCTGATGGAGAATAAGCAGATGAAGAAGTGGTACAGGTGCTCTGCAAGTCGTTTTTCCAATCTGAACCAACAAAGACTTGTAAATTCAAAGACCTAGTTACGTTGACCTAATATGCTAGCTGCCAGTAAAGAGAATGAACGGAAGTGTGACCTGCAATGAAACCATGTATTTTAACTCATGCAACTAAGAAAACAAAAGTCTGAACTTGTAACCAACTTCTACACATGAAAATCAAACACTAGTGATTGCATGGCAAAGCAAAATCAATGTTTTTGTGGGTTGCAAAGTCATCCTAGTCATAGCTCCTGATCCCACTGAGGGAGAGGTGAAACCACATATCTTTTTTGGCCCTTTTCTTGAAGCTTTTTCTATTAACAACCTATCAACTAAATCTGAGCATGAAAAGCTATTTTACTCATAAAAAACAACCTAAATAATAAAACAAGATTTAAATCTAAATAGCAGATTTTATTCTAAGAATGCAGCAAACACACATGAAAGTAAAAAAAGGAGGTATTGGGCGCTTGAGATGGGTCCAACCCCAAGAGCTACAGCCTCCTAAGAGAGATTTAGAGCTGGTGAAAAGTTGGATTCATCTTTATTGATCAAAATAAATGTTACATTCCAAAAACTGTCCACAATGAGGACTTGAAAATGTGCTGAAAGCAAAGCTAATCTACTGCCTAAAAATCGAACTACAAAATGACTACCTACTGGCTAACTACTAGCTAACCCAAATGAGGCCCTAAGCCTTCTTATTTACACAAATTGAGGACCCCAACAATCCTCCTAAACTTTAGGGACTCGGCTGCCCACAACTTGTAGTTAACAGCAGTCCTACTTGACTTGCTTGGCTGCCCTTGTGCTAATTGATTTGGTGGCCCTTGAACTCCGAGTTGATGGTGGAGAATTCGAGGTAAGGGCCCATAAATGAAGGGAACACCTTCCTAAAAATACTCTCCACGAATTTGGCTGCCAAGTGCTCATTTCAACCATTGACTTTGTCTCCAAATTCACCAAAAAGGATACATAAAGCACACATTAGACTTGTTGGCATAATGACTAACCCAATTCACTCTATTAGCATAAATATAATAAAAAACATGCAATAAACTAATGAGAATGGTGGATTAAGTCGAATTAGGAGGTTGAATGAGCCCAAATAATTATCCATTTTTTGGGGCTCATCAGAAAGCTCTCAAATACTTGACTCTATCCTAAATAATCAGAAACCTCAACATGACCAATCTAGGATAGGTTTTAAAGGAGAATCATCAAGTACTAAGAATAATGCGAAAATCTATGCTGACGTACTTTCCAGCAACCCAAAAGAAGAAAGACTATTTCATCAAAGGCTCATCTCAAATCCAAAGAATGAAGAGAGAGTAACTCTAAGGAAGAATGTTGATTCAAATCATGGCTATTACAATAGGTACAAAACTATGTTTTTTGGGCATTGTTTTTATTGTAAAAATTTTGGTCATCAAGCTAGACATTGCATGGCCTATAAGAATGAAACACCAAAATTGAAGGATCAAACAAACAAACCATATGATCTCAAAGCGCAAGGACAAATCAAGACCTACAACTATTTTGATCCCTTGGCCAAATTTGATCCAATTTGCTCATTATGCAATGATAATGGAGATAATGAACAAAATTTCCCCCTCAAAAGAAGAAAAGTAAAAAATGAGAATCCCAACACGAGTAAATGTGCCCTAGCTCTATGTGTGTACAGTGATGAAAATCATTGGTTTGTGGATAGTGGGTGCTCTAGACATATGACAGGGGACAAAAGGAAGTTTGTCTCATTGAACAAAAAGGAAGGAAATGTATCCTTTGGAAGTGGATCTACCAAAATTGCTGGAAAAGGAACTATTACCCTTATTGATGGAAAAGGAAAGGCTCAAAATGCTTTTCTAGTAAACGGGCTCAAACACAATATCCTGAGTGTTAGCCAAATCTATAACCAAGGACATAATGTTGTCTTTAACATTAAATATTGTGAAATAAGAAACTCTTCCTCAGGGAAACTTGGGGAAAAAGGAGTTAGAACATCAGATAACGTCTACATTCTGAACAAGATTCAAGAAGATAAATGTTACTTAAGTCAAACAGATGAAAGTTGGCTATGGCACAAGCAACTTGGAAATACAAGTTTCGATAACCTGATCAATATCAGCAAGATTAATGCAGTACAAGACATCCCAAAGTTATTCAAGCCAAATCAAGGAGTATGTGGTCCATGTCAACATGGAAAGAAAACTAGAACTAGCCACAAGACCAAGGAGTTCTCTACATCAAAACCTTTGGAGATCATCCATGCTTATTTATGTGGACCAACTAGAACTACAACACTCCAAGGAGAAAGGTACTTTGCTTTATTTGTTGACGACTATACTAAAATTATGTGGGTATAATTCATAAAATATAAATCCGAAGCATTTGAATGTTTTAAGATTCTTAAAAATTTTGTAGAAAATGAAAAGGATTCTAAGAGTAAATGTATTAGAATGGATAGAGGGGGAGAATTCACATCAAAAGAATTTGATGAATTCTATAAAGTACATGGAATCAAAAGAGAACTCTCTACTTCCAGAACACCCAAGCAAAATGGGGTAGTTGAAAGAAGAATCGAACAGTTCAAGAAATGGCAAGAACAATGTTAATAATAGTTGTCTTGCAGCCAAAATTCTGGAGAGAAGCAATCGGCACAGCTGTTTATACCTTGAATTGAACTCAACTAAGACCAAACAATGAGAAGACTCCTTATGAATTATGGAAAGGAAGACCTACTTCAGTAAAATACTTCAAGATTTTTGGAAGCAAGTGCTTCATAAAAATCAATGATGGCTCACCAGGAAAATTTGATTCTTAGGTTGACGAAGGGATATTCCTTGGATATTCTAAAAGGGGAAAAGCCTACAAGTGCTACAATAATCGACTACGGAAAATAGTGGAAAGAATTGATGTGAAGATTGATGAAGACCTTCCAGAAAAAGAAATTGAAGATCATGAAGTTGACCCTCTCATTGAAGAAGAACCTGAAAAAGAGGAAAATGATCAAGAAAAACACAAGGAAAAAGAACCATCTCAAACCCCTTCAAAGATGAACTTTTTCTAAAAACATCACCCAGAAGAGCAGATTATTGGCAATATAGATGAAGGCATGCAAACCCGAAGAAGGATGACTAGTACACCAAAGAGAAATGATGTTGCTCTTCTATCCATGATAGAACCAAAAACATTTACTCAAGAAAGTAAGGATCCTCATTGGGTAAAAGCCATGGAAGAAGAAATGTCTCAAATCAAGAAGAATGAGACATGGGAGCTAGTACCTTGTCCAAAGGATAAAAATATAATTGGAACCAAGTGGGTGTTCAAAAACAAAATGAATGAAGATGGACAAATCATCAGAAATAAGGTAAGGCTTGTTTGTAAAGGTTATTCACAAATTGAAGGAATTGGCTTTGAAGGAACCTTTTCACCAATAGCTCGTGTGGAAGTTATAAGGATTTTCTTGGCATTTTCTTGCTCAAAAGGATTTAAAATCTATCAAATGGACGTAAAATCAACATTTCTGAATGGGGAACTCAAGGAAGAAGTCTACATGGAGCAACCAGAAGGGTTTGATCTAGCAGAAGGAAAAGACTTTGTTTGTAAGTTGAAAAAGGAATTATATGGGTTGAAACAAGCTCCTAGAGCTTGGTACGCAAGATTGGATCACTATATACAACAACAAGGCTTCAAGAAGGGGGTGGCAGGAAGTAATCTCTACATAAAGACAAATGAGGATAAGTTACTAGTCACACTTGTCTATGTTGATGATCTGATTTTTGCTAGTAATAATGATGAGATGAGCCATGAGTTTGCTCAAAATATGTCAAAAGAGTTCGAGATGTCGATGATAGGAGAGTTATCTTACTTCCTTGGACTACAAGTATCTCAAACCACGATAGGCATGTTCATATCTCAAGCCAAATATCTTAAAGACATGCTTAAAAGATATGGAATGGAAGACTGTGCACCCATGAGCACACCTATGACCACAGATTGCAAATTAAGCAAAGATGATGACTCTCCTCCAGTAGATGCAACTCATTATAGGTCAATAATTAGAGCCCTTCTATACTTAACTTCTACGAGACTTGACATTATGCAAGCAGTAGGAATGGTGGGAAGATTTCAATCAGCTCCTAAACAATCCCATTTGTTGGCTATAAAAAGAATTCTCAGATACTTGAAAGGAACTCCTGATTTCGGTCTTTGGTACCCTAAGAGCTCAACTCTTATTGTGACTGCATACACTGATGCTGATTGGGCCGGAAGTGTCGATGACTGAAAAAGTACTAGTGGAAATGTATTTTTCTTGGGAGGTTGTCTAGTATATTGGCTCAACAAAAAATAAACATCCATATCACTATCTACAGCTGAATTCGAGTATATAGCTGCCGCAGATTGTTGTACTCAAATACTATGGATGAAGGAAGCTCCGAAAGATGTCAACATAGGTACAAATCAACCAATCACCAACTATTGTGATAACACCAGTGCTATCAGCCTCAACAAAAATCCAGTGATGCACTCAAAGGCCAAACGTATATCAATCAAGTATCATTTCCTTCATGAAGTAGCTGAACAAAACATCATCTTGGAATATATCAATACTAAGGAGCAAATAGCTGATATTTTCACAAAACCTCTTCCTCGAGAAGCATTTGAACATCTTCGTCAAAAGATGGGGGTTATTTCTTTAGCATCACATTAATTTGATTCATAAAGATGTTGCATGACAGGGGGAGTAGTTCGACAGGGGGAGTCCTTGTGCACTCCTTTGCCATTGATGTCAAAATGGGATAGAAGAAGAATATTGCCATCAATAACAAAGGGGGAGATTATTGATCTAGATTGTCATTGATTTCAATATGGAAATAATCTAGGATACTAAATGATGATATGAAGCCAAGGAGAAGTAGAGCAGATCCGTGAAAAGAACAAGAGCACTAAAAGAAGAGCTATCAAGAGAGGTCATTGGAAGCCAAGGAGAAGCAGAGTAGATCCGTGAAAAGAACAGGAGCAGTCAAAGAAGAGCTATCAGAAGAGGTCATTGGAAGCCACGAGAAACAAAGAGGAAAACATCGGTGGAGGTGCATAAACAGTGTTAACAGAGCAATATCAGAGGATTTAACATATCAGAGGAGTATTGTAGAGTATCAAAGGAGTTAACATATCGGAAGAGCGGGGGTAGGAAAGTACGGACTTCCTTGATCATGGTTGAAGTCCCGAACTCAATCCTGACCTTCGATCTCAAAGTCAACCCTTAGACCACGATAAACTATGGGGTTAATACTGGTTTTTAATCCATGTGCCAGAAGAAGTTCTGCAAACCGTCGATTGAGATAACATCGTGGATCTGCTACATCATTATAATACATCTTAAAGAAATATCGCATCCACCATACCGCAAGTGTTTAAAGCCTTGTCACGTTAAAAACTCCGATCGCTATATTATTACAGACCTGATTGCGCCAATATAAAAAGCCCTATTGTAATATCGCATCCGCTGTGTCAGAACTTTCATATCGCAATTAGTAAAAACTGCGATTGTGATATTATGATGGACTCGACTACACCACTATGACATAACTTAATGTAATATCGCATCTGTTGAATTGAAAAGTTCAAAAGGGATGACATGTTAAAATCGTTGTTTGTGATAAATTTGTGGACCCGATTGAGGTATCAAAAGAAACTTATTGGAATATCGCATCCGTCGCATATTGCAAGTCTGGAAGACATGCAACAATGGTAAACCGCCAATTGCGATTAAGGTGATGATGTGGCAGGTGGGACCACCCATTATATGTTTTTTAACTATGTTGATATGTGAAGATCGATGATGTTGATATCAGAGGACAAAGTATGTTATGGGCACGACTGGTAAAAGACCTTTGAAAGTTGTGATTGCGATTAAAGGAATGACGTGGCACGTGGGATCTCCAATGTGGATATAACCTCTCTTGTGATGCGATTTCCATGAATAATTAAGTCTGTGGATGAAAGGGCCTCTCTAATATAATTTTAGTATGTGACATCATAAGTTGGCCTCTCTTCCAAATGAACGTGTCTGTTGAGTATTGGTGAACTCGAAGAGATAGAGGAAATCGAAGATTGAGAAGTTGAAGGTCGAGAAGACATAAGGTTGAGCGAGCGCAGAGGAAGATGAAGATCAAGCAAGCGAAAAAGGAAGCTAAAGGTTAGGTGTATCAGGCATCTATAATAGAGAACAAGAAAAGGTTCACAAGAAGTGAACTGAAAAAAAATAATAAAAAATAATAATAATAATAAATAAATAAATATAAATAAATAAAAATAAATAAATAAATAAATTAAAATAAATATATATAAATAAATAAAATAAATAAATAAAATAAAAATAAATAAATAAATAAATAGATAATAATAATAATGATAATGATAATGATAAATATAAAAAATAAAATTATATATATATATATATATATCTGTATCTGTATCTGTATCTGTATATATATATATATATATATATATATATATATATATATATATATATATATATATATATATAGACAGAGAATAAGTACCAAAAATATCTAGACAATATACATCAGAGGTTTGGAGCCCTTGGGGCTGGTGCCTCAAAATTGGTAGAATTGGTGTCCTTGGAGTTGGTGCTCCTAAATCCAAGGTTGTTGCCTTGACAAGATAGGGTTGGTGCCCTGGATGTTGGAGCCTCACAAATTCCAAGTTGGTGCTTGGCAACTGGTTGAAGCCCTATATACATTGTACTTGATTTATTGTAAAGATTATATTAATAAAAGCATTTATTTCTAGTGTTCATTTTTATGGTCTAAACAAATGATTTAATTGATAAAAATAACAATTGAAAAGAAATATTGATTCACCCCACCTCTCAGTATTTCCAACACCATGTGTGTCCTTTGGACTTCCACTTTACAATACATCTTGAATACCATTTAAATGATTCACAATGATGATGTGGCATATTAAAAATCATGACATGATACTGCTGACATGGACTAATTGATGATGTGGCAGTGTCAAGCCACTGCTGCTATTGTGTGCTGAGTGTCTACTTGAGAATTCTCTTCTTTTAACCTCTGTATGACTTGGTGATAAGGAGTCTTCAATGATCTTAAGTCTTGAGTTGCAATTGCAAATTGATGTCCCTTTGATTTTTTGTAATTGATCAACTTGCATGTTCATCTACAAGAGTGTCTTTCAACATGTTTCCATCCTTCATATATTTCTTCATCATCTCGCCATAACATGCTAACGTACCTGTATTTGTAAATCACTAATGAAAATATGACATCATTCTGATAAAACCCTAGTTTAAGATGATGCACATTGATCCATTGGCTGAGATGAAACCGGGTGACAGGTTGGGAAGAGGCTCAATAACTGCATAATTATGTAGTTCAAGAGCTCAAGGTTGAGGCTTGACCCTTGCGACTGTGTAGTGCGAAGTTCAGGCTGGATTGAGGGAGAAAACTGCAGAGTTTTGGGAGCCAGTGAGGTAGGCTAAGGCGATGGACACTAAGGGAACGCAATGCATAGTTCTAGGAGACAAGGGAGGCTAGGCTATTGCGAAACTGTGAAATTAGAAGCTCAAGGGATGAGATTGAGGCTAGAGATTGTGAAGTGTGCAGTTATGGCCAGGTTGAGAGAAATGATTGTGTAATTCTGGAGCCCAAGGTTGGAGCTTAAGTACAAAAACTGCAGAGTCCAACAGTCTTAGGAAGCAAGAACCGTGCATTGCGTAGTGCCAATGGGGAAAGTCACAACTAGAGGACTAAAACTGCACATTGCGTAGTTCAGGGAGGTTGGTGAAGCCAAGTTGCTTAGTCGGGAAGACTTCTTAGAAATGGCTAAGTGTAAGACGAGTTACACTGATTTGAACAGTGATAAGAATTCGTCTGTGATCTCACACATTGAATACTTGACGACACAACAACATAGATCACCCAAGACACATGAACAGTGCATTTCCCTCCATGCAAACTTTATGACCAATTACAACAAGTGCAACAGTTAAGATACGCTTTGCGATGACCATGATGACACTTTTGTGACAACACTTACAACTTTGCGAATGAGTGCGACATGTGTTTACAGGTTATAACAACTCATATTCACAAAGATAGATCCTTGAAACCACTAGAATAGATTTCTACACATTGTGTGACAACTATTGCGAAAGATGACAATTTACCCAACTTGCAAAGGGGAGCAAAATACTTAAATAAAGTACATGAAATGAGTTTTGGTGTTGTGACAACAATGTGAAAGACCAAGGAAGGCTTTGAAATTAAGTGTAAGCCAAAATTTTGGAGGGTGTTGTAGCAACTAAAACACTTCGACACTTAGAAACCGAGAAGAACACTTGAAAACTTAGCGTAACATTAAGCTATCATGAAGTGACTATGGAACGACAAATCGTTACATCCTTAATAAGCTCCAAAATTCACGTGTAGGAAAAATTTTGGAGGGTGTTGATCGTAGCGTCAACACTTATATATACCACTGGAAAGCTCTTTCAGAGATCTATTCATCTAAGTAGTTTTCAACAACACTTGACATGATATGCCATACTAGAAATGGTTCCAAAATCTCTGTTTCATTATCAATTTGCTTTCACCCACCACCAATGATTTATCTATCATCTTCTTTTCCTTTGGGGTAAATGACAAGATATTTCTAATAATTACTGGTTTCAAAATGTTGTATTTCTTGGACGGATTTTCAGGGTACAGTGAAATGTTGGTGAGCAAGGATGACAGGCGTAAGATGCCATTCACCACACCTTGGGGTACTTACAAATATTAGAGGATGTTTTTCAAGTTTATTAATGCAAGTGCCACATTTTATAGAGCAATGGACCGTGCTTTCAGGGACCTCAAGGAAAATCATTTAAATCTATCAGGATGATTCCATAGTATTTTCAAATAAGAGAGCTTCCCACATTACACACCTTAGGCAAATTTTTGAAATGTGTTGGCAATATAGAATTTCACTTGATGAAAAGAACACAATCCTTCATGCCATCAAGGGAAAGATCATAGGGCACATTGTTTACAAATAAGGCGTAAAGGTGGATCCAAAGAGAACTAAAGGAATAAAGGAAATCATTCCACCTAGATTTCAAAAGGCACTTCAATGCTTATTTGAGAAGATAAATTTTATCAAAAGATTCTACCCAAATTTTGTTGAGATCACAAAATCCATAAAAAAGTTTCTAAGAAGGATGTTTATTACAGATGGGATTAAAGTAGTGGGGTAGCATTTAAAGATATTTGAGGAAGCTATTGTAAAACCACTAATATTTTTAAGCCTTGATTCTTCTAAATATTTTATATTTTATATTTTGCTTCTAATGATTTTATTATAGGTATACTTCTCCAAAAGAATGAATATGGTGAAGAACAACCTATAATGTTCATTAACAAGATGGTTTGGGATTCCTAGTTGAAATACGAATAATGTTACCAACTTAGTGAGAACTTTACCTAGTTCTCATTCTTTTTGGAGGTTGCATCAAATGAAAATTTTAATGTTGATTCTAAAAAGTGTTGATGCAACATCACCGTTTTTCCATTTAAGGGGTAAATTTCCAATATTTTTTAACCATGGCATTAAAAACCAAATATGATGATTATGAAAGACATGAAAAATGACACTACAATGCAAAAGTGGTAATAAAACATTACATTTTTTTCAAGGATAAAATTCAAACATTTTTCAATCATGACATTAAAAACAAAATACCATGACTATGAAAGACACGAAAAAACACATTTAAATGTAAAAGTGGTGATGCAACATCACGTTTTTTTAGAGTTAAAATTCAAACATTTTTCAGTCATGTCATTAAAGATGAAATATCATGATTGCGAAAGACATGAAACAAACACTCTGAAATGCAAAAGTGGTGATGCAACATCACCCCCTTTTTTTGGGTTTAAATTTAAACATTTTTCAATCATGTTATTAAATGTAAAATATCTTGACTATGAAAATGCCTAAAACTCAACATTTTAAAATTTGTGTACCTATACCTTCGGGACTATTATTTACCTGTACTAAAGTGTGTCAAAAAACCAACAAAACCAACCACATACAAGCTCAGCCTGGGGGACGATGTGAAGATGGAGCAAGCAGAATTCTTGGCAAAGAACTGTCTGGTTGGAAGAGTTAGAGGGAGAAAAATTAGCATCAAGACTTTGCAAGAGTGGCTTCTGGCCGTGATAGTCCCGTAGGTAAATAATCCTCTTGAAATTTTCACTCTTGTAAAGAGATGGATTCAAATAAATTTTAGCTCTAATGAGGAGGTGGCTAAAATTGAAAAATATGTTTGGTCCATCGATTCAATGCCCATAATGTTCAAATTATGGACCCTGCTCTTCAAAGAAAGCCGAGAGTTGCTCAATGTGGTTCCCATATGGGTTAGATTTCCTGTTCTGACCTCTCACATGCGGAATGGAAAGAGTTTCCAAAATCTTGGAGATAGTATTGGGACCTTCTCGAAGTGGATTACTCATTCAAATAAACTAAGGACATGTCTCTCGCTGAAATTCTTGTCAACTTGGATTTGCGCAACTATCTGCATGAATTCATAAACATTGGTAGATAAGTTGAGAGAATATAATTTCTTTATTATGAAGGAGTACCATTTCATTGTAAGATATGTCACAAATGTTACTACATTGTTAGACATTGTAATATCCCATTTAAAAAAGGTTGGCTCAAGGGAAGAATATGGAAAAATTGAAGATGTATCCTCAGTATGAATCAAGGGTAAGTTTAACGGATGGTGATGTGGCTCCCAAGGAAGGGGGAAATGATGGTGAACACATCTAGCCCCAATCACCTCAATTCAATGCCACAGTCTCAGCGTTCTCCTGCTGTTGGTGCATGTTCCCCTTAGGACTTTGGTGGGACTTTGGTGGTTTGGTTTCTCCTGACCCACATTCTCCAAATTTTCCTTCATCCCTTCCTAATTTGACTATGTTGCAAATTCTTTTTTGAGTTTGGGAAATGATTGGGGTCTTTCTTCCTGGGTTTGGGGTATGATGTCATGCATACATGTTCTAGGGTTGTTTCTTCCCAAGTCCATTTCCCTCTTCCCTCCCCGTCTTTGGCCCTCTCCTCTATGAGAACCTATACTTCTTCTACTTTTTTGTAGGGAACAAGATACTGGGGAGATCCTTTATAACCTACGCTTTAGGAAAATTTCCCATTATTGATAACCAAACAAGTTGTCTTGGACAAATTGTGCTTTCCTCTCTTAATTTTCATGGAAAGAAATCAACTTTGTCCAAAGCCAAAGGAATTCTAGAGCATAGATGGTACCAGGTAAACAACTATTTATTATTGGGACGCTTAGAGCTTTGAATGCCTAGGGGGTGGTTTCCTAATGAAAATTTTATCCTTTAATTGTGGAGGTTTAGAAAATTCCTCCAAAAATCTTAGTTTTAAGCGCCTGGTTATGGTTGAGCATCCATATATCATTTTTCTCTAGGAAACCGTAGGAGATGATGAGGCAGTTTCAAAATTATTAGAATCTTTATTGGGAGGGTGACGCTTTGTTGCCTCGAATGCTCAAGGTTTCTCTAGGGGTCTCATTGTTGGCTAGAAAATTCATAAAATTCTTATTCATAATCTATTGAGAATTAGTTATGAGATAGGGCTTGAAGTTTTCTCCTTAGATTTGGGTGCTTCTCTTAATTGCATAAATATTGATGGGCCTTGTGAAAGAAAAGTGTAATTGTGGAACTATTTTTTTGGCATGAAGGTGATGGAAGTTGAGAGCTTGATTATAGGGGGGATTTCATTTTCTCCTTGGTTCTATTGAGTTTTGGGGGCCTAAGACCAGACCATATATCCTTTCTGATTTCCTTACTAATAAACTTGTGGAAAAAATTGTTGGATGTTCAACTTGTTAAACTAAAACCTTCTTGGAGAAATCATTGTATCAAGGAGGATTAGATTGAAAAAATACTTGATAGATTTTTGGTGGCCAAAACACTGGTGGAGTGATTTAATATCCTTCAATAGTGGGTTGGCTTTGGTGGAGACTCAGAGTATTCTCCCATTCTTATGGAGATAAAATACCATGACCCCAATCCTCGTAGCTCATTGAAATTGAATTTGGCATGGATTAAAGATGGATAATTTGTTAATCTATTCAAGGATGGATGGATTCCTTTTAACATCAATAATGGATCCTCAGTTTCTTGAAAGTTCAAAGAGAATATTAGATGGGTGAAAGGTTTTGCTATTGATTGGGATACGAAAAAAACACGTGGAAGAGGAGAAGGAACTTGTTGATATTGAATGTGAGATACTAGTTTTTTTTAATCTAGGGAAGGGGGATATTTGAATGAAAAATCTAGAGAATCTTTGGTCCACCTGTAATCTCATAAGAAGGCCATCCTAGAGGCACGAGAAGCTTCTTGGATGTTAAAAAGTAGATCCATTTGGCTAGAAGATGGGTGTGAGAATACACAATTCTTCCATGCCTTTGCTAAGGGAAGGAAGATGTCTAACACAATCTGGAGTCTTCTATATGGGGAAGATAGGGAGGTTTCTAATTTTGAAGGCCTAGCTTCTTTAGGATGAAATCATTTTTAGAAGTTTTTCAAGGAATCAAAAGGGGCTAGTATTGCAGAAGTTATCATGGTTGCTCAATTATTCCCCACGTTCGTGGATAAGGAAGAAAACAGAGCTATGATGGAAGAGGTCTCTAAATAGGAATTGAAAGTTGTATTGGTTAGCTTCCAAAAAGATAAAATACCTAGCCTCGAAAGGTTCTTTAAGATTATTGGTAAGCATATTTTGGGAGTGATAAATGAATCAAGAAGGGAAGGGAAATTTTTGGAAACTTTCAATTCAACCTTCATATCCCTTATCCCAAAGGTGGAAAAACCCATCTCCTTTGAAGATTTTTGCCCTTTTTCTCTTTGTAACTATATCTACAAGGTCATCTCAAAGGTAATCACCAAAAGACTAAATACTTTTCTATCAAATTCTATATAAAAGGAACAATTTGGTTTCCTTAAAGGGTAGCAGATTCATGAAGCCATTGGGGTGGCTCAGGAAGGTCTCCATAATATAAAGAAACTTAGATTAAAAAGAGTTGTAATTAAAACTGATCTCTCAAAATGCTATGATGATGTAAGATGGATGTATATTAGTTTCCTTTTGATGCACTTGGGGTTTGGTATTGATTTTATTGATTGGGTTATGGGTTGTTTTCGTTCATTCTCCTTTGCAGTTTTGATTAACGGGTCAACCTCTCTTTTTTTCCATTCCTAGAGAGGCCTGATACAAGGTTGCCCCTTGTCTCCTATATTATTTATGTTGGTTTTTGAAGGTCTCAATTAGGTATTGGATGATGCTAAGTGTAGAGGTGATCTCCAAGGAGTAGGTATTGCTAATACATTTACAATCACTGATTTATTGTTTGTTGATGACATTATACTTTTATGTAATGATTATGTTCATGATGTTGCTAAGTTATTTGATATCATTGATCTATTTCGGAAAGCCACATGTATGGTTGTTAATAGTAGGAAATATTCTATCTCTGTACAAAACTTAGATAACCATGAATTGCGGAATCTCAAAAATGTTTTCCCTTTTCAACTATTAGAACTAGAGGCAAGTTTAAAATATTTGGGTTTTCACTTGAAGCCTAATGCTTACAAGAAGGATGTATGGTCATGGTTAATCACAAAGCTGGAGAAAATATTAAAATGATGGAGATTTAGGTGGTGGTCAAGGGCATGGAGGTATGTTTTGGTCAAATTTGTATTGGAGGCCATCCCCGTGTTCTAGATGTATGTTTCATGGATCCCAAGGTGAGTGTTAGAGAAATCCATAAGACTTTGTTTCAAATTCCTATTGGCTGGAACTCAAGAACACTTTGTCCTCCCTTGGGTCAAATGGGATTGTATTGCTTTGCCAAAAATTATTTGGAGATGGGGTCTCAAAACCATTTTTAAGTTCTCAACAAACTTAGCTATAAAATGTGGATGTAGACTTTTATCCACGCATAACCAGTGGACACTGGTGGTACATCAAAAATGTATTCATTCGTTCTCTTCAGAAGAATGGATAAGGCTGAAGGACAAGCCGTGCACCAATATATCACTCATTTGATTTGTTGTTCTTAATTCATTTGATCTCAATTCTTTGGGGCTTGTGTGGAATATTGGAAATGGGCTAAAAGTCAGATTGGGTTAGGACCCTTGGCCAAGATGTGGGATTTCCAATATATTTCCATGGGTGCTCATTGATTAGCTCAAATATAGAGGCTTTTAGTGGCTAGACCATATTGCTAACCCAATGCTCACCTATATTTGGCATTAAGGATGGCTATTAACTAAAACTTTATAGATATATCAGGTATTTGATGAAAAATGGTTTGGTTATCTAGATGATCTTGCTAATGTTCATATTAGACTTATCCTCAATGTTGATGAATTTGTATGGGCTCATTCCGAAATGGAAATTTATAATGCTAAGTTTGGGTACCTACATTTGAATGTGATTGTTGTGGAAGTGGAGGGAGAGTGGTAGTCGAAAGAAGTATGGAGGGTAAAGTGCTCGACTAAATCTCACATTGTCATATGGTGCCTACTCACCAAAAAATTTCTTCCTTGGGATATAAAGTGTCACAAGATTGGACCCAATTGGTGCTCTTTATGTAAGTCAAATGGTGAATCTATTTATCATATTTTTGTATATTTCCCCTTTATTTGTCAGGTTTGGAATTTATGTTTCTTTATTGTAGGCACATACTATGTATGGAAAGGGCATATATTTGAGGAGAAGTGGAGGATTTGGGTACAAAACAAGAACACAAAATCATTCAGAGCTCTGTCTCCTTTGATTTCCTAGGGTGTCTGGTTGGCTCGAAATAGATAATTTTTCCACAATCAATCATCATTTCCTGATGGAGTGGTTGTTTAAGCTTTGGAAATTTTGTCACATTTTCCCTAGCCTATAGTTTCTTCCTGGATCAGACTAGTGTACTTGGAGGAACCTGATAAATCTAGACTATGGGGTTATTTTGATGTGATGAGGCTCATCAATAGGTAAATTAAATGGGCCTTAATGCCTCTCTCCAACTTATTAAAATAAACTTTTCTCACATTTATTTACATATTTTATTATATTTTTCTTAGTGAGAAGGGTAAAGGTGAGATGTTATGTCATGTGACCTAATGTGCATTAATTGCAGGATTTGGAGCAGTTTTGGGCTAATTTAAGTGCAGGAACTCAAAGTAGACAAGAAAGAGGGATTTTAGGAGACTGGATCTCCCTCCTTAACTCCTCAATCACTCGAATATTCCTCCACTAGATCTCATCATCACAGAGTTACAAGCAGCCAATCCCACCGAGTTCATTGGTATCCAAGCCAGTGATAGTTGAAGACAAGTCAATATGAAGTTTGGAAGCCAAGCCTCCCTAATTTTAAGGAAGGTGTTGTTAGCTTTATTTGTATAAATAAGAAGGCCTAGGACCTCATTAGGATTCAACTTTTTATTGTAGCAAAAAATGCAATTTCAAGCTAAGATATTGTGATTGTTATTCTCATGTTATTTTTGACATTTTGGTGATAATGAAAAGGGTTTCCTTGATCCAAAACTGAGTTGACTCGGAGGGCTGAAGCTCTTGGGTTAGGGCCCAACCCTAGCAACAAAGGCTCCTCTTTATGTACACGTATTATTAGATTAGAATCATAGATTAGCTGCCGAAGTTATCTTTGTTTTGTTTAATTTATAAGTCTTTGAATGATTGGTTAGTTTTGCTTCCATTAGTTGGAGAAGTAGATTAATGTTCCAGTAGTGAAAGAAAAGACTTCAGAAAATCCTGTGATAGTGGCCTCATCCTAATCTCCCTCATGGGATAATGGTTTGAGGGACCCACTCTCACAACCCCAAAAACATATTTATCTTTTGGTTATTACATCGCTTAGGATTTCTTGTTGAGTATATCATTGTTGATGATTCCTTAGAAGCACCTGAAATTGTCATTTTGGTTTCTTGAGTTTGCTATAGATTAGAAATAATTCCATTCCATAGATTTAAGCCATTAGCCATCAATAAATCAATTTCTCAAATTCAACTCATCTTTTTCCATATTTACATAAAGTTGTGCATAAATGAAGAAATGAATATGTGTTGTTGTAGGAGTTGTTGATCTTCAAGGAGGAACTCATTCCACCAACCTCATCTAACTCTTCTCCACCTCTCGCCAAATCCTACCAGTCACTAATTCATATTTCTATTTTTTAGCCACCGTGGACAACCACCTTGAGAAAATCCAACCATCCTAAAGAGTTGGGTTGATCCTTGGGTATTGTGCACCTTCCCTGTACCTTATTCAACCATCATACACCTTCGCAGAACTTCCTTTCACCTTCCCTACCTTCCTACAACTTTCAACTAAGTTTCCTATAGTAAACTAGGACATCCTATAGCAACTACAAGAAACCCTGTAGCAACCTATTTTAGACTGTTTTGGATAGAAATGATGATCAGAGCCTAGGGTAGGCCTTCAACTTGAACTCCATACCCCTCAATGCCATTTTTGACCAGTTTTCCCATACCTTCCCCCTTGCAAAAGATCAACTTGTTTAGCTTAGCATTTACATTTCTAAATTGAAAACCAAAATACTATTTTTTGCAATATTTAGCTAGTGCATGCATACATCAGCCATAACAATGTTAGGATAATTTCCATGTCTACTAGGCCCAGAGAGTGAGATGATAGAATGCAAGGTTAAATTAGATCTCTTTTGTAAAGTAATGTGTGTTAATTCTTAGCTAGGTAATTTCATGTCATTTCATAGTAGTTTCTATTCAATACTTCCATTTTAGGCAAGCATATACTTTCTGCATCAAAGATAGCTTTACATTCACTGCTAGTAGTCAACCTCCTTCTAGTCAATAGAAGACTGGTTTAAAAAACCCTAGTGGTCTATCGCCCAATTGAGAAGTGACAAGAGTAGAATGTTGCATCTGTTGTGCATATAACACTATCACCTAAAAATTTGTACAAACCCCGAGTTGATAAAGTAAAGTTGGTCTCCCTAAGAGTTGCAACATCCTTGTTGCAATATTGGGGCTCATCACTTTTTTGCATCGTTGCCAGGGAGGTGTCTAGGTATATGTAATTTCTATTTTCCTTTCTATTTGATATTCAGTAAATAGATGCAATTCCTTTTTCCTTTTCTTTTGCATTGAATAGATAGTTGCAATTTTTTCTTCATTTACATTCTGCAAGTGGTTCCATTCAAAAAATAGTTACAATTTCTGCTTTCTTTCCATTTTGCAAGTAGTTCTGAAAAACCCTAAAAGAAAAAAAGAAAAAACAAATTTCTTTCATGCTTCATAAGAGTAGAGACAACTTGGGAATTTTTTTGCCAAATACCCCCACACCATCAAATAGCCAACCTTCCCTCTTCTTTAGTGGCTGTGAGCTAGAGGACCCGTTAGGCAAACAACCATAGATCTTTGAAGAGCCTATTGGGGAAGAAGAAGAAAAAACCATTCCACCAACCAATGGAGATGCTAGGATGAAAAACATAAGCCCCTCTACCCTTCCTCACTTCCATGGCTTAACCTTAGAGGACTCTGATACCTTTTTGTTTGAGTTTTTTGTCATATGCAGAACTTATGATTATACATCTGATGACCAGAAGTTGAAGTTGTTCCCATCCACCCTTAAGGGTGCAGCCTTGCGCTGGTTTAGGGGTTTACCTAGGGAAAACATCACTACCTGGGATCAAATGCAACAAGCCTTCAACAAGAAGTACATATATTATTATAGGCCCAAAGACACCAAAGAGGAAATTCTTAGAATGACTTTGGGACATGATGAATCTTTCGAAGATTATGAGGAAAGGTTCCAACTTAGCTACAAAAGGGCCATATTCACCCTCGATCCTGAATCAATCAAACTAGTCCTTCTTAGAGGGATTAGGGAAGATCTCCTATAAACCCTAAATATGCTATCGGGAGTGGCCATCTACCACATATCTTATGATGATATCAAGACAATTTTCAAAAATCATTCTTGGGCAGCCAGAAAGAAGGGTAGGGCTAGTCAAGATTTGGCTAGTTCATGCTTGTCCAATGCATCCATCAAAAGTGAAATTGGGAACATGTTGGAATACTTTAAGAGTGCAATGCTACATACCCTTTCTCTGCAAATGGACACCATGTAGATCAAGAGGAAGCGGGAGGAAGCAAAAAAATCCTTAACTTTCTTTTTCCCTATATGCATGAGGAGGCACCCTAGAAATGAATGTCCATTGATCCTTATAGAGATCTGCTTGGTCTGTGAGGAGAACCACTCCACAGACAAGTTCCATTCTCTGCCTGGATTGAAAGTTGTGTATCAAGGAACTGAAGGTGTGACTGAAAAACTCTACTATATCAACCAAAGGAGGCCTCAAGGACCTTGACCATACCAGCAGGGCATGGAAGGGGCATCCTGTTAATATTACAACCCCAACCAGAATGCATCGATTCCTCCTTGGTTTCCTCCTGCTCATCCTTCATGTTCCACACTTTCTCCCTGGTATTTTTCACCTTAATACCATTCCCAACTTTCCAATCAATCATTTCAGCCATATGCTCCCCCACAACCTTAGTGGAATACACCATCATAGGGGTGGAGGCCCCCATACAACCAATCTCCAGCCTTACTATCTCCACCTCCATCTCAACCACAACTCCTTCACTCTGCTCCACCTAAGCAACCCCATATTCTTGCTCAGCCAAATCTGAACCCGAACAACAAGCAGGCACAACATCTTACCCTGCCTATGCTGTGGAAATTCAAGAAATTAACCTCAGGTCTGGAATATTTCTTCGAGATAATCAATCGCCATCTCCATCCAAGGATCTTGAAGAGGAAAAGGAAGAGAGTGCTCCTCAAGCCAATCCACCTCCTTTTCCTGAGATATTAATCCATCCTATCCAACACACCCCAAAAGAGACTGAACTTTTGGGTGAATTGAAAAAATTGTGTTAAAATCCCACTCCTCCAAGCTATCAATGATGTCCCCATCTACAACAAGTTAATCAAGGAGAAATGCTTCAAACATCCTGGGAGGAGAAAGAAAGACACTCCTACCATTAATTTCATTGGACAGATGTCTGACTTAATGTTGGGGAGAGTGATTTTCCCGAACTATATAGACCCTAGAAGTCCTGTGGTAGATGTGCACATTGATGGTATTGATGAGCCTCGGTATTGCAACAAGAATGCTGCAACTCCCAAGGCTACTGACTTTAATTATCAACCCGGGGTTCGTACAAACTTAAGAGGTATCGACACTATATGTGCAACATACAATGTGTCCTTCCTTTGCTGTCATGAGAGAAAATAAATGCTACCTATTTGCAGGAATGAAAGACTGAATTTAAAAATGCTTGTAAAGTAACATGAAATCCTCTATCTACTTATTAACACACTTTGCTTGCAAAAGAACCCTATTTTAACCCTATTTGTCACATGTGATGTTTTAACTAATCTAAGCATGAAATCTGATCTAGAGAGTACTAACTACTATGTGCATGTGTAAATATAAAAGAACTCATTTTTTAATCTTTTTGCTTTATAAATGCAAATGCTAATCTTTCCTTGATCTTTGGTAGGGGAGACAGGTGTGGAGGAAGAGGGGTACAATGATTTTGATGGCTTGAAGGTCAAGTAGAGGCATAATCCCAGCTTCAATGATGATTGTTCTCAATTCAGGCTCAAACAGGCCACTACAGGATTTCCTATAGGATGTACGAGTTCTCCTACAAGATCCCCTAGTTCTTCTATAGGATCCCCTGTTTTACTACAAGATGTTATAGATTTATTATACGAAATTATAATTCATCGAATGACCAAGAAAATCAAATCCAAATTGGATGGGACAAATTTTGTTATTGACTAGGATGTCTTAGGTCCCCATCCCAAGTGGAATCACTCAAAAAGATCTCTGTTAACCCATGCTAAAAAAAGAAAAAAATTACTAGTCTAAAAATTAGAAATTTGAAAACTAGTGAGCTAGTAAATCCATCAAATGCCTAACCTAATCAAGTGAAAATGCAATGGGGTAAATTTTGTTATGAAATGTAATGTTTTGTGATCTAATGCAAGTGGAACCAACTCAATTGAAGCTCATTAGTATGCTCTAAAATATAGGTTTTAACCCCGTACAGAAATTACCTGCATACGAATTCTAAAACAAAGAAAATAAACAATTTGAGAGTATAACACATAAAACACATATACATAGAGATTTTCCCCTGGATCCCAAAACTAGGACTACCAGCTTGATTTTTCATTATTTCCCTTTCAATGTTACAATACATATTTATACATGCCGAAGCATCCAATACCCTGGACCGAAAACCATCGCGTCCAAAACCATGTGCAAAAACCATGCACAAAACCATAGGTAGGTCTTCCCAACCTAATATAGGGTCCAAAATTTTTTTCCCCGGGGCGCTGCCCCAAACCCTGTAGAGGGGGGCTACCCACCCCCCTCAAACCCCTCGGACAAGGGTGGCTTCCGCCCCCCCTGTGACCCCCCCACTGCGAAATCTACGCAACAAAGGGGGGGCTCTGCCCCCTATAACCCCCCATTTTACTACGTGGGCTAGTCATGGAAAGAATATAACACAAACCAACATAAAAAATAGCAGAAATTTACTATTTTTTGCTAAAAAAGAGTTCCAGGAATCTAGATTTGGGAATAAGCAAGCTGATCCATGTAGTTCAATGATTACTATGACCTTCCAAAGATTTTCCAAGGATGAAATGATGCTTGTGATCCTGCAAAATAACTTGCATCAACCATTTAACCCAATACTACAACAAGAAATCATTAATATTAAACGCAGAAATAGAAAGAAATAAAAACAAGAGATGCATGTGAATAAGAAGTGAAAAGAAGGAAAGAAAATGATACAAAAGGGCTCTGAGGCTCCCGGGATGGCAAAGCCCAAGGAAACTTAGATATATATGGAGGATAACAAGATTTAGAAGCTAAACATGACACCAGTCTTCATTATTTTCATCAATACAATTACATCCCTACAAGAAAATACAATGGAGCTGCAAAAATACGAGTTCTCTCCACAAGAAGACTAATAAAAATCTATATCTAGAGGCAAATTCAACTTGGTACTTATAAAAATGATTATGAATCATTACCCATGAATGGAGGAAGCTTTCCCCACCAAAATCCCTTGATTAGTGGATTTGGTTCCTAATACTAGGAATCTGCATTAATTGGCAGGGAACACATTCCTAGATTTTCTCAATCGTTGGAGTTCCACAATTTGTGTCATAATTCCATAATATCTTGTTGATTTATTATTTAATAGTGATCCTCATGTAGTAGGGAGAAAGTCCCTAAATTACCTCCTCCTCCAAATCTTCATAATCTATCCAATATTCTCATAATATTCCACAAAAATAAATAATATTAGGCACAAATATGCAATTATTCATGAACCTTCCTAATGAATATATTAAAGTTAAAAATACATTATCTAATGCAAAAAGAGAGGTTTAATGTGTTGAAGGATGGTCATAGGTCTTAATTTATGTTTAATTTAGAGGCATGGGCCTTAATTTATGTCTAATTTAGAGGCCCATCAGGTATCATTGTCCCCATACCTTGATTGATCTTGGGGCTTCCATAAATGTGATTACTAAGGAGACTATGCTTAAATTGAATCTCCAGGGATCATTAATGAAGACCACAACAATCTTGCAGCTTGCAAACCGATCCACAGTAGCTCCTGAGGAAGTTGTTGAGGATGTGATGGTCTCCATTTATTCCTGGGAATACCCCTCCGAGTTCTTAGTTCTCCAACCCAAGACAAAGTTCAATGGTTATCCTCTCATCCTTGGAAGGCCATGGCTAGCCACTATTGCTGCTTACATAAGTTGCAGGGCTAGGAATATGACCATTAAAAATGGGCATTTGTCCAAACAATTGGTCTTGTACCCTCCTGCTCAACCATCTATAGAGCATGACTTACCTTTATGGTTGGAAGAGGAGGAGGAAGATGAAGTCTACTTTGCCACATCTTATCCAATATGTACCCTAGATGCTACTATAGGAGGGGGAAGCCTGATGAAGACGACACGATTGATCAAATCCTCTAGAATCAGCCCCCCAACACCATGTCTCTTGATGAGTTAGTAAAGAAAGATGAAGATAACCCTTGGATTGATTTATGCATAGCTAACTCAAGTCCTACTCATGTCAAGATGATAGAATTTGGTCCAGCTAGAACATTGAAAATTAACCCCTCTCTGCACATCAGGAAAAGGAGTTATGTGACATGCTAAGAGAGCATTTGGATGCCTTTGCCTGGAGTAATAAGGAAATGAAGTGAGTGCACCCTTCAGTGTGTACTTACCACATTTACATCAAGAAAGGCTACAAGCCAGTGTGCCAACCTCAAAGGAGAATGAACCCAACCCTCAAATACATAGTTAAAAAAGAACTGTAGAAGTTTTTGGATGCAAGGTTCATTTACCCCATCTCATATAGTGAGTAGGTGTCTCCTCTAGTTCTAGTCCCAAAGAAGAATGCAAAATGGAGGATATGTGTTGACTACAGAGAGTTAAACAAAGCCACCAAAAAGACCATTTCCCTCTACCTTTCATTGATCAAGTCTTGGATGGTCTTGTAGGAAAGAAGTTCTTCTCTTTCCTAGATAGATTTAGTGATTACAATCAGATCCAGATCAGCCTAGAGGACCAAGATAAAACCACCTTCACTTGTCCTTGGGGTAGCTTTTCTTATAGGGTCCTTCCTTTTGGATTATGTAATGCCCTTTCCACTTTTAAGACGACAGTTCTAATAATCTTTGCAGAGTTAGTCCATGGCTCTGTAGAAATTTATATGGATGATTTCACTCCCTATGGGTGTGATTTCTTGGAGGCTCTCTCTAACTCGGGGAAAGTATTAAATAAATGCATTGAAATGAACCTATCCCTTAGTCCTGAGAAGTGTGAGTTCTTGATAAATGCAGGTATTGTTCTAGGCCACTCAATATCCCAGGAAGGACTACAAGTGGACCCAAATATAATTGCTATCATAAGGAGGGTCCCTACTCCTCAGAAGCAGAGGGATGTCAAAAGTTTCTTGGGCTTAGCTGGATACTATAGGAGATTTATAAAGGACTTCAGCAAAGTAGCCTCACGTTTGTTTGGAATGTTGGCCAAGGACTTTGAATTTTTCTGGTCAGAATGCTGCCAAGAGGCCCTAGAAACATTAAAGGACAAGTTGACTACTGCGCCCATACTCTGAGGCCCAAATTGGGCTCTTCCTTTCCACATCCATTTTGATGCCTGTAACACCCCTCCCTTGTGTGCTAAATTATTGTAAACCTAAGCTGAGGAAAACTAGGTGTGATACCCTCCTTTGTGGGTTAAACTATTCTAAACCTAAGCTGAGGAAATCTAGGTGTGATATGTAATATGAAAAACAAATGTGTTATTAAATAAATTAATAAAATAAATCACTTGGAGGGTGGAGCACCAAGAGAGAGGATATTCTTGCCAAATCCCATTTACGAATGGGATAGAGATGAATCTTTCATGATAAATCTTCTAGATGTGATTCTAGATAAGCTTGGATGGATTGGAGATCCATCAGATGGATGGGAGATAAAGATCCATCAGACATAAAAGCTTTGAGGGAGATAAAGCAAAGCTTTTATGAGGAAAAGCCTCATGGGAGATAAAGACGAGAGTTTTTGAAAAAGACCTAGGCAAATGGAAAAATCCATAAAAGCGGGACGCCGCTAATGGAAACAAAATCATGAAAGAGGGTATTAAATACCCAGTGCATTGATCAATTGAGGAAAGTTGATCCTTGGCAAGAACCTCGGCTCGGGGAATCATAGGTGATTCATGGTTGAGTGGTGGTGCTCCTCCTGTAATATTCCTAACCCAAAATATTCCTCAAACCCCAGCAAAAGCTCCAACCAAATATGTGCAAATGATATAATAACCCAGAAGTGATAAAATAACAGTGGAACAACATATAATAATGTAAACCGGGAATATAAGCAGATACACAAGAAATGCAGCGAGAAATGCTAAGACATTTTATTATACTAAGCAATAAATGAGTACAAGAGGTGATTAGACAGATGGCAACTTGACTTGCACAAGGCAAGTGAAGAAATACTCTCAGAATGAAAAGAATGGCCTCTCTACGTGGATGTTGCTGTTGTGCTATTGCTACTGCTAGAAAACAAATGATGATTTGGGGCTGCTCCCCTCCTCAGAAAAAGAAAAACTCTGGATTCGAGCTCTACTCAAGAAACCCAGAAAAACCCAGAAAGCTTTCCTGGAATGGCCTCACAGTGATTTGCGTCCCAGCTGCTGGAAAACTGTCGTGTTGTTGCTACTGCTAGAAATCGAATGAGGATTTGGGGCTGCTCCCCTCCTCAAAAAAGGTTGAAACTCTGGATTTGGACTCTACTCAAGAAACCCAGAAAAACTCAGAAAGATTTTCTAAAATGGCCGACCCCCGAAAATCACCCCCTTGGGGTTCTACGCAGTTCCTTAAAGACGTTGATGAAACTGCTACTGAAACCCTGATGAAACTACTGCTGAAATGATGATGAAACTACTACTGGAATGAGCTTTTCTGAAATGGCCGACCCTCAAAAATCACCCCCTTGGGGTTCTGTGCAGTTCCTCAAAGACGTTGATGAAACTGCTGCTGAAATGCTGATGAAACTGCTGTTGAAATGCTGATGAAACTATTGCTGGAATGCCAATGGAAATACCTTTCCCGAGTAGGCACTCGAAGTCCCCCGAGGCTAAGGGTGAGATCTCTGAACGAAGACACTCAATGCACTAAACAGTGCTGCAGACTGGCTAAACAGCCAACGTTCTCTAAGTCGAAATGACTATCACAAATGCTCATAACTAGAATGATCCAAAATGAGGGGGCTCCTCTCTATTTTATAGCCTCTGCCTCTCACAATCCCTAGGCTCACCTCCTCCTGTGTGATTCCCCTCTTGCCATGTGTTCTTCCCTCCTGCGCAGTCTCTCCATGTGTCTGCGTGGGCTCCATTTCTGCGTCCCCTTTTGTCCCCCTTGGCTCCCCTTTAAGTCACAACGTTGTGCTACTAGGAAGTGAATTTTTATTCTTAAAGTGAGTTATGTCCCCCGTCCTAACTTTTTTATTTATAAATAACTATAGAAGGCAAAAATCGAACAAAATCGAATATTCTAATTAGCCATGGCTAATTAGGAATATTACAGTCTCCCCCGGCAAAATGTTGCTTGTCCTCAAGCAACTGAAGTGATGGATACTGTAAGATCTGCTCACTCTCCCAAGTGGCATCCTTATCCAGCAAATTCTTCCACTTCACCAAGAATTCCCGGACTGTCCTGCTTCGCAGCTGCCTCTCCCTGGTATCAATGATAGCCTCTGGTCTCAATACCAAATGCCCCTCATCATCCATGGGTGGTAGCTCATCTGTCATTGTCACCTACTACCCCAATGCCTTCTTCAGGCATGATACATAAAAAATGTTATGAATCTTGCTGCCTTGGGGTAGGTCCAACTCATATGCAACCTGTCCAATCCTACATATCACCCTATATGGCCCATAAAAGCGGGGCTTGATCTTCTCAGCCCCCTTCTGCTTCAGTGACGACTATCAGTATGGCTGTAATCGTAGGTAGACCATGTCCCCTACCTTGAACTGTCTCTCCACCCTACCCCTGTTGGCATACAACTTCTGCTGGTTCTGCATTGTAGCCATGTTATCCTTGAGAGCTCGGAGGATATCCTAACTCTCTTGGATCCAAATCTTGGCTATAGGGGCCTTGCTATCACCAAACATCATGTCAGCAAAAGATAAAGGATGATACCCATATAAGGCATAGAATGGTGACATACCAATGGACATGTGATGTGAAGTATTGTAGCAGTACTCCCCCAGATGCAACCACTTCAGCCATGCTTGCTGCTGCCCATTGACATAGTTACGCAAGCCCTCCAGCCACTTGCTAACTATCTTTGTCTGCCCATCCATCTGTGGGTGATAACTGGTACTTGGTGTCAACTCCGTCCCCACCAACCGGAAAAGCTCCTGCCAAAACCCGCCCATGAAACGCCTGTCCCTGTCACTGACGACGGTCTTAGGAAGACCGTGTAGCCTAAAGATCTCTCCGAAGAACAACTCAGCCACCTCTGCTACTGTATAGTGTGCAAATATGGCAAAAAAATGTGCGTACTTTGTCAGTCAATCAACGACGACAAAGATACAATCCTTTCCCTATACCATGGGCAACCCTGTGATGAAGTCCATTGAAATACTCTCCCATGTCCCCTTAGGAATAGGAAGAGGCTGCAATAAACCCGTGGGATGGCTCATCTCTCCCTTGTTCCTCTGGCAAACATCACACTCCCGGATGTGCTGGAGTACATCCTCCTTGAGGGCCTTCCATGAGAACCTCTCTCTAATGGCCCTGTAGGTTTTGGTAAACCCTTGATGTCCTGCCAAAGGTGAATCATGTGATGCCTGGAGTATCTTCTTCTTGAGCTGAGACCCCTCAGTCAAGAAGATTCGGTCCCTGTAATAGATGATCTCATCGACCACCCTGTACCTGTCATCTACCACCTGCCCATCCAGAACCTCACATGCAAACCTATCCTTGGAGTACTCTACTAAGAGTTGAGCCCTCCAATCTGTATCCAAGCTCATAAGAGACAACGTGGCTGGTCTATGTGAAAGGGCATCTGCTACCACGTTGTTCTTACCCTTGACATACTCAATTTCAAAGTCATATGCTTGGATCCTACAGATCCACTTCTGCTGCCTCTCCTGTAGCTGCTTCTGCTCCAAAAAGAACTTGAGGTTGTTGTGATCAGTCCTCACCCTGTAGTCGATGCACATCCTCAATGTATTGTCCTTCTTCTTCACCAACACCACAAAAGAAGCAAAGGGATTCATGCTCGGTCGAATGTGCCCAAGAGCTAGCAACTCCTGGATAGCCCGCTCAATCTCATCTCGATAGGCCTTGAGGTGCCTATAGGGGGTGGTGATCACTGCCTGGATGCCTTGCTCAAGCTCGATAGTGTGCTCAAACCCCCGGTTCGGTGGCTTTCCTGGCAGAATCTCCCCAAACACTATGGCACACCGGTCAAGGATGGACTGTATCTCCAGATGTAGTGTCCGCCCTGTAGTCTCTGCCTCTGATGCACGCAGCTCTACTACCCACTCTATGTCTCCCTTTCGGAAGGCTGCCTCCATCCGATGAGCCGAAACAGTTTGAGGCGGATATGTGTGCTGTCCCCTATCTTCTCATGCCTCCCTGTCTTCTCATCATCCCACTCCATCTCTAGGGTCTTCCAATCTGTCGCGGCCTTCCCTAGAGTGATAAGCCACTGAACACCTAGTATCATGTTGGTGTCCGGAATATCAACCATGAAAAGTGGTTAGTCAATGTGTAGGTGCCCATTGTCACTGAAAGCTCTGGAACATAACGAGCACACATCATGGTCTGATCTCCTGGGACCAAGACTGAAAACCCATTGAATCTCTTTGTCTGTATACCTCTCCGCTCAACCATCTAGGCATCGATGAAGTTGTGGGTTGCCCCACTATCAACCAAAACTGATACGCGCTGGCCACGTACTATCCCTCATACACGTAGTGTCAGATACTTGGGAACTCCCCGCAACACTGCAAGCACCCCTCTGGTGGGTGCAAAAGATGCACCACCTACTGTTGGCGGTGGAGGTGGAAAAGGTCCCTGTATGGCATGGATATCTCCTGCCTCCACATCCCCCTCGTCATCCTCTTCTCCACTACTCTCGGAGAAGACCTCAATAAAATGTGCTTTACCAGCAGCACATCTATGTCCTGGTGCCCATGGCTCCTGACAAGTGAAGCACATCCACTTCTTCTTCAACTCCCTCTTGGCATCATCGTCAAGTTGTACTCGTCCTGGATTCCCCTTTGGAGGTGGAATCCTCACATCCTTCCCCTTAGACTGAAAAGTCTGTCTCTGGGGGTAAGGTGTCCAGGTCCTGGGTAAAACATCCTGTAAGTCCCAGGTCCTGCTGATAGTGTCCTGGAGTGTGGCTAGTCTAGTGGATCAGACTAAACCCTAAAGTGGCTCTTCTAACCCCTCAACATACATATAGACCCTTTGTGACGTGGATAGGTCTGACACCATGACAGAGACCCTCAAGAATTATGTAATGTAGGTCTCTGGGCTCCCTGTCTGTTTAAGCCTTGTTAGCTCAAAAAAATGCTGCTTTGGATCCCTCCGATCAAATTGCTCCATCAGTCTCCTGGTAAAATCAACATATGTTGTCACTATGGAGTGCCCTAGTGTAACCATCCCATGAAACCACCAATCTTGGGCCTCACCATCCAAATGCAATGTTGCCACCTTGATGGATTCTGTCTCTGACATCTAGTTAAGCTGGAAATAAATGTCCAGCTTCTCCACCCAAGAATTTGCCGAACTGTTTGATGAACAATCAAACGTAGGCAAGTGGATTCTACTCGCTGCACAGTGGGTGTCGCCATCATGGTAATGCCGGTACCCTCTGTGATGGTCGCGAGGTCTACTATCCTGCTGGAGCTGAACAAAATCTCTGAATGAGAGGGCTTCCCTGAACTCCTGCCCATAGGCCTGGTACTCTGCAAAATAATCGCCCATATGTCTAGGCTCTACCTCCTTCTGGGCTACGGCCCCCGTGTCTACTCCTAAGAAGGTGGGCATGGTAGAGCGTGTAGGGGCATGTGAGGCCCCCTGCTACGTAGTATCATGCTGCTCTGGCAAGTGATGGGATGCACTTGATCCCTCACCGATATGAAAAACTCGTGGGCTCTCCTATTGTCTAGCCTCTACTACCGTGAATCTCTACCCCATCACCTCAATCTGCCTCGATAGATCCTGCACTGACTTGACGATCATATCCGCAAATCTCTTCCCGTCCTCGTCTGCCATCTACTCTGCGTCTACTACTGGCTCTCTCTATTCTGCATCTACCATAGGTTCCTCTTGTTCTGCGTCTGCCACAGGGACACAATCTCCCTCTCCGTAGGTATTCTCCAACCGACACCTAGTGTCTCTGTATCTCTGACCTTTGTAGCAGATATAGGGTTTTTCCCCCCGTGTCATAGATTGCTAGCTCCACAGGCTGAGCCAGATCTATGCTCTGATACCACTGTAATATTCCTAACCCAGAATATTCCTCAAACCCTAGCAAAAGCTCCAACCAAATATGTGCAAATGATATAATAACCCAGAAGTGATAAAATAATAGTGGAACAACATATAATAATGTAAACCAGGAATATAAGCATATACACAAGAAATGCAGCGAGAAATGTTAAGCCATTTTATTATACTCAGCAATAAATGAGTACAAGAGGTGATTAGACAGATGGAACCTTGACTTGCATAAGGCAAGTGAAGAAATACTCTCAGAATGACAAGAATGGCCTCTCTGCGTGGATGCTGACGCTGTGTTGCTGATGCTGCTAGAAAACAAATGATGATTTGGGGCTGCTCCCCTCCTCAGAAAAAGCTTAAACTCTATATTCGGGCTCTACTCAAGAAACCTAGAAAAACCCAGAAAGATTTTGTGGAATGGCCTCACACTGATCTGTGTCCCAACTGTTGGAAAACTGTCATGCTATTGCTGCTACTGGAAATCAAATGAGGATTTGGGGCTGCTCCCCTCCTTAGAAAAGGTTGAAATGTTGGAATCAGACTCTACTCAAAAAACCCAGAAAGCTTTTCTGAAATGGTCGACCCTTGAAAATCACCCCCTTGGGGTTCTGCGCAATTCCTCAAAGACGCTGATGAAACTGCTACTGAAATGCTGATGAAAATGCTACTGAAATGCTGATGAAACTACTGCTGGAATGAACTTTTCTGAAATGGCCGACCCTCAAAAATCACCCCCTTGGGGTTTTGCGCAGTTCCTCAAAGACGCTGATGAAACTGCTGCTGAAACTGCTACTGAAATGCTGTTGAAACTACTGTTGGAATGCCAATGAAAATACCTTGCCCGAGCAAGCACTCGAAGTCCCCCAGGGCTAATGGTGAGATCTCCGAACAGAGACACTCAATGCACTAAACAGTGTTGTAGACTAGCTAAACAGGCAGCGTGCTCTAAGTCGAAATGACTATCACAAATGCTCATAACCAGAATGATCCAAAATGAGGGGGCTCCTCTCTATTTTATAGCCTCTGCTTCTCACAATCCCTAGGCTTACCTCCTCCTGTGTGATTCCCCTCTTGCCATGTGTTCTTCCCTCCTGCGAAGTCCCTCCATGTGTCTGCGTGGGCTCCATTTCTGCGTCCCCTTTTGGACCCCTTGGCTCCCCTTTAAGTCACAAGATTGTGCTACTAGGAAGTGACTTTTTATTCTTAAAGTGAGTTATGTCCCCCGTCCTCACTTTTTTATTTATAAATAACTATAGAAGGCAAAAATCGAACAAAATCGAATATTCCAATTAGCCATGGCTAATTAGGAATATTACACCTCCCTCTAAGTGAGTTTTAGTCGGTATCATATGCATGGATTGTATTGTATGTTGTTCCCTATCCTGCAAATGGTTGCAATGCTTTCAATTTATTGTTTTAATTGTATGGGTGTTAATTGTGTAGGAGAATGATATCTTTGCATGATGAATGATTTTGATTATAAGTTTGTAATTATAGAGGCCAAGGTACCGTTTATCTAATCTATGCATTGTGATGAAGTACACCTAATGAGGGTTCTAGTTTCTTACTCATATTGCGTCAGTTATGTGTTAGCCAATGTATCGATAAGTGATTCCATATCTTATGCATGTGACTTTTACTGCCAAAGTAGAGGTAGCGGTAGAAGCATAATATGGGATTGTGATTGCTTGTGCATGATAGAACCTACATGGGACCCTTATGAAATTATAGTATTACTACACAAAGTTGGCTTATGGGATACATATGTATGGATGGGTTAATTATCTAGTAAATCTAAAGCTGATCATCATTATGTTAGAGAAAGAACATAGTATGTATTAATGTTATACTATGTCTCTAGTTCAGCTTGGCCGATAAAGAGTACAAGATATAAATGCATGTACTTCACTGTATAGTTTTTAATGCCCAATTATCCAATTCATGTGTACGTAAGAGTTGTTTTTAACCATTCTACCCATTGTATAATAGTTGACTAAGTCTTTAGAATTGTGATTATGATGCATGGCTAGATTAGCTACTTTAGACTTAAGTTATTAAATGCTGGTGGGCTAAACATACCCTTGGCAAGGGTTCAATCTTAACGAAAAATAACGAAAAATTATACATGGTGGGAGCATAGGAGTTAAATTCTCAGGTAGGCATAGGAGGTATGTTACAAATGGTATTGGAGCAAGAGTACAAAATTTGCTACCTATGGACTCATCTACCTCCATAAAGTTTCGGGTTTGATTATAAAAATTGCTATAAGGGAAATAACTCAAACCCTATCTCAAAATTTAAGCCATGAAATTCATAATGATTCTCACTACCAAGGGAAATTAGAATTAAAAATAAAAATAAAAAAAATAACCATGGTTATTCAAGGATGAATAACTTATATCTGTTATATTTCTAATGGAGGTTATATGTCAGGATTTAGTTTGGTTAAATTATGGCATAATTGTGCAGGATGAGAAATGAGGTTGAGTTAAAATTAAGGAACTATAGAAGCACTAAAAATTCGTGTAGGATAAGACCACTTCATATAAAATATGATGATGATATTAAATAACATAAATACTGGCGGGTTTTATGTGTAAAGCGGTCTTTATCCAGGGAGGGTTTCGAGACTTGGGATAGTTACCATCAGTTAACAATAAAAGGATGAGCGAAACCCTTATCCGTTATATTGAAACCATTCTTGGGCATGCAACATCTTAGCTGTTAGTAAGTCGGTAACGATCTAGTTGTGAACAATTCTCTCTAGCAAGTGATTGGTCTCTGGAATATTTTTCACGCTTGTGGAACAGAGCGAAATCCTTTCTTGCGGCCAAGGCAATCCAAAGGGTGTCGGCTTCCTGGGTTTGTTGACGATATTTCTTTTTGACAAAGGGTTCTGATTTGTTGTATTTTTTCTTAGCGTAATTCCTCCTTTACAATGGTTTGGACAAGCTGAGCTGCGTTGGGATTTTCATTTGTATACCTTTGCAGAAAAAAATTAGGTTTGCAAAACCCTCATTGCTCTCTCTTAAGCGTTAATCCTGTATTAAATTTGTCTATCCTTATATCATAAAAATTTGCACCAGGCTATCTGAACTCTAATCCGTGAGAAGATATTTCTCTACTGAGGGTATAGAGACATTGTTATGCTACCTCTTGCCTTTTTGCACAAAGAAAAATACCAGGTGGAAACAATCTCAACAATAAAGCATTGAAAGGTCTAAATTCTAATATAGAAACATATATCGTTGGAGCTGGGGTGTAAACTGTGACTGTAAGTATGCTGTAGGATAATGAGATGAAATTCTAGTAGATGCTTTTAGCAGAAAGAAAACAATGGGGATATTCCGTGTTAAAGGGATCATAAAAACTCAATACATTTGCACGGGCAATGGAAGGAATAGGGTTTCTGTGAGTTAGGGACGAAGACGGGTGGTAAGCCATATGACTTGGCACTTGAACCGTTATTCAGGTGTTACATATGGTGTACATTCCATTCCACGAAGATTAAAACACTCTTAGTCAAAAAGGAATGCCACGCAAGAAGGTAAAAACATCAACATCCTTTAAAGAATAAAATCACTTAACCAAGGAAAGTCATTGTTTATTTTTTTCAACATCATCCCCTCTGCTCATATGGATTGCTGCATTAGTCGGATAGTAAATTACCCCAAAAATCAAATGTGCAGAGGATATGGTTATCCAAAAAGGCATGGATGTCGATTTTTTTGTTAGAGATAAGCCCTAACCACCATTGGCATGCAAGCCTGGCATGTGAGGACGACAACTGTTTGTAATCTTGGAAAAAAAGAAGTAGGCCACAATTTTTTTCTTTTTTTTGGTCATGGAAACTAATGGGAAAAATGTCGAAAATCACAGTGTCCCTGTTAATGTCAATCGAGTGGCTGCACTTTTATACGAGGATTGAAGAAAAGCCAGAGGGAATCTACGGTACTCCTGTTGTTTCCTTGATGATAATGTGGTTTCTTTATACTGATTTTTGGCCTATTCATAGCAATTCAGAGGGATAAGGGCTAAGGTTAAAGGTTGAGATAATGATAATCATCATCGAAAGCATAGTGCTTATCCTCACAATCCACCGAGTATTTTACATTCCTAAGCGTTAGAACTAAATAAGCCAGCTCAGTCTTTGTACGAGCAATCTCGATCTCAAGCTGTGAGAGTCGCGCCTAAGTGTGAGGCTGTAAGAATGAGAAGGCTTACCCACTACTGTGAATGTGAGATAAGGAAGATCATGCCATCACTTCCAATGTGTGGAGATCCATCGTTTTGATAATAGCGGTGACAAATACTTAGAGTGTGCAGTGGTATTTGTTCATGTTTGAGAAGAAGCAAAGATGCAGTGGTAAGCTGAAAGCAAAGCGAGAGATGTAAATGGCGAGCATACGTGAAGAATTAATAATGGCTTCCTTGAGTATGCATAAGAATATCGTCCTGCACATTAAGGTTTCAAAATACATGTCCACGCCTTTCAATAGTCTGCATTTGTGGCTGATACCTTCTCGACTTCTCTGATTTTTACAATTAAATGCACCACTTCATGGCGAAGGAAGTTACATTTTGAGTGCGTGAAGAGCCTTTAAAGTTTTACTCTGATGCTGCAACCAAAATAAAGGAATTCTCCCAACAAGGGCCTGTAGGAGTTTGAAATCTTTCAGCCAACGGTGAAATTTGTCATGTGACACTTCGACAACCATCAACTTCTGGTGGTATCGTAACTTATGAGGCATATAAAGATAGAAGCTCTCGACGATCGAATAAGTTTTGGGTGTTGCCAAGAAAGTATTCCCATGTTTGGGAGTCTCGATAAAGAAGAAGAATCCAATTGAATAACTGTTGAGGGCTTGGAGTCTCTTCCTTGTTCAATTCGGACAATAGACCTTATTTTTGCCTTGCAAGAATGGAAATGACTATCATGCTCCCCCTACTAGTCATGTTCATTCCTTCGAAGTGTTAGGCATCAGGTTTAATTCAAGATGTGGAAACGACGAGCTAGAACTGTGTTTGGAAGAGAAGGAAGGCATGCCCACTCCAAGGATCGACATGGCAAGAAATAATATATTGTGTTGTGTGAAAATTTTTGTATGCACTAGGACTGGCACTGTCCAGATTTGCGTATCAGAATTCCAGGTGAATTATGCTTTCACTTTGCATGGGATTTTTGTCTTTTTATTTCTTTGTTTATGCTATAAAGATGGCATCAACAAATTCTGTGATGCACACAAATTGTACTGCTTTTGTACATTACTAATACTTAGGTTTAGTAAAGTTTTGAATTGGTTAAATATGAGAGTTTAATTCAATTACAAAACATGTTTTTATGAAATAAAATGGAAATTTAAAACTTCCTTTGGTTCACCGTTTCTCAAAACTATGTTAATGTATATGTCTCTGACCCAAAGTAACCTGTAGAGCATTTTTGGTTCAAACTAATATAATAATACCTCACATGCATTCAAATGCATTTCATGCAAATGGTAATTTATAGGAGGAAGAGATGGACTTTACGTTTGGTCATTTGTGTATTTTGGCCCATTATATTCGGGTTCTTGGAGAACCTTGGATCGACAAAGTATGTTACTAAATGTGCTATTCTGCCATTATTAGCACGATTTATGGCTTTGAGTCTGTCTACTTCCTTTGAACTATTTGTTCAAAACATAATTTTTTATTGAATAGAACTCTCAAAATAATAATGGGGAAATGATAGTTTATTAAATATATAATGTTAAACTACATACAATAGACCATTTGGGAACAAAGTATAGTCGAAACTGCATTGGCAGTAACAAAATATCAAGCAGTTGTAGTGCTCTAGCTTCCCCAGAAATTATCAGAATATAATATTAGATCACACATTGAACATCAGGTAATATGGAATTTAAAGTCGACTTATAAAGAAATGTGAATGTGGGGCACTATACAATTCCTCATTAAGGTTCAAGTTTCACCGAGGAGATGCTCTTGCTTATACTCATTCAATTTTCATTAAGGATATGGTTGTGCTTGTGCTCATGTTTGTTGTTTACTGATATTCACAATAATGGTTAGGGCTACATACAAGTCTAGATGCCGAACATATCTAAACTCAGGCTCTAGTAGAAAGGGTTGTGTGCTTTAACTACAGAGAAGTCCATTGAGTGAAAAATTGTGAATTTAATTGCCTTGATTATTATTATTATTATTATTATTATTATCTTCTTCTTCTTATTGAAGCCAAAAACCTCTAATTCATGTTATAATAAGAATAGATGTAAGGGAGGATCATGTTGATTGAAAAATTTTAATCTTATTAAAGTCGCCCTAGACATTCTCGTCTTTCCGTAAAATTAAGGCCGGGAATGGTTAAATTCATTTTCTACTGGGAATGAAATAAATTATGCTAAGAGGTAAATAGGAAATTGATGAAGTTAATGATATAGTCATCACGTTACCTCAATTATAAATAAAGCAAATTGATGCTAGTACAAGTACGATGTAGGGACTTGGCTAAATGAAAGGATGATTGTATAAAAGAGGAAATGTTAAACCCTAGTAAGGTGTTATGCAATGAAAAAGGTTCCCATGAACAATGTTAAGAAATAAAGAGCAGGTAATGGCACAAATTGTTTTTAATTTAGTCCTCTATACAAGGCATTTTGGAGTTGGAATTGTTTTCGAAAAAGTGATTAAATAATAACATGTTAATATATATACGAAGACCTATGCATTGGAAGTGCATACTTGTACTTATAAGGATCCTTGCATACAATAATATGTAAATCATGGTAATTAATAAGAAGCAAGTTCTAATTCTTCTTAATTGATAATAAAAAGGATTGTGTTAAGCTTATAAGCCCCTCTTAAACAATATGAAATTATCTCTGGAGATACAGATAAGGTGTTGGGGTTAATACATAACAAGCAGGAACCCTTCCAATTTAGGAATTGAGACACCTCCTAGACTCACCGTTGAACTTCTTAGTTGGACAAGATTCTAATTGATAAGCAACAATGATTACAATCTAGTATTATTCATAAGTTATTACTTATTAGATATCATTTTTTGGGATTCAATTGTGTTAATAAAGTCATTCATCTATGACCATTTCCATGAGAGGTAGTCGTAACTGACTAATTTCTCATGATTTTTGAATAGTCCACTTAGCACTCATTGCATTAGGTGATGCTCACATGGGTGAAGAAGTGGGATTGAAACTAGTGAAATGAATCACATAGCGTCAATCATCACTTCTGGGGCTTGCACCTGGAAGTTATTACTTGTAGATAATTAAAGGTTGGTATTTATTTATACCTTGAATTGTGGAAGAAATTATATTTTCCTTGGAATGTCATGAAAGTATGCAGAATTTGACTATTACATCAATGTATAGGACTTTCAGTTGCTTGAATTATATCTGAGGTAATATTTAGCATAAATTATCATGTGCTAATGATAAGCAAGCAAAGTGTACAACTCATGAATATGTTATGATTAAACCAATAACATTAGGTTAATTCAGAAAATATAGGATTAGGCGAGATAAGTGTTGAGTGTTGTCACAATAACTAAATAAGGGATGATAGCAAGGATTGAGAAAGGGTCATCTTGAGGATGTGGACCGAAAGAGCTTGTGAGTATTGTGTTGTTGCTTATTAACATTGACGTAATTGGCATATATTATCATGATATTGACATTATAGTTGGGAATAAGTTGCTTTAATAGAGGAAGTCCATGTTTCCATCATTGTTTTATTGTTGTATGATACATATACTCATGTATTGTGATGGATTGTTGGTATATTGTTATCATAAGTATGGTTGAGTGGTCATCAAGATAAACATGTTGTGGAAATAATCATGCTAGAATCTACACATAATAATGAGGCATATGAATCTTCCATGTAATCACATGAGTGTACAGTATTATAGCATTGTAACAATATTGTAGTTACCATTTGGTTGATGATAGATGTCAAGCATCCAGAGAATGAAAGAGTCTTGAGCTTAATGGATTGTTGGAATTGTCTTGCAACTCATGATAAATTCCGATATTGGTCTTGGGTTTGTTAGACAATTTATATAGAAATCATTATACAACAACCCTAAATATGTTTGCTACCCCAATGCCTATAAAAGGGGAGTATGTCTGCAGAAGGAAAGAACATGATTGACATAATGATCATGTTGGTAAATTATAATGTAAAGTGGTTAAGTTTTTGAAGCATAAAAAGGGAAATAATAAATCACTGGAGATGAATTATTTAAGAATGAAATAGTGATCTAATGATTCTTTAACTATGAGTTAATAGTCTGCTTAAGATGAAAATATGCATGAATGCAGAATATACTACTGATGTTGTGTTACAACCACATGAAATCTGGAAATGATTTACACTTGACACACAAACTTTCTTTGATTATCGAGAGGTACCATGCTCATAAAAATTCCTTGTAAACTGAGCACAATTGTTTTATTTAAAGGAATGTTTGACATGATACTAACATGGTGGAAATAAAATGTGGATAAAGCTTATGTCATGCAGGTGATACCATGAGGATGGTATGATGGGTTGTAGCGCAAATGGTACTATCTACAACAGTACATACAATAATTGTAGGATTACATGTGTTACATGATTGAAAAATGATATGTGTGCTGGTTTGTATAATATACCTTGTGGGCAGGCATGCAAAAAGACATTGGATAGATGTTTGGCTAGGGCAACCGACTAGGAGGTTACACAGGAGAAGGAAAGTAAGATTGTATAACCCTGGTTAATTGCAGTTAATGAATATATATGATGAATATATATTGTTATGTGAACTAATATGTTATGACCTTGCAGGCATATTAATGAGAAAAATATGCTAACTGATGTGTTTTATGCAGAGAGACTGCAAGAAGTAGGTGTTCGACAAGAACACAAAGGCTTGGAAGAATGCAAGAAGAGAACATGAATTCTTCAGATAAAATAAATGATAAGCAATAGCTTCTTTAGTAATATTAAGTAACAGATTATGATATTTATCATACTTAAAATTATGCATCTATAACTTCTCAAAAATGGTTTAAAAACAATATTACATGTAGCTATGAAAGGACAACACTCCTTGAGACCAATGTAGCTATGGAAGGAGATGTGCTGGGAGAACTTCTTGTGACCGATGTACATCAGAAGATTGGCATCAGATGGAAGAGCCATGAAAGCTGTGGATTCAGAAACTAGCTACCCGTGCACAAGACATGATGCAGTGATACACCGAGGACGGTGTAAAATTTAAGGGGGGGAGTATGTAACACCCCTCCCTTGTGTGCTAAATTATTGTAAACCTAAGCTGAGGAAAGCTAGGTGTGATACCCTCCTTTGTGGGTTAAACTATTCTAAACCTAAGCTGAGGAAAGATAGGTGATATGTAATTTGAAAAACAAATGTGTTATTACATAAATTGATAAAATAAATTACTTGGAGGGTGGAGTAGCAAGAGAGAGGAGATTCTTGCCAAATCCCATTGAGGAATGGGATAGAGATGAATCTTTCATGATAAAGCTTCTAGATGTGATTCTAGATAAGCTTGGATGGATTGGAGATCCATCAGATGGATGGGAGATAAAGATCCATCAGACATAAAAGATTTGTGGGAGATAAAGGCAAGATTTTATGAGGAAAATCCTCATGGGAGATAAAGACAAGATTTTCCAAAAAAGACCTAGGCAAATGGAAAAATCCATAAAAGTGGGACGCTGCTAATGGAAACTAAATCATGAAAGAGGGTATTAAATACCCAGTGCATTGATCAATTGAGGACAGTTGATCCTTGGAAAGAACCTCGGCTCAAGGGGAATCATAGGTGATTCATGGTTGGGTGGTGGTGCTCCTCCCTCCAAGTGATTTTTAGTTGGTATCATATGCGTGGATTGTACTGTATGTTGCTCCCTATCTTGCAAATGGTTGCAATGCTTCTAGTTTATTGTTTTAATTGTATGTGTGTTAATTGTGTAGGAGAATGATATCTTTGCATGATGAATGATTTTGATTATAAGTTTGTAATTATAGAGTCCAAGGTACCATTTATGTAATCTATGCATTGTGATGAAGTACACCTAATGAGGTTTCCAGTTTCTTACTCATATTGTGCTAGTTATGTGTTAGCCAATGTATCGATAAGTGATTCGATATCTTATGCATGTGAATTTTACTTCCAAAGTAGAGGTAGCGATAGAAGCATAATATGGGATTATGATTGCTTGTGCATGATGGAACCCACATGGGACCCTTATGCAATTATAATATTACTACACAAAGTTGGCTTATGGGATACATTTGGATGGATGGGTTAATTATCCAGTAAATATAAAGTTGATCATCATTATGTTAGAGAAAGAACATAGTATGTATTAATGTTATACTATGTCTCTAGTTTAGCTTGGCCGATAAAGAGTACAAGATATAAATGCATGTACTTCACTGTATAGTTTTTAATGGCCCGATTAACCAATGCATGTGTACGCAAGAGTTGTTTTTAACCATTCTACCCATTCTATAATAGTGGACTAAGTCTATAGAACTATGATTCTGATGCATGGTCAGATTAGCTACTTTAGACTTAAGTTATTAAATGCTGGTGGGCTAAAGATACCCTTGGAAAGGGTTCAATCTTAATGATAAATAACGAAAAATTTTACATGGTGGGAGCCTAGGAGTTAAATTCTCAGGTAGGTGCAGGAGGTATGTTACAAATGGTATCAGAGCAAGAGTTCAAAGCCCTATCTCGAAATTTAAGCCATGAAATTCATAACGATTCTCGCTACCAAGGGAAATTAGAATTTAAAAATAAAAATAACCATGGTTATTAAAGGATGAATAAATTATATATGTTATATTTCCAATGGAGGTTTTATGTCAGGATTAAAATTGGTTAAATTATGGCATAATTGTGCAGGATGAGAAATGAGGTTGAGTTAAAATTAAGGAAATATAGAAGCACTAAACATTCGTGTAGGATAAGACCACTTCACATAAAATATGATCATGATATTAAATAACATAAATATTGGCGGGTTTTATGTGTAAAGCGATCTTTATCCAGGGAGGGTTTCAAGACCTGGGATAGTTACCATCAATTAACAATAAAAAGGATGGGCGAAACCCTTATCCATTATATTGAAAACCTTCATGGGAATGGAGCATCTTAGTTGTTAGTAAGTCAGTAATGAACCAGTTGTGAACAATTCTTTCTAGCAAGCGATTGGTGTCTGGAATATTTTTCGCGCCTGTGGAACAGAGTGAAATCCTTTCTTGTGGCCAAGGCAATCCAAAGGGTGTCGGATTGTTAGGATTTTCGGCTGTATTTCTCTTGTACAAAGGGTTCCGATTTGCTATAGTTTTTCTTGGCATAATTCCTCCTTGAGAAAGGTTTGGATTGGCTGAGCTACATTGGGATTTTCGGTTGTATACCTTTACAGAAAAAAATTGGGGTGCAAAACCCTCATTGCTCTCTCTTGAGTGTTAATCCTATATTAAATTTGTCTATCCTTATATCATAATAATGTGCACCGGGCTATCCGAACTCTAATCCGTGAGAATAGCTTTCTCTACTGAGGTTATAAAGACATTGTTATGTGGCCTCTTGCCTTTTTGCAAAAAGAAAAATGCCAGGTGGAAACAATATCAACAATAAAGCACTTAAAGGTCTAAATTCTAATAATTGAAACACATATCATTGGAGCTGGGGCAGAAACAGTGACTGTAAGTATGTTCTAGGATAATGAGATGAAATTCCAGTAGATTCTTTTAGCGAAAAGAAAAAAATAGGGATATTCCATGTTCAAGGGATCAGAAAAACTCAATACATTTGCATGGACAATGGACGGAACAAGGTTTCTGTGAGTCAGGGACGAAGACGGGTGGTAAGCCATATGACTTGGTGCTTGAAGCATTATTCAGGTGTTAAATATGGTGTACATTCCATTCCACAAAGATTAAAACAATCTTAGTTGAAAAGGAATGCTACGCAGGAAGGTAAAAGCAACAACATCCTTTAAAGAATAAAATCACTTAACCAAGGAAAGTCATTGTTTATTTTTTTCAACATCATCCCCTCTGCTTATATGGATCGTTGCATTAGTTGGATAGGAAATCACCCCAAAAGTCAAACGTGCAAAGGGTATGGTTATCCAAAAAGGCATGGATGTAAAAAAAAATTGTTAGAGATAAGCCATAACCGCCATTGGCATGCAAGCCTGGCATGTGAGGACGATGATTGTTTGTAATCTTGGAAAAAAAAGGAGGCCATAGTTTTTTTCTTTTTTTTTGGTCATGGAAAATAATGGGAAAAATGCCGAAAATCATAGTGTTCCTGTTAATGTCAATCGAGTGGCTGCATTGTTATATGATGATCGAAGAAAAGCCAGAGGCAATCTACGGTACTCTTGTTGTTTCCTTGATAATACTGTGGTTTCTTTATATTGATTTTCAGCCTGTTCACTGCAATTGAGAGGGATAAGGGATAAGGTTAAAGGTTGAGATAATGATAATGATCATCGAAACCATAGTGCTTATCCTTATAATCCATCGAGTATTTTACGTTCCTAAGTGTTAGAACTAAATAAGCCAGCTCGGTCTTTGTACAAGCAATATCGATCTCAAGCTGTGAAATTTGCACCTAAGTGTGAGGCTGTAAGAATGAGAAGGCTTACCCACTACCGTGAAAGTGAGATAAGGAAGATTGTGCCATCACTTCCAATGTGTGGAGATCGATCGTTTTGATAACAGCGGTGACAAATACTTAGAGTGTGTAATGGTATTCGTTCACTTTTGTGAAGAAGCAGAGATGCAGTGGTAAGCTGAAAGCAAAGAGGTAGATGTTGTAAATGGTGAGCATACATGAAGAATGAAAAATGGATTCCTTGAGTATACATAAGAATATTGTGCTACACATTAAGGTTTCAAAATACATGTCCGCGCCTTTCAGTAGTCTACGTTTTCGGCTGATACCTTCTCGACTTCTCTGATTTTTACAGTTAAATGCACTGCTTCATGGCAAAGGAAGTTACATTTTGAGTGCATGAAGATCCTTTGAAGTTTTACTCTGATGCTACAACCAAAATAATGGCATTCTCCCAATAAGGGCATAGAGTAGTTTGTATTCTTTCAGCCAACAGTGAAATTTTTCATGTGACACTTCGACAACCATCAACTTCTGGTGGTACCGTAACTTATGAGGCATATAAAGCCAGAATCTCTCGATGATCGAATAAGTTTTGGTGTTGCCTGGAAAGTCTTCCCATGTTTGGGAGTCTCGATAAATAAAAATAATCCAATTGAATAGCTGATAAGGGCTTGGAGTCTCTTCCTTGTTCAAGTCGGACAACAAACCCTATTTTTGCCTTGCAAGAATGGAAATGGCTATCATGCTCCCCCTACCACTCTTGTTCATTCCTTTGAAGTGTCGAGTGTCAGGTTCAATTTAAGACGTGGACACGATGAGCTAGAACTGTGTTTGGAAGAGAAGGATGACATGTACACTCCAAGAATCAACATGGCAAGAAATAATATATTGTGCTGTGTGAAAATTTTTGTATGCACTAGGAGTGGCACTATCCGGATTTCCGTATCGAAATTCTAGGTGAATTACGCTTTCACTTTGAGTGGGCTTTTTGTCTTATTATTTCTTTGTTTATGTTGTAAAGATGGCGTCAGTCAATTCTGTGATGCACACAAATTGTACTGCTTTTGTACATTACTGATACTTAGGTTTAGTAAAGTTTTGAATCAGTTAAATATGAGAGTCTAATTCAATTAAAAAACTTGTTTTCATGATATAACATGGAGACATAAAACTTCCTTTGGTTCATCGTTTCTCAAAACTATGTTAATATATATGTCTCTAACCCAAAGTAACCTGTAGAGCATTTTTGGTTCAAACTAATATAATAATACCTGACATGCATTCAAATCCATTTTGTGCAAATGGTAATTTATAGGAGGAAGAGATGGATTTTACGTTTGGTCATTTGTGTATTTTGGCCCATTATATTCGGGTTCTTGGAGAACCTTGGATCGACAAAGTAGGTTACTAAATGTGCTATTCTGCCATTATTGGCACAATCTATGGCTTTGAGTCTATCTATTTCCTTTGAACTATTTGTTCAAAGCATAAATTTTTATCGAATAGAACTCTCAAAATAATGAGGAGGAAATGATAGTTTATTAAATATATAATGTTAAACTACATACAATAGACCATTTGTGAACAGAGTATAGTCATAACTGCATTGGCAGTAACAAAATATCAAGCATTTGTAGTGCGCTAGTTGCCCCCATAAATGATCAGAATATAATATTAGATCACCCATTGAACATTAGATAATATGGAATTTAAAGTCGACTTATAAAGCAATGTGAACGTGGGGCACTGTACAATTCCTCATTAGGGTTCAAGTTTCACTGAGGAGATGCTCTTGCTTATACTTGTTCAAATTTCATTAAGGATATGGTTGTGCTTGTGCTCATGTTTGTTGTTTACTGATATTCACAATAGTGGTTAGGGCTACATGCAAGTGCAGATGCCAGACATATCTAAACTCAGGGTCTAGTAGAAAGGGTTGTGTGCTTTAACTACAGAGAAGTCCATTGAGTGAAAAATTGTGAATTTAATTGCCTTGATTTTTTTTTTGTTCTTCTTCTTCTTGAAGCTAGAAACCTCTAATTCATTTTATAATAAGAATAGATGTAAGGGAGGATCATGTTGATTGAAAATTTTTAATCTTATTGAAGTCGTGCTGGGTATTCTTGTCTTTGCGGAAAATTAAAGTCATGAATGGTTAAATTCAGTTTCTACTGGGAATGAAATAAGTTATTCTAAGAGGTAAATAACAAATTGATGAAGTTAGTGATATAGTCATCACGTTACCTCAATTATAAATAAATAAAATTGATGCTAGTACAAGTACGATGTAGGGACTTGCTAAATGAAAGGGTGATTGTATAAAAGAGGAAATGTTAAACCCTAGTAAGGTGTCATGCAATGAAAAAGGTTCCCATGAACAATGCTAAGAAGTAAAGAGTAGGTAATGGCACAAATTGTTTTTAATTTAGTCCTCTATACAAGGAATTTTGGAGTTGGAATTGTTTTCGAAAAAGTGATTAAATAATAACATGTTAATATATATACGAAGACCTATGCATTGGAAGTGCATACTTGTACTTATAAGCATCCTTGCATATAATAATATGTAAACCATGGTAATTAATAAGAAGCAAGTTCTAATGCTTCTTGATTGATAATAAAAAGGATTGTGTTAAGCTTATAAGTCCCTCTTAAATAGTATGAAATTATCTGTGGAGATACAGATAAGGTGTTGGGGTTAATACTTAACAAGCAGGAACCCTTCCAATTTAGGAATTGAGACACCTCCTGGACTCACCGTTGAACTTCTCATTTGGACAAGATTCTAATTGACAAGCAACAATGATTATGATCTAGTATTATTCACAAGTTAGTACTTGTAGATAATTAAAGGTTGGTATTTATTTATACCTTGAATTGTGGAAGAAATTATCTTTTCGTTGGAATGTCATGCAAGCATGAAGAATTTGACTGTTACATCAATGTATAGGACTTTTAGTTGTTTGAATTATATCTGAGGTAATATTTAGCGTAAATTATCATGTGCTAATGATAAGCAAGCAAAGTGTACAACTCATTAATATACTAAGATTAAACCCATAACATTGGGTTAATTCGAAAAATATAAGATCGGGAGGGATAAGTATTAAGTGTTGTCACAATAACTGAATAAGGGATGATAGCAAGGATTGAGAAAGGGTCATCCTGAGGATGTGGACCAAAAGAGTTTGTGAGTATTGTGTTGTTGCTTATTAACATTGACATAATTGGCATATATTATCATGATATTGACATTATAGTTGGGCATAAGTTGCTTTAATAGAGGGAGTCCATGTTTGCATCATTTTTTTATTGTTGTATGATACATATACTCATGTATTGTGATGGATTGTTGGTATATTGTTATCATAAGCCTGGTTGAGTGGTCATCAAGATAAACATGTTGTGGAAATAATCATGCTAGAATCTACACATAATAATGAGGCATATGAATCTTTCATGTGATCACATGGGTGTACAATATTATAGCCTTGTAACAATATTGTAGTTATCATTTGTTGATGATAGATGTCAAACATCCAGGGAATGAAAGATTCTTAAGTTTAATGGATTGTTGGATATGTCTTGCAACTCATGATGAATTCCAATATTGGTCCTGGGTTTGTTAGACAACTTATATAGAAGTCATTGTACAACAACACTAAATTTGTTTGCTACCCCAATTCCTATAAAAGGGGAGTATGTCCATAGAAGGAAAGAACATGATTGACATAATGATCATGTTGGTAAAGTATAATGTAGAGTGGTTAAGTTGTTGAAGCATAAAAAGGGCAATAGTAAATCACACGAGATGAATTATTTAAGAATGAAGTAGTGATCTAATGATTCTTAAACTATGAGTTAATAGTTTGCTTAAGATGAAAATATGCATGAATAAATAATATACTACTGATATTGTGTTACAACCACATGAAATATGGAAATGATTCACACTTGACACAAAAACTTTCTTTGATTACCAAGAGGTACCATGCTCATAAAAATTCCTTGTAAACTGAGTACATTTGTTTTATTTAAAGGAATGTTTGACATGATACTAACATGGTGGAAAAAAAATGTGGATAAATTTTATGTCATGCAGGTGATACCATGAGGATGGTATGATGGGTTGTAGCACAAATGGTACTATGTACAATAGTACATACGGTAACCGTAGGATTACATGTGTTACATGATTGAAAAATGATATGTGTATTGGTGTGTATAATATACCTTGAGGGAAAGTATGCAAAAAGACAATGGATAGATGTTTGGCTAGGGTAACCGACCAAAAGGTTACACAAAAGAAGGAAAGTAAGATGGTATAAGTATCCATGGTTAATTGTAGTTTGGATACATACGATTACGATGAATATATATTGTTATGTGAAATAATCTGTTATGACCTTGTAGGCATATTAATGAGGAAAATATGATAACTGATGTGTTGTATGCAGAGAGACTGAAAGAAGCAGGTGTTCGATAAGAACACAAAGGATTGGAAGAATGTAAGCAGAGAACATGCATTATTCAAATAAAATAAATGATAAGCAATAGGTGCTTTAGTAATATTAAGTAACAAATTATGATATGTATCATTGTTAAAATTATGCATCTATAAATTCTCACAAATGGTTTAAAAACAATGTTACAGGTAGCTATGAAAGGAGAGCACTCCTTGAGATCGATGTAGCTATGGAAGGAGATGTGTTGGGAGCACTGCTTGTGACCGATATACATAGGAAGATTGGCATCAGATGGCAGAGCCATGAAAGCTGTGGATTCAGAAACCAGCTACCTGTGCACATGACATGATGCAGTGATACACGGAGCACAGTGGGGGGAGTATGTAACACCCCTCCCTTGTGTGCTAAATTATTATAAACCTAAGCTGAGGAAAGCTAGGTGTGATACCCTCCTTTGTGGGTTAAACTATTCTAATACTAACCTGAGGAAAGCTAGGTTTGATATGTAATATGAAAAACAAATGTGTTATTAAATAAATAAATAAAATAAATCACTTGAAGGGTGGAGCAACAAGAGAGAGGAGATTCTTACTAAATCCCACTGAGGAATGGGATAGAGTCGAATCTTTCATGATAAAGCTTCTATATGTGATTCTAGATAAGATTGGATGGATTGGAGACCCATAAGATGGATGGGAGATAAAGATCCATTAGACATAAAAGCTTTGTGGGAGATAAAGGCAAGCTTTTATGAGGAAAAGTCTTGTGGGAGATAAAGACGAGCTTTTCCGAAAAATACCTAGGCAAATGGAAAAATCCATAAAAGCGGGATGTCGCTAATGGAAACTAAATCATGAACGAGGATATTAAATACCCAGTGCATTGATCAATTGAGGACAATTGATCCTTGGCAAGAACCTCAGCTTGGGGGGAATCATAGGTGATTCATGGTTGGGTGGTGGTGCTCCTCCCTCCAAATGAGTTTTAGTCTATATCATATGGGTGGATTCTACTGTATGTTGCTCCCTATCCTGCAAAGAAGGCCCTGGAATCTTATCCTTTAAAGCCGGCATGGTGGAAGCGGTTTGTCGATGACACCAACATAAAATGGACGCATGGTAGAGCTGAACTTGATAAGTTTTTCATTCACTTAAATTCCATCTCTCCAGAGATAAAATTTACGATGGAACTTGAAGAAAACAAGAGCATTCCATTTTTGGACGTTCTAATCATGAGAAAGGAAGATGGCTCTTTAGGCCACAAGGTTTTCAGAAAGTCAACACACACAGAAAGTTACCTCCATGCGGATTCCCACCATCACCCGGCCCAAAAGTTTGGTGTTCTAAATACCCTTGCCACCAGAGCCCTTCGAATTTCCGACTCAGAACACCTAAATGAAGAAAAGAATCATTTGGCTTCAGCTTTCAAGAGGATAGGCTACAAAGAGCATGAAATTAAAAAAGCCTTTGAGAGAGCTGAAAGAAAGTTGTCATCCCATGAGCATAAGACGCAAGACCAGCCTCAGGGTAAGATTTTTCTACCTTATATCCATGGTGTTACTGACAAGATCGCTAAAGTCCTAAGAAAGAAAAACATTATCACTCACTTCTCAGCCCCGGGTACCATCAGACATAGTTTGAAGTCCGTTAAAGATGATATTGACAACCTTCAACTGAAAGGAGTCTATAAAATAGACTGTTCTTGTGGAAAAAGCTACATAGGTGAAACTGGTCGGTCCCTCCAGACAAGGCTCAAAGAACATGGCGCTGATATCAGAAATGGAAGATCTCGTACCTCAGCATTGGCGGAACACTCCTTGAAGACTAATCACCATATTTGCCTAGAAAACGCATCCATTATCGCAAGAGAGGAGCATCATCAAAGACGAAAGATCAGAGAAGCTCTTGAGATTATTAAGCATCCTGAGAATCTGAACAGAGACAATGGTTTGGAAATTAGCAGAAGCTGGCTCCCCGTGATAAAAGAAATCAGAAGTCGCCAACCCATCCCCAGGTAATGCAGGTAATGCAGGTATGTTGTCCCCCCTCCTTCTCCTATTCTAATTTCATCATTAAGTCTTCTTTAATAATTTAATGAATATATTTTATTATATTAATTAACCATAGATATTAACCATTTATAATTACTAATATTATTCAAATATATAAAATAAAATTAAAATTAAAATTAAAATTTAATTAATTTACTTAATAAATTTATAATTATTATATTATTTAACATATTTATTATTATACTAATTAATTAATTATTAAAATATTTATGTATTATCATTTATTCTAATTATTAATTAATTATTAATAAATTATTATTTAACATTTGATTAGTCTTATATTATTTTATTAGCTATTATATTAAATAATTTTTTGAATATTAGTTAGCCATAAATATTAATTATTAATTTGTATTAATTTATTAAGTAATTAATATGATTAAATATTATTTAGTTAATCATCATTATTTTTGTCATCTTTAGATTCTAATCTCCTATAATTTAATCTATTTAATAATTATAATTTTATTAATTCCTAATCAATATATTAATTAATCAATTAATAATTATTATTATATTTTAATCATCATTTTATGGGACAATTAATCAATAACAATTGGTCATTATTATGAATTATTATAACTATAAAATTAATTATTAATTATTAATAATAATTATTAATTTGTTTGTTATATTAATTAGTTAATATGACTTAAACATATTAATTAATTAATTATTATATTAGTCAACCCTAAGCCTAATCACCTAAAAAATTTTCTAATATAAATTAAATTTTTTATAATAATTATATTAATATATTAATTAGTTTATTAATTAATTAATTAATTAATTATTATTATATTTAATTATTAATAATATTTAATAATAATTAATTATTTATTATACAATATTAATTAATTATTTATAATAATTGATTTCTATGAATGTAGTTTCATTCTATTTTAATTTGATTAATTAATATTTTAATTATTAATATCATCTTTGTTTAAGGAATTAGTAACTAATATGAATAACAGAAATTATGATTATGATCATTAGGTTTAATAATTAATTTATTGTAAACATATTAATTATTTATAATGATTTACATGTATAACAACAATATTATTAATATTAATTAAATATTTATTATAAAAATTAATTATTTATAATAATTAATAAGAATAAAATATAAATAAAATATATATAAATATATAAAATAAAATAAAAATATATAAAATAAAATTAAAAATTCCCAAGCCGACTCTATGTTCTCTATTATTATTCCTCCTCATTAGTATTTATTAAAAGTTTTCTGCTCTTCTTGTATCATCATTCTTCAACCCTGATGATGGATCCCACTTGGGATTTGAAACGTTGGTATAAAGATGTTGAAACTGTGGATTCTCCGATCAATAAAAATGGTTGCAATGCTTTTAGTTTATTGTTTTAATTGTATGGGTGTTAATTGTGTAGGAGAAAGATATATTTTCATGATGAATGATTTTGATTCTAAGTTTGTAATTATAGAGGCCAAGGTACAGTTTATCTAATCTATGTATTGTGATGAAGTACACCTAATGAGGGTTCCAGTTTCTTACTCATATTGCGTCAGCTATGTGTTAGCCAATGTATCAATAAATGATTCCATATCTTATGCATGTGACTTTTACTGCTAAAGTAGAGGTAGCAGTAGAAGCATAATATGGGATTATGATTGCTTGTGTGTGATAGAACCCGCATGGAACCCTTATGCAATTCTAGGATTACTACGCAAAGTTGGATTATGGGATACATATGTATGGATGGGTTAATTATCCACTAAATCTAAAGTTGATCATCATTATGTTAGAGAAAGAACATGGTATGTATTAATGCTATACTATGTCTTTAGTTCAGCTTGGTCGATAAAGAGTACAAGATATAAATGCATTTACTTCACTGTATAGTTTTTAATGGACCGATTATCCAATGCATGTGTACGCAAGAGTCGTTTTTAACCATTCTATCCATTCTATAATTGTGGACTAAGTTTATGGAACTGTGATTCTAATGCACTGGTTAGATTAGATACTTTAGACTTAAGTTATTAAATGCTAGTGGGCTAAAGATACCCTTGGCAAGGGTTCAATCTTAACGATAAATAAAGAAAATTTTTACATGGTAGGAGCCTAGGAGTTAAATTATCAGGTAGGCGCAGGAGGTATGTTATAATGCCTCTGACAAAGATATAGGAGCATCTCTAGGCCACATAGAATACAAGTTTCCTTATCCCATTTATTTCATCAGCAAATATTTGTCCAAGGCTGAATTGAACCATATTGTGACTAAAAAAGATCTCCTACCTATTGTCAATTCCTTGAATAAATTTAGACACTACATCATTGGTTACCAGACCTTTGTACATACTGACCATGCTATTATTAAATATTTGATGAACAAGCTTGATGTGAATGCTAGAATTATTAGATGGTTGCTTTTATTACAATAGTTTGATCTAACTATCATTGATAAGCCTGGTAGATAAAATGTAGTTGCATATTTTTTGTCTCGACTCGCTTTGTCTACAGGTGAGGAAGGAATGGTTAATTATTAGCTACTAGATGATAATTTATTTTCTACTTCAGTTGTCTCTCCATGGTTTTCTGACATAGCCAACTACTTAGTGGCTGCATAGTTCCCTCCAAATCTATCCTCCAAGGAAAAGAGAAGAATTATAAGAAAGAGAGCCCCATTATCTTATATTGGGGGAAATCTCTTCAAGTTAAGCCCAGGTCAAATTTTGAGGAGATGTGTTAGGGAGGAGGAAGTCTTTGACATCCTTCTAGCCTATCATGATGGGTCTTGTGGAGGTCACTTTGTAGCCAAGAGGACAACCTTCAAGGTACTGCAAGCTGGCTACTACTGACCCACTCTCCACCAAGATGCAAGAAGATACACTAGTCAATGTGAGCAGTACCAAAGAATGGGGAAACCTACTCCTAGGGATGAAACGACTTTGCAACCTCAAGTGACTCTTAAGCCATTTGAAAAGTGGGCCATGGATTTCATTAGGCCCATTGATCCACCATCAGGGTAGAAAAAGTACATAATTGTATGCACTTATTATTTGACAAAGTAGGTTGAAACCAAGGGTGTCAAGGTAGCCACAGAAGAGAAAGTGGCTGAGTTTTTAAGGGAGAATGTATTTTACAAGTTTGGAAACCCTAGAGAGCTAGTCACTGATCAGGGAGCTCAATTCATCTCACACCTGATTGAAAATCTGTTGAGGAAACATAAGATCAAACACCAGAAGTCAACTTCTTATCATCCTCATGCCAATGGATAGGTAGAGGTTACTAACAGAGCATTGGAAGGCATTCTCACCAAGGTTGTGAGCAACATAAAAAATTGGCTTGACATACTAGTGGAGGCCACTCGGGCCTATAATATAACTTGGAAGATGACCACTGGCTTCACACCTTATGACTTGGTCTATGGAAAGAAGGCTTTGTGCTCCATTGATTTTGAGTACAACACTTTGAGAGTGGTGATGAGCCCCAAATTTTGGTAACATTTTGGGCTCATTTGGCCTACTCACCTTGCTCAACCCATCATTTTTTATCACTTATGCATCATTTCTTAGTATATTCATGTTATTTGTAGGAAGGAGGGCAGTCATTATGCCTATGTGGCTAATACATGATTATTTCAGGTTTTTTGACATTAAATGGAGCAAAGACCACGTAGATGGAGACAAGGAGACAGCCAAGGTGGCATTGCGGGTTTATAGGAAGGTTGTCCACAGCCTTGAAGGACCTTCCTCGTGATCTCCACCCCAACTCCGAGCTCCAACAACTATCACCACCGAGCTAGAAGGCAGCCAACGGATTCTACAGGAACAGCAGTTTACTTTTAGTTGGACAGCCAAGCCCCACTAATTGAGGAGGCCAGCTTGGCCCTCATCATGTATAAATATTGAGGTTGTAGCCTTCGAAAGACTCTTGAACCTTTGTTGTAGATTTTGAATCACGAGCTATAGCTCTGTTTTGCTATTTGTAAGCCATTTTTGGCATGTTGTTAGACTCATGATTATGATCTTTTAATAAAAGGCAGGCAGATTTGGATTCAATTCTGAGTTCTTAGAGGAGCTATAGCTCTCAGGTTAGGGCCCAACCTGAGAGCAATAGACCTCCTTTTCTTTGTATTGTTACTTGTCTTTCCTTTCAGCATTTTATTTCTTTGCCTTGACATGCATTTGGAAAACACAGTTTGCTGATTCAAATTGCTTGATGTGATTAAGTAGGTTAGTTTATGGATAAAATGCTTTCAGCAGCTTAGATTAGAGTAGGAGGATTAGAATTCATCAGAGTTCCAAGAAAAGGTTGATCGTACACTCACTTCCACCTCTGTTTAGAGATTGGGAGTGTAGACCGTGCCAACCACCAAAAAACGCAGTTTTACATGTTCATGCAAGCTTTAAAGTCATATTTCCATTGGTAGAAGTATACATGCATTTAGATCTTGAGCAATAACCCTTTTTTTTCCAGCACCATGCACGATTTCTATCTTAACTTCAATCACTGTTCTTTGGTTTTTAATAAAACAGGTAGAATAGGTTGATGAATTCTCGGTTTTGTGCAAGACAGAGGTGATTTGTTCCATTTACACTGCGCAGCACCACTCTATCATGTCCTTATCCTTCTCAGCCATGCCTAAGCCATCTCCTTACCTCCCAGCTAGATCATTTTCCCACCATCTCTTCTGTTATCCACGTTGTTTCACCTTTTCGGCCTTCCATTGCCTCTACCCTTCTATCGACCAACCAGCTTTACACACACCTTCCCCATCTCATCTCTCTGTCCATAGGCCATCACAAGCTCCTCTCTCATCCTACCTATCCACCCATACAGCTCATTCACTCCTCCATCACCCAAAACTCCGACTGCAGAACATCCTGTAGAAGTTAGCAGACTTCCTGTAGAAATCCCGAGCTTCCTGTAGGATCCCCTGCAGACATCCTGTAGAAGCCTGCAAACACGGTTGCCAAGCACCTGAACGTTGTGAACTTCTGTGGAATGATGTTAGGGATCCCCTGGAACCTCTCAGAGTCCTCCTGACCTTTCCCAAGCCTTCCTCCCCTTTGAACTACCCCTACACAGTCAAGACCCAGTAGGAAGCACAATCATAATAACTCCAACCACTTGAGCAAAAATACAAAAACGTGTTCTCTTCAATGGAAGTAGTTTAAATTCATGCATCTCATCTCACTAGAAGTAATGGCATCATTGTTAGGAGTTGCATTCCCATCATTGCATTGTAAGGAGTAAGCTGGTCAGATTAGGGTTTACTAGGGTTTCCATGCTTTGTTGGCTTTCAGTTCATTCTTGCAAAGTAGGTTAATTTCCTTTGAGATAGCTTTCGTTCATCACTTAAAAAGCTTCTTCTGAGAACATATAGAAGTTGGCTTGAGCCCTAGCGGACTTGTGCCAGCTGACCAAGTGACAGCTGCGACAAGAGCTAGTACTTGTGCATACAGCACCGTCGCTTCCAAGTTTGTTAAGAACTACCAGGTTGATAAAATTAGAGAAGGAAGCTCCAGGAGTTGTAGCATTATTGCTACAATACTGGGGCCCACCATCTTTTTGGCACCGTTGCCGGGGAAGCGTCAGAGTATTAGTAATTGTTGCTTTTCTTCTGTTTTCTTACTCTCGCCTTCTGCCAAGTAGTTTATTTCATTTCCATTCTGCAAAAGTAGCATAGACATTTCCTGCTTTCATAGATTAGCATTTCAATTCCGCAATTTCAATTTTGCAAGCATAGATTAGCATTTCCATTCTGCAAGCGTAGACTAGCATTTCCATTCCTGCAATTCCATTTGAGCAAAGTAGATTAGTTCTTTCCTACTTTCATTTCAATTCTGCAATTTATTTCAGCAAGATAGTTAGTTGTAGATCAATCTGTTTCAGTTTTGCAGGTACCAAAGAAAAAAACAAAAGCAATCAAAAAGTCTTTCCATTTCATGCCTCGTAGGAATCAAGATAAAACAGGCAAATTCTTACCCAACACCCCCACCACATCGCTGAGTCACCCTTCTCTCTTCTTCGGTGACAGTGATCCAGAAGAACCTATAGGTGAACCTCTTGAGATATACGAAGATACTATAGCGGAAGAACAATTAGAGACCATCCCATCTGAAGCTATGGCTGACAATAGAGGAGAAGATGAGAGAATAGAAGGTGCCTTCCCCATCCGAGAAACCAATGGAGACATGAAAATGAAAAACATTAGTCCCTCCGCTCTACCTCGCTTCCATGGATTGACTACTGAAGATCCTGATACCTTCTTGTTTGAGTTTGCTGTCCTTTGTTGAACCTATGACTATACTGAAGATGAGCAGAAGCTGAAACTCTTCCCTTCGACTCTTAAGGATGCAGCATTACGCTGGTTCATGGGCTTACCTGGGAATAGTATCACCACTTGGGCTCAGATGTAGCAAGCTTTCAATACCAAGTACCGGGACTACTGTAGGACCAAGGAAACCAAGGGAGAGATCTTTCGGATGACCATGGGAAATGATGAGTCCTTAGAGGATTATGAGGAGAGGTTCCAACTTAGCTATAAGCGGGCCAGGTGCACACTTGACCCTGAATCCCTCAAGTTGGTCCTGCTCCGAGGAGTCCCTGAAGACCTCTTAGATACCCTTCACATGTTAGCCGGGGGAGATATTTACCAACTTCCTTATGAGGACATCAAGACTGTGTTTAGAAACCACTCTAGGGCAGCTCGGAAACGAGGTAGAGGAAACCTCCTCTCAGCTGGTATCTCTTTCTCCAAGCACGAGTTTGCAAATCAATTAGAAGATCTTAAGAGTGAGGTGAGACAAACCATTCCCATGCAACTTGACACATTTCGGATCCAGCAGAAGAAGGAAGAAGCTGAGAGGGCCTTGGCTATCTTCTGCCCTAGATGTACAAGGAGACACCCGTAGAACGAATGCCCATTGCATTCGGTTGAAGTGTGCTTCGTTTGTGAGGAGGACCATCCCACAAATCAATGTCCGACCTTACCTGGGCTTAAAGCCATGTACCAAGGGACAGAAGCCCCCACTGAACCTCTCTATTTCCTCAACCAAAGGAGGCCACAAGGACCTAGACCTTACCAGCAGGGGATGCAAGGGGCACCCCAAGCTTATTACAGCCCCAACCATTCGACTCCTATGCCTTCCTGGGGTCCCCCTGCTCATCCTTCCTGGTTTATGCCTCCTCCATGGTCTTATCCACCTCAGTACCCTACTCAGCCCACTACTCATTCATATCACTCACATGCCCAGCCACAGCCTCAGTGGAATGCACCTCAGTCGGGGTGGAGGCCCCAGTACAACACTCCTCCCGCCATTTTGCCTCCACCACCAGTTCAACCTCAACCATTACCTCCTGCTCCTCCAAGGAAATCTCAAATACCTGCTCAACCGAACCCAAACCCCAACAATAGACAGGCCCAGCAGGTATACACTGGGGAAACATCATGCCCTACCTATGCTGTGGAGATCCAGGAGATCAATCTTCGATCTGGAAAGACTCTTCCGGATCGCCAACCTCCTCCCCCAGAGGACGAGGAAGACAAACAGGAAAGTGAACCAAAGGCTATTCCACCCTTTCCTGAGAGACTAACAGCCACCACACAACCCAACCCAGAGGAGGATGAGCTTCTGGGAGAGCTCAAGCAGTTGTGTGTGAAAATACCACTTCTCCAAGCCATCAAGGATGTGCCAATATACAACAAACTGGTTAAGGAAAAGTGTTTCAAACACCCAGGCAGGTGAAAGAGAGATGCTTCAACCATCAATGTCTTAGGACAACTGTCTGACCTTATGTTAGGACAAGTCATCTGCCCAAAGTACCTACATCCTGGAAGTCCTGTAGTAGATGTCCACATCAATGGCACCATCATACCTCACACCTTGATTGATTTGGGGGCTGCCATTAATGTGATGACCAGGGATACCATGCTCAAACTCAATCTTCAGGGTTCTTTGAGGAAGACCTCGACTGTCCTGCAACTAGCAGATCGCTCCACTATGACTCCCGAAGGGATTGTGGAGGATGTCTTGGTCTCTGTCGACTCTTGGGAATACCCTGCAGATTTCTTGGTTCTGCAACCCAAGGCAAAGCTTACTGGATATCCTCTTATTTTGGGAAGGCCTTGGTTAGCCACTGCAGATGCTTACATAAGTTGCCGTGCAGGAAACATGACCATCAAAAATGGTCCTATGTCCAAGCAGCTAGTCCTATACCCTCCTGCCCAACCCTCCGTAGAGCATGACTTACCACTGTGGTTGGAGGAAGGAGAAGAGGATGAGGTGTACTCAGCACCTTTGTGCACCCTAGATACCACTAGAAGAGACCCCCCAGCCGAGGATGACTTGATTGAGACCTTGATTCAGAATCCACCTTCCAGTGCGCTATCCTTAGAGAAATTGGTGGAGGATGCCCAAGCCAGCACCTTAGTGGACCTTTGTGCCACCAACCCTGTCACTCCCAGAGTCAAGAATGTGGATTTCGGCCCTGAGAGAACGTTAAAGATCAGCTCCTCCCTATCTCCTTCCCAGGAAAAGGAGCTGTGTAGCCTGTTGGCCAGCCATCTAGATGCTTTTGCTTGGAGCTATAAGGAGATGAAATGAGTCCATCCTTCGGTCTGTACCCATCACATATACATCAAAGAGGATTGTAAACCGGTTAGGCAACCTCAGAGGAGAATGAATCCAGCCCTTAAGGACATTGTCAAGGAAGAATTGCAAAAACTGTTGGATGCCGGATTCATTTACCCCATCTCAGATAGTGAATGGGTGTCCCTTCTGGTGTTGGTTCCCAAGAAAAATGGGAAGTGGAGAATCTGTGTGGACTACCGAGAACTAAACAAAGCTACCAAGAAAGACCATTTCCCTCTACCTTTCATAGATCAAGTGTTGGATGGACTGGCAGGAAAGAAGTTCTTCTCTTTCTTGGATGGGTTTAGCGGGTACAACCAAATCCAAATCAGCCCGGAAGACCAAGATAAGACCACCTTCACTTGTCCTTGGGGTACCTTTGCCTACCGAGTTCTTCCCTTTGGGCTTTGCAATGCTCCTGCTACCTTCCAGAGAGCTGTCTTGAGCATCTTCTCGGAGTTGGTCCATGATGCGGTGGAAATCTATATGGATGACTTCACTCCTTATGGGTCCAACTTCCAGGAAGCATTGTCCAATCTGGGAAAGGTCCTAACCAAATGCATTGAGATGAACCTGTCCCTTAGTCCTGAAAAATGTGAATTCCTGATGACTGAAGGGACCGTGCTAGGCCATACCATTTCTTGCCAAGGGTTACAAGTGGATCCTAACAAAATTGCTCTCATCAAGAAGGTTCCACCTCCCCAAAAGGTAAGGGATGTTCGGAGTTTCTTAGGATTAGCAGGGTATTACAGGAGATTCATTAAAGACTTCAGCAAGATAGCCTCGCCATTGTTTGGCCTGTTGGCAAAAGATGTGGAGTTTAAATGGACTGACGATTGTCAGAGGGCTTTGAATGAATTAAAGGACAAGTTGGTGTCAGCCCCAATCTTGAGAGGTCCAAACTGGGCCCTACCTTTCCACATCCACACTAATGCCTCGAACAAAGCCATAGGGGCAGCTTTAGGACAAGTTGAACAAAAACTTCCATATGCCATTTACTTTGTTAGCAAAAACTTATCCAAAGCTGAACTGAATTACACTGTAACCGAGAAAGAATTCTTGGCTGTGGTCCATGCACTGAACAAGTTCCGACATTATATTACTGGCTATCAAACCTTTGTACTTACGGATCATGCTGCAATTAGATATTTAATGAATAAACCAGATGTGAATGCTCATATTATTAGATGGTTACTTTTGTTGCAGCAGTTTGATTTGACCATCGTTGACAAGCCAGGTAAAGAAAATGTTGTTGCTGACTTTTTATCTAGATTGGATTTGTCTGCAGATGAGGATGGAACAGTGGATGACCAGATGCCCGATGAACATCTTTTTGCTATCTCAGTACTCTCTCCATGGTTTGCTGATATAGCAAACTACCTTGTTTCAGCACAGTTCCCTCCGCACCTATCTTCAAGAGAGAAGAGCAGAATCATCAGAAAAAGTGCTTCATTTACTTGGATCGGGGGCAATCTGTTCAAGCTTGGCCCTGACCAGATCTTAAGGCGTTGTGTAAGGGAGGAGGAAGTCTTTGATATCCTGCTCACCTGTCATGATGGGCCTTGTGGAGGACATTTTGCAGCAAAGAGGACTGCCTTCAAAATCCTGCAGGCAGGCTACTATTGGCCCACACTTCATCAAGATGTCAGAAGATATATCAGCCAATGTGACCGATGCTAAAGAATGGGGAAACCGACTCAAAGGGATGAGATGCCTCTCCAACCTCAAGTGACTCTTGAGCCATTTGAGAAGTGGGGTATGGATTTTGTGGGTCCAATCAACCCTCCTTCGAGGCAAAGGTCTTACATCATTGTGTGCACTGACTACTTGACAAAGTGGGCAGAGACTAAAGCAATCAAGGCAGCAACAGAAGAAAAGGTGGCTGAGTTCTTAAGGGAGAACATCTTCTACAAATTTGGCTACCCAAGAGAGCTGGTCACCGATCAAGGGAGCCAGTTCACATCCAACTTGATTGAAGACCTACTAGCTCACCACAAAATCAAGCATAGGACTTCCACCCCCTATCATCCACGGGCAAATGGGCAAGTGGAAGTCACCAACAGAGCATTGGAAGGGATTTTGACTAAGGTGGTGGGCAGCAGTAGGAAAGATTGGGCAGATCGCCTCGTTGAGGCCACATGGGCTTACAACACCACCTGGAAGACCACCACCGGCTTCACACCTTATGAGCTGGTCTATGGGAAGAAAGCTTTGCTGTCCATTGAATTTGAATACAACACTTTGAGGATGGCAGCTCAGCTGGACCTAGATCTCATCCATGCACAACAAGAAAGGTTATTGCAGCTAAATGGACTGGACGAGCACCGGATGCAAGCCCTCCTTCACTCAGAAGTGGTTCAACTTCAGAGAAAGGTGTGGCATGACCAACACCTCAATGACAAGCAGTTCAAACCAGGAGATTGGGCACTGTTGTATGACTCCAGGTACAAAGATTTCAAGGGGAAGCTGAGAACCAAATGGCTGGGACCATATGCAGTGGAAAAATGTCATGACAATGGATCTGTTCTTATTCGGACCATTGATGAGGAGTCCATCCCCATGCTTGTCAATGGGCATCGATTGAAGATCTACAAGAAACCTTTCTCAAGACAAGAGTTCATTAAAACTATGGAGAAGTCAGTGTTGGTCATAGAGAAGGGTTCTGCCTCTGCTTTGGGCATACCCTGAAAGATCTAAAAAAAAAAAATAATAATAAATAATAAAGATTCTTGGGTGAAAACCTTTCTGAGGCTCCCAAGGCAGGTGGTAGGGGTGAAAACCTCATTAAGGCGCCCCTATTGTCTTTCAAGAAAAAAAAAAGAGATTTGAAAAAAGATCCTTGAGTGAAAACCTCTCTGAGGCGCTTAAGGCAGATGGCAAGGGTGAAAACCTCATTGAGGCACCCCTGCTATCTTTCAAAAAAAAAAAGAGAAAAAAGAAAAAAAACAATAAGCAAAAAAAGACAAGGACAGCAAGTTTATAATGTGAAAATGCATGCAGGTTGCAGGTGTTCTATGAAGGAGAGGAGGTCTTTTAACGCAAAGCCAAAGATCCTTATCATGCTGCCAGGAGACCTCACCAGCACCTCCTCCAAGAATACTCATATTCTCCAAGGTATGGGCACGATTTCATCACCGCTTAATTCTTCTACAGGAAGATGCAGACTTTCTACAGGAAGGTGTAGACTTTCTACAGGAAATGCAAACTTTCTACAGGAAGTTCTGTATTTCTACATGAAACTTCCTGTAGAAGTTCGGGACGGCCCAGAATTCATTTTATGAGGAGATCTAATGACCAAGGATCGGTTTGGACACATGCAAGCTACTGTTGTCACCCTTACACACTGCTGTCACCTCTTTCTACCATCCCTGTCGACATGCAATGAAGTTATCTGCACCATCAAAGCAGATCATTGAGTTATCAAGAGAAAGCAATTTTTAAGATGAAAAAACGCTGAGATGTCATACCATATCCATCCCAGCCATCCATGAGCTCTGTGAGCGTGATCGTGAGGCCATTGCCTTCGTCGTGTAGCATGCACCCGAGGAGGAAAAACTGTTACAGGACATCCTGCAGGAGTCCCATAACAGTTAAGCCCGCTAGAGTGTACACCATTCACAGCGCTTGCCACATGCAATGAAAACGCGGGCACATGCAGCCGAAGCATCAAATCCATCGTCAGCGGCCTGTGAATATGAACCTCCGGGCCTGTGCAAATCCACCAGCAGCAAATAAATCCACTCATCATCGTCCCAGAACCGAAAAATCGTGTTGCGGCCACACAGGTAAGTGCCTCGACCCTTTCTTCCGTCGAATTGCATGAATTTTACTTTGAAAATGTTTGCAAGTGTGAAGTGAATGGGTTGAGCGGTTATATGGCCATTCGACTGGCCACATCGACCAGTTAATGGTCTAGTCGGATGTTTGGGCGGTGGTCGTGGCAAAAGAAACGGGCAGTGCACACGTGAGAGCCATCCCGTCGGGAAAAACGAGTTTTAATAGAAGAGACGGCGGCGGATCTGCGGGGAATGATGCGGCAGTAAGGGAACTCACAGGCGAATGATGGAATGACGTCGTCCAACGGTCCGGCAGGGACAGCTCACCCCCGCGCCACGGATTCCGCCGAATTCAAATCTAATTGGCTAGATTGCCACCCCATGCATTTATCATTCACCGTTTGGAACTCGAGTGATTATCCGGATCCCTCTGCAGCTCGACACTCCAAGTCTTTGGCCATTCGAACGCCTGTTGAGCAACACCAAGAGCGCAGACCCACTGCAGTATCCTCCAGAATTCGCGCGCTGCTCCTACAGGAAAGCTGTTTCTACAGGAAATCGGGTTCCTCACGTCAAAAGGTGGCGGATTAAAAAGGGTAAGCCTGAACTCTCCATGCAATTGGTTTTGAGGGTGGCAGAATCGTCGTCTACAGTCTGGTCGTAGAAAATTTTTGCAAATTTTGTCTGCCGTGCATGAACTGTCGTCCTACAGGATGTCAGTGTAATTAAGCTGTGTTAAGGTCCTCAGGAGATAAGCTTCGTGAATTATATGCATGACAGAAGCGTAATTCTACGCTCTGTCCCAGTAGGCCAAATTTCTTCCGCATTCGCCACCTCCAGCTAACGCAGCAGTTTTCACCATGCCGGGTGGGTTCATCAGAAGGGAACCCACTGATTCAACGAAGTTAAGAGAAAATCCTGAGGTGGTGGAGCTCTTCACACGAGCGCAATGGATATCCTTCTGTGACAAATTGCAGGGCTATGACGACGAAGTGGCAGAGGAGTTTTTGCAAGCTCTGAGGCCGAAATCCAAAACATTGGCCACTGTTAACTTCAGGGGTTTGAGCCTCAAACTCACCCCACAATTCATCAGCCGAGTTACGGAGCTCCCAATGGGATTGCCATGGGATAAAGAAGAAAGGAAATTGGGCCAACAGGCTAAGAAAGAATTCTTTCCACCAGAGGAGGAATTCTCAGAAGACAAAAATGGGGTTCGTAGAACCAGTTTACTGCCACCGTGGAATGAAGTTAGCCTGCAGATTATGAAGTACATCACCTGCGAAGGCCGTTTTAGCATTGTATATGGGTACCACTTTTGGTTACTCACTGAATTAAGGCACCAGATGGATCTACCTGTAGAAAACAAGCTTAGTCTCCCCTACTTTCTACTACAGTCTCTGATTGAGTGTGCCACCAAGATGAAAGAAGGCACACCAGACCAGGTAGCCCACCATGGACTCATCAAACTCCTTGTGGAGGATGCGCTCCACACATACAAGGTTCCTCTCTCATGGGAAGCCTTCAGAAATTTGACCAAGGATGGTGATATAAAGATGCTGACCGAAGAGCTCGGTTCATCTAGCAGTGAGGAGAAAGAGTCAGTGCCCGCAGCGAAGAAAGAAAGAGGCCAGAAGACCCCGACCACGGAGCAGAAGAAAAAGCAAGAGAAGAAACAAGAGAAAAAGGGTGACAAAGAGAAAGATGACACACCCATTTTGACAGCAAGAGAGAAAAGATTGCAAAGCAGAGTGGACAAGACTGAGAAGGTCCACGTCAGCAAAAGTGCCTCGACAGCAACTGCAACCAAATCAAAAAGCAAAACTCATGCAGCAAAACAAACCAAAGCGGTGACACCTGTTTCTACAGGAAAACCGAAACAGGCTTCTACAGGAAGCCCGAAATTAACTGAAAAAGGGTCTTCTACAGGAAGCCCGAAATTAACTAAAACAGGGTCTTCTACAGGAAGCCCTGAAAAAGTGAAACCCAAGGAGAAGAAAGCTAACATTCTTGCAAGGGAGGCAGCAGCTGTGTTGGCCGCCCTTAGCACACCTCCTAAGCCAAAGGAGAAGAGAAAGAGGGAGACCCCTCTATATTTTAAAGCTAGAAGAAGTGTGAGAATAAAGACGGGCAAGCCACAACCTCCGTCTAGCAGCCCGATCATTATTGAAGATGCCCCTACTTCGCCCAAGGAAAGGTCCCCCTCGAGGATATCAGTCACCTATGAGAGGGGGAGCCCGAAGAAAACTACGTGGCAAGAAAGGTTAGACCAATTGACTACAAAAGCTCGGCTACAGGATGCTGAAGATGCTCTACAGGAAACCTTAGCCAGGCTTAAAGAAACTGAGAGAATGGAAGGGGAAGCACCCTTATCACCACCGAGGGAGGGTGAAGTAGAACCACCAAAGGAAGTGGAGAAAGAGCATATACCAGAGCCCAGCCCTCAGCCAAGTCTGAGTTCATATTACACCTTTTTAGAGGCTGGCAAAATTAAACCTCAGAAATTTATTGTGGCACTATTTTTTGCATTGGAGGAAGAAAGAGTCCATACACACACGTGGATGAAAATAGCCAAGTCAAAGGGTGTGGCAGACATAGGTCCCTTACAGGAGTAGCTCAAGGAGGCCAGAAGTGAATTGTCCATGGCTAAACACGTGGCAAATTGCCAACGAGTGTTCCTACAGGAAGAAAACCAAAAGCTGAGATTGCAGTTGCAGGAGCTGAGGGCAGGGACAGGTACATCCTCCAAGGACACCACAGCAGCACAGCAAGGCAAAAAGGAACTGAACACCGGTCTTGGGGAGCCAACCACACCTCTACAGGAAGCAGAACAGCAAGCACAAATTGAGGTGCAAGCTCTCAGACAACAGCTGCAGCAGAAAGAGGCACAATTGGCCTGCATGGCTAGCTGGGCCATGGATGCTATCCAATGCAGACAGCCGGCCAAATCCTATGGCCTGTACTTGAAGGACCAATGGCTGCAATTCCAAATCAATACCTTGGCGCAGAGAGGCATCTCTCAGCTCCAAGACCCGCAGCAATTCACTGAAGTATGCAGTACTAGTTCATCAGAGGATAAGGCCAAATTAGCGGAGTTCTACCTCCATAATCTGGCCCTGCCTAATGTAGTTTCATGGGATCCCAATACGGCCTTGGGAGATATGCAATTAATGGCCCTTGCCTCATGGCTGAACCATGAGGACAAAAGAGTAGCAGAAGCCAAAGCGGTCATGAACCGAGAGCTGAACGAGCCATTGCTCATCAGACCAGAACCAGGGGATCCAATTGCACTAATCTCGGCACACCAACATTTGTCCACTGACCCTCAAGCTTCATTAAGATATATGGATCAACAGGCCCAAGCCATAGCTCATTTTGAGGACATGGAGAGACTGTTAGGAGACAACGCTGTCCAAGCATGCACACGCAGATGGAATACATTGGCACACAGTCTGAAAATCCGAGAGTACCATACCCCAACTCGGATGAGGGAAGCTTTGGTACGGGTAGCTCTCTATAAGAAATCCATGCAAAACCTCCAGGCCAGCTGGATTAGCCTTAAACTCAGCCCACCACTGCTGCTAGGATTGATGGAAGGCAGCACAGAGAAAGATGATAATGAACAGTGGGAAGAGGTAAACAGAAGGGCTGGGTTTCATATCAGCAAGGAGGACACTACTACAGAGGCTTGGGATGTAAGGGTAGCAGTAAAGGCAATGAAGGATGAAGAGTTGGACTAGTTGCTCAAGGATGAGCAAATATTTTAGTTGGGGGGTGATGATGAGCCCCAAATTTTGGTAACATTTTGGGCTCATTTGGCCTACTCACCTTGCTCAACCCTTCATTTTTTATCACTTATGCATCATTTCTTAGTATATTCATGTTATTTGTAGGAAGGAGGGCAGTCATTATGCCTATGTGGCTAATACATGATTATTTCAGGTTTTTTGACATTAAATGGAGCAAAGACCACGCAGATGGAGACAAGGAGACAGCCAAGGTGGCATTGCGGGTTTATAGGAAGGTTGTCCACAGCCTTGAATGACCTTCCTCGTGATCTCCACCCCAACTCCGAGCTCCAACAGCTATCACCACCGAGCTAGAAGGCAGCCAACGGATTCTACAGGAACAACAGTTTACTTTTAGTTGGACAACCAAGCCCCACTAATTGAGGAGGCCAGCTTGGCCCTCATCATGTATAAATATTGAAGCTGTAGCCTTCGAAAGACTCTTGAACCTTTGTTGTAGATTTTGAATCACGAGCTATAGCTCTGTTTTGCTATTTGTAAGCCATTTTTGGCATGTTGTTAGACTCATGATTATGATCTTTTAATAAAACGCAGGCAGATTTGGATTCAATTCTGAGTTCTTAGAGGAGCTATAGCTCTCAGGTTAGGGCCCAACCTGAGAGCAATAGACCTCCTTTTATTTATATTGTTACTTGTCTTTCCTTTCAGCATTTCATTTCTTTGCCTTGACATGCATTTGGAAAACACAGTCTGCTGATTCAAATTGCTTGATGTGATTAAGTAGGTTAGTTTATGGATAAAATGCTTTCAGCAGCTTAGATTAGAGTAGGAGGATTAGAATTCATCAGAGTTCCAAGAAAAGGTTGATCGTAAACTCACTTCCACCTCTGTTTAGAGATTGGGAGTGTAGACCGTGCCAACCACCAAAAAACGCAGTTTTACATGTTCATGCAAGCTTTAAAGTCATATTTCCATTGGTAGAAGTATACATGCATTTAGATCTTGAGAAATAACCCTTTTTTTTCCAGCACCATGCACGATTTCTATCTTAACTTCAATCATTGTTCTTTGGTTTTTAATAAAACAGGTAGAATAGGTTGATGAATTCTCGGTTTTGTGCAAGACAGAGGTGATTTGTCCCATTTACACTGCGCAACACCACTCTATCACGTCCTTATCCTTCTCAGCCATGCCTAAGCCATCTCCTTACCTCCCAGCGAGATCATTTGCCCACCATCTCTTCTGTTATCCACGTTGTTTCACCTTTTCGGCCTTCCATTGCCTCTACCCTTCTATCGACCAACCAGCTTTACACACACCTTCCCCATCTCATCTCTCTGTCCATAGGCCATCACAAGCTCCTCTCTCATCCTAGCTATCCACCCATACAACTCATTCACTCCTCCATCACCCAAAACTCTGACTGCAGAACATCCTGTAGAAGTTAGCAGACTTCCTGTAGAAATCTCGAGCTTGTAGGATCCCCGGCAGACATCCTGTAGAAGCCTGCAAACACGGTTGCCAAGCACCTGAACGTTGTGAACTTCTGTGGAATGATGTTAGGGATCCCCTGGAACCTCTCAGAGTCCTCCTGACCTTTCCCAAGCCTTCCTCCCCTTTGAACTACCCCTGCACAGTCAAGACCCAGTAAGAAACACAATCATAATAACTCCAACCACTTGAGCAAAAATACAAAAACGTGTTCTCTTCAATGGAAGTAGTTTAAATTCATGCATCTCATCTCACTAGAAGTAATGGCATCATTGTTAGGAGTTGCATTCCCATAATTACATTGTAAGGAGTAAGCTGGTCAGATTAGGGTTTACTAGGGTTTCCATGCTTTGTTGGCTTTTAGTTCATTCTTGCAAAGTAGGTTAATTTCCTTTGAGATAGCTTTCGTTCATCACTTAAAAAGATTCTTCTGAAAACATATAGAAGTTGGCTTGAGCCCTAGCAGACTTGTGCCAGCTGACCAAGTGACAGCTGCGACAAGAGCTAGTACTTGTGCATACAGCACCGTCGCTTCCAAGTTTGTTACGAACTACCGGGTTGATAAAATTAGAGAAGGAAGCTCCAGGAGTTGTAGCATTATTGCTACAATACTGGAGCCCACCAAGTGGCAACATAGTTGGATTTGGATGTTACAAAGGCACAACAAGAGAGGCTGCTCCAGCTTAATGGTTTAGATGAATTTGGGATGTAGGCCCTCCTACATACAGAAGTGATTCAAGTACAAAGAAAGGTTTGGCATGACAAAAACATCAAAGACAAAGTTTTCAAGAAGGTAATTGGGCTATGCTATATGACTCCAGGTTCAAGGATTTCAAAAAAAAATTGATGACCAGGTGGTTGGGCCCATATCTGATAGAAAAGTGCCATGATAATGGGGTTGTGCAAATAAGGACCACTGATGAAGAAGGTATCCCCTTGCTTGTCAAAGGATATAGATTGAAAGCCTATAAAAGACCTCTATCAAGGGAAGAGTTCATTAGTACCATCAATAAGTAATTGAATGTGCTTGGAAGTGTCTCAGCTTCCAGCTCACCAAATTTTTGAAAACTACTTTTATTTGTGAAAAAATGAAAAAAAATAAAATAAGGGACCTAGGTGAAAACCTCTATGATGCACCTGAGGCCAAATTTTGGGTTGAAAAACTCCTTGAGGTAGCCCAAGAGTGAAAAAAGGAAAATAAAAATATCCCTGGGTGTAAACCTCCCTTGAGGTGCCTAGGGTAGGCAAACTAGTTGAAAACCTCCTTCGAGGTGACCTTTGTGTCTTTCAAAAAACAAAAGGATAAAAAGAGAGAAAAGAAAACAAATAAAATGCCATGGTAGGGACATCAATCCTGCCCCTGATAACATTCTGTAATTTTTGCAGTTTTTTGAAGGAAACAAAGGACTCATAGTTCAGGGGACAACAAGCCAAGCATCACCCCATTATTCCTCCATTCACTTCATATCTCCCATGCCTAATATGTCCCCATTATCCATCCTCACTTCAAGGCATCAAAAACCAATTTTTATGCAGTTTTCTGACTTCTACAGGGTTTCCTGTAGTTACTATAGGAGTTTCCTGTAGTACTACAGGATGCCCTGAAACAATACAGAATGAAATTATGATTGGAAAATGATGGTGCAAACCTATTGTTGAGTCCCAAACCTGCACTTCGCTATATACTCTTTCAGCCTTCTTTTTCCATTTACTTCATCCACCAAGCTGTCAAATCGTTGCATATTACTCTAAAAAGAGCTTATGAAATGGTTTCCTAACTATGTTTATGACTGTTGTTTGATTTATATTTTTGTTCAAGCAGCTACAGAAACTTGTCACTTTCCGCAGCCAACCCAAGTTTCCGCAGCCATTTTGTTAAAGGCTATGCTACAGGTGTCCAATGGAGAAACCGGCCACATGGGTAAGCTGCAAGTGACGTGTACATGGAGTGTGTCCCCTCAGATCAGCCAAATCACTCATAAACGGTCACGGTCAATGATGGTCAAAGGAAGGGCCAAATGAGGAGTTTTACGGTGCCATGGCTCTGTTTTTCCCACGTGAAGGTTTGCGTGGCACGATCCTTAGTTTCCAGAGGTACTGGCACACCTGGAGAGCAGCCCGTGAACTGAATCGAGCAGCCACCACTCCATGAATTCAACTGTCATGATGACCATCACGCTAGATCTCGGGTCAAGGAGATTTACGTGTCTCTTGGCAGCATAAATCTAGGAATTAGTTGCAGCACCTTTTCTTATAAATAACACGTTGATATACGCTGAATAGTTAGCTTTTGAATTGTAATTTTGACTGTTGTCATCAGCCCACTGTACTGCGTTTCACTTTGCTTTATTACTGCACTTTAAATACATGAGAAGACAGTTTTTCTGAATCTGATTTGTGACTAAGTGATTGACTGGCCGAGGTTGCAGAGGGCCCCTGTACACCAAAGCTTTGTATAGTTTCTTACTTGCTTTCATTTACTGTTTTTAAATCATTGTTTGTATATATATTGTGTTGTTCTGATGTTCATTGCTGTCCATATTTCCTTTATGTTTTCTTTTATAACTATTAGTTGATCAATGCTTCTTTTGCAGGTTTTGTTGTAGGTAGCCCATGCAGATTTACAAATTTTTTTGATAACTACTGACATGAGATCATCTTGTCCTTTCTGCTGATTTTCATTTCCTGAGTTTAATTCCAGCACTGTCATTTTTCAAATTGCGTTTTGCTTATTTACTTTTCTGCTACTTAGACATCATATTACTCATTTGTTTATGATTTCCTTTCTATAGTCAAGTGAATCTATTAGTAAGGAATCAGAATATTACTTATTGTAGTATGATTTAGTTTGCTTTCTTGCAAGTTAGAGATTGAATTACTTATGTCATTTTCAAGAGTTGAAATATGAATGAGTAGTTAAATCTTAGTTTCCTTTTATGCAATTTAATTTCCTGCAATTTAGATATCATATTACTCAGCTTGTTTATGATTACTTCCTATAGACAGATTGAGTTGAAAGGTGAAGGATCAGAACGGGGGTTGAAGTAGTGTGATTTAGTTGCTTTGCTTTCAGTCTTTGAGTTGCTTTAAGTTTAGTTTTTACTTTCTTTTTCATACAGCAGTAAGGATACTGGGCCATTGTCACTAGTTCACTGTTTTGGTACATTTACTTCCTTTTGAGAATTGATTTCATTACAGTCAGTTTGGAGCTTTCTTTTTGAAAACTTTTAAGTTTGGAAAATCACTGTAGAAATCACCATTACCATCCATACTTAACTTTCAATTTCACCATCACACACTAGGGAATCCATAGAAGATAAACCCAAAAACAAACTAAAAAACTCAAAAACGACAAAAGACTAAGAAAATGGTTATCTTGTACATATAGTACACCTCACTTCGTCAGTTTACGAATCCCGGATTGACATTTTAATTAGCAATTTAGAACACACTAAATTGACCAAACATTTTGGCGTCATTGCCGGGGAAGTGAAACTAGGTAGCCAATTTCTTAAAAAAAAATAAAAATTCAAGAAAGGAAAATTGATAACCTCTCAAAGTATGCTCTCCTCTTGCACTTAGCATGACCTGGAGGATCAGAAAAGAGAAATTTATTGGTTTAATAGTTTCTTGAGTATGCTCTCTTCTTGCACCTAGAGTGACCTGGAAGATCAGAAAGAGAATTATTAGCCTGACTTGAAGAAAAATAAAAATGACATGCATAGAGCAAGAGATTCTAGGGGAAGGTTTTTAGCTAGAGCCAAGAGTTCGATTTTCACAACTCCATCTACTTCAAGGAATATACAAGAGACACCTCCATCATCTCCAACCCACACTCCTAGCCCTAGGATTCCTGGAATTCAAGAGGCAGTAGTTGAGTTAGGAGACTCTTCCACACCATCCATCGAATCTGAATTAGGAAAAGATCCTTTCTTTCCTTCTATAGGGAGACACATTGTAATTGAAGAAGTAGAATCACCTGAGGAAGAAGAGGGAGAAATTTCTCCTCGTTCGCCATTAGTAGAGGAAACAGAGGACTCTGAAATCTCTGAGGAAGCTATCATGACAGAGGAGGTAGTTAACGGATTTGGTAGAGGTAGAAGTAGAGGAGGAGGAGGAGGAAATAATGGAGGAGGTAGAGGTAACAATGGGGGAAATAGGGATGGAAATAACTCATTCGTATTTCCTATAGTCGATGAGGATTCTCGAGCAACAATGAAAAATATTTCACCATCTGTCCTCCCAAACTTTCATGGGTTAAGAAATGAGGATCCTAAAACATTTCTATTTGAGTTTGAGGTCGTGTGTCAAACTTATGATTATTTGGAAGACTCTCAAAAACTCAAACTATTTCCTTTAACATTGAAAGGAGCTGCTTTGAAATGGTTCATGGGATTACTCACTCAATCCATTAGGACTTGGAATGATATGAAACAAACATCTTTGGATAGATACCTGGACTATTGTATGCCCACCAATCACAAGGATGAAGTGTTCAAAATGGTGCAAAGAGAAGATGAAAACTTGGAGGATTTACTTGAAAGATTCCAATACAACCTGAAAAGAGCAAAAATGAGTAACTTAGATGAGGAAACCCGGAAAGCCCTTCTATTAAAAGCCATTAGAGATGAATGGATAGATATTTTGAACATGATGGGAAAAGGAGACATATCTCAACTTCCACTTCATGATATAGCAGAGCTGTGTGTCCATCTCTCAAGAGGAAAATCTAAAACTGGAAAAGGGCCTAGAGATCCTTCTCTCATCAGAGCAAACAAATCTGCAACTGGATCAATAAGTAGGGCTGAGATTGGCAATATGCTTGATGAATTCAAAACTGATATCTTAGGGTCTTAGTGAGCAACTAGACACTCTTAAGATCTACAATAAGCAGAAAGTAGAAGCTGAAGCTTTAGCCATCTTTTGTCCAAAATGTAGAAAGAAACATGCTCTCAGGGAATGTCCCTTGGATGCAAAAATTGTAGAAACATGTGCGATTTGTTCAGAGAATCATGAGACCAAGGATTGTCCTTCAATTCCTGGGCTCAAAGCTGTCTTCCAAGAAGATCCAAATACAATTGAGTCTCTCTGTTTTGTTGTAAGGAGACCTTGGCAGGGGCAACAAAACCAAGGGTTTAACAACTCTATGAACTTTCAAACCCCACCAAATTGGAATCCTTGGCAACAACCTTGGTCCCAACCTCAAAATCCTTTTCAATCATGGGTACAAGGCATGCAAAATCCTTATGGGAGATTTTCTCAATTTTATCAATATCCTCCATCTTTTCAAAACCAACAAGCTCCACAACTTCCAAATCAAAATCCACAATTATCATTGCCATTTCAACAACAACAACAACAGCCTTCTCAACAAAACCCAAATTCTCAACTCTTGCTTCCATTCCAACAGAAGTCAAATCAACTTCCTTCCCAGCCATTGCCAAACCCCAATAATAAAAACCCTCAAAATGCTTACATGGTAGAAGGTAAACAATTTCCTACCAATATGATTGTTCCTCTCAATGATGTACAACTCAGATCTGGTAGAGTTTTAGATAAACCTTCTATAGATGCCCAAAAGCAAAGCATTTCTGAGGAAGATTCTCTTGAAGCCAATAAAGGTTCTGAAGCATCTCTTCGAAACCCAAGCACTCAGAAAGAAAAAGAAAAAGAGCTAACTCCCACAACTCCTATAGTTGAGAAACCTGCATCTTCGTCCACACCTCCTTTTCCTGAAAGATTACAAATTGACAAAGGGGTGGAAAAACAAATCTTGTTGCATGACTATGATTTTCTAGATGAATTGAAGAATGTCTGTATCAAGATTCCCTTGTTACAAGCCATTAGAGAGATTCCTATTCTAGCAAAAACAATAAAGGAGTTGGGTCTTAAAAGACCAGGAAGGAAACCTAGAGATACAAGAAGAATCCACCTGGTAGGAAAAATTGCAGATATCATGATGGGAAAAATTACTATGCAGAAGTATGTAGATCCCGGTAGTCCAATTGTCAAAACACACATCAATGGGGTAGAAATTCCAAATACTTTGATCGATTTAGGGGCTGCTATCAACATTATGAGTAGACAGACTATGGAACAACTAAAACCTCCTAATCTTCTTTTTACACCTAATTTACTGCAACTTGCAGATCGATCAATTATCAAACCAGATGGTGTATTAGAAGACATTTCAGTCTCCTTAGACTCTTGGGAATATCCAGTAGATTTCATGATTTTAACCCCCAAGAGTAATTTAGGAGGACACCCTCTCATCTTAGGAAGACCTTGGCTAGCCACAGCTCAGATGCTTTCATCAGTTGTAGGTCTGGGGATATGTATATTTCTGATGGTAATTCGACAAAGAAATTCAATATGTATCCTCCAACAAAAGCAATTACAGAAATAGGAGATAATGAGTGGATTGATGATGAGGATACTATATAACCTGTCTTTACCATTTCTGAACTTAGTGAAGATAGTCAAATTCTGAACACATTAGAAAACTTTGAAACATCTTCAGAATATGACCACACACAATTTCAGTTAGATTCTGACATTGAGTATCTATCATCTAGACAAATGTCTCTTTTCTCTATGGAAGAGTTTGGTAGTTCTGCCATTGAGATCTTTCCAGGTAAAACATTGAATATCAACAAAAATTTGGAAAGATCACAACAGGAAGAACTAACCAAAGTCTTGCAAAAACATTCTACTACATTTGCATGGGAATATACTGATATGAAAGGTATCGACCCTAAGACTTGCATTCATCACATCTACATTGAGGAAAACAGTAGACCAATCAGACAACCTCAGAGAAGGATGAATCCAAACCTTAGGGAGATAGTGAAAGAAGAACTCCAAAAACTACTCAACAAAAACTTCATTTATCCAATCTCAGACAGCCGATGGGTTTCTCCTTTGGTTATAGTACCTAAAAAGAATGGTAAATGGAGGGTATGCATTGATTACAGGGAATTGAACAAAGCAACTTTGAAGGATCACTTTCCTTTACCCTTTATCGATCAGGTATTAGATACTTTAGCAGGCAAAAAGTATTTTTCATTTTTGTATGGTTTTAGTGGCTATAATCAGATTCAGGTAGCACCTGAAGATCAGGACAAGACCACATTTACTTGTCAATGGGGAACTTTTGCTTACTGAGTACTTCCTTTTGGATTATGTAATGCACCCGCAACATTTCAAAGGGCAGTACTAGGAATATTTTCTGATCTAATCCATGATTGTGTAGAGGTTTATATGGATGATTTTACAGTTTATGGTAATTCGTTTGAAGAGGCATTAGAGAATTTGGAAAAAGTCCTTATAAGATGTAAAGAAACAAACCTATCATTGAGTCATGAAAAATGCTTTATGATGTTTACTGAAGGGATTGTTTTAGGACATCATATTTCAGGGGATGGGATTAAAGTTGATAGATCAAAAGTTGAAGTCATCTCCAAGTTGCCTATTCCAAATTGTCAAAAAGATGTTAGAAGTTTTCTTGGATTTACTGGATACTATAGAAGATTTATTGAAAACTTCACCAAAATAGCATCTCCACTCTTCAAATTACTTACAAAAGACTGTGAATTCAAATGGGATCCTGATTGTCAATCTGCATTTGAAACTTTGAAAACAAGAATATCTGAAGCACCCATTTTGAGAGGGCCAAATTGGAAACTTCCTTTCCATATTTCCACAGATGCTTCAGATACAGCTCTAGGAGCTATATTGGGACAAAAGGATTTAGTTCCTTATGCCATTTACTACACTAGTAAAAATTTGACTCCCACCGAGTTAAACTATACTGTGACTAAAAAAGAGTTCTTAGCTGTTGTTCATGCAATCAATAAGTTTAGACACTATATAACAGGCTATGAAACTTTTGTCCATACTGATCATTCTGCAATTAGATATCTCATGAATAAACCTGTTACTAATGGCAGAGTTACAAGATGGCTCTTACTTTTATAAGAATTCAATATTACTGTGTTGGATAGACCAAGGAAACAAAATACAGTAGTTGATTTCTTGTTTAGAATCCAAAATACTAATGAAGATTCTCCCGTAGAGGATAAGTTTCCAGATGAGTATTTATTTTCAATAACTACTAAGACTCCTTGGTATGCAGATATTGCTAACTATTTGGTTAGAGGAAAGCTACCTCCACATTTATTTCCTGGTGAAAAAAGAAGAATTATTCAGGAGAGTTCAAGTTATTCATGGATTTCTAATGAATTTTTTAAAACAGGGCTAGAATGTGTGATTAGAAGATGTGTTCGGGAAGATGAAATGCCTAACATCCTCAAGGCATGTCATGATGAACCATGCGGTGGACACTTTGCTGACAAAAGGACGGCCTATAGAATCCTTTCTTTAAGATATTATTGGCCTTCCATTTTCAAAGATGCAAAACAATATGTCAGAAGGTGTGACAGCTGCCAAAGAGTTGGGAGACCAACTCTTTCAAATGAAATGCCATTACAACCACAGGTACTCATTGAACCCTTTGAAAAATGGGCTTTAGATTTCATTGGACCTATTAATCCACCATCTAAACAAAAAAAGTATATATTGGTATGCACTGATTATGTCACTAAATGGGTAGAAGCCAAAGCATTGCCTTTTGCCACTGAAAATTCAGTTGTTCAATTTCTTTTTGAGGATATTTTTACTCGTTTTGGTGTCCCAAGAGAAATTGTGACAGATCAGGGAAGTCAATTTACATCTAACTTGATGGAGAAGTTGATGGAAGAATACAAAATCAAGCACAGAAAATCTACTCCTTACCATCCGCAAGCAAATGGCCAAGTGGAGTCTACAAACAAAGTTCTTGAGAGCATCATCACCAAAACTGTTCATCTACACAGAAAAGATTGGGTAGAAAGGCTTCCTGAAGCCTTATTGGCCTACAGAACTACATGGAGGAATACAACAGGACATTCTCCCAATGAACTTGTTTATGGGAAATAAGTCTTGCTCCCCATTGATTTTCAAGTCAAGACTTTCAAGATGGCAGTCCAGTTGGGGATGAATCTATTAGAAGCGCAAAAGCACAGAATGGAGCAGCTGAACGAGCTAGATGAGATTAGAAAAGAAGCAATTTTAAAGACTGATCTAGTTCAACATCAAAGAGCTAAGTGGCATGACAGATACATCAAAGAGAGAAAGTTTCAAGAGGGAGATTGGGCATTATTGTTTGATTCCAAGTTCAAAGACTTTAAAGGTAAATTTCCAGATACATTGGCTTGGGCCATATGAAATTGACAAAGTCTTTAACAATGGAGTGGTAAGAATCAAGACCATTGATGAATTTCAGATTTCTTTTATTGTGAATGGCCACCGATTGAAAATTTATCATAAGCCACTCTCAAAAGAAGAATTTGTCAAGATGTTCCAAGAGAATTCTGCAATAAGGCTGGTGGAGAAGAATCCTTCTTCCCCACCAGCCTAGCCTTTGATTGTTTTAGTTTATATATATATATATATATATTGTATAAGCCTGAAAACTAATCATAGATTGGCAGTATTATACAGAAAATATAGAGTGAAAATCAAGGACACTTGACACTCTATATTTTCCAAAAGAAAAAAATCTCCTCTCCTTCTCTTTCCATCTTCACTCTACCTCATTTGCCATTCCACTCCATCTCCATCTCATTCACATTTTCTCTTCACTTCACTCTGCTTCATTTTCATTCCATTCCACTCATTTCATTTTCATTTCATCAATAAAAGTTCCTTTTAGGACTATTTTCACTCAGTTAGTTCTTTTCTAACCATATTTGTTCATCTAAGTGGGTGTTGTCCTAGTTTCCACAGCTGGAAGCAGTTTCCGCAGCGAGAAACAGTTTCCGCAGCCAGAAATGATTTCCGCAGCTACCACCACTTTGTTTTTCAAATTCACAGTCAAAATGTTAGTGCAAAAATCATTAAAATGCAGGTGTAAGTGAGAAAATGCCATGAAGACATGGAGCATCTCCAAAACATCAAGAAAGAACAGTTGGTTAAAATCTATGGGCAAGAAATAACAAAGTTTCCAAAGGTATGAGCAATTTTTTTTATCAAATAGCAATTAAAGTCATGATTATGCATAGTTATCAAACCATGAAAAGTTCTACTATGTGCAATGATTCGATATGATAGCTCCATTACCCACTCCTATCCCACGATATTACTCCATACACCATGCATTCATTTTTTAACGGTCTCATGATGGGTTTTCGGGTTTAAACTCAAGTTGACTACACTTTCATTTGCCACCTATGCTCATAAGGTGTGACCAATCTCTTTACGGCTCTTCTTCATCATATTTTCCGCAGCCATCTATTAAAACCTGTGATCTCCCGTACGCAGCCATTAATTCAAAAAAAAGATCTCACCTCCACTACCGTTCACTTACCATTTCATTTAAGACCTTCCTTTTCATACACACGCATTTCAATTTGTAAACCCATTCACTACTGTTTATCCTCCGTTCCGCCTATAATTTGAAGCATTCCTGTTACCTGCTATCGATTGCAGCCATTTCCTTTTACCATAAACCCTGCAACCGAGCTACTTTCCTCTGCTAAAATCCTCATACGCAATTGCATCCTCAGTTGAAATTTAAAACAGAGAAAGGAATGGGAAAACTACTAAGGGTAGAGCCAGAAGGACCGAAATATCTAGAAGGTTACCCTCAAGCCAAGGATTTACTGAAGAAAGCCAAATGGTTATGGTTCATTCAAATGTTTAAAGGCTATAACAAAGAAGTAACCAAGGCTTTTGCACGGTCATTTGATGGTCAGAAAGTGGAGATTGGAGATTTGAAGCTCACGGTGACCGAAACAATAGTAGCAACAGCCACAGGCTTACCTCATGAAGGTGAGAGGTGGTTCAAAAACAAAAGCGTGGATGAACAAGCATGGAGAATTATGCTAAGAAACCCAGGTATGGACACCACCATGTTTACTAAAGGAATTCCTGTTCATGCATTGAAGGAAGAATGGGCTAGTCTGTTGTTAGTTATCCAAAAATTTGTCACTTGTGAAGGACGCTTTGGTTCGATGTACATGTACCATGCTAGACTGTTGATGAATTTCTTAGAAAATCAGACTCTTAATTTGCCTTATTTCTTACTCTTGAGTTTGAAGAAGATGAGCATTACAGTCCAAAAACACATAGGCAATATAGACCCTCATCTATACCATCATGGACTTATAAAAATTCTTATTGAAGACCACTTAAAGAAAAACAAAGATACATGGGAGCAATTCTTGATAAGAAACTACTTCCAAGAGCCATCTGAGGCCTCTGAAAGTAGCACACCAAAGACACCAAGAAAAAGTAGGAGAAGAGAAAAGAGCACTACAGTCCAAGACTCCCCTACTATAGAAACTCAAGAAATTGGTCAAAAAGAAGAAGAAGACAGAACTAAAGACAAGAAACAGAAGAAAGAAAAAGGCAAAAGGACCATCCAAGAAGTCTACCAATCACCTGAGCAATCCATAGAGGAGGATTATCAACCACTGTCAGAAAGATTAGTACATCTTCAGGCTACTGCTATAGCAAAGAAAAAGGCAAAAGGAAAACAGAGTATACAAGAAAAGAGTACTAGTCCACCATACTTAAGGAGAAGCACAAGGTTAAGAGGAAAAGGGAGTAAAACACAAATAAAACGGCCCCACTTCATTGACTTGGGTGGAGAGACACCTGAGAAAACTCCAGCTGGCCGTAGTCCACCTCGTCCTCAGCCAAGCATTGAAACCAGTCCTCCACATGATGAAAGCCCTTCTCAGCCAGAGCTAGAGAGCAGTCCTCCTCCTCCACCAGATTTTGAACTCAGTCCAAGAAAGACACCTAAAGTAGACCCCAATCAACAGGAAGTATATGACTACTTGGAGTCATTAGAAAAATCAGTTGCAGGTCCAAGTACCACTCTGCCACTAGATGCACAAGTTCGGTCCTTAAAACAGGAGGTATTTGAAATAGAGGTCCTAAACAGGCATATCAAGCAGGAAAATGAAGCACTCAAAGAGCAGAGCAAAGTAGATAAAATTATTCATGATAACACTATGCTCCATTTAGGACTATGGCAAAAGAAAAACAAGAAACTGAAGAAAAAGTGCAAAAGGTTGAGCAGAGCATTGATCAATCTCAAGTTCAGATGTCTAATAAGGAAACCAAGAATGGTGGTGTTGTGGGGAAAAATGCCTATGCAGGATGATCCTATCCACCTAAGGTGTGACAGTGCCTTAGCAACAAACAGACACAGCTATTCTAGTATTCTTCCTTTATGAATTAAGAATGAAGAGAGATGGATGGACTAACCGGTGTCTTCCGTTTGTCCCTCGATCTGATTTCTCTTCTCTTTGAGAGTTCCCAGCTACTTGTCTTCTCGCTCGCCTAGCTTCAACAGGTCTCTGCAAGATCACAAGAAGAGAACACTACACAAAGACATAGATTCATATTCATAACTAGTTCAGGATTAGAAATAAACTAAACATACTAATGCAATCATACATCAAAGATACATCAGTATATAGGAGAAACCAAGATAGCTTTATTGATGAATAACAAGGTTCAGGAAGAGATACAACCAAGAAGGCTCCAATCCAGCATCTCCTTCCTAGCAAATGGAATTCTTATCTTCACCTCCCTTCAAAGCGTTAAGCACCCAATGATTCCAATCTCAAACCAACAACAATTCTTTGCAATAACCAAATTCCCGCCTCTAGATCTCATGGAGGAGAGATCCATATATAGATGTTTGGAGAGAGGATGAGTCAGCTTGAGATCTGACTAGTGTCCTCTCCCTCTGTCAGTTCTTGTTTCCACTTGGAGGTTCTTGCTTCCACTTGGAGTTTGAGAACCTCTTACTCATCATGAGTCGAATTCATTGAGGCAAGTGTCATTGAGGAAGATTCTGGAAGCTTCCAGGGTCTTGACACCTCGTTGAATGAACTTGCCATTTGTCAATTCCCGCTCAGCGCACCCTGGTAGTGCTTCTACCTGCGTTGCAGTGCAGGTAGCCAGTTCAGACTTTGCATTTCAGCGCAGACAGCTAGTGGAGCTCTTGAATTGATCCTGAATTGACTTGTTTTTGAGCAGTTTCTGGTGGAGAACTTCTGTGAATTGCTGTGGTTTGTTAGCCTTGTTCCTCTAGGGGTAGGAACAACATGATTAGGGACTTTGGATCCCTTAGATTATGGACATTTCATGCTTATAGATGTAAGGCACAAAAATGTCTATGACAATTGCCCCCTAAAGTATGAGGCCATTTATCGAGTGAAATGCTTTATTAGGAGGATCCGAAGTTCATCCAATGCTGGGAGGAGACCTGTAATAAGATACAATACAATACATTATTTTTCATACTGCTTTCATGATCTAGCTGAGGCGGGCATTCCCATGCTCAGCTTTATAAATTCATTTTTCTGTACATAGAACAGACAATCGTCTGATGGTAGACTGATGATTTTGATGAAATCATCATCCTTTTTGATAGGATGATTATTTGCTACAATGATGTACATGTCAATGTCTTTATCTTTCCTGAATATATATCGCAACCCAGATGGATGAAACTAGATCCGGGGTCTTCAAACTCGTTCAATCTTCACTCTAAGTACAAGTTGATCCATGTGAGAAATGTTCTGAAGTCGAACATGGAAAGACATCGCTTGATTACCGGTCAATGAGGTAAACCGTTAACAAGCGCGAGAGGAATCATCGATAATGATAATGACCCTCAAGGTACTGCAGTACAATTCACGTGGTGTGAATAAAGGACTTGGCGTCGAACACCACGCAAAATCTTCCGGTCGAAGGTCATTGATGTATACCTGTCGCCGGAAGTGAGAAACTTGCCATTGAGGCATGCAAGCTTCAAAGTACTGAAGGGGTTGTTCCTAGATCAACTTCTTGGATAATGAGCTGATGTCGACAAGAAGCGATCCGTCAAAGGAGGGCCTTGATGAATCCCACATCAATGACACGGAACGGAGCTAATGATTTTGATGGAGGTGAAAACGATCTGATGATATATGATTCAGGGTGGCGGTCATGAAAGGATGAAGGATAATGTACGGCAGTGGATGGGACACGGTTGACTTCTCTGAACGACTTCTCTTGAACATATGGCGACACTTATGCGATGGATCGGTAGCATTACCCCAAATATGGATGGTATGGCGAGACCATGGTGATGTGACCGGTGAATGAAACAACCCAACCCGATTGTGGTACGGAGGAAAAGTGTCATGTTCAAGAGCGACCTGCTACCATCAAAGTTTTCTTGAGTTTCTCCCAATTTTCCCCAGTCATTGCTGACCAGTACCTCTTTATTTTTGTCAAGCTTGAGGAGGATAACATATGCTTGTTCTATAACTTGCCCTTCGGGCAAGCCCATCACTATGTTTTAACGAGCCTAGCGATAGTGAAACTCGTTCTCGTCTAAAGACAAGTTTGTCGCTATTTAATGATTTTAACGAGTCTAACGACAAAGATAACTCGGTCCTTTTCATTTTTAGAGAGTCTGAAAAGGTACGTAAAGTCAACTCCGAAAGCCCCTTTTTCGTCATCTAATCCCTTAAGTCCGAAAAAGTATAAAACAATACAGAAGGGATGGATTTTCGATAGTTTTAACGAGCCGAACAAAACAAGCGCTCGATCTTTTTGTGAAATAATCCCTAAGGTCCAAAAAGATTAAAATCTAGAGGAGGGATAGCACTTCCGGTCGCTTTAACGAGCTGGAAGGCCAAAACTCGGCAATCTTTTCATATTTTACGAGTCAGATGAAAAGAGCTTAAAGAAGAGTCGTCTTTTGAGGAACGAGTGATAAAACGGGTTAGCAGCTGATTCCAGGTAAGGGTTGGAATTTTCCAATCACGACAGTGTCACAAGGATGGCTAGTGAAATCACTCTTCGAAGCTGTTCCTCAAAATGGGTAAACAATCATATTGTTGTGGGGAAAAGTATCCAACACGGAATGACCCTATCCCACTGTAAGGGTGATAGTTCCTTAGCAACAGCTGAAGCAAAGCTATCTAAAGTTACTTCTTTATGACATGCAAGAGATGAAAGGAAGAGATCCACTTACCGATGTCTTGCGCAAATGGTCGATCCAATCTCCTCTATTTTCCGCTCGCTCCCAGCTCCAAGTCTTCTCACGGGCCCAGCTACACGAGATCCTGCGAACAAGACAAGAAAGGGAAACTACAAGAAGCATGCATTCATAATTGATTCAAGGATTAGCATAAATCAAATACGCAAGTAAGACAATACACCATTGAAACACATGCGAATAGAAGAACCTCAAATGCTTTATTAATATAAGGAAGTAAGGTTCAGGCGGTGATACAACCGTGAGAGGTCCAATCCAGCATCACCTTCCCGACGGAAAGAAATCTCCTCTTCAACTCCCTCAAGCAATCACCCAATACTCACAACTGTAAACCAAGAGCAATTCTTTGCACAAAATTCCGGCCTCCAGATCCCATGGGATGAGATCCTTATATAGAGTTTTGGAGTGAAGATAAGTCAGCTTGATGTGTGACTTGTTGTCCTCTTCAACTCCAGTTGTTCTTCAGTCTTTGAGTCCACTCGGAGTTTCTACCTTTCACTTGGAGTTTTAGAACCTCTTTACTCATCATTAGGCGAATCTTCTGATCCAAGTGTCATTTTGGAAGCTTCCTGGGCACTGGCACATTGAGAAAAGATTCCTCCACATGTCAAAGTACGCCCAGCGCAGGTAGCCTTTGTTGCACTTGCTATGCAGCGCAAGTACACCATAGAGCTTTTGACATTCAGCGCAGATGCTTAGTGGAGCAGCTGCTTTGATCCAAAATTGACCTGTTTTTGAGTGTTTTTCAGTGGAGAACTGATCTGTAGTGCTGTGGTTTGCTGACCTTGTTCCTCTAGGGGTAGGAACAACATGTTTAGGGACTTTGGATCCCTCAGATTATTGACATTTCATGCTCCATGATGTAAGGCACAAAAATGTCTATAACAGTTGCCCCCTAAAGTATGAGGTCGTTTATCGGGTGAAATGCTTTATTAGGAGGATCCGAAGTTCATTCAATCGTCGGGAGGTGACCTGTAACAAAATACAATACAATACATTATCTTTTCATACTTTCTTTTCATGATCTAGCTGATGCGGGCATTTCCCATGCTCAACTTTATAAATACATTTGTTGTACATAAACAGACGATCGTCTGATAATAGAATCATAATTCTCTGCTTTTAATTATCATCCCTTTAGTAGGATGATCATCTGCTGCACATGTCTATGTTTTTATCTCCTGAATATATATCGCAGCCCGAATGGATGAAACTAGATCCGGGGTCTTCAAACTTGTCCGATCTTCACTCTAGTACAAGTCGATCCATGTGAGAATTTCTTGAAGTCGAACATGGAAAGACATCGCTTGATTACTAGTCAATAATGTAAACTGTTAACAAGCGCGAGAGGAATCACCGATAATGATGATGACCCTCAAGGTACTGCAGCACAATTCACGTGGCGTGAATATAGGATCTGACATCGAACACCACGCAAAGTCTCCCGGTCGAAGGTCATTAATGTATACCTATCGCCGGAAGTGAGAAACTTGCCATTGAGGCATGCAAGCTTCAAAGTACTGAGGGGGTGTTCCTAGATCAACTTCTTGGATAGTGAGCTGATGTCGACAAGAAGTGATCCGTCAAAGGAGGGCCTTAATGAATCCCACATCAGTGACACGGAACGGAGCTAGTGATGATGGTGAAAACGATCTGTGAAATATGATTCAGGGTGGCGGTCATGGAAGGATGAAAGATGATGTATGGTAGTGGATGGGACCCGGTTGACACTTTCTGAATGACATCTCTTGAACATATAACAACACTGATGTGATGGATCGGTAGCATTACCCCATGTATGGATGGTATGGCGAGACCATGGTGAAGGGATCGGTGAATGATAATAACCCAACCCGATATTTACGGAGGCAGAAGTGTCATGTTCAAGAGCGACTTGCTACCATTTAAGCTTTGAGGTTCTCCCAATTTTTCCCCAGTCATTTCTGACCAGTACCTCTTTATTTTTATCAAGCTTGAGGAGGATAACATATGCTTGTTCTATAACCTGCCCTTCGGGCAAGCCCATCGCTATGTTTTAACGAGCCTAATGATAGGGAAACTCGTTCTCGTCTAAAGACAAGTTTGTCGCTATCTAATATTTTTAACGAGCCCAGCGACAAAGACAACTCGGTCCTTTTCATCTTTAGAGAGTCTGAAAAGGGTACATAAAGTGGACTCCAGGGGTCCTTTTTCGACATCTAATCCCTTAAGTCCGAAAAAGTATAAAACAATACAGAAGGGATGAATGTTCGATATCTTTATCGAGCCGAACTAGACAAGTGCTCGATCTTTTTGTGCAATAATCCCTCAGGTCCAAAAAGATTAAAATCTAGAGGAGGGATAGCTCTCCCAGTCCTTTTAACGAGCTGGAAGGCCAAAACTCGGCAAACTTTTCATATTTTACGAGTCAGTGAAAAGAGCTCAAAGAAGACTCGTATTTTGAGGAACGAGTGATAAACAGGGATAGCAGCAGATTCCAGGTACAGGTTGGAATTTTCCAATCACGGGAGTATTACAAGGATGGCCAAGTGAAATCACTCTTCGCAGCTGTTCCTCAAAATAGGTAAACAATCAAGTGGATGTGAATGATCGGCCAAATGAAAAGTGGAGGTGACGGTGCACGAACACGACCAAGGCTTTTATGGCTGATGAATTTACGGTCTCAAATGGTTATTTACCGGTTCATTTTTTCTGGATGAGCTTGAACTCTGGGGGAAGCTTGCTCACATGCTTATGTTTATTTTTTAACGAGCATGAAGTCCGCGTTAAAACTGCTCGGATCTTGCGTTTATTTTTTAACGAGCATGAACTTTGCCAAAACTGCTCGTTTGATAAGGTCAAATTCATATTTTACCATGACTAGTTTCTCTTTTCTAGAGATAGTACTGTTTCATCAATTGCTGCAACAAACTTGTTAGAAATAGATAACATGAAGTAAAAATACTAATATTTCACTTTGAACTACGTAAAAAGCAATTAAAAGATGTTTTTACCCCTCATTTTACCATTTCATGTGCATTTGGTTTGTTGGAGCTTTGGAGGTGCCTCTTCCTCTCGATTTTTCACCAGCTGATTTCGGGAGATTCTGTGGACGATTTTCAGCGCCGTTTCCACCAAGTAGGAGCTAAACCCTAGCTCTATCTTTTCATGGTCTTATTTCTCAGTTTTATGCTTTTTTTCCTGCCCCCATGAGCCCCTGGGGTTTCTCTAGGGCGCTCTGCCATCAGCGCAGGTGCCCCATATCGAAAACTGCGTTGGGGGTTCTCATTTTCAAAGGCAGTTTGTCTCCCAACGCAAGTGAGACCCTTCCCTACCTGCGTTGGGCGCAGAAAACATCTTGGTTGCACAATTTTTCATGAGATTTTTGCCATTTTCTTTACTCAGTCAGGGATCTTACTCCTCCTCTTGTTTGTCTTGCAGAGTTTATTGGAGCAGAATGACTCTTACGTGGCGAGAACGAGAGCATGAAGAGGAGGACATGATTGCCCTCCATGATCCTGTTACTGTGAGCGCGTTGCGGAACTGTGGCTTGCTAAAATTCTTCCGCATATCTAGCATGAGGGCACATATACGTTTACTGCAGTACTTGCTTGATGCTTGGGATCCTGTTAACCAAGTGTTCCAGATTAGGGGCAAGTCCATCCCTTTGACCATAGTGGACATTTACTTCTTGACTGGGTTGTCAAGGCGGGGTGCCCCATTTCCTTGTCCGGTTCGGCCCGAGGGAGCGATTCCGTGAAAGATTATATCCGTCAGTATTGTAGGGAGGGGTCCCAGCCGAGCAGAGACGGCAAGGTTTCTATCCGTGATATCACTGACAGGTCTCTCAGGTCTATTCTGTACATGATTTGTAGGATGGCCGGCAGCGCATCCCCTCATGTTGCCAACAGGTCTTATGTGCAGCACGCCCTGGAGTGTCTTCAGCCGAAAGTTTTTAACTGGTGTGATGCAGTACTGGTTCAGATGAAAAACCAGTTGACCAAAGTAAAGGACGGGAAACTGAAGAATTTTGGCTTCGGTTCAGTTTTGACTGCCTTCGCTTTGGAGAAGATACCCTTGATGCAACCTCAGTATATTATTCTTGACTTTCCATCTCCTACTGAGCCACGCATGCAGAGGTGGGTTGACCACATGTCCAGACATGCAGGTCAATCTCAGATTACTTTTACTGATGCCTTCTTTAGGTGGTTCGAGCGGCAGGATATGGCTTTTTCCGAGTATCCATATATTGGCATGGATTTCCGAGGTGATCCGGATTTGGTGCTACCGGACGGCGAGCAGTGGGGTGATCTTGGTAAATATTTTGACCTTATCACTGTTTACTGTCTTTTATAATGTCCTTGTGCTTTACTCTATCAAGACTCTAATCAAACTCATGTGTGCATGCAGATGTTGGTCCCGTCCGTCCAGCAGTTCGTCCGAGAGCTCCGGCCGCTGCCCCAGCAGGGGAGGCTCCAGGGAGAGCTATTCTCCGTGACCTTGACTTGGCCGAGACTCTTGCAGCTGTGCAGGAACAGGTCGAGGGTCTTACCCTTGGGATTCCGGATGTACGGATTGACGAGTTGCCTCTGCGATTGCATCGACATACTGCTGGTGTTCCTAGACGATGGTCTCGTCTTCTGCGCATGATTGCACAGGCCGTGGCATGTTATCATGAGCATCACTAGGCTAGGGTGCCCCCCAGCCATTTTTGAGTTTTGGGGTCGTATGACCGATTTTGTCTTGGTTACAGAACATTATATGTAAACCGTAAACAGTTATATATATTTTTGATTTTCGGGGTTTATTCCAGTTTTTATGTGATCCATGTATGAAACATCGATGATGCTTCTCTTTTTATCAATTTTGCAAATGTCTATCTAACACATAGTTTGCTAATGAGTCGGTTAATGTGTTTAAGTTTCTGGAAATGTGTTGATATTGGATAAAAATCAAACTGTCTTTCCAAGATTTTAACTCTTAGGAACTTGCGATAAATAGCTGGATTTCGGACAGAGTAGGTACCATTGAGCTGTAGTACCATGAGCTGTGAGTCTAGCCTGACGACTAGCCGGCGTATGCCATGGGTGATGGCATCAGAGAGGAGCTCTATCAACGCGCTATACTCAGCGATATTATTTGTTGATTGACCAATACATACCCCCCTGAAACTCACTAACTCGCCGCTTGGGTCAAAAATGGCCCATGCTGCAGAGGATAGGTTCCTCGAACTACGACTCGCTCCGTTAGCATATCCAACCCACGGTTCCAATGGATTTTACATCTGCAATAAGTGTAAAAAGCGGATTACTTAAACCGGAACAAACGCTTTAGCGAAAACAAAAATGTATCAAAAGCATACAAGTTACTATTAGGCATAGTAATGCTTAAGGTACAACCCGTTGCGGGGTTGCGCCAGTGGAATTCCGTCATAATCTACCAACTCGTAGGCACCTTTTGCTAACACACTTTTAACAATATAAGGGCCCATCCATAAGGACTTGAATTTTCCAGCTCCCAATTTATCAGATTCTTGGTCATAAAGCAAGACCAAATCACCTTCCGAGAAGACACGGGGTTTGACATTTTTGTCGAACTGTGCTTTGACTTGTTTCTTATGGGCTTCGTTAGCCAAAGCGGCATCACGACGGGTTTCATCCAACTGGATTAATTCCAAGAAACGAGCCTCTTCTTCTGAGGTTCCGGGGAGGAGATCAATTGCGAGTTTAAGGGACGAAATTTCACACTGGATTGGTAGGATCGCCTCTAGGCCATACACCAGTTGAAACGGTGTGAACCCAGTGGCATTCCTTACCGATGTTCGGTAGGCCCACAAAGCCGAGTACAGGATCAAATGCCATCTTCTTTTGTGAACCCCCACCATCCTTTGCAGCATGCGCTTCAGACTTTGTTGATTGCTTCAACCTGTCCGTTAGCTTGCGGATAGTACGGAGTAGAGCTGTCGTGAGACAATCCTAGTTTGGTAGTTAATTCAACCATCATGTGATTGAGAAAATGCGATCCATGATCTGTTACTATGGCCTGTGGCACGCCGAATCTGGCGACTACATGATTAAAAAAGAATAGGGCTGCTGTTTCACCAGTGTTATCCAATGTAGGCATCGCCTCGGCCCATTTGGTAAAAAAGTCAACTGCGACTATAATATACCCATGCCCCCCGGTCGAGGTGGGGTTACATTGCATGAAATTGATGCCCCATTTGGCGAAAGGCCCCACAGCTATTATTGGCTGTAAAGGAGCGGGGGGTCTTCTGGTTTTTCTATCAAAAATCTGACATGCATGGCAACTTCTGACTGCGGTTATGCAATCTTTGAACATGGTTGGCCAGAAGTATCCTGCTCGTAAGATTCTTTGTGCTGTAGCATATCCAGATTGATGCCCCCCACAGGTGCCTGAATGACATTCATTCAGGGCTTTTTCGGCCTCCTCATGGGTTAGACACCTTCTCAGGACCGTATCGACACCACGACGGTAAAGCGTATCACCGACGATCATGTAGTCTTTTGCTTGGTATCAAATGCATTTTTGTTCTGAGTGAGAGGTATCTAGCCAAAACTTTTAGGTTTGGAGATAAACTATTATATCTCCATACCACTCATCACTTGCCGATATCAGAAACAAACTTTCGTCCACGATCGATTCTTTGGACGTTTCATCGTTGGACGATGATGGGAGATCGCATAATAATTCTGCGAAAACTAAAGCTTTCTTTGATTTGGATTTCACAAATTCCAGATCAAACTCTTGAAGGATAGCTATCCACTTTGAATATTTGCCCCCAAGCAACTGTCGCGACAGTATATAAGTCATGGGGTTGCAATCTGACAATACGGTGGTCTTCCTGAAGAGGACATAGTGTCGAAATCTTTGTATCGCTTGAACAGCAGCCAATGCTAGCTTTTCAACATGAGAATATCTACTTTTTGTATCATTTAAGTTTTTACTTAAATAATATATAGGGTGTTCAATTCCATCGACTTCTTGAACTAAAACCATTGCTATGGTCATATCTGCTGTAGCCAGATACAGGTTAAAGTCCCTTATATAGTCTGGGGCGTACATTAATGATGCTTTGACTAGCGCTTCTTTCAAAGCATCAAAGGAAGCTTGTGCAACCTGGTCCCAGACGAAAGGTACATCCTTTTTCAGGAGACGGGTATAACCTTTAGCAAGTTCTGCGTAATTTGGAATGAACCTCCTCAGAAAGTTTGCTTTCCCTTGGAGTTTCTGAATCTGAAGCAAGTTCGAAGGTGGAGGCAAATTAATGATTGCCTGCACCTTGCAAGGGTCGAGACGAATCCCATCCTTGGAGACTATAAAGCCAAGTAAACGACCAGAACCGACGCAAAACACACATTTGTGTGGATTGAGTCTTATCTTGTAGTGTCGGCAACGTAGAAATATTTCTCTTAAATGCTGCGGATGATCAGTCCGCTTTTGCGAATGAGCCGGAAGATCGTCGAGATAAGGTTGAACGATGTTCTTGATGTCATGGAAAGCATAATTCATTGCGCTCTGAAACGTCGCCCCTGCGTTCTTTAAACCAAAGGGTAATTTTCGATAAGCGAATGTGCCCCACGGACAAATAAATGCAGTCTTTGACTGGTCCTATGGGCGGATATTAATTTGATTATACCCAGAAAATCCGTCCATAAACGAAAAGATTTCACATCCGGCGCATTCATCAATTATCTGGTCGATGAAGGGTGTAGGGTAGTTGTCCTTTGGACAGGCTTGATTTACATCCCTATAATCGAAGCACACTCGTATTGTTCCTTGTTTTTTCATAACAGGGACAATATTCGATACCCAATCGGTTAGAGGAACCGGTTAGATGAAACCAGCATGGAGAAGCTTCTCAACTTCTGCTTTAATGGCAGCGGCCTTCTTGGGGTGTACCTGCCGAAGCCGTTGTCTTACTGGTTTGACATCAGGATACATCTTAATTTCATGTTCAACGATACTCGAGTCAATGCCTGGCATTTCATCATATGACCAGGCAAAGACATCTCTAAATTCGCGGAAAAGAGCTTTATATATTTCTTGTTCTGAAGGGGAACAACCTTTGCCGACATAAATATTCTCTACAATGTCTGTTTTGGTCGAGATATTTATGGCTATAGTTTCTTCTATATTGGCTAGGTTTCTCTCGGAGTCCACCATATTCACAGTATTCGTTAGGAATTCAAATACTGAGGGGTGATACAGGTCGCCTTGAGTATCTTCCTTAGGAAGGGAACGATGGTGGTTATCATCCCATGGTGCCCCCTCAATCCACATTGATTGCAGGATTCCTTCGTCACTTGCATGCACTCGTGACCAAGGATCCAAAAGGGTACCACATTCTCCTGACCTATCTACCCAAACGCTTGACGAGCATTGATTTGGGCTCGCCTCCCATGCCTGAAACATTGATTGCTACAATATTTCGATTGGGCTCAGGTGCAAGACCATTGCCCGATCCATGATGACTTTGTCTTTTGCGACCTTCGTGGAAGATATCATGTTGCAGGTAGCCACCAATGGTACATTTCCTATGTACATATGATTTGGTAGCGAGAAAGTCCCCATCATCGTGGGGTCTTTCAACAGGCCTACTCCTATATCTTGAATTGAATGATCGCTTTCATGGATCATGGGAATGCTTCCTGTAACATGTGAACCATTAAGGAGGAAGTTCTGTTGGTCGACGACCGTAATCCCTCCTTCAAACGGGAATGCGATCTTCCTGAAATAAGTCGACACGACAGCTGCCATGGCATAAATCCATGGTCTTCCCAGTAGGATGTTGTAATCCAGATTTCCATCTATGACTTCAACATCAATCTCTACTGTTTTTCCACCTAGTTCAACCTTCAAGTTACTTAGAATACCGTAAGGGGTATATGTCCTACCGTCGAAAGCCTTTAGTGTTGTCGAAGATCTCGACAAGGTTGGCGACCCTAGCGTTTTCCAGCAGCTCATCGACATAATACATGTAGATGCCCCCTCGTCAATAATTGTTCTGTGAACAGTTTTGTTGAGGGCCTTCACTTGAATAAGGAAAGCTAGTTGAGCTGGTAACTGAGGGTCATACCCTTTGTGATCAAAGGACACAAGATTGGAATCCTTAGGATCAACCCCCCCTATTGCCGATAACAATGCTTGCCTTTGGGATGGACAATTTTGTAGTACTTCTAGAGTCGACATAGCGGATGGCGATTGAGCCAAATCTTCTACTATGTTATAATGTTGCGCCGCTCTGGCACGAGGATTAAAAGCCGACTTGTGTACTACACCCTTAGGTGGTTTTATCGTTAATTCTGGCATTATGGGTGGGACAACTTCTGTCGAAGTTGTTGTCGAACTACTAGGTTGATCTTTACCTTTTTCGTTTGACAGTTGCGGATTCCCGTAATCTTTGTTCCTTGTCGAAATCAAAGCATCGTTCTGCTGCTTGGAGATCGATAACATCAGCACTTGCGACGGGGAAGCATTTCCACTATCAACCATATTTTGACCTGGATTGGGAAATGGATCTGTCAACACAGCTGGGTTCCTTGGACTTTTAAAGAATCTCTTGAGCTCAGCTTTGTATGGACAATCTGTTGTTTTGTGATCTTCGTCACATATCGAACAGGACCATTTCTTTTTCCCTTTCTCAGGAGAGTTCGAAGGAGTTTTCTCAGGTGACGAATCATCCTGTTTCTTCTTCTTCCCTTTGTTTTGTTTCTTCTTGCTTCCTGGTTGATTGGTTTCTTTGTCTTTATCTACTGATATGGCATTTACTTCCGAAGCAAGAATCTCTTCATGGGCATTTCGATCTGAAGTCTTACGGGCTTTCTGAGGTGAAGCCTTTTTCGACCTCGCGTTTGCAGTGCCAATCACGCCATCTCCGGCATGAGAGTCAATATTCGATTTAGGAGGGGGAGGAATTGAAAATTCAGGTCTGGGGGCATCAGGTATTTTGTCGTAGAGCGTGCCAGACTGAGTATATACCAAGTCTAAATATTGAGCACGAGCAATCACTTGCTCTTCTGTTACGACCCCCCCTTTGGCCACATCTTCCGTTATAGCCGGAAGTAATGACTTTATAAACCATTCGGCTAATAGCTGATCAGGAACGTATGTTTTCACCATCCTACGACGCGACGCCACTCATGTATGTGATCAGATATGTGAGTAGCTGTCGTCTGTTTGAAGTTGGTCAGTATCTCGGTTCCTGTTTCATACCTGATAGGTAATTGAAAATGGGTTAGGAAAGTCGTGGCTAAGGAGCTGAAATTGTCGAAAGAGGTTCTTGGCAATTCTATATACCATTTAGCCGCCGGACCTGTCAATGTCCTTTGGAAGAGGCGAAGTCTTATCGAATCATCATTCAGAGTGTTCGATGAACACCATAGATGAAAGGTCATGACGTGATTCGACGGGTCTTCACCTGGATTTCCATTAAATTTAGGAATGTCGGAGGGAAGTTTGTGAGGAATCGCTGGCCACCAAGGGGCATAAGCAATCGGATCGTTTGTCAACCGTTGTAAATCGGGTAACTCTAGAGTTGCCACGAATGGCAGCTGTTGACTCAGATTAGGCAAAGCGTACCCAGGATACAAAGGGATCGCCTGAGCAGTTGGTCTTTGCATACCGGCATAATGTATTTGATGCTGGTATGATTGATACGGTTGGTGGACTACCCCACTGTAAAGTGGTTGGTTTTGACCGTATTGTAGGTACAGTTTTCCATTGTTCGCAAAAATCTGCTGCTCGGTACCTTGGTACACTTGCTGGAACTGCAGTTGTTGATACTGCACCAACCATGGTTGTGATACCATTGGTTGTTGTGCGATGCTTACCACTGGGCCAAGATGAGGGGTAAGGGTACCCGTTTGTGCTTGTGTCGCCCCGCCAGTCGGCGATTGTGGTTGGGTTGCAGGGTCAAAGGGTTGTTGCATTACAACCTGGGAAAACTGAGGTTGACATGCAACAGGTATCGTTTGAACTTGCGACACAGTCACAATTGCTGGTGTCGTCGGGATGTTCGTCACAGGCATCTGTTGTTGCATAGAATACACAACTCTTGGTTGCTGGGGTAGCATAGGTATCCAACCACTTGTAGTTATTCCAGTATAACCTGAGTATGGTTGTGAGCTCCCGTATGGGTAACCTCCCGGAGGGGGTAATGAAAAAGCATATTGCCCCCCATACGGTGGTGGTCCGGAACCGAGAGGATTTATTACACCTCGAGGACCGGATTGGCCAAACTGATTTCCGAAAGGATCAATCTGTTGAGTTCCAACATAGGAGTTACCCTGTATTATCCTGGGAGAACAAACACGAACAGACCATACTGTCGTCACGGCTCCCGAAGGGACCCCCTCCAGCTGTTGAGGGTTAGGGATAGATGGTATGCCAGCGAACATTGTCGGAATGACTGCAGGGAGTTCTGCTGTCACTGTGTCATTTGGCACAATCCTAGATGTTGACGGTTGTTCAGACATTTTGATTCTATCCAATAGATTGCCTAGTGATTCTTCAGGAACTTCTCTGGGTGATAGGCTAGCTTCTGATGTAGTAGGAAGTAGAGTGATCCCTGCTCCAAGATGTGTTGGAGTAGTTTCTTGCGGATCTTCTACAATTTCTTCTATTGCGATCAGACCGGGTGGAAGAGGAAGACCGTCAGGTTCGTAAAATATTTCTGGTGCCGAAGAAGGGGTTGTTTCGACAGCGACAGTTGTTTGAGGAGCAAGACTCTCTGAACCGATCACTGATGGAACTGATTCAGTAACACAAGTATTTGCTCTCAGACTAGGATCAGTGTTACTGTCCTTCTGGGGCTGTTGAACTTCTTCAATAGGGGCAGGGTTTCCAGAAATGTTTGGAGTAACCGGAACCTCAGATGTCGTCGGAACACTTGTTCTAACTTTGACAGGAGATTTGGAACCAGTTGAATGAGATCGCTTTGCCCGGGTTGTTTTCGATTCCGGAGACAAAGACGGTTGACTCGTACGCCTCCGCGAACGACGGTTCATCGATTGACTTTCTTCCACGGTTGCGGATTACTTGATCAACCAACAATGCACAGGGTAAAAATGTGTTTTCGAATTGAATTAATTTTAGACGCTTTTTAAGACACAACTTTCTTTTTCATGTTTTAAGAGTCGAGAAAAAGCTAAAGATGACTCTAGTCTCCTTCGATGTATTAACGAGCCCGAAGTGACAAATGCTCGGATGGACTTTTTCAGTTATAGAGTTTGAAAAAGGCCAAAAGAAACTACTCTGGAGTTCTAGGCAGAGGGTGTGCCAAACCTTTCGCGAAACCACAGAATACGTTTTACGGTATGAGTGGTCGATCTTCGTGAATGCTGTGTTCACTGCATCGCGATCAGTAGGGTGGCCGACACGGCTTCCTATGGATAAAGGCTTTGTTCCTATAGGGGTCCCCCAATAGACGCGATGGTACGCGGGGGCACAAGTCCGTATTAGTGCTATCGTCCCTCAGGAGGAATCACCCACCTTCGTAGAGATCGACAGTCACTATGTTTAACGACGCCGGTTCACGTCTCTACTTAGACCTCTACTGTGTTTCGTTATGTTTCAAAGCATTGTTAGGTAAATTCAATTCGTTTTAGGTTGATCTTGCTTAGCAGTTTGCCTTTATGGATCACCACGTGATGTATGATACAACTCCTAAATGCAGTCTAAGAATGATAAGCAAGCTTTTTCAATTCTTTCAACTTATGAAAATCTTAACTACTGAAGGAAAAGAAAGACATCATCTTTTCAAACAGATCATAGGGCACACACTGATGCACTTTTCTAAATCGACATGCAAACTGTCAAAATGCACATGCACAATGCAAGTATTTCTTTTCTTCTTCCTTAATGTTGATGTATTACAAAAAGAAAGTTGTTGTATGATTTCAAATTCAATTTCAAGCGAAAGCAAACAAGTTTTTGTCCAATAATCAAAAGAACACCTTAAGATTCACTCGTTTCAACACAAGAAATACTGAAATTCGAACCATATAACGAAAGCAAATGCTCAAGCAGCTATGAACAGCAATAAACTAGCTCTTAGAATCACAACGACACTTTCTTACAGGTCTAGATCCAAGAGGTCACAGCAAGACTAGTTCACTTTCGCTACGGGAAACTGTGAATGACAGCAAGAAATACAATAAGAACAATCACGGTTTCTTCATACAACTGAGGCGAAATGAAGGCAAAGAAAGGTAGTTTCAGCTGGGTATACAGGTTGACAACAGGCTGCAAAAACAATATTGAAAACTGGGCAACAGACAGTGGGGAACCCCAGTTGCACAAGGCAAAACTGGATCAGCGCAGGTGCTGCACTGTCAATCTGACATGCAGCGCAGGTAGCCCCTTCGGGACCTGCATTGTAGCGCAGGTAGCCTTTGCTGCAGCTGCACTGAAGAGACAACTCTCGTCTCTCTCAGATTCCGGGTCACAGTTTGCTCAAAAATCAATGGTTTTTGGCCAAATCAGAGGCTATCAGTCAAGTATACACTAGAGGATGATTAAGGAAGATGAACACTATCACAAAGAGCTAAAAAGAGTCCTTGTGGATCAGCTCTTCAAATCATAAACATGCCCAGCACTGAGCTAGAGTAGCTGCCCTCTACTTTGCATTCGAAGTATTCGAATGCAGTTCGATTCGGTACTCCCTTTGTTTAGGAAATGAATAGCAAGAAACACAAGCTACCAACAAGACACGATCCCCAGCGGAGTCGCCAGTCTGTTGTGGGGAAAAGTATCCAACACGGAATGACCCTATCCCACTCTAAGGGTGATAGTTCCTTAGCAACAGCTGAAGCAAAGCTATCTAAAGTTACTTCTTTATGACATGCAAGAGATGAAAGGAAGAGATCCACTTACCGATGTCTTGCGCAAATGGTCGATCCAATCTCCTCTATTTGCCGCTCGCTCCCAGCTGCAAGTCTTCTCACGGGCCCAGCTACACGAGATCCTGCGAACAAGACAAGAAAGGGAAACTACAAGAAGCATGCATTCATAATTGATTCAAGGATTAGCATAAATCAAATACGCAAGTAAGACAATACACCATTGAAACACATGCGAATAGAAGAACCTCAAATGCTTTATTAATATAAGGAAGTAAGGTTCAGGCGGTGATACAACCGTGAGAGGTCCAATCCAACATCACCTTCCCGACGGAAAGAAATCTCCTCTTCACCTCCCTCAAGCAATCACCCAATACTCACAACTGTAAACCAACAGCAATTCTTTGCACAAAATTCTGGCCTCCAGATCCCATGGGATGAGATCCTTATATAGAGTTTTGGAGTGAAGATAAGTCAGCTTGATGTGTGACTTGTTGTCCTCTTCAACTCTAGTTGTTCTTCAGTCCTTGAGTCCACTCGGAGTTTCTACCTTCCACTTGGAGTTTTAGAACCTCTTTACTCATCATTAGGCGAATCTTCTGATCCAAGTGTCATTTTGGAAGCTTCCTGGGCACTGGCACATTGAGAAAAGATTCCTCCACATGTCAAAGTACGCCCAGCGCAGGTAGCCTTTGTTGCACTTTCTATGCAGCGCAGGTACACCATAGAGCTTTTGACATTCAGCGCAGATGCTTAGTGGAGCAGCTGCTTTGATCCAAAATTGACCTGTTTTTGAGTGTTTTTCAGTGGAGAACTGATCTGTAGTGCTGTGGTTTGCTGACCTTGTTCCTCTAGGGGTAGGAACAACATGTTTAGGGACTTTGGATCCCTCAGATTATTGACATTTCATGCTCCATGATGTAAGGCACAAAAATGTCTATAACACATATGGAGGTGAATGATCGGCCAATGGAAAAGTGGAGGTGACGATGCAAACACGACCAAGGCTTTAATGGCTGATAATGTTACATTCACAGTGGTTATTTACCGGAAGATAGTTCATTTTTTAACGAGCTTAAACGCGGAAAAACACTGCTCAGTCTTATGTTTATTTTTTTAACGAGCATGAACTATGTGCTAAAACTGCTCGGATCTTGCGTTTATTTTTTAACGAGCATGAACTGTGTGCTAAAACTGCTCGATTAATCCAGTCATATGATAAGAATGTCTCATTTAAGATTCCATTTTTTATGGAGCTTGCGCCTTATAAAGCTTTGCTCCGGAATCCTTTCTTTATGCAAGTTAGGAAACGGCTAACCCAAAAAACACATCAATAACCGCTCTTTGCTTGCACTCCAAAAGGTTTGCATGCCCCCAGGTATAAAGTACGATTTCAAGGTTACCCCTCAATTTGCAGATAAAACATTTGTTCTACTAGGAAAGGCCTACCTCTTTCAGGTTACCCAAAGATTGTTTCATTTGCACAGCAAACAAGACACTTCTTCAGCGATGTCTACCAAAATAGACAAAGGTGAGAGACTCCGTCTGTCAACTCACATAACTTTGACAAAACAATCTTATTCTAGAACAACCCCTCTTCCATGCCAGACGGGGTACGGACTAGTCATATTCTCCCGCGGAAACCTACCCTATACCCAAAGTTTTCCTGCCGAAGCAGACCAGGACGCATGCCCCCTGGGTTCCAGTCATATCCTTCCGAATCACTCGTGCTCATCGGGAGGATGGACCGTGGGTTGAGACATTTCTTGCGTGAAGAGACCATTTAGGGATGGTGTATGACTATTTGCGATGCCTGATCCGAGAAATGAAAGTTGGTCCACGAGCTTGACCACTCTTCCTTCGTGCAGAAAACACATTACTCTAAAGAGTGAGGAGACGATGGCTCCCATGCAATATATATAGTCTCGTCCAAGGAGTAGGTTATAATCCAAGGGTCCTTGAATGACCATCACGTTCATTTGAACGGTCTTCCCTTTCAATGTGATTGGCACATTGGGAAGAATCCCTAAAGGTCGACTGGTTCCTTTATCAAAGCCTGTCAGATTTCTCATTTTAGGCAAAAGCGCTAGCAAACCAAGCGCTTTCCAAGAAATAGAGGAAAGGATACTCACAGATGCCCCCTCATCAATGATGGTGCCATCCATTACCATTCTGTATATTTGAACGATAATTCTGAACGGTATGCTTGCTGGCAACCGGGGTCTGCCTAGTTGATTCCAGTCGAACGATACAACTAGGTTGCTTGGTGGTGGGACCAAATAGACGGCCGGGTATGACTCTGACGAAGTTCCTTCCTATGATAAAGGAATGGGAAAATTTCCCCCTTGTTCGTTGGAGTCTGTGTTGATGAAGAGAATTTGGACAGTGTCATATTTATTCTCTTCTGTGATGGTATCATTCGAAGATAGAACCTCTGAAGGCAAGACCGGGTCAACTGCCGCCTCGACCTTTTCACTTTCGTCAGGTATGGATTCGGACGGTTCATCCTCAATGATAGGTGCTTCGGCTGACCACCTGAGTGGGCCAGCCGGGTTCTCAACTGGTGAAGGACTTGGCAGGAGTTTTTGATATCTAGGAGGAAGTCGCGCTGGTAAAACCGAGCGATCTTCCAAAACTCTTTTAGCCTCGTCTAAGAAGGGACAATGGTGGATGGCATGGTCGCCTTCACACAGTTTGCAGGGAAATATAGCTTTCCCTCTCTGTCCTGTGGCTTCACTTTCACTAGTTGATGGTGTGTTGTCAACATGGCTATCAGAGGTTGACGCCACCGAATTGTGCAAACGAGGAGACCAGTCCCTTAGTATCCGAGGGATGCAGGGACAATCTCGGTGGAAGTGGTCTCCCTTGCATATGACACATGGCGATTTAGGCCTAGTCAGTGTTGTGTGTGGATTTTTGTCAGACGACACTTGTTTGCCCCCAGTCGCTTTTGGCTCCTTCTTCTTCTTCTCTTTCTTCTTCTTTTCCTTCTTCTCCTTAGGAACTTGGTTTTTCGTTTTACCAGTTCCATCAAGCGAAGAGGAAGGAGGAGAGGAAAAATTAGATGAAGTAGAAGGCTGGTGGGTAACTCTGGTCTGGTCTAACTGTTAATTCGACTGTTCAGGAATAGTGGTGTTCTGAACGACATTGGTTGAAAAGAGCCAGACCGGCAAACCAATTGTCAGTCCTGGAAGCGACAATGTGGCCATATGGGGCGCACCAACATCTCCCCAACAGGAGAAGGGACTAGGATTTCCACCAAGGGGAACTCCTTGGTTGGTGTGCTCCATTTTCTCAACCTAAAGATCAACGCAGGAAGAAGGGGTGATTGTTCCGTTTAAAATAAATTTTAACGATGCTTTAGACATAACTTGCTTTTTCAATTTTAAAGAGTCGAGAAAAAGCTAAAGATGACTCTAGTCTCCTTCGATGTTTTAACGAGCCTGAAGTGACAAATGCTCGGATGGACTTTTTCCGTTATAGAGTCTGAAAAAGGCCAAAAGGAACTGCTCTGGAGTTCTAGGTAGAGGGTGTGCCAAACTTTTCGCAAAACCGCAGAATACTTTTTAGGGTACGGGCAGTCAATCTTCCTGAATGCTGTGTTCAGTGCATTGCGATCAGTAGGGCGGCCGACACGGCTTCCTAAGGATAAAGGTTTTCTGCCTATAGGGGTCTCCCAATATATACTCGACGGTACGTGGGAGCACAATCCGTACTGGCGCTATCATCCCTCAGGAGGAATCACCCACCATCAGGGAGATCGACAGTCACCAGGCTTTACGACACCGTAACACGTCTCTAGCCTAGACCTCTATGTTGTGCGTTAAGTTACAAAGCGTTGTTAAGTTTATTCAATTTATTTTAGGTTGATCTTTTTAGAAGTTTGCCTTTTTGGATCACCACGAGATGTATGATACAATTCCTAAATGCAGTCTAAAGATGATAAGCAAGCTTTTATATCTTTTCAACAATGAAAATCCTAGCTACAAAGGGAAAAGAAAGACACCATCTTTTCTCAAAGAGCAATCGGCACACTCTAATGCACTCTTCCTAAATCAAGCATGTAAACTATCAAGATGCAAATGCACAATGCAGGTGTTTGTTTTCCGCTTTCTTAATATTGATGCCTAAAAAGAAAGCTCTTTGTACAACTTTGAATTTGCTTTTAAATGACAAATACAAACAAGTTTACTTTTTCGAAATCAGAAAGGGTAGAAGAGAATACAACACTTTACGACTTTCGAAATGAACACTTGTTTCGACACTTTAAAAGAGACAAACTCAAACCAAAAGCAAAAGTAAATGTATAATCAACTGTAAACAACCAATGAACTCTCTCCTAAGATCACAATCAACAGATCTGAATCAAGGGCTACAGGATGATTATTTCACTCTTGCAAAGGAAAACTGTAAATGACGCCACAAACACATAAAAACACTCACAGTCTTTTTGTACAAAAGGAGGCGGAATTTAAGCAGAGAAAAGGAGTTATCAGATAGGTACCTATGCTGGTTACACGCTGCAAAAATCAGAGATCAAAACAAGGCAAAACAGAGCAGAGAACCCCAGCTGCACAAGGCCTAACTGGATCAACGCACCCTCAACACAGAGGTTTTGACATTCAGCGCAGGTAGCCTTCACAGGACCTGCGTTGAAATGCAGAACCTCTTCACAGAGTTTGCGCTGAAGGAGAAACGAGAGTTCCTCACTGGGTTCTGGGTCACAGTTTGCTGATTAATCTACTGTTTCAGGCCAAATAAAAGCAACAAGCAAGGTACAATCAAAGGGATGCTCTGAGGGAGGACTAAGATCTATCACAAAGGATCATCAAATCATTTGTGAGTCCATTTTTCAGATCATAGACAAATCCAGTGATTGGATCAAAGCAGCAGCTGTTTACTTTGCATCTGAGAATAGCAGATGCAGTTCAATTGTTGATGTTGAGTCTATGAAACAAACAATGATAGAGACACAAATAAAATGACTAAACAGATCTCCCCAGCGGAGTCGCCAATTTGTTGTGGGGGAAAATGCCTATGCAGGATGATCCTATCCACCTAAGGTGTGACAGTGCCTTAGCAACAAACAGACACAACTATTCTAGTATTCTTCCTTTATGAATTAAGAATGAAGAGAGATGGATGGACTAACCGGTGTCTTCCGTTTGTCCCTCGATCTGATTTCTCTTCTCTTTGAGAGTTCCCAGCTACTTGTCTTCTCGCTCGCCTAGCTTCAACAGGTCTCTGCAAGATCACAAGAAGAGAACACTACACAAAGACATAGATTCATATTCATAACTAGTTCAGGATTAGAAATAAACTAAACATACTAATGCAATCATACATCAAAGATACATCAGTATATAGGAGAAACCAAGATAGCTTTATTGATGAATAACAAGGTTCAGGAAGAGATACAACCAAGAAGGCTCCAATCCAGCATCTCCTTCCTAGCAAATGGAATTCCTATCTTCACCTCCCTTCAAAGCATTAAGCACCCAATGATTCCAATCTCAAACCAACAGCAATTCTTTGCAATAACCAAATTCCCGCCTCTAGATCTCATGGAGGAGAGATCCATATATAGATGTTTGGAGAGAGGATGAGTCAGTTTGAGATCTGACTAGTGTCCTCTCCCTCTGTCAGTTCTTGTTTCCACTTGGAGGTTCTTGCTTACACTTGGAGTTTGAGAACCTCTTACTCATCATGAGTCGAATTCATTGAGGCAAGTGTCATTGAGGAAAATTCTGGAAGCTTCCAGGGTCTTGACACCTCGTTGAATGAACTTGCCATTTGTCAATTCCCGCTCAGCGCACCCTGGTAGTGCTTCTACCTGCGTTGCAGTGCAGGTAGCCAGTTCAGACTTTGCATTTCAGCGCAGACAGCTAGTGGAGCTCTTGAATTGATCCTGAATTGACTTATTTTTGAGCAGTTTCTGGTGGAGAACTTCTGTGAATTGCTGTGGTTTGTTAGCCTTGTTCCTCTAGGGGTAGGAACAACATGATTAGGGACTTTGGATCCCTTAGATTATGGACATTTCATGCTTATAGCTGTAAGGCACAAAAATGTCTATAACAAGTGGTAGCACCAAAGAAGAAGAAAAGAGGGCTAGATGTCCTAGCAGAAGCATCAGAACATATGGATTAGAGAGGGGTGACTAAATTTTGGTTGCATGAGGACATGCAACACCTTCACAGTGGGGGTATGTTGAGTCCCAAACCTGCACTTCCCTATATACCCTTTCAGCCTTCTTTTTCCATTTACTTCATCCACCAAGCTGTCAAATCATTGCATATTAGTCTAAAAAGAGCTTATGAAATGGTTTCCTAACTATGTTTATGACTGTTGTTTGATTTATATTTTTGTTCAAGCAGCTGCGGAAACTTGTCACTTTCCACGGCCAGCCCAAGTTTCTGCAGCCATTTTGTTAAAGGCTATGCTACAGGTGTCCAATGGAGAAACCGGCCACATGGGTAAGCTGTGAGTGACGTGTACATGGAGTGTGTCCCCTCAGATCAGCCAAATCACTCATAAATGGTCGCGGTCAACGATGGTCAAAGGAAGGGCCAAATGAGGAGTTTTACGGTGGCACGGCTCTGTTTTGCCCACGTGAAGGTTTGCGTGGCACGATCCTTAGTTTCCGGAGGTACTGGCACACCTGGAGAGCAGCCCGTGAACTGAATCGAGCAGCCACCACTCCATGAATTCAACTGTCATGATGACCATCACGCTAGATCTCGGGTCAAGGAGATTTACGTGTCTCTTGGCAGCATAAATCTAGGAATTAGTTGCAGCACCTTTTCTTATAAATAACGCGTTGATATACGCTGAATAGTTAGCTTTTGAATTGTAATTTTGACTGTTTTCATCAGCCCACTGTACTGCGTTTCACTTTGCTTTATTACTGCACTTTAAATACATGAGAAGACAGTTTTTCTGAATCTGATTTGTGACTAAGTGATTGACTGGCCGAGGTTGCAGAGGGCCCCTGTACACCAAAGCTTTGTATAGTTTCATACTTGCTTTCATTTACTGTTTTTAAATCATTGTTTGTATATATATTGTGCTGTTTTGATGTTCATTGTTGTCCATTTTTCCTTTATGTTTTCTTTTATAACTGTTAGTTGATCAGTGCTTCTTTTACAGGTTTTGTTGTAGGTAGCCCGGGCAGATTTACAAATTTTTTTGATAACTACTGACATGAGATCATCTTGTCCTTTCTGCTGATTTTCATTTCCTGAGTTTAATTTCAGCACTGTCATTTTTCAAATTGCGTTTTGCTTATTTACTTTTCTGCTACTTAGACATCATATTACTCATCTGTTTATGATTTCCTTTCTATAGTCAAGTGACTCTATTAGTAAGGAATCAGAATATTACTTATTGTAGTATGATTTAGTTTGCTTTCCTGCAAGTTAGAGATTGAATTACTTATGTCATTTTCAAGAGTTGAAATATGAATGAGTAGTTAAATCTTAGTTTCCTTTTATGCAATTTAGATATCATATTACTCATCTTGTTTATGATTACTTCCTATAGACAGATTGAGTTGAAAGGTGAAGGATCAGAACGGGGGTTGAAGTAGTGTGATTTAGTTGCTTTGCTTTCAGTCTTTGAGTTGCTTTAAGTTTAGTTTTTACTTTCTTTTTCATACAGCAGTAAGGATACTGGGCCATTGTCACTAGTTCACTGTTTTGGTATATTTACTTCCTTTTGAGAATTGATTTCACTATAGTCAGTTTGGAGCTTTCTTTTTGAAAACTTTTAAGTTTGGAAAATCATTGTAGAAATCACCATTACCATCCATACTTAACTTTCAATTTCGCCATCACACACTAGGGATTCCATAGAAGATAAACCCAAAAACAAACTAAAAAACTCAAAAATGACAAAAGACTAAGAAAATGGTTATCCTGTACATATAGTACACCTCACTTCATCAGTTTACGAATCCCGGATTAACATTTTAATTAGCAATTTAGAACACACTAAATTGACCAAACACCTATTCTAGGTTGGAAGAGGGGACCATAGACCTCACCACATCTCACCCAACATTAGATCATGACCATACCAACCTCTGTGTCCATCAAAAACCACTCAGAAAAATGAAAAAATTTAAAAATAAAAAAAATAAAAAAAAGAAGAAAATAAATTCCAAGGGTCATGCCATAATTGGCCTTACTCACCTACTAATCCATCTCCTCCATTTCCATCCATCCACTCCTCAATTACCACCTATTCCTACTCCAAGTGAAAAAAAAAGGATGAAAAAGGCAGCTACATGATTTCTTGTAGTAACTATAGGAAACCCTATAGCAACCTGTGTTCTCACAACAACAATCTCTCCATGCATTCTCCTTCAAAATACATGCAAGTAAAGAGTTCCATCACCCCTGCAGAAACTATGACTCCTATACAGATCTCAGAAACAACAATAGAGACCAAGCACTTGCACACAACAAAAAAAAGACAACCACATCAGCAGGGAGAAATATACAGAAAAGTGACCAAGGAAAAACACTTACCTGAACAAAAAGAAGCACAACAGAGTCACCCTCTAGCATGCATCAACCAAGCAAAGGAAGGCACATGTATGGCACCTCATCCAAATTCTTCCCTAAGTACGATATCATAAAAGTGTAGGAATATGAAAAATTTTGATTTTATAAGCTGGAGGTGGCCAGTTAACTTGGCCACCCTCAACTCGAAAACAAAAAGTGAACTCCTAGTCAGCATGACACATGGAAATATCACATCAAGAAGAATGAGTTGAAAATGTGGTCGAGTTAAGTTGTGTGAGAGTGGGTGATGATTACGAGGGGAGGCTACATGATAACTAACGGTGGGCCAATGGTCCCAAAGAGGAAATCCTGTACACTGCCAGCCAATACAATGCTCCAAGGAATCGACCATAAATAGCAAACATTCCAAACTCTCATGCACCATTTGTTCATTTCGAGATCAGAGAAGACCAGGACCACCTTAGAGAGCCATCGAGGAGGAAAACCTGTTTCAGCCACCCTACAAGAAACATAACTACAAGAAACACAGGGAGCTGCAGGAAAAATTGGAAATTCACAAAGAACGCTGAAAGGGGGTGCCAAGGTCCAACTGCTTAGAAATTCTCCTCATCCAAAGCATCACAATGAAAGGTAGGTGGCCCATATCTCCTATGCTTTGAATTGATAGCTAGGAAAAGAAAAATCTGAGTTTTCTAAGTGATTACAGTGGGCCTGGGGGTTTTAAAAGAATTGTGTGAAGTTTAAAAGTTGTGTGGAGATAGAAAGAAATTGCAACCACCCACCAATATTATAAACTCTCAGTCACCCTAAAAACTAAGGCTAGCCTACCAAACTCCCTACAGTCAGCCAACTAGAGAAGAGACATGATAGGAGGGTTTAACAAAAGGGAACCCATAGAGACATCTAGGATACACCTCCATCCCCCTATGGTAGAAATATTTAGAAGGCATAACTGGTTGGGATTCTTTGAGATGCTTAGAGGGTATGATGATGATGTAGCTCAAGAATTTTCCATGGCACTTAACCCTCAGGCTAGAACCAATGCTACTACTATGGTAAGAGGATTGTCAATTAGAATTACTCCTGAGGTAATTAGTAGAATCACTACACTTCCTTAAGGGGTGCCACGGAGAAAGGAGGATAAGACTGCAAGCACTTTCGCAAAGAAAAACTCATTCTTAATGGATAAGGAGCAAATTGAGGACAAAAATGGGATATTAAGGGAAAACATCCACTATCCTTGGAATGAAGTGAGCTATCGTATTCTCAAATACAGGGAAAATTTTAAGAACCCCCCCTAAATTTATAAATATAATAAATGGGCGAATCTCCATGGTATATAGGAAAAATGGAAGGCGATTTTATCAATAATATAATATGTATATATAATTTTTTGGTGAATCTCTCACCAGACATGGCGAATATTTTACTCAATTATAAAATCTTGTAAGATCGTGGCGAGTCTTTCACTAAATAATAAAACTTTGTAAAGTCCTAGTGAATCTTAGCATAGGCTACATGCTGGTTTAATTCCCCCATTTAAATAGGCTACCAGGTGAATACCATGGGTCAATACCATGTGCCATTTTGGTGAATACCATGGGTCAATACCATGTGCCATTTTTATTTTTATTAATTCTAATATTAGGGTTAATAATGGTTTTTTGCATGGTATTAATAACAATCTAGTCCATGGTATTTGTCCATAGTATTTTGGCCATAGGTTTCACCTAAATATAACCCATTTTTTGAGTGTTCGTAAATATAAGGTGACTTATGGAGTAAATATAAAAAAATGTTTTATTTATTTACCATACTTCTCGTTTATTTATATTTTTATTAATTTACCATACCTCTTCTACAAATATGGTATTTGGCCCATAGGATTCACTTAAATAAAACCTCTTTCTTGAGCCTTCATAAATAGAACGAGGGTTATGGACTAAATATAAAAAGAGGTTTTATTTATTTACTATACGTCTATTTTATTTATATTTTTATTTATTTACCATACCTTTTGAGTAAGTATAAAAAGACGTTTTATTTATTTACCATACCTCCACTTTACTTATATTTTTATTTGTTTACACCCTTACATGTATATAAGGTGACTTATGGAGTAAATATAAAAAATGTTTTATTTATTTACCATACGTCTCATTTATTTATATTTTTATAAATTTACCATACCTCTTTTATAAATATGGTATTTGGCCCATAGGATTCACTTAAATAAAACCTATTCTTGAAAATGGGCGAATGGAAGGTTGTAAGTCCTAATTTCAAGGGCTAAATTTACCTTTTTTACCCTCTCCCTTAAAATAAGGTGGGCTATTTGACGTGATTTGTAAAAATGTACTATGATACAAAATATTCACCCACTAAAAATTTAAAACCCCTTAATTTCGCGAAAGGGCGAACATTCGCCCCTAAAATTATCCTTGCTCAAATATATATCTTGTGAGGGGAGGCTTAGTATAATTTATGGCTACCAATTTAGACTCCTCCATGAGTTGAGAATTGGAGAGGAGATACCCATTGACAGAAGAATTAGTGTACCCTACTTCTTGTTGCAATCAATAATAGACACGAGGCTGAAGGTCCAAGAGGGAAAAAATCAACAATTGGCATACCATGGACTTATTAAGCTAATACTAGAGGATGTCTTGAGCTAGCTAAGAATCCCCATTCAATTGTCCACATTTAGAGACATGGACATAGAGGCTGTGATTGAAATACAAGCTCTTGAATATGATAGAGACAATACCTCTAGTGGTGAAGAGGAAGCATAATAAGATGAAGAAGAACTTGAACATGAAGAGGAGATAGAAACAGAGAAAACAGAGGAAGAAGAAGGAGGAGAGGAGAAAAGTGAAGAGAAAGAATAGAAGGAAGAAGCAAGCCCTGAGGAAGCTAACAAGGAAAGGGAAGAATCTCCAAGGTTGTCTCCTAAACCCACTAAGAGGGAGGCAGGTGCTGCCTTAACTGCCCTAAGCACACCTGTCAAGTCAAAAGGGAAAAGACAGAGGCGCCTTGACTTCCCTAAGCACACCTGTCAAGTCAAAAGGGAAAAGACAGAGGTAGACTCCCCTATATTTCAAAACAAGGAGGAGCACTAGGATCAAACAAGGGAAACCACAAACACCCACCAGGACTCTAATCATAATTGAGGACTCACCAAAAGAGAAAGAAAATCTAGTTTCCCTGGAAATAAAAGGTGAAGAGGGCACATCAAAACAAGCTTCCCCAAAGTCTCCCATCACCTATGTTAGGAGGCTTGTCACCAAGTCAAAATCAGCAAAGCAAGACAAGGCACCTTTGACCCCATTTCAGAAAGGAAAAAGCCTTCTACAGGATCCTCAGACAGTCCTACAGGAAACTCTGTTAGCACTACAGGAAACAAAGAAAAAGCTACGGTAGGACAATAGGGACAAAGGGAAGGCAAGGAAGCATCAACATAAGTGCAGGAGGGGGAAGATTCTCCAAATACATATGAGGGAGAGTCCCAAGAGCTGCAAGAACCTATCCCACAACCCAATATGATCTCTTATTACAGATTCATTGAGGGAGGTAGAGTAATACCACAAAAATTTTCCATCCCTCTCTTCTTTGAGCTTGAGAAAGAGAGAGGAAGGACACATCGCTAGATGCAAATTTCCAAATCAAAGAAGGTAGAGGATGTGGGCCATATGGAAGAGAAGCTACTAGATATGGGCATAGAGTTGAGTAAGATAAGAGACATGGAATGAATTATGAGATCTCAACTAGAGGCAGAAAAAACATGGGTAAGGAGGCAGATACAGGAAAAAGAGAGCTAATTGGCCACCATGGCAAGCCTCTCCATGGAGGCACTCTAGTGCAAGATGCCACAAAAATCATATGCCTTGTACTTCAAAGATCAATGGTTGCAATTTCAGATAAATACACTAGCACAACAGGGGAATATGCCTTTCTAAGACTATAGGAAGTTCATTGCACTATGTGACAAGAGAACCCTAGAGGATAAGGCCAAGATATCTGAATTCTACTTACACAACTTGGTCTTAATAGACTTGAATCTGTGGGACCCCAACGCAAAGTTTGGGGACTTACAACTAATGACCCTTGCATCATGGATGAGTCATGAGGAGGCCAGGGCTAAGGAGGTGAAGAGGGTGTTGGAAAGAGAAGAAAGGGAGCCCCTTTACATCAGAGAAGAACATATAAATTCAATGGCTATCATTAGCACCCACAAAATCATCGCTAATGATCCTCAGCTTGCACCAAGATACCTAGCTCACAAGAGCAAGAAATCACACATTTTGAGAGCACCTTGAGATTGCTAAGGAATGAAAGCTAGCAAGCATGCCAAATGAGATCGAGTAGCCTACAATACAACCTAAGGATTAGGGAGTATCATTCCCCTGAAAGGATGAGAGATGCACTAGAAAGGACCCCACTATATAAGAATGCACTGCAGAGACTCAAAATCAATTGGATAGGTTTGAAAATTAGTCCACCCTTACTATTGGGTATGCTACAAGGTAGAAAGGAGGAAGAGGAAAGAAAGTAGTGGGAGGAAATAGAGAAACATGCAGGATTTTATCCACAAGAGGAAACTCCATCAACAGAGATCTGGGATGACAGAGAGGCCACAAGAACTATGAAAGATATGGACATAGACTAAGTTGCTCAGAGGATGAGCAACACTTTCAGTGGGGGGGTGATGATGAGGCTTATCAATAAGTAAATTATATGGGCATTAGTTCCACTCTCCACCTTATTAAAATAAACTTTTCTCACATTTATTTACATATTTTATTATATTTTGATTAGTGAGAAGGGTAAAGGTGAGATGTTATGTCATGTGGCCTAATGTGCATTAATTGCAGGATTTGCAGCAGTTTTGGGCTAATTTAAGTGTAGGAACTCGAAGTAGACAAGAAAGAGGGATTTTAGGAGATTGGATCTCCATCCTTAACTCCTCAATCACTCAAAGATTCCTCCACCAGGTCTCATCGGCTTAGAGTTACAAGAAGCCAAGCCCACCGAGTTCATTAGCAACCCAGCTAGTGATAGTTGAAGACAAGTCAACCTCGACTTAGGGAGCCAAGCATCCCTGATTTTGAGGAATTTGTTGTTAGATTCACTTGTATAAATAAGAAGGCCTACGCCATCATTAGGATTCGACTTTTATTATAGCCAAGAGGCAATTTCGAGCTAAGATATTGTGACTGTTATTCTCATGTTAATTTTGACATTTTGGTGATAATGAAAAGGGTTTCTCTGATCCAGCACTGAGTTGAATAAGAGGGTTGAAGCTCTTGGGTTAGGTCCCAACCCTAGCAACATAGGCTCCTCTTTTTGTACATGTATCCTTAGATTAGAATCATAGATTAGCCATTGAAGTTATCTCTGTTTTTTTTAATTTACAAGTCTTTGAATGATTGGCTCATTAGGGGATTTTTGAGGTCTAAAATGGGCCTCCTAAGAAAAATGTACAACCAAAACAAAATTTATAAGAACTAATAAGATTCAAGATAATGATGTCAACCATGGCAGATGATTCACCATTTTTGGAGTAAAAAAGTAAAAAGATTAAAAAATAATAAAACTATTTTTTCAACTCGTATTTTCAACTTATCTCCCTAAGGTTTTACTCAAATTTCGAGTGGGAGTACTTGTTGGATGCAAAATTTAATTCCTCATCCAAGGAGCACCCATGTTGCATACTTTTGATGGATCCTGCTACACGAAAAATGAGAAATACATGAAAAAACATGATTGCAATCACATTTTTCATGTATTTCTCATTTTTCGTGTAGTAGGGTCCTTCAAAAGTATGCAACATGGGTACTCATTGGATGAGGAAAATGAGTGTTTTGGCTCGGAATTTGAGTAAACCCGTAGGGAGATAAGTTGAAACTACGAGTTGAAAAACTAGTTTTTTCTTTTTTCCCTCTAAAATTTGATGATGTAATCTAATCTTATTTGATTATTTCCACTATTATTTTATAATTTCCTTAGGAGGCTCATTTTAGACCTCAAAATTCCCCTAATGAGTTTTGCTTCCATTAGTTAGAGAAGTAGATTAGTGTTACAGTAGCGAAAGAAAAGACTTCAGAAAAACTTGTGACAATGGCCTCATTCTCATCTCTCTCATGGGATCATGGTCTGAGGGCCCCACTCTCACAACCCCAAAAATATATTTATCTTTTGGTTATTACATAGCTTATGATTTATTGTTGATGATTTCTTAGAAGCACGTGCAATTGTCATTTTGGTTTCTTGAGTTTGAAGTAGATTATAAAGCATTCCATTCCATATATTTAAGCCATTAGCCATCAATAAATCAGTTTTTCAAATTCAACTTATCTTTTCCACATTTGCATAAAGTTGTGCATAAATGAAGAAATGAATATGTGTTGTTGTAGGATTTTTTGATCTGCAAGGATGAACTCATTCCACCAGCCTCATCTAAGTCTTCTCCACCTCTCGCCAAATCCTACCAATCACTAATTCAGATTTCTGTGTTGTAGCCACCGTGGATAACCACCTTGAGAAAATCCAACCATCCTGAAGAGTTGGGCTGATCCTTGGGTAGTGTGCACCTTCCCCATACCTTATTCCACCATCATACACCTTCCCAGAACTTCCTTTCACCTTCCCTACCTTCCTACAACTTTCAACTAAGTTTCCTGTAGTAAACTAGGACATCCTGTAGTAACTACAGGAAATCCTGTAGCAACTACAGGAAATCCTGTAGCAACTACAGGAAACCCTGTAGCAACTACAGGAAACCCTGTAGCAACTACAAGAAACCCTGTAGCACCCTAATTTAAACTGTTTTGGATAGAAATGATGATTAGAGCCTAGGGTATGCCTTCAATTTGAACTCCATACCACTTAATGCCATTTTTGACCAGTTTTCCCACACCTTCCTCCCCTGTAAAAGATCAACTTGTTTAGCTTAACATTTACATTTCTAAATTGAAAACGAAAAGACTATTTTCTGCAATATTTAGCTAGTGCATGCATACATCAGTCATAACAATGTTAGGATAATTTCCATATCTACTTGGCCCAAATAGAGAGATTATAAAATGCAAGATTAAATTTACGTCTCTTCTGCAAATTAATGTGTGTTAATTCTTAGCTAGGTAATTTCATGTCATTTCATAGTATTTTCTATTCAACACTTTCATTTTAGGCAAGCATTTACTTTTTGCACCAAAGATAGCTTTACATTCACTGTCAGTAGCCAATTTCCTTCTAGTCAATAGAAGTCTGCTTTGAAAAACCGTAGTGGTCTATCACCCAATTGAGAAGTGATAAGAGTAGATTGTTGCATCTGCTATGCATATAGCACTGTCACCTCCAAGTTTCTATGAACCTCGGGTTGATAAAGTAAAGTTGGCTGCCCTAGGATTTGCAACATCCTTGCTGCAATATTAGGGCTCATCAGATGGGTTGCTCAAGGTGAAGATATGATGTGGGGAGGGGATTCATCGTTTATTTGTCTGAACACCATTTCTTCTGTGTCAATATCGGTCTGGGGAGGGATACAAACAACTTGGCCAAATAGTTGTCTTGTTGCTCATTATTGGATTTTGGTAGATAAAAGGTGTGTGAAAAATTACAAGTGTTTGGGGATTCTTTATTGGTCATAAATTGGGTAAATGAGATACAACAGTTTCACAGTATTCATCTTACTCACATTCTGGAGGATTTGCAGCGAATCAAACTTTCTTATGTTTCTTTCTCTTGCAAACACAATTACATGGAGCGGAAGAGGGAAGTGGATAAGCTTTCTAAGGAAGGTCTTCAACTTGTTGAGGGGGCTATGGATCATTGATGAATACTTGAACCAAGAGCACTTCCATTATTATCATAAACCTTTCATGGACAAACCATTTCCTCATATATACTTTCCTAATTTTATATTGTTGTCTTTATTTCTATCCTTTTTGTGATGTCAATTCTGACAAAACACTATGGGAAGCTTCTCAGATTCATTTTTTATACATATGGTTGACAATGAAAAAGTTATTTTTTCATTGTGTTTGTGGATTATTGCATACCTTTGTATTCAGATTATGTACATATTTATAGTGCTGGTCTTTTTTGTTTTAAGATTCTAATAGGATATGGTAAGATCATATTGAATACACACATTGATGTGTATGTGTACATACAAAATGTAATTTTGTTTATAATTTAAAGGAAATTATGTTTTTTTTCCCATGTGGCTTTGGATTAAGAATGAATAAGGCTTTTGTTAAGGTACTCTGTGTAAAAAGGTCATTGGTTCAAATACCCCATAGGAGTTAGCCCCACCCCAAAAATAGTAATAATACATATTTATTTCATCTATATATATATATATATATATACATACATTTTTTTGTATTTTTTTTGTTGTTTTAATTTATTTATTTTTTACATTTTTTTTTAACTTTTTTAATATATAAAAAAATATTTTGATGTTTTTTTTGTTTTGTTTTGTTTTGTTTTCTATTTATTTATTTTCAATTTTTTTAATATATGTATACTTTTAAGGTTTATTTGTTTTATTATTATTTTTTATATAAAAATTTTAATTATTGTTTTTTAAATACTTTTTTAGAATTATCTCCCTTTTTAAATATAAATTTTGTTCAAATTTATTTTTATAAGTTAAATTTTTTGTTTTAATCACTTTTTTAATGGTTTTTATAATATTTTTTGGAAAATACATTTTTTTTAATTATTTAATTTGTTAAAAAAAATAAAATTTTAAGTTTTTAATTAAAAAAAATTGTGTTACATCTTTTTTTTAAAGACTGTTTTTCATGATTTTGTGTACATTAATAATGATTTTATAAGAGAGTTAAAAAATAATTTCAATTTTTGTGCCCCATTGAAAATGGGTCAAGTTGTCTTAGGGTGAGATCTCAAAAGAGCTATAAAAAAATGATCTCGTATAATTACTCCTATTTTTGGTCAAGTTGTCTGTGATCCTCCAGGCTTGACATGTAGCTTGAGAAACCACAACTGAAGGGAATCTAGGTCGTCAAAGTCACCGAGGGGTCACACCCATCCTCAGCTACACTAGCCTTAATATGATTGGATTTTAAGCGTGTCTCCTCCACCTAGCACCGACGCAACAACCTCCATGAGGTTTGATCTTGGGTTGCCTTGCTAATAAGACCCATCCTCATTGGTTGAGCTAGTGAGAGTTGACCTCATATAATTATTCTTTGATTTAGTTGTTGAATTTTAATTATTTTTTAGTCATGATATTTGGTTTATAATGCCATGGCTCGAAAATGTTGAAATTTTAAGTTTTTGTACTCATGATATTTGGTTTATAATTCCATTGCTGGAAAAAATTGAAAGTTTAAGTTTTTTTGTACTCGTGATATTGGGTTTTAATTCTATGGTTGAAAAATGTTAGAATTTCAAGGTTACTCAGAGTCATGCTTATTTAATAATTAATGCCATGGTTGAAAATTGTTGGAATTTTAGGGTTTTCCATGATTGTGATTCCAATTTCTTATGTCATGGCTAAAAAATGTTGGAATTTCAACCCTAAAAAAGGGTGATGCAACATCACCACTTTTCAATTTTGAAAGTGTGTTTTTTTTTTTGGCACAAAAATAAAGGTTTTTAGGGTTAGAGTTCTCGTTTTGAGGTGACAATTCTCATTACGATTGTAACATGCTTTATGCCATTATGGAAAAGAAAGATTATGCATTGGTTAAATCACTCAAACACTTCATGAATTACACCGACTATAATAGGGGCATTACTTATGTTCTACATCTAATAGTTAAAGAAATTTTATCTCAACAAGATTGCTTGGGATCTAGAGACAAGTGGGTAGCGAAGATACAAGAGTATGATTTAGAGGCAATACCACAAAGCTAATTAAAGGAAAATGATTAGCTTATTTAATGGCTGAAGGGAAGGACATACTTCTTGATTTGACATAAGAATCATGCACTATGGTATGTGCAATCAATGAAGAATTGGAAAGGCATGATTGGAATAGAGACTGTATCAGCCTTGGTGAAAATTCCATGTAATAAAAGTTAATAAAGGAAAAATAATAACCACGGTTGATGGGACACTTATTCCAAGCTGAATGTTGGGCAAAAGCATAGTGATGGGGATCACTTGTGGTTGATTAATAGTTATGGAAATTGGAAAATGCAATGGAAAAGGCTTTGGAAAGGAAATATGACATTTTGGCACATTTTATTTATGAAAATAATGGAAATTAGGAGGAAAGGGAGGTGAAAGGTCACAGGTTGCATGTGAGGAGGAAATTGAAGGAAATTAATGGAAAATGAAGAAAATAGATGCCTCATTAATAGAAAGGCTTTTGAGGATCAATACATAGACTTTTATTAGTTCAATTTTGGAGCTCTTTCTCTATTCTCTCTCTCTTATACTCTTGGATAGTTAGAGTTTTCTTGGAGCACTCTTGGGGAGTGTGGCATACTTGGACTTTTGGAGAAAGAAGGCAAAGGAAGAGAAGGAAGTGCAAGAGGACATCGAGATCAACAACTATATCGGGGTTTGTTTGCAAGTACTGAGTTTCATGTATGTTTTCCTCGCTAGTTTTGGCATTCATGGCATATGCATGTGGTTTATTGGTCATGATCTGTCATTGGCATGGAGGATTGCCTGGATTGACATTGGATTTGCCTAGCCTTGCCATTTTGTGGAGAGCCATGGTGTTGTGGGTTCATTTCTTTGTTTACCTGGTTGGTTCTCATGCTTCCTCTAACTTGTGTGGAGTTATTAGTTCCTGGAAGCCTTGGTTGGTGAAATTCTCTAGAAGCCCTGTAACAACTTGGGTTGAGTTATTAGTCTTGGAAGCCTTGGTTGGACAAACACTCTGGAATCCCTTGGTGGGTTGAGTTACTAGTCCTAGAAACCCTGGTTGAAAAATGCTCTAAAAGCCCAAAATAAGCCATGGGTTGAGTTACAAGTCCTGGAAGCCTTGGTTGGAAAAAACACTCTAGAGCCCTGGAAGGCTTGGGTAGAGACCAATATCATGTTTTTTTTGTGATGTCTAGCCGTGAGGTGGAATCATTGTTTGATGGGTTGAGGTGGTTTGCCCTCTGGAATCCCTAGATGGTTTTGATTGATGTGTTTTATGAGATCCCATATGCATGCTTGGAATATGGCACAAGGGTGATTAGCTGAAGAGAGAATTGGCTCAGCCATGTCTATGGTTGGGTGGTTCGTGGAAGTCCCACAACTGGTTGGACTTTGCATCATTAATATGAGGTTATTTCTCCTTGTTATTTCATGAGTATTGTACTAGCTTATATGTGGATGATATGGTTGTGATTTCCTTAGTATTTTTGTTTCTATTGTGATGGTTATGAATATGTATTATGACAGTGGCTATGTATGACCCTCATCATATTTTTACTTGTAAATGAATGAACAATGTATCTATGGCCTAATGGATGAAATTACAACTAATGTGTTGAGGAATCAATGCTTCTTAGCGATTCTCAGATGAGTATGAGACCCCTATGCTCAGATCTATTGCTTAAACCTATAGATTATATAATTGTGACATGTTTGATGAAATGCCTATCATGGCTAGTAGGGGTCCAGTCAAGTCCTTGTTCAACTAATTGCATTTATTTCCTTATTCTATTGTTATCTTTCGGTTCTGAAAGAGTCATCGAGTCATGGGAAGTGACCTGGGCTCTGGTACTGAAAAAGTGGCTCAAATCCCAGAGACATAGGCACAACACTGGGTAAAAAATGTCCTTGAACGCATGCATACCCATGACGTGGGAGCGTCCAGAGCCTCTTGGATGCATTTATGCCCATATCAAGGGAGTGTCTAGGGGTTTAATGGTCTAAAAACTTAGTTGGTCTCAGGGACTAGTTACCTAAGTGGTTGGGATGGATCCTAGGAGTTATGTTGTTGACGTGGAAGGTCTATATGGTGCTTTTATGTCAGTTCCACTTCCTTAACTGACACATAGGGAGTCAAATCATATCATAGTAACTTCTCGTCACATGTTTACCCCGGTTGGCTAATTACTTGGGTAGATGTGCGAGGAAGGTGTTACAGAGTGGTATTAGAGCATGGTTCGCCCCTTAGACTAGATGGGTTGTGTGTTGGTCATGCATTCATGTCAGTTGCATACATGTTTCTTTTGTTGTAAGACCATGTGCTTGTTGCATTTGTATGGTATGGGTTATGGTTGTAGTGAGGTCGCCATGGGAAGTTGATGATGTTGTTGTGGAGTGTGTGGTCATGAGTGTATGGTTGATTATGCATTGTTTATGCACGTTAGTATTCACATGTGGTCAAGTGTATAGTGATGTGGTGGTTGTTGTCACACATGAGGTCATGGTGTGTGTAGTTGATATGGTGATGAATTGATGACTAGAATATGGCTAGAATGATGGTTATATGCTTACGTGCTATATTTCTATATGTTGTCATGATTATAATATACATAAATTATGCTAATTTGTTGATCTTGTAGACGAGGTATCCTCCCCAAATTATGCTAAGGTACATTGGTTTATTGTGATTTGGTTTAGCTAACATGATATACCTTGCAGGAAGAATATCAAAGATGAATAGCAAGATGGTAGATACAGTTCCCAAGACTCTCCCTATGGATCTTATGAGCAATGTGGTCTTGGACATTCTTCTGATTTGGAAGACACACTAAGAAGCTTAAAGGAAGAAATAAGGAGTTGTAAGGCAGACAATGACATAATCATGCAGGCACATGAGAAACAAGAAGAGGTAAATGTTGTGATACTTCAAAGTTTGTCAAAATTGCAATGACAGGGACCCCTTTAGATTGTTATATACCTAGGGGGGATAATATGGGGTACAAAGGGAGGTACCCAAGGTAATAATGTAATAATGGGATGGGCCATAGTAATAAATAATGTGGTTAACCCATATCATGTAAGGGACCACAAGTAGTTAGTAATAATGTAATGGGCCCATGGTATTAGTTTGATGGTATGAGGGAACCATGGTAATGATCCATGGTATTGTATGTATGAAGCCTATATAGAGGCTAGAGACTCCACATGAAGAGGATGTCAAGGATTATTGTATGAACATGCATATGGCTTGTGGAGTGTTCTCCTTCCTGAAGGAGTGAATATATGGTGTTGCCCTACCTTAAGGGTTTTGATATCAATCAAGAAGCATTTCTATCTATTTCGATCTTGTTATTCTTGGGTTTATTTCTATTCTCATATATTTTTTGGGTTTATTTATATTCTCATATATTTTTGGATCATAGCCCAAGAAAGAGCTCTGATACCACTTGTTATAGATTTGATCCAAAACTATATGAGAATAGAAATAAACCCAAGAATAACAAAATCAAAATAGATAGAAATGCTTCTTGATTGATATTAAAACCCTTAAGGTAGGGCAACACCATACATTCACTCCTTCAGGAAGGAGAACACTCCACAAGCCATATGCCTGTTCATACAATAATCCTTGACATCTCTCCATGTGGAGTCTCTAGCTTCTATATAGGCCTCATACATACAATACCATGGATCATTACCATGGTTACCTCATACCATCGAACTAATACCATGGGCCCATTACATTATTACTAACTACTTGTGGTCCCTTACATGATATGGGTTAACCACCTTATTTATTACTATGGCCCATCCCCTTATTACATTATTACCTTGGGTACCTCCCTTTGTACCCCATATTATCCCCCCTAGGTATATAACAGTCTCTGAACTTATATGTGTTGGATCGAATTAGGCTGACCTAGGTTCAATCTATACTGCACACCAACAAAACCCTTGATCATTGGCCCTTTCAGAAACAACCTGCATGTAGATCATAGTCTCACCCAAAGTGACTATGGGAGGATGCAAAACCAGGTCACTGTAGCCTTGAGGGACTAGGAGATGTGGTATTATTATGTTATCTTATTATTAGAATCACTTTGTCGCATTACATTAATCACTTAAACATGCCATATAAAATAATAAACTATCACTGTGTTGAAGTAAAATTCAACTATAAATAACTGCTACTCTACAACGAATAATAACCAAATATACACATCAAAACCCCAAATTAACATGGTTCACCCAAGTGTAGGGCTACGTCCATAAGAAATGTTGCTTAATATAATGAATCCTTGAATAAAAACCAATCCTTAGCCTATGCACTAAGTTGCATGTTGTCTGCGCACTCATCCGTAGACTCTTCTCCAGGCCTCTGCGCACTCAGCTGTAGAGCCTCTCCTTTACTACCAAATTACAGATCACAATAATTCACCCATAACACTGATCTGGATCAAAACTGATTTATTGATATCTCTTCTTATTATTTTACCCTATATATACTATTACATTGTAGGGTTACATCATCAAAATACCATGGACTCCTTAAAACAAGCAACTATGGTCCCAAAACCATTGATCCCTTACAAAATCACACACTTTTACAAAAAGGAGGGGCTTCAACCCACCCCATCACCCTTACCACACCGCACAATATATTCAAAATTTGCTCCACTGCACGCTTCGTTTCACACTCTGCCCCACAAAATGCAAAGTATTTGCTAAAATCTAGGCCAAGTTGGGCTACGACCAATAAGCCCCCAACACTCACATGTGACTCATCCTGAGTCACTTAGCTGATTTGCCTCTGATCTTAGCTAAAATTCAATTTTAAGCATTGTTTAACTGATGTATAATGTTTGTGACTTTCTTCTCTTTGTTGCACACTTCCTCCAATAATTCTTCTGTCACTAGTCCCGTAGCCTTCTGCATCGCTACCTCCTCTCTATGTCAAAGCTCTTGAAGCTTCTCATCCACTTCTTGGGACAATTGGAGAGCCTCATCCTGCCATGGATAAGTTCTCTCTATCAGAGTCTTCCCTTCCTTCCTCAGCTCCTCTATCTTCTTCTGGAGGGCATTTCCCTCATTGACCTTTGCAAGCTTATGTGAGATTGGTAAGGTTCTCATAGTTGCCCAAATATCATCCAACTACTACTTCTTCTGCTAAATATCCTCTTGTAGTTTCTGCACATTTGGATCTTCCTACAGTGAATTCCAAATCATTAAGCTCTCATCCAGTAGCTTCCCACAATCTGCCACTACTGCGGAGCTGTCGAACACTATAACCTTCAAGTCAACCTCCCTCTACTCTCAAAATTCCTTTGGTGTAGTTGGTTGTAGCTTCATATGTAGCTCGCTAATCTTCATCTTATATGTAAATTTCACATCCGCGATATTAGCCTTGTATCCTTTTACTACAAGGCCAAGATTGGTGACCTTCTCCTTCACTGGTTCCTCTTCTCGGACATCAATGTCCAGAACCTCATAGCATGTTCCTTCGATCGCCTCCTTCAGCTTTTGTTGTTGTTGTACTACCCGATCCCTCTCCTACATCACCTGGTTGAGCTTCTGCTTCAATGAAGCTCGCTCTCTCTCTACCTAAATGTTTAACTTCAAAGTGATTTGTTCGCATTGCTTCAGCTCATCTATGATATTTTGATGCATCTTGTGTAATCTCTGAAGTGGCATTGATGTGATGTTCATATTCACATACCTCCACTCCTTAGCCTATTGCTCTACCTCGACAGAGTCAAACTTCAAGGCTCTAGTCGGTATCAGTTCTATCAATGCTGCAAGTGTAGGTTCTACTGGTCTTTCCTCTCCAAGCTTCTCCTCTTCCTGCATTGGTTTTCTGACTGTTTGTGTCAATGTCTTCAGTTCTGTAATGTGATCCATGACACTTGTTAGAAGTGCGGCATAGCGATCATCTAGATTTTTCCATGATTCTAATGTTGCTTCCTAAATTTTTTCCCCAATCTGGTCCAAGTCCTCATTAGTGAGGACCAATGGTGTTATTTCCTTTGTCTTGTCTAACTTATGCTTATTTTTGCTTCTTGTGGCATCTTCGACACGTGCCTTCCTCTTCTCTATGACAACTAGGTTCATCTCTATCTTTTCAGACTCTCTGTTCTGCTCATTACCTCCAGGAGGATCTTGGAGACCCTCATCATATTGATCCTCTTGTTCTGACTCTTTCTCATCCTTATCCTTCCCACTCGCTTCCCCATGGTATGTCATGTCCTCCTCTGTCCGTGTCTCTACCGTAGTGTTCCACTTCGGGGCCCACTACTATATTTCTTCTAGGAGATCATCTTTTGTCACTAAATATGGCAGGGGATGCCATGTCTTCCTTGTGTCCCTGCGATTCTGTATGTAAATTCCATGGAATTCAGCCTTAAACTTCACAACAAAGATATACTGCTCGTATAGTTTCGGTGAAAGGCGATACTATTAGTTCACCAACATGTGTAAGTCCATATGGTATAAAATGAAAAACATTATGTTATGTCATGCTTGCATTGGTTCAATGGTATACCACAATGAGGCATATCACGCAGCTTCACAAACATCCAAGGGTAGTGGAAGGAACCGCGAATCTTTCGGTTATCTCCATGCAAGCATCACAATTATCAGAATTAACCATGCGTAGTGAAACAGAGTACCTTTCTCCTGAGCCTTACAACAGTTGTCCAGAAACCCTTGGCATAGATATGTGGCCCAGTTGTACTGAACCCCGTTAGTGCACTACGCAGATAATGAAACCACAAGGGTAGGGACTTCATTAGCCTGACACGTTGTCATGATTTTTCCAGCCAATATATATGCTGCGAAGAAAACTCCCTAGTCATTGATCAAGTTGATATCATAACCTCGCTTCCCTTTCGCCGGTCCAAACCTCTTCTTCATGTTGTCTACTATGGTTCTATCCTAATTTTTCCCTACAAACTCTTCCACGAGGTTCATCCCTTGATAATGTTGAAAAATGTGCAACAAGAAATGCTTGTTGAGATTGCAACAAGATGATGGAGCTTAGTGAAAAGAGTCGCCTTCACTAAGTGGGCCCGTAGGCTATTTTTGGCGCAAGTCTATTTTTAGACTATGTCTATTTTTAGACATATGGATCATGTCTATGGATTGCAGGTTGTTGTTTATGGATGATTGATCAAGTTGGGAAAAAAATAGATGGACTTCTATTTTTGATGAAAGTGTGAGTGATCACAGTGTGAGTGATCAAAGTCAAAAATAGAAAAGTCAAATATTATTATCTCACAATAATATTTGGACTATAAACTTAATCTTATTCTCTTGGAGCACTTCAGGATGAGCTACGGATGTGGTACATGCAGATCCCAGAGGGAAATACGTGGTTACCTATGGGATGACTAATATTTGCATGCATGACTTCAGTTAGAACTCAATCAGTTGAGTTTGGTGGAGTTGATGGAGTTGTGTTCAGTTTAGCTTTGTTAAACTGGTTGTATTTAGTCTAACTGGCAAATAGACTAGAGATGAGTTGGGTGAATTAGTTATTAATTAATTCACAAGTTATTAACTCATAATACAACTAATGAATACATCAGTTAACTCAGTTGCATGTCAGTGCATGTTCAGTTCAGCAGGGACAGGTGTTAGAGAATCAGATTGCTATCAGTTGTGACTATAGTTGTGCACCAGATCTTGCACAATAAAGGGATTGAGTATGCCAATGAGTTTGCTCACGTATTTTCCCACATTATAGCTTGTGCTCATGTCCAACAAAGTGTGAGTGACTATTTTACAGGTGAAATACGAGTTTGGGAAGCCATTCTCATCAGTTCTTGAGCAGGTATTGAGCAGTGGAGGCAGGCAAGCAGTGGAAGAGATTTGGAGATCAGATCTGAGTTGTATTGTGTGTAACAGGTGGAGATACTTGTGAGAAGTATTATGCTTTTTATTGTTACATGATTCAATCAATATAATATACAGATAGTGTGGGGTTTTTAGCGAGATGCTTTCCCCGGGATACATACTGTGTTAATGTGTGCATGCTCTTGATGTTTTATTGTTATTGATGCTGCTATCTTGTTGATCAATGTAGAGGAGCTTATGTATTGTGTATGTTTTCCGCAATAGTACATGATCAGGATAATCTCCATTGAATATGTGTTAAATTATTCAAAATTTCTACATGGTATCGGAGCTGTTGATCATCAGAGCTACTATTCAGGAAGTGTCTACATTCTATTTCTTCAGGCAGAGTCTGTAATCGGGCCAGGTAGCCTCTGGATTCATCCTTCCTTTGGAAGGTGAGATATCTGGTGAATGCCCATACAGTCAATCTCTGTACGAGAAATATTGTGTTCTCCGAATCTTAGATCCGAGGCGGTTGAGTTGGTTGCTGGTGGAATTCGAATTTGCAGCAGTGTTTTCTTGGTGACAACGCAGCAATGTCTTTCAATGGATTGCGATTGGAGTATGCTCTTGAGGGCAGCTCAAACTATATTGCATGGAAGGACAGGATGGAGGCAGTATTAGATGATAACGGGCTGAAGGAGTTCATAGATACGGATATCCCAAAGCCTACTGATGTTGCTGAGGCGGAAGTTTGGCAAAAGAAGACCGCAAAATGTCGAAGGATTCTGTTGGAGGGCGTGAAGGATCACATTGTGTCCAGCCTCCATGGAAAGGCTACTCCATATTTGATGTGGAAATCATTAACAGAATTATTCCAAAGCAAGAGCGATCAGAGGAAGCTGGCGCTCAAAGATAAACTAAGAAACATTAAGTGTGAGAATGGAGACAGTATGCCCCAGTATCTCACGAAGTTCACCCAATGCCAGGATGAGCTGGGAAGTGTGGGGGTGACTGTCGGATGAGGATGGTGAGTCTAGCACTCCTTGACCTTCCTAAGAGTTGGCATAGCTACCAGGACTCGGTGAATGGAAGGGAGAAACTGCCAAATTGGGAACGACTATGGTCGGATTTGATGCAGGAGGAGATCAGACGGAGCACCAAAGACAGTTCTTCATCTATGCATGATGAGGAGAACTGTTCCTTAGCCAGTAAGGCAAAGAAGGGGAAGGGGAAGGTTTCTCTTTCTGAATCCAGTTCTTCCAATGATGGGAAGAAGGTTGACAAGGCGAAGGTGAGATGCTTTCGTTGTCATGAGTTGGGTCATTATGCTACTAATTGCCCAAAGAAGAAGTCCAAGAAGGGATCCGGGGAAGGATCTGAAGGTGAGGCAGCCTCACTTGCTTCACAGTTTGAGTTGGACTTCACACTCTTCGCATGCATGGTTTCATCCATGGTGGGAAGTGGTTGGTTTCTTGACAGTGGAGCTTCTTTCCACATGACCGGTGACAAAAGTTTGTTAAGTACTTTGGAGGAGAAAGATCTCCAGATACTCATAGGGATGGGTAATGATGAGAAGTATAGTGTCTCAGGTGTAGGCACGGTTATTTTTCAGAGGGAGCATGGAGCTCGCCTTACCTTGACCGATGTCAAGTATGTACCAGGACTGAAGAGAAACTTGGTGTCGATCGCAATGTTGGAAGACAGAGGCTATGATGTGGTCTTTAGTAAGGGAAAGGTTTTCCTTAGACACATCATCACTAGACAGGTGAAGCAGATTGGTTCACGGGTCAAGAACCTGTATGCTCTTGAGGTTCAAGATGCATGCAAAGCCTTGAGCAGCAAGGCAACTGATGGAGACTTGGTGGTTGAGAGGGAGCGTATATTACCTCTCAACATGCAGAGCCAGAAGAAGTCTCAGACGATTGTGGAGGAGCCACGATTGGTGCAGCAGCTTCAGGAGATTGTGGAGGAGCCACAACAGGGGAAGCTAAGAGGAGATCGAGTAGAGACATCTACTCATCCAGAGACCTCCAGTAGGGGGAAACTTCAAGCCAGGTGGGCTGAGGGATCGCATGCAGCCATACCTCCAGGTAGGAGGTGGGGTGATGTGGATTGATCATCCCAAGGAGGAGGGGCAGGATCCTTGAGGTACCCAACCTCTTGGATGAGACCTTGCTACGGGAGCCCCGATGTGTAGTAGCAGGAACTGACTGATTGGGTAGAGACAGATGCGGATGGAGCGGCAGAGAGAGCGACAGTGCAGGGAATCCCAGGACAACGCATAGCTAGCAGGCTGCAGCAATGCGAGAGGCACAAGTGTTTTGCACAGTGCTAGGTGGCACAGAGAGGTGTGCAATGGTGCGAGATGCATGGAGATGTTGCAGTAGCGCAGATGTCAGAGAGGGAGCACTTGTCAGCAGCAGGTAGAGCTTCAGCATCAGCGGGTGTTTCTATCCCAACAGGGAGGTCAGTTGGGAGGTGCAGTGCGGATGCAATGCTGGGAGATAGAACCAGCAGCAGCACGGATGCAGTCAGAGATCAAAGTGACAGAGGCTAGAGCAGTCAGATACTGAAGAGCACAGAGATGCAAAGTTTCAGTCGACAGAGGCAATAGCAGTCAGATACTTTGATGACAGAGCAAGTGGACCGGCCAGATGTGTTGCATGGAGAACATTCTAGAGTTACAGGATCGGGTTTGAGAGGAAGCCTTTCTTGTTGAGAGGGAGTGTTGAAAAGTGTGCAACAAGAAACGCTTGTTGAGATTGCAACAAGATGATGGAGCTTAGTGAAAAGAGTCGCCTTCACTAAGTGGGCCCGCAGGCTATTTTTGGCGCAAGTCTATTTTTAGACTATGTCTATTTTTAGACATATGGATCATGTCTATGGATTGCAGGTTGCTGTTTATGGATGATTGATCAAGTTGGGAAAAAAAATAGATGGACTTCTATTTTTGATGAAAGTGTGAGTGATCACAGTGTGAGTGATCAAAGTCAAAAATAGAAAAGTCAAATATTATTATCTCACAATAATATTTGGACTATAAACTTAATCTTATTCTCTTGGAGCACTTCAGGATGAGCTACGGATGTGGTACATGCAGATCCCAGAGGGAAATACGTGGTTACCTATGGGATGACTAATATTTGCATGCATGACTTCAGTTAGAACTCAATCAGTTGAGTTTGGTGGAGTTGATGGAGTTGTGTTCAGTTTAGCTTTGTTAAACTGGTTGTATTTAGTCTAACTGGCAAATAGACTAGAGATGAGTTGGGTGAATTAGTTATTAATTAATTCACAAGTTATTAACTCATAATACAACTAATGAATACATCAGTTAAATCAGTTGCATTTCAGTGCATGTTCAGTTCAGCAGGGACAGGTGTTAGAGAATCAGATTGCTATCAGTTGTGACTATAGTTGTGCACCAGATCTTGCACAATAAAGGGATTGAGTATGCCAATGAGTTTGCTCACGTATTTGCCCACATTATAGCTTGTGCTCACGTCCAACAAAGTGTGAGTGACTATTTTACAGGTGAAATACGAGTTTGGGAAGCCATTCTCATCAGTTCTTGAGCAGGTATTGAGCAGTGGAGGCAGGCAAGCAGTGGAAGAGATTTAGAGATCAGATCTGAGTTGTATTGTGTGTAACAGGTGGAGATACTTGTGAGAAGTATTATGCTTTGTATTGTTACATGATTCAATCAATATAATATACAGATAGTGTGGGGTTTTTAGCGAGATGCTTTCCCCGGGATACATACTGTGTTAATGTGTGCATGCTCTTGATGTTTTATTGTTATTGATGCTGCTATCTTGTTGATCAATGTAGAGGAGCTTATGTATTGTGTATGTTTTCCGCAATAGTACATGATCAGGATAATATCCATTGAATATGTGTTAAATTATTCAAAATTTCTACATGGTATCGGAGCTGTTGATCATCAAAGCTACTATTCAGGAAGTGTCTACATTCTATTTCTTCAGGCAGAGTCTGTAATCGGGCCAGGTAGCCTCTGGATTCATCCTTTCTTTGGAAGGTGAGATATCTGGTGAATGCCCATACAGTCAATCTCTGTACGAGAAATATTGTGTTCTCCGAATCTTAGATCCGAGGCGGTTGAGTTGGTTGCTGGTGGAATTCGAATTTGCAGCAGTGTTTTCTTGGTGACAACGCAGCAATGTCTTTCAACGGATTGCGATTGGAGTATGCTCTTGAGGGCAGCTCAAACTATATTGCATGGAAGGACAGGATGGAGGCAGTGTTAGATGATAACGGGCTGAAGGAGTTCATAGATACGGATATCCCAAAGCCTACTGATGTTGCTGAGGCGGAAGTTTGGCAAAAGAAGACCGCAAAATGTCGAAGGATTCTGTTGGAGGGCGTGAAGGATCACATTGTGTCCAGCCTCCATGGAAAGGCTACTCCATATTTGATGTGGAAATCATTAACAGAATTATTCCAAAGCAAGAGCGATCAGAGGAAGCTGGCGCTCAAAGATAAACTCAGAAACATTAAGTGTGAGAATGGAGACAGTATGCCCCAGTATCTCACGAAGTTCACCCAATGCCAGGATGAGCTGGGAAGTGTGGGGGTGACTGTCGGATGAGGATGGTGAGTCTAGCACTCCTTGACCTTCCTAAGAGTTGGCATAGCTACCAGGACTCGGTGAATGGAAGGGAGAAACTACCAAATTGGGAATGACTATGGTCGGATTTGATGCAGGAGGAGATCAGACGGAGCACCAAAGACAGTTCTTCATCTATGCATGATGAGGAGAACTGTTCCTTAGCCAGTAAGGCAAAGAAGGGGAAGGGGAAGGTTTCTATTTCTGAATCCAGTTCTTCCAATGATGGGAAGAAGGTTGACAAGGCGAAGGTGAGATGCTTTCGTTGTCATGAGTTGGGTCATTATGCTACTAATTTCCCAAAGAAGAAGTCCAAGAAGGGATCCGAGGAAGGATCTGAAGGTGAGGCAGCCTCACTTGCTTCACAGTTTGAGTTGGACTTCACACTCTTCGCATGCATGGTTTCATCCATGGTGGGAAGTGGTTGGTTTCTTGACAGTGGAGCTTCTTTCCACATGACCGGTGACAAAAGTTTGTTAAGTACTTTGGAGGAGAAAGATCTCCAGATACTCATAGGGATGGGTAATGATGAGAAGTATAGTGTCTCAGGTGTAGGCACGGTTATTTTTCAGAGGGAGCATGGAGCTCGCCTTACCTTGACCGATGTCAAGTATGTACCAGGACTGAAGAGAAACTTGGTGTCGATCGCAATGTTGGAAGACAGAGGCTATGATGTGGTCTTTAGTAAGGGAAAGGTTTTCCTTAGACACATCATCACTAGACAGGTGAAGCAGATTGGTTCACGGGTCAAGAACCTGTATGCTCTTGAGGTTCAAGATGCATGCAAAGCCTTGAGCAGCAAGGCAACTGATGGAGACTTGGTGGTTGAGAGGGAGCGTATATTACCTCTCAACATGCAGAGCCAGAAGAAGTCTCAGACGATTGTGGAGGAGCCACGATTGGTGCAGCAGCTTCAGGAGATTGTGGAGGAGCCACAACAGGGGAAGCTAAGAGGAGATCGTGTAGAGACTTCTACTCATCCAGAGACCTCCAGTAGGGGGAAACTTCAAGCCAGGTGGGCTGAGGGATCGCATGCAGCCATACCTCCAGGTAGGAGGTGGGGTGATGTGGATTGATCATCCCAAGGAGGAGGGGCAGGATCCTTGAGGTACCCAACCTCTTGGATGAGACCTTGCTACGGGAACCCCGATGTGTAGTAGCAGGAACTGACTGATTGGGTAGAGACAGATGCGGATGGAGCGGCAGAGAGAGCGACAGTGCAGGGAATCCCAGGACAACGCATAGCTAGCAGGCTGCAGCAATGCGAGAGGCACAAGTGTTTTGCACAGTGCTAGGTGGCACAGAGAGGTGTGCAATGGTGCGAGATGCATGGAGATGTTGCAGTAGCGCAGATGTCAGAGAGGGAGCACTTGTCAGCAGCAGGTAGAGCTTCAGCATCAGAGGGTGTTTCTATCCCAACAGGGAGGTCAGTTGGGAGGTGCAGTGCGGATGCAATGCTGGGAGATAGAACCAGCAGCAGCGCGGATGCAGTCAGAGATCAAAGTGATAGAGGCTAGAGCAGTCAGATACTGAAGAGCATAGAGATGCAAAGTTTCAGTCGACAGAGGCAATAGCAGTCAGATACTTTGATGACAGAGCAAGTGGACCGGCCAGATGTGTTGCATGGAGAACATTCCAGAGTTACAGGATCGGGTTTGAGAGGAAGCCTTTCTTGTTGAGAGGGAGTGTTGAAAAGTGTGCAACAAGAAACGCTTGTTGAGATTGCAACAAGATGATGGAGCTTAGTGAAAAGAGTCGCCTTCACTAAGTGGGCCCGCAGGCTATTTTTGGCGCAAGTCTATTTTTAGACTATGTCTATTTTTAGACATATGGATCATGTCTATGGATTGCAGGTTGCTGTTTATGGATGATTGATCAAGTTGGGAAAAAAAATAGATGGACTTCTATTTTTGATGAAAGTGTGAGTGATCACAGTGTGAGTGATCAAAGTCAAAAATAGAAAAGTCAAATATTATTATCTCACAATAATATTTGGACTATAAACTTAATCTTATTCTCTTGGAGCACTTCAGGATGAGCTACGGATGTGGTACATGCAGATCCCAGAGGGAAATACGTGGTTACCTATGGGATGACTAATATTTGCATGCATGACTTCAGTTAGAACTCAATCAGTTGAGTTTGGTGGAGTTGATGGAGTTGTGTTCAGTTTAGCTTTGTTAAACTAGTTGTATTTAGTCTAACTGGCAAATAGACTAGAGATGAGTTGGGTGAATTAGTTATTAATTAATTCACAAGTTATTAACTCATAATACAACTAATGAATACATCAGTTAACTCAGTTGCATGTCAGTGCATGTTCAGTTCAGCAGGGACAGGTGTTAGAGAATCAGATTGCTATCAGTTGTGACTACAGTTGTGCACCAGATCTTGCACAATAAAGGGATTGAGTATGCCAATGAGTTTGCTCACGTATTTGCCCACATTATAGCTTGTGCTCACATCCAACAAAGTGTGAGTGACTATTTTTCAGGTGAAATACGAGTTTGGGAAGCCATTCTCATCAGTTCTTGAGCAAGTATTGAGCAGTGGAGGCAGGCAAGCAGTGGAAGAGATTTGGAGATCAGATCTGAGCTGTATTGTGTGTAACAGGTGGAGATACTTGTGAGAAGTATTATGCTATGTATTGTTACATGATTCAATCAATATAATATACAGATAGTGTGGGGTTTTTAGCGAGATGCTTTCCCCGGGATACATACTGTGTTAATGTGTGCATGCTCTTGATGTTTTATTGTTATTGATGCTGCTATCTTGTTGATCAACGTAGAGGAGCTTATGTATTGTGTATGTTTTCCGCAATAGTACATGATCAGGATAATCTCCATTGAATATGTGTTAAATTATTCAAAATTTCTACAGATAAGGCAGTCTTGTGATTCTCCATATTAACATTGGGTTGATAGGGATCCTCTTAGTCCCATCCACAGGCATCCATCATGCACCATCACAAATAGTTGTCTCAAACAAGTTGTGCTCCTTGGACATCAGCCGAAGTGTGGCACATTCAACATATTCAACAAGCCCAACTGTTCCAATCTAGCCACCCACTGCTGCATTTCTAACCTTGTCACATCACTCTCAAGGTAGTGCACTTGTTTTAAGTATTTGTTTGGTGCGAACTATAGATATTTCTTTTTGTCGTTGAAATCATTGTCAACGAACTTCAGCGACAGAATATTTCCAAGGTTTTCTTAAGTAAATCACACTAAATCTGGAAATAAAGGTGTGAAGGTGCCATACTTTGCATCCTTAAAATCTGTCACTCGTTTTGCATCTAGTTTCCTTGCTAGAATATATGGTGGGAGAGGCAACGAGCTCTTTCTAAGGCTCAATAGGTCTCTTTTCTTGTTTCTTCTTTGTTCTCTGCTCTTTGGTCATTTACTTTTGTGGAGATCTCCACTGCGTGTGTCACCATGTTGTAGTGGGCATATCCAATGATGCTTCCATGACTTCATCTAAGCCCTTCTCACTAAATATGAAAATAAATTATTCAGGCATCATACGACAACGAAAATTTTTGTAACTTCTCTGCAATAGAAATACTCGAACTCTTTGGATAGAAAAGTGCCAAATCTAGGTGGGACGCAAATTTTTATAACAAATTTGAATTTCTAACCCCATCATTAGCTCAGATTGTGTTCATTAATTTCATATCTATCACTAGATCTGCGCAATTTGTCCTCATAAATGCATCGCTCCATGTAATTCATAAACATTCATTTTTAACGATCATTTTTTCTTAGCAAACTTTGATGCATCCCATATTATAGCAAAGAAACCCTTCTTACATCAAGGCTCCTATGAATTTCGACATAATCTAGAAGGTACTGAAGTAACTTCCTAAGTCGAAGCTCTCTCTATAGCGTGGTTTATAGTCCAGTGCCCACTTTCAACTACAGGTGGCACTATGACTTTTCTCCTTTCTTCAAAGTGAAGTTGTATGGGTAGGGTTGTCACTGTACAACTTCAACCAGCTGCCATTTATTGTTACTTGAATCAATTCTCCATTTAACTTTTCTAATTGAACTACGCCTCCATCAGTAATATGGTTGATAATGTATGGGCCCAACCAATGCATCTTGAATTTTCCTGAAAATTTTACAAACTTACTATCATAAAGGAGAACATAATCTCCTATCTGGATCTTCTTTTGCTTAATATTTTTGTCATGCTAGGAATTTTCTCTTGCTTTCTGTACCTGATGATCGAATCCTGCTATAAATCTATCTTCCTCCAAAGCAAGCAACTACAAAATTCTTTCCTCCATTATATCAGGGTCTTCCATATCTGTAAAAGTTGCAATCCTCAAGCTAGGCATGATGTACTCCATGGGCATCACAACTTATTTCCCATAAACTAACCTGAAGGGTGTCTAACCTGTCAAATTTTACATGTGGTCCTATAAGCCCATAACACTACTAGAATTATAAGGTCCCAGTCATCTATATTCACATTGCATACCTTAGTAAGTGCATTCTCCAAAATCTTATTAAATTCTTCTACTGTTCCATTGGCCTGAGGGTGATAAGGGGCACTCTTCTGATCATAAACTTGGAACTCCTCAGTCAATGCTTCAATAGTCTTATTTAGGAAGCGTGAACCTTGGTCACTCATCAAAATTTTCAAACATCAAAATCTAGACAATATGTACTCAAAAATAAACTTTGTAACAGTCTCTGCACTGTAGTCCCTTAGTGGTTGTGCTTCAACCCATCTTGTTAAGTAATCAATTGATGTAATTATGTACCTTGCACCGGTCCTCTTTCCAAGTGGGTTGATGGGTCCAACAAAATCAGTGACCCACTTATCAAAGGCCTACAATGTAACTTGTGGTACCAATAGAATATTGTCTCTTCTGGAAGGCTTCCCTATTCTTTGACACACATCACATGCTTGGTAGTACTCCTTCACATCTTTATGTAGTGTAGGCCACCACAATCCTTCTCTAAAAATATTCTACGCAATATATTTTCTTGCATAGTGCCCACTAGTTGCGCCCCCATGAGCCTCTGCTAGAATCATTTGTCTTTCATGTTCAGGAACATATATGTGCAGTATCTCATATGGTCCCATATTATATCATTTTCCTCTTATTAATGAAAATTTAGCTTACTTAACCACTGATTCTTTCTTTTGTTGTGTGTATACTCTGAAGGATCCATTCTTGTGTTCAAAAACTGAATGATATCTGCAAAATGGTCATCGACCACTTTGATTGCAAATAATTATGCATCAGGGAGATTATCCTCTACGCTAGTTGGTTCTTCCCTTGTTTCTAGTCTTGACAGATGATGAAGTCTCGCATTCAGTCTTCCTGGTTTAACAATGATATCAAAGTCATATTACTAGAATAATAGTAACCATATGCAAATATTTCCAACTAAGACAGGCTTATTAACCAAATACTTCAATGTAGAATGATATATAAACATTTTAAAGTGTGACCCCAAAAAATAGTGTCTGAACTTCTGCAAAGCATACACTATGGCCAGTCCTTCCCTTTCCATAGTGGTGTAATTTGTTTCTTCTTTAGATAACTTTCTACTTGAAAAAGGTATAGGATGATCAATCTCTGTTGCACTAGGTTGTGCTAGTACCACTCCCAAATATATACAAGAGGCATCCACATGGACATGGAATTCCTTATTCCAATCAAGGAACACTAGTATAGGTGCAACTACCATTTTTTCTTTCAATATGTTGAGGCTCTTTTGGCATTCTTCATTCCATTGAAAAGTTACATCCTTCTTCAACAATTTCTCCATATGCATAGTGATTTGAGCATACCCCTTGATGAACTCCCTATAATACCCAGTACGTCCCAAGGTAGTGCGAAGCTGCCTTACTTTCTTAGGTGGAGGCAAGTTCACAATGATAGTAATCTTAGCAAGGTCCACAATTAGTCTTTTCTTACAAACAATATGTCCCAAAAATATGCCTAAAGGTACACAAAATATGCACTTCTTTAGGTTCAAAGATATTTGATATTGTCTATATGTGTTGAGAATAAATCTTAAACTTCCAACATGTCTTCTCAACAATCCAAATATTGTCCAATCATTAAAATATACCTCTAAAAACTTGTGGATGTACTCCTTAAAAGTTGCGACCACCACCCTAGAAAATATAGCAGGGGCATTTTTTAATCCAAAAAGCATTATTGTGTATTAATATGAGCCCCATTATGTAGCAAATAGGGTCTTATGCCGATCTTCAGGTCAAATCCTAATCTGATGATATCATGATAATCCATATGTAAATGAGTAAGCTTCCTGACCTCCTACATTTTCTAGCACTTCATCTGTGAAAGGGGTAGAGAAGGGATCATGTAAACATACATCATTTAACTTTCTCAGATCAACACAAATCATAATTTCCCCTTGAGTCTTCTTCTCTTACACCACCATAGGACTCACCCATTCTGATTTTTCTACAAGTTTAATAATTCTTGCTACTATCATCTTATCAATCTCTACTTTCACTTTCTCCTTATACTTCGGGTTCAACCTATAAGGTCTTTGTTTGATTGGCTTCACATCACGCTTAAGGGGAATATTCATGACTCCTAGATCTCCTATTATACCATTCATCTCTAAAAACTTGGTGGGAAACAGTTCTTGATATTCATGAAGTGACTTTGTAACTTTACTGACTGTCTCCTCATCCCAGTAGTCTCCTATTGTTGCAAACTTGGGTTCCTTCTTTGATCCTATGTTTACCTTATTGGTCTTTAGTCGCTTCATTATGTATGGTATTTCTAGCTTAGGTCCAAGTACATCGCGGTATGATTCTGACTCTGCTATGTCGATGTTACAAGGATCTTCTTCTTCATCTGATGTAATTTTATAACACTCCAGTGCCTATTCTATCTGTGCAACCCAATCAAGTTCCTGCCATGTCAGTGGGGTTACATTCTCAAAGACCCTCTTCTTGATTGTTTGAAGGGCCAAATCTATGTATAGATAATAATCCTCAAAGATGAATGTTAATATGAAGCCGTCAACCATGTCTTCCCAGTTCATGTTACCATGTCGAAGATCCATTTCTAGGTACCGATTGTTAGGGATTGTCTCCAATGTATGAATGAATCCATGTACCCATTCTTGTTGTGGAATCTCCTTCCATGTTGTAGTGCATAGTTGGATATGATTCCTAGCATTAGTTTCACCATCATATTTTATCTCCATCTCTGTATCTATCTGTTCAACTCCCAACTCAACTTTCCTTCTGCAGTAGGGTCAACACAATCTTGTTCCTTCACTTTCATTTGATAGATATTGTCTATGTCAGTTGCACAACATTCTTCTTTGATTAGTTCTATATATCTTACTTCTTATGATGGATCCAAGGGAACAATTACTCTCATATTGTTTCCTTCAAATATCATCTATCTCTTCTTCAGATTAATTATGGCCATATTTTCAAATGCCCAGTCAATTCCAAGTAATGCAAGATAAGGGTTACTGTCATCGACAATCTCTATTACTTCAAAATCAATAGGAGTGTGAACTCCTTCAATATCCACTATGACACCTGGTAGTCTTCCCACAGGGAAGATCTTTTGTTGATTTTCCATCCTTAACTAAATAGGTGACCACTCTACCTTCAACTTAACCATTAATTCCCATGTCTATGTCGTTAAGACATTAGCATCAAATCCCATATCCAGAATAATTTGATCCATATCATACCCTCCTATCTGCACACTAAGCCTCATCTCTCTTCCGGTTCTCTTCTGTCGATGCAAATTATTGACTATGGGCATATCACTTCGCGGTGTTTCCTTGGATGCACGGGAATCTATCAACTTCTAAAGCCCTTCTACAACCTTTTGATATCTTAACAATTTCATATAAGTATGCATAAAATATTTTAAAATACCTACTTGATTTGCTGAATCTTGGTATTGTGTCAGAGCTCGATCCTATGTCTAAGCTTGGTTCTGTATCGACGCTGATGACATGTCACAGTTACTTTATGATTGGGAATTGGTTTTGCATTAGAGGTCGAAGCTCCAACATCCATAAAAATTCACTTTTCTTCCATAAATACTTCTTTTTCTTTCTGAATATAAAAAACATGAAATTTCTCAGCAATCTTTCTAACCCATGCACTTTGAGATTCTTTCTTTTCATCTACTTTATCACTATCGGTCACAACTCCAGTTCTAGTGACAGTGCTAATTCGAGGTTCGTCGATCCTCCTTTCATAAGTCATCATTTGAATATTCTGTTTTGAATGTTGATTTCTATTTTCTTGCATCTTTGCCATAAGTACAAGACATTCTTCAATTACATGGTCAAAGGATTTACCATACTTACATGTCGTTGTGGGGTTTTGGAAGTCTCTCTCAAAATGACCTGGTTGCCAGTAGTAATAGAAAAAGGTTTGTCCACATCCTCGACCAACTCCACCACATCAACCTCTTCATTGGTAACCTCCTTGACCACCGCGCTGCCTATTTTCCTCATGCCCGTGCTCTTCTGCATGCATTCTATAAGAGTCAACACCATGCTCCATCATTAGTTCGTAAGCTCGACAATTATTATCATCGTGTCCCACTGATTTACAGAATTTTCAATATAGATTCCTTGGAGTCTGTACATATTTATGTAACAAGTAACAGTCTTCTTAACGATGTTGGCCTCTAGTCTTACATATTTCGCACCATGGGTTGGATCCTGCATTCAAGGGATTTGGTGCCCCACCATCCATATAATCCCTGAAGATAGGGCACTGTCCTTTAGAATGGCCCTCCGATCTGCGCTTTGTACACCATACTTCTTCTCTAACTTCTTTACTTTTCTTGATCTCTTGTATAGGTAGGGATAGGTTTGCTAGCTGATTCTGAATTTTTTGCATGCCTGCATTAGTATCTCTTATAGGCGAAGCTTCCAATTTCATTGCAATTTGTATAGCTTTAGCTTGAATTTATATCTTTTTTTGCATCAATATAAATATGATATGTGGTAATAGCGCAACTATAAACCATTCTTTATGTTTCCGCGTAGCTATGTCGAAGCTTACTTGATCCAATAACACCTTAAATCTCTGATCAAACTCCCAAATATACTCAATAGGTTTTTGTTTGATCTCTTTCAACTTGGTGATTCACTGCAACTCAAACTTTGGTTTCTTAAACTCTCTTATGAGTGCTACTTTAATATCTACAAATGTTGTGTTCTGATTATTTGAATACTTCATATACCATGTCAGTGATTTATATTGAAGCGTCGTAAAGAGCTACACTTTCTTTATATTCTTATCATTGTCCATACAGCTTCACATAAGAACCAAAATTGTTCTGGATCCTCCAATTCAATTCCTTTGAAAATGGGTAGCTTAATATCGTCAGCCATGGTTATTCTTGGAGGGGGATGGGGGTAGGAGAGGTAAGGGGAGGGGGAAAGCCAAAAACACCCTGGCTATTACTGGATTCTGGCTTCTGTGAATTCTCAGGCTGGGAGGGTGAATATTGCGAAGTTACCTAGGGGTTATCAGGGTAGCTTTCTTCTCTTTCACTTTCAGATCCACTCAAAAGAGGACTATAATTAGTCTCTAAAAAGGTCTTCGAGTATTTTCCACAATATCTCTTTATGGTATCTACTCTATATCTCTTTCCACTTTGTGTTACTCCGATCTCTTGCTCAGATTTATTTTCTCTTCTTCCAAACATAAGTAAACTAGCAATCTGATTGCATCTGTAAAACTCCATTTTCACATAAAAACATCTTAATCCAAAGCTTCAAATATTTTAAATACTTACCTCGCAATCCTTTAAAGAATCTTCGTTCCACTTCAATGTAGGACACGTTCGAGTCTACGAAGAACTCAATAATGAATCCTCCCAAGTGCTATCAATTTAGAAAACGACAACCCTCGAAATCCTATTTTCAATGCTCTTTAGTCGATGTATCAGTTCAGGAGTCCACACCATAGGTTCTTCACCCTTAAAATAGTTCTTCCTTTTGGTCAACCTAGGTATCCACTCGTATGACTCAACAGGAAAGAACATAAGAAAAATTTGTATTGATCTATGAAAATATACTTTTGTAACCAAGATTCGGATGTCAGACGAGGGTTTCTATTCCCTTGATCCGTAAATTCTCACTCTTTCAAGTCTATCCAGTCTTGAATCTCTTTCTTCGACAGGTACCACATCCACATATCCCTTAAATAGATCCCAGTCCTGACAAAGGAACCATTTATTGGCTCGACTTGGGTTGACCCGGTTTAAATCTATATTGCGCACCAACAAAACCCTTGATCACTAGCCCTTTTGGAAACAACCTGCAAGTAGATCGCAGTCTCACCCGAAGCGACTATGGGAGGAGGTAGAACCAAGTTTCTGCTTACCAAGTTTCTGCAACGTTAAGGGACTAGGATATTTGGTATTATTATGTTATCTTATTCTTAGCATCACTTTGTCGCTTTAGATTAATAACTTAAACATGCCATATAAAACCATAAACTGTCATTGTGCTGAAGTAAAATGCAATTGTAATAATTGCTACTCTACAACAGATAATAAGAAAATATAAACATAAAAACACAAAATTAACGTGCTTCACCCCAGTGTAGGGCTATTCCCACAAGAAATATTGCTTAATACAATGAATCCTTGAACAATGACTAGTTCTTGGCTGTCACACTAAGTTGCAGGTTGTCTACACACTCAGCTACAAACTCTTCTCCAGGGCTCTGCGCACTTAGTTTCAAAGCCTCTCCTTTGCTACCAAATTACATATCATAATAATTCACCCATAACACTGAACTAGATCAAAACAGATTGGTTGAGATCTCTTCTTATTATTTTACCCCACATATACTGTTACATTGTAGGGTTACATCATCAAAATACCATGGTCCAAACACCATGGACTCCTTAAAACAAGAAACTATGTTCCCAAAACCATTGATCCCTTACAAAATCATGCGCTTTTACAAAAAGGAGGAGCTTCGACCCATCCCGAAGCCCTTACGACACCACATAGTATATTCAAAATTCACTCTGTTGCACGCTTCGCCCCACAAAATGTGGAGTCTTTGCCAAAATCTAGGCCAAGTTGGGTTGCGCCCAAAAATATGCCTTTATCCAATCTCTTTGTCACATATGTACTAGCCTCTATACTCATCCTGCGACCATCATATTGACATATTTATCAAGTAGGTTACCATCAAGGACAACACATTATTCATAATTCCAACAAAGATGAGTCCATTTGAGGCTCTTTATGGGTGGAGTTGTAATACTCCTATCAACTGGATTGACCCAGTGAACATGGTGTTTATTTGATCGGATATGTTGGTTAAGATGGATTAGGATATGTGTTATTAGAACTAATTTGAAGGCAATGCAGAACAAGAAGAAGAGTTATGCAAATCAGCTTAGAGCATTCAAAGAGTTTCAAGTTGGGGAGAATGTGTACTTGCACATCAAGCCCAAGAGGAGGTCATTGAGGATTGGGTCATGTGCCAACCTAGCACCTCAGTATTGGAAGACTTTTGAGATCCTTGAGAGGATTAACCCTGTGGCCTACTGACTTGCACTACCAACAACAATGAAATTCCATGATGTTTTCCATCTTTCATTTCTTAAGAGATATGACCAAGACGTTGATCATGTGATTTATTGGTTTGTATTGCAGGTGGAACCAAAGGGAGAGTTCCATCTATAACCTTAATGTATTTTGCAACAGAAATAGCTCATGCTTCGAAGCCGAACAATCAAGCAAGTTAAAGTGTACTAGAAGCACTTTCAACCCGATGAAGCTACATGGGAGATGGTTCGTCAGATGTGGGCTTTGTATATTTTTTTATTTGTTGGTTAAGTAGATGTGTTTTGGTTTATATTTACATATGCTGATGTGTATAATGATTTTTGTTATAAAGATCCAATAAAAAATATGTCGTAAATATTGTATCGGGTTGTGTTATAAAACTCCAATAAGTAGTATGGTGTTCATGATTTTAGTAGTTTGGTATGATGTGTAGAAAATCCTATAGATTCACAAGCTCATGCAGTGTACTAAAGCACAGGACAATAATCTACTTCTACTTTCAACCAGCGAAAGCCAATAGATCGATGAAAACAATATGAACAAGAAAGATAAATCAATGGAACATAACACAAGATGTATCTATGGAAAGCCACTTCTCAAAACCCCACTATCTGTATTACATATATCAAAAACAGGGAGAATTTTAGGGGCTAATATTCACAGGTGGGATAATTTTCCATGCTTTTTCCAAAAAAATGATTTGCCAATTTCCATTTTTTTAAATGATTCGCCCAAATTTTATAGTACACCGTTATTTTACCTTAAAAATTGCAAAAATATTATATCGACTAATATAAAATCATTGAAAATATAAATATTCTACAAACATATAACCAAAATTTTTGCAATTTCCATATTAGGGACTACTAAGATTCACCAATATTTCTAAACTTTAAGATAAACTTCCATCCTTAAAATTTTCCCTGATCAGAAATATGAGTGAATATACAAAGCTTGTTCTCACTAGAACAATTCCACACAAGTATGCTCAACTCTCTTAGCTCACAAGCTCTCTCTTGGCCAACACTTAGCCAATTTTGCAGCTCTCCAAGCTCCTAATCTATTACATAATTCCTAGTATGAATAGCCCATATTTAAAGGGTAATCATGCTTCCAAAACTGCACAATCTAAACATAGGATCAATCTCTGATGCATGCATGATATTTACACTCCAGTAAATAATACAATTAATAGTACACTGTCCCTGCACTCTAGTCTCAACTGGGTCTTTCTCTGAACTGGCATGCATGAGTTTCTCATGAGGGAAACTTCAGTTAACTGGAGTAGCACTAGTGGATGCATTAGTGCACCAACTGTCTGTATTCCTCTATTAGTTCCAAAAACAATTTAGAATTAATTTAACTGAACTTAACTAAGTAAACTGAGTGATCTAATTTCCAACTCAATTTAAACTCATACTGGACGCCTAAAACTTAGGAAGAACATATACATGACTACATAAAGACTTCCAACTCGAAATTACTTAGCTAATTAAGTTAATTAAACATAATTAACTATTTACAAGCTGCTATGAGAATATAATTCAATTTTAATTCACAGTTTAATTCAAGGAAAAAATAAACTAGAATTTCTTGTTGCCATTTCTCAACACTCCCTCTCAACAAGAAAGGGATTATCAGCTACCCCAATCCTGTCTTTGTGAAACTCGATTTTACATCTTAACAATGCCTTTGTCAAAATGTCAATGTCTTGCTCCTCCATGGGAATGTACTCTAACAAAATAATCCACCTCAATGCACAATCTCTAAGATGATTATTAGTGTCTGTCAGTCCTGCCAGTCACCAGTGATCAAATGTGCTCTTTCAAAGTTTTTTGATAGGGTCCTAGGTCAAATTTTATGGTTTCAATAGGATTTCAAATAAAAATTTGGTCACTGGTTAGTGTGTCTAGGTATTTTACTAATCCCTTCATTTCATGGTCAAATTTTCATCTGAGTCATGCCATCACTCAATGTGATGAGTCATAAATGAAGTGTCTTGATCACCATCTCAGTCATCATCTCATGGTCAGTCATGTTTCAAGGTCCAAATCATCAGTTTCATACTCCATTAGATGTCATCATTAGGTCAAGTCATCAAAAGGGTCAAAAAAGAGTCATGACATCATCTAGGTCATCATTATGGGATTAGTAATAGGGAAAATTGTTATGTAATGATCTCTAAAGTGCATTTGATATTTATTAAGATGTAATTATGTATAGTAAGTGTTATCACCCCAAGAAACTCTCCTAGGTTGTATCTCAGAGATGCTCAGGAACATTACAAACTCAACAAAATGTTGGAAATGGATGAATGGAAGGCATGATGCATATTCAAGCCAGATAACCACTTCTATTATGCTTAACTCCAAACATGGGTGAACACCCCAGACTACAAGGCTTTAGACCACCAATTACTCACAATTTGAGGATTAAGTGAACATGGAGAATATTGACCACACCAACAGATGCACAAGACCATGTGATGGCCGACTGCAACCAGCAAAGAGGTCTACAAATCTATTTCCTAATGCACAGACAAGATGACAACTCTCTGGCACTAAGTAAACAGAAACCTGCATAGCACATTCAAGGATGAATACAAGGTTCTAACACAGAGGCGAGATGACAGCCCCTCTAATGCTAAACATCAAGAGCAAATGAAAAATACATAACATGAACAACCTAGAACAAAGTAGAAATGGAAAGTGAGCAATTAACAGCAAAAGAAGCTTGTATTAGCTGAAAATGAAGACCAGATGTTGCAAGTATCACAGTAGTTACAGTCTCTAGAAGTTGAACCTTACATCAAAACAACAACCATCAACCCTCATTACACCTGTCTTCTGGGTATATATAGAGTTTGTTTACAAAATGTTCTGCTATCCTATACAAGGAGGGGTCACAATGGACCACCAACCACATTAACTATCTAAAATGGGCCTCTACTACGATCTGATGCTTCAATGAATGAATTCGACATTCTCTGGTACTCTGTTGTACTCCTCGAGTAGGTGAAGTGTCATAAAGGATGAAATTCCTTAACTGTTGGATAGGCTGGTCTACCTGAGGCTGATCCTTTCTTTCTCGGCCATCCTTTCTTAAATGCAGTTGTTGAGGATCTAATGCGTCGGGTACTGGATTCTGGCCTCCTTCCTCCTTCGGGTACACTGGACAGGCTATGGACACGGGCAGTATGGCGGAGGCATGGTGGATAAAGATCAACCGTTGAATCGCGTGGATCGACGGCGGGAAACGGTTTGCAGAGGGCATCGGGAAAGAACGGGAGCGGACAAACGAGAGCCATCGGATCGCGGGAGGACAGATCCGACAGCTATCGGGCGAAAGAGTAGCGCGGGAGATAACGCGCGGGGACGGGCGGGATAGCGGTAAGTGGTATTCCCCGCACCGCTTTTCGAAGGTGGTGGTAATTGTACAAAGCAACGCGATCGCAATCATCAGGTGATGCATGGAAGATGGGACCGATGGCAAACCGCTTTCCCCATGGGTTATTGCGCGTGCAGCTTACAGGCGCGGGAGGAGCAGACATCGTCCAATCGCAGCAGGGGTTGATCGGACGGTGCAAATGTGACTGTATGGATTTACGCAGATGTGACGACAAAGGGCGGTGCAAAGCGCGCGGTCATGTGATCGCGGTCACATGACGTTTAAACTCGGCGCCCGGTGAGCTAAGGAAATACAGGTTTATGCTGAATTTTGGAGTAAAACAGGGATGACAGGGGTTATGGGAGTGTAGGAAAAATGAAGGAGGAGGAGGAAACAGACTGTTGCGGGCTCCTTTCTGAGCATAATGCACAGCCAAGCCTATTCTAACCTTAGAAAATCTTCGTCTTATAGCAGAGCTAACAGTAAGGTTTGAAGCTGCAGTACACTAGCATTTCATATCATTTTTTGAAAAGATAAGGTGGGGCCACATCACCACCTAAGAAAAAATAAACCCCCCAGCCTATAAGAAGACCAAAGGAGAAAACCATTTGATCATTCCATCCTCATAAGACATCACTCCACCAGCAAAATGCATTCCAGCCCTCAGACGATCAAATTCTTGCCTGTAGAGTATCATTTTTTCTTCCTTGCTACGCTTTTGAAAAGGAAGAAAAATAATTCATTGCATAGGTTTTCTCCATCAATTTACAGGTCCAGCACATTATCACCAAGTAAGTGAACTTCATTCACTCCTCCTTCATCCTTCCTTTCATCATTTTTCTTAGCAAGAGCCAGTGAAACACCCTTTCCTAGGGTTTTGCTGCGTTTTTCGTCTCCTAAGTCATTTTACTTCATTACTGTGGTAAAACCATACTTTTATGCTCAAACACCCTCACCTATACTCCATATACCTCCCCTAACCTTTTCCCATGCTCATTCCCCTCATTTCCCTCACTTTCCCACAAACCCTAGCCTATTGCTATACTTTTAACACTTTCCTAGGCTAGGGATGTGTTTTGCACTTTCCTACCTCTTCCCCTCACTCATTCATAGTAATTCCATTTCCCTACAATCCTTAACACCGATACATACCCCCAAAAATTTCCCCTATAATTTATAAAGCCCCTAACCCTTTCATTCCCCTCCATCTACAAGACTGTCTCAAATCCCCTGTTTTCCCAAAACTAAACCCTAATTCTTCCTCCTAGCGAGCTAGGGTTTCACCTTGGAAGTAGAGACAATACACATTGAAAATAAGAAGTACAATAATGGAGGACATGTCTCAAGAGTTGAGCCATCTAACATCAAAGAGATTAGTGCCTCACAAACTCATCAAGAGGTCATTTGCAACACACAGGGATGGTTTTGATTCAAAGCGTGTTTCTGACAAAATGGAGATGAACTTGACAAAAGTGGAAGAGATTTTTGTCAATCATATACCAAGGGACAAAAATTTCCTTCATTTCTTACACAGGTATCATAGATTGGGATATATACAACTTTCTTGGAGACCTATGTCAGAAAATCAAAATGTTTCAAGTTAATTTCCTATTTTAGTCATAGTTTTGTGGCACAAATTCCAAGCAAATGAAAATGAATTTCCAGAAAATGAGAGAGTTTTTTCTTCGCAACATCCTTATCTACAAAAAAATCTCTCATTTTTCTAAAAATATTTATGGTTAGAGAGATATATTTCCATCTTTGAGCCCTATTGTTGCAGAAAACCGGAAATTTTGACAAGCAATTATTTGCGCAATGCCTAAGTGTTGTGCTTTCTCCATAGCCATCCAAATGCAAAGAAATTTATATGCATGGATAGATAATCACCCCTACATTTCAGCTATCCACTTTTGCAAGTTTTTTAGTGGACAGATTGGGAGAAATTGCTCAAAAACAGGTCAAAAAATCACCTTCTGCCACTGTTTTGAAGCACGTGATGCACAAATAGGAGTAGTCTTGGGAAAAATAGTTTTTCTCCTAGAAAGATTGTCCAAATCAATTGAGTGAATAGTAAAATGAAAACTACACACTCATAGATTTTCAATGGGCTATCAATTTCTCAATTTGGAGCATGGGAAGGACTCCAAAATCCTCCTCCATGATGGCGTTGTGCAAATGCCTGAGTGCGTTGTGCAAATTCCTGATGTTGGTCGCCTCAAATTCCAGCTTGAATGAGAGGGGTATCGGGCTACCCTCCGAAGATACCAAAAATATTCCATATACATTTCCCTCTTTTGAGTTTGCTCCATCAAACTACAATTTCCATACTTCATTTTCATTTAAGTGTGGCTATTCCAATTGCCTTGTCAGTTGTACTAATGTTTCTTCTAAGAGGTTCTCGTCTTCTTCTAAGAATAGGTGGGAGATGTCACTTTCTTTTCCATGAGCTGGAGATTTTTCTAATGCTTTAGCTGGGGTCATGGTTTTTACAAACTTGGATTCTTTGTACAGCATCCTTCTCTCACCTCCGAAAGTGGGAATAGTGGCATGAGCCAGATCTAGCTTGATAGAGCCACCCACCTTGGAACCCCATGATCTGGATAAGAGAATTCCAAAATGCAGAGGTATATCAGCCACCACTATGTCCATTACCACACTTTTCACTAGGATCTGATCCAGGTTTACCACCAGATCATTTATCATTCCTAAGCACTTGACTCTCTTGGATTCAAAGGAGTACAGGTCCTTGTATGGTCTGGTGATCTCTAAACCCAGTTGTTCCATTACTGATAATGGCATGACATTGTGTGAGGGCACAGAATATAGCATGAAATTATGCAACAAAAGGTCATGGATCACCAAATTCACATAGAAAGGTGCAGTAGAAGGGTCCACCTCCTCCACATGCAGCTCAAAAATAACCATGGGCCTGTCCTCTTGAAGGTTCAAACTGTCCTGGGATGGTGTAGAGGTGGTTGGATGCATGTTATAGACATTTTTGTGCCCTACAACTCCAAGCATGAAATTTCCATAAACCAAGGGCTCCTAAGTCCCTAAAAGTGTTGTTCTAACCCCTAAAGGAACAAGGTCAACAGATTACAGCTTCTCCCAGAAGTTCTCCACCAGAAACTGCTCAGAATTGGTCAAAACAGGATCATTGCAGCTGCTCCACTGGCTAGGTGCGTTGCATCTCACCCAAATGCACTGTGAGGGTGCGTTGCATTTCAAAACTCCCTTCTGTAGGGTGCGATGGGCGATAAATGACAAATGGCAGTGTCATTCCGCGAGGTGGAGAGGCAATGGAAGCTTCCAGAATCTTCTCCTGTGACACTTGCCTCACTGAATTCGACCAAGGATGAGTAAGAGGCCCTCAGTCTCCAAGTGGAAGCAAGAACTGACAGAGAGAAGACACTAATCAAATCACAAGCTGACTCATCCTCCTTACAGATATCTATATATGGATCCCTCATCCCAGAGATCCAGAGGCTGGAATTTTGCATATTGTAAGGAATTGATGTTGGTTTCTAGAGACAAACATCAGATTGTTGGGTGATTTATGCTTTGTTTGAGGTGAAGAGGGGCTTCTTTGCTGGGAGGTTGATGCTGGGTCGGAACCACTGGTTGTAAACTCCTCCTGGATCTTTTCTTGTTTATCAATAAAAACTATTTGAGTTCTCCTCCATGATTTTGTATCATTGATGCTTGTTACATTTGTATGGTTAACTTAAATCTGATCCTAAGTTGTTTATGAATATAGATCCATGTCTTTGTATAGTGCTCTTCTTCTATGATCTTACAGGTACTTTGTGAAGCTGGGCATGCAAGGGAGCAGGTAGCTGGAGACTATCAAAGAAGAGAGGGATTGGATCAAAGGATTAGCGCAAGACACAAGTTGGTTCTTTCTATTCCTCTCTATCTATAATTCATAAAGGAAATACAAAAGTAGTTTTTCTCTGTTTGTTTCTAAGGCAGCTGTCACACCTTAGTGGGATAGAGTAGTTCTAAATAGACACTTTTCCCTGTAACAAAATGGCGACTCCACTGGGGAATGTCTAATTAGTTTGTTTGTGTATCATTCTTTGTTGTTTGTTTCATAAACTTATAAGTAGCTTTCGAATTGCATTTGCCATAACAAATGCAAAGTAGATAATTGCTGCTTCAATCCATTCACTGGATCTGTTTATGATTTAAACAGCTGATTCACAAACTATCTGATTGCCCTTGTGATAGCTCTTAGATCCTCCTTAGATCTACCCCTGATTGTTGCATTACTGATTGCTTTTTACTCGGCCAAAAACCAAGGACTGAACTGCAAACTGTGACCCGGAACTCGGACAGAGTCTCGTTTCTGGCCCAGCGCAGGTACTGTTCAGAGATCCTGAATTTCAGTGCACTTCCCGAAGGGAAAACCTGCGCTGCATTTCAGATTCTCTGTGTTACAGGTGCACTGATCAGACTAGCTCTGTGCAGTTGTGGTTCTTGTGCTTCATTCTTTCCAGTTCTATCCCTGAATTTTGCTGCCTGTGATCAGTATATGTCTGTTTGAAACCTCTTTTCCTTGTTGTTATTCCGCCTCCTTTGTACAAAAGAACTGTAGATGTTTGTGTGTTTGTTGAGTCGTTTACAGTTTTCCATTGCAAAAGTAGAATAGTCGTACTGTTGTCCTTTGATTTGAATCTGTCGCAAGTGTCGATTTCGATCATAGGAGGAAGTTTGATTGTTGTTGATGGTCGATTATACTGTTACTATTGCCTTTGGTCTGAATTTGTAATTTTCTAGTGTCAAGAACAAGTGTTCATTTCAAAATCGTAAGGTGTTGTAATCATCTCTGTTTTTTATTTCGAAAAAGAGCTTGTTTATATTTGTCGCTTGAAAAGAAATTCAGATTTGTACATCAACTTTCTTTTTAGCATCAATACTAAGAAAGTCGAAAACAAATACATGCATGTGCATTTGCATATAGACAGTTTGTTTGGCTTGATTTAGGAAAGTGCATTTACAGTGTGCTCTTTGCTCTTTGTGAAAAGATTTTGTCTTTCTTTTCCCCTAGTAGCTAGGATTTTCATTGCACAAAAGAGATAAAAGTTTTTTTATCATCTTTAGATTGCATTTTAGGAATTACATCTACATCTCGTGGATAAACTGAAAGGCAAACTTCATAAACAAGATCAACTTAAAATAAATTCAATGAATCTAACAACGCTTTGGAACTTAACGCACAACATTTAGAGGTCTAGGCTAGAGACGTATTCCGGCGTCGTAAAGCCTGGTAACTGTTGTCATCACTGATGGTTGGGTGATTCCTCCACTTTGAGACGATAAGTGCCAGTACGGACTTGTGCTCCCACGTACCGTCGAGTATATTTTGGGAGACCCCTATAGGCTTAAATCCTTTATCCTTAGGAAGCTGTGTCTTCCGCCCTATCGATCGCAATGCACTGAACACAACATTCGGGAAGATTGACTGCCGTACCGTAAAAAGTATTCTGCAGTTTTGCGATTGGTTTGGTACTCCCTCTACCTAGATCTCCAGAGTAGTCCCTTTCGTTCCTTTTCAGACTCCTTAATGGAAAAGGTCCATCTGAGCACTTGTCACTTCAGGCTCATTAACAATCGAAGGAGACTAGAGTCATATTTTGTTTTTTCTCGACTCTTAAAAACTGAAAAAACAAGTTGTGTCAAAGCGTCTAAAATTCATTTAATTCAGAAACATACTTCCCCTTTATTTTAGTTGATCGAGTAATCCTCAATCGTGGAAGAAAGTCAATTGAAAACTCGTCGTTCGCAGAGGCTTACGAGTCAACCGTCTTTGTCTCCGGAATCGAAACCAGTACGGACAAAGCGAACTCGTTTAACCAGTTCCAAATCTCCTATTAAAGTTAGAACAAGTGTTCCAATGACATCAGAGACTCCGGTTACTCCAAACATTTCTGGAATCCCTGCCTCTACAGAAGAAGTTCAGCAACCACAGAAGGACAGTGATACTGATCCTAGTCTGAGAGTAAACACTTGTGTTACCGAACCAGTTCCATCTACAACCAGTTCGGAGAGTCTTACTCTTCAAACATTTGTCGCTACCGATTTCACACCTTCTTCGGCACAAGAAATATTCTACGGACCTGGCGGTCTTTCCCTTCCACCTGGTCTAACTGCCATAGAAGAAATTGTAGAAGATACTCAAACAAGTACTCCAACGCAATTTGGAGTCGGGATCACTCTATATCCTTCTTCGTCGGAAGTCAGTCTACCACCAGCGGAAGCTCCTGTAGAATTGTTAGGTAATCTTTTGGATAGACTACAAATGTCTGAACAACCGTCAACATCTAGGACTGTGTCGTCTGACACAGCGATGGCAGAACTCCCTGCTGTCACTCCGACAATGTTCGCCGGTATACCATCTGTCCCGACTAGCTCTCAGCCGCTAGAAGGAGCCCACTCAGGGGCTATTTCGACAGTATGGTCTGTTCCTATTTGTTCATCCGGAATAATATCCGGAAACTCTTATGTTGAGTCTCAACAAATTGATCCATTTGGAAGTCAATTTGGGTAGTCCGGCCCCCAAGGGCAAAACATTCCCTTGAGTTCTGGATTACCACCGTATGGGGGGCAGTATGCCCTTTCATTATCCCCTCCGGGAGGATATCTGTATGTGAGTTCACAACAACATTCAGGTTATACTGGAATTACCTCAAGCGGTTGGGTACCTATACTACCTCAACAACCAAGAGTTGTATATTCGATGCAACAATGCTTACCTATGTCAAACATACCGACTACGCCAGCTATTGTGACGGTGTCGCAAGTTCAAACGCTGCCTGTCGTATGCCAACCTCAGGTTTCTCAGGTTGTAATGCAACAGCCCCTTGACCCTGCAACTCAACCACAATCGCCGACTGGTGGAATGACACAAGTTCAGACGGGTATAATTACCCCTCATCTTGGTCAAACTGTTAGTATCGGTCAACATCACATGGCTTCACAACCATGGCTAGTACAATACCAACAACCGCAATTCCAACAAGTATACCAAGGTTTTGAGCAACAAATCTTTGCTAATAGTGGGCAGTCGTACATTCAAAACGGTCAAAATCAACCATTTTACAATGGTCATGTCCACCAACCTTACCAAACATACCAGCATCAAATGCATTATGCCAGTATGCAAAGACCAACTGCTCAGGCAATCCCATCTTACCCTGGGTATGCTTCACCTAACCTGAATCAGCAGTTACCATTTGTGGCAACTTTGGAGTTACCTGATTTAAACCGGTTAACCAACGATCCAATTGCTTACGCCCCTTGGTGGCCAGCGATTCCGCATAAACTTCCATCAGATATTCCTAAATTTAATGGAAATCCGGGTGAAGATCCATCGAATCACTTGATGACCTTTCATCTATGGTGTTCATCAAACACCCTAAATGATGATTCGATAAGACTTCGCCTCTTTCAGAGGACGTTAACGGGTCCGACGGCAAAATGGTACATCGAATTGGCTAGAGCTTCATTCGACAATTTCAATACCTTAGCCACAACCTTTTTAACCCATTTTCAGTTACCAATAAGGTACGAAACGAGAACAGAACTTCTTACCAATTTCAAACAGACAACAGCCACTCACATATCTGATCATATACATGAGTGGCGACGTCGTCGTAGAATGGTAAAAACGTATGTCCCCGATCAGCTATTAGTTGAATGGTTTATCAAGTCACTACTGCCTTCCATCACGGAAGATGTGGCAAAGGGGGGAGTCGTAACAGAAGAGCAAGTTATCACTCGTGCGTAATATCTGGACTTGATTTACACTCAGTCTGGCACGCTCTACGATAAAATACCTGACGCCCCTAGACTGGAATTCTCAATTCCTCCTCCTCCTAAATCGAACAATGACTCTCATGCCGGCAATGGCGTGATTGGCACAACAGACACGAAACCAACAAAGGCTACATCCAAAAAGGCCCGTAAGATTTCAGGTCAAAATGCAAAAGACGAACTTCTTGCTTCGGAAGTAAATGTCGTATCGACAGATAAAGGCAAAGAAACCAAACAACCAGGGAGCAAGAAAAAAGGCAAAGGGAAGAAGAAAAACAGGAGGAATCATCACCTGAAAAATCTTCTTCAAACCCTCCTGGAGATAGGAAACCAAAAAATCCATGCTTTATATGTGATGAGGATCATTGGACCGCGAATTATCCACACAGGGCTGAGCTTAAGAAATTCTTCAAGAATTTGAAAACCTCCGCAGTGTTAAATGATCCGTTTCCAAATCCAGGAACAAAACTGGTTGAAAGTGGAAATTCTTCCCCATCTCAAGTGCTAATGTTGTCGGTTTCAAAACAGAAAAATGATGCTTTGATATCGACAAGGAACAAGGATTATGGGAATCCACAGCTGTCGAATAACAAGGATAAAGATCAACCAAGTAGTTCGACAACAACTTTGACAGAAGTTGTGCCACCCACCATCCCTGAATTGACGATAAAACCGCCAAAGGGAGTAGTACACAAGTTGACATTTAATCCCCGTGCTAGAGCGGCACAGCATTATAACATAGTGGAAGATTTGGCTCAATCGCCATCCGCTATGTCGACACTTGAAGTACTACAAAATTGCCCATCCCAAGGGCAGGCTTTATTATCAGCCATTGGTGGGATAGACCCAAAGGATTCCAATCTAGTATCCTTCGACCATAAAGGATATGATCCTCAATTGCCAGCTCAACTAGCTTTCCTTGTTCAAGTGAAAGCCCTCAACAAAACTGTTCATCGAACGATTATTGATGAGGGGGCATCTACATGCATTATGTCGATGAGTTGCTGGAAAACTTTAGGATCTCCAACCTTGTCGCGATCTTTGATGACATTAAAAGCATTCAACGGAAGGACATATACCCCATATGGTATCCTAATTAACTTGAAATTCGAACTAGGAGGGAAAACGGTAGAAGTAGATGTTGAAGTCATCGATGGGAATCTTGATTACAACATACTACTAGGAAGACCATGGATATATGCCATGGCAGCTGTTGTGTCGACCTATTTTAGAAAGATTGCATTTCCCTTTCAAGGAGGGATTACAATCGTCGATCAAAAAAACTTCCTCCCCAATGGTTCTCAAGTTACTGGAAGCATTCCCATGATCCATGGAAGCCACCATTCGCTTCAGAATATCGGAGTAGGCCTACTAAAAGATCCTATACTAATGGGAACTTTCGCTCTTCCACCCCCAATCAATCTAGCAGAAGTAGCGTCGATAGGAACCTGCAACATGATATCTTCTAAAAAGATCTCAGAAAACGATATCGACATGGATCATGTAGTGGTTTTTCCCCCAAGCCCAACGGAAATATTGTAGCAATCAATGTTCCTAGCATGGGAGGCAAACCCAAATCAACGCTCATCAAGCATTTGGATAGATAGGTCTAGAGAATATGGTACCCCTTCAGATCCTTGGTCGCGAGTGCATGTCACCGACGAAGGAATTGTCCAATCTATGGTAATTGAAGGGACACCATGGAATGATTCCCACCATCGTTCCCTTCTTCTGGATTGTGGAGAAGATAATCAAGATGACCTGTATCATCCTTCAGTTTTTGAATTCCTATCAAATACTGTAAACACAGTGGATTCCGAGCGAAACTTGTCCAATATTGAAGAGACTATCGCCATAAATATCTCGACCAAAACAGATGTTGTAGAGAATATTTATGTCGGCAAATGTTGTTCTCCTTCAGAACTAGAGATATATAACGCTATTTTTCACGAATTCAGAGATGTCTTTGCTTGGTCATATGATGAAATGCCAGGCATTGTCTCAAGTATTGTTGAACACGAAATTAAGATGTATCCAGATGTCAAACCAGTACGACAACGGCTACGGCAGGTGCACCCCAAGAAAGCCGCTACCATTAAGGCAGAAGTTCAAAAACTTCTCCATGCTGGTTTCATCTACCGGTTCCTTGAACCGATTGGGCATCGAATATTGTCCCTGTTATGAAAACACAAGGAACAATTAGAGTGTGCGTCGATTATAGGGATGTAAATCAAGCTTGTCCAAAGGACAACTACCCTACACCCTTCATTGACCAGATAATTGATGAATGCGCCGGATGCGAAATCTTTTCATTCATGGATGGATTCTCCGGGTATAATCAAATAAATATCTGCCCACAGGACCAGTCAAAGACTGCATTTATTTGTCCGTGGGTCACATTCGCATATCGAAAATTACCCTTTGGTTTAAAGAACGCAGGGGCGACGTTTCAGAGGGCAATGGATTATGCCTTCCATGACATCAAAAACATCGTTCAACCATACCTCGACGACCTTCCGGCTCATTCGCGAAAGTGGACTGATCACCCGCAGCATTTAAGAGCGATATTTCTACGTTGCCGACACTACAAGATACGACTCAATCCACACAAACGTGTATTTTGCGTCAGTTCTGGTCGTTTACTTGGCTTTGTATTCTCGAAGGACGGGATTCGTCTCGACCCATGTAAGGTCCAGGCAATCATAAATTTGCCTCCACCTTCAAATTTGCTTCAGATTCAGAAACTCCAAGGGAAAGCGAACTTTCTGAGGAGGTTCATTCCAAATTATGCCGAACTTGCTAAAGGTTATACACGTCTTTTGAAAAAGGAGGTAACCTTTGTCTGGGATCAGGTTGCGCAAGCTTCCTTTGATGCTTTAAAAGATTCCCTAATGAAAGCATCATTAATGTACGCCCCTGATTATCAAAAAGATTTTAACCTGTATCTGGCTGCAGCGGATACGACCATCGCAATGGTTTTAGTTCAAGAAGTCGATGGAATTGAACATCCTATATATTATTTAAGTAAAAACTTAAATGATACAGAAAGCAAATATTCTTACGTTGAAAAGCTAGCACTCGCAGCTATTCAAGCGATACAGAGATTTTGACACTATATCCTCTTTCGGAAAACTACCATTCTGTCAAATTGTAACCCCATGACTTATATACTGTCGCAACAGTTGCTGGGGGGCAAATATTCAAAATGGATAGCAATCCTAGAAGAGTTTGATCTGGAATTTGTAAAATCCAAGTCAAAGAAAGCTCTAGTTTTCGCAGAATTATTGTGCGATCTCCCATCGTCGTCCAACGATGACACATCAGAAGAAACAATCATGGATGAAAGTTTGTTTCTGATATCTGCAAGCAATGAGTGGTATGGAGATATAATCATTTATCTCCAAACTCAAAAATACAGGCCAAGCACCTCCCACTCCGAACAAAAACATATTCGATACCAAGCAAAAGACTACATGATCGTCGGTGATACACTCTACCGTCGTGGTATCGATACAGTTCTGAGAAGGTGCCTCACCCATGAGGAGGCCGAAAAAGTCCTGAATGATTGTCATTCAGGCGCGTGTGGGGGACATCAATCTGGATATGCTACGGCACAAAAAATCTTACGAGAAGGATACTTCTGGCCAACAATGTTCAAAGATTGCATAACCGCAGTCAGAAGTTGCCATGCTTGTCAAATTTTCGATAGCAAAACCAGAAGACCACCCGCACCTCTGCAACCAATAGTTGTTGTTGGGCCATTCGCCAAATGGGGCATTGATTTCATGACATGTAACCCCACCTCGACTGGGGGGGCATGGGTACATCATAGTCGCAGTTGACTATTTTACCAAATGAGCCGAGGCGATGCCTACATTAGATAATACTGGTGAAACAGCTGCCCTCTTCTTTTTTTAATCATGTAGTCGCCAGATTCGGCGTGCCGCAGGCTATAGTCACAGATCATGGATTGCATTTTCGCAATCACATGATGGTCGAATTAGCTGCCAAACTAGGGTTGTCTCACGACAGCTCTACTCCATATTATCTGCAAGCCAACGAACAAGTTGAAGCAATCAACAAGGTCCTCAAACGCATGTTGCAAAGGATGATTGGAGTTCACAAAAGAAGATGGCACCTAATCCTGTACTCAGCTTTGTGGGCTTACCGAACATCGGTAAGGAATGCAACAGGGTTCACACCTTTCCAACTGGTATATGGCCTGGAAGCAGTCTTACCAATCCAGTGTGAAATCTCGTCTCTCAAACTCGCAATTGATCTCCTCCCCGGAACTTCAGAAGAAGAAGCTTGTTTCTTGAAATTAATCCAATTGGATGAAACCCATCGTGATGTCGCTTTGGCTAACGAAGCCCATAAGAAACGAGTCAAGGCGCAATTCGACAAAAATGTCAAACCCCGTGTCTTCTCAGAAGGTGACTTAGTCTTGCTTTACGACCAAGAATCCGATAAATTGGGAGCAGGTAAATTTAAGTCTCTATGGATGGGCCCCTATATTGTTAAACGAGTGTTAGCAAAAGGAGCCTACGAGTTAATGGATTATGACGGAATTCCGCTGGTGTAACCTCGTAATGGGTTGTACCTCAAGCGTTACTATGCGTAATGGTAACCTGTGTGCTTTTGTTATATTTTTGTTTTCGCTAAAGTGTTTATTTTGGTCAAGTAATCCAATTTTTACATTTGTTGCAGATGTCAAACCTATTGGATTCATGTGTTGGATATGCCGACGGAGCGAGTCGTAGTTCGCGGAACCTATCCTTCACAGCCTGGGCCATTTTTTATCCAAGCGGCGAGTTAGTAAGTTTCAGAGGTGTATGTATTGGTCGATCAACAAATAACATCGCTGAATATAGCGCGTTGATAGAACTTCTCTCTGATGCCATCACACATGGTATACGCCGACTAATTGTCAGGCTAGACTCACAACTCTTAATACTACAACTCAATGGTATATATTCCGTCCGAAACCCAACTATTTATCGCATGTTCCTAACGGTTAAGATTTTGGAAAGACAATTTGATCTTATTCAATATCAACATATTTCCAGAAACTTAAACACATTAACTGACTCATTAGCAAACTATGTGTTAGATAGACATTTGCAACATTTATAAAAAGAAACACATCATCAATGTTTTACATGTGGATCATGTAGCTCAACCAAAATAAAACTCCGAAAATCAAAAATATATATAACTGTTTATGGTTTACACATAATGTTCTGTAACCAAGACAAAATCAGTCAAATGACCCAAAAACTCAAAATACTAGGGGGTACCCTAGTCTAATGATGCTCGTGATAGCAAGTCACAGCCTGTGCGATCATGCGTAAGAGACGAGTCCATCGTCTGGGCACACCAGTAGTATGCCGCTGTAACCGCAAAGGTAGCTCGTCAGTCCTCACATCTGGAATACCGAGTGAGGCCCTCAACCTGCTCCTGTAATGCTATGAGAGTCTCGGCCACCTCGAGGTCACAAAGAATAGCCCTTCTGACGGCCTCTCCTGCTGGGGCAGCAGCTGGTACTCTCAAGCGAACTACTGGACGAACAGGACCAACATCTGCATGTACACATGAGTTTGATTAAAGTCTTGATAGAATAAAGCACAAGGACATTATAAACAAAAAAAAAAAAAAACGATAAATAGGAATATGGTCAAAGATTTTACCAATGGCGCCCCACTGCTCGCCATCCGGCAGTACTAAATCTGGATCACCCCGGAAGTCCATGGCAGCGTATGGATACTCAGAATAAACCATCTCCTGACGATCAAACCACCTGAAGAAGGTATCAGAAAATGAAATCTAAGACTGGCCAGCATGCCTAGACATATGGTCAACCCATCTCTACATACGTGGTTCAGTAGGAGAAGGTAAATCGAGTGCAATGTACTGCGGCTGCATCAATGGTATCTTCTCCAAGGCAAAGGCGGTCAAAATAGAACCATACCCAAAGTTCTTCAACCTCCCGCTCTTTATCTTGGTCAACTGTTCTTTCATCACAAGAAGTATTGCGTCGCACCAGTTGAGCACCTTCGGTTGGAGGCATTCCAAGGCATGCTGCATGTAAGATCGGTTGGCTACATGAAGAGCCGCACCACCGGCAATCCTACCAAAAGTAAACAGAATAGTCCTGAGGGACCTGTCAGTGACATCACGGATAATGATCCTGCCATCTTTACTCGGCTGAGATCCTTCTCTGCAGTACCGGCGGACATAATCTCTCACAGAATCGCCTCCTCGGGCCGAACCTGACAAAGAGATGGGGGCACCCCGCCTCGACAAGCCAGTCAAGAAATAGATGTCTACTACAGTCAGGGGGATATATTTGCCCCTGATCTGGAAAACCTGATTGGTAGGATCCCAAGCATCGAGCAAATACTGTAGTAAGTTGATCTGCTGTCTCATGCTAGAAATGTGGAAGAACTTCAGCAAGCCACAGTTCCGCAGCGCGTTCAATGTAACTGGATCATGTAGGGCAAGCATGTCCTCTTCTTCATGCTCACGTTCTCACCATGTAATGGTCATATTACTCCAAAGATCTCTGAAAAAAAAACAAGAGAAGAGTTAGATCCTGATTTTGGTGAGAAACAGGCAAAATTTCCATAAAAAATTGTGCATCAAATTCCCTTTTTACGCCCAACGCACCTGCAGCAGTGTTCTAGGTGTGTTGAATGTCAGATAGCCTTTAAACAGGCCACCATTCAATGCAGTTTTCGATACACTGAGGGTGCGCTGATGGCAGAACGAGTTCTTTAAACCTCAGGGACTCAGAAAAGCTAGGAATCAAGCTCAAAATGCAAAATGGAAACCATGAAATGAAAGAGCTCAGGTTTAGCTCCTACCTGGTCCAGACGGCACCGAGAATCGTCCACAGAATCTCCCGAAATCAGCTGATGAAAATCGAGGGGGAAAAGCACCTCCAAAGCTCCAACAAACCAAGTTCAAATGAAATGGTAAAATGAGAGGTAAAAACACTTTTTCATTACTTTTACATAGTTCAAAGTAAAATATTAGTGTTCTAACTCGTTTTCAAGCATATATTGTTCATTTCTGACTAGTTTGATGAAGCAGTTGAAAATACAGTACGATCTTTGAAAGGACAAAGCTATTTATGGTAAAATCAAAACAAGGCCATCTAATCGAGCAGTTTTATCACATAGTTCAAGCTCGTTAAAAAATAAACATAAGACATGAGCAAATGTTTCCACCCGCGTTTAAGCTCGTTAAAAAATGAACTATTCCCCGGTAAATAACCATCGTGAATTTAGTACTTCAGCCGTTAAAACCTTGGTCGTGTTTTCACCGTCACCTCCACTTTTCATTGGCCGATCATTCACCTCCATTTGATTGTTTACCCATTTTGAGGAACAGCTGTGAAGAGTGATTTCACTAGCCATCCTTGTGACACTGTCGTGATTGGAAAATTCCAAACCTTACCTGGAATCAGTTGCTACCCGTTTTATCACTCATTCCTCAAAAGGCGAGTCTCCTTTAAGCTCTTTTCAACTGACTCGTAAAATATGAAAAGATTGCTGAGCCATTGGCCTCTCCAGCTCATTAAATGGAAAAGAAGTGCTATCCCTCCTCTAGATTTTAATATTTTTGGACCTGAGGGATTATTACACAAAAAGATCGAGCGCTTGTTTTGTTCGGCTCGTTAAAACTATCGAAAATTCATCCCTTCTGTATTGTTTTATACTTTTTCGGACTTAAGGGATTAGATGACGAAAAAGGAATTTTGGAGTTACCTTTATGTTCCTTTTCAAACTCTCTAAAATTGAAAAGGACCGAGTTATCTTTGTCGTTAAACTCGTTAAAAAGATTAATAGCGACAAACTTGTCTTTAGACGAGAACGAGTTTCACTATCGCTAGGCTCGTTAAAACATAGCGATGGGTTTGCCCGAAGGGAAAATTATAGAACAAGCATATGTTATCCTCCTCAAGCTTGACAAAAATAAAGAGGTACTAGTTAGCAATGATTGGGGAAAAATTGGGAAGAAAACTCAAAGAAACTTTGTTGGTAGCAAGTCGCTCTTGAACATGACACTTCCACTCCGTGTCCGAGTCGGGTTGGGTTGTTTCATTCACCGGTCACATCACCATGGTCACGCCATACCATCCACATTTGGGGTTAATGCTACCAATCCATCACATCAGTGTCGCCGATATGTTCAAGAGAAGTCATCCAGAGAAGTCACCTGTGTCTCACCCACTACCATACATTATACTCCATTCTTTCATGACCGTCACCCTAAACCTTATATCACCAAATCATTTTCACCTCCATCAAAATCATTTTCTCTGTTCCGTGTCATCGATGTGGGATTCATTAAGGCCCTCCTGTGATGGATCACTTCTTGTCGACATCAGCTTATTATCCAAGAAGTTGATCTAGGAACACCCCATTCAGTACTTTGAAGCTTGCATGCCTCAATGGCAAGTTTCTCACTTCCGGCGACAGATTTACATCAATGGCCTTCGACCGAAAGATTTTGCGTGGCGTTCGACGCCAAGTCCTTTATTCACACCACGTGAATTGTACTGCAGTACCTTGAGGATCATTATCATTATCGGTGATTCTTCTCGCGCTTGTTAACAGTTTACATCATTGACTGGTAATCAAGCGATGTCTTTCCATGTTCGACTTCAGAACATTTCTCACATGGATTGACTTGTACTTCGAGTGAAGATCGGATGAGATTGAAGACCCCGGATCTAGTTTCATCCATCCGGGCTGCAATATATATTCAGGGAAATAAAGACATTAAATGTACGGCATTGCAGCACAGATAATCATCCCACCAAAAGGATGATGGCTCTATCAGAATCATCAGTCTACACTCAGACGATTGTCTGTCCTATGTACACGAAAATGAATTTATAAAGCTGAGCATGGGAATGCCCGCCTCAGCTAGATCATGAAAATATTATGAAGATAATGTATTGTATTGTATCTTATTGCAGGTCTCCTCCCAGCATTGAAATAACTTCGGATCCTCATAATAAAGCATGTCACCCGACACCAAAAGGTTAACGGCCTCATACTTTAGGGGGCAACTGTTATAGACATTTTTGTGCCCTACAACTCCAAGCATGAAATGTCCATAAACCAAGGGCTCCTAAGTCCCTAAAAGTGTTGTTCTAACCCCTAAAGGAACCAGGTCAATAGATTACAGCTTCTCCCAGAAGTTCTCCACCAGAAACTGCTCAGAATTGGTCAAAACAGGATCATTGCAGCTGCTCCACTGGCTAGGTGCGTTGCATCTTACCCAAATGCACTATGAGGGTGCGTTGCATTTCAAAACTCCCTTATGTAGGGTGCGATGGGCGAGAAATGAAAAATGGCAGTGTCATTCCGCGAGGTGGAGAGGCAATGGAAGCTTCCAGAATCTTCTCCTGTGACACTTACCTCACTGAATTCGACCAAGGATGAGTAAGAGGCCCTCAGTCTCCAAGTGGAAGCAAGAACTGACAGAGAGAAGACACTAATCAAATCACAAGCTGACTCATCCTCCTTACAGATATCTATATATGGATCCCTCATCCCAGAGATCCAGAGGCTGGAATTTTGCATATTGTAAGGAATTGTTGTTGGTTTCTAGAGACAAACATCATATTATTGGGTGATTTATGCTTTGTTTGAGGTGAAGAGGGGCTTCTTTGCTAGGAGGTTGATGCTGGGTCGGAACCACTGGTTGTAAACTCCTCCTGGATCTTTTCTTGTTTATCAATAAAAACTATTTGAGTTCTCCTCCATGCTTTTGTATCATTGATGCTTGTTACATTTGTATGGTTAACTTAAATCTGATCCTAAGTTGTTTATGAATATAGATCCATGTCTTTGTATAGTGCTCTTCTTCTGTGATCTTACAGGCACTTTGTGAAGCTGGGAATGCAAGGGAGCAGGTAGCTGGAGACTATCAAAGAAGAGAGGGATTGGATCAAAGGATTAGCGCAAGACACAGGTTGGTTCTTTCTATTCCTCTCTATCTATAATTCATAAAGGAAATACAAAAGTAGTTTTTCTCTGTTTGTTTCTAAGGCAGCTGTCACACCTTAGTGGGATAGAGCAGTTCTAAATAGACACTTTTCCCTGTAACAATGCATCAATTGAGAGACTTGAGATTTGTAATGAGGCTACGTCTTTAGAATCTCAATTAGAGGAACAAGAATTTTTACGTTTTCCAGCTCCTTCTGGAGATTGAATGTATGTTGGGCCTTTTTTGTATCTCCTGGCTTTGTTCTTTCTCCCTTCCCATTGGCAGTTGTCAGCAGAACACGTGCTCCTTTTCTGTGTGCCCCTGAGGACCATTGCTCTCCTTATTTGCAGAGAATACTGCCTTTGGTGGGTCAAGATGGAGCTTACCTTTCCCTTTGTATAGTGTTGGAGGAACCACTTGGGGAGTAGCTTCCCCTTGTTGTCCTGGTTCTCTCGTAGATTATACTTACGTTGTGACTGTGTTTGCATGAACTCTACAAACTATTTGCAATAATAATCCATATCTTCCTCCTCGGATTTTTCTTCTCTATGATGGTTGGCCTCCTAGCGAGCCATAATCTCATGTTTTTCTTTAGCAAAACCAGTATATATATTTCCCTGCATCTCCTGTGTATCCAACGATTGTTCGTCAGGGCCATCTTCCAAGTTTAAGGGATAAGGGATCTGATCAAGATACTCCTTTCTTTCCCTTAGAAGTAGTTGCAGTGGAGGCCTTCTATATTGTGGGTTATAGCCTCAGTTGTTGACTTTAGAATTCTACCTGGAGATGTTATTGTTCTCAATTTCGAGCTTTCTAACCTTTTGTGATAAACTCTTGATGAGTTTTTCTAGATCTTCCCACTTTGAGTCTGATGATTCTCCATCTCGACCAGAGGAGGATGCCTCTTCTTTTCCTCTTTTGGGTTTAGTAGGTTCTTGCTTTGACCTCGACTTCCCTGTCAAGGCTATATTTTCTTCCACTTCGAGAGCATCGATCTGAAGTTGATCTAGAGTGGTAGACTTCCTTTCTCTCAGGGTAAAGCTAATGTTGGAGTCAAAGGCTCCCAAGAAAACCACACGAGTTTTATCTAGGGGAGGCAGTTGGAAATAATACTAAGAGGGGGGGTGAATCAGTACTTTCAAATCAATAACTTTTTCATTTCCATAATCAGATTTATATACGCTACTTTAGAGAAGGGAACTTGCGTGTGCATGCAACTGTTCTTAAGGCAACCAGCATATATCTAGTGAACTTATGATTTAGTTAATTCATCATATGTTGATATTTAATCAATGCATCGGTACTTTATTAAACATTAAACAGTAACCATATGCAGTAATAACAGAATAAACCATCACACATAAGCAACACACATGAACACCAAGATATAAGGTGGAAAGCTAATGTGGGTGAAAACCACGTACTGCTATCATCACTGTCTTCTTTTTAATAATAAGAACATCTGTTTACAATCTTGTACTGGTGCAGACTCATACCAGTACGTAGGCACCCACCTGCAGAAGGCTACAACCTTCTCTCATTTTCCAACTACTACTAGAAGGGAGCTGCAACCCCTTAGCTCTTGTACTAGTCAATATGTTTACTAGAATGTAGGTGTCGACCTATAGAAGTCTACGACCTTCTTTCTTTTTCTAGGGACCACGTTTCATGAATTTTCAGACTAGGTACTCCTGGAACACAACACCACAATCTGAAGGCCACATTTCATCCAATTTTCATACTAGACCCATCAACAACATTGAAGCTCAAAATTAATCACCACTACAATACAACCATCAAATACATCTGCATCAACCAATCACTAAAACCCAATCATCAATCTCTGATATAACTGAAACCCAATCATCACTCTTTGATATAACTGAAACAATCAATCACTGAAACCTCTGAACCTCTGACACAACTGAATCAAACAATCATTGAAACCTCTGGTGTACTAAATCAAACAATCACCGAACCTTTGACACAACTGAATCAACCATTCATTCAAACTTAATCAAATTCAACCAAACAACTGGAACAGACAGATCACTGTAACCAGTACATAGATCTAAACCTAGATCACTGCATCAACAACCAGAACTAACTATAACTTCAAAAGGCATGTGTCAGAATGTATACGCTCCTTCAATGAATCCAACCTGTGTTTATACGCTACTTCCTTTAGCCCAACCTGTGTATATCTCTAAAGATACTGAATCATAAAACTTCTGAACCACAAACTGTACCAATCAGTGACATTCTGAAGATCTACTGTCATATTACAGAGTTCTAAACAGATAGCAACAAGGATCACCCTTCCTTCTCAATCAATCAATCAATCAGAATCAATTTCCTTATACATTCAGTTCTACTTTTAGATCTAAGAAGACATCATTGACAAACAGCAGTAATACAGCAGCAAACAGCAGTATTGATCTGATAGATCAGTCATCCCTAAACATCAAGCTTTTCTTTTGCATACGCTACTTGGAAGAGCCAAACCAATGTGTATATGCACCTTCACCAAAGCAAACCAACGTATAGATCTGCAAATACTTACTTATAACTTCGCTGCAATTCCAGACTTCAGACATACCCAGATCATCATATATAAAGGATAAAACATGCATTAGCAATAAGATCTAGCCTATCCATTGTCAGATCATATAATGATAAGTCATTATGATCTTGATCCATCATTAGATCTCATCCATCATCAACCACATAGGTGCATCCTTAGTTCATATCAAGAAAAGCATCAGAAGCCCATAACTTGCATATTTGATCTAACACTTCATAAGATATTCAATACTTGCACACATTGGCCTAATGATCTTCTCCTCCTTATATAGTTTTAGGCCTTTCTCAATACCTTGGACCAAAACCAATTATGACCAATACCTTGGACCAAATACCTCGGACCAATACCTTGGACCAAAACCTTGATTTTCCATCCCATATGCGCTTTTCCTTCTGTGAAAGTGCGTGTATACGTATTGCTCCTTTTGTTCTGTTAACTCACGTGTATACGCTGCTTGGACAAAGTGAACCAGCGTATACTTCTTAAACTACTCTCTTTCTTCAATTTCTTGATTCTGATTTGTAATCCTTTGTTCCTTCATCCTATTCTTTTGTACCATTACTTTGTTCCTTTTGAATAGACTTGTTATAATGTGATTTTCCATATTACTTTTGAAATGATTCCTTTGAACTGCCCTGCATTTTGTCACATTTGTAAACACAACTGCCATGCATTCTGTCACCTCTGATATCTCTTCTGTAGATTCATCTAGTTACCATATACAAGTGATTTGTTCTGCTATAAGTGGGTTGCCATCAAGTACAACATGCATCATAATGCCAACGATCTCCCCCTTTGGGCTTGATGGAAACCATGTTGGTGTTGATTACTGCAAGCTGTAGAAATTGTTAGAGATAACAAGCAACACCAAAATACTCTCCCCCTTTGACATCAAGGGCAAAGGGCGAACCAAGATATCACCCTTTGATATCAAGGGCAAAGGGCTGACCAAAATGAAGACTTTCATATCTGAACAGCTGAATATAAACATTAATCAAGCTCTCCCTAGGCACATGCTGAATTCTCTGATTAAACTCCTCCTTTGTACATGTTGTGATGCACTAAACTGTCCATGCTCCCCCTGAGCACATGCAGAGTCTACAAAAATATTTTCCAAAAGAATAACATGACTCTATAACTCAACTATGTGAGTTTGACCTTCCTATCACCAATGACTCATACATACATCAATCTCCCAATCAAATGGGGATATACCATATTTGACTCATCCACCCAACCAAGTGGGGATATACCAATCATTTATACATGACAAAAATACAATAAATATTACATCATCCATCCCATGTAAAGTGGGGATACAAATTACATCACTTGTCCAATAGGACTCATTCAAATATATGAGAATTCATATCACACCCTAGACTTTTACATGACTTAAGCAACAAATGGTATAAATATTTGAAGCCATAGCTGGACTCAACAACCATAATGCCAACAATGTAGAATGCGAGTGAAGGCTAATGCTCCCCCTAAACCTGTGCTACTGTTTTTCCTGTCAGAAAAACATATACGCTCCTTCAGCCACAGAAACCCATGTGTATATGCGACTATACTTCATGAAACCTGCGTATAATAACCTTCCTTTGAAAAACTGGATTTAACAACAGGATGATGCAGCAACTACTCCCAACTTTTGTCTGAGATATTCAAATGTTTCTCTGGGCAGTGGTTTAGTGAATATATCAGCAACCTGTATATGTCCATCATTAGTTCCCAAGATATGACAATGTAATTATCATCAACCTGTGACAAAGTATGTTGCATATAGATATCAACTCATCCTCTTGATCTCATCAAGATCAACTTGCTTTGTTTCCTTAGTAGAAAGAGCCTTATCATAACCTTCCATGAATCAACTAAGCATATGTCATATCTCCAAGCAGTAACACAAAATCATATCATATGTATGTGAAAACACCATAGTCATCATCTATGATCATAGCATCATCATCAAGAACTGCATGATCTTTCCACAAGAACCCTCAATATATCAACCATGTATCATCACTAGGAAACATCTCACATCTTGATAAGCATCAACCACGATAATCAACATATGTGAGTATCAACCTATCATCATAAGGTAAGAATTCATCATCATTATGTGACTAAGTAAGCCATGTCTCCGAATATCCATGTCTTTAAATACGTATGTCTTCATGAGACCTGCAATAACACCATTCTCTTGGCCAACCAACGATGTTTTTCAATATGCAACTTAAGTAATCATCCATGTATCTAACATAATGTGTATCCATCAACTATGTATCTAGAAAACCATGAGCTCATGGTCATTTGTCAAGATTTATTTATACCATCAACAGCAACAATCCTCAACCATGTGAGAGCCAAGAACTATAGGAATCCTGCATCATAACTGCACCATATGAACTTTATGCATCTTTGAAGGCGTGATGCCACCAACATAAAAGAAATGAGTGGCTCATCATCAAATAATGAAGTTGTGTACTCAAGCTTTCTAAATCTCCTTGTCCTTATGAAGATCACCATGTAAGTAACATATATGTACTATATGCATCATCAAAAAGTCATCCATAATCATCCATAAATCTGATCTGAATAACAACTATGTAACCCCAAGCAATACAAGTATCACCTGAGATTTCATCATGGATAACTCATAACCGTAACATAGCATGATGTATCATTTAAACACTTTAGCCACATAAGCATCATCACCATTTATAAGAATCATTAGGTACCAAAGACTTAGAAGCATAACATATTCTCCCCCTAAACATGTGCCACCAGTTCATTGTCAGATCTAATCATTGCATATATCAGTAAGAAATATCAAGGCATCATCATGAATTAGATAAAAATCAAGTCATCAACAACTTATGAGGATCAAAAAGCACTTCTAAATAACCTCCACATATTGTAGTCATCAAACATCAAGACAGAAAAGATAATTGATAATTGTTTGAACCATATCAAATCATTTTTCTGAGTCTGTCCCACTGCTTCTTCATCAAACCAACATATACGCGACTGTGTAGCTTCTAACTCATGTAAATACACGATTTGTCTTTATGATAATTGCGTATGAGAATTAGGACACTGAAATTTCATACTTTCAGTTCCTTCTGAGTCTATTATGTCTGTATACTGAGTTATGCCACATATTTTTTTCTGTAATTCCTTCTTCTTCCATACCTTGGAGTGTGATGATGTTTGTTTCTTTTGGTATGTTGGCCAAAATTTTCTCCTACATTCTTTTTCTATATGCCCAAACTTGTTACAAGCATAACATCTTATATTTTTTGTATTCCTTCTAAAGCAGTCAATGGCTTTGTGAACAAACATATTACAAGAAAAACAATATCCCTTGAAGTACCTGGAAGTTGATGATGTTTCTGTGTGATGGTTATTAGCTTGAACCATTCTACTTTTGCATCTTGTTGCAACATGTCCAAAATTATGACATATAAAACATTCAACATTATTCATCAGAGGAAAGAACCGATTATCACTTCCATTACTAGGAGTAAATGATTTTCTTTGAAGAATTTCTTTCCTTGGTTGTTGATGGGGTTGACCTCTTATCTCCTTGTTGAGCATTTCAGATTTTGCACTAGATTTATTTGCTTCAATTTGTGAGCTAGATTCTCCTTTAACAGCTTTATGAAAACCAAGACCATATTTGATGGTAGGAGACCTTTGACTACTAAGAATATCATCCAAAATCTTAGTACTATCTTGAAATCATAAAATTTTATCCTTTTCTTCTAATTTACCTTTTAGGATATTTACCTCAACCTGATATTTCTCTTCCTTTTCAAGATACTGCTTCTTCATGATTTCTTCAGCTTTTCTTCCTTCTTCCACTTGTTGCCTTAATTCTAGAACTTCATTTTCTTGTTCTTCAAATGCTTGGAGTAGTTCTTCATTATGCTTATTTGATTTTTCAAGATCTTCTTTTAGAGAGAGGATCTTAGCTTCAAGACTTTCATAGTAATTGGATCTATCTTTAAGTTTCTTGATTGTTGTACACTTTTTACTTACTTCATTTCTTAATTATGTCACTTCATCCTGCAACTTTTGACATTGATCTTCCTTTTCCTTGTACTGCTTCCTTACCTTGTTTCCTTCCTCCAACTGATATTTTAATCTAGTAACTTCTTCTTTGTAGGAACATTCCCTTTTATCAATTAGATCTTCTTGATCTCTAATTATATATGTGAGCCTTTTAAATTCTGCATCTATTTGATTTCTTTCTCTTTCACCCATAAGAGCAAATTCATTTGTTTTGCTATCACTCTCATTATCTTCAAATGAACAAAGAAATGTATCACCAGAGGACAACATATTCATACATGATAATTCTTTTGCTTGTTCATCTTCATTCTGAGGTGATTCTGAATTTGAAGAGTTGCTTCCACATAATCCCCAATCGTCTCTCCCACTGCCAAAATTCCTTTGATATGTCTTCTTCTTTTGAGGTGCTTTCTTCTTTGGCTTCTTTCCCATTGTTACTATAGATCTCCTTCAAGCGATCAAGCTTCTACCAAAGGACCTACTCTGATCCCAATTGTTGGAAATAATACTGAGAGGGGGGGTGAATCAATATTTTCAAATCAATAACTTTGTCATTTCCATAATCAGATTTATATATGCTACTACAGAGAAGGGAACTCGCATGTGCATGCAACTATTCTTAAGGCAACCAGCATATATCCAGTGAACTTATGATTCAATTAATTCATCATATGTTGATCTCTAATCAGTGCATCAGTACTTTATTAAACATCAAATAGTAACCATGTGTAGTAATAATAGAATAAACCATCACACATAAGCAACACACATGAACACCAAGATTTAACGTGGAAACCCAATGTGGGTGAAATCCACCTGTTGTTGTTGTCTCTAACTTCTTTTTAATAATAAGAAAATTTGTTTACAATCTTGTACTGGTGTAGACTCATACTAGTACGCAGACACCCACCTGCAGAAGGCTACAACCTTCTCTCGTTTTCCAACTGCTACTGGAAGGGAGCTGCAACCCCCTAGCTCTTGTACTAGCCAATATGTTTACTAGTACATAGGTGCCAACCCACAGAAGGATACGACCTTCTTTCTTCTTCCAGGGACCACGTTTCATGAATTTTCAGACTAGATACTCCTGGAACACAACACCACAATCTGGAGGCCACGTTTCATCCAATTTTCATATTGGACCCATCAACAACATTGAAGCTCAAAATTAATCACCACTACAATACAACCATCAAATACATCTGCATCAACCAATCACTAAAATCCAATCATCAATCTCTGATATAAGTGAAACCCAATCATCACTCTTTGATAAACTTAAATAATCAATCATTGAAACCTCTAGTGTACTAAATCAAACAATCACCGAACCTCTGACACAACTGAATCAACCATTCATTCAAACTTAATCAAATTCAAACAAACAACTGGAACAAACAGATCATTGTAACCAGTACGCAAATCTGAACCCAAATCACTACATCAACAACCAGAACTAATTGCAACTTCAGAAGGAATGTGTCAGAATGTGTACGCTCCTTCAATGAATCTAACCTGCGTTTGTAGGCTACTTCCTTTAGCCCAACCTACGTATATCTCTAAATATACTGAATCATAAAACTTCTGAACCACAAACTGTACCAATCAGTGACATTCTGAAGATCTACTGTCATATTACAGAGTTCTAAACAGATAGCAACAAGGATCACCCTTCCTTCTCAATCAATCAATCAATCAGACTCAATTTCCTTATACATTCAGTTATACTTTTAGATCTAAGAAGACATCATTGACAAATAGCAGTAATACAGCAGCAAAATAGCAATATTGATGTGATAGATCAATCATCCCTTAACATTGAGCTTTTCTTTTGCATACACTACTTGGAAGAGCCGAACCAGCGTGTATACGCACCTTCACCAAAGCAAACCAGCATATAGATCTACAAATACTTACTTATAACTTTGTTGCAATTCCAGACTTTAGACATACCCAGATCATCATATATAAAGGATAAAATGTGTGTTAGCAATCAGATCTAGCCTATCCATTGTCAGATCATATAATGATAAGTCATTATCTCTTGAACCATCATTAGATCTCATCCATCATCAACCACATAGGTGCATCTTTAGTTCAGATCAAGAAGAGCATCAGAAGCCCATAACCTACATATTTGATCTAACACTTCATAAGATATTCAATACTTTCTCACATTGGCCTAATGATCTTCTCCTCCTTATATAGTTTTAAGCCTTTCTCAATACCTTGGACCAAAACCACTTAGGACCAATACCTTGGACCAAATACCTCGGACCAATACCTCGGACCAAAACCTTGAGCCAAATACCTCGGACCAATACCTTGGACCAAAACCTTGATTTTCCATCCCATACACGCTTTTCCTTCTGTGAAAGTGCGTGTATATATATACACTCCTTTTGTTCTGTTAACTCACGTGTATACGCTGCTTGGAAAAAGTGAACCAGCGTATACTTCTTAAACTAATCTCTTTCTTCAATTTCTTGATTTTGATCTGTAATCCTTTGTTCCTTCATCCTACTCTTTTGTACCATTACTTTGTTCCTTTTGAATAGAATTGTTATAATGTGATTTGCCATATTACTTCTGAAATGATTCCTTTGAACTGCCCTGCATTTTGTCACATCTGTAAACACAACTGCCATGCATTTTGTCACCTCTAATATCTCTTATGTGGATTCATCTAGTTACTATATACAAGTGAGTTGTTCTGATATAAGTGGGTTTCCATCAAGTACAACACATGCACCATAATGCCAACAGAGACTTTACGTTGGATGGCAAGTTATTGAACTTCTTATTGAATCCTTTAATAAATTATGAAGTATCCTCCTTCAGCGTTTTACTTATGGCATTTAACTCAATGAGGAGGTACTCATGATTCCTCTTTTCTCCCCACTTCTGGGTGAAAGATTTTTCAAGTTGCTCCCATGTAGTGATGGAGGCATTGGGTAGGGATTTGAACCATTTTCTAGCCTCTCCATCGAGGGATTGTACAAAAAGTCTCATGACCACATCCAGTTGTTCCACATTTATTTTCTCAACAAAAGCATTGAAGCTTTCAATGTGACTTTGTGTCATGTTATCATCTTCCCCATTGAACCTAGGTAGATGATTTAGGTAGTCCTCGGGCATTGCACTCAAGGGCTGAGGTAGATCAAGAGGTGCATACTTATTTAGCAGAAAGCCTGGAAGAGCCATCTGGACTAGTGGGGGGGGATTAAAATTTGCTTGAGGAACTAGGGTTAAGACCACAGAGGTTGCAGGGGAAGGAGGGTATGTTAGGGCCTTAGGAGTAATTCCTGAATAATGAGCAGCAGTAGGTTGAGAACTGGAGGAGGGAACTTCAAAGGTTGGTGAGATGGTAGCACAGTCTAGGGGAGTTTTCTCTTTCCAGACTTTCTTGAAAATCAACCTTTCTGGGTCAAATACAAATGGGGCTTTCTGTTGGGGTTTATCTGAGCGAGGATGAGGCCTTTTAAAAGCCAAGGATATGAATGATAATGAGTGGGGTATGGAGTCACCAAGGTGATATGAATGCAATCATAACAGACTTCGCTCACCTACATGAAGGGTGCTCAGTTTTTCATATCCCGGGGGAAAAATCCTTCAATAAGTTCCCCGACAAAGGCGCCAAAATATGTTGTAGCTCCCAGAGATAGCCTTGGATTACTTACAAGACTAGTGCCTGGGCACATCTATAAATGTGTGTCTCAATTGATTTACAGGAAACCAGAGACATCAATTATGTTTTATAGATACATATATATAGGGAATGGGTTGGTTCATTTATCCAAAGAAATAAAACATGGATTTCTGGTACTTCCTCACAGGTTCAGATCTCATAAATAAGCATAAGAATAGTGAAGGTCAAGTGTTTCAAGGTATTACATCTTAATAAGCTTTTGCAGAGAAGATGAGAGAGGACCAAGAGAAAGAGAAACTCATCACATAGAGCATAAGGCTTCAAGCATTCTACACTTAACACATAGAGCTTGAGGCATTAAGGATTTCTATACTTATTTGAATTACAAGAAGAAATAATGGATGAAGGAGGGGTGGAATACTATGATTCATGTGTTGCAGATTTAAAGATATGATTTCAATAACCCACATAGGTATATGCATCAACAATATTGAGACAAGTGAATCTGTGATATAATTACACACACTTGCATTCACATATCAATACAAATAAATCTATGAGGAAGCTTGAAATGTTTCTAGCAGCGATAATTTGCATGAATACAAAGAGGAAAGATGAAAATAGAATGAGATTAACAAAAGGAACACATATTGTAATACTTGAAGGGGGAATCACCATTGTTTCCTTGATATTCTGAAAAAGATCTATACTACAAAGAGATACAGTCTGAAAATAACATGCATTGTTTTCTATAGAACTTTTGAACCTTTTCTAAGTCTTGCTTTCCCCTATTTATCTAGAGATGGGAGCAAGAAATTTCAGTACAACAAAATATCTCTGGCCTAGCCTTAGTTGTCGAGTCGACTAGTTGTCTCAATCATAGATGGCTCTGTGGCCCAAAATATTATAGAATTAGAAGCCTCATTGAAAGGAGGCATGTTATAGTACAACAAATAAATAAACATAAGATGTAAAATATATAAAGATCTCCTTGCCCATCTTGTGATCATCTCTGCTGTAGGATTTGCTCTACTTAAGGTATGACTTCCTGCACTGCTTCACCCACCTTTGTCTTGACTCTTTTCTACCTTTAATTCATTCGTTTTTGGCTCCCAAACCCATGTCACAGTGGAATTCTTCGGGATCAACCCATCCCCTGCTTTGAATGCACCACCTATTCCTCTTAAAACCAAAGCTGCCGACCCATCACACCCTTTAAACCTCTGTCATGCACTATCGATGCCTTGATGTGGTGGGTGATATGCATTGCAGTGTAACAACGTAGCCTCTCAGGCGCGAGCCTTTTTCTCCTCTAAAATAGATGAAACGAGCACTTTGGATTTCCCCATTAGCCCCCCTTTATTATAGCCCCTCGTGTGGCTTTCCTCATATGGTCGTGGGCTGGAACCAAGGGGCTTAGCCCTCAGGCACTAAGGCCATCAAACCCGTGTATGGGAGGCAATCAGACCTATGTATGGGAGCCTTTTCCTTTGTAAAGAAAAATCCAGCATATCGGTGCATTATTGTGCTTTACCTTATGCTTCTTCCCTTTATAACTGTGATCACCGATCTGCAGGATTGGGCCCACCTAATCACACTGCATAAGAGGGGAGGCCTTTACCTTTTTCCATAGCACGGAACAACAATCCGAACGTGAGATCCTTATAGATCATGCCGTAATAACTTATCGCATCCAGGGGGGGCCTTTTTCCTTTGTTACTTGGAATCTTGCATCCCGACACTTGATAGCCTTTTACCTTTAGTTGTTCCCCTTAACAACTGTGATCGCTGATCTATGGGGTGGCGTCATCACTACCACATGTCACCCTGTGAGTGGTGACACATGGCACTTTCAAATGGCCCCATTTCACCCCTGAAAACACTGAAACTGGGTGACATGTGTCATCTGCCACATCATCATCCGTATTGCCATGTCACTGATGACGTCAACTGCCATGTATACTCTGAGGACCAATCAGAGGCTGCCACGTGGCCCCCTAGAGGAGAGAGAAAAAGGGCAACCCAACCTTTGTTTTGTTAAGCACTTCCTTTGTTAATGGCTTCTGGCCCTCCCCCGAAATATTTTACACTGTACCGCAAAATCAACCCTCGCAAGGTCTATTAAGTCAAGACCTTCTGATACACTGATATTGTGGGGTTGCGAGATGTGGTATTTACCACCTTTCTCCATGTGGAGGAGTGAAAGGGGGCGACCCGACCTTTGCTTTTCATTGATCTTTTAGTGTAAAGTGGTCTCTGCCCTCCCCAGCACTTTAACACTATTGGCGATCCCCCCCCCCCCAATAATTCCTTAAGGATGGCCCATCAGGTGTTGCAGGGGTCGTGCGAGACTACGGGGTATTCGATAATTGCCAGTCGGGAACATGTGCAGAATGCGGGACTGTTGTGACTACAGGACAACAAGGTCACCGAGACACGGGATGCGAGATTTCTGTGACTACGGGACCGCAGGGTCGCTGACATGCAGGATTCATTATACCCAGGACCCCTGACCTCTGATAAACAGTACAGTTACATGGAGGACAGAGAAAGGGCCCACCCATCCCTATATTTTCATGCATTTCTTTTGTAAAATGAAATTGGCCCCTCCCACTCTATTAACATTATCGGTGTATTCCCCCCCCCCCAACCCCGCAATTCCTTAAGAATGGCCCATTGGTATTGCGAGGGCCTATGAACTCCTAGGGCTCGTCGATATGTCCAATAAGCTGTTGTGCAGGACTGTGGGGCTACCAATATGTGGGATTGCGATGTGCGGGGCTTATTGTTCCCGGGGCCCTCAATATGTGATATTTTTCCTCATACTTAGTCATTTTCTTGGTTTTCAAGGCTTTCCAAGTGTGATCTTCAAGATGCTTTAACTTCCGATCCAGAAGTCCATTCTTGGACTTCTATATACCGTTGGAAAGCTCTTTCCGAGCACTAGGAATGGAGAGATTCTAATTAATCTCTGAGATCTTTTATGGCATGGGAAAGTGGCTCCAAACTTCACTTCTCTTGGGAAACCTTGACCATTTGAAACCCACAATGTAGTGACTAACAACAGAATATGTGGCAGCATTATCCACTTGGCAGGAAGTTCATAGTGATGTGTGATCACAATTGATTGAGGTATCTATTTGACCAACCCAATATGAATGCTAGACAATCTATATGGTTGGCCATGATAAGTGAGTTTGAATTTGAGATCAAGTACATTAAAGGTAAAGAGAATAGGGTTGCAAATGCTCTCAGTAGGCAAATACAGGTAAATCACATAGCAACTATGAGTCTTATGGGACAAATTTACAAGATCGGATCTGGCAGGTAGGACAACAGGATGACAGGTATAGGAATCTTATGCACATGTTACAGCAAGGTATAGGTGATCAAGATCTGGATTATCATCTCATAGCAGATGGCTTGATCAGATTTAAGGACATGGTATATGTGATAGACGACAATGAGCTCAAGAAGCTTATATTAAGGAAATTTCATGATAAGCCATATTCAGGTCACCCAAGATATCAGAATACATTGACAGTGGTGAATAAATTCTACTATTGGCTCAACCTGAAGAGGGAAGTGGGAGAGTTTGTGGCTAGATGCTTGGATTTTCAATAGGTAAAAGCAGAGTCTAAGCATATTGTCGTGGCGGAAAAAGTCGTTTGTGCGGACACAACTGACCTCCCTAGGAGTCTAAACTCTCTAGCGACAAACAAGACAAAATGGAGTGATCTTTCTCTAAATATACCTTTTAAAACATGAAAACTACAAGTGTTTAGGCTTACCTTATTCCAAAACGCGGTTGTTGTAGTTCGTCCTTGCCGATCCGGATGAGCTCCTCCTTCAAGTCAATTCCTGCAACCACAAACAATCAAACAATTACCAAGCACTTGCATTTCATATAATAAAAAATATATTCAACATGCAGACCAGGGAACACATGAAATAACTCATTAACACAAGCTATTGAGAAAAATAAACCAGTTTGTATTAATAACGAAACAAAGAAACTCTTACAACCTGGCCTTGGTGTTGTGCAAGTTCCTCCCAGGGTCCATCAAGGGTTTTCCTCTACTTTGACAAAGCTCACCCACTTCCAAGTAGAATCAAGCAAAGACAATCTCTCCTCACAAGGTTCTAAATGGGAGTCCTAATTCCTGCAGCATTTACCCAAAGAAAATGTATAGCTTCAACCTCCCCTCCCTCTGGCTCAATGTCTTTATTTATAGTGTTGTAAAGAGGTTATTCAGGTCCACCATCAATGGGATAATCCCCCTCTTTGGGTGGGATAGCTCCTTTATTGATGGGATAAGTTTCCCCTTAATAGAGATACATGAACCAACTGGAGGCGTATCCAATTCATCAAACCGACCTCTAGAAAGTTCTAGAAGTAACCACAAGTAACTTTTTTAAGATGAAACTCGCGCATTTTGCCTTTTACAGAAGGACGCACCTGTCCCTTAACATACAGAGCGTCCAAGGACGCACCTTTTGTGAACATGGTCAGCGTCCCCGCAGGTAAGGCTAGAGAGAACCTGCGACCCCAGAGATAAACATATTTTTGACAAGACTTTCTCTCTTCTTTGAGTTTGAGATGGATAGCAGAGGCATAAGACTTGCCTAAGAGGGTAGCATGACTGTTGATTGAGCCATACTAACTGTAAATAGTCATGGTGACATTTTTTAGTGTAACAGATTGCCCCCTAAAGTGCGAAGCCTGGAATAGATTAGGGTTTTGTAATTCTAGGAAGGGTGAAGCGCTTTATCATTTCAAGGATTGTCTTGTGGATGACCTGGTTGGAACCTGCAATTTTCAACACAAAATACATGTATAAGATTATATCATCACTGAGGTAGGCATTCCCATACTCAGATTCAAAACTTTAACTAATGGACTAACTATTCTGATACAGGAATGATCTTGCAGTACATCATTTTTTATAGACTTTTGTAGACACAGTATGGACGCAGCCATCTGTTTATGATTAGTCTACATAGATAATGAATACAAAACTCCTCGCAGCCTGGATGGTAGAAACTAGATCCAGGGTCTTCACTTCTACTTCCCGAATTGGTACGATTCTAGCCATGTGATTAAATGATTTGATGTCGAACATGTTAGAAACCACTTGATTACCAGTCGATGATGTAAACTGTTAACAAGCGTGAGAGAGACCACCAGTAATGTCAATGGTTCTCAAAGTACCAAGCACAACCCGTGAAATGTGAATAGATGTTTTGATGTCGAACACTTCACGGAATCCTTTGATCGAAAGTCAATGATGTAAACTGACGTCAAAGGCGAGAAACCTGCCATTGATGCATGCAGACTTCAAGGTACTGTCGATTCCTAAGTCATCTTTCTAGATAATGTGTCGATGTCGATAGAAAGCGACCCGTTGCAGGCAAGCCTGCAACACGAAATCATTGTTCAAGTTGAAGAAATGTTGCTGTAAGGACTGACTCAGGGATGGTCAAATGGATGACAAGTATTTTGCAGATGAAAGTTTTGCTTGCAGAACTCTTGAACACATAACGACACGACAGATGGCTTGGTGACGAATAACTCAAAGTTAATCCCCGGAACCCGGTTAAAGACTTTCAAAGTGGTTTGATCAACTGTGAGGTAAAAGATTTCCCAACCCAGGTGAATGAAAAAGTGTCGTGTTCAAGAGTGGTAATAAAGTTTCTTTTGAGACAAAAGGTAACAAACAGGTTCATTCTTCTCTCTTTTCCCCCACCATTTCTGGCAAGTACCTCTTTATTTTTAACAAGCTTGAGGAGGATAACATATGCTTGATTATAAGCTCATCCTTCGGACGAGTCCAACCTAGTTTAAATTCGAACCCTAGGAAGGAGTGGTTCGTTCCTGTTTGTAATTGAACAGGTCCTCTACTGTAAAAGTTTAACGAGCCCAGTATAGGAGAAACTCGGCGTTTTTCAATTTTAGAGAGTCTGAAAAAACTAAAGGAGACTCCACGTTGAACTTTTTCGTACATTTGTGTCCCTCAAGCCCGAAAAAGTATAAAATAATACCTGGGGGAACCGCTTGATCTTGCGACCAAGGAGTACTTTCATAATAGTGTCGTTGACCTGAAAAGTAAAAAGCGATCAAGGACACGTCGTTTTATTTCCTTATCGAGTTTGAAACGACAAAAACCCGGCAATCTTTTCCTGATTTTGCGGTCAGAAAAGAGCTAAAAGGGGACCGTCTTTTAATTCCATTTTAACGAGTGTAAAAGAAACGCTCGGCAATCTTTTCATGTTTTAGGAGTCTGAAAAGGGCTTAAAAGAGAACTCCAAGGTTTCACTTTTTCGTAAGTTTTAACGAGTTCGAAAAAGGGATAAAAATGTACTCATGGTTTTCACTTTTTCGTAAGTTTTAACGAGTTCGAAAAAATGATAAAAATGTACTCATATGGCCGACTTTCAATTTAATTTACGAGTAGGAAAAGACAGAAAGAACTCGGCATTTTCATTTGTTTTACGAGAATGAAAGATAGCAAAATAATCTCGGTATTTTCATGAGTTTAACGAGTCTTGAAAATAACTAAAATTGACTCGAGATAGGTTTCATTTTTACAAAAGCTTGAAACAGAGAAAAACTATGCTTCAGAGTAGTTTCATTTTTACACAAGCTTGAAACAAAGATAAAACTGTGCTTGATGCCCCCTAAGCATAACTGCTAGAGTGCATGCCCCCCTAGCTTCATTTCATTCAACCATTTGGATGAAATGAAGGTTTAGTGACGAGATCATTTAAAAGACTTTGACCTAAAACTGTAAGAAAATTATGCAAAACACCGAAACAACTAACCTAAATATACAACTTAACATTTACGAGATCTAGTCAATCTCTCGACTCAAGTAGAGGAGGATTTGTTTCATTTTTTAACGAGCTTGACACAGGAAAAGAACTATGCTCGGATTCGGTTTCATGTTTACGCAAGCTTGAAACGAAAAACTATGCTTGTTATAAGTTCACATGCCCCCAGCATAATGATGCAAAACTAGGTACATGCCCCCCAAGCTTCATTGCATTCAATGAGGTGGATGGAATGAAGCTTTACTTTCAAGATCTGAGAAAGACTTGTGGGAGTTGTTTCATTTTTTAGTGAGATTGACACAAGACAAGGAACTATGCTCATAACTACTTTTTACAATCTACCTAACAAAAAACTATACTCTATAAAACCTTGATTCATTTTTTAACGAGCTTGACACAAGACAAGGAACTGTGCTCTAAAAACCTTGATTCATTTTTTAATGAGCTTGACACAAGACAAGGAACTATGCTCTAAAATCCTTGTTTCATTTTTTAACGAGCTTGACACAAGACAAAGAACTATGCTCATGACTACTCTCTACAATCTACCTACTTAACCTACCCTTGTTTCATTTTTTAACGAGCTTGACACAAGACAAGGAACTATGCTCAAAAATTTCGCATGCCCCCAGCATAATGATGCAAAGCGAGGTACATGCCCCCCAGGCTTCATTGCATTCAACCGGCTGGATGAAATGAAGGTTTACTTTCAATATTTAACTTGAAAAGGGAGTTGTTTCATTTTTATGGAGGTTGACACAAGAAAAGAACTATCCTCATACCTGATTCATTTTTTAATGAGGTTGACTCAGTAACAGGAACTGTCCTCAAACCTGATTCATTTTTTAACGAGGTCGACTCAGTAACAGGAACTATCCTCAGACCTGATTCATTTTTTAACGAGGTTGACTCAGTAACAGGAACTATCCTCAAACCTGATTCATTTTTTAATGAGGTTGACTCAGTAACAGGAACTATCCTCAAACCTGATTCATTTTTTAATGAGGTTGACTCAGTAACAGGAACTGTCCTCAAACCTGATTCATTTTTTAATGAGGTTGACTCAGTAACAGGAACTGTCCTCAAACCCTACTTTCTACAATCTACCTACATATCCTAAAATCTAGCTGATTCATTTTTTAATGAGGTTGACTCAGTAAAAGAACTGTCCTCATGCTAGCCTATTTCATTTTTTAACGAGGTTGATACAGGAAAAAACTATCCTCGTAACATTGATCATGGCTTCCAACTGGAGGAAAGACATGTCAATGGACACACCTTGATCATGGCTTCCAAGAGGTCTTCATCCGAAGGAAGAATACTTCTTGGGAAGGAACACATGTCAAGGGACTCAAAAGGGATAAGAACATCGTGTTCAAGTAATCCCATAGAGTTTTCCATGTCAATTATCGGAGCTAAATCAAAGGAAGATGAGCAAACAGTGAGAGGCTCACTTACATCGGTAACTGAAATCATGGGACCGGTTGCCACATAATTAACCCGTGGCAGGGTAGATACCACTTTAGAATCAGGAACATTTAGGGGTGTCATATTATTGGTAGTTGAAAAAAGACTAGGGAACGAAAGCTGGTCTACAGTCACAATACTGCCATTGTGAGGGAAAGACATCACGCGAAAGAGTGTCGATACGACAGCTTTCATTGCATAAACATAGTCTCGCCCAAGGAGTAAATTGAAATCCAAGGGACCTCGAACTACCATAAGATCAATACAGACAGTTTTACCTTCCAAGGTAATAGAAAACTTAGGAAGAATCCCTAAAGGTTCACTAATGGTTCTGTTAAAAGCTTTCAGATTTTGCGTAATAGGCGCAAGCTGAGGGGAACCCAAAGCTTTCCAAACAGTTGAGGATAAAATACTAACAGAAGCACCTTCATCTACCTGAGTACGATGTATGTCCCTACCACCAGCCTTGACAATGATTTGGAAAGGGATGGAGGAAGGAAGACGAGGTTCTGTCAGTCTATTCCAATCAAAGGAAAAGACCTCAGTGCTTGGAGGGGGTTCTGTAGAAACAAGTGAAATGCCCCCTGGCATAGAAGAATCTGATGTAACAAGAAGAACATCAGCGGTATAAAATTTACTCTCGAAAAGGAGAGTGTGATCGACCGAATGTGAAATTGAATCGACCACTTGATCAACTAATGGATCATCAACCTGAGTGACATGAGTTTCACTCTCCAATGGAAGAGTGTGATCAATCATTCCGTCAGTTGACGGTAGGTTGGGAGAAAGTTTACGGTAACCAGTTGGAAATTCTTGCTGTGGAACAGTAAGTTTTTCCAACAATGTTGAGGCTTCATCCATGTGAGGGCAAATGTGAGTTTGATGACTCCCTTTGCATAACTTACAAGGAAACCTAACTTTACCCTTTTTCCCAGGAACCTGACTATCACTGGTTGATGGATCAACGAAAAGTTGATGAGATTTTTCTGACCATACTTCCAAGACCTTTGGAATACCAGGACAATTGACAAGGAAGTGGTCACCCTTACAAAGCCTGCAAGGGTATTTGGGTTTACGATGCATGTCGGAATTTTCCTCAACACAACTAACACTTACAGCCATGGTTGGTTGGTTGACTTCTTTCTTATCTTGCTTCTTCTTCTTTTTCTTCTTCTTCTTCCCTTTCTTCTTCTTCTTACCTCCTGGTTACTAGCATCAAGGCTTTTACCAGGCGAAGAGGAAGAAATGGAGGAAGAAAAATTAGGCGAAGAAGGTAAAGGGTCAACAGAAGGTTGGTGATGTTGAGATGGTGAACTCTGTGAGGTGAAGCATCCGGTTGAGGTGGAACAATTGGAGTACTTTGGGCCAACGAAGTTGAAAATAACCATATCGGTAAACCTATTGTAAATCCAGTAATGACAAAGTAGCCATATAAGGAGGACCAACATTTCCAAAGTAAGGAAAAGTACTAGGATTCTCATTAGGAGGGGTTCCTAGGTTGATAAATTCCGGAACATTTGCCATTATATTCAACTTCAGTGAATTTTATTAACAATTTAAAACTAAAATTAACAATTCACAATTCACACTTAACAACTAAAATTCACAATTCACACCTATGGTCTCTAAAAGTAAAAACAAACAAATTAACACGCGCTATCAAATCTAGGAGTCAAACCACACACAAACAGTAAGCTCTCCGGACCGAAAACACTAGTTGGTGATGAAGCCCAACCTCGCAGAATTCAGTACAGAAATGGCGGGTGGAACAGTTACCCCGGCAACCTGCTTAATGAATAGACCGGCACAAGTTCCTCCACTTTAACCGTCTCGAAGTGAAGTGAACCCCCCGGAAAATCCAAGTGAGTATAACCGACGTCTGCTCCAGGTACAGTGGGACCTTCCCTCCACCGTCACCTCGGTAGAACCCTAAAGATTATGGTCACTAAGGTCACCAACAGTAACAAATACACCTGGGGGAACAGTCTAAACTCCGACAGCACGCAAGGGCAGAGTAGCAAGCTCAATCCCCTTACCGGCTCCTTGACAACAATCCAAGGTTTACCGATAAGTGACCCCTGGCTCCTCGACAATGGTTAATCCGAGGTTTACCGTTTGTAATACGTACTGTCTGGCGTCGTTCCCAACGAGGGGGGAATGATCCCCTCACTGGTTCGGACACGAGCTCGTGCTTCTCCTTTAAGAGGAGCTTTCCCAGAGTGCAATTGAAACAATTGGATTTATTCTACTCAAGATAAACTATCTGTTTGGTTTTGTAGTCTTGGAGAGTTAAGTACTCACCTACTCCAAGACCCTAGCCTAAGCTATGTTGGTGTTTCAGAGCCCTAGAAATGTAAAAATTACTAGATGAATTTTAATTAAGCGCTGTGTTATTAAGGCTGTTATTACTCAAATGGGTAAATGGAGATGAAACCAATGGTGTTATGACCCGACTCAACTGAATGCAATCGAATATGATAATGCAATCCTTTCAATTCGATGAATCCTAACTAGAGTAAGGAGAGAGTTTCCATTCACTTCCAACAATGCAAAAAATTGATCATTAAGAGAAAATTTAACAAATTCTCTAATGCACTAATTTCATCAAGAAAAACTAATGCAAATCAATTCCAAACCAATTTTTATTTTTATTTTTGTGTAAATTCAAATCAAAGAAAGCTGATCTAAATCTACGATTGATTTTTCAGAATGTAAACTATGCAATTGTAATCTATGCACAATTCACATGAAAAGTATGCAAATGTAATCTATGCACATTTTTCATTCATATTCTGATTATGCAATCTAAGAACTCTAATTATGCAAATGTGATCTATGCAAGAGAATTCTCAAACACAAGATGATTCTAATGTAATCTAAGAACCAATCAAGTGGAAGTCGAGAAAATTGGGTGAGAGTTCCAAAGATCAAAACATAAAAACACTCAAAGGCGATTAACACTCATACACAATTTAGCCCCCCCCGGCGAATGAGGGGGAAATTTTTTTGCAAAAACAAAAGCAAAAAGATGCAAAATTGTGAAAAGACTGAGAGAAACCTCCAAGTAATGACCAAAGGAAATCAAATTAAGAATCTCTCAAAAAAGAGACTCAAAACACCCAATTGATGAAAGCTAAAAGCAGGAATGCTAATGAAACAAGTTCAGGTGAAAATTTTTGACAGGGTACTAAAGGATCTGGGCAGAAAACACTAAGAAAAAACAAAATCTAAAAGCAATTAAAGCAAAAATGGAGTTTTCCTAAATTTTTACAGGAAGACGCAGGCAACCCGTTAGAACAGGCGCGGGCCCGCTCTGTGCAAACGGCAACAGCGCGTCCAAAGACGCACTGTGCAGTACTCAGAGGGTGCGTCCTTCTAGAAAAGTTAAGAAAAACCAAATCTAACTAAATCTAAAGCTAAGCCACCCAAATACTAATTCTCACAGTCAAAAACCAGAAAATAAAAATGATTTTCTCAGAGCAAAGTTCACACAAAGGAAAAGACTTTCACATTAATGGATTCCCCAGCGGAGTCGCCAATTTGTCATGGCGGAGCTCATCCGGATCGGCAAGGACGGACTACAACAAACAATCAAACAATTACCAAGCACTTGCATTTCATATAATAAAAAATATATTCAACATGCAGACCAAGGAACACATGAAATAACTCATTAACACAAGCTATTGAGAAAAATAAACCAGTTTGTATTAATAACAAAACAAAGAAACTCTTACAACCTGGCCTTGGTGTTGTGCAAGTTCCTCCCAGGGTCCATCAAGGGTTTTCCTCTACTTTGACAAAGCTCACCCACTTCCAAGTAGAATCAAGCAAAGACAATCTCTCCTCACAAGGTTCTAAATGGGAGTCCTAATTCCTGCAGCATTTACCCAAAGAAAATGTATAGCTTCAACCTCCCCTCCCTCTGGCTCAATGTCTTTATTTATAGTGCTGTAAAGAGGTTATTCAGGTCCACCATCAATGGGATAATCCCCCTCTTTGGGTGGGATAGCTCCTTTATTGATGGGATAAGTTTCCCCTTAATAGAGATACATGAACCAACTGGAGGCGTATCCAATTCATCAAACCGACCTCTAGAAAGTTCTAGAAGTAACCACAAGTAACTTTTTTAAGATGAAACTCGCGCATTTTGCCTTTTACAGAAGGACGCACCTGTCCCTTAACATACAGAGCGTCCAAGGACGCACCTTTTGTGAACATGGTCAGCGTCCCCGCAGGTAAGGCTAGAGAGAACCTACGACCCCAGAGATAAACATATTTTTGACAAGACTTTCTCTCTTCTTTGAGTTTGAGATGGATAGCAGAGGCATAAGACTTGCCTAAGAGGGTAGCATGACTGTTGATTGAGCCATACTAACTGTAAATAGTCATGGTGACATTTTTTAGTGTAACACATATAGGTGGTCTACTATAGCTGATTATGATTCCAGAGTGGAAATGGGAAGTCATTTCCATGGACTTCATCACAATTTTTCCAAGGACATCTAGACAACATGATTCTATTATGGTTTTGGTTTACAAGTTGAAAAAGGTAGCACACTTTGTTCCAGTAAAGTCTACATATTCAGATAATGATGTAGCATAGGTATTCATTGGATATGTAATGAGGTTGCATGGTGTGTTGAAGAAAATTGTGTCAAACAGGAATGCCAAGCTCACTTTTAGATTCTGGAAAGAGTCATTTGCAGGTTTGGGTATAGAGTTGGCCTTCAGCATTGCTTATCATTTGCAGATAGATGGAAAGACAAAGAGGGTCAATAGGATATGGGAGGATATGTTGAGGATGTACGTGATGCATCAACAGCAGATGTGGGAAGAGTACCTTCCACTAGTTGAGTTCGCTTACAACAATGGGTACAAGGAATATTTGAGGATGAGTCTGTTATCACTCAGGTTGTTCCCCAAAATCTATGAGAAAAGGGAATACGGCTGAGGTAACCACTAACCAATCTTTTAGATGCAGATTCTAGCCAATCTGCAGCCAAAGAGGGCTCTCTCTTTATGATTTAGCTTTGTTTTGCTATATGTTAGGCTAGTTATGAAGTACAGAGGTTTGTTTGATTTTTGGATGGTGACATTCGGTAGAACAAGGGTGCAAAGTATGAGAAGTTTAGGCCATTGGGTTAATGGAGTCAATGAAAATAAATTTCTAGGTATGGTTTCTTTGACAAAAGGAGGGACTACAAAGCAAGATAATTAATCATGAAACAATTTTCAAGCTGGAATCAGGTGAAATGGAGTCAGGGGATGAAAGGAAATTAAGAATCTTTCATTATGCTAACAGAGGGAAAGTGGGTAAATATTACCAAGGAGCAGTTAAGAATTCCTTAATTATATTCAGGGTGTAAGAACCAGGGAAACAGGAGCAGTTAAGAATTCTTGCCTATGCTAGTACTGAAGAAAACATAAAAATGACAGGAATTGAACACATAGTACAGTTAAGTAAATTCTGAGTTATTCTTTTTTCCTGCAATTTAGAGTATGATATGTAAATGATATATAAAACATAGAAACAGTAAAACATGAGTTAGAAAATACTTATTTATCCATGAAATAATTCAAGAATTCTGCAACATGGGCTTCTACCATCAATTCCATAACCAGAGAGTTCATTAGCAAAGCATTCCAGCAATCTTTATTCAGAAGAGTTCTCAAATTTACACTGCAATTCAAGAATGATATTCACCAACCCCTAATACTTAGATTGGGGAGGTATTTGTACAAAATGTTACAAAATATCTCAAAGAGATAATATCTTTCAATAACTTCTTTCACCTACTCTATAAAAGGAGTAAATGCTCTTGGGAACAGAGAGAAACGAATGCAGAAGTAAGAAATGTTGTGCTGGCCGTTTTGTTGGTGAGATGCATTGATTACTTGTTCAGTGAGTTGGCCGATGGATACTTTAGTGAACTTCCGCGCTAATGGCGTTGCTTTCTTGGGAGGCAAGGCTTTGGACAGTTTTATCATTTTAGGCTTCTGTTCAGTGCCTATATTACATTCCTCAATTTCTGCGTTCAAAGGCTGCATTTTGGCTTTCTTGGAATATCATTTGAATCAAAAATATCTTCCAGAGGATTCAAGCCTGTGGGTAAAAAATTATCCTTTAACTCAATTACTTCCGACTCTCCTTCAGCAGTTTCATCAAAGTCCATTTGCTTCAGCTCTTGTAAATTTTCGCTGGTAAAGATTGTTGGATGCAAAATCTGATTTGTTGTTTCAACTGATATATTAGTTTCAATTATGTCTGTTTGTTGTTCTTCACAAATGGTGCTTGTGTCTATATTTGTGCTTGAGAACTCTTCTTTTAAAGTGAGGAAATTATTGATTTGACTGTCACTTTCAAACACTTGCCAATTTTTTACATTGTCTGGTATAGCAGGTCTGTGTTTAATTTCAGCAGTAAAATGATGGTTAGGCTCAAACGGCAACTTACAAGTGCTGGCAAATGTTGCCAAACTATGAGCATGTAAGTTGTGGTTTCTTGAGATTTTGGTGAGCTATGATTCTAGAAAGGTATTAAGTATTTCAATTGATGCCCCTCTATAAGCTCTTAGCCTGAGATCATTTGTAACAAAGTTTCCTTTCATCTGTTGGATAATCAAATCAGAGTCTCCCAAGATTGATATCCTAGCTACCCCTAAACTTTTAATCAATTTGAGTCCTAGCAGAAGGGCCTCATATTCAGCCATGTTATTTGTACATCTAAAATTCAGCCTATATGCATGTCCTTCAGCATGATCATTTTGCATATTATGTACCCAAACCCCTGCCCCTGCTCCTAGTTTATTTACTGATCCATCGAATTCTAGATACCATAGAATTTCTTGATTATGGCTAGCATGAGGAGTTTTAGGAAGCTGCTTGGTGGGCAGATTTGGATTTTGTAACCCATATGATTTGCCTTGTGTGTCTATTACATCAATCACTTCAACAATCTCTAGATCTTGAGCAGTGGATTCTTCATTTATGCTTCTTCCTTATGGTGATTCTAAAAACTTGTGATCAGTTTTGGGCACATTTCAGCATTGTATAAGATGAAAGAATCTATATCCGAATGCATGGAATAAATGGGAAAGTTTTGGGGCTTCTCTTGGTTGCTGACCACATATTTCATCAATGTTTCCCGGTACAGCCTCTTTGGCTGGCCAAAGACTGAAATTGTGGCATAAGACATGTCTAGCTGCAAAGATCCTTGGAGCTTCGCACCCCAAGATCTGGACATAATCATTCCATACTTTGATGGGATATCAGCTACCATTACATCCATTAAAATAGTCTTGGCAGGGTATTGTACTAGAGATACACACAAATCTTTGATTAGGCCTAGACACCTGACCTGGCTAGAATCAAATGAAAACACGTCTTTATATGGCCTTGTGATATCCAGGTCCAATCTTTCCATCACAGACTTAGGCATTAGATTATGAGAAGCTCCTGAATCAAACATTGCATTATGTAGTACTTTGTCATGAATGTTTAGGCTTACATAGAATGGAGGAACTCCTCCATCTACTATTTTTCCATTTACTTCAGGGCTAAAAATCAATTCCGGTTGGTCATCTAAGAAATTCACTGCGTCTCTATTCTCTGATATTTGAAGTGACCTGCTGATTTGTTCTCTATAAACCTCATGTTTAGCCAATTCAGACAATGGAATGGCTATTTTTAACTTTCCTATTTTGGTTTCTAGGTTGAAAGGTTTTTCCACTTGAATTTTTGCATTCCGGGCAGCAAGGTTTTCATTTTCTGCTGTGTTTTCAGTGGCTTTTTCTCTATCAAGAGTGTTGTTATGAACTGCATCTGCTTTGAAGTCAATTTCAGGAGATCTGTTTGCATTTTCTTTTGGAGTGAAGAAGGTGGATGGCTGATTGTTTGATGGCTGTAAGTCTGATATGTCCTCAATCGTGGGTTCTTTTGGGTTGAGGTCTTTTGTATCAGGGAGTTCTATAAGAGAAATTTTATCCTTTGCTTTTTTAGGCTGCTTGGTATCTTTCTGCTTGTTGGGTTTAGGGACATCTATTGTTCTACTTCTCAATTTGTATTGTTTATGAACCTCATAGACAGCTGCATCATATCCCTCTCTGAAATCAAATGATTCTCTGGATTTGATTTGAAATTGGTTGAAAGTATGAGCTTCTTGGTCATCCTGGGTTAAAAATATTTGCTATTCACTTTTTAGACCCATTAGATTGATTTGAGTATCCTCTGTTGGCTCACTAGAGGTTGAAGCTTCAGCATAGTTTTCTTGGAATGGAGGTCTGATGTTCTGGTCAGGACCAGCCTTCCCGGTATTAGGATTTTGATTTTTCCTAAAGTTTGGATTTCTTGTGGTGTTACTTGGTTGACCTTCCCAAGAAGATTTCCTTTCAATAGTTTCTACTCTGTCACCCAATCTATCCATTCCTTTGATGATTGCATCTAGTTTTTGCTCAAATGCAGAAGGCTCTTCTTTGAAGGGAGCCCTTCTTTCAGCTCTAGCTCGTGCGCTTTTAGAGATCAGATTGGCCTCTACACTAACAGCTATGCTATGCATGTCTTCTAAGCTTGGAGGAGCTCTTTCGCTTAGCTAATATGCCATGTTAGAATCAAATCCATCAGGCAATTTGATCAAGGCTAAGTCAGGTGGAGGTCTAAGGTTTTGTGGAATAGTGTTGTACACGTTATTGAATCTAGCACAGTAGTCTTGGACAGTTTCTTGTGGGCCTCTTTTCAGACTTTCATATTCTGATACGATATGCAATGGATCCTTCTTCTTTTCTCATCTATTCAAAAAGGTTTGATAAAGGGCATCTGGATCAGCAATTGTGTTTACAGCGAGTGCCCTAAACTAGGTCCTTACATCACCGGTTAAGCTTTGGACAAAAATTTTCATTCTGACATCATTATCATCAATTTCATAGTTCTCAAAATAATCCATCATTTTCTTAGTATGTTGTTGTGATGTGTAGGTGCCAGTACCATCAAAATAGGTGATTTTGGTTTTATAATCTTGAGGCATAGCCCCTGGATTTACAGGTAGCTGCAGAGGAGCATATCGGTTTGCCATATTTGCAGGTATAAATGGGACAGCTGGAAGCACAGGGATAACAGCTGAGACAAATGGAGTGGATGGAGGAGTGGAAAAGATGCTTTGAAGTGATGATGGTGAACTAGAAGAAGCTGCAGCAACAGTAGAAAGGACTGCTGCTTTTCTGGGAGGAGATTGGGTAAGGTTTTGCTGAAGTGTATCAAGGTTTAAATCAGCAGAATTTTCTAGACTTTCTTGTCTTCTAAGGTTCTTAGAGATCAAGTTAGGATTTTCAAAAATAGCTGGAGGATTGGGATCTGGATTTGATCTAGTGTAACAGGTTTTCTTCTTTGGAGCCAGCTTCTAAATCTGTTTTTGGTATTTTCTGGAAGTATTTGAAGAACACTGCTTTTGACAATATCTTTCTAGGAAAATATGAATTGTGAGAGTCTTGAATTTTCCTGAAGATTCTGAAAAAGAGACTGATCGAATTTTTGAGACAGCTGTTTAAAGCCTAAAACTAGACTGGAGATAGACTGAAGCAGCTTTTATTTACTCCTGTAATTGCATAAAAAAAATAGTTTCAAAGGCTACCTGGCTAACTTCAGGCTCCATCTGTAGCTTTAGAAAATAGACAGCAGTAACAAACAGTCATTCAGCTCCCCAGCGGAGTCACCAATGATGTTATCACTCAGGTTGTTCCCCAAAAGCTGTGAGAAAAGGGAATACGACCAAGGTAACCACTAACCAATCTTTTAGATGCAGATTCTAGCCAATCTGCAGCCAGAGAGGGCTCTCTCTTTATGATTTAGCTTTGTTTTGCTATATGTTAGGCTAGTTATGAAGTACAAAGGTTTGTTTGATTTTTGGATGGTGACATTTGGTAGAACAAGGGTGCAAAGTATGAGAAGTTCAGGCCATTGGGTTAATGGAGTCAATGAAAATAAATTTATGGGTATGGTTTCTTTGACAAAAGGAGGGACTACAGAGTAAGATAATTAATCATGGAACAATTTTCAAGCTGGAATCAGGTGAAATGGAGTCAGGGGATGAAAGGCAATTAAGAATCTTTCATTATGCTAACAGAGGGAAAGTGGGTAAATATTACCAAGGAGCAGTTAAGAATTCCTTAATTATATTTAGGGTGTAAGAACCAAGGAAACAGGAGCAGTTAAGAATTCCTGCCTATGCTAGTCCTGAAGAAAACATAAAAATGACAGGAATTGAACACAGAGTACAGTTAAGTAAATTCTGAGCTATTCTTTTTTCCTGCAATTTAGAGTATGATATGTAAATGATATATAAAACATAGAAACAGTAAAACATGAGTTAGAAAAGACTTATTGATCCATGAAATAATTCAAGAATTCTGCAACATGGGCTTCTGCCATCAATTCCATAACCAGAGAGTTCATCAGCAAAGCATTCCAGCAATCTTTATTCAGAAGAGTTCTCAAATTTACAGCGCAGTTCCAGAATGATATTCACCAACCCCTAATACTTAGATTGGGGAGGTATTTGTACAAAATGTTACAAAATATCTCAAAGAGATAATATCTTTCAATAACTTCTTGCACCTACTCTACAGAAGGAGTAAATGCTCTTGGGAAAGGAGAGAAATGAATGTAGAAGTAAGAAATGTTGTGTTGGCCATTTTGTTGGTGAGATGCATTGATTACTTGCTCAGCGAGTCGGCCGATGGATACTTTAGTGAACTTCCGCACTGATGGCATTGCTTTCTCGGGTGCCTTTTCCTGCACTTTAATTGACTGCTGCCCAGCGCGATTTTTTATCTGCTCCTTTCTTCACTTTATGGCATCTGTTATGTTCTGGAAAAATAAACAAAACTTTGAAATCCGTCCTACAAAATTTCGAGCATACTCTGCCACCACTGGTCATTTGGAAATTGGTGCCTGCGCATTTTTATCAGAGTTTCATCTGCATCTGTGTATCTGAAGAAAGTGGGCTGGACTGTGAAAAGATGCCTCACTTCATGTTCAATAAAAAACAGATTTTCCAAATTGTCATATAGGCTCTGTCCAGATGGGAGTGCCTTTTCTCCTGCAGAACTTGATGATGTTGTGGCTTGGCTATCCACATATGCATTCAACCTGTGTACATAGGTTGCATGTGTCATTAGTCTATAGTCATCAGTTAATAAACTGGGCAAACCCTTTTCCACCAAGGCTGTGAATTTCTGTGTGAAGGCATTTATCTCCATTTGCATTTCTTGGCACTTCCTTTCCAGATTTTGTATGTAGCTCCTCATAGTCAGAACCCTTTTGATTGTCAGGATGGTGCCTGTCCTATCCCTGATATCCAGTTTTGCCAGATCTTCTTTGGTGTGGGTGTTCAAGAAATGTATTAGCCTATTGGCCTGTTCGGGCATGTTTCCCAATGAATCCCTGGCCCTTTGAATTTCTTCTTGAGCTGCTACTACCAAATCAATCTGCTCATGAATTATCTGTATTGATTTCCATATATCAGTGATGGATTGGCTAATGTTGGCCCAAAAAATGCTCCTGATTTCTCTCAGAGGCTTGTCTAACAAGAGGTCCTTTTCCAATGCCTTCACTTTATTTTCCAATGCTTTTACCTCCCTTGTTTTTTCTGCTACAATCATCTTGGATTTATCATAACTCACTTCCAATTTTTCCAATTGTTCTTTGGCATCTTTTAATTCTGATACTTGGAGTCTTAGATCCTCCATGGCCTTTATCAGCTCCTCAGTGGTCATGGTAGTGTTGCTGCCTGCTGCTGTTGTTGTTGAAGTACCTGTTGTCGATGTTGGGGCAGTGGGAGGGATTGTTGTTGTTGCTGTAGGAGGGGCAGTTGTAACTATTGGAGCTGTTTGAGGTGGCTGGGAGGTTGACACTCCCTGTTTTTCTTGTAGTGATTTCTCCAAAGCTTGATCGGTTTCACTTAGCCTTTGATTCATTTTTATTAGCAAATCCATCATGTCTTCTTCTTCTTTTTCTTTCACTATCTCTATGGTCTGCGGATGCATAGTAATTGGCAGCTTTAACTGCTTCTTGAGGGCAGCTATGTCATCTTCTTTTTTCTTTATTAGTGCTTTTATTAGTGCTCAATGATGATTTCCTCCAAGTACTTTATCCTGTTGTCCTTGGCCAAAGAGGATGCCTTTTCCAACTCTAGTTGGGCCGATGTATTGTTTAATGAATTCTGCAATTGTTGAGCTAGTATGGCTTTGTCTGCCAAAGTGGAATAGACCATTTCACCGGTTTTCTTGTGCAACTCAATCTGGTCCAAAGGGTGAATGTCTTTGGCAAGAGCCTCCAGATTTGTTCTAATATAATCGGCAGCTGACTGTGGCTGTTGCACTCTGGGCTTGAAGTGACTCAAGATCATTTTTTCTTCCTTAATATCATATGCAGACATCAATCTCTGCTGTTTGGCAGGGGTCATTTTGAGAAATTGATCATAAAGTTGCAGTCTTATTGGCTCATTTTGTGCTTTGATGTCCATGAATGTCCTCTTAATATCAGAACTTTGTTTGCTTTGTGGTCGTGCTGATGAAATTTCCACACTAGGTTGTTTTCCCAATTGCTGCTCATGAGAACTGGTAGATGTTTCTATCACTGGGGAAATCAGTGGGCTAGCTGCCCTCTCACTTCTTAGACTTTCAATGATCTCCTCTATAACTTCCTCTTCAGGTAGAGGATCCACTCTCTGCCTCTTTGCTTCTGGCTGCTCTGCTGGCCCACTTATGGGTGTGGCCTCTTCTCGGTCCCTTTTTCTGCCCTTTTCCTCATTGAGAGGAGTCTGCAATGCTGGTATCTCTGGTGCATTTGTCTGGGCAGGAGGAATTTGCCCTTGGCTTTGCTGCTTTGATGATGTTGGTTGATCTGTCATTTCTTGTTGCTCTGAATGCAGCACTTCTTTGCCTTTGGATGTCCCTGCAGGTGGAGTACTTTCTTGGGCAGGTTGTTGTGAAGTTGTAGCAGATGATGTGCCCGCTCCAATGTGTTGAGGCAATTTGAAAGAGACCTGTCCAAAAGAGTCCAGGTCAAGAGTTTTTTCAAGGTTTTTCATTGCCTGTTCCATTTTTTCTTCTTCAGTAATCTGTTCTACCAATGTGCCCTCTACCCACTCATCTTGATTAGCATACTGCTCTAATTCAGGGATACTACAATGGTCATAGCCTGATAGCCTATTTTTTATCTTTCTATCATAGATGAATCCATTTGGGTCATAGGGTACCCACCAAAAACTCCTTTTTAGTTTGAGTTGCTCACCTAGTATCTTTTCAGCATCTTTCCACCCTTCCTTTTTGTTAATAATGAAGGGGCCTAACTGGTTTCTTAGCTTCAGCTGAGCCTTTTTCTTGGCAGCATAAAAATGAGTCAAATCTGAGCTAATAAATTGCCTAAAGTATTCAAGAGAAAACAGTCTCATAGGCACATACTTTGGCAGCTTATAGGGGCATAGCTCACAGCCATATATTCTGATCTCAGTGTGATTCTGGTAAAAGTACCAGTCACCTATTTTATAGCTTTTGGACAGCTGCAAAATTTTCTGCATGTCACCTGAGAGTCTGGGAGGGGGACTTCTCATCAGCAGAGATGAGACTGGATATATAAATAGATCAATGAACTCACAATAAGTATAAGGAGAATTATGGACTAGATGGAAGACTGAGGTCCAAAATATGACAGATCTCCTTTCTCCTTTTGCATCCAATTTCTTGACAGGGAACTGAAAATTATCTGTTTGATAGTACAAGAACAGATGATATATATATGTTGTATACTTGAAGACTCCTTCTCTGTTTAGACTCATGAATTGTTCATGGATTTTGTTGCTAATGAAGGTAGCAAAGTCAAATTTGATAGCAGGAGGGTGTCCTGGAATAAATATGGACATCAGAGCTAAAATGGTCTCATCAACATACTCACTTGTTCTAAAACCCAGAACATAGGATATCATATCAATAACAGATCTCCCAGCTTCATTGAAATAGACATGGTGAAAAGGAGGTGAATCTCTGGGCTGGGAGTCTGGGCTCATGAATAACTTGGCAATTCAGCCTATTTCTGCAGTGGATAGTTTGGAGCCTTGATCCAGCAAATATTTCATGGACAGAGGAGCCAGAGGCTGACTAGGTTTGAAGTGCAACATTTCATTTATTGAGTCAGGAGTTATATAGAAAAGGACAGTGCCATTTGGAGACATGACTGCTCTTTGAGTAGGCTCATAATTGGCACTGCACAAGCGGATTATATCTGGAAATACATTAACTGATGGAAGATAGTATATTGGCAGATTGGACTCCCATATCCCATAGAGATCAGTTTTGCTCAGGTAACTGTTTCTAATTTCACAAAATGTTTGTAGATGGTCTTTGATACCCATTAAGTCTTGTATTTGGAAGTCCCTATCAGCTAAGGGCAACCATTCCAGCTCCTTGTGAGGTGCATTAAGGGGAGCCACATTGAGGGCCACTGGAGCCTGCATTTTTCACTCTTCTGTGATTTTTTAATTTGAAATTTGGGTTTTTACAGCAACAGCAGGTAAAATATCAGTTTCTGGGGTTTTCTCAGAGAATTTCGCAGGCCGAGACCGAGTTGTATTTGGCTTAGTGGGCGAAATTGCAGAGGGAGACAAATTTTGAGGAATTTCTCGGAGAAAATGGGCAGAACAGCAGTTAAAATGTGCAGTTTTTTAAAGGCAGCACGGTTTTTAATTGAAATTTGGGTTCATCGGGCAATTTTTGCAGAGAAATTTAAGAAAAATGGGGTTCGAGAATGAAATGTAGGTAAATACCTGCTTTATCCGGTGGATTGTGCAATTTGCAAGTGGCGGGCTGAGCTTGAAGACTGGTTTGTAGGTTGGATTTAGCTGGGTGGCGGACTGTGCAGTCAAACAGCTATTTTGGTTGAAAATAGCATGAATGCGTCACATAGAACAAACAAACAGAAATGGACAAAAACGACCTTTTCACGCCAATTTGACAAAAAATTTGGTTTTGGTGGGTTTTGGCGCGCTTTGGTTGGGTGACGTCAACATGACGCAATCTTTGTCGTATAGCGGGGGTACGGGGGCTGACTTGGCAGTGACGTGGCAGGTGACACGGCGGATGATGCGGAGGTGGGGTGGCGGATGACGTGTCGGATGACGAGAGGGTGACGTCAGCGGGGAGGGGGCATAGGCGGTAAGCAGTTTGGCCCCCGCACCACCTTTTGGCCATGGTGGTATTGGAGGGGGGGCAACGATCACACCGGGCGCCTGCCACCTGTCTTTTGTACAGCAGAAATACCACCCATCCCCCGGACACTATCGTTAGGCATAAAAGGGCTTGCGATATGCATGTGGGCCGTCAGATCTACGGGCTATGATCCGACAGTTGGCGGCAAACAAAACAGGCGGAGGGCTAGTGTATGGGACCCGCGCGATATTTCAACATTTTTATAAGGTTTTTACGGGGTTTTGTAATGTATTCAAACTTTGGGTTTATGTTCGGGTTTGGTTATTCATTTAACCAGATGTTAAATGAAATTCGTGGTTTATATGTGCACGCGGGGAGGGTTGTCCACAAGGTTTCAGATAAACCTTGGAGCCGCTAAAACATTAACATATGGCTTTAATCAAGCCCGGGGTGGAGTATTAAAACTTTGGGGTTTTGTGTATTTTTACATAGTATGGGAGGGGAAATATTATATAGGAGCTATATAATAGTGTTTTTTTTTTTAACAAGATCGGTTGCTATGTATTAATCTGAAAAAAGAGAAGGGCATATTGCCGTACATGAAGTGCTTCTTGAGCATTACAGATCCAAGGAGATACAAAATAGTTCCATTCCTTGATCCTAATCCTATTGCTTCTAGCTATTAGACATCTATTGCTACTATAGATTCGCACAAACTGGAAACACCAAAACTTACAACTGCAACACATAACTAATCAATTTCGATATGGCTAATCTTTCTTGCTGTAGAGTCCTCCGGGTTCTGATCAGCTTCGATTGGTTTTGCACTTGAGGAGGATGAAATATCTTTGTGTTTTTTCTCCATTATATCCCTTAAAATTGAGAGTGATTCCTCTGCATGAGCGCATCTATTACTAAGACCATTATACTGCTCGTGAAGAGAATGAACTCGATGAAGGAACAGGTTCATCTCTGCGCGATATTTGTTGTGGAGAATTCTGCACTGCTCATCAAATTTTACTTCCAGATTCCGGATTTGATCAGCATGCCTGGCCTCCATGCTATGGACTTGGTCTTCCAGAGCCCTTTGTTGCGCGCGCACCTCTTCAAATTCTGCCTGCAGGTCGCGGCAATGGAAACATTGCTCAGGGCGCTCCATGGGTTTCACTTTTCGAGTGTAAATTCTCTGATGGGCTAACTCTCTGTTCTTTACTGCTGACGCCTCTCTATTGCAGAGACTTTGTAGCTGTATCTTGTCTCTGGTGGAAACTATTCGAATAGGGGAGACGCTGAGGGGAAGAGTGTTAGCACAAAGAACTTCGCTAGAATGGTGAGGACTGTGTCTCGGGCCAGGTATTAATAGCGCTTCTGCACAAATGGGGCGGGAACCATCCTGTGCGTTTCCAAGGTTGATCCACACAACCCAATGCATATCTGAATTGGAGCAGTTATTCTGTCTGGCAGGACGATTGCTTCTTGCAATTCGACGGGTTCCCATGCTTTGAACGGATTTCTCAATCCAATTTCTGAGTGAATTTCCATCGTCCATGCCTGCTCTGTTCTGTGCGAATTGACTGTATTCGTGTGAAATGTGAGGTCCGTTGAAAAAGGAGGGCTGAACTGACTGTCCGATCTGTCTCCTGACGTAGATCCTTGCTTCCATACCCAAATTATCTTCTGCTCTGCTGATATTCCTGCAAATGCGGATTCTGTTGATTAGAGTGCCCCATGCTTGAACTGAATGCGTGATCATGGTAATAAGTGGGTTGATACAATGTCATTGCAGCTGAGGTGGCCTTTGGGTCGATCGCATGCCTTGTTGGCATAGCTGTCAGCCTTTTTGTTGAGGCCACGCAAAATATGATAGTAACAGGCCTCCTCCATCAAGTCATGGAGTATCTGGTTTCTATTGTTGATTTGCTGTAATAAGGTGTTAGGCGAGGTCTGCCTAAGCACCATGAGCCGAATTATGATTGCAGAATCGCCGAAGATGGTTGCCTTTTTGATTCCTAGCCTGATCAGTTGCGTGAGTCCTTGAAACAGGGCCAGACCTTCAGCCCTGTTGTTTGATAATTCACCCAGCCCCCTTATAATAGTGTTAATAGGTTAAAATGAGAAGTATTTATAGACCAAAAGCACTAAGTAAAAGGTGAAACTTAGGCTTAGGGGAGTGAAAGGTCTCCAAGTTATGGATTTGGAAAACTTAATAGAATGGATCAAAAGTATTTTTACACAAGAATGTGGCTTCCCTTGCCCAAGTGAACACAAAGTTTTACTTAGTATTTCTCATAAAATGAAGTAAGCTAGGAGCACTGAGCAGATCTCAATGTCCTTGAGGGGATGTTAGTAAGTGTTCTTGGAGGAATGAGGAAGGAAATTAGTCATGCTTCACCTGTTTTGCAGCCACTTTGCCATGGTACTTGTGATATCCATGAGATAGATCATATTCAAAAAGACAAAACTGCTCATAAACTTTCTTCTGCAACACCAAACTGCCTACCCAACCTAATACACCTAACATTTTTTCTTCTTTTTCCTTGGGTGCATTTGAACTAGCAAACCCTTTCTCTCTTATTTTCTTTTCACTACCCTCCTATCTAAGTTTGCCCTTATCTCTTCCAGGGGCCCATATTTAGCTGTTGAGCTCCCTTGCTTCTCTACCTAACTACTAATCTGCGAAGCTTAAACTGTTTGAACAGATCTTATTCTCTAGTTCTAAAACAAGAAATTTAAACATGGACTGGCCAAGATTGAGCAGTTTGGCCATCCATCAAGTGTGGCAGAAGTCACTGATTGCACATATTAAACTTGTTTGCAAAAATAGGATAGCAGTGGCATTTTGGACTAGCACACTCTCTTGGTCTTTTCTTTGGGGTTCATTTTCTTTCTTTCTTGACCAATTCATTCTTTTTTCCCTTTGATTTTTCTTTTAAGGCATACCCTCTTTTCATTTTTTTTTTAATTTTTTGATTTTTGAAAATATGGAACCTTTGCAGCATGGAAAGGATGAACATATTTGGCATTTCAACAGTCAATCATGAAATATGACACCTATTGGTATAGGAACCTAACAGAGTCTATTTGAGGCATTGCATTGGTGAAGTTGTAATAATCCCATCAGTTGGAGTGATCCATGATCAAGGTGTTGATTGGACTGGACATGTTGGCAGAGATGGAACAAGAAATGAAGGTAATCAAGAAGAATATGAAGGCAACACGATATAGACAAAAGATTAATGCATATCAGAACAGGATGTTTAAGGAGTTTCAGGTTGGGGAACAGGTGTACTTGCGCATCAAGCCTAAGAAGAGATCCTTGAGGATTGGATCATGTGCCAAGTTGGCACCTCAATATTGTGGGCATTTCAAGATTCATGAGAGGATTGGACCAGTAGCCTATTGACTAGCACTTCTCCAACAATGAAAGTCTATTATGTTTTCCATGTGTCATTGCTTAAGAAGTATGTTAAATATGTTGACCATGTCATTGATTGGTCTGCATTGTAGGTGGAACCAAAAGGAGAATTCTAGTCGGAACCTCAATGCATTTTGCATAGAAAAATTCTCATGCTCTGAAAATAAGAAATCAAGCAGGTTAAAGTGCAATGGAAGCAGTTGGGTCCGATGAAGCTACATGGGAGATGGCAGATCAGATGAGGGTTATGTATCCTTCTCTATTATCTAGTAGAGTGAATGTTTTTGGCATGCGTTTTGGTTTGGTGTTTTGGTATATGTATATATGTATATGGATGTAAATGCCACTATGAGTTGTGTTATAAAGCTCCAATAAGCGGTATGGGTGTCATTTTGTTATGGTTTTCATGTTGTTATATTCTCATGTTGGTTTTCTTCTCAGCGAGATGATCATCGTAAATACTACAACGAGATAAGTTATCAAGCTCCATGGGTAGTTATAGGTGTCATTGAACATGAAGGAGGGTGTTCCCCCAGGGGGGGGGGGGGGGGGGCGTTGTAACATCCCTGGTGAAAAATCCATGTGATAAAGTTAATAAAGGAAAACTAATAATCATGTTTATGGGACATATATTCCATGTTGAATGTCGGGAAAAAACATAAGTGATAGGGATCACTTGTGATTTATTAATGCGTATGGAAATTGGTCAAGGAAATGGAAAAGGCTTTGGAAAGGCAAAGTGGCATTAATTGGAATTTTATTTATGAAAATAATGAAAGGGAGGTGAAAGGTCATAGGTTGCATGTGAGGATGAAAATGAAGGAAAATAATGGAAAATTGAAGATATTAAAGGCCGCATTAATAAAAAGGCTTCTGAGGATCAATTGACGGACTTTTTTCCATTTTAGCTTAGAGCTCTCTATTCTACTCTCTCTCTCTCATACTCTTGGACACTTAGAGTTTCTTGGAGCACTCTTGGAGGAGTGTGAAATACTTGGGATTTGGAGCAAGAAGGCAAAGGAAGAGCAGGAAAGTGCAAGAGGACATTCAGATCAGCGGCTACAGCAGGTTTTGCTTGTAGGTATTGAGTTGAATATATGAATTCCTTGCTAGTTTTAGCATGCATGGCACATGCATGTGATTTCTTGGTTATGATTTGTCATTGGCATGGAGGATTTCCTAGATTAATGGTGGTTTTTCCTAGCCTTTCCATTTCCTAGATAGCCATGGTGTTGTGGGTTTTTTTCCTTTTGTTTTCTGGTTGGTTCTCATGTTCCTTATGGTTGTGGGTTGAGTTACTAGTTCATAGAAGCCTTGGTTGTACAAACACTCTTAAGTCCCTATAAAATCTTGGGTTGAGTTACTATTCCTGGAATCCTTGGTTTGACAAACGCGCTGGAAGCCCTTGGTGGGTTGAGTTACTAGTCCTGGAAGCCATGGTTGGACAAATGCTCTGAAATCCCAGCAGTAGTTTTGGATTGAGTTACTAGTCCTAGAAGCCTTAGTTGTAACAAATGCTCTGGAGCCCTGGACAGGTTGGGTAGAGACCAATCTGGTGATGGTCAGTGATGTCCAACTGTGAGGTGGAATCACTAGTTGAGGGTTGAGGTTGTTTGGTTTTGTTGGATTTGTTCCATGAGATCCCACATTCATGCTTGGAATATGGCACAGGGGGTGATTGGATGAAAGAAAGATTTGATTTATTCAATCTATGGTCGGGTGGTATGTGGAAGTCCCAGACTTGGTTGCATTCCACAATGTTAATAAGAGTTCCTTCCCTCTTGTATTTGATGCGTAAATATACTTGTTCATATGTGGATTTTATGGATGTTATATCTTTATTATTTCTGTTGAATATATGTTGGTTATGATGATGCTTTATGACAGTCTTGTTGGGGGTGGAGCATGATTATCTTCTTCATTTAGAGGTATCACCACATTGGCCCCAATTCGTAATGTGGTGGCAATGCCGCCCGTAATATTTGTGCTGAAAGGGGGGTCCGGGGGGGGCTGCGATCTTTTGGAGCTCCCCCTAGTGGGGGATCAGGGGTAGCGCCCCCGAAGCTAAAAATAGATGTAAAATTGCCTTGTAAAATGTTGTAATTTCGTAGTCAATCAGGGTCGTTCATTAGGCAGAGATCTAACGGTAGAAGTTATGTTTAATTTAGGGTTTTTTCCTTAGAAGGCAACCCCTCACTATATATGAGGGAATTGTATTGCGTTTATGTAGAGATCTGTATTCTGAGTGAGAAAGAGAGAGGAGATTGTGTGAGAGCGAAGAGAGTATTACAACGGATCTGTTGTAGGTTGTATCTCTTCAGTTTGCTGAATAATATAAAAGGAAGGACTGGTTGTTTCTCCGTGGACATAGCCCAAATTGGGTGAACCACATATATCTGTGTCTCTCTTGTTTTATGTGTTTTCTGTGTTTATATTTCTGTAGTATTTTTTATGTGTTCCATTGCTCTGTAATATATAATTTTCTAACAAGTCTTGATGTATCGTTCTCATCATGTTTTGATTAGAAAATGAATGAACATGAATATATGACCTAATATATGATAATGCAGCTAATGTGATAATGCATCAATACTTACTTACGACTCTCAGATAAGTATGAGACCCATTTGTTTAGTTTTGTTCTTATAACCTGTATATTACATATTTGTGATATGTTTGATGAAATGTTTATCATGGCTAGTAGGGTTCCATTCAATTAATTGATCAAATTTTGCATTAGTACCCCTTTTTTATGTTATTTACCTTTTTTTGAAGTTTCATGAAGTTCTAGGCAGTGGCCTGAGCCCTGGCCCTGAAGAAATGGCACAGGATCTAGGGTCACTAGCACAAAACTGCCTAAAAATACCATAGTCACATGGGTTCCTTGTTGTGGGAATGACTGGAGGGTCCCAGTCGCATTTATGCCTTGTCATGGGAGGGACTAAGGATCTAGGGCAATGAAAACGTAATTTTCCTCAGGGGTTGTTCACCTAGAAGGGTTGGTTGGCTCCTTAAGGTTTTGTAGCGTGTGTGGAAGGTCATATTGGTCTTGTCATGTCGATTTCACTTCCTTAACCATACTTGGGGATTTGAATGATATCATAATAACTCTTCGTCACATGTTTACCCCAGTGGACCGGTTAGCATGGGTAAATGTGGGAGGAGGGTGTTACACTCTTGTCTTATCCATTAGCCTATCAAGTGAGTTCATAGGTGTTCCTCCTCCACCCTTTTCTAAAGCAAGGGAATCCAAAGGCTTTCACCTCTACCCTCAATCAATAGTAAGGGAATCCAGAGGCCTTATACCTCAACCCTCAATTAGCAACAAGGGAATCCAGAGGCTTATTCATCCACCCTCAATCAGCAACAAGGGAACCTAGAGGTTGATACCTCCACCCTCAAATCAACAACAAGGGAGTCCATAGGTCGATACCTCCACGCTCAATGGAATCCATTGGCTCACCTCCACCCTGAATCATCAAGGGAATCCAAAGGTTTATACATCCACCCAATTATGATTATATATAAGCCCATTCACAACTATAGGCACTACCAAACTAGATAGTAACTACCAACACAGGCAGTCTTATGTCGACGAGAAGATTATAATTATGAATCCAGAGGCTATCTCACCTCCACCCAAAACAATACATAGCACATGGGCCAAAAAAATCCCATACCTACTTGTCCCAAACACATTACACAACATAACATAACATAACACATAACACGTACATATAGTACATTACACATACATATGGCATAATGCAACATATGCATAACCCATGCATATATACACATGAATCAACACATTGTAACATAGAATCCAGAGACCACGCCTTCTCTATATATGTGAACTATGCGATACTGTGCTTTTGTTTTTCCACGTTCATTTTATGTGCATGGGAAAAATATGAGAGTCACTTCTCATGATATTAGAATCATGATTCAATAGGAATTCCTTTTTGTCAATAGTTTTTATCCATGAGTAGTCATCTTTCCATTCGAATGACCCCTGACAACCATGTTATACAAAATCGAAATTTCATATCTACATATGCATCAATGTAATCATGTATACAATATATAAGCACATGTGCATATAAATTTGGGGTTAAGAGAACTCCCTTTTACCAATTTGTTGTTTATCATTTCTATGGACTCAACCAACCTGATTGGTTGTCATATCACATTCCACTTACCCCTTTTTTTCCCATATGGTTGTTACCATGTTGTTTCCAACTTTCCCAATAGAGTTCAGTATGCAATTCATGTGTTTCCCCTTTCTTAGGAATTTGTGGCTTCCTTGCCACCTCAACCAACTTGTTGTAAGGTCGCAAGTATGAAAAGAGACAGTTATAAAATCAACTGGCAATGCAAGAGGCAGAATAAAAGATAACATTGAAAAAGGAAAATAAAATCCATAATCACAGTCATCAAAGGAAACCATACACAAACAACATGGTCGTACATATTATAAATTAAATCGCACAATTAAAGTTCAAATTCATAGCACATAAATCATCAAGTAAAATAGTCCCAAATATTGACTCAATGTCCTGAGTCCAACATTCATGGCACTTTCCACCATCATACCATGCATACATATGTGTAACAGAATCAACTTTATTTTTAGGTCTCTATCATTGGGTCTTCCCTGTAGTTGTTCATGCATCCATAGGATCGTTAGCAGCTATATCTATATATATATATATAGATATAGATATATATATATATATATATATATATATATATATATATATATATATATATATATATATATATATATATATATATATATATATATATATATATATATATATATATATGGCCAACCAAAAATAACATCTAAATAAGTTTTCTTTCAATTTTAGGGACACATATGCACATTGGCCATAACTATTATCCTGCATATGTCCAACCAAAAATAACATCTACATAAGTTTGCTTTCAAGTTCAGGAACAAGGAAGAAAATATTTGAAGCAAAGGAAGAAATGATAAACACATCGATGTTTAATACTATTTTTTAACAGTAATGGTTAACTTTCATATTTTAATATAAGGAGATATTGTGGCCAAACTAAATAGTCTAGTGAATTAGAACAGTCAAAAAAGTTGGAGAGATCTACTCTTCCAAAATTAAAGTCTAGACAAGTAGTAGATCTTCTAAAATTTTATCTATCTTACTTATCCTTGTACACCTATAAACTCTAAAGTAAATTCACTAGTTTCTTCCATTCTCAACCAACCAAACAACTTCACAATTCATCTTTTAATTTTCTGTTTAGAAATCTGTAATCCATAGCATTTAAAAACCTCAAGTCAGATTGCATTTAGGGGCCAATGGCATCTTAAAATCAAATTTTACATTTGACTCATTAATATCAAGCAAATAGTTGATTTTTTCTTTTTTTGCCTTGAAATCCCAAGTCCACTTGCTTGTTTTGGCCCTAGTTTGAGTCCTAATTTATAAAATATGAAAAGGGAATATAAAATTTGATTTATATCTGAAAATTTCATCAAGATAAATCATTGAAATCATCTTATTGATTGGGAAGCAAATCATTCAATTTTCTAGCTCAAAATATCGAGTTGATCTATGCTTCTTGCACTTTTTTCATTGTTGATTTGTATATCTTAAAAAAGGAATTTAATCTTTGTTCTCAATATAAAAGTTACATCAAGAGATATCATATAAACAGATTTAGAATTTGGTCTCTAGTTTGTACAAGCAAATCCATAATCTCTATTGTGAAGCCCTAGCCAATTTGTTCATTTTGCCTTAGTTTGTTGTTGTTTCATTTATCATAAGGGGGAATTTAATAAAGTTTATCTAAATCTGGAATTTTTTTTAACACATCAAAACAAAATTGTATATAAGTTTGTATACTTTAGAAGTAAATCTGTGTTTTTCATAATTAAAATCTAAATTGATTTGTTAGTTTAAGGCCTAAATTTCTCATTGTTTACGTTCTTAAAGGAGGGCTATTGATAATATCTAATTAAAATGTGAAATTTATCCATTTAATATATCTCCATAAGATTTGAATTTACTTGTTATTTTCTAAAGGCAAACTTTTTTAATTTCATTGCATAAATCTGAATCAACTTACTCCATTTTAGCCTTGCGTTGTGTTGATCAATAAATTTTGAAGACTAATTCAAATATGATGTAAGTCTTGAATCTAAAAACACTAATCATAAATATTAAAACAAATAATAAAACTTCGTTCTCTCACTCTCACTTCATACAATAACACATTGAGCATAGTTGAGCACACCCCCAATTGACTAGATCCATCCTTAATTTAAAGTGGCAAAAAAACAAAACAAAAAATCCACTGAGGTGATAGTGATGGCTTCCCTAGGTTACCCTTGGGGTCTCATCCTTGTCCTTGAAATTTTTTGCATTAAGTGAGAATTTTAGAGGTTACAGGGTCCATTTTCAAACATGTTCATACGACTTCTCATTTATTATGCACTTGTTATCCTATGGACAAACTTCTTCTTGATTTCATACTATTCCATCCTATGGCTCTTATGTAATTCATACCATTTGTCATCATTATCAAGGGTCAAGACATACTTCCAAAGGAAGAAGCATCTTCTTATGAGATAAATATTGTTCAGTTCTACTTAATAAAGAGTAGTTGCTTCACTACTTCAGCGCCCTAGACTCCAATGCAGGGAGAAGAGAAATTGCTCCATAAAACATTTTCCAGTTGATCTACGACGTATATCAAAGAAAATTCTCATATTATGAAAGTATAATTTGCCATTTTGGTTACATTAAATAAACAAGAAAATGAATCAAGAGTGAAAGGCATCACCAATATGCTTTTTTTGCTAGTTAACAGAAAATGAAATTTTAATTATCTCCGGTTAACATGGTACACTGCATGAAACAACAAATTGAATTGTTGAAGTTGGTTGTACGATAGTTTGGCTATGTTACATTATCCATCCACTAACCAGTAAATATTTTTATTGCACACAAATAAATTGAGGTAAATTTTCCATTAGGTGTTCCAATCATATAATTTAGGAGTTCCTTTAATCTTGTATTTAGTCCAATACAAAGTCTAAATGAGAGTCATCTAACCAAAATCCTCTCTCAAGATCATATTTCATATACTTGGGTATTGCTATAATGCACACATAAGTAAAAATTCAAATATAAAAGAATAAATGAAAGGCTAGAAAGAAACTTGCATCATATGCTTATAACACTAACAAGTTGTGGTTTCTTTTGACACAACAACCTAAGTCAACTGAAGTTCATCATTCACTTCATGTTCATTATACATAAGTTGTTGGTTCATATCTTGCAACTTTTTCTAAACCTCATATGTTCTTTCTAATATGGTGTTTTACCCATCACATGCTTGAAGTGCAAGCTCTCATCTACTTAGTAATCTTTATCATGATTTCTATTATGCTTAGAACCCTCTATTATTTGGTTCCCTATCCTTAACTTAGAGAGTTAAGATAATTCATTTTTCCACCATACATGAGGTTGTGTCACTCTTATTAGTTGGTTCTTTCTTACCTATATTTACATTTCTTATTGCATACAATAACCAACTCAAATAATCAAGAGAGCCATAACTCTTCTCCACAATTTAAATTGCATATGTTGGTTGTAGTCAAAACAATGCATGCATTCTTGCGTTCAAGGCACCAACAACCTTGTTAAGCTTGACCTTTGAGTCAACTCTACGACAAACTTTAGCCATGGCATTTAGCTTGTTGGGTATCAAATACCTCAAACTATGATTATGTTGGCTTGGTTTGGGCTAACCCAGATTCAATCTATATTGCGCACCAACAAAACCCTCAATCACTGGCCCTTTCGGCAACGACCTACAAGAAAATCACAGTCTCACCCGAAGTGACTATGGGAGGATACATAACTAGGTTTCTGCAGCCTTGAAGGATTAGGAGATGTGGTATTATTATGATATCTTATTCTTACCATTTATAAATCACTCTACCACATTATATTAATCACTTAAACATGCCATATAAAACCATAAACCATCATTGTGTTGAAGTAAAATGCAACTATAATAACTGCTACTCTACAACATATAATAAGAAAATATACACATGAAAGACCAATGTACCCTGGTTCACCCCAGTGTAGGGCTATGTCCACAAGAATTGTTGCTTAATATAATGAATCTTTGAACAACAAATAGTTCTTGATATGCGCACTAATTTGCAAGTTGTCTGTACACTCAGCTGCAGACTCAAGCCTTTTCACACTTAGCTGCAGAGCCTCACCTTCTCTTTCTAATTACAGATCACAATAATTTCCCGTAACACTGATCTGGATCTAACTCAAGATAGATCGATTCTCTTCTTATTATTTTACCCTATATATACTATTACATCGAAGGGTTACATCATCAAAATACCATGGTCCAAATATCATGGATTCCCTAAAACAAGAAAATATGGTCCCAAAACCATTGATCCCTTACAAAATCGTGTGCTTTTACAAAAAGGAGGGGCTTCGACCCACCCTGAAGCCCTTACACCGCGCGGTATATTTACTTCTTCAAACTGCACTCCACTGCGCGCTCCTCCCCATAAAACTCAGAGTTTTGCCAAAATTTAGGCCAAGTTGGGTTGCGCCCAACAAGCCCCCAATACTCACATGTGACTCGTCCCGAGTCAATCAACCGATTTGCCTCTTAACTTTGTTGCAATGTTGTTGTAGGAACTGTTGAATTGTTGCAAAATTTTTGTGACCTCCTTATCTTCACTGCTCACTTCCTCTTATCGTTCTTTTATTGCAGGTTTTGTAGCCTTCTAAACCATTTTTTGGCTTGGTTTGGGCTGACCCAGGTTCAATCTATATTGTGCACCAACAAAACCCTCAATCATTGGCCCTTTCGGCAATGACCTACAAGCAGATCACAATCTCACCCCAAGTGACTATGGGAGGATGCAGAACTAGGTGTTTCAGCTGTAGAGTCCAAGAACTACTTTACCTTAACACCCTTTTTACCCATATTTCCTCCTTTTTCCTATTCCTATCATCCAAATAAATGCAATAAATATAAGGTTTTGTTAAGGTAAGCACTTATATGTCCTCTTTTTCATATTTTGTCCATATACCTTATTGTTTTATTAAAGTTTGCATTTAGCTACGAAATTGACCTGATTCTACACCTAATCCACAAATCCACGGCTACTTCCATTATTGACAGGGTTCAAGTGTGCCAGCTTAGCAAAGGAGTATATGGGTAGATAAAGAATGATCCCCTCATGGATTTCTTCCTGTTTACTTGAACCAATCCATCAAGATAATCGCACTGCAACGTGGTCAACCATGACAGTCAACTGCAAGATAATGTGCCGGAACAGAGTCCGAGTTTCAAGAGATATTATCGATTTTCTTTTTCAAATAGAAAATCGATGAATAAGTGATATGATTTGGTTTGATAAGGATTGTAGTGAAGATACTTAGGCTTGAATTTCTCATGTTGTTAATTAAGAAAATGTTATAAGAACAATGGTCGCTCTGTGTTTTGGTGCGCGCCACCGTATGTAATTTTGAAAGCATCCTGTTGAAACTATTTTCTGATTAATAGATCTTGTTTCATACATTTTATGTTGTGTTGATTAAAGTTGTTGACTGCCTCGTGGAGGGCCCCTGCGTGTAGATCAGGTCTTTGACTCACTGCAAGTAGATTTCCTTTTGTTTCTTAGAATTAATTTGTGGATGCTCTATTTTATATTTTTAGGATGCAGTCCAATGGAGTTCGCGATTAAATTGACATTTGCATCAATAATTTCATTTGCTTTATACCTAGCATAACTCAATCATTTCGTTTGCTTTCTACCTAGTATAATTCAGTCATTTCGTTTCATAGTTTCACTATTTCATAGATTAGTAATCTCGTTCTTGCTTTACTTTTGCATTGAGTGAAGCTGCAATAGTTAAGAGTGACAATCTTTTCTTAGCAACTGAATTCAAGCATCTTTCATTTTCCAATTCGATAAAGTAGGATCTCCTTCACATCATTCCATGCTTTCATAGTTAGCCTAGTTTGGCTGCAGCATAAAAATCCAAACATAATAAAAAACAGTCTAACAGAGTAGAGTTAGGATCACTATTCAACCATCCCACAAAGTTCAATTCAATTAAGATTAATTTTAGAATAACCAATTAACAAATCTCAAGGATAATACTCTAATATAGACAGTAACATCATCTCCATATTGATTCTAGATTTAGACATTAACCATAACATAAACACCTTAACGACATAAGTAACTTCTAGCACATATAGTGCACTTGTACTTCATCAGTTTACCTGCCCTGGTCGATAATTCATGCTTGCAATTTAAGAACAATAAATTGACTAAACAACGACCTTGAAGGATTAAGAGATGTGGTATTATTATGACATCTTATTCTTAACATTTATAAATCACTTCGCCGCATTATATTAATCACTTAAAAATGCCATATAAAACCATAAACCATCATTGTGTTGAAGTAAAATGCAACCATAATAACTGCTACTCTACAACATATAATAAGAAAATATACACATCAAACACCAATGTATCGTGGTTCACCCCAGTGTAGGGATACGTCCACAAGAAATGTTGTTTAATATAATGAATCTTTGAACAACAAACAGTTCTTGGTCTGCGCACTAAGTTGTAGTTTGCTTGTGCCCTCAGTGGCAGACTCGGGACTCTGCGCACTCAGTTGCAGATCCTCGCTTCCTGTTTTTTATTACAGATCACAACAATTTTCCCATAACACTGATCTGGATCTAACTCAAGATAGATGATTCTCTTCTTATTATTTTACCCTATATATATTATTACATCGAAGGGTTACATCATCAAAATACGATGACTCTCTTCTTATTATTTTACCCTATATATACTATTACATCGAAGGGTTACATCATCAAAATACCATGGTCCAAATACCATGGATTCCCTAAAACAAGCAACTATGGTCCCAAAACCATTGATCCCTTACAAAATCATGTGCTTTTACAAAAAGGAGGGGCTTCGACCCACCCTGAAGCCCTTACACTGTGTGGTATATTTACTTCCTCGAATTGTGCTCCACTACGCAGTCCACTTCATGCTTCACTGCATGCTCCACCCCACAAAACTCGGAGTTTTTTCCAAAATCTAGGCCAAGGTGGGTTGCGCCCAACAGATTCTCATGCCAATTTTTTTCTGCATCACCATGCAAGTACCAATCCAGCAATTTCTGGAATGATCCTAGACCTTTCTGTATCTTGCAACTCTATTGTAGGGATTGCAACAAAACTATGCTCATTTCCTTCTGGTAGCAAAAAAATAATAAAATCATCATCATCTTAACTCATTATTATGATTTTGACCTTACATCCAGAGGTAAAAATAAAAAAAGGCATCTAACCTCAACATATCACTCAAGTCTACTTTAAAAAAGAGTAAAAAACAAGTGGTTTACTTCATTATGCTATAATACAATGCCAAGACAAATTGCATCTATCAATATCGATATCTTGTTCCAAAGAAGTTAACTCACTTGGTTCCAAGTGCATAAGCTCATAACCAATATATAAACAAATTTCCATGTCCCCACTAGTTTTATGTACTTTGGCTAACTCAACTCCCCTGAGATTTGGACTCATTCTTCCTTTGTTTTTCATAAGCCATAAGCTATTATGTGTCACCCTTTTGTTGGGTGTGTTGAACCCTTCTCACCTCTGGTATATACTATAGACAAAACAATGAATGAAAAAAACTTGTGTTCCCAACCTTCTAGTAGTCTATGGTGATTTCCAGTTGTTGTTGGCCACAACCCCCCATCATTTTTCGACAAAATATGGGGACCCTTTATTTTAATTAAACAAAACTCCTTTCTTTGGCATTTTGGTGACTTGTGATTCCTTCGGTGTTTAGTGCTTAGCTTTGGAAAAATTTCAGGATTTACTCATGTCTTGGTTGGTGTGATTGTTACTTTATTTTCTTGATGATTGTCTTTCGATTTCATAATGACATCGACATGCAGCACCTTCGCATGCACATCACCTCACATTACACATTAGACTTTATATATTGTTTATATCATTCACTTCACTTAGTTGATACCCACATTACTAAAAAAATAAATCATTAACAACATAAATACATGTTATGATAATGAAATAATTAATTTATATATATATATATATATATATATATATATATAAATAATTAAATACAAAAATATATAATGAAAAAACTATTATTATTTTAATAGAAATTGATACATGTATAGACATATGGTAAATCAATAACAATCATATATAAAACAAATAATTAAAAACTATTATTCTTTTAATAGAAATTGATACATGTATAGACATATGGTAAATCAATAACAATCATATATAAAACAAATAATTATAATATAGTAAAAAATAAAAAATAAACCTTCACATTATTGTAAATATTATATTATTTTCATCGTACATATTAAATAAATAATATTATAATCAAACATAATGTAAATCAAAACATATGATATGTTAAATATTTAATGTATTTGTCATATAATCAACTCCAACCATATTATTTCAACCTAACACAATATAATGGTGAATATCTTATTTCAACCTAGAACCACACAATATAATGGTGAATTTGATAGCGGGAACGATGTGGGATTTATCATCTTAAAATAAAATGATATTTGACTCACCGTTGAACCATACAAAGCACCACACACGTGTGAACAACTGTGCCATTAAAGCTTTCTCCCTATATCTAAGTGTAATATAAAGGGATGTATGTATGTAAGCGATAAAAATGATGGCGCGGCATGGATGTGGAATAATTCCGATTAAGAAGAAAATTTTAAATGGTTTTCTCCAACCACGTTAACATTACCCAACAAATCTTACCACGCGATTTTGCAATGATAATACAACACGACTATAGGGCTAGTGAGTAAAGACTTCTCGAGTATATAATTTCGTATTCGATACGCCATACGTGTGGGATTTTTGGTCACTATTTCAGATTCCATAGAGTCGTGGCAAGCAACAAATGATTTAATTATTAAATGACTATGTCTATTGCAGGAACGCAACAGTATCATCCCTTGCAAAGACACATTGGATCAAGCCTCAGCTAAATGATTAGACCGCCAAACAAAAACGGTTATGGAAAGTCTCTGAATGATGAGAAGTCTTTGGCGAAATCGTGAAGAAAGATGAATCTAACCAATCAGTGATGAATAAAATATGATAAATTATTCTTAGTCTGGAAGCCAAAGGTATTTTATGCATCTGCAGGTGCGAGGATTCTGGCTCATTCATGTTTGCGTTGGAAAATTTCCACAGTAACAGGTAGATGGAATCTCGAAGGAAGATCATCGTGAGGTGGAAAGAAAAAAAATTCATCATTGAATTGGTAGCAGAGGCTCTCATGCTTTAAAAATGGAACGCCTATACATTAAGAAAGGGGGGTTTCGAATCCACTACTGAGCATACCCTGTTACTATTTTTCTTCACAAATTTGCAGATTGAAAAGAGGGGAAAACTATGCATACCAGCAGAATCCAAATGGCACTTTTGCTTTTCATTTCTTATTTTTGGTATTGTTTTTTTTGCTTGAGAGGGAGAGTTCATTCTCTGTATTTTGGTATTGTTTTTTGCTTGAGAGGGAGAGTTCATTCTCTGTAATCTTATATGCCAGGGACTATAGTAATCCAAAACCACGATGTTAATATTAGTTGACCTGTTTGTGACCTGCTTCTTAGTGCAGGGAGAGGGAGTATACCGAAAGTAGTTTTTTGGTACATAGTAATTCACTGTATTATTTGGCCTCTTCCCGAGGCCGGAGGCAAAAAAATAAGTTATATTTATTTTTTCCCAATGAGTGTTAGAGCAAATGTGTTAGAGCAGAGCAAATGTGTTAGAGCAGTTTAAAACATACCAGCAGAATCCAAATGGCACTTTTGCTTTTCATTTCTTATTTTTGGTATTGTTTTTTTGCTTGAGAGGGAGAGTTCATTCTCTGTATTTTGGTATTGTTTTTTGCTTGAGAGGGAGAGTTCATTCTCTGTAATCTTATATGCCAGGGACTATAGTAATCCAAAACCACGATGTTAATATTAGTTGACCTGTTTGTGACCTGCTTCTTAGTGCAGGGAGAGGGAGTATACCGAAAGTAGTTTTTTGGTACATAGTAATTCACTGTATTATTTGGCCTCTTCCCGAGGCCGGAGGCAAAAAAATAAGTTATATTTATTTTTTCCCAATGAGTGTTAGAGCAAATGTGTTAGAGCAGTTTAAAACATCCCGTTACAAACATTAAATGCTATTTCCATAATATTTGGTTCATATTATGCTTCGTAAAATATTGTCTATGGTTAATAGACATGGCACACTTCTCTTTCGCCATTGCACACTTCTCTTTCGCCAATACACATGGCGATATTTGGTTCGTATTATGCTTCGTAAAACATTGTTTATGGTCAATAGACATGGCACACTTCTCTTTCATTGTCTATGGTCAATAGACATGGCACACTTCTCTTTGGCCATGGCACACTTCTCTTACACATGGCACACCACATGGCTTTGTGCATGCATGGACTGGTGTGGTGGCTATATGGCACACCACATGGCTTTGTGGACTGGTGTGGTGGCTATATGGCACACCACATGGCTTTGTGCATGCATGGATTGGGCTTTGTGCATGCATGGACTGGTGTGGTGGCTATAGCTTTCTACATGTCCATACGCTGAATGCTCTGTTGTACGCCTAGACAGCGTGCAATCTAGATGCCAATAGACATGGCGATATTTGGTGGTGGCTATAGCTTTCTACATGTCCATAGGCTGAATGCTCTGTTGTACCCCTAGACAGCTTGCAATCTAGATGCCAATACACATGGCGATATTTGGTTCGTATTATGCTTCGTAAAACATTGTCTATGGTTAATAGACATGGCACACTTCTCTTTCGCCATGGCACACTTCTCTTTCACCAGTACACATGGCACACCACATGGCTTTGTGCATGGCACACTTGGCACACCACATGGCTTTGTGCATGCATGGATTGGTGTGGTGGCTATAGCTTTCTACATGTCCATAGGTTGAATGCTCTGTCTTGTACGCCTAGACAGCTTGCGATCTAGATGCCATGCTCTGCATTAACAATAATGCAGATTTGACATTAACAATAATGCAGATTTGAAGAGGCTCTGTCTTGTACGCCTAGACAGCGTGCGATCTAGATGCCATGCTCTGCGTTAACAATAATGCAGATTTGAAGGACAATTTACCGGAACAACAATACAACTTAAAGGAGGAACAAGGAGGAACCAGAGAAATTGTTGCAGGAGGAGCCAGAGGAACTAATAATTGAAATCTCTAAATCAAACACTATACCAATACTAACTGCTTATCTTTGGCCTTCCTTGCCTTATAGGTTGTTCGTTAAGCCGCTCTGGCGAGAAAGTATTTCACTGTCAAACCACATTCAAAAAGAGATGAACAACTCTCTAAATGTCATGCCCTTAAATCTAGTAAAATTGAGTATATTTCATTCAAATCATGGGAATCGAATGACTGGAGAACTCACCAGCTTTGGTCATGCCTATTCTACTGTCAATAATAGTGAGGCACTTGTTTGCCTTCTCGGGAACAATCCGAATGAAAAGCTCCGCCTGCAAGGAACTCAATTACCCAGTCTCCATTAAAATTACAGTAGCATTATCCTCCAGCATGCTCATGATGGTAGACAATACGTTAGAGGGCTGAGAAAACATTATGAAGATTTTTTGTCGAAGAAAGACTGGTGAAATATAGGAGGTTATCTGCAACATCTGCACATCTCTTGGCCTCTGAATCATACTTCCTGGAATATGCATGGTTCCAAAAGGAGCTGGACCACTGAAGGCAACCCAAGACCATCAGAAGAAAGCATGTTACTAATTCCTGAAGAAACCATCCCAGGAATTCCTGCTGATCCTAATCTTGGAAATCCTGGCCTTGGCAATGCCATTCCTCTGCCAAGTCCACGCATCATTCCAGTGCCATTTCCTGCGGTTGGCACTGCACAATCATTTGAATTGAGTAAGCCAATAATTGGAATAATTGGAAAACCAGCAGAAACAGTGACAGCAAATGGCTGCAGGCTTCTTCCTGCCACCAGTCGATTATAATGTTGCAACCATTGTTGTTGCTCATCAATGGAGACAGAAAGGGACCTTCCTGAAGCAAATCTCTTCACATCCCTGCCACAAAACAAAACAAAAATAAGTGTGCATCCAGAATGTACGAAAGCAATTAAATCTAGCCATATTAGGCACATAATGATACATTATGTAAATAAGTGTGCATCGTATCATTATGTAAATAAGTGTGCATCCAGAATGTACGAAAGCAATTAAATCTACCCATATTAGGCACATAATGATACATTACATTGCAGTGGCTCCAACGTTCAGACCTACCGATGAAACTACCAAACCAGAACCCAACTGCACACTATCAAAATCCTTAGTCCGCGCACAGCTTTAACAGAGCGTATCAATGCGCACAGAAATGGCTTATTCATGGTGGCTCTGTGGTTCGACAAATTCATGGTGGCTTGTTGTTCTGCCCCGCGAGCATAATGATTCCAATGCCCGGCCCTTCCTCAACTTGCCCGGCTTCCTGATTGTTACATCAACGCGTGTAATACATGCAGGTGGGTCCATAGTAGTTGGGTGCACGTGGGTCCTCCGAATGGTCGCCATGGGTGCCAAGTGCTATTTATTTTTCGTTGCAGTTGTCTATAATGAGATTTTTTGGAAGCTTTTTTTGGTGGTTTTTTCCGGTCAAAATCCGGCAGCAATTTATTGGAATCGCAAGTTTGATATCTACTTTCTGCACAACCAAGGTGTCCCAGTGGTTTTTCAGGGTGCTAAATCCAAATATGCAGTTAAAAAACCATTTTAACTGCAACAAATCAAGATTTAACCTCAATTTATTCCGCCGGATTCCATCACCGGAATCTCCAAAAAATCACATTATAGACAACTCCTTTTTCGGTTGGGCATGGTTTAAGCCCTGCATGTACGTTATGGAGGAGGTGAGGCATGTGGCCCTCATGGGAGGGCCCACATGGTCCACGGACTTTTTTAACGCACTTTACAGACCACCACTCACTTGTGAAACTATACATAGGTATTTTCTTTTAATTTTATGTAATGGAAAACAGTAGGCCTTTCACTCTTCCAGAGCGTATGACTGTTGTTTGTGATGGCAAGGAAGAGGAAAACAATACGCCTAATTTCTCTGTTCCAGGGCGCATTGCTGTTGTTTGTGATGGCAAGCAAAAGAAAAACAATAAGTCTTTCACTGTTCCAGAGCATATTACTGTTGTTTGTGATGGCAAGGAAGAGAAAAACAATAACCTTTTAGTTGTTCAAGAGCGCATTGCTGTTGTTTGTGATGACAAGGAAAAGAAAAACAATAGGCCTTTCGTTGTTCCAGAAGGCATTACTGTTATTTGTAATGACAGAGAAGGGCATTATGTGCCTAACAGTCACTTAGTTCTCTGTGAATGTAGTGAATGTGGAAAGGGTAGGTTGATGAGTCTGTCACGATGGGAAAAGCACGTAGGCTGTAAGAGCAAGAAATGGAAGCAGAGTATTAGAGTTAGGGATTCCAGTCAGCATCTCATTGATTGGCTCAACAAGGCCCATGAAGGTATTTTCTTTTAATTTTATGTAATGGAGGTACCTAGATTGATATTTCAAGTAGAAATCAAATATACATATAGTTGTGCCAGACTTTGCTGTTGCATAGATTCTTTACCAAGGTGTGAGGAAACCTGTAATCCTACATTAGACCATGTTTGTCGTTGCAGTAGTCTTCGTTGAGCAGTCTGTTGAGGTTGAACTGACCTCTGTTGTAGCTGTGATGATGAAGCTAACAACGTGGAGCCAGATGATGTTTGTTGTTCAGATGTTGGCAACTGCTGCTGCTGGAGAGAGGATGGAGAAGATATTAGAACTTGATGGTTTGTTCCTGACACAGAAGGTATTTGTTGCTGAGGAACCACTTGAGAAGTTTGCTGCTTTGACAATGATTGCTGTGAAAATCCCTGACTGTGCAACTGACCTTGTTTTGCTGCCGATTGTGGCATTTGCTTTCCCAACTGAAGAAAACCTGAACCAGACAATGTCCTTGGTCCAGAAACAGGATGCATTACCTGTTGTGCTTGCAGTTGTATCGGGAGAGCATTTCCAGGCACTGAGCTAAGGCCATTAGCTTGAGCAGGCTGTGGAGATGTGTTCTGTGATAGAATGCCATCCCTTCCCAAGCTTTTGGACACTTTAGCCTGTTGCTGCTGCTGTTTCTGTATCTGACTTTGGGGCTGTGACTTTGACTGGCCAGCGACCTGTAAACTTTGTCCAGGTGCCTGAGCAAGGTTTAGTTGCTGCTGTGGAGGACTTTGCAAAGGTGGATTTACAGGTGAAGCACCACACTGCTGAAGTGCCAATTTATATTCTTACATGTTTTAGTGGTCTAATAAAGTGAAGAATTTGCATAGACTAGTATTCTTTTGTAGATAGATGGAGGCATGAGCTTGTGGTCTAATAAAGTGGAGAATTTGCATAACACAATTCTAGAGCTCCATCCTCAATAATGACAGCAACATTCTTCCTGCTGGCCATATATAAGCTAATCTAGGTCCTTGTGCATGCTACTGAGTAACACTGTTCTTGCAGCTGGCTGTATACAGGCTAAGCTAGGTTGTTGTGCATGCTTAAGGGTCAATATCTATTGTTGTAAATTGTAATGACACTGTGTCTTGGTAATAAAGGAAAATTAACTTCACCTTTAGATAGATAAATATACTTTCTTTTAGACTTTACGTTTTTATGAAATAGATGATATGGGTATCTAATTTATCAAAATCACCCATGACATTTATATGGTTTTTGTCCATTGATTACACTGCACCCATGGGCTGTCAATGTAGTGGGACTTGCATCTGGTGTTAGTTCAGCTATCATATTGTTTTCTTCTCTATGAACATGGCTAGCACATGTGCACATGTAGTTTTGAACCTCGGTACACTCCAACTTGGCACTACGCCACAGCCTAAACAGAAACCTTGTTTGAGTTTCTTGCTAGAACTATAATTACCAAGTTTTGATCCATCTCAGAATTTGTTGATTTGTTTGAAATTGAATCTCTTTTTGGGAATGAATTAGCGGAAATAAAATAATGGTTTTGAATAAGGATCGCAGAATGTTTAAACTTTACAGTTCTCTTTACATTGCAGTTTAATATTTTGTTTGCAAGAAAACATTTGCCAACTTTTGTTGGACTTAGAAGGGTAACTTCCAGTTGTAGCATTCTGCATTTTGATTGGAATGGTTTTCAAACTCAATTTTCATCTGCGTTTTTTCAGTACCCACATAGGAACCTAATTCCCATTAAATACAGAGACTGGACCATTCATGAAATTATGCATTTCAGTAACTCGTTGATAAAATATGGCTACTGAATGTTGTAGAAGTTGGGTCAAATCAGTTATGTTTTGCCACATAATCACAGCCTGACTTGTGTCAAACACATAAATTTTTTAATTTTTTTTAATCTCAAGCCTGCAGTTCTATGGTATCAAACAAATATTTCTCTTTTGAGTTGTTTGGAAATTACCAGCAGCCAAGATTTGGTCTAATTTAGCTTCTATTCTATTATCGGCTAATCAATACCCATAGAATCCTTGTCTTCCACACCGAATTCATTTTGGCAAATATATCTCCTGCCTTGGTCTAGTCTTATAATATGTCTAAGATATTCAGTGAATCCTTGACTTTGTTTATATAAATTTGTACATGCCTTTCCTTGTCAATGCCAAAACATTGACTGGAGTACAAGAGGTTGTTTATGTAGTAGTAGATAGATATTGATTTTGGCTTTGTGGCCTATTCCCTGCACTACAGTCGATTGCAGTACTTCAGGTCTGGGATCCATTCATATACATGCAACAAATAGAAATGCATTATTCCCTGCATACGGTCGATTGCAGTACTTCAGGTCTGGGATCCATTCATATACATGCAACAAATAGAAATGCATTATTCCCTGCATACGGTCGATTGCAGTACTTCAGGTCTGGGATCCATTCATATACATGCAACAAATAGAAATGCATTTCAGATAGCTTCACATATGCAAGATGGTTCATAAATTATAATCTATAACATGATAAATATTCGAGGAGCAATGCTTTATACGTAGTTGAAAGAGGATATGGCTGTGACTGTGTCAATGGAGATAACTGAGAACTGCTTGCAGGAAATTGCTGTTGTGATTGAAGATACCGGTTCTGTTGCTGTTGCTGCTTGGTTTTGACTTTGAGGTTGAGGATACTGCTAGTTACTATGCCCTTGCTGCTGCTGAGGCTTCTGAAGATGATGTTGACCAGAAAAACTCTGATTTGTTGAAGAAACCCTCTGATTAGAGTAGGCAGTGTTCACGCCATTGAATGAAGAGGCTGTCTGGCCATTATTCTGGCTGGCCTGAAGTGGAAGCTCTTGCATAAGCATTATTCTGGCTGGCCTGAAGTGGAAGCTCTTGCATAAGCATCTGCCGCTGCTCTTGACTGGTCCGTAAACCCAAGCATACACAAAAACAATTGTGAATTATCACAAGTCTGCCTACAATATTAAACTTCAACCTACAGAAATGGAAGGCAAGTTCTAGAGATATCAAAGAGAGCAGCACTTACAGATTCCACTTTAACTTTAAAGGTATTATCTGCTTAAGTTACAGCTAAATGGTAACAACATTGTGCCCATCAGAAATTGTAGTTATAAATCCTGGCCTTGGCAATGCCATTCCTCTGCCAAGTCCACACATCATTCCAGTGCCATTTCCTGCGGTTGGCGCTGCACAATCATTTGAATTGGGTAAGCGAATAATTGGAAAACCAGCACCATTTCCTGCGGTTGGCGCTGCACAATCATTTGAATTGGGTAAGCGAATAATTGGAAAACCAGCAGAAACAGTGACAGCAGATGGCAGAAACTGTGACAGCAGATGGCTGCAGGCTTCTTCCTGCCACCAGTCGATTATAATGTTGTTGCAACCGTTGTTGTTGCTCATCAATGGAGACAGAAGAGAGGGACCTTCCTGAAGCAAATCTCTGCACATCCCTGCCACAAAACAAAGCAAAAATAAGTGTGCACCCAGAATGGAAAGCAATTAAATCTAGCCATATTAGGCACATAATGATACATTACCTTGCAGTATCATTACCTTGCAGTGGCTCCAACGTTCAGACCTACTGATGAAGCTACCAAACCAGAACCCTGACATAGGCTGTATCCCTGAAGATGCTCCTAGAATGTTGGCCATTGCCAGGCCACTAGCATGTGGAGAATGTAACTGATAAGGATTGGTAACTATCTCTGAATTTGATGGGGTATCATCACATAGATCCAAAGGCCTTCATCCAAAGGAAGCCATGCAATTATAACATGAGTATGTTCAGAAACCAGCTAACAAAGGGATGAGAAGCATGTTAAGAATATCAAAACATATTTTCATTGTAATCAAAAGATGTCAACTTACGTCAAAACTCCCCCACTGGAGCTATTTGAACTCTTGTGGGAAATGAAAATGATCTGTGAAGGATGGACCTGTGCACAACGCTTCTGCTCTTTCGAATCATTCTGCAAAGCAACAACGGCAACAAAAGATAATGTAAATATCCACAGCTGTATATTAAGAATTCATTTGTGATATCGTCCTTATAAACAAACTATCAAAACTGCAACTAGAGTGTCCAAGAAGCTCCAATGGGATTTGGTCCTAATAGATAGTAATGACCATTGTTAATTTATTGATCAGATATTGCCTATGACCATTGTTAACTTATTGATCAGATAACTGGGCAATAAGGCTCATGTAATAAAGCCGTTAAGATGTGTAATAAATGTAATAAGGAGTCAGATCAACTAAGGCACTCACCTGATTCTCAACAGCTGCATCCCAATCAACGTTCTTTTCTACAGCCGGACATATCACCCCTTTCGGTAGGAACAGGGGAGCAGTACAACCAGGATCGGCTGTACATATCACCCCTTTCGGTAGGCACAGGGGAGCAGTACAACCAGGATTGTGATGATTGGCATGTCATCCAAACTCAAGAACTCAATGCGACTCATCTCAGCCTCCCATTTTGACAAGGGAGGGTAGTTCATCAAGGACTGAAGAGCAATTTATTAGCAATTAGTTAAAGTACCACCCAGCTTTTCCTTCTTTTCTTGGTATCCAACAACAATTCGACTTACAGCAAACATATTCGCTGAAACATTCACCTGTAGTCAATTTCAATTTTCAATTTTACATGGATCTGTTGAAAACATCAACAATTCGACTTACAGCAAACATATTCGTTAGAACATTCACCTGCAGTCAGTTTCAATTTTCAATTTTACATGGATCTGTTGAAAACATGTAGGTTAGTTTTCAGGTATCTATCTCAAACACAAGCTTGCTCTCTCACTGGGCATTAAACTGTTGAAAACATGTAGGTTAATTTTCAGGTATCTATCTCAAACACAAGCTTGCTCTCTCATTAGGCATTAAACTGCTCGCTCCGAGTCCATAACTACTCCACTCAATACAGGGACTTGCTGCCTCGCAGCTTCGCTTGCTCTCTCATTGGGCATTAAACTGCTCGCTCCGAGTCCATAACTACTCCACTTAATACACTTAATACAGGGACTTGCTGCCTCGCAGCTTCCCTGGTTTAAAGCTGGGAATTAATTAAATATTGCTCTTATATTAAACTAGTTTGACATATGATTCTGCCCTCTCGTGAATCATATCATTTGGCAGTGATTTTATTTACAAGGATTTGTAAGCCAATTTTATGCCAATCACATTTGCTTTTAAGCTTCCTATTTTTACAAGTTTAAGGGTGAATGGATACAGTGTTTTATTTCTAAGTTTAATGGTGAATGGATACAGTGTTTTATTTCTAAGTCAATTTTCTGCTAATCACATTTGCTTTTAAGCTTCATACTTTTACAAGTTTAATGGTGAATGGATATAGTGTTTTATTCTTGAATTCATGATTGTTGCACTAATGTAATTATTTATGAATTCTATCTGTAAACAACTATCTGTTACATGAATGAGCCATTGCATATGAAATTTATTTTCCAGATTGACAATAAAGCAGAAAGTGAACTATTTTCATTCTGTTTTGTTAGTTAATCATGCCTCTCACTTGCAGTTCTCTATTTATTTAAAAGTCACATTATTACTCCCTACCAACAAGGACTATTTCTGAGGCATTGAGATTTGTACAAACTTTTTCTTTTAAATCTTTCTTTGAGTTTTGAAGTCATTACATCTTTGACAAATGATCAAGCATCCCCTTTTCATTCTCTCATTATTTACATCTTTATTTTCACCTATCATAAAGTCCTCTTTTTAGAGACAAGTTTCTTAATTGTTTGATCTTAAAACTTCTTTCAAATTATTAAAGATTAAAAAATAATAATAAAAAAAATATATTATTGTACATTAATTTGTGTCTTTAATTATTTAACAATAATGTAATTTGATATTTTGTAGAGTTAGTTTTGAATTAATCTAATTTAATATTGTAGTAAAGGTAATAACATTAGAAGTGTAGATTTCCAATAATGATGAATTTTAGAGAATAATAAGTAGATAGTTAAAATCTCATTCAGGGTTTCTGTAGCGTCTGCAATGGCAGATTTACACAGACCTCTGCAATCCTGCCTGCAAGGCTAGCAATACGATCATCCATATACGACAGGAAAGTCGCGAGTATCATGACTCCCCCCAGGGGGAGGACGCAGAGCCTCCCCCCAATGAAAATGAAAATTGGCAAACGAATGAGGAAGATGCCAAACTAGAGGAACAAAATGAGGACAGCACGGATATGAACTCACAACAAGCCAAAACAGATGACAAAGAACAACCCAAGGTCACTTCAACCACCTGCAAGCCAGAACTCCCAAGTCACCGAATCAATGCTCAGATACAGTATATGAGGGACCATGCCCTGATAGGCAAGTTTATAGGACTATGGCCAACAGAGAAAGCACTGTGAGGTTGGATAGCAGCTAAATGGAAACCAAAGGGACACATCACCCTTCAACTGGGACCTAAAGGGTTCTTCACGGCCATCTTTAACTGCTTAGAGGATCGGAACAGGGTCATAGATGGAGGGCCATATTTTTTCAACGCAACTGGCCTATATCTCAGGGACTGGGTCGAGCGTTTCAACCCTGATAAAGAAGACCTCAGCTGGGCTCCAGTCTGGATACATCTCTACTCTCTCCCCTTGGAATACTGGGACGAAGCTTCTCTACAAGACATTGGGAATGGTCTTGGAGAATTTATCAAAGTTGCAGAGGAAACAAAACTCCGAAGATACACCTCCTATGCCAGAATTTGTGTCTATATGCACCTCAGCAAGGCACTTCCGGATGCGGTAAGTCTATACCATGACGATGTTGAATGGGTTCAGTTAATTGACTATGAACATGTTCCGTTTAGATGTAGAAGATGCCATGCCCTGGGCCACTTATTTAGGGATTGTCCTTTAAATCAGAAACCCCCAAATCCATCTGCACCCGATAAGCCTGATTCAGATGGCTTCTCTAAAGTAGCCAATTGTAGGAAAAGCCACAAGAAACCGGCCTCAAATCCTAAGATGCCTCAAGCCAGCTCTTCCAAGCCCTCTACGAGCAATAGCTTTGAAGCGTTGGCCTGACAAGATGATCTTAACTCTGAAAACCCCGCTTCCTCAAAGAGGGAGCCAGAGAAGGACAAACAATCTGCCCATGTAGACTCCAAGAAAATCCAAGAAGATCCCCTGACTAAAGATCCTTTCCCCTCTGCCCAGCACAAAGTCTCAGCTTGGAATACCCAAGGAATGGAGGTAGACAACTTGCAGCCTGATTCCAGAATAGCAACAGAAACAACGAAAGGATTAAATGAATCTCAGCACATGGAAGAGGAACCAGAAAGCATAGATATTGGGGACCTAGACATTCTAGGCCTTGAATAGGCATGCAAAACAAAAAATTATGACAAAATCCCTGAAAGACAACTAGAGAATCTGGAAGTGATCCTCTCACGAGCACAAAGGCAAAAATCTCTAGGCATTCAGACTGGCGGCCTCTGGGATGGGAGACATATAACCAAAGATAACAAAAAGCGTGGAAGGAAAACAGATCTCCAACGAACAATCCGCATCGGGGAAATGCTAGTGGAGTCAGGCAGATACTCCAAGCTTACAAAGTACTACAACTCCCTCCCCAACGTTACTCAATGAAGTTAATATCATGGAATATCAGAGGGCTCAATGGCCCCAAGAAAGGAAGACTGATTAAAAATATGATACTGCAAGAGAGGCCACAAATCCTATTCTTGCAAGAAACCAAATGCAATTCAACCTCTCTGGAAAGAATTGCAGCAAAAGCTTGGCCAGGATGTCTCACAGCTGCAGTGGATGCCTTTGGAGCCTCAGAAGGCCTAGCAATCATTTGGGATGCTCGTACCATTATGCTCACTAACATCCATGCAAATAAGCATTTTATTCAAGCCACTTTTCACATCACAGGGACCGATATACATGGTCATCTAACCAATGTGTATTTTCCCCAGGAGGCTATGCACAAGATAGAAATTTTGAATACCCTTTCGGCAGTCAATACTGAAAGATCGCATCCACTATGGATCACTGGAGGTGACTTTAATATGATAACCAACTTGGAAGAAAAAAGGGGAGGTAGGAACAAACTGGAAAAGGAAGGTAATAATCTAAAAGAATTCATTCAAAACAACTGGCTCATCGACATGCCATTCAATAATGGTCTTTATACCTGGAATAATAAAAGAGCAGGTCTGCATCAGATTGCCTCTCGTCTGGACAGATTCTTACTATCAGACAACGCAATCCATCTAGGAGGAGACTTCTCAGCTTCAATTTTACCGCTCTCAGGGTCAGATCATTGGCCAATCTCTCTTCAATGGTCTCGTCCTAGCAATACAACCCGAAAGCCATTTCGCTTTGAGGCTTTTTGGATGTCACATCCGGATTTCAATAACCTAGTAAGCTCAGAATGGAACAATTTTTCTCCTCCAAATGGCACAAAAATGTTTCAATTTCAGAAGAAGCTTAAACACCTCAAGAGTAAGATCAAACAATGGAATCATTCTTCTTTTGGCAATATTTTCCAGGCTCAAATTGCCCTCGATCAAGATATGAAACGACTGCAGCAGCGGATTATTACAGAAGGCAGATCAGATGACTTGTTAGAACAGGAAAAGCATCTTGAGTCTCAGATTTCAGAGAGGGAAAAACAGGAAGAAACACTCTGGAGACAAAAATCAAGAATAAGACGACTTAAGGAAGGAGAAAAAAACACAATTTTTTCACAGGACTACCATCCAACGAAGAATGAATAACAACATCACTCATATTCAAAATGAGCAAGGGGTAAAGGTGGAAACACATGAAGAAATAGAAAGCGAACTTCTAAACTACTTCAAGCAGGCTCATCGTGAGCCACAAATAGACAGGACGCAAGCCATAGAAAAAATCACTAGGAACATTCCAAAAGTTATTACAGAGGAGCACAACCAACTCCTCCTCAGGCCTGTCGACATACAGGAGGTGGAAACTGCAGTTCGTCAATTGAAAGATGGGAAGGCGCTTGGCCCTGACGGTTTCACCTCAAATTTTTCCACAATTTATGGGAGCTAATTAAAATGGAAGTCTAGCAGGTAGTTGAGGAATCAAGAACTTTGAGATGGATGCTTCCAGCCATGAATGCCACATTCATCGCACTTATTCCCAAGGAAGTTCAACCCAATACTCCTGAAAAATATAGGCCTATTGCTTTGTGCAACGTCATCTACAAGATTGTCTCCAAAATCATTGCTTCCAGACTAAAATCGTTGCTCCCTCTTCTCATATCGCCTGAGCAATCTGGATATGTTGAAGGAAGGCAGATTACGGATGGCATCATCCTTACTCATGAAATCATCCACTCCCTGAAGCACTCCAAAAAGTCAGGTATGCTCCTTAAAATAGATCTTTCAAAAGCATTTGATAGCTTAAGCTGGCAATATATTCAAAAAACTCTAATTGCTTTTGGTTTCGCTCTCCCCTGGGTAAGGTGGGTCATGAGTCTCATTTCCTCCTCCTTCTTTTCTATTCTGATCAATGGTATTCCCTCTTCCCCCTTTCATCCTTCTTGAGGAATTAGACAGGGAGACCCTCTTTCCCCCTTCCTCTTCGTTATTATGGCAGAAGGTTTGGGCCGCAGCATTAAAAAAGCTCAGCAATCACAGCAGCTAAGAGGATTGTCCTTCCATAACACCACCGCTTTCACCCACCAGCAGTTTGTAGATGACAACATGCTTTTTGGTCATCCTTCAGTCCAGGAAGCTCGTCAGCTCAAAACTTTACTGACGGATTTTTCGGAAGCTTCAGGTGCTAGTATCAATAAAGTCAAATCCCAAATCTTCTTTTTTCATACCCCTGCTAGTACCCAAGCTTCCATAGCCCACATTCTTGGATTCTCTATTGCTATCCTCCCTTCCAAATATTTAGGAGCACCCATGACTGACACGGCCTTCAAGCATTCCTCGTGGAAGATCCTTTTAGAAAATCTGGAGGCTCGCCTAACCTCTTGGACTCATAGGGCCCTCAATATGGCCAGTCGTCTAGTCTTAATAAAAGCAGTCCTTCAATCAGTGCCGCTGTACCTTTTTTCGATCCTGGCTGCTCCTAAATGGGTTCTCAAAGAAATAAAACATATCCAGCGATCTTTCTTGTGGGGCAATTCAAGTCAAACTCGCAAATGGGCTCTGATCAAATGGGACACAGTGTGCCTTCCAAAATGTGCTGGTGGAACTGGACTAAGGGATCCTTCTCATAGCAATGAGGTCATGGGGGCTCGCATCTGGTGGAAATGGCTTACTGTGCCATTCACCCCCTGGGCAACCCTATGGACAGCAAAATATGCCAGTAATCGCCCAACAGAGGAACTAATACAAATGTCGAAAGCCAGTTCGGGCTCTCTAATCTAGAATGCGTCCAAACAACACAGAAGCCTAATTCAGCAGCACAGTTTTTGGGAAGTTAAGGACGACAATACAGCTCGGTTATGGGAAGACTCCTGGTACCAGCAACCCAAATTAAAGGACATAATCTCACCTCTTCAACTTCCGGAGCAGGATGTGCAGACCTATGACAAAGTCAAATGTTACTAGAATCCTTCTACAACACAGGGAACCAGGCAATGGCTTAGCGCGGAACACATCTTAAGACATGGAACGGTACAAGATCAACAGCTTCTTGATATAGAACTAATGAAGAGGAAAATACAACATTCAGATGAAAGGGATATACTTAGATGGGGCTATGAAGAAAAATGTACCTTCACTACTCAGGAGGCTTATAATATCATTATCAAAGAACAAATGGTCAAAGATCCTCTCTGGAACAAAGTTTGGGACCCAACAATTTGGCCGAAAGTCTCAACCTTTCTATGGCTTTTATGCCAAAACAAAATCCTCACATGGGACAATCTCAGGAAAAGAAACTATCACGGACCCTCCCTATGCCCCAACTACAGGCAAGAAGAGGAAACAACTAAGCATCTTATGCACTCCTGTCAACTGGCTCGCAAGCTTTGGGAAAAAGTCAATTTTCGATGCCAAAAGGAAGGACGGATCCAAGGAGACATCATAGCCACTGTTCGCAATTGGGATCGGAACCCATTTCAAAAGCAAGATTTTAAATTTTTTATGGAAGCTTATTCCGGGCTTTCTCATGTGGACAATATGGAAGGAGAGAAACAAGAGAATCTTCAAGGATCACTCCTTGCCCCTAGAAAATCTATGGAACATGATCTATCAAAATATCAAGGAAACCTTACTTCTCCAAACCTGGCATGAGGAGGACTTACCTTCTCTCCCCCAGGAACAAAATATCTAGGCAAACTGGAACCTTCAGTGGAATCAAGAATTAATAATCAAAAGAACAACTACACCAAAAGGAAGAACTCCTGAAAAGTGGCTTCCTCCTCCCAAACATATGGTCCAACTAAACTTTGATGGGGCCTCGAAAGGAAATCCAGGCAAAGCAGGATTTGGAGGGATATACAGAGATCATAAGGGAGCTCCCCTTCTTACTTATTTAGGTTCAAATGGATGGGACACCAACAACTCGGCCGAATTAGAAGGACTATGGCAGGGTCTTATTCTATCTCAAAAAAGGGATACTTTTCGTTCATTATAGAAGGTGACTCTCAGATCCTCATAAATATGGTCAACAAAATTATGCAAGGCACACCTTCAAGCAAAGTGAGCAACAGCTGGAGAATGGAAAAGCGGCTTGAACTCATTGAAATCTGGCTCTCTTCTCACAGAGCGATCACTTTCAAGCACATACGTAGGGAAGGAAATAAAGTGGTTGATCTACTGGCTAATATCGGAGTAGAAAGTGGAATGGATCTACATACAGGTTCACTCTCTATGCTGACCACTGAAATCCAATCAATGGAATACCAAAATCTGGTGAAGAATGAAATGAAACAGGGAGAAGAAGAGCACCCGGATGTGGGTGAAATTCAAGGTTATTAATGGCGTTTCAGAGGAACGACGGCGCTCGGCCCAGCCAGCTGCAGGCCAGCGCTAATCTCCATGCCCAGTTATGGCACCTGCAGACTCACCTAAGGCGAGAGCAGGTCTGCCTGCAGGACATCTTAAATGAACGCCTCGGCCGAGATAAGGATGTGGTTAGTTTAAACATGGTGCATATGCCCATCAACCCCATTGTCTGTCCTCCCTCCTTCAGCATATGCCCGCTCCAAGCAGGAAACCCCTGCAGCAGAACTGTTACAGGCAATCGATGTTCGCTTCTTTGTTGTCTTGACTTTGGAAATGAGTTTCATTATTCCCATTCCCAGCTCTGCCCTTTAAACTCTATTCAGGAACCCTCTGCGCACTCTCTACTCCCCATCCAAGCTCCCAATTCTCCTGCACTTCTCCTCTGCTGCATTACCATGGTTCGTCACCGCATGAGGAGCTGACATGGAGGTAACTGAGGGGGCCGTGCTCGCTCTCAGGCAATGCAAAACGTGGAGCAACCACCACCACCTGCCTCTCCACCTTCATCTCAGGCTAATCCTCCACCTTCTAGCCCACCCCGCAGAATCTATCCGCACAATGCCTTCCAGACGACTCAATTCAGATTCTATAGCAACCTGAACGGCCCATTATCACTACTAATATAACCATCATCTTCTCTGAAGAAGCAGAATGGCACAGGGCTCCGGAGCGTGACCTGGCAGAGCAACCTCAGGACAGCCGCAAAAGTGTTGGTAGTCATGGCTCAGAGCAGCTCTCGGCGGATGAAGGCAGAGCAGCAAGGCGTGGCGGATAGCATGAGGAAGGTGATACTGTCGGCGACATTTGGCAACCAAGTGGCAGCTCTCATGGCGCCACAATTTCGATGGCCATTACTAGCAGCTTGAGCAGCGCCCTTCAGGCGATGGAACCTCCAGGTGGCGGGGCAGAGGGCGACGTGGTGAAGGAAGGCGAGATATGGTATGGGAACGCTTGCCCCGTCATCGAGGAGTCACCGGACCAGGACTTCCATATGTGATGCCACATGGACTCCCACGTGCCATCTAAGAATTTTTTTGTTGATTGGTCAGGTTCTGTGGCTAGTGGTTTTTGTGGTATTGTTTGTAGTTTGGTGGTTTTGGATTTTATGGTTTTGTTGCTGACTTGTGTAGCAATTGTGTCAAATGATGTAGTCTCAAATGCTTCAAATGATGTTGTCTCAGGTTCTCATTCTGGTTTTGTTGTTGTATTGCCAACCTTCTGCATGGTTTCTGCAAAGTGTAACTGGTTTTCCCAAATATGGGACAATTTTGATAACCAGAAGAAACTCAGGTGTTCTCGACTGAGGTTACAGCCTCATTGTAACTATATTTTTCTTTCCTTTTAATAGAATTAGTTTTTACAGAGAAAAAAAAAATAACATTATAAGTGTAGAATAATATATTAGAAACCTTTTAGTATTAGAACTAGATTATTATATCGATATCATAGCATAATACAATTTATGGAACATTAGATTAATTTAGATGTAATAGATTAGAATAATTTAACATAGATGGATGTTATGTATATATTAGAATAATATAAACATTTTTTTGGGACCAACATTAAATAGAATATCAATGTAAAATTAGGAATAATTATTTAGTATTAGTATAGTAATATATATAAAGTTAATATATAAGGTATTATTATTATTATATTATTATAATTATTATATTATAGTGCATTAATATTAACAATAGTAATAGGGATAACATAACTTGATAGATATGTATCATAGTTAATATTAACATAAAACTAACATAACATTAGTATTAACATTTACTTACCATAGTGTCTTAGGATTAACAATTAATGTTATCTTGACATAGGATAAGTATGATTAGTTTAGATTATGATAAGCTAACCTTAGGTTTGACTTAGCTGAGGATTTACTTCTTTGCAAAAGCTTTGCAAGAAGGTAGATCTGATATTTCTCTTCATGTTGGTAAGGAATAGAAACATCACAAGTTAGCAAGAAGGGAAAGAGGTTAGTTGGAACCACCATTCCAAACAGAAAAGGAGTTGATTTAAGGTCTTGAACAAGTGGTCTCCCTTACATGGTGATGAGGTCATTTTTGCCCATCAACGCCAATATATAGCCCAAGTAGGGAAGACTAACAACTTTTAGGTTATGGAGACATTAAAAGTTTAGGCCCTTAATCTTCATTCCTCTTGTGATAGAGACCATTAGGTCTAAGTGTTGAACCTAAGAGCTCTATTACCACTTTGTAACATATCCCCTTCAACAACCAAGGGTGGTCACTATGTTAACTCGAGACTCAGTGTGTGGTTAAGGAATTTTCTTCTTCTTTTTTTATACTTGAAAATCATATTAAGTATTTGATTCAATAAATTTTCTAACTCTAACATATATTGAATGTTAAGAGCGGATAGGTTATTAACACTAAGTATTTTAGAATGGCAGCAGCGAAATCTTGTGGCAAAGCATTTGATTTTTGAAATGTACCATCTTCCTCATTTGGAGAACATATGAGGATTCCAATAGGTGATAGAATTGTAATGCACCTATGAAAGAATTGTAATGCCAGTCGAATGGCCACCCAATCCAGTAGGAATTATGGTTCCTCCTAGGACAAGAAAGGTCAAGACCCTTCTTTGTACATGTCAACGCTAGCATACATTTTGAGACTAAGAAACCCATATCAGTCCCAATGCTCTCAAAATTTGAACTAACTAGACATGTACAATGAATTAAGCAGTCTTGAAGTTTGTAAGTAAAATTTTGAACTCTCGCATGCACTTGATAAAGCCAATGGCTTATTAACAAATCATTTGCTTGCATGTATGGGGTTTATTTCCAAGAGGATCAATGCTTTGAACCAAGTTGTTTTTGAATGGAGGATCAGGGAGATGAGTCAATGATCTGACAAGGTTGCATTCTATCAATGCACCTTCTCATCTACTTGCCCTCAAGCCTTATTATAATTGATGAAAAGGAGGACTTTATTTAAACTCTAAAACCGTATCAATTATGGTGCTACAAGATGAGTGGGTTAAGCTACTTGCATAACTCTCCCTAACCCGTGGCTTGGCAGAGCACAGAATTAAAAGGCATAAGAAATGCACCTATCACCTATTGGAATATTTTGATACTTGCACCTATCATCTATTGGAATCCTCAAAGTACTACATCCTAAGAGTTTGGTGTCATTTCATTCAACCAAAAATAAAATACTTAGCTGTCCATACAAAGAAACATGAGAATGGCAATGCCATCAGTGTAGTGAGAACTATGCTACATAACCTTAGGCCTTCATTCAAGAATTGTAAATTCATTACATTGTGTTTTAACCACTATAAACATCACACCAACTTTGTGCCTCATATTCAGTCATACAGAAAATCTGATAGCAATTGCACACTTGTTATGCATTGCTTTTAAGATGACCGTATATGCATTAGTGACAAATCAATAATTGTCTCTATACCCGGAGCTGTGTAACCAACAGTAAACGTAAGCGGAGGCTCGTTAAGCGAGCTCTGCGTGCGCTGATTGTTGCTTAAAACTTTGGCCAGACCGAAGTCAGCAATATGGGGTTCCAAATTCTCGTCAAGAAGTATGTTGGCCGGCTTCATATCGCCGTGAACGATTGGATTCCTCAAGCCATGATGAAGGTACTCCAACCCAAAGGCCACCCCCACTGCTATATTCAGTCTTTGTCTCCAATTCAATCGGCAATCCTGTGGACCGTGCAGTAGAATGTGCAAGCTCAGATTGGGCATGAATTTCGAGAGAAGTATCATCTCTTGGCCATTGTGGAAATACCCCAAAATTTTTAACAGATTTCTATGGCGAAGCTGCCCTGGAACGTGCACCTATCATCTATTGGAATCCTCAAAGTACTACATCCTAAGAGTTTGGTGTCATTTCATTCAACCAAAAATAAAATACTTAGCTGTCCATACAAAGAAACATGAGAATGGCAATGCCATCAGTGTAGTGAGAACTATGCTACATAACCTTAGGCCTTCATTCAAGAATTGTAAATTCATTACATTGTGTTTTAACCACTATAAACATCACACCAACTTTGTGCCTCATATTCAGTCATACAGAAAATCTGATAGCAATTGCACACTTGTTATGCATTGCTTTTAAGATGACCGTATATGCATTAGTGCCAGAAACAAAAACCATACAAAGTTAATGCGTAAATTCAGAGAGAGCAAGAAGAAAAATGAAAGAATTGTAATGCCAGTCGAATGGCCACCCAATCCAGTAGGAATTATGGTTCCTCCTAGGACAAGAAAGGTCAAGACCCTTCTTTGTACATGTCAACGCTAGCATACATTTTGAGACTAAGAAACCCATATCAGTCCCAATGCTCTCAAAATTTGAACTAACTAGACATGTACAATGAATTAAGCAGTCTTGAAGTTTGTAAGTAAAATTTTGAACTCTCGCATGCACTTGATAAAGCCAATGGCTTATTAACAAATCATTTGCTTGCATGTATGGGGTTTATTTCCAAGAGGATCAATGCTTTGAACCAAGTTGTTTTTGAATGGAGGATCAGGGAGATGAGTCAATGATCTGACAAGGTTGCATTCTATCAATGCACCTTCTCATCTACTTGCCCTCAAGCCTTATTATAATTGATGAAAAGGAGGACTTTATTTAAACTCTAAAACCGTATCAATTATGGTGCTACAAGATGAGTGGGTTAAGCTACTTACTTGCATAACTCTCCCTAACCCGTGGCTTGGCAGAGCACAGAATTAAAAGGCATAAGAAATGCAAATATCAATGGGCAGTTCAAGTCACCCAATTTGCACAGAATTAAAAGGCATAAGAAATGCAAATATCAATGGGCAGTTCAAGTCACCCAATTTTCTATATGGAAACTTCGAGTAACATATCCCATAGTATATGTGCCTATCTACAGACATGGAAGTGTATACTCTGTCATCGCTATGCTCCCTGCAAACAAGAAAAACTACTCTTTTTTTGGAGCAGTATTTCGGCAGAAATAGCCGAAATCTACGTATCGCAGGGCCTAACATGCTTCCACTAGGTTAACTTCCATATTCTGGAAAATTAAAAGGTCGAAGTTATGGTTCAACATGCATATTTATTAATGGAAGAGGTAGTATGATGATCTGAAACCCATTTAAAAACGCAAGGGAAACAGAGGATCTCATTCTTCGGGTAAGGACAACTTTCAGGGGTTGTCAAGAGTGTGATACAATCGGTATATCCTCCTCCATGGCTCAACAGAGCACTTGATTATTTGCAGGAATACCTGCAGGTCTTGTTACCCATTTCTTATGTAAAATGTAATAGGAGCAAAGTTCGTGAGTGTAGCTCAACAATAATAAGTTGAGTACTAGTGGTGAAGATAAGATGCACGATTTCAACTGAATATGGATAGAATACATTTCTTTCATTCATGCAAGTTGCAAGAGTGAAGTGTACATTCTATGATATACGATGTTCAGAATAGTGGCAGGACATGCAGAGTGTGAATCAGAAGAATCCAAGAGGAGGATAGCAACAAAGTGTGTGTTCAAATAACCAATTAAAATTAAGAGCTTTAAGTTAAATTGTGCTAGTGTAACAACCCAAAATCCAAAGTCACACCTACTCTACACATAACTGCAAGTTTTGTTACCTATTTCCTCGTTGTTTTATGTTTCAGTAATAATTTCCAAACCCACATAAACTGTAGAATGGGAAATGCATATTAATCCATTCACATAGATTACATGGAATTTAATTGACAAACGGTTCTACTCCGTGAAATACAATTTAATACTTCAAAACTATATAACGAGAAATTATTTCTAAAGGTGTAGCTTATAAACAAGATAAGCCATTTTGCAGCATTCCCACAACCTAGTCTATAATATTCCAGAAAATACTGAAACGTTTGGGTAAATTGTTTCATAAATTACATCATGCATTCAGCATGTCGATAAAATATTTTATGTGATTATTATAAAATTTAATGATAGTAAACCACAAATAAGCAACAACACCATGCATTCGTCCTTTTTCAACAACAAAACTTATTGTGATATTTACTTAAGGAAATCAAAACCTTCAATAGAATGGGCATTGGGACAGGAACTCCTCCTCACCTCCCCACCATAGACAAGCCACAACCATACCCATCACCCCCGAGCTTGATTCTAGGGATTGAGAAGATTGTTCAAGATCCAAGTTGTTAGATGAGTCATGGATTTTAGAGGCTTAACCCACCTCCACCCTTCAAGCAAAGAATTCTCAAAGACAAGCTAGTCCAAGGCTCCAGAAGTGTGCATTGTCCACCCACCAACTATTAAGGGAATCCATAGATATAGACCCATCTTCAATCCACACCAAGGACTCTAGAGATATTTCCTTCACCTTGGTTGGTTGTCACAGTAGCCTTACCTAATAGAACCAAAGAGTCTAAAGAATCCAAAGATATGAAATGCAGAAAAGAAAGGCTAGGCCATAGAATCTAATGGCATGTAACCATCATTAAACATACCCACAGAGTCTCATCCCAATATATGACTTTATTGTCCTTGGATCTTTAGGTCAAATCTCCACTTATGCACTGGTAACTCAGTCTCTTAGATTAGTTGGCACTTATTTCCTTATAGTTAAGGGAATATCCAACTTTTTCTACCCCTTGCGTTGGTGTATTGTTATTCCTTGCTCTATCTGTGCGCTTTTCCTAGTATGATCTTCGTTGTCCTATGTGTATATGTGCCTACGCTGACAATACCCTCATTCCTCCCTACTTATAATTAACAAGACGGGTTTAAGGCTAGTATGTTTGTATCCAAAAAAACATTGACCTTCAATTCTTCGATACCCTCCTCTTCCTCGTTGTCTGAACTTTGCCTAAGGTTAGTTATAGCCCATTCTGGCCCAACCCCTGTGGACTAATGAAAAGTGTCCCATCTATCTTTTGTCTCTAGATTTTTTGAGGTGGTTGGCCTTGTCATCAGATTTTTGTGCCAGTCCAGTTTTGTAGGCCAATCAACCTCATGTTATTTGGCCTTTTGTCCCTTTGCCTGCCATTTTTAAGCCTCCAAGGCTTGTTCTAAAGCAACAAAATGTGCCCATGTAGAAAAATATTCTCAACCCTGGAATCAACTGTCCCTTTTCCCTTAGCCCATGTGCATATTTTCTTCCTGCCATTTTTCAGCCTCCAAGGCTTGTTCTAAAGCAACAAAATATGCCCATGTAGAAAAAATTTCTCAGCCCTGGAATCAACTATCCCTTTTCCCTTAGCCCATGTGCATATTTTCTTCTTCTTTTTCAAAAATATTTACCACATTTATAAAGGTGAAAGGTGATTGGGTTGCCATTTTAAATGTTTACAAACATTTACACCACTACAACATCACCCCATTCTTGGCTATAGAAAACATCTTGGCACAAAAACATACAATTATGTGTAGTTCATGATATGATATATATGTTTGATATTGTAATCATTAATGAGTTTGTTGCAATGAATTTTTTTTTGTGGAAAATCCGAGTAGATCAACTCGAAGGGATCACATCCCATCAAGGAAACTGGTACCGTGAGGGCTCGAGGAGAATCGACCATGTGACCTCCCAATGGCAAGGTACTTTAGCGATGACAACTCAACCAATTAAGTTAACCCTCGAGGCTTGCTACAATGACTTATTCACTAGTACATATTTTTTCCAATATAAGAGATTTGATCTCTCTAGGCATAATACACACACACACACACACTATGTGTGGTGTGATATTTTTATTGTTTAAATTGGATTTTAATGGCTTGAAAATCTATTTGAGCACTTGGATTGACTACAAAGTTTAAATTTGCAATTCCAACAATCCTTTACTAAATTTTAGTCAAAATTGACCAAAACAAATACGTTTAAAAGGAACCAAAATGTAGAATACTAAGACTAGTTGAAATAGTGTAACCCTAAGAATTCATTTTCTTTAGATTGTTTTATATAATATATAACTAGTTTTTTTAACCATATATAATAAACACATAACTGGCATTAAAATATTTTATTTAAATTGGGCATTGAAATATTTTATCTATGATTTTTAATTTTATTATTATTAATATTTGTTTTAAATGTCATATATTTAAATTAAATGAATTACACATCTCCTTCTTATTGTTCTTACTAACAAGTAACTGATTTTTTTAGCATTGAAATATTTTATTATGTTCAACATTAAAAAAAATAAAAATATTTTTTTTGACGAAGTTGATATTGAAATGGATTAGTTAACATGATATTCCAATAGTTTATTTAAAATTTGTATTGAAATATTTTGAAAAAGCATAAGAGTTATACTTTTTCTTCACAATTTAGATGAAAATGTATGATTTTTTTAAAATATTAATCATTATATTTTTCTCTATAGCTATATAAAATTATTTTAATTCAAATGGATATCAAAATATTTTATTAATGGCTGACAATGAGAGTGAAATATTTTTACCACGTGTCTTTTATACTTGATTGTAATATTAACAATAAATCAAAACAATAAAATAGAAATAAAATTATTGATATTCTATAATATCTTAATTAAAACTAATCAATGATATATAATTATATTTATTTTTTATTATATCTTTCTGTTTATATTGCTAAATTTTATTTTTATTTAGAATTAATATGTAAATGAGAAATTTTATTTTTATTTAGAATTGATATATATTTACCTGAAATTTAGGATGGAATTACAAATTTCCTTCTTACTGCAATCCCAATAATTTTTCTACCATACAAAATTTGCTATATGTAATTCATAATTTATACTTTAATGATTATGATAGTTAAGATTGTTTGTTATGGCTTTACCCATATTCAATTCCAAACATATTGACTTATGTGATATAGTTAAAAAGTTAAATCCACTCCAAAATACTTAGACTAGCATTTGTACTAGATGTTGCAAAGGAAATGCCTTAAGGCATAAATTGAGGAACAATCACGACATGGGAATGGGAAAATCTAAATAAGATGCAGAGATGGTTAACGTTTTTGTGTTTCCTCATATGGTTGATGCTGGCAATTTTTTTAACATGATGAATCTATTGCTAATAAAGCAAACATTAAAGACCAAATGAGATACATGAAGCTAGAGATTTCGTATGTAAACAACAAAGCTCAAGAAATACATCAATTAACCAGAGGATATCAATTGTTTTTCCAAAAACACACTCAAGAGATGCATCAATTAACTAGAGGATATCAACTGTTTTTCCAAAAACACTCCCAAACTTACAATAGTAAAGGCTCATAATAATTAGACACCACCATTTAATAATTAAGACTTAGAATAATTAGACAAACACCATTTCATTTCAATTCAACTCCAGATTATTAAGTTTTTATTTCAATACAAACACTAAGGTCTACATAAGTGAAAAAAAAAAAAAAAAAAACAAAAACAAAAATTAAAACATCAATTTATAGAGGCTCATGAAAAATGTAAGTAAGTTAAACGCCTTTATTCATTAAATCTGTGATATTGTGTAGAGAATCTGGATTCTGTCATATTACATATATGCAACAATGAAGGAAAATATGATTATTTTTATACCCACTCATTAAGAATCTAGGCAGAGAGACCAGCTTAGTTTCTATATACAAAGGAAACAAGCTATGGGTGGCTCCACAGTGCAGAGGAAATATAAAATGGAGCGCCCCTCTAATATCCCATAGATTAAAAATAAACCTACATGACGGTAGATATTACATAACCAGCTGAGTTGGTGCCTTTGCATATGAGTTAGTACTACGTGGAAGGAAGATAAAAGATGAAAAAGCATGGTACTGTGGGTAACTATCACTTGTCGATCTGCTTGGCCAGCTCGTCAAAAGTTTTACATCAAAACCTTGGTGGCTACCTGGTTCTCATAGATTTTAAAAATTTAATTCATAGAAGCAAGCATAATAGATGGTCTGATTCACCATCAAGGACATCAAACAAGAACACATTTCTTGAAACTCGGGGCTTGGAGCATAGAATGAAATCTTTAGGTTTCAAACTACGCTCCTTTGTTGGCAAAGTAATCTTTGTCCATGAACCCTTAGCCATGATCAGCCCCCACAATCTCTTGCTTGATGTATGATTCAACAAAGAAAAAAGTCGTCCTTGAGCTTCTATTAATATAGACAATAAGTTGGAAACCATATAAAATTCTATTAATTAAAATAGATTTATTTTATTTAGAAGAAATAATTTGTTTTTTCATATGTTTTCGCCAATAAACTGTTTTCACCTGAGCCATTTCAAAAGTTCAAAAAAATTAAGATATAAAACTACTCTTTTACAACTTCTTCTCATCTAGTACATTAAGAAAGAATAACTCCACTTATTCATTAATAAAATGGATATCCTTTTTAGATTGAAAATAGGACTAATAGGACTAATATCTATAAATAAAATGATTAAAATTGTTAAAAAAAATAAGTTTTGATTCATGAACTTTGATTCATGTTAATATGTTCTATGTTGGTTATGTTTTCATGTTCTCTGTGCTCAACAAATTCTTGATTAAGGTGGATCTATGCTTATGCAAACAATAGTAGTTGGAAAAATAGTATCTATATAACATAATCAACATATTTCAAAGTTCAAACTACATTTCATGAAGCAGGTGTTGGTTGTGGGGAAGGATTGTGGAGCAGTTGTTGCATATTATTTAGATTTGTGTCATCCAGATCGAGTGAAAGGAATTGTAATGTTTGGTATACCTTACTTGAAACCTGGAGGACTGGATAAATGGACTTGGATCCTAAAGGCATCTATTTTAGACATTGGCAAGTACGTTTTCTCCCCTCTTTGTGCTTAAAATATGCATTGAACAAGGAAATTTATATCATAATCCAGGTTCTTCTTTAAATAATGATGGCAGCCCTCATGGAATTTTCTAAATGTCTCCTTTGGAATATTTATTATAGGAACCCGAGAGAGGCTTGGCAGATCTTGAGTGTTTTGATGTAAAAACAGTGGTAAGGAATATATATACTATTTTCTCTAGTAGTGAACTTCTCGTGGCAGAAGATGGTAAGGAGGTAATCGATCTCTATGATCCTTCCAAACCATTGCCACCATGGTTCACTAAGGATGATCTTTAGATGTATTCAAGCATGTATGAGAAATATGGTTTTGTGTTCCCTATGCAAGTCCCATACCTTTGCAGCAAAAGGTAAACCTTGGTTTTCTCTTTGCTTTCATTTCATTATAAATCACCATAAACTTACAGACACTCAAGTTTTATCTTCGTCTTGAACATTTAATTTACAGGGATCCTGGGAGATTGACCCTTGTCAATGAATGCACTGTTCAATATCCTTCCCTTGTGATCATGGGTACCAAGGATTATTTTTTGAAATTTCCGGGAGTGGAGAATTATGTCAACATTGAGATGCTAAAGTCTGTTGTGCCCAATCTAGAGATCATTTTTTTTCTAGAAGGAGTCCATTTTGTCCAGGAACAGTTTCCAAAGGAAGCGAATAAACTTCTCCTTAGCTTTCTGAATCGGGAGAGGCTTGGAAAATCTTGGGCATTTTGATGTAAAAAACAGTGGTAAGGAATATTATATATACTCTTTTCTCTAGTAGTGAAAATCCCGTGGCAGAAGATGGTAAGGAGGTAATGGATCTCTATGATCCTTCCAAACCATTGCCACCATGGTTCACTGAGGATGATCTTCAGATGTATTCAAGCTTGTATGAGAAATCTGGTTTTGTGTTCCCTATGCAAGTCCCATACCTTTGCAGCAAAAGGTAAACCTTGGTTTTCCCTTTGCTTTCATTTCATTATAAATCACCATAAACTTACAAATACTCAAGTTTTATCTTCGTTTTGAACATTTAATTTATAGGGATCCTGGGAGATTGACCCTTTTCAATGAACGCACTATTCAAGCTCCTTTCCTTGTGATCATGGGTACCAAGGATTATTTTCTGAAAATTCCGAGAGTGGAGAATAATGTCAACAGTGAGATGCTAAAGTTTGTTGTGCCTAATCTAGAGATCATTTTTTTCCAGAAGGAAGCTATTTTGTCCATGAACAGTTTCCAAAGGAAGTGAATAAACTTCTCCTTGGATTTTGAATCGAGAGAGGCTTGGAAGATCTTGGGCGTTTTGATTTAAAAACAGTAGTAAGGAATATATATACTCTTTTCTCTAGTAGTGAACTACCTGTGGTGGAAGATGGTAAGGAGGTAATGGATCTCTATGATCCTTTCAAACCATTGCCACCGTGGTTCACTAAGGATGATCTTCAGATGTATTCAAGCCTGTATGAGAAATATTGTTTTGTGTTCCCTATGCAAGTCCCATACCTTTGCAGTAAAAGGTAAACCTTGGTTTCCCCTTTGCTTTCATTTCATTATAAATCATCATAAACTTACAGATACTCAAGTTTGATCTTAGTTTTGAACATTTAATTTACAGGGATCCTGGGAGATTGACCCTTTTTAATGAACACACTATTCAAGCTCCTTCCCTTATGATCATGGGTATTATGTCAACAGTGAGATGTTAAAGTCTATTGTGCCCAATCTAGATATCATTTTTTTTCCAAAAGGAATCCATTTTGTCCAGGAACAGTTTCCAGAGGAAGTGAATAAACTTCTCCTTGGCTTTTTGAATCAACACCTGTGAGTGGATATCAATCAAAGCAGAACATGTAAGTCACAGAGTATTAATATTAGAACATTGATATTAGAAAAGTCTTCAAGGTACCAGGCTTCAAATAAGCATATAGATGCTCTCTGTAATTAAAGCATGGGCTTAATCATATGCATTTTTGTTTCAAAATTTTATCTTATACTATGTCTTTACTCTTATGTGTCATGGAGATTTTGGTTCTGCAGTAGTTGGTAAAATAAGACCTTGAAAATACATATTCAAGTTTAATCTGAAAGAAGTATATTTAAGGGATGGTCTGAGGAGACATGCATTAGCTAGTTAAAATAGTTTAGATCTCAAAATCCATGATTTGTTTGACAACAAAATGTTCATAACAGTGCAAAATAGATAATCCTCAATTTGCAAATTATGTAACCAAGCAATGACATCCCATTCTTCAAATACAGTACCATAAGAATGATTTCCTGGTAGAAAAACTAGTGTCTTTACATTTTCCTCCTTTCCATAATCTCAACACTGAAGTAATATATAATCTCAGTCACTGCTGAACTTTTTTCCGATCAACGTAGTGATAGCTCAATTTCAAGAGCTCGAAAAAACATGCCATACACATCAACAACTATCTAGTTTAATTATCCTTAAATTAAACAGATTTGTCTTACATTTGTGCATTTAAATTAAACAGATTTGTCTTACATTTGTGCATTTAAATTAAATAGATTTGTCTTACATTTGTGCATTTATTTTATATTCGGTAACCAAACTTCTGTAAAAATGTTGTTGAAGCTTACCATAACGATTTCTTGCAGGGGAAACATTAGGCCAACTTCCTAACCTGCCATGACTAGGATATAGTAGCCAACCCCAAATTCAGAGGAATGGGAGCCTGCTGCTCCAACATCCCAAAACTACAATCTGTAGAAAGCCTGCATTCACCATCAAGGACATCAAACAAGAACACATTTCTTGAAACTCGAGGCTTGGAGCATAGAATGAAATCTTTAGGTTTCAAACTACGCTCCTTTGTTGGCAAAGTAATCTCTGTCCATGAACCCTTAGCCATGATCAGCCCCCACAATCTCTTCCTTGATGTATGATTCAACAAAGAAAAAACTCGTCCTTGAGCTTCTAGGCTCCTAAGCACCAACTCACACCTATCACCATCATATCTCCATAGGATATCCCCTGCCCTCCCCTCCCCTAACCCCCAATCCTCTCTTTCCATATTGAAAATGAGCAACCCAATCCCACTTTGGCTTGAAACCAACCAAAAGAACTCACCTCTGCAAAACATAGCCAAAGATCCAGGAACGAGCTTGGCGAGAGGAGACATCTTTTCGGCTCTCTTCCATTGATCAGTCCTTCAATCATGCACATCAGCAAACAGTTTCTACAGGGGCTGATCATTTGATGTTTTCCCACCAACAATACTGCTATCAGAACCTTATAATGCCCAAAATCTACATCAATTGTCATACCTGCCAATTGGGTTGTCCCCTTCTCAACTCTCTCAGGCAAACTCTTGCAACACCTTGTCACATGATTACACACATAGTAATTGACAGGACCACTTCTCCATTGCTTAAACTCTGAAAATCACAGTAAATTACCACCAGAGGCCTCCAAGCGGATAAAACTAGGTGGAATGGACAACTTAAACCCAATCTTGAAGGGCAAACGAAGCCACAAACAGGGAACTTCAACTTACCAAAGTAATAAAAAAGAGTCGAGTAGCATCAACTACACCATTCCCCACATATTGCCCAACTTCGACAAACAAAAGTTGAACAGACGAAATCCTATAGCAAATCGAATTCATTTTCTCCTATGGATTCTACGTGTTCCCAAAACGGTGAAGGAAACTGTTGTTGTTCACTGGTCTTGAAGTTGGAAGTAATTTTCTCATTTTATTCAAAAATGATGGAATAAAGTAATTTCTTGCAGAAAAGAGTAAAACCAAACAAATTTAAGAATTTTTGAAAAAGAAACTCCATGAATATTAGTGAGAATGACCAATAAGGGTCATATCCCATGAGCACTGATCAGCAGGATGGGTATGTGTAATGTGTTATACTTACTCTATGTAGATAAGCCCAACCCAAACGTGACATTTGATTTATTGAATTGCAGAAGCTCCTAGAAAGTAATAAATTTAAATAGGGGAGAGAAACTAACCAGAGGTCCCAGAATGGAGGTGTTGGCTTTAACGACTTGGGTACTGATTCCGCGCATGACGTGGATATCGAACTTTAGCCCCATCTGATGGATAGAATCAGCAATGGGCTTGAAGCCTGGACCATCAGAAGTGGAGGGCCACCGTGCAGGGTCTGGAACAGGGTGTCCCCATTCATCTATCAAATCATACCCCAGAGAACTCATCGACGCTCCCTTTTCTCATTTCCTATACCATAAGAAATCCACCACTGCATACTGTAGTCGCTTCCCTGTTATCTTCCACCTGCATTTTTCAACACCAAATAAATGACTACCCGCCCGCCCGCCATAAGGAAGGGTTTGTGGTTACCTGGTATCCAAAGCGGAGCAATTCATCGACCATGATCTGTGCGTTATCCATAAATTCATCCTTCACGATAATCCAAGAGAACGAATCGTAATGAACGGGCTTAGGGTTAGATGCACACAGCAGAGCCACCGAACTGAGTTGAAAGAATTGCAAATGGAACTATGGTTATAATAGTGAAAATCAAGATTTAATTGACTTGACAGTTAGTAGCATCGAATGGTGGAAAAACATTTAATCATCTAACCATGATCTAACGGTCAGGATTATGACAGAAAGGTAGTTGGGGGAGTTGATTTCAGAGGGGAATGCCTTACAACATAAATATGTCTCATGATGTATTACTCCAATGAATCACTAGGTTTCATTATTTTCTTAATTCGTGCGAAGAAAAAGCTGATATCGCTTAGACTGTCAATAACACAATACTACCTCTAGTAAGATATGTAGGGTTAATTTAGGTAGCTCGTGAGGTTGTGGCCCTTTTTATTCTTTTTATCCTTAAATTCTCCAACTTTTTATTTTGCATCTTTTGGCCAAAATACATCTTTAGAGAGTGATATTTTGAGGGTTCAAGCACTAAACAATATTAATAGATCTTGACTTTTCTTCAAACACTTAAATCAAATATTCTCCTCAGGTAAGCTCCTGACCAACTGAAATTTCAAGACTTGATGAAAGGTCTTACCTAAGATCTGCAATGGGTTATATCTTAACCAGCAAAACTATATTTTTAGAACTATCTCTGACTGAGAAAGATCTCCCTGTCAGTGTAAGGCCTCTTTCAAAATCAAATGGATGACTACCTAATGCATTTAGTTGAAGAAGAAACATGTTGGTAAATATATGCTTTTACAGTGGTAAGATTTTGCAAAACAAAAGAATAAGGTAAAAAATTATTACATGGTTTTCAATTCTATTTATATTTAGCATCTACTTTTATTGAAAGGAAAACTGTTAAATTTTTATATTAGAAAGTTTCTCGTTTTAATTATGTGTTTATTTGGGAATATGTTTTTTTTTCTCAAAGAAAAACTATATATATATATATCTATATATATATATATATATATATATATATATATATATATATATATATATATATATATATATATATATATATATATTTTCCCGTAGAAAAAGTCGTAATTTTATTCATAAGAAAAAATTACATTTTGTAGATGCCTAAGCATATGCAGATGACTGTCTCTGTATTCACAATCGACTAGAGATTACAGAAAAAAAATAAAAAAATAAAAAATAGATGTCGGCTGGCCTATGCTTTCCTGCCCTTCTTCTTCTCCACCCTTCGCCAGCCGTCAGAGTTGGAGTTGGGTGCAGTGATAGCCAGCTGGTTTTCCATTGTGTATGTTTGTTGTTCCTTATCAGATTCCGAGCCTTCAGATCCATGGGATCGTTTGATGCCGCTTACTTCCAACTGTATTTCTTGTTGTTGTTTCATATTGTCAGGCCCCAGTTGTGTGTATGCGGCATTTCCTTCCTGTGTATATCTCTGTTCCATTTGTATGTCAGGTTTTGTTTGGTTCCCTGTAGGTTCTGTCTGCATGTCCTCTTTTTCCCTCCAATCGGTGTGCTGCCATCCATTCGGCTTTTTTTGGTTGTTTCTTGTTCACTTTGGGGTCCTTCTTGCCCAGTGGGCAGGTGTTTTGAAGGTGCCCTGTTTGCATGCATTTAAGGCACCTGAATGTTGTATTTTCATAATCAAGCAGTTGTATCCTCTGCGTATTATTATAGTTCAGTGTAATGTGATCTGGTAGCCCCAGGCTTAGATCCACTTCTACACATATTCTAGCATAGGTGAATATTCCTTGGTTAATTCTTTCTATATATATATATATATAATCTGACTCTTTTGACTAGTATTTCAGCATCATAATGTTGTTTTTAAAAGGAACATACAACCTTTCATATGGCTATAACTCATCCATCTTATACCATCAAAAACTTGGGAGAAAGAATTCCCTGTATCCACATTCTGCGTCTAAACAAATTAAACGAAAAATAAGAAGAAAAAGAACTTAGAAGGAGACATTGGTCTCCATAGACTCAATCTCCTCACCATCAAAGAATTCGTAAATCCCAACCGAACCAACACAGAGAGAAAGTGCTTCTTTGGACAATCCATCTACTTCCATATTGATCTCCCAGAGAATGCGACAAAAAGTGATATGCTCTAAGGAGTTTGCATCAACTCGAATATAAAAAACAAAAACAAAAAACAAAAAACAAAAAAAAACAAAATTGATTTAAGGCCTAAAATGTTACCTCGGACTCACGATTAACGCAATCAATGAAGAGTTTGGAGTCTCCCACCACCTAGAGCCGAGATAAGACTTTTTTCCTAGCTAGTTCCAACAAAAACCACAGAGCCACCTTATTATTGGATGCTCTGTCTATGGCATGTCGACAATACATAAAGTAAAGGACCACCCCTTGCCTAATCAAAATATCCCCATGGAGTGAAAATCTAATTGGGGCAGAACTATCCTCAAAGGGGAGGGAGACTAGGAGGCGGGAGACGGAAAATCGCGCAGAGCTCTGAGACACGCAGTTTGTGACCCTAATGGCGGCCCGCAGAGGAGGGAGCTCCACTCCCTCCTACAAAGGCATTGTGGCCGGTAGAGACAAGACCCATCTGAGTAATGTCAGAGGTACAGGGGAAGAAGAAAGCAGAAGTAAGGAGAAGGAGACAGATGGGGCAGAGTCAAAGGAAAAGAGCAACACTAAGGACAAGGAGGAAGAAGACAAAAACCAGGGAGGCAAAAAAGAGGACGTCAATCAAAAGGGACCATGTAGACCCAGAGTGAACATCACTCCAAGAGTAGTTTTAAATAATCTGGCACTGCAGGAGCACAGGGAACATATGGAAACATACGCCATCATATGAAAATTCATGGGAGTATGGCCCACTGAAAAATCTTTGCAAACCTGGATCAAATATCACTGGAAAGCTAAGGGCAGCATTGATCTTCACCTTGGGTCAAAGTGTTTCTTCACAATGGTGTTTACAAACATCGAAGACAAGGATAGAATATTCGAAGGAGGGCCCTACTTTTTTGCAGCAGCAGGCCTCTATATGCGGCCTTGGGTTATGAACTTTGTTCTAGAGAGGGAGACTTTCACCTCAGTTCTTGTTTGGGTAAGGCTTTTTTCGCTACCCCTGGATTATTGGCAAAATGATTCACTTGTGGCCATAGGAAATAAACTAGGTCAGTTTATCAAAGCCTCGGAAGCCACCAGAAGGGGTAAATATACTTCCTATGCAAGGATTTGTGTGGAGATGGACCTTTCAGGAGCTCTTCCGGACGAAGTTATCTTGGAAGTCTTTGATGAGGAATGGGTGCAAACGGTGGACTATGAGCATATTCCGTTCAGATGCCGTAAATGCCATGAACATGGACATTTGATCAAAGACTGCCCTCTCAGTAAAGAAGAAGACAAAAGTAAACTAAAAGCAAAGAAGGACACTGAAAACTTTCAGAAAGTTTCAAGTAGAGGAAAAGGAAGCAAAAAAGAACCAAAGCAACAACATAAAGAGGGACAAAAGGCCAGTCAAAATAAATTCCAAGCTCTGGCTGAGATGGAAGACATGCCAAACGAAAACTAGTCTATGGAGAAAGACCCTAAGGAGAAGGAGAAAGGGGAAAACTACACTCCAGTACTAAATATTAATGATGAGGAAGAAACCATGATGAATGAAGCAGAGCTAGAAATGGACTAGGAAATGGCCCAGAGCGAAACAGATTTGGAGGATCATGAACTACAGGAAATTCTAGATAAGGAAAACCTAGATCTGGAAGGATTTCTACAATAGGGAACCAGGGCGGGGATAGATTCATTACCTCAAGATGAATGCAATAGAATACAACAGTTGTTTCTGTGGAAAACCCAGGAAAAGGGGGCAGTTAGAGGAAGAAACAACGACGTGCAGGAATACAGAGGTGTGAAAACGATGAAAGCTAATCTAGGTTTAGCAACCAGAAGTGCAGGCAAGAAACAAGGAAGAAAGAAGCAGAAGGAGCTTTTAATGGAGTGTGGGAAGCTGACGATAGACTCAGGTAAGATGAAAGACCTAACCAGTTACTCCTTCACAAATCTTTAATTATGAAGTTTACATCTTGGAATATAAGAGGTTTGGGTAGTAAAAGAAAGCAAAGAATGCTAAGTTTTAGAATGAAACAAGATACGCCAGATATGATCTTCATTCAGGAAACGAAGAGCTCCTTTCAGAAAAAAAGAGCAATCCATAGCAAATGGCTTCAAAGATTTGAGTTCTTAGAAGTTAAGGTAGATAACACAGCGGGGGGCATTCTCACTCTATGGAACCCTAAAAAAGTTAGAGTATTAGATGCAGAGGCATCTAGAAACTACTTGTCAATAGTCATTCAACTAGTAGGGGTGGCTGAAACCTTCCTAGTCACTAATGTTTATGGTCCTCAAAGAGTAGAGGATAAACTTAGATTGCTAGAATCCCTCACTGATCTCAGGAACAAACAAAATGGCATCCCCTGGATCTTGGGAGGGGATTTTAATATGATAAAATCTCTTTCGGAAAAGAAAGGAGGAACCAGAGTGCTAAACAAAGATTCATCAACATTTCTAGCGTTCACGAAGAACTTGAAATTGGTTGACTCAGACTCAGAGAATGGCCTATTTACTTGGAACAACAAGAGAGGAGGGGAAGCCCAGGTGGCCTCCAAGTTAGATAGGTTCTTGGTATCAGAAGAGCTTATGCTTATAAATAATGAAATTATAGCAAGAATTCTTCCCTTTGGTGGCTCGGATCACTGGCCGATACAATTGGAAATTAAGGGTTTGGATTCTCCAAGGAACAGACCCTTCAGATTCGAAAACATTTGGCTCGCCCACCCGGACTTCTTGAGTAATATCAAAGAATGGTGGATTGAGGACTTACAAATCCAAGGATCTAAAATGTTTCTCCTTCACAAAAGACTAAAGCATATTAAGAGCAAACTCAAAGACTGGAATAGGAAGGATTTCGGAAACATTTTTGTGAATAAGAAATCTGTGGAAAGTAAAATTCAGGAACTCAACCAGGAGCTGATCCAAGAAGGCTTTAACTATGACATAAATGAACAGTCTGAAAAACTGCACCATGAGTGGGAAAACCTATGTAAACAAGAGGAAATATTCTGGAGACAAAAATCCAGAGTGCAATGGCTCAAAGAAGGAGAGCGCAATACGAGCTTTTTTCATAGATCCACCATGGCCAATAGGGCATTCAACAGAATCTCGGCAATAAGGAATAAAAAGGGAGAGACTCAGAACACTCATAAGGAAATTGAAAAAGTGCTTGTTCAACATTTTCAAGACATTGCACGAGAAAATAATCCAGACAGGGAGGATTCCATAAACGAAATTACAAGATATATCCCTAAGCTGGTGTCTAGAGAGGACAATATCAACCTAAACAGACCAGTTTCTGAAGAGGAGGTTAGCGAAGTACTCAAAGATATGCAGAATGGCAAAGCACCAGGCCTAGATGGTTTTAATGTGGATTTCTTCAAAGCTTGTTGGGATATAGTAAAACTGGATATTTTAAATGTTATGGAGGATACCAAGGTTAATAAAACTATCCTGAAAGCCCTCAATACCTCCTTCATCTCCCTAATTCCCAAACAGGACTCGGCTCAAACAGCAGATAAGTATAGACACATAGCTTTATGCAATCTTGTTTACAAGATAATATCCAAAGTAGTGGCTAACATACTCAAACCCCTCCTCCCTAAACTAGTATCTGAGGAGCAATCTGGTTAATATGTGGAGGGCCGGCGAATTTTGGATAACATTATTTAAGCTCATGAGGTGGTTCACTCTCTCAAAATCAAAAAGCAGGCTGGGATGATCATGCAACTGGATATTGCTAAAGCGTATGATAAGGTCAATTGGGGGTATATCAAGAAGATACTCACAACCTTTGGGTTTGATCACAACTGGGTAAGATGGGTAATGGCTCTAGTAACTACTTCTAGCTTTTCTATCTTGGTTAACGACTCTCCCTTAGTTATCTTCTTTCCCTTTAGAGGCCTGAGACAGGGAGACCCGCTCTCTCCCTTTCTCTTCATCCTCATGATGGAAGTACTAGGAAGGGCTATCAAGCAGGCTAAAAACATGGGCAAAATTAAGGGTCTTCAAGTAACGGAGAATGGATAGACTCTTACTCACCAACAATTTGTAGATGATACCATGTTGCAAGGTATTCCCACAGTCAAAGAAGCGGCTGCCTACAAGCAAATCCTCAATGCTTTTGCAAAGGCTTCAGGTATGGAAGTTAATCTCACAAAATCAAAAAATATTCTTCTTTAATACTAACATTGCTATTCAAAGGAATATCTCAAGAATCCTCGGCTTCCAAAGGGACTCCCTCCCCTCAAAATATTTGGGAGTACCTCTCACAGATAAACCAATGCTTAAAAATATTTGGGAACCTGTGCTAATTAAGTTGCAGGATAAAGTTAAAAAATGGACCTTCAGAGCCTTGAACTTGGCGGGCAGATTGGTTCTGACAAAGGCAGTTCTTCAATCCATCTCAGTTTTCATGTTATCAGCCCTTCCAACTCCCAAAGGAGTCTTGGAACAAATCAGAAATATTCAAAGAGATTTTCTATGGGGTAAGGAGGAAACAAGGAAGAAATGGGCCCTGGTTTCCTGGGAAAAAATCTGCAAACCCAAAAGCCATGGGGGTCTAGGCTTAGATGATCAGGAGATTCTTAATAAAGTACTAGGAGCCAAGCTTTGGTGGCGATGGGTGCAAGAGCCAAGAGCCCTTTGGGAAAGGGTCTGGAAAGAAAAATATGCCAGCTCTTGGCACACTAATGATCTCATCAGAATGTCAGGAGATATAAGGGGCTCTCTCATCTGGAACAGGGCTTGGGAGAATAGAAATATAGTGCAACAACACAGTTTCTGGGAAATCAAAGATGGTGAGCAAGCACTCTTTTGGGAGGACAAATGGAAACAAGAACCGGTGTTGTTAAAGGAGGACTTCATAAGTCTCAAACAAGAAACAGATTCCCAAGGATTGATCAAAGTTAAAGATTTATGGAACATCCCTCAGGGTCAGGACAAGTGGAGAAAATGGAGTAACATTGATTGTAGAAATAACAGCCTCATAACAACAAAAGCAGAAGCACTGAGAAGCATTTTAAAACAGAGGATGATCATGGTCACAGAGGGGCAGGATCAATTGAGATGGGGTAACAACAACAAAGGTACCTTCAATCTCAAAGAGGCAAAGTATATTCTCCTGGGGCTGGAGTCCTGTGTTCCAGAAAAATCTTGGAGGAAACTCTGGTCTCACCAAGGATGGATGAAAATCAAGCTCTTTATGTGGTTGGTGCACCATAAGAAAATTCTGATTTGGGAAAATATTAAAAAAAGGGGCGTCTTGGGGCCTTCTAAATGTCAGCTTTGTGAAGAGCAAGAGGAGACTATGGAACACATCCTCAACTGCTGCTCTTACACCACCTGGTTGTGGAATTCCTTTTCTAACATTTTCCAACAATCAGACAGGGACAGAAGGAGCATCAAAAATACCCTAAATAATTAGAGGAGGAGCTTTTCGGAGAATGAGGCGCTTAATCGGGCATGGGCTTTCACACCAGGATTCATTATCTGGAATGTTTGGAAAGAAATAAATAAGAGAATCTTTAAGGAAGAAAAAGCCAACCCTCAGAAGCTATATGATTTGATTCTAAAGCAGATAAGGGAAACAGTCAGCACCACAGTGCGCAATATCCCAGAGACTCCTCCCTCAAAAATGGAGCTGAGAACACTCAGACTGCTGGGATTGCAAAAGATCATTCCGCAAGGGCTTGGAAAAAAGAAAACGACAAAGAATACAAAGAAAGATTGTTGGCAGCCTCCTCCGAAAAACTACCTGAAATTCAATATTGATGGAGCCTCCAAAGGTAATCCCGGAATAGCTGGGTTTGGAGGAGTTTTAAGGAATGAAGAGGGAAGAATCATATTAATCTTCCATAGCCATTTAGGTAAAGCAACCAATAACATGGCAGAATTAATGGCGATGGAGCAGTGCCTAGAGATTCTGATCAAAAACCATAGCTCAAATGTCATTATAGAGGCAAACTCTGAAATCACCATCAACTTTGTAAACAGAATTAGCTGTGGATCCAAACCGGAGAAAGTCTCAAATCATTGGAGACTAATCCAAGTTTATCAAAGGATTCAAGCTCACCTTCAAGGTTTTGGTTCTGTTAGTTTCAATCATGTGCGCAGAAATGCTAACAAGCTTGCGGACATTCTAGCCAACCAAGGAGTGAACAATGAAGATTGTAGGATGGTGAAGAAGTGGTAGGATTTGCCCCAGAATCATTTAAAGGTTCTTTGCGATAACCAAGCGGTAGAGGATATTGAGGTGGTCCGTCATAGTGGGAGGGTTTCTTGCAGAGGTGAAGTGTACCCAGCCAATGATTCCTTGGCCTCATGATTTTCCCTTTGGGCGCCATTGGTTCGCGGATGGATTTGAGACAATACTTTTTGCCTCTTCAGATCATTCTCCGGTTATGGGTCCTTCGTTAGAGTGGAAGTGGCGGCATAGCTATTCCTTTAGTTATCGAATTAGTTTTCCTTGTCGAATTTGCGTGGAGAACTTGGCTGGTTTCATTCTTTTGGGGCAAACAGGTAAAAGGATGGCCCTGGTTGATAATGGCGGTTGGTTTATCTCTTCTTCTATTATCCTCAGTGTTTGGCAAAAGTTTTCCCCAATCCAGGAAAAAGCTTTAGTGAATAATCGTCGGCAGTGGAGTTGGGGGCTTGCGCGCCCTAATTTCTATGGTCGGGTGAGTATTCAGCAGGTGGAGCGGTATTCAGGAGTTCGCACCGCTTTCCATCAGAAAGTGGTTTTGGAGTATGGGCAGTGATTCCATATAAAGAGTGACACGTGGTGGTGGGACAGATTCGAAAACCACCCTCATCGCGCCTTAAAGTTTGGTGCCTTATGGCTGTGCGATATCAAGCACAACCGTCCTTTTTTTCAAAAGCCATCCGACGGTCTGGATGGATAGAGCAGGTTTGTGGCGCGGGAGGTTAAATACCTTGCGGCTTTCAGAAGTTTGTTGCATTTCCGCCGTCAAATTAAAAGAGGATTCTGAACGGTGGAGATCTAAGAAACTAGCCAACGAGTCGCTTGCGCGGGTTTCTATGGTGGGCTCATGTGATCAATTATTCCCGTTACCCCTTTTTGTAAGTAACGTAAAGAGTTTGGTGCTTCTTTTTCTAGTGGGCATCATTCTGGTGGCCCCTTGTCCACAAAGGGTGGTGGTTGTTTGTATAAATTGTAAAGTGCTTACTTTCATGAAATAGAAGGTTCGTTTCTTGCTTGAGCAAAAAAAAAGAAAATCTAATTGGGGCAAAGGTCGGATTTCCTGGCTTGATTGTTTGGCCTTTGACTTAAATTCATGTGGCAATGTTTCTACCTTCACTACACAGACCTCTAAAGGAATCCATTTATCCCATAACACAATAAGGTTCCAAGATTTCCATACACAAGCAATTTAAAAGAAGCAACTTGTTTATCCAACCACCAAGCTCTGAGGGACCTTATAATTTCAATTAATTTATTAATAATTATTAGATGGATGGTAGGGATTTACCCTCCATGGAATATTCTAGAATATCCATAGTAGTATACGTAAATCAAAGGTTGAAATTTATCTCCAAAGCAGTTATGCTCTTTTTTTCCCTTTAAATTAAATCAATTAATTACGAAAAAATAGTTATATGAACAAGTGTCATATGAAGTGAGTTATGGTTTTTTGAGTATGTGGTATTGATAATTCATGGTATTCGCCCATGGTATTATAGCAAAGTCTATCTACATATTAAGAATCTTCAAGGTAAAGTGGGTAAGTGTTTTGGTGTTTATTATGGATTGATGCTTATGGGTTTTTACTAATCATTTACTTTATATGGTTGTGCTAACTTTCACAAAAGATGTCCAAAATATTCTAAAACCAACTTTGCAAAACATGGCCAACTTCATAAAGCATGATAAAACCTTGATTCCTTCGGTTTCACAAGAAGGTTGGAGACCTTAGTCTATGCCATCCATACCACATTTGTGAGCATTTGGTGAATATACAACTCCTCATTGTTTTCTTCAACCAGTAAGACAATTGTTGCTTTAAAGTTAAAGATCGTTAACTGAGAATTTCTCCAAATTTAAGCCTCGTTGGTGCAATACATTGCACTTGGTCTCTCAATCTCTCTTTTGTTCCCATGTAGTCTTCATTATCATTACTAAGCCATCATTGTGATTTTCCTCCAAAGCATGAATTCTTGTTGTAGTAGGGAAAATAGAAGCCCTATTATCTACAATAAACCCCTTGTGTCTTCACACTGCACAATAAAAGAAATTAATCTCGTGCAAAAGCAATGCCCTGGATGGTGGTGATTTCCATGCATTCCAAGCTCCAACGAGAACTCAATATCTACTAGTTCTAGTCCCACCTAGTAATATCCTTTGTAGGTGTTGAGAACCACTATGTCCATCACCAATTTGAGACCCAAAAACACAAGGGAATAAACTATAACTATATAGTTAATAATGCATATAACCTCATATGTGACTAGGGATGAGAAGGGACAACTCCAATTAAACACTATAGACACACATTGAGAAGAGACGCTTCCAAGAAAAGGCCAAGTTCATGGGAGCCTCTAAGCCAACCACCCAAAACAAAAGGTGAAGAACATAGTGTCCATTATTAATGCAAGAAAAATCCATTTTTCCTGCAAGCTCAATTTCTAAGTCATAGAGACTTCTATAGAATTTGGAATCTATATAGGTTCTACCCAAATTCAAGCTTGATCTATTTGGAATCCTAAATGATAATTCTTCCCAGCTCTGTTGCTCAATTGTATTTAAAAAACACACCCACTCAAAGACTGAATTTCATATTAAGTCCATTATCATACACAAACTGAAATTCTTCAAGCAATCATGCATGTAGATAATTCATACACATAAACTATGAAACTCTATTTTATTAAGTTAAAATTTGTACATACATAAATACTCAGAAACTCTCTTCCTCTTTTGGCTTGATTCTACATTCATTTGGCCATTAGCCTTGCCCTTAGGGTTACAATGATTAAATACAACTTTAGAAACAAAATAGATTTTCCTAAATTCATAAATCAATCCAAAAATCACTCATGCTTTTCAAGGAAGACTGCTTTTGCCTATAATGCCTCCTTCCACATTTACTCACTTTGACATGCTCTCTAGGGTAAACATGAGTTGAGAGTCACTATGATATGACCTGAACTGCAAGTTCCAGTTATGGAAGTGGGGCCTACAGACCGGAAGTAAACTAACATCCCTCGGAGACTACAAATCACTCAAGAGCCTACCAACCACCCCAGGCGATCAATCCCTAAATTGGAACCCTTTTTCACTAGGTTTACTCCCCAATAACACCCTTAACACTTCCTGCATGCGGTTGGGAGGTTGTAACCACACCCATAGGCCTGTCTCCATGTGGTTATGATCCAAATTCCTCTGTTCTATTCATGTTGTCACGAGATCTATGCCACTTTTTCAGGCTAGCCTCTAGACCATTGCCCAAAACTGTCTGTAACTTTACAGAATCATGACAATAATGATAACAATGTTAAACAATCAAAGTTTGAGCAAGATCTTGACCTAAATGTTCCTAATACATGATATACATTTCGTCAAACATATGATAAACATAGAAGCTATAAGTCATGAATGCATATCTAATTATAAACTTTTGAACTACATTAGAGGATTGTCTAGAAGGTCCAATGCTCTCTCAAGGTAGCTGCAACAACTCTTGTTATCCCATGAATACATCAATAATTCAATCACTTGTCAAATCATGAACAAGATCTATAGTAAGAGCACATCATCTAACGAAACATATAACCAAAAAATAATCCATGACAAATCATCCATAATATCAACATAATAACCAGCAAGAGTGCTCATCAATCGCAATAAGAAACTAATTTATATTAATATATAAAAAATCCAACCAAGTTAGAGACTTCCATGTACCACCATAGATTGGGTTGAATCAAATCTCTCTTTCATCCAATCACCCTTGTGTCATATTCCAAGCATGAATGTGGGATCACACGGGTTAAAACAAAATTAAACTAATCATGGCTTCCCAAGGCCAAACCACCTCAATCCTCAACCACAGTGATTGTTGCCTTATTTGCTTGATGATTGTCTTTCGTTTTCATAATGACATCAACCATATAGCACCTTCGCATGCACGTCACCTCACATTACACATTAGACTTTATATGTTGTTTACCTCATTTACTTCACTTAGTTGATACCACATTACTAAAAAAATAAATTATTAACCATGTAAACACATGTTGTGATAATATATATATGTATATATTATAATGAAAAGACTATATATCTTTTAATAGAAATTAATACATATATGTTTTAAATTGATACATATACAAACATATTGTAAATCAATAATAATCATACATAAAACAAATAATTATAATATAATAAAAAACAAATAATTATAATATAATAAAAAATAAACATTATTGTAAATATTATATTATTTTCCTTATACATATTAAATAAATAATATTATAACAAAACATAATGTAAATATAACACAAAACATATGATATGTTAAATATTTGTCATATAATCTACTCCAACCAGGTTAATTCACACAATATAAAGGTGAATTTGATTGCGGGAACGATGTGGGATTTATCAACTTCAACCATCTTATTTCAACCTAGATCCACACAATATAATGGTGAATTTGATTGTGGGAACGATGTGGGATTTATCATCTTAAAATGAAATGACATTTGACTCACCATTGAACCATTGGTGAATTACAACACATATGCGTCAACAACTCTGCCATTAAAGCTTTCTCGGTATTTTTCAGAACGATATAAAGGGACAAATGCATGTAAACGATAAAAATTATGGCGCGGCATGGATGTGGGATAATTCCCATTAACAAGAAAATTTTGAATAGTTTTCTCCAACCAGGTTAACATTACGCAACAAATCTTACCAGACGTTTTTGCAATGATAATACAACACAACTATACGGCTAGTGAGTAAAGATACGCGATACGTGTGGGATATTTGTTCACTATCTCAGATTCCATAGAGTCGTGGCATGCAACAAATGATTTAGTTATTAAGAAGAAAATTTTGAATAGTTTTTCTCCAACCAGGTTAACATTACGCAACAAATCTTATGCAATGATAATACAACACGACTATACGTCTAGTGATTAAAGATACGCGATACGTGTGGGATTTTTGTTCACTATTTCAGATTCCATAGAGTCGTGGCGAGCAACAAATGATTTAATTATTAAATGACTATGTCTATTGCAGGAACGCAACAGTATCATCCCTTGCAAAGACACATTGGATCAAGCCTCAGCTAAATGATTAGACCGCCAAAAAAAACGGTTATGGAAACTCTCTGAATGATGAGAAGTCTTTGGCGAAATCGTGAAGAAAGATGAATCTAACCAATCAGAGATGAATAAAATATGATAAATTATTCTTAGTCTGGAAGTCAAAGATTTTTTTATGCATTTGCAGGTGCAAGGATTTTGAGTTATTTATGTTTGTATGGAAAACTTCCACCTGATATTTTTATTATTTTAAAGATACAAATAATATGAAAACAAGTCTCATCACCAATTTCAATCTCTAAAATTTTGGTAAAATTTTGGTATTTGGAATGGATAGATAAAATTAAGTCAATTGTAAATTCCTTGACAAACATAAACACAATAAAAAAATTAACCACACGCATATCCATCACATTCCCGAATATTCAGAAAATCTGCAATAGATTTAAGGATGGCCGGAATGGATAGTCCCACCGATATTTATTGACAATAAAAAAAATGCTTGAGAAATAATTGATCCCTCAAAATATGGTTTCACTATAAAAAAAAATCCCTCCAATGAAATAGAATGCCAAACCTGACTCCAATTGGATCTGACCGAGATTGTTTGCAAATACTCCAGAAATCAAAATCGAATTGATAAAAGCATGCTTTGTTTTGATGAAACTCTTTGGTTTTAACAAGAAGACAGCATGGAGTGAAAGGTATTGGCCCAAATGGATTATCGGTAACAGTGATGAAGCACTGGAAAATGGGGATTCCACCGCAACACTTGTAAAAAATGATTTGCCAAACAAGGATGGTGATATGGTTGGATAGATATGACCAGCAAAGAAACAAGAGGAAACCAATTGCAAGGTAACAGGTTGATGGAATCTTGAAGAAAGATCACCGTGAGGTAGAAAGAAAAAAATTAATCATTGAATTGGCAGCAGGGACTCTCATGCTTTAAAAAGGGAACGCCTGTACATTGAGAAAGGGGGGTTTCAAATCCACTACCGTACGTAACCTGTTACTGTTTTTCTTCACAAATTTGCAGATTTAAAAGATGGGAAAACTATGTATACCAATAGAATTGAAATGACACTTTTGCCTTTCATTTCTTATTTTTTGTATTGTTTTTAGCTTGAGAGGGAGGGTTTATTCTCTGTAATCTTATTTAAAATTAGGAATTAATTAAAAATCGCTCTGATATTAAACCAGTTTGATATATTTTTTGACTTAGTTACGGGAGTTGACATTAAACCAGTTTGATATATTTTTTGACTTAGTTACGGGAGTTGACATAAAATGGTATTTATGGTGGATAAGTCAAAAAATATAAATCACAGATGTCTCAAATCCAATTTGATATATACTTTTGCGCTCTCGTGAATCATATCATTTGCAACTGTATCATTCGGCAGTAATTTTATTTACAGGGATTTGTAAGCCAATTTTATGCTAATCACATTTGCTTTTAAGTTTTTTTATTTTGACAAGTTTAATGATAAATGGATGCATTGTTTTATTTCTGAATTCATGATTGTTGCACTACTGTAATTATTTATGAATTTTTCCTATAAACAGCTACCTGTTACATGGATGAGCCATTGCCTATGAAATTTATTTTCCCAATTGATAATAAAGCAGAAAGTGAACTATTTCTATTTTGTTTTGTTAGTTTATTATGCTTCTTATTTGCAGTTCTCTATCTATTTAAAAGTCACATTATTACTCCTTGTCAGCCAGGACTATTCCTGAGGCATTGATATCTTTACGGACTTTTTCTTTTAAAGCTTTCTTTAAGTGTTGAGTTCATTACACTTTGGACGAACGAAAGCTATTTCCTTTCATTGAAACTTTCTTAATCGTCTCTTTTTTATTCTCTTATTATTTTTATTTTTATTTTCACTTATCATAAAGTCCTCTTTCTAAGGCAAGTTTCTTAATTGTTTGATCTTAAAAAAAATTCAAATTATTAAAGATCAAAAAAATAATAAAAGTTTCTTAATGGTTTGATCTTAAAAAAAACATTCAAATTATTAAAGATCAAAAAATAATAAAAGTTTCTTAATGGTTTGATCTTAAAAAAAAATTCAAATTATTAAAGATCAAAAAATAATAAAGAAATTGTATATTGTTGTACATTAATTTCTGTTTTAATTATTTAAATAATGCAATTTTACATTAATTTAATTTAATATTGTAGTAAAGGTAATAACATTATAAGTGTAGAATAGTATATTAGAAGCCTTTTAGTATTAGAACTAGATTATTATATTGATATTAAAGCATAATATAATTTATGGAACATTAGATTAATTTAGATATAATAGATTAGAAAATTTTAATTTAGATGAATGCTATGTATATATTAGAATAATATTAATATTTTCTTGGAACCAACATTAAATAGAATATCACTATAAAATTAGGAATAATTATTTAGTATTAGTATATTAATATATATAGAGTTAATATATAAGGTATTATTATCATAGCATTATTATATTATAGTGAATTAATATTAACAATAGTAATAGAGATAACATAACTTGATAGATTGTATCATAGTTAATATTAGCATAAAACTAACATAACATTAGTATTATCATTTACTTACCATAGTGTCTTACAATTAATAATTAATGTTATCTTGATATAGGATAAGCTAACGTTAGGTTTGGGTTCATTAATTCAGTTTAAGGATTTACTTCTTTGCAAGAAGGTAGATCCAATATTTCTCTTCATGTTGGTAAGGAATAGAAACATCACAAGTTAGCAGGAAGGAAAAGAGGGCAACTGGACCCAGTTGAACGAGTCGGAACCACCATTCCAAATGGAAAAGGAGTTGATTTAAGGTCTTGACCGAGTGGTCTCCCTTACATGTTGATGAGGTCATTTTTGCCCATCGACACCAGTATATAGCCTAAGTAGGGAAGACTCGCAACTTTTAGGTTATGGAGACATTAAAATTTTAAAGACTAGTAACTTTTAGGTTATGGAGACATTAAAATTGTATGCCCTTAATCTTCATTCCTCTTGTAATAGAGACCATTAGGTCTAAGTGTTGAACCTGGGAGCTCTATTACCACTTTGTAACACATCCCTTTCAACAACCAAGGGTGATCACTATGTTAACTGACTCACTGTGTAGTTAAGGAATTTTTTTTTCTTTTTTTTTTTATATTTAAAAATCAAATTAAGTATTTGATTTTAATCCATTTTCTAAATCTAACATTTACTGAATGTTAAGAGCAGATATGTTATTAACACTAAGTATTTTAGAATGGTAGCATCCAAACCTTGTGGCAAAGCATTGATTTTTGAAATGTACCATTTTCCTCCTTTGGAGAACATGTCATTTCTGGTTTTCTCTTTGATGTTTTCAGGAACTAAATAGAAGTCTATTGAATGATGAATTGCATACCTACCATTTCTTAAGTACAATCCATAATTCAATGATATAGATATTTTAGTTACATTCGTTATAGAATCATAAAATGTAAGTTCATCCTGTAATACCACTTTTGCAACCTATACCACCACTTTGGTAGCTTATACCAATTATGGTTCTGGGGATAAATTACTAATAAAGAATGGAAACCATGGTAATTTCCACGCATCATCTCATGAATAAAACTTGTTTATCAGATAAATAATACAAGGGTGCTTCTTTGAGTTGAGAGAGCATTAGTTCTTGTTATAGCATGACGTTGTTTATATAAACACAACAGATGGTTCTTTATCCACCCTACATAAATCTTCCCAAAATCGTCAAGTGACAAGGTAAGGGCGAGTTAATCTATGAAATCTCAAGATTCTCAAGTTGCACATACCACATACATGAGGACAATTTTCCCTTGTAAGTGGATTTGTGGTTCACTACCAAATTGATGGAAGTTTAAAAAAAATGTTTAAATATTTGGATGCTTGCACCTATCATCTATCGGAAGCATCGAAGTACTACATCCTAAAAGTTTAGTGTCATTTTATTCAACCAAAAATAAAATATTTGTTGTCCCTACAATGAAACATGAGAATGGCAACGCCATCACTGTAGTGAGAACTATACTATATAGCCTTAGGCCTTCACTCAAGAATTGTAAATTCATTACATTGTGTCTTAACCACGATAAACATCACACTAACTTTGTGCCTCATATTCAATAATACAGAAAATCGGATAGAAATTGCACACTTGTTATGCATTGCTTTTAAGATGACCATATATGCATTAGTGCCAGAAACAAAAACCATACAAAGTTAATGAATAAATTCAGAGAGAGCAAGAAGAAAAATGAAAGAATTGTAATGCCAGTCGAATGGCCACCCAATCCAGCAGGAACTGTGGTTCCTCCTAGGACAATGAAGGTCAAGACCCTTCTTTGTACATGTCAACGCTACCATACATTGTGAGAATAATCCGTGGCTTGGCGGTGCACAAAATTAAAAGGCATAAGAAATGCAAATATCAATGGGCAGTTCAAGTCACCCAATTTTATATATGGAAACTTCGAGTAACATATCCCATAGTATATGTGCCTATCTATAGACATGGAAGTGTATACTCTGTCATTGTTATGCTCCCTGTAAACAGGAAAAATTACTTCTTCTTTTTTGGAGCAGTATTTCGGTAGAAAGCTACGTATCGCAGGGCCTAACATGCTTCCACTAGGTTAACTTCCATATTCTGGAAAAATAAAAGGTCCAAGTTACGGTTCAACGTGCATATTTATTAATGGAGGAGGCGGTATGATGATCTGAAACCATATAAAAACGCAAGGGAAACAGAGGATCTCATTCTTGGGGTGAGGACAACTTTCAGGGGTTGTCAAGAGTATGATACAATCGGTCTATCCTCCTTCATGGCTCAACATAGCACTTGATTATTTGCAGGAATACCTGTAAGTCTTGTTACCCATTTCCTATGTAAATATAATGGGAGCAAAGGTCGTGAGTGTAACTTAGCAATAATAAAAAGTCGAGTACTAGTGGTGAAGATAAGATACGTGATTTCAACTAAACATGGATAGGATACATTTCTTTCATGACATGCAACTTGCAAGAGTGAAGTATGTATTCTATGATATATGATGTTCAGACTAGTGGCAAGCCATGCAGAGTGTGAATCAGAAGAATCCAAAAGGAGGATAGCAACAAAGTGTGTGCTCAATTAACCAATGAAAAATAAGAGCCTCAAGTTAAATGGTATAAGTGCGACAACCCAAAATCCAAAGTCACACCTACTCCACACATACCTGAAAGTTTTGTTACCTATTTCCTCGTTGTTTTATGTTTCAGTAATAATTTCCAAACCCACATAAACTGTAGAATGGGCAGTGCATATTAATCCATTCACATAGATTACACAAAATTTAGTTGACAAACGGTTCTCGTACTCCGTGAAATACAATTTAAAACCATTATAAAACTTCAAAACCATGTAACGAGAAATTCTCTCTAAAGGTGTAGGTTATAAACAAGATAAGCCATTTTGCAGCATTCCCACAACCTAGTCTATAATATTCCAGGAAATACTGAAACTTTTGGGTAAATTGTTTCATAGATTACATCATGCATTCAACATACCGATAAAATATCCTATGTGATTATCATAAAATTTAATGACATTAAACCACAAATAAGCCACAACATCATGCATTCATCTTTTTGCAACAACAAAACTTATTGTGAGATTTACCTCATGAAATCACAACCTTCAAGAGAATGGGCAGAGGCATTGGGATAGGAACTCACCTCCCAACCATAGACAAACCACAATCATACCCATCACCCGCGAGGTTGACTCCAGGGATTGAAAAGATGGTTCAAGATTCAAATTGCTAGATGAGTCAAGGATTCTAGAGGCTTAACCCATCTCCACCCTTCAAGCAGAGAATTCTCAAAGACAAGCTAGTCCAGGCCTCCAGAAGTGTGCGGCCTCCACCCACCAACTATTGAGGGAATCCAAAGATATAGACCCCCTCAATCCGCATTAAAGACTCTAGAGATATTTCCTTCACCCTGGTTGGTTGTCACAGTAACCTTACCTAATAGAACCAAAGAGTCCAAATAATCCAAAGATATGAAATGCAGTAAAGGAAGGCTAGGCCATAGAATCTAATGGCATGTAACCGTCGTTAAACGTAGCCACGGGGTCTCATCTCAATATATGACTTTATTGTCCTTGGATCTTCAGGTCGAATCTCCACTTATGCACTGATAACTCAGTTTCTTGGATTAGTTGGCACATATTTCCTTATAGTTAAGGCAATATCCAACTTCTTCTCCCCCTTGCAGTGGTGTATTTTTATTATTTGTTGTGCGCTTTTCCTGATATAATCTTCGTTGTCTTATGTGTATATGGGCCTACGCTAACAATAACCACATTACTCCCTACTCTTAGTTACCAGAACGAGATTAAGGCTGGTCTGCTTGTATCCCAAAAAAAAATGTCGACCTTCAGTTCTTCGATCCCCTCCTATTCCTCGTTGTCTGAACTTTGCCTGAGGTTAGTTAGAGACCAGTCTGGCCCAGCGCCTTTCGAATAATGAAAAGTGTCCCATCTGTCCTTTGTCTCTAGCTTTTTTTTTTTTGAGGTGGTTGACCCTGTCATCAGATTTTTGTGCCAGTTTAGTTTTGCTGGCCAATCAATTTCATGTTATTTGGCCTGTTGCCCTTTTGCTTGCTATTTTTCCGCTTCCAAGGCTTGCTTTAAAGCAACATAAACAAAATATGTCCATGTAGAAAAATCTTCTCAACCCTAGAATCAACTTTCCCTTTTCCCTTAGCTTATTTGTCTATTTTTGTTTTCTTCATTTTCAAATATATTTACCATATTTATAAAGGTTAAAGGTGACCGAGGTGTCATTTTAAATGTTTACAAACATTTACACCACTACAACATCACCCTATAGTGGGCTATAGAACACCTCTTGGCACAAAAACATATGATTATGTGTAGTTCATGATATGATATATATGTTTGATTTTGTAATCATTAATGAATTTGTTACAATGATTTTTTTCGTGGAAAATCCTAGATCAACCCGAAGGGATCACATCCCGTAGACCAAACTAGCAAAGCCTAACCCTGAGGGCTCGAGGATAATTGACCGCGAGACATCCCATTGACAAGGTACTTTAGCAAAGAGAACTCAACCAATTAAATTAACCCTCAAAGCTTGCTACAATGACTTATTAAATATTTTTTCCAATATAAAAGATTTGATATATATAACCCTGAGGGCTCGAGGATAATTGACCGCGAGACATCCCATTGACAAGGTACTTTAGCAAAGAGAACTCAACCAATTAAATTAACCCTCAAAGCTTGCTACAATGACTTATTAAATATTTTTTCCAATATAAAAGATTTGATATATATATATACACTATGTGTGGTGTGATTTTTTATTGTTTGAATTGCATTTTAATGGTTTGAAAATCTATTTGAGCACTTGGATTGTGTAGACTACAAAGCTTAAACTCTTGCTATTCTGACAAATCTTTACTAAATTTTATCAAAATTGACCAAAAATTATACATTTAAAAGGGACCAAAATGTAGAATAATAAGACTAGTTGAAATAGTGTGACCCTAAAAATTCATTTTCTTTAGATTGTTTTATATAATATATACCTAGGTTTTTTTGACCATATATAATAAATACATAACTAGCATTAAAATATTTTACTTAAATTGGGCATTGAAATATTTTATTATGTTATATATATATATATATGAAGTTGATATTGAAATGGATTAGTTAACATGATATTCCATTAGTTTATTTAAAATTTGTTTTGAAATATTCTTAAAAAGTAAAAGAATTATACATTTTCTTCACATTTATAGATGAAGAAAATAGTTATATAAAACTATTTTAATTCAATAGACATCAAAATATTTTATTACAATGAGAGTGAAATATTTTTTTGCCACGTGTCTTTTATACTTGGTTGTAATATTAACGATAAATCTAGACAACAAAATGGAAATGGAATTATTGATATTTTATAATTTTCTTAATTAAAACTAATCAATAATATATATTTATCTTATTTTTTATTATATCCCACTCGTTTTTGTATTGAAAATTTTTATTTTTATTTAGAATTGATTGAGAATTTTTATTTTTATTTAGGATTGATATATAAATGAGAAATTTTATTTCAATTTAAAATTAAATGAGTCGAAGCTCATTCTACATCCCAATATGAGGGGATGTGTAAGTTTGTCCATCCATCGGTTCCCTTTTAAAATACAAATAAAAGTTAAAAAATTTGTTTCAAATAGAAAAATAACGTTGCTTATAATTAAAAAAAATGAATATGTGGTAAGGTAATTAGAATTAAAAAATATGTGACTTAGACTGGGCCATGGCAAATATGCTGGGCAGACTTTGCTTTTTGCTCTGAGGAACTTGTGGTTGCTTTATTCGATGTGCAATTGCCTTGTGTGGATGTAAACTTTGCCTGCCTTATATATAATATTTGTTATGCGAAATAGGTTAGTATTTGACAAATATGTGGTGTTGTATTATGATATAGTTTAATTGTTTTTTAATTGGGTGATATAATTTTTTTAATTATTATTTTTTCAAAGATAATTTTTTTTTAAATTAAAATAATCAAATCGCATAACTCAAAGAGGTACCTTATTATTGCAAAAGCCACATAGGTACCTTATTATTGCCTGCCTTGCTTGGGGCATGTCGACAATACATAAAGTGAGTGTCGTTGAAGTAAAGGAACACCCCTTGCCTTATCAAAATATCCCGAGGGAGTGTGAAAATCTAATTCGGACAAAGATCGGATTCCCTGGCCTGATTTGTTTGGCTTTTGACTTAAATTCATGTGCCAATGTTGCTACCTTCACTACACAGAGCATGGAAGGAATCAATTTATCCCAGAACACACTAAAGTTCCAAGATTGCCCTACACAAGTAATTTAAAAGAAGCAATTTATTTATCTAACTACCAAGTTTTGAGGGATTCTAGAATTTTAATTTATTTATTAATAATTCTTAGGTGGATGGTAGGGATTTACTCTCCATAGAATATTCTAGAATATTCATAATAGTATAAGCAAATCAAATGTTGAAATTTATCTCCAAAGTAGTTATGTCATTTTTTCCCTTTAAATTAAATTGATTAATTACCAAAAAACAGTTATATGAACAAGTGTCATATGAAGTGAGTTATGGTTTTTTGAGTATGTGGTATTGATAAGTCATGGTATTATAGCAAAGTCTATTTACACATCAAAAATCTTCATGGTAAAGTGGGTAAGTGTTTTGATGTCTCCATGGTAAAGTGGGGGTAAGTATTTTGGTGTTTATTATGGATTGATGCTTATGGGTTTTTACCAATCATTTAATTTAAATGGTTGTGCTAACTTTCACAAAAGATGTCCAAAATATTCTAAAACCAACTTTGCAAAACATGGCCAACTTCATAAAACCATGATTCCTTTGGTTTCACAAGAAGGTTGGAGACCTTAGTCTATGCCATCCATGCCACATCTGTGAGCATTTGGTGAATAGACAACTCCTCATTGTTTTCTCCAACCAATAAGCCAATTGATGACTTGAAGTTAAAGATCGTTAACTGAGAATTTTTCCAAATGTAAGCCTCGTTGGTGCAATACATTGCACTTGGTCTCTCAATCTCTCTTTTGTTCCCATGGAGTCTTCATTATCATTGCTAACCAATCATTGTGATTTTCCTCCAAAGCATGAATTATTGTTGTAGTAGGGAAAATAGAAACCTTATCATCTGCAATAAACCCCTTGTGTCTTCACAATGCACAATGAAAGAAAGTAATCTCACGCAAAAGCAATGCCCTGGATGGTGGCGATTTCCATGCATTCCAAGCTCCAACGAGAACTCAAAATCTACTAGTTCTAGTCCCACTTATTAATACCCTCTGCAGGTGTTGAGAACCACTATGTCCACCACCAATTTGAGACCGAGCCACTATATTTCCATCACGAATTTGAAACCAACATACACAAGGGAATAAACTCTAACTATATAGTTAATAATGCATCTAACTTCATATGAAACTAGGGATGAGAAGGGACAACTCCAATTAAACACTATAGACACACATTGAGAAGAGACACTTCCTAGACAAGGCCAACCTCATGGGAGCCTCTAAGCCAACCACCCAAAATGAAAGGTGAAGAACATAGTGTCCATTATTAATGCAGGAAAAATCCATTTTTCCTGCAAGCTCAATTTCTAATTCATAGAGACTTCTACAGAATTTGGAATCTATATAGATTCTAACCAAATTCAAGCTTGATCTAGTTGGAATCCTAAATGGCAATTCTTTTGAGCTCTGTTTCTCAATTGTATTTAAAAAACACACCCATTCAAAGATTGTATTTCATAGTAAGTCCATATTTCATACACAAACTAAAATTCTTCAAGAAATCATGCATGTAGATAATTCATACACAGAAAGTATGAAACTCTATTTGATTAAGTTAAAATTTGTACATACAGAAATACTCAAAAACTCTCTTCCTCTCTTGGCTTGATTCTACATTCATTTGGCCATTAGCCTTGCCCTTAGGGTTATAATGATTAAATACAGCTTTAGAAACAAAACAGATTTTCCTAAATTCATAAATCAATCCACAAATCACTCATTCTTTTCAAGGTAGACTTGCTTTTTCCTATAATTCCTCCTTCCACATTTACTCACTTTGACATGCTCTCTAGGGTAAACATGAGTTGAGAGTCACTATGATATGACCTGACCTCCAAGTTCCAGTCATGGAAGTGGGGCCTACAAACCAGAAGTAAACTAACATCCCTCAAAGACTGCAGATCACTCAAGAGCCTACCAACCACCCCAGGCAATCAATCTCTAAGTTGGAACTCTTTTTCACTAGGTTTACTCCCCAACCACACCCTTAACACTTCATGCATGCGGTTGTGAGGTTGTAACCACACCCATGGGCCTATCTCCATGTGGTTATCACCCAAGTTTCTCTGTTCTATGCCTATTGCCATGAGATCTATGCCATTTTTTCAAGCTAGCCTCTAGACCATTGCCCAAAACTGCCTGTAACTTTACAGAATCATGACAATGTGATAACAATGTCAAACAATCAAAGTTTGAGCAAGATCTTGACCTAAAAATTCCTAATAAATGATACACATTTCGTCAAACATATGATAAACATAGAAGCTACAGGTCATGAATGCATATCTGATTATGAACTTTTGAACTACAACGGAAAATTGTCAAGAAGGTACAATGCCCTCTCAAGGTAGCTGCAACAACACTTGTTATCCCATGAATACATCAATCATTCAATCACTTGTCAAATCATGAAGAAGATCTACAGTAAGAGCACATCATCTAACGAAGCATATAACCAGAAAATAATCCATGACAAATCATCCATAATACCAACATAATAACCAGTAAGAGTGCTCACCAATCGCAACAAGAAAATAATGTATATTAATATATTAAAAATCCAACCAAATCAGGGACTTCCACATACCACCCGACCATAGATTAGGTTGAGCCAAATCTCTCTTTCATCCAATCAGCCTTGTGCCATATTCCAAGCATGAATGTGGGATCATATGGGTTAAACCAAAATTAAACTAATCATGGCTTCCAAAGGCCAAACCACCTCAACCCTCAACCATAGTCATTTCATCTAAGTAATCTAGAAATCACTAACACCAAAACAAGCTTGGATGCCTCCAACTTTCTTCACCACATCCAAAGGAATTTTCCTCTCTCCACCCATCTGTCAAGAGTTCCAAGAGAAAGCCCATCTCCACCCTTGATCCTTGGGAATTTCCTGAGACCACCTCACCAGGATCCAAAGTCTACTAGTCATCCCAAGATTAAACCAACACAAGGCACCCACAACACCATGGCTATGTAGGAAATGGAAATGCAAGGTTGAAACCACTGTCAATCCAGGAATCCATAAATAAAAGTACCATGCATCCAGAAACTATTGAAATATGTACCTAGGTTTGGTCTTCATAATGACAAATGTAATCATGATTTTATATATTTGATATAGAGAGAAAAATAAATTTATTTTTTTCACTCTTAAGGCATGGGTTTCATGCTCAAGGGAAAATTATTTTATAGGTGAAACACCCATTGAGTGCTTCTAGGGCTTGTCTTTGAATCAACAAGTCATAAGAGTCATTGTCATGTATTGAAGACCCTTTTGGGCATGTTACATATTGTAAAGAAAAAATTATTTGAGTCAAATTAGAGTCAACGACCATCCAAGACCTTGTCATGGTGCCTCAAAAAAGTTGGCCTACATGAAAGATCAAGTCGACCTCAAGGAAGCGATTTGTACCACTAGAAAGATTATTTATAAGAAGGAACTCGGCCTCATTTGGACTGATCTGAATAGAAAATGGCATCAACCCATGGTATTCATCCACCCATGGAATTTACCCATGGTATTGTAAGTGGCATCCACCCATGGTATTGTAAGTGATATCCACCCATGGTATTCATTCACCCATGGTATTTGCCCATGGTATTGTGACATCCACCCATGGTATTCATTCACCCATGGAATTGACCCATGGTATTGTAACTGAAAAATACTATAAGTAACAAGTCACATTTTGTAAAAGGATAGTTTGTCCGCCACAATGTATCTTTGTTACTTATAGTATTTTTCAATTACAATACCACAGGTCAATTTCATGGGTGAATGAATACCATAGGTGGATGTCACAATACCATGGGCAAATACCATGGGTGGATGTCAATTACAATACCATGGGTGGATGCCACTTACAATACCATGGATAAATTCCATGGGTGGATGAATACCATGGGTTGATGCCATTTTCTATTCAAATCATGGACACACTCAACAAACAAGTTCGATCTCCTAAAGAAATAAGTTGGAAAAGAACGAAAATCAAGGATAAGAAGAAGAAAATCAAAACTGAAGTTTCTGAATCTCTCTCTCTCTCTCTCTCTCTCTCTCTCTCTCTTGTGTTGAGGTTTCTAAAGTTTTTGTAAAGTTGTTGGGAAATTCAAAGTACTGGAAAGTTGTTGGGCAAGTCGAAGTGTTGGAAAGTTGATAGGAAAATCAAAGCGTTGGAAATGTGTTGGGCAAGTCAAAATGTTGGAAAGTTGTTGGGAAAGTTGAAGTGTTGGAAAGTTGAAGTGCTAGAAAGTTGTTGGGCAAGTCAAAATTGTTGGAAATTTGCTAGGTTTGAAGTTGCAGCAAAAACTGTTGGGGTGAAAGTTATAGAAGAAATTGTTGGGGTCAAAGTTGCAAAAGAAATTGTTGGGGTCGAAGTTGCAGAAGTAATTTTTGGGGTCAAAATTGCTAGAAAGAAAGCTCATTAAGGAGAAAGGTTGACTTTGTTGGGTCCCTATAATACTAGTGATTACCCCATTACTATTGTAGTTATACCCCTTATTTATATTGTTGTGCCCCCATTGCCCCCATATTGTTATTAATGTGCCCATAGAATCCCTCTATTGTTATTTTTGTGGCTTTATATTATTATTGTTAGGTCGGCTGGATTATATTGTGACTCCTTAGACTCCTATATATAGAAAGGAGGTTTTGTCATTTGAATCATCCAAGAATTTTTCATTTATGTAATGTAAAGGAGGTTGCCCCCTCGAAGAGGCTGAATTCTAAGGCGTTGATCTATCTTTTCTATCTTTTCTTGAGCTGGTTTCATAACATTTGGTATCAGAGCTTTGGATTCTAGGGTTTCGCTGCTCCAAACAGGTCATCGTGGCATTTTCGCTATAACTTTTTTTCTGTTTCAGAAGTCGCAAAAAAAAACCATTTGAGAAGAAATCGCGCTGAACATTGGGTCTGAATTTCAGAGCTTTTCGCGTGATATTTTCGGAGATATGATCTGAGGAAGTTGGTCTTTTTGCAGACTCCTGAATTACACTCAAAACAGGTGACCTGGGGAAAATCGTCATAACTTTCTTTCTGAGCATCGGATTGAAATTTCGTAAGAATGTACAGAAAGAGGACGGACTGTAGTTTTCTTTTATATATTTTTCAGAGTCAAAGGTTGAAACAGTGACACGTGGCACTTCATACAAGTTCGCTCTACTGAACTAGTCTATAATCAGGTCACTGCGGGAGATTGTGCATAACTCTTTCTTGGAGAATCCAATTTGGATCAGACTAGTGGCATTGGAAAGAGGACATAGAAGGCTACTACAGGTCACAATTTCAGAACTGGATGATTCGAAATTACAGAGATACATCAGATTCAATATCAGGCTTCTACAAAGAAAAAAAGGTGTGTAGTTTTTTTTTTTTTTTTTTTTTTGCATAAGCTTGGTTTGAAGGAATTCAAAGGGCATAGTAAAGCATTATTATCGGTAACTGATGCCCCGAGGAAAGAAAATGCAAACACCTAGTAAGGAACCTGAAAGCTCTAGCATGACTCATGAAGAAGAGGAAGAAATGCTACATGATATATCAAAATTACAAGAACAAGTGCAACAAATGTCACGCTCACAAAAGCTAACAGATGCTAAGATAAATGGCGTGGAATCTAAGATAAAGGGCATGGAAGCTAAGATGGATGATCTGAAGGCAGATTTGAGGACAAATTTGAAGACAGACATGGCAGATTTGAAGACAGATTTGACAAATTTTCTACAAGAAATACTTACTAATGGTGAAAAGGTTGTAAAGGAAACTCATGATGTGAACAAAAGAAATGTTAATCATGATTCCATAGACTCTAATGTTGGATCGAAGACCCACCATATTCCAAAAATCGATATGAGGAAGTTTGATGGCAAGGATCCCGCCACATGGATATTACAGATGGAGCAATTCTTCGATCTCAATAATGTGCAAAACACACAAAAGGTACGTATGGCAACTTTATATTTGGAACCAAATCAGTTTGTATGGTATCAATGGCTTTGCTCTCGTAAACAATTTATCACTTGGGCAATTTTTACGGAAGAATTGATAGCACATTATGAGGATACAAAAAGCAACACTTTTTTTAGCCAATTGATAAGTCTCAAACAAAAGGGTTCAATAATGGAGCACATTGAGGAGTTCCAAAAATTGAACATAAGGGTAAAAGATATTCCAGAGGAGCATAGGATTGATGTGTTCATAGGGTCTTTAAAGGATAATATCCAACATGATGTTCGCCTTTGGGAACCTGATTCATTAGAGAAGGCATTCAGGTTAGCAAGAAAAATGGAAAGCAAAATTATGGCAACCAGGAAGCATACCACTCACAACTATAAAGACGGAAGTGTTGTTGCCCCTAGTCTTCCACAACCTATAAGGTTGACACCACAACAATTGGAAGAAAAAAGAGCAAAAGGGCTTTGTTACAGTTGTGATAGCAAATACACTAAAGGTCATAAGTGTGCTGAGAAGAAATTATTCTACATAGATTGTGAAGAGGAAGAAGAAAAGGAGCAAGAAAGGTCAAAAGAAGAGGATATACTCCAGGAACAAAGCCTAGATGAAGAACAAATAAATCCGACCATATCTTGTAATGCATTGGCGGGAATTACCACTCCTCAAACCATCAAGATAGAAGGACAAATCAAGAAGAAAAAGGTAATAGTGTTGATTGATTCAGGAAGCACCCACAATTTTATTCATTGTAGGGTAGCAAAAGAATTGAATTGCTTCCTATATCCAGCACCAGAGTGTCAAGTGATGATTGCAAATGGAGGAACAATAAATTGCTCTGGAAAGTGCCATAATATCAAGCTATCCATGGGAGAATATGTATTGACTAGCCCAATGCTTTCCATTCCAATGGGAGGTGCTGATGTTGTACTAGGAGTCCAATGGCTACAATCCTTGGGTACAATAGCTTTTAATTTTCAAGAACTTTTCATCAAATTTTCTACGGAAGGAAAGGAAGTTGAATTAAGGGGTATTGCAGGGAAACCAGGAAAGATAATCAGCTCTAATGGTATGACAAAGCTTCTAAAAAAGGAGCAAAGAGGTGTAATTGCACAATTATGTTCGCTAGATGTTTCCACATTGGAATCATCTATTTCTCCAGATCTCCAAAAAGTCCTGGACAATCATTCCAAGGTATTTGAGACTCCCAAAGGTCTCCCACCTATGCGTGATCATGATCATGCTATTCATCTGATTCCAGGAAGTGTTCCTCCAAACATCAGGCCGTACAGATATCCCTATGTCCAAAAAAGTGAAATTGAACGTATGGTTGCAGAAATGCTAGAGGCTGGTATAATTCAACCGAGTCAAAGTTCTTTCTCTGCTCCAGTAGTATTGGTGCACAAGAAGGATGGATCATGGCGCATGTGTCCGGATTATAGGGAGCTCAACAAGCTCACTATTAAAGATAAGTTCCCCATTCCTGTCATTGATGAATTACTGGATGAATTGCATGGATCAATTTACTTCACCAAGTTGGATCTTCGTTCAGGATATCATCAAATCAGAATGAAGATTGAAGACATTCCGAAAACGGCATTTAGAACTCATGAGGGTCATTATGAATTTTTGGTCATGCCTTTTGGCCTTACCAATGCACCTTCAACATTTCAAGGTTTGATGAATTCAATTTTCAAACCATTCCTTAGAAAATTTGTGTTAGTATTTTTTGATGATATACTAATCTACAACAAGTCTTGGAAGGATCATGTTGAACATGTTGACAGGGTGCTACAACTATTGGAGGAGAAACAATTATATGCAAAAAGATCCAAATGTTTCTTTGGAGTCCAGGAGGTGGAATATTTGGGTCATATTGTATCTCATGAAGGAGTTAAGGTAGACCCTAGCAAAATTAAAGCCATTAAGGAATGGAAAATCCCCACATCCATAAAGCATCTGCAGGATTTCTTGGGTTGACAGGGTATTATCGCAAGTTTGTTAAGAATTATGGGAGAATAGCAGCACCTCTAACAACATTATTGAAGAAAGATGCATTTTCATGGACTCCGGAAGCAACAAAGGCCTTTGAACATCTTAAAGAGGCAATGTGCCAAGCACCGGTCTTAGCTACACCGGACTTCACAAAAACCTTTATTGTGGAATGTGATGCTTCAGGAAATGGAATTGGTGTTGTTCTAATGCAAGATGAAAGACCCATTGCTTTTGAAAGTCGTCCAATCAAGGGAAAGTTTTTAAGCAAAGCTATTTATGAGAAGGAAATGTTGGCAATACTCCATGCACTTAAGAAATGGCGACCCTACCTAATGGGAAGACACTTCAAGGTAAAAACGGATCATGATAGCCTTAAATACTTTTTAGAACAAAGATTATCCTCTGAAGAGCAACAAAAGTGGGTCACAAAGATGTTGGGTTATGACTTTGAAATCATCTACAAAAAAGGGAAGCAAAATGTGGTGGCAGATGCACTCTCAAGAAAGGATGAGGATGTGGAAGCATTGTTGTGCGCCATTTCTATTATCCAACCAGATTGGATAAATGAAGCAAGGGAGGAATGGAAGAATGACGAAGAAGTGTGGGCACTTATTCGAAAGCTACAACAAGATTCCAGTACGTCTGATACATTTAGCTGGAAAAATGATTCGTTATGGTACAAAGATCGCTTATACCTCTGTAAGAATTCCCAGCTAAAACAAAAGATTCTTATGGAATTGCACACTTCTCCCTTAGGAGGGCACTCAGGATTTTTAAAAACTTACCACAGGGTTAAGAAGGAATTTTTTTGGGATGGCCTTAAATCAGATATTCAAAAGTTTGTGGCAGAATGTTTGGTTTGCCAACAAAATAAAGTTGAAACAATTAAGACACTGGGTCTATTACAACCTTTATCCATTCCAAGCCAACGTTGGGAGGAGGTTTCAATGGATTTTATCACAGGTTTACCCAAGTCTGAGGGAAAGAGTGTCATCATGGTGGTAGTTGACAGACTTACCAAGTATGCACACTTTTGTGCATTATCACATCCATTTAAAGCCAGTACAGTTTCTACTGCATTTATGGAAACAATTCAAAAGCTACATGGAAACCCAAAGATTATTGTAAGTGACAGAGATCCCATTTTCACTGGAAATTTTTGGACAGAATTATTTTCTTGTCTTGGTACTCAGTTAGCTCATAGCTCATCTTATCATCCTCAATCTGATGGGCAAACTGAGATAGTAAACAAATGTTTGGAAGGATATCTTCGTTGCTTTGTATCTGATAAACAGACACAATGGGTCAAATGGTTGCCTCTGGCTGAATGGTGGTATAACACTTCCTTTCATACAGCAACAAAAATGACCCCATTTATGGCACTTTATGGGTATCAACCACCATCCATCACATCATATTTAAGAGAAAATTCTAAGGTTCAGGCAGTGGAACATCACATCGAACATCAAAAACAAGTCCTCCAACTCTTAAAGGATAACCTCGTGTTGGCACAGAATAGAATGAAACAACAGGCAGATCAACATCGCAGTGAAAGAAGTTTTGATGTAGGTGATTGGGTATTCCTACGGCTACAACCATATAAGCAAATGTCCCTCAAGCAAGCTAAGAAGGATAATAAATTATCACCAAAGTATTATGGTCCGTACAAGGTGTTGCAAAAGATTGGTACTATGGCATACAAATTGGAGCTTCCTGCAGCTTCTCGATTGCACCCAGTTTTCCATGTTTCATGCTTAAAGAAGGTTATAGGCGACAAGCTCCCAGTTCAAACAATATTGCCAGAACTTGACGAGGAAGGAAAAATTATATTGGAACCGGAAGCAGTTATAGAAACAAGAACTCGACAGCTACGAAATCGATCAATTTCAGAGTACCTTATCAAGTGGAAGAACTTATCCGCTGAAGATTCCACATGGGAGGATGAGAATTTTATGCAGAAATATCCAGAACTACTCAAGCGTTGAGGACAACACTTTTTTGAAGGAGAGGGGCATGTTGGGTCCCTATAATACTAGTGATTACCCCATTACTATTGTAGTTATACCCCTTATTTATATTGTTGTGCCCCCATTGCCCCCATATTGTTATTAATGTGCCCATAGAATCCCTCTATTGTTATTTTTGTGGCTTTATATTATTATTGTTAGGTCGGCTGGATTATATTGTGACTCCTTAGACTCCTATATATAGAAAGGAGGTTTTGTCATTTGAATCATCCAAGAATTGTTCATTTATGTAATGTAAAGGAGGTTGCCCCCTCGAAGAGACTGAATTCTAAGGCGTTGATCTATCTTTTCTATCTTTTCTATCTTTTCTTGTGTGGTCTTGAAGGGGTCTTTTTCAAGGGTCTTAGGTCTTGGAATTTGTCATTTGAATTTTCTATAGAAGATAAGAATTCTTGTGGGTTTTCCTCTCAAGAGGAGAGGTTTTGGCACTGGCTATCAGCCTACAATTTGTGTCCTCATGTCTCTTTGATCTTCATTGTTTGGTAGTTGTTTGATGATAGAAAACACAATAATAATCAAGTTAAATAATAATCTAACCAAGTTAAGTAAAAATACATCACAAGCAGTTATCAAAGTAAGATAAATGTTTTAATCTAGCTTCCCTAGATTTCTCAACATGGTATCAGAGCTAAGGTGACTATGACAAGAAGAAAATGCAGAATAAAGATCATTATTAAAGAAGGATACTTAAGGGTCAATCATAAGGATAACATCAAAGGGCTAACCCACTCATCATCTTGAAGGAAGAGTATCAAATAAGACCTCAAAACCCTAGCTCACTCAAAGAAGGGTTCTACAACTAAAGCATTCTTGAGAAGCTCACACAATTTACAATTAATCAACACGAGGAAAAGAAGACCTCAAGGACCCTACCCTCACTTAAATAAGGAATACACATTAAACCATCTTGAATTCTCTACATCCAAGGGAAGGAAGAAGAAGCATTGCCATCATCATCAAGGTGATCTCCCTCTCTTTAAAGAAAGGGTCACTTTTCAAAGCATACTTGGAGGAAGACATCTTCTATCATCAACATCATAAATAAGACATCAAGTTGAAGATATCATCATCAAAATAGCATCTTCACTTGACAAGTAAGTATATTTATATCTATGTATTAATATATCAAAATAACTTCATTTTTCAAGGAAAGCAATAAATTGGTTGGGCCATCAAATTTCCTTACATGGAAGAAGATAGATTTGATCCTCATAGAGAATGAAGTTAGTGGGCATGTTAAGGGTTCAATATCCAAACCATCACAAGAGTAAGGTCAAGCATTGTCAAAGTATATGAAAGAGGAATTCAAGGCCCAAAGAATGCTTATAGAATCAATCAAGGATCCCCTCATCCCTTATGTTGAAAAATTGGAGAAATCAAAAGAAATATATGATAAGCTAGTAGAATTGTTCTTCGTAAGCACTGTCGTAGAAGTTATATCTTTGAGAACCGAGCTATACAAGTTGAAGGTATCAAAGGAAGAAGGGATAGACTCATACCTTATGAGGGTGTCACAAATAAGAGACCAACTAGAAGAGTTTGGAAAAATAATGTCTAGCAAAGAGATTACCACCGTTGTGCTCAATGCACTACCTGATGAATGGGGAAAATTTGTATCAAGCATCTACGGAAAGAAGGAAGCCACCCCATTCAGTGAACTTTAGTCATTATGTAATATTGAGGAAACAAGGTTGAAGGCAAAAAGTGATGTGGGATCAAATGAGAAATTTCAATCATTTGTTGCAATGGCTAGAAGAAAAGGAAAATTTGGAAAGTTTAGTCCTCAAAAAAAGAATAAAACCGATATGTCAAATATCTAATGATATGGATGTCAAGAATATGGGCATTTCAAGAGATATTATCCTAAACTCAAGAAGGACAAAAAGAAAAGAAAAGAAAGGAATGAAACCCATGTCACCAAAGCAATAGAAGAACCTAATGAGAAGAAATCCAAGAAGGAAAGGATAGATCTTCACTATTAAGTTTTCTTCACTGCATAGCAAGGAGAAGTAGGAGGTGAAAATACCTCTACCATGGTTGTCAAGATGAGAAGCATTGGAAGTATGACAGAATGCATCTTAGTAGAAGATTGCATTGTATTAGAAGCATATGATTGAAGCAAAGAAAAAGCTCATGACATCATTATAGAAGCTTGAACGGATAGTTGAAGTAAAATTATACATGGTTGTAGCGGTCATGATGATAGTATCTCATACTGAAGTAGTAATATATATGGTTGGAAAAAATCAACTAGCATAGAAGTAAATCATCATACATCATCAATAGGAAGGAGCATTTGCAAGAAGAGGATAATCAAGATCCTCCATTGGAATCTTCATTAAAAGGTTCACCTCTACTTGGAAGAAGCAAGTGTCCCGCTGATGGTCTACGTTCCACCTTGTGTGGGATCATTTGTTTAGAAGGATGATGGTACGATGACATAGGAGTGCAGCATGGCTGAAGTACTTTCAAGCAAGAAAAGGAAGTTGCCAAAGGAAGTCTAGATGACCAAAAGGAGAAAAGAGGTATGTATCTATTTGATAGATTAAGTCATGTCTTCATATAGTTGTGATATCATGGTTGAATTCTCTATCTCATGAGCATGATCGAATAAGAAATATTTCTTCCTTTAGAAAGATGCATGAAGCTATATACCTTGAACTAGTTCACATGTTGATAAGATGAAGTCAACATAATGTGTCCTCATATGGAATATGAGGTGGTTGACAAGATGAAGGAACTATGTATAGAAGTTCTTGTGGAGCAATATGTGAAGAAAGAAAGGGATATTTCAAGAAAGATGCAACTATTGTCATGTAAGACCAAATAAGCAATCAACATCTGATGACTAGAAGAACTAGTTATTCCATTTCTATAGAGAAAGTTACGAAGACCTTGATAAAGTCTGTAAAGGAAGAAGACCCTTGACCTTGGAAGTATTGGAGATATGTTTATGAATGTGCAGGATGTTGATGTTGCAAGAAGAAAATGTCATGATAAAAGGCCATCATAAAAGGTAACTTTGACTTTATGCTCATTTTTTATTTTTTGAACAACATCTGGTTGGGTTGTTGCAGGGCTACCAAAAGAGAGTTGTGGATGTCACCTACAACTAACACTCATGTGATTGGATGGAAGATCCTGATGGAAACATGAATTGGAAAAGGTAGTTGTATGAAGAAAATACAGATGTGGTTTGAAAGATCACTTTTCGATGAAAAGAAGGATAACATGACTATTGGTTCAATCCTTTGGTTGGTTGAATGAAAGTGATGGATGGTTGATTCCCTACGAAGAATAACTAGAAGATGAAGGCTCCATAATGAAGATGAAATTCATGACATTTAAAGGAGGATCTCTAGTAGTTGATAGTACCATGATCTCCACCAAAGAGTTGTTGTTGTAAAAAAGTCCCTAGTTGAGAGGGAGCTTAGGAAGTCTATGGTTAAGAGGGAGCTTGGGTATATTCCTTTTATGATCAAAGTTGTATGATCTTCCTTTTGGTTTTCTTTATGAGACAATATCATCACATTCTCCACTATAATAAAATTATGATCTTGTTTTCCTCTAATGCTTTGTAATGACATTCCTTTTTCTTCATTTGGAACGGAATTCAGATTTTTCTTTTCCTTTACCTCTTTGATAGTTGTAAATGGTTGTCTATATTCATCAAAACCTACAACTATAAACAATTTGTTAGATTTATAATCATAAGGTTGTGTGGCCTCATTTGATATTCCAGACATCAAACCCTCATGTTTATCTAAACATCCACAATACTTCATGAGACTTGTAGTAAGTGTCTCATTCTCTTCATCCTTCTTTCCAAGGATGTCTCCTTGATTTGCTATACGAATTTCATCCATAATTCCATTAATTTGAAATTCTTTGAGTTTTTCCTTCATGATGCAACTCTCCATCATATACACCTGCATGATCTACATTTGCAAACATTTGATTAGTTTTAAAATCACAAGATCCTTGGATCTCATCAACTCCCTTATCTTCATCTTCACCAAGGAAGGTCCTTGTTCAGGTTCACAATAGTTGGGCGCGGAGCGCGAAAGTCTAAGATGAGTCATAGGGTTGTTCACCCTAAGAATTGTAAAATAATGTAAAGTTGTGTCGGCCTACCCATGGTCCGCGAACCATGGGATTGTATAAATAGAGCGAGGCTCTAAGTGTAAAGATAGTTTTTGGTTAGGGAAGCAAGTAATAGATAGATGAGAAGGCATGGTTAGAGCATAGGAGAAAAGTTGAAGTGTACTGGGTCGTAGTAGTAGGAAGAGGCTCTGCAACCGAGTACGTAGAGGCCTAGTAGAGTCCGCAGCTGAGTGCGCGGACCCCTGCAGCTAAGTGCGCAGGGTGGAGTTGGGTCTGTAAGTGGGATTGTACTTGAAAAGGAATACTAATAAAGATAAGTTTGATTTGGAATATTGTGCATCTATGTTTCTGTTTATCCTTATGTATTTATATTGTTTATGATTACGCGCACTTACCTAAATGTTGAATGAAGTAATACGAATATTGGGCCCTCACAAGTTAAGCACTAATGTAATAGCACAATAAGAATAGAGATCAGGGTAGTACTTTCTTCGTGCCCTTACAGAGGTGCGCAGAGGTAGTGGCACAGGTTGCGAAGGATAGACAGTTGCGCGGAGTAGCGCAAGCACGCAGTCTCAGACTGCGAACCTCCAGAAACTTCATCAAGACATCCCTAAGGTGCGGAAACCTGGTTCCAGCACCCTCCCATACTACTTCGGGCAAGACCTTAGTCCGCGCTCTACGGACTGTTGCCGAAAGGGCCAGTAGTACCGGGATTTGCTTAGCTAAATCACTTCTAGACCTGGGTCAGGCCCCACTAAGCCAACAATTTAGCTTCACCCATAACCTCAACCACTTCAATTTCTTCCGTAGAATCCATCTACACCTTTGGTCTTCCCCGCATTCCTGGAGTAGTTCTACTAGTACATTCAACTATACTTTTATCTCAACAACTTCTCGGATAACTTCTTCTTGACGCATGCTTCTCTTTATGTAATTTTATTTGGCATATTTTTTTCTTCTATTGTAGCTTCTCCCTAAATCCATGACCTGACTATTAGTAGTCGTTTTCCTTTGTGAACTTACCTTATCCACTTGTAGATTGCACCCAAGCCTCTACAATAACAAGTTACTCCTTAACTTGTTACAATACCTCATCGAGATATCTTTGTGCCCGGCCTTTTGGTATATTTTGTTCTATCCTCTAGAAACTCTTGAGCTTCTCTACTCCTTTTAGGATTCTGCAAATCTTCACTTCCTCTATGAACACCCACTTGTCCTCCTTCTCCAACCTGAGTTGGAACTTATAAAGGTTCTTTGCCATAATTCTTCAAGAACTTCCTTTGTCCTTGATTACATTTCTCCTGTTGTAATCATCCTCGTCACTTCTAACTATAATAAACAATTTCCCTGTGGTTCATCTTCATGAAAACATACAATGCTACTACAGTTTTCTCCAATCCTTTTGTTGGCTCTACTATTGCAGTCCTTCACTATTCTTCCTCATCTAATGAACACACTAATACCTTATACCCAAAGTAGATATTCTCTCTGTATCCTCAAAGAACATCAATCTACTCTGATTTTCCTCCAAAGAACTTCCTACTATGATACCAATTGATGCAGGAAAAATCCACTTTTCCTACAAATTCAAGTTATAAGTCATAAAGACTTCTACAAAATTTGGAATCTATATAGGTTCTATGCAAATTCCATCTTGATCTAGCTAGAATTCTATATGTTACTTCCTCCCATCCCTGTTGCTCAATTGTATTTAAAAAACATGCCCATTCAGAGACTGAATTTCATATTAATTGCATATTTCATACACAAACCAGAATTCTTCAAGCAAGCATGCATGTAGATAATTCTTACACATAAAGTATGAATCTCTATTTCGGTAATTTAAAATTTGTACATACATAGATACTAAAAAATTATCTTCCTCTCTTGGCTTGATTCTACATTCATTTGGCCATTAGCCTTGCCCTTAGGCTTACAATGATTAAATACAACTTTAGAAACAAACCATTTTTTCCTAGATGCATAAATCAATCCAAAAATCATGCATGCTTTTCAAGCCAAACTTGCTTTTACCTTATCAACAAAATCTTGCCTATACATAGCTTTTTTAAATCTATGACTCATACTTCCTATAATAATAAAAGAGACTAAGAATATTTACAAATAAGGAATTAAAATTCCTTTGAAATGTTGAAGCCCCTTTGAAACTTTTTCTTTGAAAAGCTTGATAGTTTTTGGATGCTTAGATGTTCTTGCATCAATTATCCTCCCCTTGCACTTTGGGTCTCTAGCAAACCAAATTGAAAATCCCACTCCTCCATTTACTTAAAGTGTGTGATGGTAAAGAGAATAGGATGACTTTTGATTTCCTTCCTCCCAACTTAAATTTTATGCACCATTTAGCTTGGTTAGTGAGTGGTATGCAAAGCTTTGATATTTTCGTGCTAATTTACTTATAAAATTGGGAAGAAGGATACCATCTTTTGACCCAAGAGTTCTACTTCCCAAAGGTCTCATTTTACCAAATGACTTATTGATTGTGATCTCTTAAAACAATAAAATACTCTATAGATTCAAAGTTGCTTGCTTCTTTTTGGATTTTTGGATGGAGTATTGCTAAATTATCATTTGACAAAGAAGAACAACTCATCAATACAATAGTTATTGTGAAATCTCCAATAACATTTAATTTCTTTATTCATCTTGGGTTGGGAATATTTATTAGCCTAATTATTTGTAAAATTCACGTCTAAATTTCATTTAGGGTTAAGAACTTTCTCATGTGTATCGCTCTTGTACCTTTCATCTAGAGCTATAAAACATTTATTTTCTCAATTTGGTTATGTTAATAGGTAGGTTTATTTCATAATAGGCCTTCCAGAATTTTAATTTAATTATCAATTATTATTAAGTAGATGGTAGAGATTTAACCTTCATGAAATATGTGTGAATATTCATAGTAGTATACATAGATCAAGGGTTAATATTTATCTCTTAGTTATGCTCTTTTAATTAATGTATCTCAAATTAATTAATTAATGAAAACGCATAAACAATGGTATTGTAACAAAATCTATCTACAAATTAAGAATTTCCATGGTAAAATAAGGGTGAATCTCCATGGTTAAAAATATTGTTACATATTTTTAAAATATATATGTGTGTGTTTAACTTATATATTAATAATTTTAATAATTAATAATGAAAATAATCTAAAATAGTACAACCACATTAAAAATATTAATGTTGTTGATATAGCTGAAGGCTTCATAAATATAACCAAAAAAATAATTGCAACACGAAAAATGTCTTACTAATGCACACATTAACCATGTATAAAAAGGTTATGGGTCAACTTTAACTTAAGGAAAAAAAAGCAATTATAAATGAATGTTATAAATAATATTGAGAAACTTATCATGGAAGAACTTCTTAAAATTGTAACTCAAATTCCTAAGAAGTTGGTGGTGGGGAGCCATGTGGCACGAATCTAATTTTTTAAATTTATTAAAATTAATGGACCATTTTGCTAAATAAAATTTGTTTATATACAAATGAATGTTATAAATAATAATGAAGAACTTATCATAGAGGAACTTATTAGAATTGGAATAATCTCTAGGAAATGGTGGGCAAAAGCCACGTGGCACAAATCTAATGTTTTAAATTTATTAAAGTCATTGCAACCTAACAAAATCTTTAATACACTACAGTGGTTGATAAGCATTAAGACTAAGCATATGTTGAGCATATTCCGTTGAGATTCAATCTAGGTCCTCAATTAAAAATATAAAAAATAAAAAAGTCAAAAGATCCTCATCCACCTTAAGTTGACATAAGAAATTTCTGGGAATAAAGTTTAAAATTTAGATTTTTCATGAAAATTTTCAATTTAGATAATATGATGTATATCATGGAGTAAGTGTTTTGATGCTTATCATGAATTGATATTTATTAACATTTTCAATCATTTAACTTATATGGTTGTATTAGTAATTTCTAATTTTAAAAATATTTAATGTAGTAAACGAAACTTCAAAATAAATATAACCTTCTAAATATATCTATAAAATTGCTATTTTTTCATTGTTGTGTCATCCTGTTAGCTCTGCTACAGTTTGCAGTATTTGATGGATGAATTCAGGACAGGCAAGGCTGGTTTTGGTTGCAAAGGGTTTGCAACCAGTTTGTTTTAACTCTCCCTTTCATTTGCATGATGCTCCTTTAACTCCTTATTCCTCCATTTCCTCTTTTATCCCTGTTTTACACCCTCTTTGGCATGAAACCCCTGTTTTCCTAGCTCCCGGGTGCTTATGTTTAAAAACCTTACAAAACCCGATAACCCTTTAAACCCCTGCTAATATTTAAACCCCTATTTTCATGACTTTGGGCATTTTTGTTATAATTCGCTTAAACCAATATAAACCCATTATCCGTTCATTTCCCGGGCGCTTAAGCCTTAACCTTGGATTTTTAACCGTGCATATATAAAAATCTATCATAGCCCACCCCTTACCTGTCGCATCATCCATCATATCAACAATAAACCCGTGCATTTATGCTGATCGTCCGATCATCCCGCCATATGATCCTATGGTTATCGCTTTCCCCGCTCCGCAGACTTGCACACCCGTTAGCCTCCCGGGAAAGCGTTTTCCCCGTCATCGCTCCTGCCACGTGTCTTATTATTATTACATCGCACCCACTTGTACGAAAACCATCGTAGCACCATAAGCGGTGCGATAAAACTGCTTTTCGCCTTCTGTACGACTCATGGTAGTTAATCAGCGTGCATCTTCTGCCCCCGATCACCGTCGAATCTGCCCGATGGTGATCCAACAGCCCTCGTTAACCCCGATCGCCCATCTCCCGATAGACTCCATAAACTAGTCTGGGCCGTTGATTTTTGTGATCCGATGGTTTATGTTTGCTCTTCCCCGCATCTTCCTATCGCCTCTCTTCATGAAGTCTCGGCCGTCCATCCATGTCATCCGATGGTCAATATTCATTTGTAGGCTCTTCGTCCATTTTGATGCATTTTCAATGTTTTCGACTTGTCTCGTGCACGCAGAGAAGGAGGGGAGCTACGATCCAGCGACATGCGCATTAAAGCCCTCAACTACTGCATTCAACACAATGTACTTCCGAAGGACAAAAGGACCACCTTGAGCAGATAAATCATTGCAGCTTTTATTGGAATTTATTTAGTTAATACTTCACCTATTCCAGGAGTACACCAAAGTACAAAAAGAGCCATTTTGTTCATCAAAAACATTCAGATTGTAACAGAGAACCCATATCTAACTGTAAATGCGGTTGGTGGTCCATTAAGACACCTCCAAGCATACCCTAACAAAGATATTTTGTAAACAAATTCTATATATACCTAGAAAAACAATGTAATCAGGTTGATGAGTGTTAGATGAGTGTCACTCTGCTGTGAGCTTCAACTTCTAGAGACTGTAACTGCTATGTAACCTGTAGATTCTGGTATTCATTTCCAACTAATGCAAGCTTCTTTTGTTTTCATTTGCTCACCTTTCACTTCTTCTATGTTCCATGCTATGCATGTTTTGCATTTATTCATGTGTTGTGAATGTTTAGCATCAGAGGGGCTGTCATCCCACCTCTGTGTTAGAATTTAGCATGTATCATTGAATTTGCTTGCAGGTTTCTGTTGTTTTAATACCAGAGAGTTGTCATCATATCTGTGTATTAGATAATAGATTTACAGACTTCCTTACTGGTTGCAGTTGGCCATCACAGGGTCTTGTGTATCTGCTGGTGTAGTTAGTCTTCTCCATCATCACATTTTGTTTGTGAGCAATTGGTTGTTAAAAGCCTTGTAGGTTGGGGGTGTTCACCCATGTCTAGGGTTAAGCATAGTAGGAGTGGTTATCTGGCTTGAATATGCAGCATTTCTTTCATTCATCCACCATTTATCCAACATTTTTGTTGAGTTTGTAATGTTCCCGAGCATCACTGATATACAACCTAGGTGAGTTTCTTGGGGTGATAACGTTAATTGGCGCCGTTGCGGGGGAAGGAGAATTGAAGCTCAGCTTCCCTAGGAGAACGACACAGCTTCACGCTTTGATGACAGACAAGGTTTGAACACAGTTATTGGTTGTAATCATCTGTCTGGCGACTCCACTGGTGGTTGACCATCTTTTGGCGACTCCACATTGTAGTTCTAGCTCAATTTGTGAGAAGAACTCGAAGAAATCCTCAGAAGATACCAGCTAAACCAGTGCCTGAACCTGTGAAGATTATTAAATTGACGAAAGCTTCATGGAAAGGGGCATCAGGATCAGGTAAGCCTAAGAAGTCTCATTCATCTCTGAAAGATAAATTTGTAGCTGAAGATTTACAGTTTGAAGACTTAGAGTCCAGCATTGTTAATAAGGAAACACCTTCAGAGTTCAGTTTAGCCCCTTGTACAGTTAGTTCCTCTTTGAATCTCAGTCTAAAGAAAGCTTCCCATTCAATCCAAAACATCCATTTATCTTTGCCATCCATCACATTACTCCCTACCATTCAATCTGCTTGTATTCTTCCAAATATTCCAATCATGGCAGGATAGCAAGCACCTACAAGAATAGAAAGAATTGTTGCTGCTAGATATGGATCATTGGTGTTGCCTATGCCTTTAAACCCTATTCCTGTGGGAGAATATCAAAAATATATGCCTAAATTCACTGGTACAGAGGGAGTAATAGCAGAAGAACACTTAGAAACCTTTTACAGTTATGCTGATAATTTGGATATAAGTGAAAATTATGTGTGGATGAGAGTTTTTTTCGAAAGCCTTGATGGAGAGGCTAGGAAGTGGTTTATAGAATTACCCCAGAGATCAATAATAGATATTGAAGCATTATATGATGCATTTTTAAAGCAATGGGGAGATAAAAAATACTTGTTGTATTACCATACTGAGTTTGGTAATCTGAAGTGGGAAAATGGTGAATCAATACCTGATTTCAATAAAAGATTCAATAGAATGTATAGTAAGATACCAACTGAGGTAAAGCCTCATCCCACCTCTGCCAAACTCACTTATGCCAATGCTTTTGACTCTGATTTCTACCTGTTATTGAGAGAAAGAGGATGTGCTACACTGGCAGACATGAAGGATGCAACCCTAGAAGTAGAATCTAATATCATGGCTGCAGAGAAGCTTAAAAGTCAAGCTGACAGGAGAAGACAGAGAAGTCAGGATTCTACTTCTTCTGCATCATCTTCAGAGCCTAAATTAGATAAGATGACCAAGATGATAGAGTCATTGGCTGCTGAAATTTCTAAACTGAAATTGGAACAGAATTCAAGAAAAACAAGGCAGCAGAACACATTTGCTCCAAGAAACCCAAATCCTTTCAGAAGAGCAAATGAGCAGTTACAAATAATGCAGAGGGGTGAAGATTCAAAAGAAGATCAGAAAGTTAAGGCTCCTTTTCAAAATGTAGTCATGGAGGAGGAACAATTTGAAGAGGATGAGGATGAAATTCACTGCATGGAAGATAAAGGCAGTGCTGCATTTTTTACATTAGCTGAGTATAAACAATCATTGTTGTGAGAACAAAACAGTTAGGAGTGGGACAGAGGAGCTGTTCTACAAACCGGTGACCAGCAGAGATATAATTTGAGATCCAATGCAAAGAATGTCAAAGAAAATCCTGCACAAAGAGCTGCTGTCCAAACAGAACCTCAGAGTGGCAAGCTAAGAAGACCAGCAGCTGATCCAGTCATCCTCAAAGCTCTAGTTCAAGAGGTAAAAAGTTCTGATAAATCATCTTCTCCTTTCAACTTTGAGTCAGAAGTTCAGAAATTGAAAATATATATCCCTCTGGTTGAGTTGGTGAAGAGTGAAGTATTCAAGAAGCCTATCCTTGAAGCCCTTGAGCTAAAAACCAAACAAACCTCCACTGACTCTGTCAATTTACAAGATGACAAGCCTGCCATTGTGCTCAGCCCTATGATTGAACCTGCTGATAATAATTCTCCATCTTTTTATGTCTCATTGACCATTCATGATAAAATCCTCCACAACTGCCAGCTAGACATAGGGGGTAGCCACAATCTAATGCCTAAAGCTGTAATGGAGGAGTTGGGCCTTGATATCACTAGACCTGATGAGCCCCAATTTTGGTACAATTTGGGCTCATTTTGGCCTATTCTACTTGCTCAAACCATTCATTTTTTTATTGCTTATGCATGCATTTCTTAGTTTATTCATGTTGTTTGTAGGAAGAAGGGTAGGCACTCTATCTACGTGACTAATGCATTGTGATTCCAGGTTTTGGCATTAAAAGGGAGCAAGAGACAACGAAAAGGGAGATAAGGAGACAATGAGGTGGCACTGATGGTTTTTAGGAGAGGATGTCCACGGTCTTGGGACATTCCTCATGATTCCCACCAAGAACTCCGAGCTCCAATCCATCTCCCCTCCGAGCTTAAGAAGCAGCCAGTTGTCCTACAGGAACAGCAGTTATAACTGTTCTACAGGAACAGTAGTTATGACTGTCCTACAGGATCAGCAGTTAAACTCGAAGTTGGACAGCCGAGCTCCTAAAATCAAGGATATTTGTTGGATCATCGTTTTTGTATAAGTATAGAGGCCTTAGCCTTGGATAGGTTGTTGAAACTCTCGTATTGTTATTGTAATTTTGGAGCACAGTTCAGTTTTCGTTCCTTTTTGTAAGCCAATTTGGCATGACATCAGATTATGAATAAAGAAGGCAGTTTGTGATCTAGTTCTGAGTTTCTTAAGGAGACTATAGCTCTCAGGTTAGGGCCCAACCTGAGAGCCATAGGTCCCCTCTGCTGTAGTGTTGTTTCCATTTCATTTCAGCACTTTGAGCTTTTCATTTGCACATGCAATTCGAATTACAGGTTGTTAAGTTGGTCTTTTTCATGAGTTAGATAGGAGTTTCTTATGGTGAATTTGATTCCACTTGCGTAGTGTAGCAGAGGATAGATATAATCGATTGGAGCTCCAACAAAAAGGTTGTTAAGGCTCACTGCCGTCTCATCTGGGATTGGAGTGCAGTCCATGACTAGCCACCAAAAATACGCATTTCTTTATTCCATGATTGCTGCAAACACAGTCACGTTATGTTAGATGCTTCCACATGATTCACACCTGCACCACACTCCTTTACCACAGCTTCATGCACATTCTCCTTCGCGTTTAAATTGTTGTTCATTGAATTTATAAGCACAGATAGTTAGGTTGATGCATTTTCTGTTTGGTGACAGTCATAAGCATTTGTTTCACTTACACTGCTCTCTCTCGTTCCATTACTTCATTCTCCATCTTGATCCCGCATGCACACACATCTTCGACCCCTGCTCCGCTCTGTTATCTCCCAAAGTCTTTCACTCCTCACGTACTTCCATTCTCTAGCCCTTTCATTGACCTAGCCCTCTATCTTCCAACCTACTCCCTACATTCACTCCCTATCCTATTCCTCCACTTCTACAGCCATCACCAGCCTCATTCCTACCTTACACATCTCCCCCTACCATTCCATTACTCCTCCATCACTCCAAACACTCACGGTAGGTCATCCTGTAGCCATTTGTAGACATCCTGTAGAAAACAGAGTATCCTGTAGGATCCTCCACAGCCATCCTGTAGGAGGCCACTCTCTCGGTTGCTGAGCATCTGAATGCGAGGAACCTCTGTGGATGGATGCTAAGGATCCCTAGGGACCTCTCCTAGCCTCCCCAACCTATCCCACGCTTTCCTTCCTTCTCCATCCCATCTGCACAACCAAACCCTAGTTAGCACAAGATCACAATCATTCCACACACTTAAAGGAAAAATACAAAAACATATCTTTCATGATGCAAGTAGTTTAGATCCATGCATTTGCACTTATTAGAGGTAACAGCAGCATTGGTAGAAGTTTCATTCACATTTCTTGCATTGTAGAGGTTAGACTAGTTAAATTAGGGTTTCCTAGGTTTACATGCTTTGATTTGCTTTCAGTTCATTTTTGTCAAGTAAAGTAGCTTTCCTTTGAGATTAGCTTTCGTCCATCAATTAGCAAGCTTCTTCTGAGAGCCTATAGAAGTTGGCTTGAGCCCTAGCGGACTTGTGCCAGCTGACCAAGTGACAGCTGCGACAAGAGCTAGTACTTGTGCATATAGCACCGTCGCTTCCAAGTTTGTACGAACTACCGGGTTGATAAAATGAGAGACAGGAAGCCCCAGGAGTTGTAGCATTATTGCTACAATACTGGAGCTCACCATATTTTTGGCGCCGTTGCCGGGGAAGCGTCAGAGTATTAGTAATTGTTGCTTTTCTTCTACTTTCGTACTCTTACTTCTGCTCAGTAGTTTATTTCATTTCCATTCTGCAAAAGTAGCTTAGCATTTCCTGCTTTCCTAGATTAGCATTTCCTGCTTTCCTAGATTAGCATTTCCTGCTTTCATAGATTAGCATCTCCTGCTTTCATAGATTAGCATTTCCTGCTTTCCTAGATTAATATTTCTTGCTTTCCTAGATTAATATTTCTTGCTTTCCTAGAGTAATTTTTCTTGCTTTCCTAGATTAGCTTTCCAATTCTGCAATTTCATTTGAGCAATATAGTTAGTTGTAGATCACTTTGTTTCAGTTTTGCAGGTACCAAAGAAAAGGCAAAAGCAATCAAAAAAGAAAAGTCCTTTCCATTTCATGCCTCGTAGGAACCGAGATAGATCAGGCAAATTCCTACCAAACACCCCCACCACATCACTGAGTCACCCTTCTCTCTTCTTTGGTGACAGTGACCCAGAGGAACCTATAGGTGAACATCCTGAGATATACCAAGACCCTATAGAAGAAGGAGAGTTAGAGACCACTCCATCCGAAGCTATGGCTGACAATAGAGAAGATGAGAGAATAGAAGGAGCTTTCCCCATCCGAGAGACCAATGGAGAGATGAAAATGAAAAACATTAGCCCCTCTGCTTTGCCTCACTTCCATGGACTGACCACTGAGGATCCTGATACCTTCCTATTTGAGTTTGTTGTCCTCTGTAGAACCTATGACTATACTGAAGATGAGCAAAAGCTGAAGCTTTTCCCTTCCACTCTTAAGGATGCAGCACTACGCTGGTTCATGGGATTACCTGGGAATAGCATCGCTACTTGGGCTCAGATGCAGCAAGCCTTCAATACCAAGTATAGGGATTATTGTAGGTCCAAGGAAACCAAGGGAGAGATCTTTCGAATGACCATGGGGAATGATGAGTCTTTAGAGGACTATGAGGAGAGGTTCCAACTTAGCTATAAACGGGCCAGGTGCACACTTGACCCTGAATCCCTCAAGTTGGTTCTACTCCGAGGAGTCCCTAAATATCTCTTAGACACCCTTCACATGTTAGCTGGGGGGGACATTTACCAACTGCCTTATGAGGACATCAAGACTGTGTTTCGAAATCATTCCAGGGCAGCTAGAAAACGAGGTAGAGGAAATCTCCTCTCCACTGGTGTCCCTTTCTCCAAACATGAGTTTACAAACCAATTAGAAGATCTTAAGAGTGAGGTGAGACAGACCATCGCCATGCAGCTGGACACATTCAGGATCCAGCAGAAGAAAGAAGAAGCTGAGAGATCCTTGGCTGTCTTCTGTCCTAGGTGCACCAGAAGACACCCTAAGAACGAATGTCCATTGCATTCGGTTGAAGTGTGTTTCGTTTGTGAGGAGGACCACCCAACAAATCAATGTCCAACCTTACCTGGGTTTAAAGCCATGTACCAAGGAACCGAAGCCCCCACTGAACCTCTCTACTTCATCAACCAAAGGAGGCCTCAAGGATCTAGACCTTATCAGCAGGGGATGCAAGGGGCATCTCAAGCTTATTACAACCCCAACCAGTCAACTCCTATGCCTTCCTGGGGTCCCCCTGCTCATCCTTCATGGTCTATTCCTCCTCCATGGTCTTATCCACCTCAGTACCCTACTCAACCTACTTCTCATCCATATCACTCACACATCCAGTCGCAGCCTCAATGGAGTGCACCTCAGTCGGGGTGGAGGCCCCAGTACAACACTCCTCCCTCCATTCTGCCTCCACCTCCAGTTCAGCCACAACCATTACCTCCTGCTCCTCCAAGGCAACCTCAGATGCCTGCCCAACCGAACCTGAACCCCAACAATAGACAGGCTCAGCAGGTATATACTGGGGAGACCTCATGCCCTACCTATGCTGTGGAGATCCAGGAGATCAATCTTAGATCTGGAAAGACTCTTCCAGATCGCCAACCTCCTCCCCCAGAGGATGAGGAAAACCATCAGGAGAGTGAACCAAAGCCTATTCCACCCTTTCCTGAGAGACTTACAGCCACCACACAACCCAACCCAGAAGAAGATGAGCTTCTGGGAGAGCTCAAGCAGTTGTGTGTGAAGATACCCCTTCTCCAGGCCATCAAGGATGTGCCAATCTATAACAAGCTGGTTAAGGAGAAGTGTTTCAAACATCCAGGCAGACGGAAGAAAGATGCTTCAACTATCAATGTCATAGGACAACTGTCTGACCTTATGCTAGGACAAGTCATCTGCCCAAAGTACTTAGATCCTGGAAGTCCTGTAGTAGATGTCCACATCAATGGCACCATCATACCCCACACCCTGATTGATCTGGGGGCTGCCATTAATGTAATGACCAGGGATACCATGCTCAAGCTCAATCTTCAAGGTTCCTTGAGGAAGACCTCGACAGTACTGCAATTAGCAGATCGCTCCACTGTGACTCCCGAAGGGATTGTGGAGGATGTCTTGGTCTCTATTGACTCTTGGGAGTATCCTGCAGACTTCTTGGTTCTGCAACCAAAGGCAAAGCTTACTGGATATCCCCTCATTTTGGGAAGGCCTTGGTTAGCCACTGCAGATGCCTATATCAGTTGTCGTGCCGGAAATATGACCATCAAAAATGGTCCTATGTCCAAGCAACTTGTCCTATACCCTCCTGCCCAACCCTCTTTGGAGCATGACTTACCACTCTGGTTGGAAGAAGGAGAAGAAGACGAGGTGTATTCAGCACCTCTGTGTACCATAGAAACCAATAGAAGAAATCCCCCAACCGAGGATGATTTGATCGAGAACTTGATCCAAAACCCACCTACCAGTGCCCTACCTTTAGAAAAATTGGTGGAGGATGCCCAAGCTAGCACCTTAGTGGATCTTTGTACAACCAACCCTGTCACTCCCAGAGTTAAGAATGTGGAGTTCGGCCCTGAGAGAGCATTGAAAATCAGCTCCTCCCTATCTCCTTCTCAGGAAAAGGAGCTGTGCAACCTGTTGGCCAGCCACCTAGATGCTTTTGCTTGGAGCTATAAGGAGATGAAAGGAGTCCATCCCTCAGTCTGTACTCATCATATATACATCAAAGAGGACTGTAAACCGGTTAGGCAACCTCAGAGGAGAATGAATCCAGCCCTTAAAGACATTGTCAAGGAAGAATTGCAAAAACTGTTGGATGCCGGATTCATCTACCCCATCTCAGATAGTGAATGGGTGTCCCCTCTAGTGTTGGTTCCCAAGAAGAATGGGAAGTGGAGGATCTGTGTAGATTACCGTGAGCTGAACAAAGCTACCAAGAAAGACCATTTCCCCCTACCTTTCATAGATCAAGTGTTGGATGGACTGGCAGGAAAGAAGTTCTTCTCTTCCCTGGATGGGTTTAGCGGGTACAATCAAATCCAAATCAGCCCGGAAGACCAAGATAAGACCACCTTCACTTGTCCTTGGGGTACCTTTGCCTACCGAGTCCTTCCCTTTGGGCTATGCAATGCTCCTGCTACTTTTCAGAGAGCTGTCTTGAGCATCTTCTCGGAGTTGGTCCATGATGCAGTGGAAATATACATGGATGACTTTACTCCCTATGGGGCCAACTTCCAGGAAGCATTGTCCAACTTGGGAAAAGTCCTAACCAAATGCACCGAGATGAACTTGTCCCTCAGCCCTGAAAAATGTGAATTCCTAATGACTGAAGGGACCGTGCTAGGCCATACCATTTCTTCCCAAGGATTGCAGGTGGATCCTAACAAAATTGCTCTCATCAAGAGGGTTCCACCTCCTCAAAAAGTAAGGGATGTCCGGAGTTTCTTGGGATTAGCAGGATACTACCGGAGATTCATTAAGGACTTCAGCAAGTTAGCCTCACCATTGTTTGGTCCGTTGGCAAAAGATGTGGAGTTTAAGTGGACTGACGATTGTCAGAGGAGTTTGAATGAGTTAAAGGACAAGTTGGTGTCAGCACCAATCTTGAGAGGTCCAAACTGGGCCCTACCTTTCCACATCCACACTGATGCCTCGAACAAAGCTATAGGTGCAGCTTTAGGACAAGTTGAGGAAAAACTTCCATATGCCATTTACTTTGTCAGCAAAAACTTGTCCAAAGCAGAGCTGAATTACACTGTAATCGAGAAAGAGTTCTTAGCTGTAGTCCATGCACTGAACAAGTTCCGACATTATATTACTGGTTACCAGACTTTTGTACATACTGACCATGCTGCTATTAGATATTTGATGAATAAACCAGATGTAAATTCTCGTATTATTAGATGGTTACTTTTATTGCAGCAGTTTGATCTAACCATTGTTGATAAACCAGGGAGAGAAAATGTTGTTGCTGACTTCTTGTCTAGATTGGATTTGTCTGCAGAAGAAGATGGGACGGTGGATGACCAGATGCCTAATGAGCATCTGTTTGCTATCTCAGTACTCTCTCCATGGTTTGTTGATATAGCAAACTACCTTGTTTCAGCTCAGTTCCCTCTGCACCTCTCTTCAAAAGAGAAGAGAAAAATCATCAGAAAGAGTGCCTCATTTACATAGATTGGGGGCAATCTGTTCAAGCTTGGCCCCGATCAGATCTTAAGGCGTTGTGTAAGGGAAGAGGAAGTCTTTGACATCCTCCTCACCTGTCATGATGGGCCTTGTGGAGGACATTTTGCATCAAAGAGAACTGCCTTCAAGATCCTGCAGGCAGGCTACTATTGGCCCACACTTCATCAAGATGTCAGAAGATATGTCAGCCAGTGTGACCAATGCCAAAGAATGGGGAAACCGACCCAAAGGGATGAGATGCCTCTCCAACCTCAAGTGACTCTTGAGCCATTTGAGAAGTTGGGCATGGACTTTGTGGGTCCAATCAATCCCTCTTCGAGGCAGAGATCCTACATCATTGTGTGTACTGACTACTTGACAAAGTGGGCAGAGACTAAAGCAATCAAAGCAGCAACAGAAGAGAAGGTGGTCGAGTTCTTAAGAGAGAACATCTTCTACAAGTTTGGCTACCCAAGAGAGCTGGTGACCGATCAGGGGAGCCAGTTCACATCCAACTTGATTGAAGATCTTCTAGCTCATCACAAGATCAAGCACAGGACTTCCACCCCCTATCACCCTCAAGCAAATGGGCAGGTGGAAGTCACCAATAGAGCATTAGAAGGGATCTTGACCAAAGTGGTGAGCAGCAGCAGAAAGGACTGGGAAGATCGCATGGTTGAGGCCACATGGGCTTACAACACCACTTGGAAGACCACCACCGGCTTCACACCTTATGAACTGGTCTATGGGAAGAAAGCTTTGCTGTCCATTGAGTTTGAGTATAACACTTTGAGGATGGCAGCTCAGTTGGACCTAGATCTCAGCCATGCACAGCAAGAAAGGTTATTGCAGCTGAATGGACTAGATGAGCACCGCATGCAGGCCCTCCTTCACTCAGAAGTGGTTCAACTTCACAGAAAGGTGTGGCATGACCAACATCTCCATGACAAGCAATTCCAGCCGGGAGATTGGGCTTTGTTGTATGACTCCAGATTCAAAGATTTCAAGGGGAAGTTGAGAACCAGATGGCTAGGACTATATGTAGTGGAGCAGTGCCATGACAATGGATCTGTCCTCATTCGAACCATTGATGAGGAAGCCATTCCCATGCTTGTCAATGGGCACCGATTGAAGATCTACAGAAGACCTCTCTCAAGACAAGATTTTATCAGCACTATGGAGAAATCTGTTTTGGTCATAGAGAAGGGTTCTGCCTCCACTGTGGGCATACCCTGAAGAGAAAAAAAAAAAAAAAAAGAGAAAAAATAAAGATCCTTGGGTGAAAACCTCTCTGAGGCGCCCAAGGCAGGCAGTAGGGGTGAAAACCTCATTGAGGCGCTCCTATTGTCTTTCAAAAAAAAAAGAAGAAGAAAGTTTAAAAAAAAAGATCCTTGAGTGAAAACCTCTTTGAGGCGCTCAGGGCAGGTAGCAAGGGTGAAAACCTCTTTGGGGCGCCCCTGCTATCTTTTCAAAAAAAAAAAAAAAAAAAAAAGGAGAGAAAAAAAAAAAAGAAAAAACAATAAGCACAATAAAAATTTTGCATGCAGATGTTCTATGGAGGAGAAGAAGCCTCTCCACTCCAAGCCAGGGGCCTTCATCATGCTATCAAAGGATGTCATCAACACCTCCTCCAAGAATAACAATGTTTTTCAAGGTATGTGCAATTTTTATCATGATTTGGATCTTCTACAGGAAGATACAGTTTTCTACAGGAACAGACAGTCTTCCTACAGGAAGACGCGGATCTTCTACAGGAAAGTGCAAAATTTCTACAGGAAGCTCTGTGTTCTACAGGAAACTTCCTGTAGAAGGTTGCGACGGCCGAAATGTGTTTCAAATAAAGATCTAGTGACTGAGGAGTGGATTGAATGCATGCATGCCACTGATGGCACCCCCGAACATTGCTACTATCTTGCTCCACCATCCTCGTCACCATGCAACCAAGATCCCTGCAGCAGCACAACAAAGCAATGAGTTCTCGTGAAAAAACATCTGTCAAAGAAGTACCAAGCACCGAGAGCCATACCACATCCACGTTATGCATCAGAAGCGCTGGGATCGTGATCGAGAAGCCAGAACCGCCAGCATGCAGCATGCACCCAAGGAGAAAGGACTGTGACAAGACCCCTCGCGGGGATCCTGTAACAGTTCAACCTGCTCGAGTGAATACCGTCCACAGCACCGCCATCCGAGATAAAACATGGGCGCATGAACGCAAAACCATCCACTCCAGCGTCAGCAACCGGTAGCCATGTGCCTTCGGGTCTGTGTAAGCCGCGTGCAGCAGGTAAATCCATCGTCCACAAACTGGAAATCATGTGCAGCCGCGCGCAGGTAAGTGTTCTAATCCTTCTCTCCATCAAATCGCATGGATATTACTTTGATTTGTTTTGCATGGCATAAAGGTGAATGGTTGAGCGGCCGTAAGGCCAGTTGACTGGCCACATCGGCTAGTGAAGGGATAGTCAGATGATGAGGTGGCAGCCACGACAAAAGACACACGTAGCACGCACGTGAAGATTAGTCCCGTCAACCGTGAAACGAGTTTAACCGAAAAGGGCGGCGGCAGATCTGTGGGAATGAATGCGGCAGCAAGTGAATGTGCAGGCGGATGATGGGTGACATCACCCAACGGTCCGGCGGGGACAGCTCACCCCCCGCGCCACGAGCTGCGCCGATTCAAAATCTAATCGGCTCGATTAAGCGTGTATATCCATCAACCTCACTTCAAAACTCGAGTAGCTCCTCTGATTACCTCTGCATGTTGATACGCCAAGCTCTCGGCTACCTGAACGCTGGTAAGGCACCTCTCGATCGCTGTCCAACTATAGCTCCCCCCGAAGTCTGCGTACTGCTCCTACAGGAACAGTCTCTACAGGAACGCAGTCCTACACGAAGCAGTATCTACAGGAAAGCAGTCTCTACAGGAAGGTGAAGTCTTCACGTAAAAAAGGTGGCGGAAAAGAGGTAACCCTGAAACTCCTTCCGCAATTGGTTTTCAAAGATGGCAAGGTCATTATTCACAGTCTGGTCATAAAAAAAATATTGGATTTCCGTGCCTATACTATCGCTTCTACAGGATAGCAATATAATTAGACTGTGGTCTGTGAATTCATTGCATGCTCTGTCTATAAGACCGAATTTCCTTTGTATCTACCGCCTTTGGTCAAAACCACTGTGTTCATCATGCCTGGTGGGTTTATCAGGCGAGAGCCCACTGATTCAACCACATTGAGGAGAAATCAGGCAGTGGTAGAGCTCTTTACACAAGCACAGTGGATGTCTTTTTGTGATAAGTTGCAAGGGTACGATGAGGAAGTGGCCGAGGAATTCTTGCAGGCCCTGAGGCCAAAATCCAAGGTGCTGGCCACAGTCAATTTCAGAGGCCTAAGCCTCAAGATAACCCCGCAGTCCATCAGTAGAATCACTGAGCTTCCTATGGGTCTCCCGTGGGATAAAGAAGAACGAAAACAGAGCCAGCAAGCAAAGAAGGAATTCTTTCCACCTGAGGAAGAATTCTCCGAGGATAAGAATGGAGTACGAAGGAACAGTTTGACACCACCTAGGAACGAGGTCAGCTTACAGGTTATGAAATATATTACATGTGAGGGGCGCTATAGCATCGTCTACGGGTACCATTTCCGATTGTTGAACGAATTAAGGCACCGAAGTGAGCTTCCTGTAGAAAATAAATTAAGCATTCCTTATTTCCTGTTGCAATCTTTAATGGAATGTGCTACGAAGCTGAAGGGTGGCGTCCCAGATCAGGTGGCACACCATGGACTGATCAAGTTGCTTGTAGAGGATGCACTGCACTCCTATAAATTTCCCCTCTCCTGGGAGTCATTTAGAAATCTAACACGAGATGGGGACATCAAAATGCTGGTCGAAGATAGTGGCTCCTCCAGTAGTGAAGACAAAGAGGCAGTGGCCAAAGAAAAGAGGAAACCAGGTCCGAAGACCCCTGCCACGGTGCAGAGGAAGGAACAAAAGAGGAAGCAAGAAGAAAAGGAAGACGAAGAGGAGGGTGACACACCTGTTTTGACAGCAAGAGAACAGAGGATGAAGAGCAGAATGGACAAAGTGGAGGTGGTCCCTGTCAGCCCAAGCACCTCGTCAGCTCCTGCAGTCAAAGACAAAAGCAAAATCCATGCAGCCAAGCAAGAAAAGGTGGTGACAGTTGCATCTACAGGGAAACAAACGCAGGCTTCTACAGGAAGCCCAAGAACAACGCCTACAGGAAAGCAGACGAAGGCTTCTACAGGAGGCTCAAAAACAGAGAAGGGATCTTCTACAAAAGACCCACAGAGCGTAAAGAAAGGGTCTTCTACAGGAGGGCCGAAAGTGGACAAAGTAGGGTCTTCTACAGGAAGCCCGAAAATCACTAAGGAACAGACTTCTACAGGAAGTCTGGAAACAAAGACAAAGGCTTCTACAGGAAGCCCAAAAATTCAAGAAAAAGGAGATGCTCCTGCAGGGAGCCCAAAACCGGTCAAGGAAGGGTCTTCTGCAGGAAACCCGAAACCAAAGGAGGAGGGACCCTCTACAAGGAGCTCTGAGAGAGCAAAGCACAAGAAAGAGAAGTCTAGCATCCTCGAAAAGAAGGCGGCAGCGGCACTGGCTGCCCTCAACACACCGGCAAAACCCAAAGAAAAAAGAGAGAGGGAGATCCCTCTACCTTCCGAAGCAAGGAGGAGTCAGAGAATGAAAACAGACAAGTCGCAGCCTCCACCCAGCAGCCAACCCACTTCAGGAGACATCCCTACTTCACCCAGTACAAGAACTCCCTCTAAAACACAGGCCACCCCTGAGAAGGGAAGCCCAAAAGTCACTTCCTGGACGCGGAAAATAGGCCAGTCGCCTTCTGAAGCCCGGCTCAAGGAAATGAAAAAGGGGGAAGAAGCACCACCCTCGTCTCCACCCGAGGCAGAGAAAACAGAGGCCCCAAAAATAGAGAAGAAGGAGCAGGTTCTGGGCCCCAGCTCTCGGCCAAGGACAAGGAGCCGGGGCAAAATTGCTCAAGGATGAGCAAATGGTTCAGCTGGGGGGTGATGATGAGCCCCAATTTTGGTACAATTTGGGCTCATTTTGGCCTATTCTACTTGCTCAAACCATTCATTTTTTTATTGTTTATGCATGCATTTCTTAGTTTATTCATGTTGTTTGTAGGAAGAAGGGTAGGCACTCTATCTACGTGACTAATGCATTGTGATTCCAGGTTTTGGCATTAAAAGGGAGCAAGAGACAACGAAAAGGGAGATAAGGAGACAATGAGGTGGCACTGCTGGTTTTTAGGAGAGGATGTCCACGGTCTTGGGACATTCCTCATGATTCCCACCAAGAACTCCGAGCTCCAATCCATCTCCCCTCCGAGCTTAAGAAGCAGCCAGCTGTCCTACAGGAACAGCAGTTATAACTGTTCTACAGGAACAGTAGTTATGACTGTCCTACAGGATCAGCAGTTAAACTCGAAGTTGGACAGCCGAGCTCCTAAAATCAAGGATATTTGTTGGATCATCGTTTTTGTATAAGTATAGAGGCCTTAGCCTTGGATAGGTTGTTGAAACTCTCGTATTGCTATTGTAATTTTGGAGCACAGTTCAGTTTTCGTTCCTTTTTGTAAGCCAATTTGGCATGACATCAGATTATGAATAAAGAAGGCAGTTTGTGATCTAGTTCTGAGTTTCTTAAGGAGACTATAGCTCTCAGGTTAGGGCCCAACCTGAGAGCCATAGGTCCCCTCTGCTGTAGTGTTGTTTCCATTTCATTTCAGCACTTTGAGCTTTTCATTTGCACATGCAATTCGAATTACAGGTTGTTAAGTTGGTCTTTTTCATGAGTTAGATAGGAGTTGCTTATGGTGAATTTGTTTCCACTTGCATAGTGTAACAGAGGATAGATATAATCGATTGGAGCTCCAACAAAAAGGTTGTTAAGGCTCACTGCCGTCTCATCTGGGATTGGAGTGCAGTCCATGACTAGCCACCAAAAATACGCATTTCTTTATTCCATGATTGCTGCAAACACAGTCACGTTATGTTAGATGCTTCCACATGATTCACACCTGCACCACACTCCTTTACCACAGCTTCATGCACATTCTCCTTCGCGTTTAAATTGTTGTTCATTGAATTTATAAGCACAGATAGTTAGGTTGATGCATTTTCGGTTTGGTGACAGTCATAAGCATTTGTTTCACTTACACTGCTCTCTCTCGTTCCATTACTTCATTCTCCATCTTGATCCCGCATGCACACACATCTTTGACCCCTGCTCCGCTCTGTTATCTCCCAAAGTCTTTCACTCCTCACGTACTTCCATTCTCTAGCCCTTTCATTGACCTAGCCCTCTATCTTCCAACCTACTCCCTACATTCACTCCCTATCCTATTCTTCCACTTCTACAGCCATCACCAGCCTCATTCCTACCTTACACATCTCCCCCTACCATTCCATTACTCCTCCATCACTCCAAACACTCACGGTAGGTCATCTTGTAGCCATTTGTAGACATCCTGTAGAAAACAGAGTATCATGTAGGATCCTCCACAGCCATCATGTAGGAGGCCACTCTCTCGGTTGCTGAGCATCTGAATGCGAGGAACCTCTGTGGATGGATGCTAAGGATCCCTAGGGACCTCTCCTAGCCTCCCCAACCTATCCCACGCTTTCCTTCCTTCTCCATCCCATCTGCACAACCAAACCCTAGTTAGCACAAGATCACAATCATTCCACACACTTAAAGGAAAAATACAAAAACATATCTTTCATGATGCAAGTAGTTTAGATCCATGCATTTTCACTTATTAGAGGTAACAGCAGCATTGGTAGAAGTTTCATTCACATTTCTTGCATTGTAGAGGTTAGACTAGTTAAATTAGGGTTTCCTAGGTTTACATACTTTGATTTGCTTTCAGTTCATTTTTGTCATGTAAAGTAGCTTTCCTTTGAGATTAGCTTTCGTCCATCAATTAGCAAGCTTCTTCTAAGAGCCTATAGAAGTTGGCTTGAGCCCTAGCGGACTTGTGCCAGCTGACCAAGTGACAGTTGCGACAAGAGCTAGTACTTGTGCATATAGCACCGTCGCTTCCAAGTTTGTACGAACTACCAGGTTGATAAAATGAGAGACAGGAAGCCCCAAGAGTTGTAGCATTATTGCTACAATACTGGAGCTCACCAAGACCCTATCATGATTTATTTTCTTTTGATTCAAGGAAGGTGAAATGTCTTGGATTGATTAAAGATCTGGACATTACCTTAACTCAGCTGCCCATGAAGAGTATGATGATGGATATTGTGGTAGCAGATGTCCCTCCTAAGTTTGGCATGCTGCTGTCCAAAGGGTGGATTAAGAGACTAGGTGGGACATTACAGAATGATTTATCTTATGCAATTGTCCCAGTTTTTGGAGGAGAAAGCAGGAGGTTATATAGAGAAGCACAGTTGGCATACATTATTAGTGATGAGAATAATCCTACAAATCATCCTATATATGCGGTGGAAACTGATTTTGGAGCATGCATTCTCCAGATAGAAGAATCTCAAAAGGTCGTAATGCATCTCAGACAACCAACAGTTCAGGCGAAGAAAGAGCAAGGAAGTCAGATTTGGGAGTTATTCTTTGATGGGGCATGTTCCAGAGAGACTGCAGGAGAGGGGTGGTGCTAGTATCTCCACAACAAGAAAGCATTCAGCTGTCTTTTAAGCTGGTTTTTCAAGTGACAAACAATATAGCAGAATATGAAGCACTGTTGTTGGGCCTTCGTGCAGCAAAAGACAAAGGAATCAAGAATCTAAAGGTGTTTGGAGATGCTGATCTAATAATTCAGCAAGTAAATAAAACATTTCAGGCAAAGCACCCAAGGCTGAAAGCATACAGAGATGAGGTATGGAGAATCAGAGACTCTTTTGATTTTTTCTGTATCTCATATATTCCTAGAGCCCAAAATCAGCTTGCTTATTCCCTTACTGTTTCTACTAGCCTATTTATACCTCCCATGCCTTCCAGATTAGTTTATGAGGTACAAATGATGTATAGACCATCCTTGCCCGATAATGTCCACCATTGGAAAGCTTTTGAAGATGATGATGAGTTGAATAGGTTCCTTCAAGTCATTGATGAATTTTTTGAGATGCAAATTGACCAAGAAAACGAAGCCTTGTTAGAAAATCACCAGTCCTGGCTTAGAAATAAGATTGGTAAGGACAGCATAGTCCATCTTCCTAGTAACCATATTCCTAAAGGCCTAATTCCTCTTGAAAGATTGTTTGATCAAAATGATGTGCCTTACAAGGTTGCCCAGAAAGAAGACCAATCTGCAGTCTATAAGCATGATATAGGAAGTCCAGGTCAGCCTAGGTATGTGAATTTTTCCACTCATTTGTCAGCTGATCAAAGTGCTGAATACTGCAATTTAATGAGGCAATTTGCTGATGTGTTTGCCTGGGAGTATAGTGATCTGAAAACATATGACAAGAATATAATTCAGCATAAAATCCCTCTGGAAAAAGACATTGTTCCTTTTAAACAAAAGCTGAGACCAATAAATCCCATGCTTCTTCCGTTGATTGAAAAAGAAATTAAAAAGTTGTTGGCTGCCAAGATCATAGTGCCTCTCAGATATTCTAAATGGGTAGCTAATTTGGTGGTCATGAGGAAGAAGAGTGGAGAAATCAGACTTTGTGTAGATTTTAGAAATTTAAACAAATGCTCAAAGAAAGATAACTATCCTCTACCAAAGATAGAGCATTTGTTGTAGAAGGTCTCAGGAGCTAAACTGATGTCGTTTTTGGATGGATTTTTAGGTTTCAATCAGATTGTTGTGCACCTAGATGATCAAGAAAAGACTGCATTTACCACTCCTTGGGGCACTTTTATGTATGCTAAAATGCCATTTGGATTGATGAATGCTGGAGCCACCTTTCAGAGAGCTATGGACATAGCGTTTGTGGGAGAGAAGGACAAATTTGTGCTTATCTACCTTGATGATATAATAGTTTATTCCAGCAGCCATCAAAGTCATTTGCATCATTTGAGAAAAGTGTTCTTGAAGTGCAGAAGGTTTGGAATATCAGTCAATCCCAAAAAATCGCAATTTGCTTTAAGTGAAGGCAAGTTGTTAGGACATGTTGTATCTGCTGCAGGTGTTCAAATTGACCCAGAAAGAGTCAAAGCAATTCAGGTTTTGACTTTCCCTAGATCAAAGAAGGATATTCAGTCTTTTTGGGGCAAAATAAATTTTGTAAGGAGGTTTATTCCAAACTTTGCAGAGCTAGTAAAGCATATTACCTCCATGTTGAGAAAAGGGTTAGAGGTAAAATGGATTGATACAGTAAGACAATCCTTTGAGTCTATTAAGAAAGCCATTATGGAAGCTCCCACATTAATAAGTCCATACTACAGCAAGGAGTTTCATATATTTTCTTTTTCCTCTGAAGATACCATTGCAGTTGTTTTATTGCAGCAAGATGAAGAAGGTTCAGAACATCTAGTGGCATTTTTCAGCAAGAACTTGAGGGATGCTAAACTCGGGTATGGTATCATTGAAAAACAGGCATATGCTCTCATTAAATCCTTGAAGGCTTTCAGAGTTTATATCCTTCATTCAAAAATAATTGCATATGTGCCTTCTGCTACAATAAAAGATGTCCCGACTCAACCTGATGCTGATGGAAGGAGGGAAAAATGGATTGCAAAAATTATAGAATTTAATATTGAACTGAATCCCACCAAGTTGGTCAGAGGTCAGGGTCTTGCCAAATTATTAGCTGAGGAAAATTGCAGGTCTTTAGACATTGATTTCCTGTGCACAATTGCAGCAAACAGTCAGACAAATGAAGAGGAAAACGCAGCTGAAATAGAGAGAAAACAGTCAGTGGCCTAGAATCTAGCTTCATGTAACTGGTATGCTGAAATAATTAATTTCTTGTTGAAGCTAGAAATCCCTCTAGGCCTAAGCACAAGCCAAGCTAGAACTTTAAAACTCAGGGCAGCAAAATATTGCATCAATCAAAATCTGCTCTACTGGAGGGATCCATCTGGAATATTTTTAAGGTGTCTGGACAAGGAACAGCCAATAGCAGTGATGCAGCAGTTTCATAACAGCATATGTGGAGGGCATCATTATTGGAAAACTACAGCCCATAAAATTCTCAGAGTTGGGTACTATTGGCCCACTTTATTTTCTGATGTATTTGTTTTTGTTAAATCTTGTGACAGGTGCCAAAGATTTGAAGGAAGACAGCAGTTGAAGTCCCTGCCCCTAAAGCCAATTCAGGCAAAAGGACCTTTTCAGCAGTGGGGTTTGGATTTCATTGGAGAAATCAATCCACATTCCAGTGGCCAGCACAGGTGGATATTAGTAGCCACTGATTATTTCACAAAGTGGATTGAAGCGGTCCCTACAAGGAAGGATGATCATAATGTGGTCATGAAGTTTTTGACAGAGAATATCTTCAGCAGATTTGGTTGTCCACATAAATTAATCACAAATAATGCAACAACCTTCAGGGCCAGGGAGTTGGTGGAAATGTGTGATTTAATGGCCATTAAACTTGTTCATTCCACCTCATTTTATCCACAGGGAAATGGTCTAGCAGAATCCTCTAATAAAAGTCTGATCAAGATAATTAAAAAATTGTTAGAGGACAATAAAAAGAATTGGGATTCAAAGCTCAAGTATGCACTTTGGGCTGACAGAGCGACCATTAAAAAATCCACAGGCAGTTCTCCTTTCAAGCTGGTATATGGCACTGAGGCTGTGTTCCCAATTCAGTTAACTCTCCCTGTGGCAAAATTCCTTCAAGAAGAGAAAAATGAAGAAGAAGACATGGTAAGAAGAATCACTGATTTGGCGGAGTTGCATCAGATTAGAGAACAGCTGGTTGAAAAGGCTGCAGCACATCAACAGAAGATCAAGGAAGCCTTTGACAAGAAGGCAAAAAGAAATAATTTTCAGATTGGTGATTTGGTGTTGAAATGGGATGCACTGAAGCAAAAAAAAGGCAATTATGGGAAATTTGATGCTTTCTGGACAGGGTCTTTCATCATTTCACAGGTTCAAGGGAACAACACCTTCATACTGAAAAGTATGGGAGGAGAGACAGTTTTTGATGGCCCAGTTAATGGGCGGTTTTTGAAAATTTATGTTGTTTAAGGTCTTTGGCCTTAAAGGCTGTAAATATTTTGTTTTTATCAGTTTTGTGCAGGAAAAGTAGACTCCATGCCCAATGGAACACTAGGAATTTTGATTAGTTTGCTTTCAGCTGGAAAGGCAATGGTCTGCAGGTTCTTGGGACCTCGCAGGGAGGATCTCATCCCCAGAAGGAGCCAGTGTTAGCTCTGCTTGCAGTATTTGATGGATGAATTTAGGACAGGCAAGGCTGGTTTTGGTTGCAAAGGGTTTGCAACCAATTTGTTTTAACTCTCCCTTTCATTTGCATGATGCACCTTTAACTCCTTATTCCTCCATTTCCTCTTTTATCCCTGTTTTACACCCTCTTTGGCATGAAACCCCTGTTTTCCTAGCTCCCGGGTGCTTATGTTTAAAAACCTTACAAAACCTGATAACCCTTTAAACCCCTGCTAATATTTAAACCCCGATTTTCATGACTTTGGGCATTTTTGTTATAATTCGCTTAAACCTATATAAACCCATTATCTGTTCATTTCTCTGGTGCTTAAGCCTTAACCTTGGATTTTTAACCCATGCATATATAAAAATCTATCATAGCCCGCCCCTTACCTGTCGCATCATCCGTCATATCAACAATAAACCCATGCATTTATGCTGACCGTCCGATCATCCCGCCATATGATCCAATGGTTATCGCTTTCCCCGCTCCGCAGACCTGCACACCTGTTAGCCTCCGGGGAAAGCAGTTTCCCCACCATCGCTCCTGCCACGCGTCTTATTATTATTGCATCGCACCCGCTTGTACGAAAACCACCGCAGCACCATAAGCGGTGCGATAAAACCGCTTTCCGCCTTCTGTACGACTCCCGGCAGTTAATCAGCGTGCATCTTCTGCCCCCGATCACTGTCGGATCTGCCCGATGGTGATCCAATGGCCCTCGTTAACCCCAATCGCCCATCTCCCGATAGACTCCATAAACTAGTCTGGGCCGTTGATTTTTATGATCCAATGGTTTATGTTTGCTCTTCCCCGCGTCTTCCTATCGCCTCTCTTCATGAAGTCTCAGCCGTCCATCCATGTCATCCGATGGTCAATATTCATTTGCAGGCTCTTCGTCCATTTTGATGCATTTTCAGTGTTTTCGGCTTGTCTCGTGCACGCAGAGAAGGAGGGGAGCCACGATCCAGCGACCTGCGCATTAAAGCCCTCAACTACTACATTCAACACAGTGTACTTCCGAAGGACAAAAGGACCACCTTGAGCAGATAAATCATTGCAGCTTTTATTGGAATTTATTCAGTTAATACTTCACCTATTCTAGGAGTACACCAGAGTATAAAAAGAGCCATTTTGTTCATTAAAAGCATTCAGATTGTAACAGAGAACCCATATCTAACTGTAAATGCGATTGGTGGTCCATTAAGACACCTCCACACATACCCTAACAGAGATATTTTGTAAACAAATGCTATATATACCCAGAAAAAGAATGTAATCGGGTTGATGAGTGTTAGATGAGCGTCACTCTGCTGTGAGATTCAACTTCTGGAAATTGTAACTTCTATGTAACCTACAGCTTCTGGTCTTCATTTCCAACTAATACAAGCTTCTTTTGCTGTCATTTGCTCACCTTTCACTTCTTCTATGTTCCAAGTTGTGCCTGTTTTGCATTTATTCATGTGTTGTGAATGTTTAGCATCAGAGGGGCTGTCATCCCACCTCTGTGTTAGAATTTAGCATGTATCATTGAATTTGCTTGTAGGTTTCTGTTGTTTTAATACCAGAGAGTTGTCATCCTATCTGTGTATTAGATAATAGATTTACAGACTTCCTTACTAGTTACAGCTGGCCATCACAGGGTTCTGTGTATCTGTTGGTGTAGTCAGTCTTCTCCATCATCACATTTTGTTTAAACTGTGAGCAATTGGTGGTTAAAAGCCTTGTAGGTTGGGGGTGTTCACCCATGTCTAGGGTTAAGCATAGTAGGAGTGATTATCTGGCTTGAATATGCAGCATTTATTTCATTCATCCACCATTTATCCAACATTTTTGTTGAGTTTGTAATGTTCCCAAGCATCACTGATATACAACCTAGGTGAGTTTCTTGGGGTGATAACACATCCCACTCTATTTAAAAAAAATATCCCCTAAAAACAATTAAAGAATTATTAATATATATAATTATTGATAAAATTATTGCATTTTTTCACTGGGGCCTCATCCCAATCCGATTAAGGAAAAATTTGTAAAAAAAATTATTAATCAATGCAATTATTGAATTGCTCATTTAAGAGTGTCCAGAAGAAAACAGTACGTAATTGCAAAAAGAATTTCACAATTGTTTTCAATGTATGATGAATGTTTTTATACTATATTCTCCCCACATTATTCAATCTCACTCGTACTATTATGGCTTTATTAGTACTACAGCGATCAGTAGATTGTTGACAATCATTAATTCATTTGTTGATTTAATTTTTTAGCTTTCTCACGGTTTAGCCAAAGTTTTATAGTTGTAATAGTTATCCTTCCAAATTTTAACTAAAATTTTTATCTGGAAAAAAATGGACCTCTTATTGCCGTCTTCACATATCCCAGTATAGAAATAGTATGACAAGTTATATTTATCCAAGGTCGAGGAATGTTGCAACTTATTTATATCCAAAGTTTTGTTTATCCAAAGTTTTCTTTAGCCCGGGTGCCTGATGCCATCGATGCCACATGTTACTTCTTGACATTCCTCTGCCTCCATGTGTATTTTTGACGGTCCTCTACCTCCGCGTGTAAGCTTCTTTTTGTTTTTGTTTTGAGATGGGCAGGCTAAGAGACCAGACCTGTTGGTAATGGAGACAGGAGCAGGGAAGGTTGGGCAGGCTAAGAGACCTACTGGTAATGGAGACAGGAGCAGGGAAGGCTATTGCGTCCAGAAGTCATGTGTGTTTTAAAAAAAATGCAAATACAACCCTGGTGTGATGCCGAATTCCGTCCGGTAGTAACTGGTTTCTCTGTCTTTGCTTTTTGGCTGAATGCCATCACTTGTGCTTATAATGTTGTAGCAGTCTTTGTCGTCCCCTTCTTCCCATCGTTCTATCAATAGGTAGGTGGGAATTTTGCAGGACTATATACAGAGTCAAAATCAGGAGAATCCTTTCCTGTTCGAGATGCTTTCAGTTATTTCCGTGCTACCTATTTTACTTGAATAGTCATAGAGCATTTCTTGGACCAATTGACTTGACCGACATAGCCTGGTTGAAGCTCCTCCAGGTTGCAGATCGAGGAACACTACCTTATTCTATTTTGCGCTCATAATCCCTTAAGCTACATTCTGTATCAGTTTTAGAGTGGGTAAAGAAGCACTACCCTTTTCTTTTTTGCGCTCATAATCATAAAGAAGCACTACCCTATTCTGTTTTGCGCTCATAATCCCTTAAGCTATATTCTGTATCAGTTACAGAGTGTTTCTATTGATACAGGAATCTCGATCTGGTTAAAAGAATTGGAGCTTGTTTTGTATCAATGTTTTATTTATGCAGGGATCTTGATATGGTTAAAAGAATTCGAACTACCACAGCTCTGGAAGTTCAATCTACTCACATTTGATACAGATTATGGGTGTGCTTTGCTCCATGTGTTGTTGTAAGACTCTGTTACAAATCTCGATCTGGTTAAAAGAATTGGAGCTTGTTTTGTATGAATGTTTTATTTATGCAGGGATTTTGATATGGTTAAAATAATTCGAACTACCACAGCACTGGAAGTTCAATCTAGTCACATTTGATACAGATTACAGGTGTGCTTTGCTCCATGTGTTGTTGTAAGACTCTGTTACGGATGTTGTGCTTGATAGAAGTTTATTTGTTGCTGGTGTGCAGGAAGCCTCCCCTTTCTGGATCATTGCCATAAGAGGATTAGTTGTAGGAGACTGTGCACAGACTCCATTCCGCTGGTGAACAAAGTGTTTTTATGTCTGGTTCTAGGTTGGGCCTTGGAATTGAAATAAGAAATTCATGGTTCTCAGATCAATGATGACGAGAATGACTTGCTGCAGAGTGTAATTCCAAGTATAACAATGCATTTAAAATGGCATACAAGATTATCTTTGCACTACATTTTTCTAAGCACAATGTCACACTAACAAACGTTGAATTTCACTATGAATATATTACACTAACAGTAGCCAAAACGCAAGTTCTATCAGCTAAGATTGCTAAATAACAACCATTGAACAACAAAAAGATATTGTTTATTCCCATCTTGAATCAATGGGGCAGAGGAGATGATCCATGATTGTCTTTGAGAACCTGTATTCACCACGCATAAAAAGTTTATGCATATTGTACTATGCTACTTGTGAGATCGAGCTCTCTTCAATCTCCAGTTGAGTTTATTAACATACATATTGTTGAGCAACAGGAACTGCATTTAGCAATAAACATCAGAATTGGCTTACTGTATAATCTGACAAGTTTTTGCTTGTAGAACAATTTATGATGCCAAGAAACGATTATAGACAGGGCTAAATCTTAGAAGGACTTCTTGTGTCGTGGCCATGAATGCATAAAAGACTGATTCCTCAAATATTCCTGGTAAATCCAGAACATAAGTTCATGCATCATCATATTCAAATATTTTGCGGCTGCTACTCGATCGATGTTTCTGTTAACATAGTGTTTAACAGAAATATTAAGCCAAGTATGTTGTTGGGTCTTTAGCGGAGTTTCTCATGTAGATTGTTGCATGCATGCAGAAGTTGTTGCTGCAGCAACTAGTTCTTTGAGATTTCAGATATATTTTAGAAGACCAGTTAATATAAACTTTATTTCCTCCGAACTAATGGCTATTTTATGATGCTTTTGAAATTGAAGTTGGCTCCTGTTTTCATAAAAAATTATATGAATTTGTGGAGAAATTAATCCCTTTGTCAACGTCGTAATATATTTTACGTCCTTGGAGCAATCGTTAACGCAATGTCTTGTAGACATTTCCAATTTCTGAATTGTTATTGCAGCTTTTTTCACAATGCACAAATTTTGTGCTCTCTTCCTGTTTCATTCACTGCCCCCATTAGCCACAACATCTTACAGTGGTCAATGCCTCAAGAAAGAGATAAGTAGTTTGTCATAAACAAACGTAGAGTTATTATATCTAGATCAACTCCTCTGACTATTTGTCTCCATCAAATCACTTTACTATTGCACTTGTGCTACTCTTCTGTTAAATTGTGAAAGCAATAACGGCTAGCCTGCCTTAATGGAGATGTCAGAGGGTTTCAACATTATTAGCTTACTTGATGAGCGCTGGAGAAGAGTACTGTGAGAGAAGTAACAACTATGTTTTGTTTCATGAGTTTGAGAGACTGCTTGAACAGCTTCCCTGGAGTTGCAGAGGTACAGTAATCCAACTTGACTTTCCTTTAACAACACCATTCAAGTTCTCAAACAATACGAAGAAGAGGAGCTATGATAATTAACCAATACCGAATAAAGTATCACATGACATACTTCCTCTTACATGCAATACTGAATCAACGACATGACCAACTGAAGCTACTCGTGCTTGTTTACCTTTTCATGAGATGAATTGATTTATGACTAGTTTAATTACAGTGGTTGTCCACAAGACAGGGCCACAAAAAAAAAAAAAAAAAAAAAAAAAAAATAAAATAAAATAAAATAAAATAAAATAAAATAAAATAATAAATAATAAATAATAAATAATTAAATAATTAAAAAAATAAAAAAAATAAATAAATAAATAAATATATATATATATATATATATATATTAAAATAAAAAAAATAAAAAAATAAATAAAAAAAAATTCTATGAAATCAATTAAAGTTCAAGTTGTTTTGTAGTTATTCGTATCCTCCAAGAAATTATTGGGTCGTATGTGTTATGAAGGTAAGAAAATGCAAGCAACTCTGTTGAAAGTTAGTTAGAACTAGCCTGCATACCATGAATGCAAAGGCTGTCACAATTGCCACAACAGCTCTAATAGAAAATTCACCAGAAGCCTGTGGAAGATATAGCTTGTTGACCTGCACAGTGTTAATAAAATATTTGAAATTGGGAGGTAGAATAAGAACTACATGCAAAACGTTTGTATCATTTCTCCCCCTCCTCTAGATCCCACCACTTCACCACTTCTACTCGGTCTTGCTTAATGGTTCCAAAAACACGTAGAGGAGCAGCGGGAGGCAGATCTGTTGGAAGGAACTAGAACTAATTCCAACTACTACCTTTATTACAGTAGTCAAAATTCAACAGAGGTTTTAATGCTGGTTCTAGAAATCATTGACAATGGGGAAAGCTTCCTGAAGAAGCCATTGCCCCAATCGATCTCCAGAAGTTTCTTCACCCTGTATAAATACCTATTTGATCGATGAATGGAAGCAAGTTGTGAGTTGTTTGTATGTGTTTTCTGTTCTGTGTTTATGTGTCTTTGTTCTCTGATATGGTATCAAAGCAGAGGGTGTAAGCTCATTGTATGAATCTTCACGTTTTTCTGATATGGTATCAGAGCCGAGGGTTTCGGCTGTGTCTACTGTGTGAGTTGAAGCGGAGCGGTGTGGGTAGCCTTGATGTGCATCTGCCAGGGTGTCAATCACCATGTCGAATCTTGTGTGTTGAGGACGCGTTGAGTCCTGTGTTGCTGGGCTGTTAGAGCGCTGAGGTGAGCTGCTTAGAGGAGGTCTCGGTGGTGTGAAGGTCTCAAGGAGCGAGATCCCATTTGTGTCTGAAAAGTGGTGGATTGTGTGCCACCTGGGAGTATTTTTTTTTAAGCTATTTGTTGCAGAATGTTGTTGAAAGAGCATCATTGAAGCACCGTGTGTGGAGCCTAGAGGGCCGAGGAGAGCCGAGGTCGGCGCAAGTGTAGCTGAGTGTCTTGTTTGTTGCTGAGAAATCCAGTGGTGGAGTGAGGGTCGTGCAGTGACCAGAGACGCGTGTGACCGTGGTTGCTTACCCGTAGAACGGGTTGTAGTTGCAGTAATGATTGTGTGGGTTGTTGCGAGTGTCGAGGGTGTGATAACATGCAACCAAATAGTGAGTGCCATGACTACATGGCTACATACCTAATAGGAAATGCAACAACCTCTGTTGTGGCTTGTTGTCCTTCTATTTGTGGGTTGTGCAAAGAAAGTGTGAGCTGTAAGGTCAATTCGGAGTTGTGCCAATGGAAATTGGAGCATAAAGGGGTTCAAATGGGAAAATTGATTTTAAAAGATTTGCTTTATTTCAAGTGTTGAGACTAAATTTAAAAAAGGGGTGCTTATTTTTAATGGAGTGATAAGGTATTTAGTATTTGTTTAATGTGGTGAAAGTCTTCTGAGATTTAGTGAAATTTGGTGCATTTGGATTTAGATTTGGTGGCATTTTGGTGATTGGAGAAAGTTTTTTTTTCATCATGGAAAATTTGTTGCTTGATACTTATATGAATGAATCCACCAAACTTGATGGAGAAAATTATGTGAATTGGAAATTCAAGTTAATGACTATTTTAGAAGGAAATAATTTGTGGTCCATTGTGAGTGGGGATGAGCCCAAACCCACTGTTGCAGGTTCTATTCCAGATTGGGAGAGAAGGGAGACAAAAGCAAAGGTGTTGTTGCGTATGTCCGTAAAGGACAACATTATTCCTCACATCAGAGATTGCAAGACATCAAAAGAAACATGGGATACGTTGAAGGGTTTGTATGAAACAACAAATACAAACCGAATCTTGTTTTTGAAGACTAAGCTTTTATCTCTAAAAATAGAAGCAAGTTGTGAGTTGTTTGTATGTGTTTTCTATTCTGTGTTTATGTGTCTCTGCTCTCTGATATGGTATCAGAGCTGAGGGTGTAAGCTCATTGTATGAGTCTTCACGTTTTTCTGATAAGAGCACCTTTGACATTTGCTTCTGTTTCCTTTCCCCAAAATGGGTCATTCAAAGAAAGATTATAACAGACGACGGGTTTAACATTTCGCATAGAATTTTTTCGTAGTGTTATGAAACCCATTGAAAACAAATACCATGATGAGTCCAGTGACCTATTTAATGATGCAAATGTTACATTAATTTGCTCTGTTTCAAAGGTTTTAGAGCTGGTTTTATTGCAGGGTTTATGGCATCAATATGACTTCAGGTTACACATATATTTAGAGGTTTATGGCATCACTATGACTTTAGCTTACACACTTGAATACTAGTCTTTGATAGCTTATAGAGTCTCGAACCGCCACTAAATATTTGATAGCGGAACTATAACTATCCCTCTTCTACTAAAATTTGTTTAACTGAATATCAGCCTATCCAAAAAACACTCTGAAGTACCTTTTTATATCTGGATGTTTCTGAACTAGATAAGTTCTGAGAAATAACGAGTTTTATAAATTTGCTCTCTTTTTATGAAGTGTAAAATGTAATTCATAAAAAGTGTAAAGAGAGAAGAAGATTCTGTTAATTGAGATCTGATTACAACCTTCTCTTTTTCTACTCAACCAAGATTAAAACTAGACCTTCCCTTTTTCTGCTCAACCAAGATCAAAACTAGCCAGGTCCCACATTGCTTAGCATCAATCCATTACTGTATTTTTTGATTCTTCAAACTGTGGACATAAAACTAGAATTATTAATGGGTTATCAAAAATTAGCCCATATTATACTATCAATTAGCTAAGCTAACAATATGACATTGAATAACATCCTAATAAAAACATATCACAGCGAAAAAACATGTCACAAAATTATTTGTTGCCTTATCTACGAGCAGGGACTACCGCTCCAATTCCTTTTCGGGATACGAAACAAACATGTCACAAAATTATTTGTTGCCTTATCTACAGGCAGATTTAATCTTTTCTATATTTTATATTTTTAATTATCTAGAAACTATCTCCACTTGTCATCTCAAGATCACCTCTACTTCAATAGATTACAAAATTTATGTTTTTAATTATTTAAAGATTAGCTCTAATTTTCATGTCAAGATCACCTCTCACCTCTACTTGCTAAGAAAGAAATTTCAACAACTCAATTTATCATTATAAAGTTACTTTTTATTGTTCTATTTATTCTATTATATATTAATTTTACTTATCATTGATCTCAAAGTTGTTATTAACTTCATGGGAAATCAGTTTCAATGTTTAAATTGTAAACCATTAGAAAAAAATCCAAAAATTTAATTGCCATGTGATTTTATACATCTTTAATTGCTATGTGTTTTTATTGATATTATCTTTTACTATTTATTCATTATTAATTCTTTGTATTATATTGATATTTATCTTTACTATTTATCTCATCATTAATTTTTTCTATATCTTACGTTTTTAACTATCTAGAAACTATCTCTACTTGTCATCTCAAGATCACCTCTACTTCAATAGATTAATAAAATTATGTTTTTAATTATTTAGGGATTACCTCTAGTTGTCATCTCAAGATCACCTCTCACCTCTGCTTGCTAAGAAAGAAATTTAAACAGCTCAATTTATCTTTATAAAGTTGTTTTTTATTGTTCTATGTATTCTATTATATAATAATTTTTACTTATCATTGATCTCAATGTTGTTATTAACTTAATGGGAAATCAGTTTCAATGTTTAAATTGCAAACTATTAGAAAAATATTCCAACAATTTAATTGCATGTGATTTTATATATCTTTAATTGCTATGTGATTTTATTGATATTCATCTTTTACTATTTTTCTCATTATTAATTCTTTGTATTATATTGATATTTATCTTTACTATTTATCTTATCATTAATCTTTTCTATATTTTATGATTTTAATTATCTAGAAACTATCTGTACTTTTCATCTCAAGATCACCTCTACTTCAATAGATTACAAAAATTATGTTTTTAATTATTTAGAGATTACCTCTAGTTGTCATCTCAAGATCACCTCTCACCTCTACTTACTAAGAAAGAAATTTCAACAACTCAATTTATCATTATAAAGTTGTTTTTTATTGTTCTATTTATTCTATTATATAGTAATTTTAACTTATCATTGATCTCAAAGATGTTATTAACTTAATGGGAAATCCGTTTCAATGTTTAAATTGCAAATCATTAGAAAAAAATCCCCAACAATTTAATTGACATGTGATTTTATACATCTTTAATTGCTATGTGGTTTTATTGATATTTATCTCTTACTATTTTTCTCATTATTACTTCTTTGTATTATATTGATATTTATCTTTACTATTTATCTCATCATTAATCTTTTCTACATTTTATGTTTTTAACTATCTAGAAACTATCTCTACTTGTCATCTTAAGATCACCTCTACTTCAATAGATTACAAAAATTATGTTTTTAATTATTTAGATATTACCTCTAGTTGTCATCTCAAGATCACCTCTCACCTCTACTGGCTAAGAAAGAAATTTAAACAACTCAATTTATCTTTATAAAGTTGTTTTTTATTGTTCTATTTATTCTATTATATAGTAATTTTTACTTATCATTGATCTCAAAGTTGTTATTAACCTAATGGGAAATCAGTTTCAATGTTTAAATTGCAAACTATTAGAAAAATATCCAACAATTTAATTGCCATGTGATTTTAAACATCTTTAATTGCTATGTGATTTTATTGATATTCATCTTTTACTATTATTTTCATTATTAGTTCTTTATATGATATTGATATTTATCTTTACTATTTATCTTATCATTAATCTTTTCTATATTTTATGCTTTTAATTATCTAGAAACTATCTCTACTTGTCATCTCAAGATCACCTCTACCTCAATAAATTACAAAATTTATCTTTTTAATTATTTAGAGATTACCTCTAGTTGTCATCTCATGATCACCTCTCACCTCTACTTGCTAAGAAATAAATTTCAATAGCTCAATTTATCATTATAAAGTTGATTTTTATTGTTCTATTTATTATACTATATAGTAATTTTTACTTATCATTGATATCAAAGTTGTTATTAACTTATTGGGAAATTAAATTCCAAACTATTAGAAAAAAAAATTCCAACAATTAAATTGCCATGTGATTTTATACATCTTTAATTGCTATATGATTTTATTGATATTCATCTTTTACTGTTTTTCTTATTATTAATTCTTTGTATGATATTGATATTTATCTTTACTATTTATCTCATTATTAATCTTTTTTATATTTTATGTTTTTAATTATCTAGAAACTATTTCTACTTGTCATCTCAAGATGACCTCTACTTTAATAGATTACAAAAAATTGTTATTTATTAACTCTATCTGTATCTGCCCTTCACTTAAAGATTTATTAACTCTATCTGTATCTGCGCTTCACTTAAAGGCTTTCTAGCTGTTGGGAACAAGCTTCACTTAAAGGCTTTCTAGCTGTTGGGAACAAAAAATCAACGGCTCCATTTAATATTATAAAGCTAATTTTTATTTTTTTATTCTATTATATGGCAATTTTTGCTTGTTTATATATTTTATTTATACATTTCTATTTATATAGTTATTTTTACTTATCATTGATCTCAAAGTTGTTATTAAGTTATAAGTTTCAATGTTTCAATTGCAAATCATTAGAAAAAAAAATTCCTAACAATTTAATTGCCATGTGATTTTATACATCTTTAATTGCAATATGATTTTATTGATATTCATATTTTACTATTTTTCTTATTATTAATTCTTTGTATTATATTGATATTTATCTTTACTATTTATCTCATTATTAATCTTTTCTATATTTCATGTTTTTTATTATCTAGAAATTATCTCTACTTGTCATCTCAAGATCATCTCTACTTTAATAGATTACAAAAATTGTAATTTATTAACTCTATATGTATCTGCCCTTCACTTGAAGATTTATTAACTCTATCTATATCTGCCCTTCACTTAAGATTTATTAACTCTATCTGTATCTGCCTTCACTTAAGATTTATTAACTCTATCTGTATCTGCCCTTCACTTAAAGATTTATTAACTCTATCTGTATCTGCCCTTCACTTAAAGACTTTCTAGCGTTGGGAACAAAAAATCAACGGTTCCATTTATGATTATAAAGCTATTTTTTTTTATTATATAGTAATTTTTGCATGTTTATATATTTTATTAACACACTTCTACTTATCATTGATATCAAAGCTAGGCTGTTATTAACTTAATAATGAGAAATCAATTTCAATGTTTAAATTATAAACCATCGAAAAAATATTCAAAAAAAATAACTACAATCTTTGCCCTTCACTTAAAGACTTTCTGGCTGTGAGGAAAAAACATCAACAGCTACATTTATGATTATAAAGCTATTTTTTTATTTCTTTTATTCCATTACATAGTAATTTTTGCTTGTTTATATATTTTATTAATACATTTTTACTTATCATTGATATCAAAACTAGGTTGTTTTTAACTTAATAAGAAGTCAATTTCAATGTTTAAATTACAATCCACCAAAAATATGTTCGGAAAAAAATTAATTACAGTTTAAGTCAAGGTTTTCTCTATCCGTTCATAAGTACTCGTTACTAATTTGCTGAAATTCATCTACAAATTAATTAGAGCTTAACTCAAAGTTGTCTCTATATCCATTTCATAGTACTCATTACTAATTTGCTGAAATTCATCTAACTCGAGTGTAAAGGCTCTTTTTACTTGTTATAGGTATATGCTCCATAGTCGTTATCATTTACTCAAGAATGTATAATGATCATTTACTTCAAGACTATTTCTACTTCCTCTATATACTTTAATAATCTTATATTTACTTTGTTCTATATTTCATTGATATTCACCTCTTATCATGTTTTTAATATCTATATTTTTCTATATTTCACTAATATCATAATAAAAAAACTTAAAAAGAATCATGCAATATCTTTTCTCTATCATTGTTAATCACTTTGCTTTCTCACTTACCTTGGATCCTTGATTAAGATGCATCTAACTTGGTTCTTTATAATATTATTTAGATTATATAAATTTCTCATATCATTTAATTGTCACCACATATATATGTATTTTTCATCTTTAATTGCTATGATTTTATTGATATTGGTCTTTTACTATTTATATTCATTATTAACTATTTATGTGTGATATTGTTATTCATCTTTTACGATTTATCTTGTCGTTAATCTTTCTATATTTCATGTTTTTAATTGTCATCTCAAGATCACCTCTCACCTCTACTTGCTAAGAAAGAAATTTCAACAACTCAATTTATCATTATAAAATTGTTTTTTATTGTTCTATTCATTCTATTATATGGTAATTTTTACTTATCATTGATCTCAAAGTTGTTATTAACTTAATGGGAAATCAGTTTCAATGTTTAAATTGAAAACCATTAGAACAAAAAAAAAATCCAACAATTTAATTGCCATGTGATTTATACATCTTTAATTGCTATGTGATTTTATTGATATTCATCTTTTACTATTTTTCTCATTATTAATTCTTTGTATTATATTTATATTTATATTTACTAGATATATCATTAATATTTTCTATATTTTATGTTTTTAATTATCCAGAAACCATCTCTACTTGTCATCTCCAGATCACCCCTACTTTAATAGATTACAAAAATTGTCATTTATTAACTCTATCTGTATATGCCCTTCACTTAAAGATTGATTAACTCTATCTGTATCTGCCCTTCACTTAAAGATTTATTAACTCTATCTGTATCTTCCCTTCACTTAAGACTTTCCACCTGTTTGGTAAAAAATATATATATAATTATAAAACTATGTTTATATATTTTATTAATACACTTTTACTTGTCATTGATATCAAAGCTAGGTTGTTATTAACTTAATAATGAGAAATCAATTTCAATGTTTAAATTACAAACCATCAGAAAATATTCGAAAAAATTAATTAGACTCTATCTGTATCTACAGTTCACTTAAAGACTTTCTACCTGTCGGGAAAAAAAAAAAATATGATTATAAAGTTTGTTTATATATTTTATCAATGCATTTCTACTTATCATTGATATCAAAACTAGGTTGTTATTTAACTTAATGAGAAATCAATTTCAATATTTAAAATTACAAACCATCCAAAAAATTTTGAAAAAATAATTACAATTTCACTCAAAATTGTCTATTTACTAATTTGCTGAAATTCATCCACGAGTGTAAAGGCTCTTTCAACTTGCCATAGCTATTCTACTTCCTATATATACTTCATTAATCCTATCTTTCCTTTCCTCTATATTTCATTGATAGTCACCTCCTATCGTGTTTTAAATGCCTTTTCTTTTCCATATTCCACTGACATCCAACTTCCTCTCTATTTCATTCATACTCGAAGACTATTAATATGATTACCATATTTTGAAACCAATTTCATCATGGTTTTAATGTAATTACTATTTATTTTAAAGTTGTTACTTTCATTTATTTTAAAGTTGTTAGTTTCATTTGTTTTTTAACTAGTTTTATTTCTTTCTTTATTTAGCTTTTTCAATGTTTCATTCTAATTTAAAAAATTATAAATTCAAAAAGCAAAATAAATTATTCAAAATTTTAAAATTTAAATTATCTCTAATAAAAACATTTTATAAAATTTATAAACTTATCATAAATGGATTGAAATCTTAACACCATATCTACCCAATGTATACTTCAGACCTTATGGTTGTCTCCACTTCCTCTCCATTCCATTCCTACTCAAGGGCTTTTAATATAATTACCATTTATTTTGAGACCAATTTCATAATGGTTTTAATGTAATTGCTATTTAGTATTTATCTTAAAGTTGTTTCTATTTGTTTTTACTTTCATTTGCTTTTTAACTAGTTTTATTTCTTTTTTTATTTAATTTTTGGAAGTTTCATCATAATTTAAAAAATTATAAATTCAAAAAGCAAAGTAAATTATTCAAAGATTTAAAATTTAAATCATCTCTAACAGAAACATTCTATAAAATTTATGAACTTATCAAAATTAGGTTGAGCATTGAAATCTTAATTTACAAAGCAAGCATTTCACACTGAACATCAGATAAACTTCACCTATTTCATCTTTGTTGTGTGATCATATTTGGTTATTTTGATTATTAGTTATTTACTAGATGGAGTAAGTTCTTTATATAGAAAGCATATTCCTAATTTTTAGAAGATTGTTTAGTCTGGTTGGATTTGAGAAATTTTTTCCATCTAGATAATTTATATATCTTAAAACAACATTTATATTTATATTTGGATTTGAGAGGTTTTCTCCATATACATAATTTGTACATCTTAATGTTAAGCTTGACATTATTGATACTCATCTTTTGCATTTACTTGTTCTATGTTATTAACATCCCCACTTACTCTCCATTCATCTTTATTTGTTCTATGTTATTAGCATCTATATACAATAATGTCCACTATGCTATTTTAACGCTTGAAACATTATTGATACTCATCTTTTGCCATTTACTTGTTCTATGTTATTAGCATCTACTTACTCTATCCATTCATCTTTATTTATTTTATATTATTAGCATCTATTTCTACTTAATGTATGTATTCATCATACCCTTAAATTACTCTATATTTAACTTTTATAAATAATTTTTATTTTAAAATTAATCTAGTTTATAATTTATTTATTTTAATATTCATTTATAAATGAATAAATAAGGGTAGGAAACAGCCCTTTCACTTTTATTTTAATAAGAATATATTTAACTATTGCTCTATTATTTATATATTTAATAGCTTTTTTAACTAACTTTTAGTTACTCTAATTTTGAGATATAATAACTTTGTTAACTAACTATCAAATTAAATTGATTTAGGTTAAGTTTATTTTTAATGCATTTTTATAATAGTGAGTGTAAAAAGGACAAATCTGATTTAGGTTAAGTTTATTTTTAATGCATTTTTATAATAGTGAGTGTATAAAAAGGACAAATCTAACGGTTGGTTATCAGCCGTTGGAGGCTCTGCTCTATCTATTTAACATAAAAAGCCTAATCTGTTTATTCAACAAAATAGCCTAATCTGTTTATTCAACTTGTCCTGATGTTGAATCACACTGGTTGGTTCAAAAAGCATCGACAAATGAAATATCATGTGATTTACACCGAAGAATCTCTCTTAAGCAAGATATATATCATTATACCCTATCTCTTGTCATTTACCTTATCACAATGTCACACTGTAATCAATCTAGGTTCTTTTAAAGAATATATATAGCTGATCTTTTAATGTTAATATAGACTCAATTTTTCAACTTATCCTGATGTTGAATCACACTAGTTGGTTCAAAACGCATCGACAAATGAAATATCATGTGATTTACACCAAAGAATCTCTCTTAAGCAAGATATATATCATTATACCCTATCTCTTGTCATTTACCTTATCACAATGTCACACTGTAATCAATCTAGGTTCTTTTAAAGAATATATATAGCTGATCTTTTAATGTTAATATAGACTCAATTTTTGCTCATCAACTCATCAGTATCTCAAACTGTTTTTCCATTCAATTTTTGCTCATCAACTCATCAGTATCTCAAACTGTTTTTCCATTCATTCTGACCTTGTTACCTTGTTACTGTTCCATAATTCCTGACCTTGTTACTGTTCCATAATTCCATTCATACTTTAGTGTTTCCATAATAAATACTCATTCATTTCCATAATCCCTTATTCCATTCATACTTTAGTGTTTCCATAATAAATACTCATTCATTTCCATAATTCCTGACCTTGTTACTGTTCCATAATTCCATTCATACTTTAGTGTTTCCATAATAAATACTCATTCATTCCCTGGATGCAGGTGATATGTGAGACGGGACAAGAGTGGGTGGCTGGACACATGCCGCCCCTCGGCCATCACGTGGCACCCACAGCGAATAGCTGGAAAGGACGAGGGAGGTTTAAGGCGAGGGGACTTGGGACAGTTAATGCCCGGAGAACGTATTCGACCCAGCGGAAGGCAGCAGTAATGGCGGATAGGATCCCGAGCAGGGTAGGTGAGGAGGCTGAGAATAAAACAGGGTATGAGCAGGGAATGTTGGTAGTTATGCAGTCGGCTGGCCTCTCTGTCGTTGTTGAGATCCCTTCTCAGGTGGACGGGTTCATCACGCGGTCGGCTCTGGTATCAGAAAGCCTGGTTCATTTTGTGGTTTGCTGGAATTCTCATCCCTCAATGGTGAGACCTCGACAGCGTATGCTCAGCCGTCGAGGCTCTTCCAGAGGAGGGGTCTCACGCAGGCCTGAAGGGGACAGTGCTGGTCATTGTTGCCACTGCAATCTTGCCAGCTCTATTGGAGCCACCCCCTTACACTCTAGTCAATTCATGGATGCAGGGGCATCAGGCTCGACCACCTTCCCAGCGTTTGATTCCACCATCTTCAATTTTACTAGCTCGACAAACAACCCAAGGATTAGCGCGCATGTTTCTATTCTGTTTATTGAGAATGCTCCAGATGATGACGACCCCATGAATGTTCAGGGGCAAAGGATGCAAGTCAACCCAGGGGAAGCAGAGCAGGCTCCGGAAGCTGATATGGAGCAGGAAGCAAAGGTACCGGCTACCGACCCGGAAATTGCCAAGCATACTCAGAATGTTCCAAAGGCGGAAATTGGGGAAGAGGCAGCGACCTCTCCAACTGATGCTGAACCGGAATACTATGGGTGGTGCCCAATTGTGGAAGAGCAACCAGACGAATGATGGCGCCCGCGCTCAAGGTTCGCCTGGTCGCTCAAGGTTCAGTTATAGTCTTTGGCGTTTTCTGTTTTGTTATCTCTGTCATGTAATTTTTGTTAATGATGTGGGCAAGAGCAGTCTCCCCTGCGTGGGAGGTAATGGATGGCACCCCCTTTTTGTCTGTTGCCCCTGCGAGGGCCTACGTCTATGGTCAGCGACAGTCAGTCTCAGTGTCGGTCTCAATCTGGTGCCCCTGCGAGGGCGAGAGTATGCTTTTGTGTCTGATGCATTATCGGCTCTTGGGTGTAATGCCCAGAGCCTGTCTCATACTGGTATTGCCATGATGTATTTTCGAACTTCGTATATATTTTAATAGATTAGTTTTTTCACCGAGAAAAAAAAAATACTAGATAGAAAGATGGATCCATCTTTCCTGATTCATTTTCCAGACTTGCAATATAGAGTGCTGTTAACACCTGAGGCATTACCCTAAAGCTTATATTAAAATTCGGCGGCAACAAAAACTACCCGCTTGATTACAAGATTAGTTTTTTCATATATATAATCTCTAGAGCTGATTTACATACTCATCAACCCAGTTGCATTATTTATTTCAAATCAGATTTCCAGAGTAACAACACACCTAATCTACAAACTCATCAACCCAGCTGCATCACACACCTGAATATCTATGAACTAAGCAAATTAGATGCATTATACAAACCATGTCTAAAGGGTAGCATCACACGCCTGAACTACAAACTCATCAGCCCAGGTAAATTATTTAAATTAGAATTACAGGGTAACAAATCACACCAAATATAATTTAGATTTGCAGGGTTACAAAACACACTAAATCAGACTTACAGGGGAACAAAGCACCTGATATACAAACTCGTTAACCCAGAAAAATTGTTTAAATCATACTTGCAGGGGAACAAAACACACCTGATCTACAAACTCATCCACACAGGTGCATTATTCAGATCTACAGGGTAACATCACACACCTGATATACAAGGCAGATCAGATCACAACATACAGATCAAGGTATACACCTCATAATCACAACTGATATACAAGGCATATCACAACAACATACAATCAAGGGATCAAGGGATACACCTCATAATCATCTCATCACTCTTGAAGATCACAACATACAGATCAAGGTATACACCTCATAATCACAACTGATATACAAGGCATATCACAACAACATACAATCAAGGGATACACCTCATAATCATCTCATCACTCTTGAAGGAAGGACACCTCAAGCATTGATATATTTCCATTTCAACACTTTTCCCATCCTGCCTGATGAAGTCTCCCTAGCCATTATAAACAATATGCACACAGATTAAATTCCCTTTTATGACCTAGAAAAAAAGAGCCGTTAGACAGGCAAATAGAATAATAATTTTCCTTAAAAACAACCAAAAAATTCCTGTCTTATTCCTGACACCAACAGCCCAAAGAATCGAGAACTGTTAACATCAAAAGCATATTGGCCCAGAGCTGACTTGTGTTGAACGTTAAGATTATTATTCAATCAAACTATGTATTTTAACACTGTTCCATTAATTACAAAAATCGATATCCAGACATTCAATTCTTGAATTCAATTCCTCTTACTGTAGCAGTCAGCGAACAGAATATTCCAAAGCTACACTTTATCAAGACGCAAAAAGTGGCCAGTCAAACGTCCATTTCAATTAGACATTCACATTCGAAAACGAGAGATTGAAAAACAAGATTGTCTTTTTATCAGAACAATAGAGAGCAGGCCCACTAACCTTTTAAATCTGGGTTATACAACCAAATAAAAAGAACTCACCATTCAAAAACTACAGAAATGGCCTATACAATTAGCACTAAGAAATCACTTTACATCTCAAATAAATTTTTTTCTGGTTCCATCATGAAGTTCAGAACATGGCTGCTGCAGATGCTGTAAACGGGCCTTGAAAGATGAAGAAAGCATTTACCTAAGTATACCTAATCCAACTAAAAACCTAAAGAGAAAATGAATGGTTGATTTTTATCAACTGACCCAGATAAAAGCTACCAGGTATCATGGTCATGAGATTCTTCATCGTCGTCAGTGAAGGAAGAAGTGGATGAGGAGGAAGAGAGGTATGGCAGAGAGTTGAATGTAGAAGCAATGGTGTTAAGGTTGGAGATGGCAGACTCCACGTCACAGTCGCCAGCCAGTTGCAGGGAGTCCTCAATGCGACACTTTAGAGAAGTGAACATCATGTTGGGTTCATGCATCATCAAACGAAGAACATCGGCTGAGGTCTGACCAGGCAGGGCTCTGGTTATGGCAAAGCAATGAGGTCCACTGCTCTGCACCACATGGACCACGTTGGGCACACCGAACAAGTTATGAAGCCCGCCCAGTGCCTCCTGATACGCCCCGCCCAGGAACATTCCCAAATAGTATGGCTCGCTCCTTCCCTCGAAAGGATGCAGAGGCAAGCCACGGGATCCACCACCATCGTCGCCGGATACGAAAGTGTCCACCTTGCCATCGCTGTCACAGGTGAGGTCCGACAGAATAGCGCGCACAGTGGGCCGCTCGTTGAGCCTGTGGATAGGCATCACTGGAAACAGCTGCCCAATTGCCCAGAAGTCGGGAATTGACTTGAATATTGACAGATTTACGTGACACACGGCGGGAGTATCGGCAGCAGGAGAAGATACGAGATCACACATCCCGTCCACAGTGGCCAACTGTTCAAGCCCCAGGCGACCTTCTTTGAACAAATCCAGACACCTCGCTTTCATATGCTCTGCGCAGATTTGGCTGCTGCGGCAATCCCCCATGGCTGTGTAAGCCATCACCGACTGGTATTCACCCATTAATTCCTCAGGCAAACCGTCCACCAGAGGGTTCAGATTCATTCCAGCCACAGCTGCAGATACAGAGTCTTTCTTCTCATGCACAGACACAACGTCAAAAATCAGAAGAGAATGGTGAGAAACCAGAGCCCTCCCGCTTTCACTGCATATGATGGGATGCTTTACCCCTTTCTGATTACAGGCCACACGGACTGCCTTAACCACAGCGGCCGCGTATTCATCCAGACTGTAAGAAACAGACATATCAGAGCAAGAAGACTTGGTACCTTCATAATCAATACCAAGCCCTCCTCCAATGTCGATGATCTTCATATTAGCGCCCAGCTTAGCGAGCTCGGAGTATATATACGCCGCTTCGCTCACACCATCATTGAGAACTTCAACGCATGGGATCTGAGACCCGATATGGAAATGAAGAAGCTGGAGACAATCCAGCATCCCCAATTTCTGCAATTTCCGAACGATGCCGACGATTTCCAAACTCGTGAGCCCAAATTTGCCCTTTTCGCCGGATGTAGCGCCGAAATGGCCGCCATGCTTGGTCCTCAGCTTGGCTCGAACCCCAATAACAGGCCTCACAGATAACTTGCGGCTCACACTGAGAACCAAATCCAATTCTTCTTCTTGCTCCAGCACAATAACACAGTTAAAATTCAGGCATCTCGCAGTAAGCGCCAGAGATATATATTCTTCATCTTTGTATCCATTACAGACAAGCAAAGCCTTGGGGCTTGCTTTACACATGGAAGCCATAGCCAGCAACAGCTCTGGTTTCGACCCGGCTTCAAGCCCGAATGCATAGGGCTTCCCAAACTCCACAATGTTCTCAACCACGTATCGATCTTGATTACATTTAACAGGATAAACCCCCTGAAAATAAGACTCATACGACTGCATGCGCATTGCAGAATCAAAGGCCGATTGCAAAGACTCCAGCCTGTGCTTCAGCACATCAGGAAACCTAATAATAAGCGGCGCCGACATGCCCAGCCCTCCCAAAGATTTGGAACCAACCACCTTCTTAACGACCTTCATCACATCGATTTCTTCCGAAGGAAGAGTCTGAGAACCATGAGGTCGAACAGCCACATTCCCATTCTCATTCACCACAAAATATGGAGCTCCCCACCCCTCAACTCTATACAACGCAGAAGAATGGGCCACGGACCAAGCGGGTGCCACAGCGTTAGCGCCTACACCGCCGCCATTGGAAAAGAAGGGGCTGGGAAATTTCGGAACCAGGGGAACAGGAAGAGTGCCCTCCCCGGGCAAGCCATAGCTACGGAGGGGGTTATGATGGGGAGACTCCACAACGCCTAAGCAAGCCAGGGGCGGCATCCCTTCCCGCCTTTTCACCGTCTGTCAGGGCTCAGAGCGGCTAAAGGGCTTTAAAAAATGCCGAGGCCGCAGCCTCGGCTTCCCCTCTAATCTACCACTAACCGGTACCCTCTCCTTTTTCTCCCACCCCACCAGAACCGAAACCCCTGACCTTTTCCCCTCTCAGCAGAAGCTCTCTGATTCTAAATCACCCCTCCCCAACTCCACCCCACACACACCACAAGCCCTCTGCAACAAAGCCGCTCAGACCAAAACCAATCGAAACCAAAAAACAAAGCTTCTGAAACAAATCAAACAAGACCAGAGCACCCTTTCTTCGACCCCAAATCACAGCACCTCTCAATCAGAAAAACAGAAAGCGAAAGCCAAAAACACACAGAATGCAATGAACGAAATCTCAACAGAGCCAGCAACAGCGCTGTCAACTAATCCCACATGCCTTGGCGAGAGGAAGGAGGAAGTAGAGGTGGCCTTTTATAGCCCCAAAGGCGCAAATTTCTCTCTATCTCTCACTTCCCTTCCCCGCACTTTCCTGGCAACACCCTTCTTTCCTTCCACCTCAATCCCCACCCGACAGATAGGGCTGGCGGAGTAACGTACGCTGCTTACTTTTATTAATTTAACCCGACTCCCGCCCCGGGGTAACACCCGACCCTAAACCTAACCCTAACCCTAACCCGGGTAAAATCCCCTAGTCCTTTACATGCAATCCAGATGAATGCTACACACACGGATCGATGAGGTTGCCCGCGGTTGGATCCACCACCCGAACCGGATTCGTTCGCCGCGTGGCCACAAACGCCGTCGGTGCTTCTAACCGCTACGTTAGGTTTCCAGTCACAACAAACCCTCTACCCGGGTTAGTTTTTCTTCACACAAAATATCTCTCTAACGGATCTAGAAACTTAATTTCGTGTTTTTTAAACTTAATTTCCATTTTTTTTAACTTAATTTCCATTTTTTTTTAGCTCAAATTAGAGAACGCGTTTTTAATTTTATTTTATATTAAAAAAGAGATTGGTGGACAAAAATGACCCTGAATTTATGCGTGAGACAAAAGAAGCTAACGGGTCAAAGTGGGAATGAGGGCATGTGAAACCTAACCTGAAATCTGGGGAAAGGACTGGGGTGGTTAATATCTTGACTCGGGTGGTAAATTTCTTTCTTTTTTTTTAATAGGAAAACACGTGGTTAATATCTTGACTCGGGTGGTAAATTTCAATTATTTTTTTTTAATAGGAAAACACGTTTTTCTTTTTCAGGAAATTTTAGAATTATAAATTTATGTGGAGCTATAATTTGGGACTCTTTTTTTTCAAATTGGCCGTGCCTAAATTTCGCGCTGCCCTTTCGCTGATCCACTCCAATGGGACTGTTTTAATTTTTTGTTTTTTTTTAAGGAAATTTTAGTCTTTAACGGCCGTTGTACCTATCCGCAAGCTACGTGTTTCACGCGCTATGGTGTTGCTACTCATGTTTTAGGTATGTGGTTTGGAGGTACTAACAAGAAACGTTAAATCCAACAAGAAATTTGCCGGAAGGACCATGGCTGTTAGACATGAACTTCCATAAATACATTATTAAATTTTTTAAATTTATTATGGTTGTAGTTTTGAGAGTTAATTTGGTTTAGAGATGTTAGTGTAAAGTTTATATGGTTTTTGTTATTAAATTTAACCCTAGATGAATGTTTTTTTACGGATAGGAAAGTGTATCATAATTTACTTGTCAAATTAGCGGTGAGGACAGCCATCTCTAGCTGCTAATCATCCTTATTCAAGGAAAACCACTCCACCTAGAATAACCTGTTGTGGCCCATAAGGGAGCAAGCTTTCACTCCTGCTAGATGCCTCTCCGTCTTGGGTCGTTAACAGGTTTCTTAAGGTCCGAGGAAGATGAGCCACTGGGTCTTGGGTCATTAACTTGTTTCTTTACACCCTATTTCTTTACGGAGGAAGATGAGCTCTTAGCCAAGCATTACGTCCAAGGAAGACGAGAGCAGAAGCAGTGAGGGCAAGACGAGCTCGAGCTCTTAGCCAAGCCTAGTGGATGAAATCTTTTGTTTGGGAAAAGACACTTTTTATTTAGGTGTACATACTTTATTTCCTTAATTTTTAAGGTTATTTGTCAAATCCATATATGAGATCCTTGTTTGTGGGACAAGCAACTCAATACTTTATTCCTTCTAGATTTGATGCTATGACTTATTGAGAGGAAACACATGTTATCAAAATCTTTTGGAAATAAACACATGTTCTTAACTAACAAACCCACTTAAATGTATAAGGATGAGGCAAGATAATTATTTTTGCTTTTTGTATATATATATAATTATTTTTGCTTTTTGTATATATATATATATATATATATTACATGAAAGTGTTATAAAGAAACAAGATGGTTATAAGGGTGAGTTAAGATAATTATTTTTGCTTTTTGGAAAATATATATATATCTTACATGAAAGTGTTATAAAGAAACTCGATGGTTATATGGAACAAGAAATTTACATTGCCCTTGTCAAGTTTTGGTAGCCATACATTGACATCAGACCATAGGGGCCGTGAGGGCCTGTGTTTACTTTGTTTATTTTAATTTTTATGTTGTACATACTCCTACTGAACACTATGATGTCTATATTATATTTTGACATGTAAATATGCTCTCATTATCAGCGCTCCCTATGGGGGTTTTTTGTACTTTGTATACTGAAGGGCGAGTCGCCCCGTCCTACTACATATGCTTCTTCAAGCATCTACAATATGTAATTTTCAAGATTAATGGAAATTGTTGTAAATTTGTTGATTTAACACTTAGTTGCTTATAATGGCCATAAAATCAAATTGTATGGCAATTTGAAGTTTGTGACCATCCTTGTGTTTATTGGTGAGATCCACATCCACCTATGAATCATTGGGCTTGGATTTGCGGACTTAAAGAAAATAAAGGAGGTCAATACAATGAATTTGAAAATCCAACCTTTGTAATGCGGAAAGCTAGCTTTACATTGCACGTCAACAAATCCAAACAACGAAAATCGATAATGTAATGACCATTACACAAAGATTCAATCCTCATATTTTAAAGTTTACTATTGTCTCTTGCCCCATTATCCGTTGGATCATTCAACTCCCTTTCCTCTACCAAATGAAAGTGAACAACACTAATATTACCCATTGGACCATTCAACCCCCTTTATCTTACAAGATGAAAGTGAACAACAGCAGCAACAGTAACATTAGGTGGAGTCTCATCATAAACAATGATGTTTTGGAGCCTGAAGTGTTATATTGTAGGGGGAGTCTGCAAGGTTAGGAGCTCACAATTTTTTAACACCCACTTATATGTATTTGTGATGAAGTGATTAAGATCAAGGGAATTTCAAACAAGGGTTGTGACATTAGCACAAGTCTGCAAGGTTAGGAGCTCAAATTTTTTAACACCCACTTTTATCTATCTGTGATGAAGTGATTAAGATCAAGGGAATTTCAAACAAGGGTTGTTACATTAGCACAAATCTACAAGGTTAGGAGCTCACAAGTTTTTAACACCCACTTATATGTATTTGTGATGAAGTGATTAAGATCAAGGGAATTTCAAACAGGAATTGTGACACTAGCAGTAGGGCAAAGGAAATCTCAAAATTATCGTGTTGAGAATTTTCAAAAATAAATGAATGACACTTACTTTATTGACTTAAAAATGGTTCACAATTATCGTACCATGTGGCCATACAAACCATTTATCATAAACCATATATACATACCAATATTGATATAACAAAAAAATTTAAATGTTTAAAAAAAAATTAAAAAATCCCTACATCATAATTAAACAAATTAAACTTATTATGCATAGTAAAAAAAATGATGGTATTAAATTGTGACCAAATCTTGATTTTTGTTGTTTAAACTGGTTTTTTGACTGCATATATGGATTCATCACCCTCAAAAACCCCTAGGGAACTTGGATTGTGAAGAATTTACTTGTCAAACTTGTGATTTCAATGAATTCTTACTGGATTTTGGACAAATTAGACTGAAAAACAAATTAGAAAACTTTCCAAAAAGTCATGCTTAAAGCTACTCAAATTAGTAATAGGTTGAATTTGATTATAATGAAAGTTGATGTTGTTGAATTTGATTATAATGAAAGTTGATGTTGTATGTGCTTTAGCTCTTATGGAAATATATCAAGTGGTTGTATGATGCAGGTTTTTTCTGGGTTGGCACGTAGAATAATGATGTAATTCTTAAGAAAATTATTTAAAATATATGATAAGTGAGTGTTTTTATTAGATTTATATTATGATTTAAATTTATTTTTTTAAGGTTTGCTTTATTTAATATTAAAAATGGAAAAATGATTTTGTTAATTTTATTTTATATTAGAAAATAATAAAATGAATTTTTTATAAAATGAGAATTTATTTTAATTGAAAATATGTGTTTGAAGCATAATTGATACATCAAAGTACATCAAGATAGATAGAATTATTGTTAGCATACTTAAACAAAAAGATTATTCTGGCCTAACTATAACCTCAAAATGTCAACAAAAAGATTATTCTGGCCTAACTATAACCTCAAAATGTCATTGTCAGAGTAAAACCAAGTTGGGAAACCATAAAATAAATAAAGTTCCAAAAGACTCCCAAAACCTTACCAATGTTTACTTCCATACTACTTAGGTAGTTGAGGAAAAGTAGAAAACCATGAATAACGCCGATTTCCATATCCATAACTATTTCATTAATATTTGGGACAATAGGTTGAGAGGAGCGAATAGATTTATTGGTCAAGGAAGGCTCAAAATGATGCTCTCCCATAGAGAGTTGTAATTCTTCCAATTGTTGGCTCAGTGCGGAGATCTCATCCTCTAACTTCTTAATCGAACCGCGGTCATCTATAAGGATTTCCATAGAAGAAGTGATACTAGAAATTAATTGATTGTAATTCAATTAAAGAGCATATATTTCCTCCTACATTTTTGCAGTTGTTGATCATGTTCGGCTCCCAAACTACCTACCATCTGCTTGTTTAAGGGATTTTCGCCAACAAAGTCTTGTAGGGACTCTCTATTATTCTGGTATACATGGATTTCTTAGCTCTTAAATTCCAAAAACCCCTCTTTTGAAATTTAGAGAGTAATATTAGGACCAATGGAAGCACAATAAAGACAACACTTTGAAGACCCAATCAAACAAGCTGTGTTAAGTTGCTAAAGAAGGTTGATTTAAAGCTCGCTTTCAATACGTCAATAAAAAGGCATGCTAAAGTCTAAACCAAAGTTCTTATGGCTTAGCTAAACACAAGAAAAACAAGTTGAGTGTGACTAGAATAACCAAGTAAATAAATAAAAAGTGCAATGCAATAACAGATGGGCAGAACTTGGCACCAATAGTTACTATATGTTCAATGCGGTAAATGGAAACCTCATAATCAATGAAATTTTGAACAACTGAAACCATAGTTGGCTTCAAATTCTATATTGGAAGGAATTTCCCTTTCAATCTGAGTTGCCTTATACTACAAATATCATGCCTTTCTTACAAATGGAATGTTTCCTAATTGTTACTTGTCACATGAATGATTAATTTGCACTGAATCTAGCATCCCCTGAGGAAGCTAATATTTATCATGTCTAATGACATTGTAAACATGTTCTCGTACATATCGTTATTAAATTCACAATGCAAAATCTCCATATTGCAAGGAAAGCATATACCATAGGTCATAAAAGGCACTTCTTGTGAGAACACATAATTATCCATTCCCACACATTAGGGGAATTTTGAGGTCTAAAATGGGTCTCCTAAGGAAAACAATAAAATAAGAGTTATGATTTTAAAAAATAAAATAAAATAAACTATTGTTTTTATAGTATTTTCGGCTTATCTCCTTGTAGGTTTACCCAAATGTCAAGTGTAGGCACCTATTGGATGCAAAATTAAATTCCACATCCAACGAGTAACCACTCTCCATAGTGTTGAGTAGACCCACATAAAAAAAAAAAAAAATAATAATAATAATAATTGAAAATACATGACAAAGTGTGCTTCAACACATTTTTTCATGTATTTTCACTTTTTCGAATGTGGTTCTACTTAAAACTATGCATAATGTGTACTCGTTAGATGTGGAATTTAATTATGCATCCAACTAAACTCGCTTACAACGAGATAAGCCAAAAATACAATTAAAAAGAATAGTTTTCTTCTTTTCCCTCTAAAATATTCTCCCCTAGGGATGACATCGTTATGTTGTGTAATAGGTCTTGGTTAAAAGTTCCTGTAATAAAGTTAATAAAGGAAAAAAAAGGGATCAATGTCATGGGACACTTATTCCACGCTAAATGGTGGGCAAAACATCCTACTGGATGTCACTTTCGATTAATTAAATCATAACTCAACCACTTAGAAAGCCTAGGGATTCTAGAGGCCAAACCACCTCAACCCATCAAACATTGATTCCACCTTATGGTCGGACATCACAAACCATCACCAGATTGGTCTCTACCTAAGCCTTCCAGGGCTCAAGAGCGTTTGTTCCAAGCAAGGCTTCTAGGACTAGTAACTCAACCACAATTGTCGACGGGCTTCTAGAGTGTTTGTCCAACTAGAGAGCATTTTCTAACCAAGTCTTCCAAGACTAGTAACTCAACCCGAGTTGTTACAGGGCTTCCAAAGCGTTTGTCCAACCAGGGCTTCCAGGAACTAGTAATACAACCCAAGCTAAGGAAACATGAGAACCAACCAAAAAACAAAAAAATAAACTCACAACACCATGGCTATCCTGGAAATGGAAAGGCTAGGTAAATCCACTGCCAATCCAAGCAATACTCCATGCCAATGACAGATCATGACCAATAAACCATATGCATATGCCATGCATGCCAAAACTAGTGAGGTAAACATGCATGCAACTTGGTACCTACAAGAAAAACCCATTGTAGTTGTTGATCCTAATGTCCTATTGCACTTTCCTGCTCTTCCTTTTCCTTCTTGCTCCAAAACTCCAAGTATGTCACACTCCTCCAAGAGTGCTCCAAGAAAACTCTAAGTGTCCAAGAATATGAGAGAGAGAGAATAGAGAGAGAGCTCCAAAATTGAACTGACAAAAGTTTGTCAACTGATCCTCATAAGCCTTTTTATTAATGAGGCCTCTATTTTCTTCATTTTCCATTATTTTCCTTCATTTTCCTCCTTACATGCAACCTGTGACCTTTCACCTCCCTTTTCTCCTAATTTCCATTATTTTCATAAATAAATGTGCCAAAATTCCACTTTGTGTTTCCAAATCCTTTGCCATTGCCTTTGCCAAGTTCCTTAGCCATTAATCAATCACCAGTGATCCCCGTCGCTATGCTTTTTCCCAACATTCGGCTTGGAATAAGTGTCCCATCAACTATGGTTATTATTTTTCCTTTATTAACTTGTATTACATGGAATTTTCACCATGGTTGTTACAGATGAAGTAGGATTCAACCATTGCTTTATTATGGATTGACATGTTGAAACCGAAATTAAAAATTGGATTCCACAGACAAGTAATACCAAATCTAGGAAGACACGCTACCTACAAATTATAGATTTATAGTGGCACATCAAAATTGTTTTGGGATGAGTACCAATGGAACACTTAGAGACACAAAGGGAGATTTTGTTATGTATTAATGATGTTATGGAAAAGGTGCACAAATTGAAATTCCAAGTCTTAAATCTGATCATAAAAATAGTTGCTCTTCCAGTAACTCCTTTAGGCACAAATGTCGATATGTCCCCTCCCATGTAGGTTGACTCCCTGCCTCATTAATATGGCATAGAATTCTATGTTTTGTTTTGATATTTTTATCCAGGAGGTTGCTTTTTCTTCAAGTTACAATAGGACCATGCAACATATAGGCTTATAAAATTCATGTAGTATAGTTTATGTCAGAATTCGTAGACTTGTTCTCTTTTTTGTATACAATGTTAAGATATTGAACCTTTTCTATTGGTTGGTTTCCCTTGTGGTATACCAATAGTAGAGGAAGGATTGATAAGTATGTCTTTTTATGATAATTTAACTACCTAGATTTACAAAAAAAATAAAAATCTTAGCTATGAATTGTAGCACATGGATCTAATACACACCCACATATCACATCTTTAAATAGTCTTCTCAAGAATTATGTCATTATCTTATACAACAAACCAAAGAAACTTAAGCATACAACCAATTGATCTAGTTCCACAAGAGCTAAAGCTCTCTTAAGCACCTCCATAATAAAATACATCGTAAACCTCCATCAATAGGTTACAAATAACCAAACATACCCATTGATAAAAGAAATTAGCATAATGTGATACATAATGGATCTTATATAAAAGAAGGATGATCAAATTAAAAGGATTACTAATCTACCTAATCATACAAGTAATTGATATAGTTCCACAAGAGCTAAAATTTTGTTAAGCAACTCCACAATAAAATACAACATGAACCTCCATCAATAGGTTAGAAATAACCCTTGGATGGGGTGATAAACACATTTAAATGTAATAAGGTAGGGGGAAATCCCATTGTCATCACCCTACTCAACAGAGGGGGGAGGCATGTCCATCCCACCCTCCACCTATCTCACACACTAATTCATGATGAAGGATGTTAATCACTCCACGATGCATTCATTGCGAAGGATGAATAGTTTAATGAAGGCTCTAGAATTGCTTAGGAATTTCATTATGATCGATGAGGAAGTTTGGAATGTCATTTCTCCTTTGCTTTTGTGGAAAATTCCCACCTATCAAACTAATTTATTGCTTTGATTTGTTGTTCCCTTCATCTCTTGGGGGAAGGACCAGGTCCTTTTGACTTGGCCTCCCCCATGAAGCTCAATACTCAGGCCTAGTTAGATAGCATAAAAGGAATGACAATTCACAAAGGCTCTAAATTAGTGTTTCCAAAAGGCAAACCCAAAAATTTGCACAATTAAGAAAAAGGGAGGAAAAATCCCATTGTTATGGTGGCGAGTTTGAACCTATAGAGCAGGCATGAAGGTCTCATCATATATTTTGTCCAATCCATCAGCTCATCCAACGAAGCGTGGCTTTAGGTATACTACTCCTTTGATTAACGTGTACTTGGTTTTTTGTTTAGGTTGGTGGTAGCATTGTATTACTACTAGCTATCATTTCCTATTCTTCTATGTCTCTGACTTAGTCATGTGTCAACCTCCGTGAAGTAGTTGTAGCATTTACCTCCCATTCTTATCTTTAGTCACTACCACTCTTTAAGGCCACCTCACACTACACCCAATTTTCCATCTCACTCTATGCTTATGTGGGTCTATCTCATCCCTTTCCCCGCCTCTTCATTTCATTTGAGACTTATTCCCCTTAATGGCGCTTGGCAACCCTTATCAGTTTCCTTCTTCCTTTTTTTGATCTTATGCCTTGTCAACACACAAAAATCCATAAAGACTCTTCTAGCAAGGTTAAGGGCAGTGCACAAGGCCAACAACGTGCATACTCGGTTGCCCAAATATTTCACATGTAGACTCCATACCATATCCAATTTGAACTAGACCATGCAGTAGTAGAAGCTATGGATGACAGAGGTGAATTTTCAAATTCTAAAATTTTGGCCTCTGTCATTAAGTAGGTTCCTGACCTTGTTCATACTCGCGGGTGGTAGATTCAATATCTTTATATTGTCAAGCGTTATTTGCATATCAAAGCTCTCCCATGAAGAGTCTTACTAGAGCGAAATGAAGCCAAGGGAGAAATCTCTCTCCAGCTTGATGTTATCCAGGTTGAGAATTAGGATATGTCATTTGAGCACCAAGAAATGACTCTTCTGTTGGCCCGAATTGAGGCCATATTTATCGTGGAAAGGGCTTGGTGTCACTAAGCACTCCAACAACTCCAATCGATGTCTATACTTCTATATGACCTTCATTATGGCTCGAAATTTTGTTAGTAAGGTTACTCTTCTAGACAAGTTATGTTTCTTATCTATGTGGTATATAGTTAGTATTGCTGCAAATTTGATAAGATTAAATATTTGTACTACATAACAAAAACTGATGTTAGCAATATGCTCAGGAAATGACTAAGCCATTATCAGCTATGTGTTATTTTTGGGACTAAAGCTATGTTTTTTCATTGTTGGTTTAGTTTCCCCTGTGGCAAATTGTGGTGGAAAAAGCACTAGTTATGGCTATACATGAATGTATCTCTTTGATTGATCAATAGAATTTTGAAAAAAAAAAAACATGCATCATTGATAAAAGAAATTAGTGTTATGTGATAGAAATGGATCTGTTTTTTTTTTGTGACTAGAGGAATCAACAAAGTTTCGTACTCACGTGACACAAGATTGATTTCGACCACTACAACTATAACCTCTAAGTGCTCACATATACCCCTTTTATAAATATGAGTAAGTCAAAGTTTGAACATGTGACCTTTACATAAAAATACCTTAAAAAAACACCATATCACCAACTAATTTATACCCTAAAAACTAACATAAAATAAATCTTTATATACTAAAAAATAATTAAATTTAAACAAAATCTATTTTACATTTTCTTAAATATATCATTATTTAATAGCAATCCAGCTTTGGAAAATATGTTTTCCATTTTATTTATTTCTTTAAAAAATTAATAAAATAAAATATTATTAAAATTATAGAGAAAACCTTAATTCCCATTAAAACAAATATTGACATATAATTTTACCAAAAACATATATTTCCTTTATCCAATAAATCACGGAGTTGTCTATAATGCGACTTTTTGAAGATTCCGGTGACGGAATCCGGCGGAAGAATTGAGGTCAAATCTTGATTTCTTGCAGTTAAAATGGTTTTTTAACTGCATATTTGGATTCAGCACCCTGAAAAACCCCTGGGACGCTTTCATTGTGCAGAAACTAGCTATCAAACTTGCGATTCCAATAATTCCTGCCGGATTTCGACCGGAAAAATCCGCCGGAAAGGCTTTCAAAAAGTCGCGTTATAGACAACTGCATAAATCACCACAAGATAATCACCAAATATTTGAACTTTTTAACATCTTTTTCAATCACAAGAAGAAAAATGAATTTAGGATCATAAACCTACTAATTTATTTTTAAATTAATTTTATAGTAAGTTTATTTATGTTTTAATTATTATTATAGTTTATTTTATATTAATAAGGGTATTTTCCCACTTTTATTTTACGTATCATGATTTAAGTTTTAATTATTTGGGTAAATACACATAACATGTTTACGAGGAAATAAAATGTAGTTTACTTCTCTTAATATAATAAATTTAATTTGTTTAATATGATGCAGTCATTTTCTTGATGTGGTTATGTATTTAAATGGTATTGTTATATCAACATTGGTATGTAAATATTGCTTATCATAAATGGTTTGCACGACCATGTAGTATGATGGATAATTTGTAAATTAATAGAATAAGTATTATTTATCTATTTTCAAAAGATTTAAACATAATAATTTTATTAATTTCCTCACCGAATCCTTTGCCTAAGTATTGGTATCACAACGTCGGTTTGAAATTTCTTTTTATTTTAATCATTCCAACACAAAAGTGAGCATTAAAAGTTGGTAAGCTCCTCACCTTGTAGAATTCCCCTTACAATAAGCTCCAAAACATCATTGTTTATATTGACACTCCCCCTCTTACATTAATGTTGTTCACTTTCATCTGGTAGTGGAAGGGGTTTTAATGATCCAATGTGTAATTAGGCGAGATAGCAATAAACTTTCAAATGTGAAGATGAAACCTTTGTGTAATGGCCATTGCGTTACCAACTTCCATTGTTTGGATTTGTTGGCCTATAATGTAAAACTGACTTTTCCATATTACAAGGATTGGATGTTCAAATTCACCATAAACATACACACCAAGACACTTTTTTTTGCCTTATTTTCTTTCTTTAAGTTTCCAAATCCAATCCTAATGATGCATAAGTGGAAGTTGATCTCACCCAATAAGGAAGAGAACCATCACAAATTTCAAATTGCCACACAATTTAATTTTGGGGCCATTGTAAGTCACTAGAGACTAAATCAACAAATTTACATTGAACTTGTACTTCAATTACAACTTTGCAGTTCATGTACTTATGATGTCAAAAATAACGCAAACATTGTTTTGCTTCATCCTACATATCCATTATTGATATCTTAGCCCATTTCAAAGTATGGAGATTTTAATTTATTAATAATACCCATTCATTTCAGGTTGGCGAGAGTTGGAGGGGTAATCTTTAGCCTCGATGAACAAAGTGAGATTTAGTTTGCTTGGGGGTTTGACACCCTAACAAATAACCAGGAAGAATATATGGCTCTTTGGAAAGGATTAGAATTAGTCATTAACAGGGGTATAAAGAGAATGTTGGTCCTTGGAGATTCAATGCTAGTAATAAGGCAGTCACCAAAATAAAGCTTAGAGAAGGATCAACCAACACCGCAATATTGTGAAGGATCACCTTACAACTAAGAAAAATTGATGAGTTAGAATTGTACCATATCTACAAGCATCTAACTGTAGAAGTGGGCAAATTGGCCAATAAAGGAGCTATTATGAGGCAGGGAATAATGGAACTAGATCAATCCCAAAGAATATTTTCCCCTATCCCATGAGTAGCATAAAAAAGAAATTGATTGGGAAAAATGACCAATTTGGACATCAAGCTAGTAAGGAAAATAGGAAAGCCAATTTTGGAGGGCCCACCAAACTTGATGTCTCAGATGTCATACACCTAGGATAGGGCCTTCCCCAAGGCAGTCGAAGGTTTTTAATAGCGCATGGAGTTTATGTGTACAATTCCCATTATATCATGAGTCGAAGGGCAAGCCAATACGCCAGATGGAAGAGAGGAGGAACATCACCTAAGCGGGTTGCGAATGTCCATCATCTGCTATTAATCCATTCCTTACATTCCTGCACAATGGTTTTAAATGCAAATGATCTCAGCCCAATCTATGAAATAAATCCTTTTGTAGAAGTGGATTGCTCTTGTGGTATCTGGTCTTGGACATACATGGAAATTAAATATCACCAAAAGCATTGTCACCTCAAGCTTCAAGTTTAGCCTATATATATTGAAATGGCCTCCAGGAGCGTAATGTTAGATTCAACAGAGCTTTGTTTCATCTTCCGATTAGGGAAATGAGTTTGAAGTGAAAGGAATTGGTGATGCATGAGATGCACTCAGAAGAACATGATCAAGAGTGATGGTTCCAAGCAATGGATAAGCTGTCAAGGGTGGTTGTAGATATGATGGAGCTATCGAATAAAAGATTAGAAATGGTAGAGAAAGAAAAGGACACAAAGTTTCAATTGTTGGAAAAGAAATGTGATTGGTTGAAGAGAAAAATGTACAAAATGATGGCAATCATGGAGGTAAATATTTTATTAATGAATACTAAAGTTAATGGAATGGTGACTCCCTCCAGTAGTGAGTCCAAATTCAACTTGAATAAATGGGACGCTGACAAAGGACAACAATATCCAGAGGTACGAGGACCGGCTAAGGAAGAAGAAAATGAACACACCACGATGGAGGAAATATGGAGCACAACATCATAAGGCCATTTGGTGCACACTAAATTTTAAATATTTGGAATATGTTTTGTAAATTGCTTTGTTTTTAGGAGTTTTTTTGTAGAATTTATGGTAGATTTCAATGTAGAATTATAGTTAAGAGAACCCATAGAGGCAAGAAAAACTTGTTATGGATGTACTATAGTAGTGAAGCGTCTGAGAACATTAAAAAATATAAAAGGCTTGTTACTAACTCTTTTTTAATGCAAAATGATAACCATTTCATTGAAAAAAATAATACCCAGTCACTCACATGACACCCCTCTTCTATCCACATTTTAAAATATACCTTGCTTCCAAGAATATGATGAAAGTCTCTTTAGAAGAAGCATGAAAAGTAACACCATAACTAAGAATTAACTCACACAAGCCAAGTCCTAATATAGGAAGATGTGAACATGACATGGCTCATGTTGGCTTTCCAAATCTCCTATATTCCCTAGACTTTGGGAGGTATCAAGGTCAATCCTACTGAGAGTCACATTGGGTGGCACAAGTTAAATAAGTGATTGACCACGAGACTTGGGATATCTTTATAGTTATGAAACATGCTAAGCCCTTGATAATGGTTTATTTATGACAAATTGGGGAATGTAAACCAAAGAAATTGGAAGTTTAACCTCCTTGATGAGAAGAAAGGAAGATGGGAAAAACCTAAGGCATTATGGAAGGAAAGGTTATGATGAGTATGTAGAAATGGATAGGTAAAATGTAAGAAACACTTTCTCTTATATTGTGTAACAAACTCACACATTAAGGAGAAATTGGATGTGTATATCGAACATTAGGAATCAAAATTTTGGGGGATACAGTGGGATGTACAAGGTTGGTTGAGAAAATGATGACATCAATAAGTAAAAAGTTGATCAAGAATATTCGATATGTAAATTTGATTTGAGAAACAATTTCTCCTATGTTATATTGCAACATGATACTCACAAATCAAGATGAGATCAAATTACATATCGAAGACTCAGAATCAACATTTCAAGAGGATCTAGTGGGAGAAACAAGGTTGATCAAGAAAATGATGAGGGCATGAAATAAATACATAAGAGTAGAGTCAAAGGGTAATAATCTCTTGATGTAAAGAAAAATGAACTAAATTCAATGGAGCAAACCAAGTCCATAATTTGGGTCTATCCATGAACTACCATATTTTATAATCATAATATTTTATTTTAGTCTCTTGAAAAATGTCACACAAATGTAAACTTGTTATTCCATATGACTCTTTAGTTTCTGTAAAACAATTTTATGTGAGATGGTAAAAACCAATCATGAAAATAATCTCACCACATAGTTACATGGTTTTATAACTTCTCATTCAATACCTTGTAGCCCAATAAATTAATTTGTTGGTCCTTTAGTTAGAGGTAGTGCCTTTGTTAGTTTTTGTTTCCCTTCTTTTATACCTACCCTCAAACTTAATTATAATACACTTGGATTCCTAAAGTTTTAAATGTAATAATATTTAGATTCCCTTAATTTCTACTAGTGAGGAAAGCCTTTAAGTTATATATAAGGAATATACATATTATCTTTATATTCCAAACAACAAAGTTCAAAGTTATTACAGTAAATACTTATTATGAAATCGATATGTTTTATATCAAGATTGAATCTGGGTAGGGAGGATAACAATATTTCTCTCAACCACCCAAACTAAATCCAATTGACTTCCAAATGAGACTTTCCTTGCCATAATTTAATTAATTTTACTCCCTAGGCTACAAATATCATTATTTACATACAATATATAAGTTATTTAATTTTCCCACCATGGGTAGATTCTTAATGTGTCTTCGATTGGATGTATATCTATCTTAATCTCAAATTCATCTATTTTCTTATATTTGAGTAGGAATTGTAAAAGAAAAATATTATTGTTTTTGTTTTTAATATACATAGTATCTTTGTATTCCAAACAACAAAGTTTGAAGGATATTTACAGAAGTGAAGAGCGATGGCTAGGGTTTCAGGAGGAGCGAACTGCGTTGCCACCGCACAGCAAACCAGAGATCAGAGCTGCAATGGAACAGCAAGAAGATCGACAGCTGGGATAGCCGATCATGCTTCTCTGTCAATGTTTTGGCCTGGATCTAAATCAGAAAATGATACCTATGGGGTGGATCGACTCTTACATAGGCCAGGGGTGGGTTCTCTCTTCCTGACTCAGGGCGGTTTATACTGGGCGGAGCAGGGATCTATACCACCGGGACAAGGAATGATAGATATACCCCGGCAGCGACCAGACCCTACCCTCGTTCTAGCTGTCGTTCAAAACAACGAGGGAGAAGCAGTCAGGCAAGGTTGGGTTGCATGCGATGGGTTGAAGGTTGTGCGGCTTGTTGAACCCCCGCCCTCCTTTGGACTGACCCATGTTGACCGATCCGTTGTTCGCAGGCAAAACAAGACTGACCCATGTTGACCGATCCGTTGTTCGCAGGAAAAACAAGACTGACCCATGTTGACCGATCCGTTGTTCGCAGGCAAAACAAAAAGGGAGAGGTCGTCAAGCAAGAAAGGGGCATGCGTAAAGAGCCGAGGGTCATGCAGCTTGATGCACCCCTGTTCTCCTTCAGACAGACGCGGGCTAATGTCATCAAGGGGAAGAAGAAACTCATGGCCGGGGCTATCCTTACCAAAAATGCCATACATCGGGAGGTCAGGGCTTCCTTGATAAAAACAGGAACTCTGGGCATTATGAATGGGCATCTGAATGGGCATTATTTAATTATTTTGCCAAATTTTAAACCTTTGATCCCTGGGGGTTAAGTCAAAGTCAATTTTTTAGGGAAATTAACTCAATTTATTTATTTATTTTATTTTATTTTGAGTTAATTAAAATGCATTTAATGAAAATTTTCGAATTTCCCCAAATATTTAAATATTTCGACGGATGAGATTAAAAGAAATTTTAATCTTCATCACCGGTCGAGATTTCTTTGACGAGGATCACTCGAACTAGCCGTTGGAGGATTTATTTTTAAATAGGAAGTCATTTGTGAGTCGATCTATCCAACCTTTAAGCCATGTGCTTAGCAAGAAGCTCTCGTGTAATCTTTTTCTCGATAATAAAGGAAGACTTTGGGGTAAAATTTTGTTGGTGTTACTCTTCAAGGGAATAATGTAAGATGTGTTGTTTTCATGCATAATTTTTTCTAAAGCCATTGATGATAGCTTCTAAAGAGTGATTTGAGTACAGATATCTTTCTCAGTTGCTGGGGTTTGAATAATAATCTAAATTTTGAACGTAATAGCAGGTATCCCTATTTGTCTAAGTTTTATTATTATTTTCTCGCTCTATTTTTAATGGCTGGGTCGAGTTTTGTAGGGAAATCTTGATTTTAGATCCTCAAGCATTAGGGGAAGATTTCAGTTGGACCAACCAACTCCCGATCCGTGTTTCCTGAGGAGTCCAGTAAAATTAATCCCGGGCTTATCATAAGATTTTTTGTTGGTGATGCACGAAGGGTTTCGAGTTAGCACCTCCTTAACATTTAAAAATTTAATTTTGTGTGTGGGAAATTGATAGATTTGGTTGTTAAGAGCCTTAGATTATCAGATCTAGGAGCGAAGTTGGACTCATACTCCTCAGATCTGATAGATCTATCATTCTTGTGCATAGATATGTAAATTATTTTTGGTTTTCTGACTTGGGTTTTTCTTGGTTTTATTTATTTTTATCATTGTACATATCGTTTGGGTGTTTTCTTGTTGTCATGCAACTATACATCTAAAGTGTAAATTTGTGTAGAGTCCAGATCTAGGCCCTGGAGGGTAAGATCTGGATCTCTGGGGTTTATCAACATAATTTTGCAGGAATATTATTCAATTTTTTTTGCAGTCCAAGGGTTCCAAAATTCTTAGATCTAGAAATTTTCATGAGGGTTTCAAGGCTAAATCCGAAGCATAAAAAATATATTGACATGGAATTCGATTTTATAGGTTTATTTTGGGTTTCTTGAGGCTACTATTGGCTGCCTGGAAATGGTCCCTCAGTTCTTATTTTTATTCTTCTTACTGCAAAAATTTCAATTTTTTTTAAAAGGAAGGCCCACAACCCTTTGTTGTTGCATGCATTCTCCATTAAAACTGTAAGAAACCCTCATTTCATTAACCCTCGCTCCTGCAAATATGCAGACCCCTCACGTTGCCTGTTCATGTCTTTTCCATCTGTTGTGTCCTCCTCTTGCTTCCCATCTGCTCCATGGATTTTCCTTTCTGCTTCATTTTCCTCCATTTCCGCAAGCAAACAATGCTGCCTGTCAGTCGCACTCCCTCACATCCCTGCAAAAAGCATCATCCATTCTCCCTGCAACTCCCTTGTTCCCCTCGAAACTCCTCCTGTATCCTCTCCTCTTCCCTGCAACACTCCTGCAGTCCTTTTTCTGCTTCCATTTTTTTATTATTTGCTGGCTGCATCTCAAGCTTCATTGCCATCCCATTACTATTCATTATGTCCCTCTTCCCGCAGTCCATTCTTTCGCTGTCAAACGTTGCCATCGAAGATTCAACTTGCAAAAAAACTCGCCCATTGACTTATCCACATCCAAGATGCTCCATTCTCTTTGCGTTGTCTGTCCTCCTGTTTCCATTCTTCTCCTCCATCCGCAACCTCCCTTTGCGTCCATTGCAGCTCGTAGTTTCCATCACCTGCATGCTGCCTCTATCACCTTCTGCCCTCGAGCTCTCCTTTACGCTGTCGTCCAAGCCCACAGCTGCACACAACAGACATTTCAATTTCATTTGCCTCTTTGCCATTCTCTTTTTACTATGAGAAATCGAAGCACAGATTTGAGACTAAGCCGGATTGGAAAGGTAATGCAAAGAACAAAGGAAAATGGGACAAGAAGCGAGCAAGACCTTAGGGTACAGGTAATAAATACAATGTGGTTCCATCTAAGAAGTTCAATGCATCTGATTGAGGACAGGGACTTTGAGCTGAGGAGAAGAATAAGGATGAAGGTTGGAAGCCGTTGCAGTGTTGGACTTTTGGAGGACAACATCCCAAGAGAGATTGTCCACAGCACCAGGGTGGTAGACCGTAGATCTACAGTGCTAAGGAGGAACAAAATGTTGGGGATGTTGGATAAAGCATTCCCCGTATTTATGTAGCACTAGACAACAGACAGATAGACCATCAGACATCTATCATTGAGATGGATGGTAAGCTTTGTGATCAAGTTGTTTCTATTTTGATTGACCTTGGATCTAATTATAGTTATGTTAATCCTGACCTGGTGGATAAGTTTGGTTTGAATAAAGAAGTGCATGCAGAGTCTTGGTTAGTGTAGTTGGCTACATGTACAAAGAAGCGAGTTCATCATTGGGTAAGAGCTTGTGAATTTGATTTGAATGGTATGCCTACCTCAGCACATTTGAATGTATTACCATTGGGATCATACAATATGTTGTTGGGCATGGATTGGTTGTACCTTCATAGAACCAAGGTGGATTGTTATGACAAATCCATTGAGTGCTTGGATGATAATGGGGAACAAAGAGTCTTACGAGGTAAGAAGAAATAAACATCAGTTAGAATGGTGAAAACTATGTAGGCCAAGCATAGTTGTAGGAAAGGGTGTGTGTTATTTGTAGTGCATATTTCTAGTGACAAAGGTAAGGAAGTTGAGGATGTAGATGTCTTGAGCAAGTACCCAGTTCTACAACAGTTTCAGGATGTATTTCCTGTAGAGATTTCAGATTTTCCACATCACAAGGAAGTAAAATTTTCTATTGAGTTGGTACCAGGGGCAGCACCAGCATCTAAGGCACCTTACAAGATGAGCACACCAAAATTGGGAGTTTTGAAGTTGTAGTTGAAGGAAATGATTGTCAATGGGTACATTAGGCCAAGTGTATCACCATGGGGCACACCGATATTGTTTGTGAAGAAGAAGGATGGTACTCTTAGGCTATGCATTGATTACATGAAGTTAAACAAAGTGAACATCAAGAATGGGTACCCGTTACAGAGGATTGATGACTTGTTTAATCAATTGAAGGGAGAAACAGTGTTCTTAAAGATTGATCTGAGATCCGAATATCATCAAGTACGCATTAAAGAAGAGGACATCTACAAGACAACTTTCTGGACCAGGTATGGGCATTATGAGTTTGTTGTAGTTCCATTTGGTTTAACTAATGCTCTAACTACCTTTATGTGCTTGATGAATAGTGTGTTGTGTCTGTATTTGGACAAGTTTGTTATTGTGTTCATTGATGATATATTGGTATATTAAAAAAATGAAGAAGAGCATGCCGAGCATTTAGAAGCAGTGTTGAGATTGTTGAGAGAGCATCAGTTGTATGCTAAGCTCAACAAGTGCAGTTTCTTTCAGACTGAGGTACACTACTTAGGACATGTGGTTTCCAAGGATGGCATAACAGTGGACCCAGAAAAGGTAAGAGCTATCATGGAGTGGGTAATTCCCAGGAATGTGGATGAGGTGAGATCTTTCATGGGGTTAGCAAGTTATTACAGGAGGTTCATCAGGAACTTCTCGTAGATTGCTTATCCTATCACATCATTGTAGAGGAAAGGTAAGAAGTTTGAATGGATAGAGGAGTGTGCAACCAATTTTGAGTAACTCAAGCAGTTGTTGACACATGAACCAATGTTAAAGATTGTAGATCCAGACAAAGAGTTTGTAGTATGTACTGATTCTTGCAAGATAGGACTTGGTGGAGTCCTTATGCAGGATGGACAGGTGGTATGCTATGAGTCATAGAAACTGAATGAACACAAGAAGAACTACCCAACACATGATCTTGAGTTAACAACGATCATAAATGCATTGAATATGTGGAGGCACTATCTTCTGAATAGGAGGTTTGTATTGATGAGTGATCACAGTGGTTTGCAATATCTATTTGACCAACCGAATCTGAATGGAAGGTAGGCTCGGTGGTTGGCCACGATCAGTGAGTTCGCCTTTTTTGTCAGGTATATCAAAGGTAAAGAGAACAGGGTGGAAGATGCTCCTAACAGGAAGATACAAGTAAATCACATAGCAACTATGAGCTCCTATGGGACAAATTTACATGATAGAATCTTGCAGGTAGGAAAACAGGATAACATGTATATGGAGATTGTGCATACGTTGTAGCAGAGTACAAGTACAAGGACATGTAGTGGTAAGGGTACATGTATAGGTATAGATGCAGCTGCACTGGATGTGGACTATCATCTCACGATAGATGGATTTGTTAGATTTAGGGACATGATATATGTGTTAGATAAAAGTGAGCTCAAGAAAGTGATCTTGAGGGAGTTTCATGCGAAATCATATTCAGGTCACCCAGGTTATTAGAAGAGCTGAAAACAGTGAAGAAATTATATTATTGGCTAAATTTGAAAAGAGACGAAACAGAGTTTGTGGCTAGGTGCTTGGATTTTCAGCAGGTGAACACAGAGTGTAAGCATCCAGGTGGATTGCTACAGCCGATTCTGATTCCAAAGTGGAAATAGGAGGTCACTTCCATGGAATTTATCACAGGTTTTCCGAGGAAAATGACACAAAATGATTCCATCATGGTAGTGGTGGACAGGTTGACAAAGGTAGCACACTTCATTCAGTTAAGTCTACATTCTCAATGAGTGATGTAGCATAGGTATTCATCAGGGATGTGGTCATATTGTATGAAGTTTCGAAGAAGATTGTGTTAGACAAGGATGCGAAATTAACTTCCAAGTTTTGGAAGGAGTTATTTGCAGGTTTGGGCATAGAGTTGGTCTTCAGGATTATCATTCATAGACAAAGAGGGTCAACAGGATATTGGAGGACATGTTGACGATGTATGTGATGCATCAACAACGGAAGTGGGAAGAGTACCTTCCACTGGTAGAGTTTTCTTACAACAATGGGTACCGGGAGTTACTGATGATGAGTCCATTTGAGGCATTGTATGGGCAGAGTTGTAATACTCCTATCAGTTGGAGTGATCTAGTTAACAAGGTGTTGATTGGACTGGACATGTTGGCAGACATGGAGTGGGAAATGCAAGTAATCAAAAAGAATTTGAAAGTAGCACAAGATATGAAGAAGAGCAATGCAGATCAGAATAGGTTGCTCAAGGAGTTCCAGGTTGGGGAATAGGTGTACTTGTGCATCAAAACAAAGAATATCTCCTTGCGGATTGGATCATGTGCCAAGCTAGCACCTCGGTTTTGTGAACCTTTCAATATTATTGAGAGGATTGGGCCAATAGCCTATCGATTTGCACTACCTCCGACAGTGAAAGTCCATGATTTTTTCCATGTGTCGTTGCTTAAGAAGTATGTTAAAGATGCTGATAATGTGATTGATTGGTCTGTATTGTAGGTGGAGCCAAAAGGAGAATTCCAGCTGGAATTGTAGTGCATGTTGCAGAGAAAGATGCTCATGCTTCGGAACAGAGCAATTGAGCAGGTTAAAGTGACATGGAAGCACTTTGGGCCTGATGAAGCTACAGGGGAGATGGTGGATCAGATGCGGTCTATGTATCCTTCCTTATTCGCTGGTTGAGAAGATGTTTTGTTATATGTATTTGTCATATGTTTTTGGTACATGTTTTGGTGATGTTTGGTATATGTACATATGTATATGGATGTAAATACTGCCATGATCTATGTTATAAAGCTCCAATAAGCAGTATGTGTGTCATGTCATTATGATGTTTACTTGTTATGTTGTCATTTTGGTTTGCTTCTCAACAGGATGATCATTGTAAATATTGCAACGAGCTAAGTTATAAAGCTCCATGGGCAGTATGTTTTTCTTACAACAACCTTGTTGATTGTAGGTGTTGTTGAACACCGAGGATGGTGTTCCCCCAAGGGGGAGGGTTTTGTAACATCCCTGGTGAAAATTCCATGTAATAAAAGATAATAAAGGCAATATAATAACCACGGTTGATGGGACACTTATTCCAAGCTGAATGTTGGGAAAAAACATAATGATGGGGATCAATTATGATTGACTAATGGCTAAGGAAATTGGCAAAGGAAATGGCAAAGGCTTTGGAAAGGCAAAGTGGATTTTTGGCACATTTATTTATGAAAATAATGGAAATTAGGATAAAAGGGAGGTGAAAGGTCACAGGTTGCATGTGAGGAGGAAAATGATGAAAAATAATGGAAAATGAAGAAAATAAAGGCCTTATTAATAAAAAGGCTTCTGAGGATCAGTTGACAGACTTTTTTCAATTCAGTTTTGGAGTTCTCTTTCTATTCTCTCTCTCTCATACTCTTGGACACTTAGAGTTTTCTTGGAGCACTCTTGGAGGAGTGTGGCATACTTCTAACCATGGAGCAAGAAGGCAAAGGAAGAGCATTAAAGCACAAGAGGACATTGAGATCAGCGACTACAACAGGTTTTTCTTGTAGGTACCAAGTTGCATGTATTTTTTCCTCACTAGTTTTGGCATGCATGACATATGCATGTGGTTTATTGGTCATGATCTATCATAGGCATGGAGGATTACCTGCATTGACAGTGGATTTGCCTTGCCTTGCCATTTCTGGGATAGCCATGGTGTTGTGGGTTCATTTCTTTGTTTTTCTGGTTGGTTCTCATGTTTCCTTAGCTTGGGTTGAGTTATTAGTTGGACAAATGCTCTGGAAGCCTTGTAACAACTTGGATTGAGTTACTAGTCCTCGAAGCCTTGGTTGGACAAACACTCTGGAAGCCCTTAGTGGGTTGAGTTACTAGTCATGGAAGCCTTAGTTGGACAAACACTTTCGAAGCCCAACGACACCTATGGGTTGAGTTACTAGTCTTGGAAGCCTTAGCTGGAACAAATGCTCTGGAGCCCTGGAAGGCTTGGGTAGAGACCAATCTGGTGATGGTTTATGATGTAAGATGTGAGGTGGAATCACTGTTTGATGTGTTGAGGTGGTTTGGCCTCTGGAACCGCTGGTTCAGTTTTGATGGATTGTTCCATGAGATCTCACATTCATGCTTGGAATATGGCACATGGGTGTCTAGTTGAAGAGAGATTTGGCTTAGCCATGTGTACAATTAGGTGGTTTGTGGAAGTCCCAAACCTGGTTGGCCTTTGCATCATTAATATGAAGTTATTTCTCCTTGTTAATTGATGAGTATTATACTGGTTTATATGTGAATTATATGGTTGTTTTTTCCTTGGTATTTCTGTTGTTTTTATGTTAATTATGAACATGTATTATGACAATGGCTATGTATGTCTCACATCATGTTTTTACTTGTAAATGAATGAACAATGTGTCTATGGCCTAATAGATGAAATTGCAACTAATGTGTTGAGGCATTAATTCTTCTTAGCGATTCTCAAATAAGTATGAGACCCCTATGCTCAATTATGTTGTTAAGACCTGCAGCTTTCATGTTTGTGACATGTTTGACAAAATGCCTGTCATGGCTAGTAGGGATCTAGTCTAGTCCTCGTTAATGTTTTTGCGAATGTATCTTTGTTTCACTGTGAAATTTCATTTATGAAGGTGTCATTGAGTTCTGCGCAGTGACCTGGGCTTTGGGCCTCAAAAAGTGGCACAAATCTTGGAGTCCCTAACACAACACTGGGGAAAAAAGTCCCCAAACACTCACTTGTGCTTGCTATGGAGTGTCTGGAGCCTCTTGGACGCACATTGGTCCATATCAAGGGAGCATCTAGGGGTTTGATGCATTAAAACTTCAGTTGGTCCCAAGGGCTAGTTACTTGGGTGGTTTGGATAACTCCTAGGAGTTCTATTGCTGATGTGGAAGGTCTATGTGATGTGTTCCATTGGTTCCACTTCCTTAACTGACACATAGGGAGTTGAATCATATAATAGTAACTTCTCGTCACATGTTTACCCCGGTTGGCCAGTTACTTGGGTAGATATGGGAAGAGGGTGTTACATCATCCTCCATGTCATAGATAATTACTATAGACTTTTATAGGTGTTGTCATTGTATCTGGCCATAACTCTTCTGGCCTCCATTTGTGCATGGGGATGCATGGATGTATGAACTCTCTTGGCGCCCCAACTATTAGAGAGAACCCTTTATCGGGCGATAGTAAGAGTAGAGCTAAACAATAGAATGTTGAATTTGAGTACAATAAGAATACAATTCCTTCTTTAACAAAGAGCCAACAAACAAAGAAATGAAATACCAACAAGCACCTTTAACTTGTTAAGCCAAAAAACTGCACAACTTCTCCAAACCAACTGGGTAAGCAAGAGATCCCATTGAGGTGAAAATGAATGAAACCCAAGGTTCCTGACTTTATAGGGGAAAAATACCACCCAATGTCTTCGATCTTTGGAAAGGAAAATAATTGACCCTTTAATGCAATTGAAACATAAGAATCCACTGAAGAGCTAACCTTAGGCCACCATTGAGCCCTGAGGCTACTTAGAAAAGAGAATGCCCCACATGTTGAGAGAAGAGAATCTAGATGACGACAAAAAACACACTGGAAAATAAAGAAATTACTACCCCATGCCTTATACCAAAAGGACCCAAAAAACATAGGGAATTTCCAAACCTTCCAAGGAGAATAAAGCACACATCTCAGAGAAGTCCAACACTGAAGAAACAGTTTGACACATGGTAGAGTTGGAACCACCAAATCCCTTTAAACCTTAGCGAGGACTAGGTGAGATCTCCTAAGAGAATTCAAGGTTTTGAACTCCACAAGAGGACCACACCTAACAAATTAAGTGTCTTGAAACAATGCAAGGGAATACCCAGCCAAAGAAACCAATCAAGTGCATAAGAAAAATATTATACCAAAAGAGAATCGAGAACAACCCCCTAAATTCTAGCCAACCTGCCAAATAAACCACCCCACTTCTATAAACACACAAAAACTAGCCAAAGTCTTGTTGAATTCCAAAACGAGAAATGAAACCAAATATCATCAGCATAACGAGAGAAGTGGTAGAAGAAAAGGCATACTAGATTTCTATCAAACGTAAAAAGCTCACCAAAATGGAAATGGGTAGTAATGAGACTATTGAAATCAATTAGGAAAACCTGAATTTGGATCAAAAGAGATGCTAGACTAGATAGTAAACAATGTCAGAACAACCATATAATATAAATTCGTTTTAAACTCTAAGACATAAGTATCCACCACCTTGCTTCATGATTTATCCTTGCCTTCTCTTCATTTTCCACATTTCTCATTTAGCAAAGGATTGAACCATGGTGTAGGTTGTCCCATAAGGACAACCCACTTCTTAAGCCATATACAATCTTTTCATTTCCCACATGATACCATGAACTTATTCATTAGGCCACCTACGGGGAGAGTTGAGCCCCCTCTTAATTCCCTTCCTTTACATCCCGATGTGAGGGCTCAAATCCCCTCGATTGACACCCACCATTGGGAAACGAAGTTTTGTTTTTTACCATGTTTACTTTATTCAATAATGGAAAGTGGTAAAATGATCTTAAACATTATACAAAGTATATGATGAATATGGTTTCATTTTGATAAATAAAATTATTATTAATTTTTAAAATAATATTAATAAAGAAAATTAAAAAGAGCATACTAACATGTATTTATTAAAAAAAAAAGGGTTTATTTAAAGGCTAAGGGTTAATTTTACAATATTTATAACATTGTTCATATTTATAAAAATCGAAGGTTTTTCTTTAAATTTTTAAGTATAAAAATAACATGTTAATTAAATCAATTAAATTTTTTTTTTTAATTGATAAATCAAAATTAGTTTTAATGGACTATGTTAATGTTTTTAATTACCATTCTCTTTTTAATAAATTAAAGATACTATTAAAAATAATAAGGGTTGTTGTCATGCCAACTAATGATTATAAAATAGTAATAAAATTGATGTCTTTCAATAGAAAAGGTCATAGGCAAACAAGTTTGCTTATAATTAATAGAGGTCCAAAAACAAGCACTATATCTTTTTAATTACCTCTCTCTTTTTAATAAATTAAAGATACTATTAAAAATAATAGCGGTTGTTGTCACGCCAACTAATTATTATAAAATGGTAATAAAATTTATGTCTTTCAATATAAAAGGTCATAGGCAAACAAGTTTGCTTATAATTACTAGAGGTCTAAAAACAATGACTATAGCTTGTCATTTATAATGTCTAATAAATTGGTGAAGTAAATTTATAAATCTAAAAAACATGCCAAGACAAAGAAATTAAAGCATAGATTGAAATTATGGCTTTCTTGTAATCTCTTTATGACGATGCTTTTTCCCAAATTTTTCCTTGCATTCACAAGATGTCTATAGTTTGTTTTCTTCTCCTATAACTTGGGAAAGGCTAAGGATGTCCCATAGGAAGTTGACACAAAAGAAGAATTAGATTGAACAATAGGAACTTAAGGCCAAATCTAAAATGCTAAGATGTTTCACCATCTTTTGAACCATTTGTTTGATAGAGTCAACTTGAAATGAAATCTCCAAATTGCCACTAAACTAGACATGCATGAATATGTCTACTTCTTTTTGTTAGTTTCTTAGATCAATCACACATCGACTTGTAGTGTCAACCACGTAAAAGACGTAAAAGACCTGTGTAGAGATTTTCCTCTGACTTTGCATATCAATGATTCCATTTAAAGTGTGTATTGATAACTCCATAATGCACCTCACTTGCTTATTTCAAACAATATTTTATCTCCTTCTTCAAATATTCTGACTTGCATGTAAAATGGTTGTTGCAATAACAATGTGTCATCTTTTTCTGATTGTTATGATCCCTAAAGAGCCCAAAAATGATTCTCAACTATGACCAAAAGATTGAGGTGCTAGCTAAAATAGTCATGCCAATGCTAACCATAAAATTCTTAAAGGAGATGATAATCAAGGTTGAGGCCAAATAGACGAAATGGCTTCAAAATGAAATAACCACTTCCACAAAGGTGAATTGAACAAATAAAAAGGAATAATAATGATGCTACATAGCTAGAGCTCCCTTGTAAGCTCCTTGTACTTTAAGATTAAATAACAACTCTAGTGGATGCTCATTTAATGCTCATTTAGACTCCTTCAAAAATTCTACCTTGTAAGCTCCTTGTGCTTTAATCTTAAAGAACAACTCTAGTCAATGCTCATTGAGACTCCTTCAAAAATTCTAGAAGTTAGACAAATCAACTTACATTTAACAACCTACTTAGATATCCTCCAATATATATGACACCACACTCTGAAGGGTGTAATGGCTTCACCTTATAGCGATAGAACTCTTTGAAACGTATAAATCTTAAAAGAGGAGTGACGTGTTAACCCCATTTGTAATGCATGGCCGATACTTCATTAAGACACCTCGATTTTCTTGCTCATCTACTTTCTTGTTAAAATAATGGAGCACATGAAAAAAAAAAAAAAAAAGTTTTTTGTAAAATTTACAACTCTCTTACTTGATTCTTCTACCATTCGAGCAAGCAAGGAATGAGACATCACTCGGGTTCATTATATTGTTTTTAAAATGGTCATTAAATCTCCTAATATGGTGGCTTGTTTTACTTATTGAAATCTAAGGGTAAAAGAGTCCTTTAAATAGGATCTAAATCTTTGCTTAGTTATTTATTTATTGTTGTTCCCATCTCCTAAATAAATTTATTTTTAAAATTAAAAATGACTTTCTTCTCTCGTATCACCTATTCTTTATAGGTATTACTTAACCATTTTAAAATTAAAACTAAAATCATATTTAAACAAAAAAATATCCGTACCTATTACTTTATAAATCTAAAATTATAATAATAACTAACTACTCCAAACACTTAGGCTCATACGTATAACCCTTATCAATACTTTTTTTTAAATGTAAAGTTGTTATATTTTTATGTTATTTTGTGTATTATTTGTTTAAAAAATATATTATGGATTTATTTAAGATCAAGAGGGATCAAATTTCTTAATATGTAATTTTTTTTAGAGTGCAAAACTTGAAAAAAGAAATTACACTTCAAGAAATTGAAAGTCACTTGGATTGTGTAGACTACTCTACTTGAATTTGTAATTCCAATAACCCTTGTTAAATTTTAAACAAAATTGACCTACAAATATATTTGAAAAATGTAAAATAGTGAGACTACCTAAAATATTTTAACCATAAAAATTTATTTTTTAATTGTTTTATATAATATATACAATATATACATATATGCATAGTTAACACTTATATATATATATATATATATATATATATATATATATATATATATATATATATATAAGGGGAACAAACATTGATTTGTATTAGATAAAAAAACTGGTTTCTAGGCTAGTACCCTTACAAAAATCTTCATGTTCCAAAAATTCACTGCTATCAGAAGACCAAAACATTGAAATTATGTTCTTATGACAACTTTTGCCCCCTATTCTAAACACATGTTTGTTATAGACTCGACATAACACTCTTAACAACACTATATATCTATAAAGCATCAAAATAAACCAAAATCAAGAGAGGAACATATTAACATGTCATGATAGAAATTCAAGTTTATCTGATGTTCCTGCAATGTGCACACCTCGGTCCTTGTTCTTTGTAGGTTCCACGTTGGTTAGGTTTGCTTCTTCATTGAACAAATCAACTCTGATGGAATTTTCCTCCAAGTTCGTTACCCAAGCATTTAACATTGACAATTTAGTCCGAACCTCCATCTGGAGCTACTCTAGTTTTCTTCGAAATAGCTTGTTTCTGGTATCCATGAGAAGTTGGATGGACTTTCACACATTTTCCTCTACATCTTTCCCATGTTGGAGAGTGACCAACAATGCTTCAATAGAATCAATCAAGCATGCCAACAAACCGTTGAATTGAGATTGCTCAACATCCTAAGATTGACCACATGAAGTCGTCGTAGCAGAGTGGTGATGCTTCAAACTGGAAATTGCAATGAAAGCAAACCACTTTTGGTCACATAAGTGTATCCTCAGCCACAACATATGTGTAACTACACTCCTCCTTAAATAATCTTGGTTCCTTCTGAACTGCCACCCTGTGCCAATGATATACCAGGCTCCCATATCTGCATCTATGAATCAACAAACTCCAAGAATTATCATGTGAGAGATACAGAGGGATAAGACAATTAACACCATCATGCAAATAATTGAATGCTTTTCCATCACCGAGGCTTTCAACATTGATATAGTCTCATCCCACCCTTTGAGATTTAACACATGATGCCACTTGTAAATTCCATCCATTACTTCTAATCACCAATTGTTAAGGTGATTTAGATGGGGATTAATTCCCTTTAAAATGGTTGTGTTATTAATTTTGACGACCTTCCCTTACCTATTTGCGTGACCCTTCAAGCTGAGGACACAATATTTGATGTGATGGGGTCCACCTTTAAGGCTTGTTCAAAGTTCTTTATGAAAGAATTTTTGTAAACCTTATAAGAATTTTTATTTTCTAACTCCATGTTCAAGGGATAGGAGAATTAAAATTCAATCCCTGGTCCAATACTAGCTTCCCTTACTCCAAAGTAGCTCCTTGATTAGCCATGGAATCTTCTACTATGTTTAATTGTCTCAAGACATGGAAGAACTCAATTTTCTCAAATTGCATTGTTTGTAAAATAATTTGTTGAAGGATTGAAGGAAAACCTATGCTTTGTGACCCTTTAGCTTTCCACAGTTGGTGGATGACAATCATTGAATCTCCATAGACTATTAGTTTGGTAATCTTCCTTGTCAATGTGATTTCCAGACTTGGACAAAGTGCTAATTATTAAGCTTGGTTATTGAATGCAATACCCAAAACCAACACATATTTTGTCTCTATTTGTTCATCGGGGCAAAGAATAACCCCTCCCCCTCCTACCACCCCCAACATTAAAATATTTTACATATATATATACATACATACATACATACATACATATATATATATATATATACACATACATACACACACACACACACATATATATATATACACACACACACACACACATATATATATATATGTATATATATATATATATATGTATATATATATATATATATATATATATATATATATATACATACATATCTATATATATATACATATATACATACATATTGAGCGAGAGAGAGAGAGAGTCCTATATTGAAATATTTATAAGGAGAATATTTAGAGTAACAATATTGACTCTTATAGAGTCTTATTGGTGTTTTATAATATTTTTAGTTATAACTGACCAAATATGTTATTCATTTATGTTTTTGTTACAACAAACATTGCTTTTTATTTAGAGTATATTTTTATTTTAAAAGGGACATGACATGTCAACTTGAAGTTGAGTACGAAAAGAATTACACATCTCCTTCATAGTGGGCTGTAGAATGTGCCTCTCCTCACAATAATTGGGATAATATTTGATTTTATGCATTAGATTAAAGTTAAATAAGTTCATTTTAACTATTTGTTTTGGTCTTAAGGGCCTAAAAGAGTAATTAAACACTGCATCTCATGGAACTATACAACACACACGATTCCTATGTCTGGCATAATGACTGGTGAGCTCCAGTATTGTAGCAATAATGCTACAACTCCTGGGGCTTCCTGTCTCTTAATTTTATCAACCCGGTAGTTCGTACAAACTTGGAAGCGGCGGTGCTGTATGCACAAGTACTAGCTCTTGTCGCAGCTGTCACTTGGTCAGCTGGCACAAGTCCGCTAGGGCTCAAGCCAACTTCTATAGGCTCTCAGAAGAAGCTTGCTAATTGATGGACGAAAGCTAATCTCAAAGGAAAGCTACTTTACTTGACAAAAATGAACTGAAAGCAAATCAAAGCATGTAAACCTAGGAAACCCTAATTTAACTAGTCTAACCTCTACAATGCAAGGAATGTAAATGCAACTTCTACCAATGCTGTCATTACCTCTAATAAGTGAAAATGCATGGATCTAAGCTACTTGCATCATGAAAGTTATGTTTTTGTATTTTTCCTTTAAGTGAATGGAATGATTGTGATCTTGTGCTAACTAGGGTTTGGTTGTGCAGGTGGGATGGAGAAGGAAGGAAAGTGTGGGACAGGTTAGGGAGGCTAGGAGAGGTTCCTAGGGATCCTTAGCATCCATCCACAGAGGTCCCTCACATTCAGAAGCTCGGCAACCGAGTGAGTGGCCTCCTACAGGAAGCCTGCAGAGGATCCTACAGGATACTCTGTTTTCTACAGGATGTCTACAAATGGCTACAGGATGACCTACCGTGAGTGTTTGGCGTGATGGAGGAGTGATGAAATGGTAGGGGGAGATGTGTAAGGTAGGAATAAGGCTGGTGATGGCTCAGAAGCTGGAAAATTAGATGAGGGAAGAGTGTATACAATGGTTTGATGATTGGAGGGATGGAACCAACGAAAGTTGAAGGAGATGGAGCTATGTGGGAAATGAGAGAGTTGGAGGGTAAATGAGTGAGACAGAGGTTAAATAGAACTTGAGGAGATGATGAAGATGATAGAGATGCCCTGCACAATGCTCATTTAAACGAATCAATGAATTCTTGCAAACAAACCAAGTCCTAGCTAACTTAATCTAATTGTCAATGAAATAGATGAACAGCAACTTTGTTTGGAAAGAGAACCATGTACCTCACGTGAGAAAGAGCATTCCAAAAGATCTAAATGCATAACAAACTCCTACCAATCGATTCTAAGCATAAAAAGCTACGTTACCCATCAAAACCAACTACCATAACAAAGCAAGATCTAAAGAGCAGATTTTTATTTCAAGAACGCAGCAAACACATAAAGATACACAAGGGAGGTACTGGGCGCTTGAGATGGGCCCAACCCCAAGAACTACAGCCTCCCAAGAGCGATTTAGAGCTGGTGCAAAGCTGGATCCATCTTTATTAATCAAGAAATGAAAAGTACATCAAAATTGTCCATAAGGAGAGCTTGAGAATGAGCTGAAAGCAAAGCTAATCCATGGCCTAAAAATTGAACTACAAGCTAGCTAACTAATGGCTAAAACAAAATGACTAACTAGCTACAAAAATGACTACCAACTAGCTACCAAAAATGACCAACCACTAGCTAGCCAAAATGAGGCCCCAAGCCTTCTTATTTATACAATTTGAGGACCCAACAGTCCTCCTAAAAGTTAGGGACTTGGCTGCCCAAGACTTGGAGTTAACAGCAGTCCAACTTGACTTGCTTGGCTGCCCTTGAGCTGATTGATTCGGTGGCCCTTGAACTCCGAACTGATGGTGGAGAATTCGAGGTAAGGGCCCATAAATGAGGGGGACACCTTCCTACAAATCCTCTAGCTTGTTCTCCCACGAATTTGGCTGCCAAGTGCTCATTAAGACCTTCAAATTTGTCTCCAAGTTGACCAACAAGGCTACACAAAGCACCCATTAGACTTGTTGGCATAATGACTAACCAAATTCACTCTATTAACATAAAAATAATCAAAAACATGCAATAAACAAATGAGAATGGTGGACTAAGCCAAATTAGGAGGTTGAATGAGCCCAAATAATTATACATTTTTGGGGCTCATCATCACCCCCCTACTGAAAGTGTTGCTCATCCTCTGAGCAACCAAATCTCTCCCCTTGTCTTTGATGGCCCTGGTGACTTCCTTGGCTAATCATCTCGGCCGATTTCTCCTTTGGCTTCCCGCTTTTCAAACTTTCCTGTAGAAACTGTTCGTTGGCTTCCTGTAGAAACAGTCTCTGTCTTCCTGTAGAAACAGTCTGCTAGCTTCCTGTAGAAACAGTCTGCTAGCTTCAATGAACTGCCCGAGAATAGATATTGCATGCCGAAGCTGGATGGGAATCACTGTTTTTCGATTGGTTAACCTTGATTCATGTTTCTGTTCCTGGCATGACAATACTTTCCGACTGTGGCAGCTTTCTTTGCTTCATAAAATGCTTACTGCAATAGCAAATATAATAATAGATTTGTATCCCACAGCCAACCCAAATATAACATTAGTTGCTGCTTCCAGTCCTGCATGAATCGGCAACATCTAGGACAGGGCTGTAAGCATTACTAGTGCAGTATTCAGTGACAAAACCAATAACAAGGCCAGACCACAAACCAATAGCACCACAGAAGAAAAGCTCCCAGTTCTTTACAACCTTCTGGGCACCAAAATTGAAGATAGTGAAGGATGAAGGCAATGCAACTAGGCTTACAGCAACAATGCCAATAGACATCACTACTATGGAGATAATACGTTGCTTTTTCAATGCAGGCTCAATTTCCTTCACAGCCTTGATCTCAAATATGTTAGTTGCAAACAGAGTTGTGATTAAGCAAGCAATGATACCCATTGAACTAATAAGCAAGGGATAACACATGGCAGTAAGATCATGAGAGTTTTCAAATGATGATATGGATGCAACAACCAGAGTTGCACAGGAAGATTCAGTCATAGGACCCAAATAGATCTGATCCCATACCAGCGATATCTCCAACATTGTCACCAACATTATCAGCAATGACAGCTGGGTTGCGTGGATCGTCTTCAGGAATGTTCCTCTCAACCTTGCCAACAAGATCAACACCTACATCTGCTGCTTTGGTGCAAATACCACCACCTACGCTGCCAAACAAAGCCATGGAAGAACCACCGAGACCATATTTGAAGATGTTGAAATAAGTTTTGCTAACCATTTCATATATTTTTCTCTAAGATGTTCTGCTAATTTTCGTTTATCTCCATCTGAATTCGAATACACTTTGAGTGAATCATGATCATTGCAACAATTTCGGAGAGAAATAAAACAATCATCAAATGAGTTGATGATAGAGAACCAATTAACTGATTGTGCACACTTTAGTTGAGGATGTGGAAAGTGCCGATGAACAGCAGTTCATGAGTTTCAGCCAAGCTGTCTTCAATTTCTCCGTGATTTGTGATGAGGTGGAAAAAACATGTGCGCTAGATTTTTCAAACTGCAGTGATACATGTCTTCTTCTCTCCGTTAATTAATTGACATCCTGTTCACTGGAGTTCAACTACCATTAACTGTGTTTTTTTTTTTAATTTTTCACGTGAATGGCCGATCATGCTGCGTGATTTTTGCCTTGAGCGCTAGAGAAGACAATCGGTTGAGCCTCGCTAATCCGTGGCTTAATTCCACCATTTCATTCATTCATGCAGTTTCCAAATTAATTTTATGCAATAGAAGAATGGGTTTGTCACATACCTCGAAGTTGAATGGCTGCCGTGAGCTGCTGTGGGCTGTCATTGCTGCATGCATTTGATTTTATGGTTGCATGATGGCTGGGCTGCTAATCCATGGCTGGTTTTCTTGTGCAGGTGTCCTCTGGCCAGATGCATGCAACAAGAATTCATTTCCACGTTCAGATTTGCACATTCAAGCTGCTGTTGCTGCATCTTCCCCGAACCAGAACTTGTTTTCGACATTTCTCCCAAACGCCAAAGCGGATCGATCTGAAACTTGCTGAGCATGTTTCTATCATCATTATGCATCTCCCATAGCAAATTCGTGATCAATGGATGCACGGATTTCGAGAAAAATGGATGAATATTTCAGAGGTCGATTTCTCGGAAACCGTGCATCGGAATTGGCTGAAACTGCTTGGGTAGGCTACTATCACCCACATGCATCTCCCCATGAAACAGGTTTTGAAACGGATGCACGGTTATGGAGAAAATGCAAAAATGGCTGATGGTGATGAAGGCGGATTTCTTGGAAACCGTGCACCGGAATTGGCTGAAACTGCTCAAGCATGTTGCCATCGGCCTTGTACAATTCCCCATAAAACGGTTTGTCAAATGGATGCATGGTTTTCAAGTTATGGCAAAAACAAATTTGGCTCTAGGTGTTTTTGCTTCAAGGCTTTTTGCATGTGCTTGCATGGGATGACAAAATGAATTTTGCTTGTGATGCAGGTACGGAGATGATGGAGGAGGAGTTGGAAGATGGCATGAGGGCTTCTGAACCCTTGAGGAAGCTACCATGCTCGCCAAACCATATTTTGAAATGCATGCCTAGTTTCCCACAATTTCTACAGGAAGATCCTGTAGAAGCACAATGAGAAGCACAAGGAGGTGAAAAAAATGATGGATGAAGGCAAGGGATGGACACACAAGTGCTTGCAGGCCTAACCAATAGGCTCCCACCATCAGATTCACTTTTGGAATTGGATTTGGCTCGTCCAAAGGTTCTACAGGATGTTTCCTGTAGAAATTCAGAGCTTCCTGTAGAAGACACAGTTTTGAGGAAAGAAGCATAATGACATGAAAAAAATGATGGAAAAGGGGTGAGGAGTGGAAACATAGATGAGTGTAGGCCTCATGGACATATTCCAAGCCTTCAGGTCCTCTTTGGAGATCAATTTGGCTTTTTTGTAAGCTTCCTGTAGAAGATACGAAACTTCCTGTAGAAGGCACAAAAACTCCTTTGACCTTGATTTGAGTGCTCCTCCTGCCATGAAACATCCTTCTTGCAACCTGAAATGTCATTGCTGCAACATGAAATGGAGATTAGCTTTATTTATTTATTTATTTTTTTCTCTTTTTTTTTTCTTTTTCTTTTTCTTTTTTTTCTTTTCTTTCCAACCCATTGACCGCCTCATGGAGGTTTTCAATCAATGAGCCAATCTAAGGCGCCTCCGAGGGGGTTTTCACCTTAGATTTTTATTTTTCTCTTATTTTCATTTTTTCATTTCTTTTTTCTCTTTTTTCTTTTTCTTTTTTTTTCTACCCTACCCTACTTGAAAAACAAAATCATTTTCAAGTATAAGAATACTTCCAATGGAGCCATGTGCACATCGAGATCAGAGACAAAATGATGTGAAGGCTCGAAATGCATGTTTGGACAAGTATCCAGATCTCAGAGACCAAATGATCTGACTTTGAAGGGATCAAACAAAACTGAGGGAGAAAGTACCACTGCAACTTAGTGACCTTCTGAAACCATATCTCAATATAGCTTTGATATCCTTGGTTCTTTTGCTGATCTGGATCATTCTTCATGTCACCTTCTATCATGACCTTCTGATCTTCCTCTTTTTGTTGATCTTTTTCTTGAGTACATGGAAGATTTGATTGTAACCATGAGGGATCTTTCTTTATCTCTGATTCTGATCTCTTTTCTTCATTAAGTGCAGCCCATAGTTCTTTGATCTCATCTCTTGAATCTTCTTTTGCTGGATGTGATTCTTCAATGCTTTCATGATGATCTCTTTTGTGCAATGCTTTTCCTGAGCTGTGGTGAAGATCATTGAGCTCACGAGGAATCATTTGCACATGCTGTGCCTTAGCTTTGCACGTGTGATGAGCTGCTCCAATGTGTGGGTTTGGAGATGATGGTACGGGTAGTTGAGTGGAGGTGTGAAATTGAGATGGAGATGGATGGCATTGTGGTTGGGTAGGCATTTGGGGTTGCCTTGGTGGAGGAGGAGGCGATGGTTGTGGATGAGCAGGTGGTGGAGGAAAATGAGCGGGATGAGAGTTGTACTGGGGCCTCCACTCCTGATAAGGTGCATTCCACTGAGGTTGTGGCTGAGCATAAGAGTGAAATGAATGAGCAACTGGTGGGGCATAATATGGATCTGTGAAGGAACAAGGAGGATATGACCAAGGAGGAGGTGTAGACCAGGAAGGATGAGCAGGGGGACCCCAAGAAGGCATGAAGGTGGCTTGGTAAGGGTCATAATAGGTCTCGGGTATCCCTTGCAGCTCCTGCTGGTAAGATCTAGGTCCATGTGGCCTCCTTTGGTTCATATAATAGAGTGATTCAGTGGCTCCCTTGGCTCTTTGATATGCAGCTTTGAATCTGGGCAAGGAAGGGCACTGATCTGTAGGATGGTATTCTTCACATACAAAACACACTTCAGGGGAGTGCATTGGACATTCGTTCCTAGGATGCTTTTTAAGGCACCTAGGACAAAAAATGACCAAAGCCCTCTTGGCTTCTTCTTGCTTCTTTTGGATCCGCAAGGTATCCAGTTGCATGGCGAGAAACTGCCTCATATCTCTCTTGAAATCTTTGATCTGATTTTCAAATTCATCCTTGGACAAGATGTTGCTCTCAACATTTCTGCTTGTAGCCATTTGCTTCAGAGGAATGTTTCTTCTTCTTCTCCCCTAGAGGTTCTTCAGATATGTCTTGATGTCCACCCAGGGGTCCTTTCATCACAGCCATCGAAGAAGAACGTTGGCTGTGTGAAGCAGTGGGGGTGTTGTGCAATCATTTTTCTAACTTATCTCTACTCCTACAAGGCATGAAATAGATTGAACTGCAACTAACTACCTTGCGAAATTGAAATGAAAGCAGGAAAGGACTACTCTATTTTGCTCAAATGAAATTGCAAGAATGAAATGCTAGGCTACGCTTGCGAAATTGAAACACTAATCTACGCTTGCAGAATTGAAATGCGGAATTGAAAGGCTATTCTAGGAAAGCAGGAAATGCTAATCTATGAAAGCGGGAAATACTAATCTAGGAAAGCAAGAAAGGCTAATCTACTTTTGCATAAATGAAATTGCATAATGGAAATGAAATAAACTACTTAGAAGAAGGTTGTAGTAGAAAATAGAAGAATAGCAACAATCACCAATACTCTGCCGCTTCCCCGGCAACGGCGCCAAAAAGATGGTGAGCTCCAGTATTGTAGCAATAATGCTACAACTCTTGGGGCTTCCTGTCTCTTAATTTTATCAACCCGGTAGTTCGTACAAACTTGGAAGCGGCGGTGCTGTATGCACAAGTACTAGCTCTTGTCGCAGCTGTCACTTGGTCAGCTGGCACAAGTCCGCTAGGGCTCAAGCCAACTTCTATAGGCTCTCAGAAGAAGCTTGCTAATTGATGGACGAAAGCTAATCTCAAAGGAAAGCTACTTTACTTGACAAAAATGAACTGAAAGCAAATCAAAGCATGTAAACCTAGGAAACCCCAATTTAACTAGTCTAACCTCTACAATGCAAGGAATGTAAATGCAACTTCTACCAATGCTGTCATTACCTCTAATAAGTGAAAATGCATGGATCTAAGCTACTTGCATCATGAAAGTTATGTTTTTGTATTTTTCCTTTAAGTGAATGGAATGATTGTGATTTTGTGCTAACTAGGGTTTGGTTGTGCAGGTGGGATGGAGAAGGAAGGAAAGTGTGGGACAGGTTAGGGAGGCTAGGAGAGGTTCCTAGGGATCCTTAGCATCCATCCACAGAGGTCCCTCACATTCAGAAGCTCGGCAACCGAGTGAGTGGCCTCCTACAGGAAGCCTGCAGAGGATCCTACAGGATACTCTGTTTTCTACAGGATGTCTACAAATGGCTACAGGATGACCTACCGTGAGTGTTTGGCGTGATGGAGGAGTGATGAAATGGTAGGGGGAGATGTGTAAGGTAGGAATAAGGCTGGTGATGGCTCAGAAGCTGGAAAATTAGATGAGGGAAGAGTGTATACAATGGTTTGATGATTGGAGGGATGGAACCAACGAAAGTTGAAGGAGATGGAGCTATGTGGGAAATGAGAGAGTTGGAGGGTAAATGAGTGAGACAGAGGTTAAATAGAACTTGAGGAGATGATGAAGATGATAGAGATGCCCTGCACAATGCTCATTTAAACGAATCAATGAATTCTTGCAAACAAACCAAGTCCTAGCTAACTTAATCTAATTGTCAATGAAATAAATGAACAGCAACTTTGTTTGGAAAGAGAACCATGTACCTCACGTGAGAAAGAGCATTACAAAAGATCTAAATGCATAACAAACTCCTACCAATCGATTCTAAGCATAAAAAGCTACGTTACCCATCAAAACCAACTACCATAACAAAGCAAGATCTAAAGAGCAGATTTTTATTTCAAGAACGCAGCAAACACATAAAGATACACAAGGGAGGTACTGGGCGCTTGAGATGGGCCCAACCCCAAGAACTACAGCCTCCCAAGAGCGATTTAGAGCTGGTGCAAAGCTGGATCCATCTTTATTAATCAAGAAATGAAAAGTACATCAAAATTGTCCATAAGGAGAGCTTGAGAATGAGCTGAAAGCAAAGCTAATCCATGGCCTAAAAATTGAACTACAAGCTAGCTAACTAATGGCTAAAACAAAATGACTAACTAGCTACAAAAATGACTACCAACTAGCTACCAAAAATGACCAACCACTAGCTAGCCAAAATGAGGCCCCAAGCCTTCTTATTTATACAATTTGAGGACCCAACAGTCCTCCTAAAAGTTAGGGACTTGGCTGCCCAAGACTTGGAGTTAACAGCAGTCCAACTTGACTTGCTTGGCTGCCCTTGAGCTGATTGATTCGGTGGCCCTTGAACTCCGAACTGATGGTGGAGAATTCGAGGTAAGGGCCCATAAATGAGGGGGACACCTTCCTACAAATCCTCTAGCTTGTTCTCCCACGAATTTGGCTGCCAAGTGCTCATTAAGACCTTCAAATTTGTCTCCAAGTTGACCAACAAGGCTACACAAAGCACCCATTAGACTTGTTGGCATAATGACTAACCAAATTCACTCTATTAACATAAAAATAATAAAAAACATGCAATAAACAAATGAGAATGGTGGACTAAGCCAAATTAGGAGGTTGAATGAGCCCAAATAATTATACATTTTTGGGGCTCATCAATGACCAATATGATTGTGTCATTGGAATTATCTTAGGTTTGACCTTGGCGGACAACATTGTGGACATTCACAATTCCTACTATGTTCCTCATAATGAGTCCTAAGAGCAGGCATATTGGTTGGAGGGGAAATTAAATGTGAAACCCTCATCTTTAGTGGTGGTTGTTTTGGCCTCTAAAAATCACACACAACACTTGCTGCTAGAACTCTTGAGGGTTTGCAGGTCGAGTAAGGTTTATCGTCCCTCAAAACACTAATTTTCCCAATCATAAAAAAACATTCTCTGCCCTATACTGTGATCTTATGCTGGTGGGATTTGTAATTGCCAAGGGCATTGCTAGCAATATAGACAGGTTTGGGCCGTAGGTGATGCCGGGTTGGAAACCTATTTGGGAAACAAGACCTTCATTTAAGCTTAATAAGAAGGTCGCGGAGAAGATGGATAAGGTTCAATTATGGGAGGACCTGGGAAATTTCTTCAATCAGGATAGTTTTCCTTCAAAGGAAGATTTGAAGCAACCCAAGCCATTTATTTCGTTGGAGGGTTCTTCCTGCATCTAAGCTAAGGCCATCATCCTAGATATTATGGACTTTGTGAGCCCAATCTCAGGGGCCTTTTTCTGTATGCAGCTCAAAGCCTTAGATCATGTCTCTTCAATCACAACCAAAATTCGAGATTGGACAGGAATCCCCTTTGAATGTATTCAACTCCTACATGGAGGTAGGCAATTTTACGAACATAAATTGCTTAGAGCGTACGACATAACCAAGGATGCCTCAATCTATTTAGTTTCAAGATTAAATGGTGGAGCCAAAGGCTAGGGGTTGTCCTCTTCCCAATCCAGGAAGGATTTCACCCCTGAACCTAAATATATCTTAGGACTAACATTCATTGTGGATTAGGCAGTGGATGTTCCATCTCTTGAAGTAGATAATCTTATATCCAACCTAGCTTATGCAGATTATGCATGGTAGGCGATTATTTTCTGCTTCAATGGATTTTGGCCATTGACATCTTCGCTTTGGGAATGGGATTATCAAAATTTATCCCTCGATATGCATATGTTTTTCTCTTTGAAAGGATTATTTGTGGTATTATTAAAAAATTTAGAGGATCATCAGAAAGTTTTTGATCAAGGACCTTGGTTTTGGGGCCGGTCTAGTCTCTCATTTCAACTATGGTTTCCTTGTTTTAGTCCTCTTTCCATGATGGCTCTAGGCACTCTAGTTTGGGTAAGGCTTCCTAACCTACCCATTCTTTTGATACATTCAAACATCTTAGCCGATGTGGGAAATTTACTAGGCCGCTTCATTAAGATAAACACCGAGAGGTTTGAGAAGGGTGTTGTTACATCTGCTCGTATATGTGTTGAAATAGATCTCAACAAAGGGTTTCCATATAGATTCCTCCTCAAGTGGAGGGGCATAGTTTATTTGTAGATGGTGGATTATGAGAACACAACTCTCTAGTGCAGGAGATGTCAACAACCCAGTCTTCTTCATAATTCCTACCCTTTTTCTCAAGGGCCCCATCCCCACCTAGATGTTAGGAAAAGGAGTTGCGGATGGAAAGAAACAAAAGATACAAAAGGATCTAAGAATTATTCAACCTACAAGCAAGAAAACATGAAGTAATAGAATACTCCAACTACTGAATCAACACCTTCAAACTCAGCTCAGCTACATGTAGAGCCATCTCACCCTCAGCTGAGGGGCTCACCCTCAACTGAAAACGAAAGACACTCGACCATAACCTTGGCTTCGTCAATGAATGTGCACAAACGATTCCATGAATCAGATCACTCAGATAGTGATAAGGAAGCAACAATTATTTTTGAACCCTCGAGAATGGAGTTGTCTCAAAGAAATGCAGTTATTGCCTCCTCTACATTTGTTCCCGAGAATTCCTCAGAATGGATTGATGTCCGCAAGAGAAAAGGGAAAAAGGAAAAATCCATGATTAATCCTAGGCTCTTAGACTAGGACGGTAGTAAATGTATTGCCATGTATTTTGATTACCTATGATGGATGAAATGATGTAATTTGCTATTTGGAGGTAATACAAATTAACTTACAACAAAGAAAAAAGTTAAATGTATTTTTTTGTTTTTTTTAACCATGATGAATCAATAACATGTTGGAGTAATTTGGGTAAGGTCCATGATCAAATCTTCTAACTTCCACTATAACATCAAGAATATATCTAGTAGCCTACAAGCCATATATACCAATAAATTAAGACTTAACAAGACCCAAGATGTCACGTGGGTGGGGGACTTCTACTCTTGGAGCCTTATCACAATGTATTAGACATGTGTTGTTATATCATGGGTTGGTAACTCCAGTAGTTGTGAGCACACTTTGTTCTGGAACTTTCATGTGATTAAAAGTTTATTTTATTGAACATAATAAAATAAGTTAACAATCCCAAAAATATGTAAGAGGGAGTCTACATTTTTAAAGACTTTTAGGTGGTGTAAATTCTCTAAAATAATAATAACTAATAAACCCACATTCATTTTAAGTGGTGTGATTTTCCTAAAATAATAATAATTAGAGGATCCACATTTATAAATAACAATTATATTTTATCACTTAAGAAAACACAAATTTTTCTTTTTAAATTTTTTAGATAGGGAGTAGTTTTTAAGTGTGACGTTTTGGAGTTTCCCACTGATTTTTTGCGGGCCAAAAAATTTGTGGTCAAATCTTGATTTGTGTTATTTAAACTAGTTTTTTCACTGCATATATGGATTCAACACCCTCAAAAACCCCCGGGTCATTTTGATTGTGAAGAGTTCACCCATCAAACTTGTGATTTTTATTAATCATTGTCTGATTCTAGACAAATTACATCAAAAAATAAACCAGAAATTTTTTCTTAAACAAATTAAGTCAGAAATAAACCAAAATATTTTCTATAAAATCACACTTAAAATTATTATTTTAAATAATGTATTTTTCTCAAAATAATAATATTTAATTAACCCAAATTTATTTTCATTAATGTGATTTTTTAAAAATAGAAATAATTAGTACACCCATATTCATAAATAATAATTAATTTTTACCCATTTTAAAAAATATAAAATTTAAAAATATTAAAAAAAAACTGTATATTAAATACTTTGAAATTAAAATAAATTTAAAAATAAGATAATAACTACACTAAAAGCTACGTACAAGATTTCATGCTTTATGCTAACTACAAGATTTCATGCTGCTGGAAATTAAAATAAATCTGAAATTAAAATAATAATCACCCGCCACACACGTACATGGAGCCCTTAAAATATAAAATTTATAAATATTTAAAAAATCTATGTATTATATACTTTGAAATTAAAATAATAACTATTTTAAAAGCTACTAACAAGGTTTCATGCTTTAAGCTACCATCACGATTTCATGCTTTGGAAATTGTTAAAATAATAATCTCCCGCCAAACTCATGCTTTATTTATTTATTTTTGATACCCCGAAGGGTCAGCTAGTGGGCTTGATTATCACAGTCTAACCCTAGGTCTTGATAACCCTAGGTTAAAATTTGTATTTGTTTGTGGATTTTTGTTTTTAAATCTAATTAATTTAGATTATCAATATGGTTCTCACCAAGGTTATATTTTGTATTGAAGGGTTAAATTACTTTTATGATGATAGGGTGGGTCAGCTAGCGGGCTTGACTATCAGAGTCTAACCCTAGGTCAAGTCTTGTCAAAGACTTGGATAATTGTGAACCAATTTGTTTTTATATAATTGGGTTTCCATATTTTGTTTGGAATTATGTTTATTAATTGCAAATATTAATGATTAAAATGATGTAATTTAAATAAATCAATCAATTAAAATTATGTAATTCAAATAAATAAGTAAATTAAAACGATAGGATATACATTTGAAAATACACCATTCAAAACTCTTCGAATTTCATTTGTTTGTATATTGGACAATTAGGGTAAGGTTGACTTTGTATACAAGTTTTTTCATATATTAAAATGCTGATTAAAAAGAATTTAAGTGAATAATCTATTTTTATGTTCTTAAGAGTCTAAAACTAGAATGAAATTTTTCTCTAATATGATTAAATTAGAATGATTTTTTCTCTATAATACTACTATGATTGGATTGGCCTAGATCCATCTTAACTTCAGATCTATAAAGTGCCGAGAGGGATCAAATCCCTCAAGGTGCAAACTTTTCCTCAAGTTTTAGACTCAAAAAAGAGGTTTGCGCCTTGAGGGATTTGATCCATAAAGTCTATGTTTGTTTAAATGTTATATGTTATTTAAATTATTAATAAATGTAAAATTGACTTAAATGAGTGGTGATTTTGGATGGTACACATTGTTTCAATTTTAGCCTTTCTATATAGTAATTCACACTTTTTTGTTTCATGTGCTTTTCTTCCATTTGTTCTTCTATCTTTTCATTAATCTACACAAAAACAATTCATTAAAGGTTCGTGGGCATGCTGAATTATTTTTCAATTAAATAATTAGTTGTTTAAATTTCTTTTGAAATCAATATTTAATTATATTCCTCTCCTTTAATCCTATTTATTGAATATAATGAAAGCATACTCATTATTGAATATAACAAAAATATAAAAATAAGCAATAATATAAAAACAAAAATATAAATAATAACAATAAATAAGATATTGATTTAAATGTTATATTTTATTTAAATTTTTAATAGATATAATTTTAACTTGAACCTTAATGTGTATTAGTGGTGATTTTGGATCTTGCATGTGAACTTTGGTACAAATTGTTTCAATTTTCGTGTTTCTACATAATAATCCACTTTTTTTTTCCATGTGTTTTTCTTTGACTGATTCTTCTATCTTTTTTTTTGTAAGTCAATTTTTTTTATTAGTTTAAATCAAAGATACATCATGAGGGGATGAATATCAAAAAACGTTCGACCTCATTCCTACCAGACTTGTTGGCCATAAGATAATAACAAAACCACATGATAAACAAAAGAAACAAACTAGAGAACCACATACAGATAGCCCAATGAGACCAAAAAACCCCAAGAACCTAGAAGCAACCAACGTTCATCCCTGATCTGGAGAGTGCACCGATGCTGGGTTGTCCGGTCGATTACTTGGTGACAGAGGTGGACTAAAATATGAACATGACATTCCATGTGCTCTAATCTATCTTCTAGTCACTCCATTCTCTCCTGAATCCTCTTTTAGCTGCGTTGAAGAGAGGCCAAATCCATCATGCACCATTCGTTCTGTTGAAGGTCATTCATGAAATTAATGATCGTGTTCCTATCCTCATGGCTGTTGTGACCAAGCTATTGTAGAAGCAATGTAATCTGTTGAAGACAATCATACATAGAATCAAAGGGAGGGGGCAGTTCAATTCTGCTAGGAGATTGAGCTGGTTGCGGATCTACTTCCTCCCCCAAGTAACGATTTTCCAATATATGCATTACCTTGCGACCCCATGGTTCTAAACCTCAATGGAATTGACCACGTTGTCGTTGCATGGGGACTAAATAGGAAATTTTGCGCTAACAATTAAGGGTGCTTTCCAAAAACTTCCGACCCCATTGTAGCCCTCAAGTTGCCTTAGCACCCTCAACCCCAGTACAACCACGACAATGCAGATAATGGTAAAGCCTAGTGTCTCGTAATTTCCTTCTTGCGACCAAGTGCCTTCCCCAAAGTGACCCTCATGCTCTCTACATGCAAAATTCACCGCTTTGACTGCCACCCTCCACGACCGAGTATCTCACCTCCAGGGACTTAAGAACCATTGGTGAAGCAACACTCAAAGGAAACAAGACCTTCTCTCCACCTCCCAAAGATCTAGAATTCACCAAGGGGTGGATAAAACCATATTAAGATATTTAACAAAAATAGTCAATATTCAACTGGAATTTTAACCAAATTATAAAAAAATTTACAATTCAGAAAAGGTCATTGCCTAGCTAAAAATACCCTTCGAAGAACTAAGTAAGATGATAATTTAAACACCAACCCGCAAGACACACCCACAACCTCAGTTTCTGTTTCCAAAATCCAAAACACTAGATATCAAAGGGATTCTTTCCCTCGTTCTGCCAAAACTCCCCACTTCCTATCAACAAACTTGACTTTGAAAACCCAGAGTGACCTACAGACTGAACTTAAGTGTATGCACATCAACAGAAAGAAAAAACATGAACCAACCTTAACACCAGGTTTAAGTAAATTACCATAAGACATGAGCCCAATGTGTTCCCTAGTAGATCCACCCTTTCTTCCTAGCTCACCTCTATCACTCCGACCAGGCCACGAAGACATAACAGGTTGACCGTAGAAGCCACCTTGAGCTCGGATCTCAAATATGCTTACATTGAATCAACACATTGGAATTAGCAACATTGCTGGAGCTGGATTGAGCTCCTTCCAAACTCATCACTTCTTGAAGGGCAGGGGTTGACACATCTAAAATGCCACCTTGCATAACCAAATCCCTCCACTACCTCTAATTCCATAACCTCATGCATCCAACAACAATCTTAAGAACCTGCTCTACCATATATGTCCCTCGCCTTCTCTAGAGCCTTCAATGCGCGCTTGTAGCATAAGGCGTACTTGACACACATCTTCATTACCTGTGCCACGTGGGCGAGGATGAAAAAGCCCAACTGTGCCATCATTTCCGTTGTTTATCACCCCCATCAGGGAGATTCTTCTATCTTTTCATTAATCTACACCAAAAACATTTCATTAAAGATGTGTAGGAACACTAAATTATTTTTTAATTAAATAATTAATTGTTTAAGTTTATTTTGAAATTAATATTTAATTATATTCCTCTCCTTTATTCCTATTTATTGAATATAATGACTAACATCCTCATTATTGAATATAACGAAAACAAAAAAAATCAAACAATAACATAAAAGCAAAAATTTTCCCCTCCCTATCGATCTTGGGATGAGTCATCATACCCATGAATAGTTTCAGAGAGGTTTTGAGGGATGGTAAAAAAGAAAACCGTTGTACATGTAAAATCATAACCAATATATTAATACCCTCACGTTTACACAATTATCTTGATAAACTAATTAAATTAGAAATGTGCAACATCTATGATTTTAATACATCAGCACTGCAATTTCTTTTTATTAAATTAACAATTTGCCCATAATTCTTGTAGTAACAGCTAGCATATAATACCATGGCAACACCCTATTTTTTTTAATTATTCGAGAGGTTTCATCCTCAAAAACAATACTCCCACTTCTATTTCAGTGATCTATCATGAATTTACATTTTTCGATGATTTCCTTAATTATTGATTTGAGGCTTTTGCGATTTATATTTTGTGTGGTGTCATCTTCTGGAGCCATCACATTCATATTTCTGGAATCGACGTTTCGAACCATCCTCTATGGTTCATCATCAGGATAGATCCATGAGTGAATAAGCCAGAACTCAATAGGGTTAATAAATAAAGGTGAGGGCTAGGATGGGAATGAATGACAACCGACAAGTTCTGATGGAAGGAGAGTGAAACAATAAATAATGATTTAATTTTTATTTTAGTTTTTAATACCTAGCTTTCTTTAAAGACTATTAATAAATTTTTGTTGTTTATTATTTAATGATTATAAAATAGATTTCATTATTTTATTAATTAATTATCATTAGTTTTTATTAATTATAAATTAGGGTTGAGTTTAATGTTTAAATTAAATGTATTGTGTTGAGTCAAATTAAAATTTTTGTTGGAATTAAATTGTAATGTAAAGTGTTTAATTTTATTAATACTAATTAATAACTACTGTGTGTTTTAATTATTATTAACACATATTAGATAATTTACCAAATTAAGTCATGGTTAGTGGGTTGTTTGAAATATTTTTAGTTTTTTTACTATTATTTTATGAATAAATTTTATTATTCTATTAAAGCTTAATATCCTCAATACCGATTTTGAAAGCTTAATATCTCGTTTCCATTATTTTACAGTTGTAAATTAACACTTCCACTTCCATTTACATTGTCCTGCCACACGCACACACACATATTCCGATGGTTTCCTAATTTAGATTTTGAAAATTTAATATTCTAACATCATAAAACTAAACTTTTAAGATTTTTAGATGTATTATATGAGTTTAAATTGTGCTAATTTGTTTATAAATAAATATCTGTGGAGCAAGGATGACACTGGTAGCACTTGGAAAGGATATTATTGGTTTTCTACATCCTCATATTACTCCCTCCTATGGTGAGAACCTGATACCCCTATTGTCATCTTAGCAAATACTCTTTGTTCCACAAGGAATTGTAATGTGTTTTTATGGTATTGCAGGTCTGTTCATTAGCTCTTATATGTGGTGCACAATTTTGTTCAATGTGGGTAGTGGCTATAATAAGTTCGATAAAAAAAAAGGAATTGTATGTCTTTTTCGTTGGGGATTCCCCCTTGACAATATTTATTGTAACCTCCTCTATCTCTAGAGGAAGATGCATCTCTTCACAGGATTTTCTCATCTCACGCTCGACAGACGAGTTGGAGGACTTAGCAGAGGAGTGACGTATTACCATCTTAGATCCATCTTAACTTCGGATCTACCAAGCGCCGAAAGGGATCAAGTTTCTTTTCACTATAAAAGAGGTTTGCATCTCAAGATATTTGATCCCTCTCGACGCTTGGTAGATCCAGAGTTAAGATGGATTTAGACTGGTTTAATTTCCCCCTTTAAATAGACTATATTTCACATGAATTTTATTTTGTTATTTTTACTTATATTTTAATTTTATTTTGACAAAGTTAAAATGTTTACATTACACTACCTTAATATTTTAATTTAATGTAATTTTTATTTACAGGACATTACATTACGTTACGTTACAACATCTCTACGATAATGGGTTGGAGAGCGTCTCTCGGCTCAATAATGGGTGCTTCCAATTGGATGCCCTTTCTCCTTGGCTCTTCTTATTAGTTTCCCAACTCGGAAGCTTACATACATTGCTCCTTAGGCAGGAGGAGGAGGACAAGGAAACAATGACCCCCGTGATACATCTTACTTGGTACTCCTCGAGTACTCTTCAGAATTTGAGAATTAAGGATAGTTTTCAGGATTTTCCCATTCACATCAAATAATATAGCTAGATTTAGATGGTTTTAAACTTTATTTGACAATTTCACATAAACAGAACCATTGGTTAGCATCTCTCTATATGCCATTAATATTTAGGGTTTGTACTGCATATTATCCCTGAGAGAGATGCCATTTTTTACAATTAGACTATATCTTGTTGTAAATTATAATCACATTATACATTTGTTGACTCCAAGACATGATGTAGTTATTTGAGATTTTGTGGTCATGGCCTCTTAATTTTTCTTTGATTTAAATATTAAACTAATACGCTGGATAAAGGCACTATTGGACCTTTGCCTATTTATTAGGTTGTGAAAGCCTAAAATTTTAAAAAAACTTTGTATTCAACCTTTTAACGATATGAACCATAGTATAATATTTTGAAAAGGGACATAGACATTGAAAGGTGGTTTCATTTTGAAAAAGGAATGCAAAACATGCCTTAATACAATTTTTTTTATGGTCGGATCGCAGTAGGAGCAGATCTAGTTGTCGACAGAAGAAGATTATTAATATAACATTAGTTTAGAGCAACTCTTTAAAGATTAATTTCTCAAGGATTTTTTTCCTTTAAATCGGCTACACTAGAGAAAAATACCAGTGGAAAAACCATAGGTTGTGAAAATTTGCACCCCAAAAATGCTAACAGTAAATTGACTCTTTTACTTCAATTTTATTTTTATTTTTTAATTTTTATGTAATTTGACCAAGTCAAAATGTTTAGATAACATAACATAACAAGACATGACATTACAACATTTCTTCCATACTAGGTTGAATAGCGCATCTCAGCGCAATTATAGTTTGTGAATACAAATATTTGACCTCTAAAATAAATATTATAATTTGTGAATACAAATATAAATTATGATAAATTCATTTTCTATTTCTGCTAGGTATAATTTTTGTATGACTAGATATTACAAACAAAAAAGAGCAAGAATCAAGAAATTATTTACAAAAAAATCAACCATGAAAAGTAGAACACTGACATTATTTTGCAAGCCAACCCATCCACAATATATAAAACAAAAACAATAACAACACATGATTTTAAAAAGTAACTGTTTAGAAATTGATGTACTTGATGAACTTGGGGAAACATTTAAAATCTAAAATCTAATATAGTCCTAAATTTGGAGTTCTAAAGCAAATAATTTATGTGGGGTTTAGAAGAAGAAAAAAATACAATAAGAACTATTATAATTTAATTCATAGAACTCGAACTCATAAACTCATAAACTTTTCTATAAATGTCGACATGCCGGTTAAGGGTTATAATTGTTTACCTTTAAAATTGATTGCAATATGAAACAAATATTTGAAAAAACTGGCCTAACTTTGCATTTCACTACTATACAAAATAACTTGCACATAACATAATCTATAAAAATTGTCAAATCCATAATTTACATAACATAATTTATAAAGAAAAATGACATGCATGAAATCAAAACAAATTAAATGAAGTCACATCTAGATTCTAAGATCATCATCCTTTACCTTGTAGGAGAAGACTATGCAACAACAAAAGAAAATGGTGTTATGGTGGTTCGGGAGAGCAAAAAAATTAAACTGAAAAATAAAAATATTTAATTAACTAGACACAAGATTTAACTAAAAAAATTAACCCATAAAGTGCACAAAATATTTACGTGGAAATGACCATTCGAGGAAAGGACTAGCAGATTTTATTACAACAAAAATGAAAAACATATTACATTTCACTAGCTTCCTATTTTCTTTTCACCCACATCCTTTTTACGCAAACCCCTATAAAAATAGATTTCATTACAATACCATGGGCCCAATACCATGAGGCAATACCATGGGTTACTATAACATATCCCTTACTATCCCTAGCCCCCACTAAGGGTGGAAGGAGGTAGTTACTGCGTTAACTTGACCTTCAATGTCCCACTATGGAAATGAGGTCTAAATTTTTCGATATTTCTCAACTTCCTCAAAACTTAAAACGAATAACGTCGTTGAGCTTGTCTCATTGAGACCTTTCCAACGATATAAAATATGTTGAAATATGACTCTCATGTCAAAATATATGGCCGATTAAATGGTGCCACATCACTTTGACTTGCCACATGACACCTACGTGGTCCCCACGTGGTTCCCTTATGGCATCTATGACACAGTCCACCTGGTAGTTTCTGACTCGTTCATGTTAGGTTACGTTATATCAGCTATTGACCCATTCAAACCCAATACCATATCATCCCCTTTCCATAGTTTGCAAGGCCCATATATAATATATACATAATATATTTGATGAACACAGACATATATCCCTTTAATGCCACATCTCCCTAGGAATAAAATCCCAGCGGGGGATTTTTGTATGTCAAGATTTTCTTTACCCCGAGCGCGCGCTCCTCTACTGCGATTAGGTCAAGCCTGCTGCGTGTTGTGCCGCCGCCGCCATGGGAGCTCCAGGGGGCGGAGAGTCCTCTCCCCCCCGCCAAACTCATCAGCAACCGCATTTCGGAATCTACTGACTCAGAAAGGGAAAAAACGACCATCTCCTGAAGTGCCGACATTCATCAAAAAACTCGAAGAAATACCAGAGATTGCTCTGCCTGAAGAACAGCCGATCAAAATAGCTCTTGCCTTGGCTGACAGAGGTTTGGTTGGGCAATTTATGGGTCGATGGCCATCAACAAAATCGACAGATGAATGGGTCCAACGAAATTGGAGGCCTTTACTAACGAACAACGTGATTTGTTATGCTGTCGGTAGAGGATTCTTCATTTTCGAATTCACTACCAAGGAAGATCGTGACCTGGTGTTCAGAAACGGGCCGTATTTCATGGGAAATCAAGGCCTCTTCTTGAACAAATGGACCCCTGACTTCGACCCTTCAGTCGATGTTCCAAAAGAGGTTCCTGTTTGGGTCCGGCTCCCCAACCTGCCGATCCACTGCTGGAGTTACCAATCCCTTCAAAAGATTGGAAACGGGCTGGGTCGATTCATAGACAAAGCTGACAATAGAGGCCAATACACCTGCGCAAGAATCTGCGTGGAAGTCGACTTGGAAGCTGGTCTACCGGAAGCCGTTAAACTTTCAGTTGGAGATTGGCATCACTACCAGAAACTGGACTACGAGCAACTGCCATTTAAGTGCAGAATCTGTCATGAGCATGGTCATTTCCAACGAAACTGTCCTAAAGCCCCATCAAAGGACAAGGTGGAAGAAGAAGGATGGAAAGAGATAAAAAAAGGCAAGGTAGTCTCAAAGCCTGTTGTTCAGACAAAAACTGGAACAATGGGGAAACCCCAGCCCATTTCTCAGACCAAACCAATCACAAAAGAAGGCCCCCCATCAGTTGAAAAGGTGATTGTAACAGAGAGTCACGAAGAAACTGAAGACCAATCGAATAAGCTGAAAGAAACCGAAGAAAATTCAACTGATCCTCTAGTTGCTGCTGATCAAAGGGGAAACGAAGGTACTGAGGAGCATATCAGTCTAGCCTCTGACTCGGGCGAAGAGTCAGAAGAGAGAGACACCGAATCAGATGGCTCTCAAATCACTCCTATCAAGTCGGCTAGGGGTTGGAAATCCAAGAAGAAACAAAGAGAGGAGAAAACTTATCTGGACGTCCTGCAAGGATCCTAGAAAACTCTCAAAGGAATGATGAACACCAGATCTGGACGCAAGCAGAGCAGAGCTCCAAAAGGAACCACCACCTCCCAAATCAATAAATAATGAAGTACGTCTCCTGGAACTACAGAGGGTTAGGCAACAAACTGAAAGAAGAAGCCCTGAAAGACATTGTCAGGATCCATTCGTCTGAAATCCTTCTCATCCAGGAGACAGAGATGGAGGATAATCCGCTCCTCCAAACTAGTAAGACCTTCTGGCATAAAGGTCCCAGAAGAGCTGTCAGTGCTAAGGACGCCTCTGGCGGGCTTGCCTCCTTCTGGGACAGCTCCAAATATGAATTGATTCAAGAAGAAAACTGCTCTCATTGGATTTTCACCCAGCTCCTTCACAAAGACTCTGGTCAACAAGTAAGTATGTTTAATATTTATGCTCCGGTCCTTCCAACGGAGAAAAAATTTTGCTGGAACTCGATTCAGTGCTTTCTATTATTGCACAATATAGAAAATATCATTATTGCAGGAGATCTGAATGTCACTCTAGCCATTGATGAGAAAAAGGGGGGTTCCCCAGTAAGGGACCCAGCTAGAGAATGGGTGGAAGACATTATGCTAGACTGGGATCTTGAGGATATCAAGCCCACTGCAGGGAAATATACCTGGACTAACAAAAGATTAGGGCCTAACCACATAGCTGCTCGCCTGGATAGGTTCCTTGTCCAATCCTCTTTCCTTACATGTGGTCTAATAACCTCTTCTAAAATCCTCCCAAACTGCTCTTCTGATCATAAACCTATCAGCCTTGAGCTCACCCTGGATGGAAACCTTGGTCCAATACCATTTAGATTCAGTCCTCTGTGGATCCAGCAAGATGGTTTTCATGAAGTGGTTTCAGAAGCTTGGAATCGGCAGATCTTGGGATCCCCATTCTATGTATGGGAAGAAAAATTGAGGGGCCTTAAAAGAAGACTCAAGGAGTGGGCCAAAACTCTGAAAACACCCGCTGCCAAGAGAAAAGAATCCTTAGAAAACCTTGCTGCCCATCAATCTGCAATGGAGAATTCTGTTGTTTCTCAAAGTCTGATTCAAAGAGAAGTTGAGTTGCAAAAAACCCTCCATAGAGCCAGCAGGGATGAAGAGGAATACTGGAGACAAAAATCCAGAAACTTATGGTTACAAGCCGGCGACAAGAATACTAGTTTTTTCCATAAGCAAGCTGAAGCTCGCAAGCAATTCAAATCTATTTCAGAAATTCGGTCCCACGATGTCGTGGTCAAAGATCCTGAAGGCATCAAAAGAGCTACTTACACATTCTTCAAAGAGCTTTATACGGCTCCTGATAATCCTCCTTTAGACTCCCAAGCCTATCCCTTCGATCTAATTCCTCACTGTGTTCACGACTCTGTTAACTCTATGCTTACAGCTCCGATCAGCATGGATGAGCTCAAGAAGGCTTTGGACTGCATGGAGCCGGATAAAGCTCCTGGGCCTGATGGGTTCAATGCCAGATTTTTTCAGACCTGCTGGCCGATAATTAATAAAGATCTTTTGAGAATGGTCAGGAAGTTGCAATCATGTTCCAAGATTGGAGGTAGCACCAACTCGGCCTTCCTTGCCCTGATCCCGAAGGAGAAAGGAGCTTCTGACTTTGGTAGATTTCGGCCCATTTCACTGTGTAACACAAGTTATAAGCTGATCACCAAAACAATTGCCAATCATCTCAAGAATGTTTTGGCGGACATCATTTCGGAAAATCAAGGTGGTTTCATCAAAGGGCGAAAGATTCTGGACAATATTGTGCTGGTGCAAGAAGCAGTTCATTCAAGTTGCCAACGAAAAGAGAAAGGAATGGTGATAAAGCTCGATCTGGCAAACGCCTTTGATAGGGTGAAACATGATTTCCTCTATGCTGTTATGAAGAAACTAGGCTTCTCTATAATCTTCATTAATTGGGTGAAAGCCTGCATTGCCTCCCCTTGGATTGCACAGCTGGTTAATGGCCGATCAACAAAGTTCTTCAATGCCTCAAGGGGCTTAAGACAAGGTTGCCCGCTCTCCCCGCTCCTCTACGCTATTCAAGCCTCGGTGCTCAGCTTCCAACTTGACTGCTGTCAACAAATCCAATCTCTGCCAGGACTCAGAATGGTTCCCAATGTTAAAGACATTAACCATGCCCAATTCGCCGATGATACTCTGCTGCTTGGAGGAGCGAGCATAAATTCTGCAAGATCCTTTAAGAAGGAGCTGGACATCTACAAGGAGGTCTCGGGCAGCAAGATAAACTATCTAAAAAGCACTATCTACAGTTGGAACTGCTCGGTCAAGGAACTAGCTGATATTGCCAGGCTTCTAGAGATGAAAGGAATTCAGACCTGGGAGTTTTTTAAATATCCGGGGATTCCAATCTTCAAAACCATTCTTAAAGTGGCCCACTGGATGCCTCTGCTTGACAAACTAAAACTCAGAATTCAAGCTTGGGGAGCCACTTGGCTGAATAATGCTGGGAAGGTTATCCTGATGAAATCTTTTCTAATAAGTATGCCTCTTTATCAGCATTCCATTCTGCTTGCTCCCAAAACCTTCCTCAGTAAATTGGATAGTCTGCTGAGAAGATTACTCTGGGAAGGGGGGAAAAACAATGAAAAAAGACTTCATTTAGTCAGATGGGACACTATTAAAAAGCCAATTCTGGAAGGAGGTCTTCATTTAAGAGATCTGGGTGCCCAGAATCTCTCCCTGGGCTCCAAAATTCTTTGGAGTATTGTTGTTGGGAGGGCTAGCTGGAGTAAGAAAGTGTTGTGGAAGAAATACTTCAATGGACAGCGGCTGAGGTGCTTGGACCAGCCCCCAAAAACCATTAAAGGCTCTCCGATTTTCAAACTTTGTCTTTCTGCTATGGAGCAATTCAGTCACAAACTATACTGGATACCAGGTAATGGGAAAAAAATCAGAATTTGGGATAACCCAATCCTTGGTGAACAGCCACTGAACCATGTTGAAGGTCTGACAAACATTAAAAATTGGCTACAGTCCAACAATCTGAATACCCTGTGGGACATCTCAACCTGGACGGAAGATACTGGAAGACGTTGGACTAGTTGGAACCTGGGAGAGATTCCTCAACGACTGCAGGTTGAAGCTTCGCTTCTGTTAGATAAGCTTCAAGGAAAATCTCCAATCAAAGCAACAACCAAGGACAAAAGAGGGTGGGGCTCCCTCTCTGGCAATTTCACAGTTTCTGAAGGTTACAAAAGCATGACAGCGATTCCTAATGTTCCCCCTGACCCTACTCAATGGAGATTTATCTGGGCTTTCCCTTCGCTGCCCAAAATTGACTTCTTCTGCTGGACGTTAGCTCATAACAGCATTCTCACTAGAGATAACCTGAGAAAACGTGGAATGGAAGGACCTTCCAGATGTCCTCTGTGTGTGTCAGAGGAAGAGTCTGCTCATCATCTGTTATTGCTTTGCCCTTTTGCCCATGATGTCTGGAGGGGGATCCTGAGATCAGGGGCTGACAAAGTTGAGATCCCTGGTAATATTCCTACCTTGCTTCACAACTGGGCCACATTATCTCCATTCGACCTCTCTAAAAAATGCCTCCTCAAGACAGCCTGGATGTGGATCCCTAAATTCACCTGCTGGAAGCTGTGGTTGGAGAGGAACAATAAACTTTTCAGGGATGAAAAATGTATTCCTGGAAAAATTATCACTAAAATCCAAGCTTTATTGGGAGAGACTCTGGATACCAAACATGCAATAAAAAATGAAGCAGCTTTGGACAGCGAGGAGGAGCTATGGCTCAAAGAATTGGTTCCAAATTACGTTGCCAAGCCCTTGTCCCCTGCAATTCCCCATGCGAATTGGGAAATCCGCCTGGAAGAACAGATGTTTATCAAATGGCGTTCTGCTTTGGAGGAACACTGCCTCTTCTTCGACGGGGCCTCTAAAGGTAACCCCGGAGCTGCGGGTGGAGGTGGGGTTCTTCTGAATCCGGATGGATCTACTGAGTTTCGGTTTCAATGGGGGCTGGGCATCGAATCTAATAACAGAGCTGAGGCTTTGGCTCTGTGGCAAGGGCTTAATCTGGCCATCAAAAGGAACTTTCTGACTCTGTCAGTCTTTGGAGACTCCAGGCTGATCATCCAAGCGCTGAACCTCAATTCAAACCCCTCTCAGATCCACTTAGCTTCCATTATCAAGAAAATCAGGCTTACTCTGGTCCAGTTCCGGAAAATATCCTTTTTCCATATTCTGAGGCACCTGAACGATCAAGCTGACCTTGAAGCCAATCTGGGCTCTACCCGTAGCAGAAGATCCCTGTTAGTCAATTCTGATGAAACTAGCTGCATCATTCCTTAATCCCCTGTTGGTCGATATGCTCTCAATCTGCTTCAAAAACCAGACCTGTTCCCCCTCTTGCAGTCAATGATCCCGGTCTCTATATGGTCAATAAGCCAACAACTATCTAGAAAAGGGAAGTCTGATTCTCAGAGAATTAAAATGGCTGAAGCAGACCACTCAGATTCCCAAAGTCTGCCTCTCTGCATAGAACAAGAAGATGAAGGCACTATTTTTCAGAACAGCCTGTTGAATTTCATGATCCTGAATGCGTTCTATCCGCTGACGCTCTGCTTACTGCTCGGAAGTTAAAGCGCCAACCATAGATCTTAAAAGCAAGGGTTCCATTCTCTGAGGATTCTGATCCGGATTTTAAACAGGAACGCAATAAAATATAGAGATAACCATAAACACATAGATGCAGCGGAAATAATACTTCATTTCATTACTGTAAAACACTGAAATATGCTTACAACCAGAAATAGATATAAACCAGCTAGGGCGATGGTAGCTTATCTCTGAGAAGAGATGTGCGGCTACATGCCTCTGAACTGTTCTAAAACTGTGTTACAATGAGGCTCGAAGGCCTATTTATTGTTGAGAAACAATGGAAAACCCTTAACATTCCGAAATCTAACCCTAGAAGATGAAACACCAAATTGTGGGCCCCGTTTGGGTAAATTGGTACATCAATTTCCCGGGGTCGTAACTTTGGCATACGATCTCCGTTTGACGCGTACAATAGCTCGTTAGAAAGATCTATCCAAGCAATACCACTTTGGGAGGCAACATCGGTCCAGATTCCCAAAAAAACATCGTTTAGGGCCTCAAAATGGCTCCGGAAGTTCAGGACCCGAAAAACTGCTAAAAATAGTAAATTGTGCTGCAATTTAGGAAACTGAAAAGACTGGAAGAGACAGTTGTGGGGGTCCAAATGGGATAGGTGGGTGGCCACCAACATCCACCTGGATCATTCCTCCCCCCTTAGGAAGCAATGGTCCCCATTGCGTTGAGTTCCTCCATCTACTGAACTTGTCCTGCAATCTCTGATGTGTCTAGTAATGGTGGGAAGCATGGTCGACGATGGTCCATATTGAACACTTGGTGTAGGCAAAGGAATGGAGGAATGATGTGCTCCAAAGCATTGTTCCCGACAGCCTTGGTACTGCTGTAAGGACCATGTCGGAGTGGTCTGAGCTTTTGATGGGTTCTCGTAAGGCGTTCTCTCTGCAGATGTAACCAAACTTTGTCGCCCACCTGAAACTTGTGTGGTACCCCTGTGGGTGAGGAGAAGTTGTTCCTGTGTTCTGTCATGACCGTATCCCTTTGCTGCTGCTGCTGCATGGAGGAACCCTTTTTAGGGGTCATGGATGTAGCAACGATCTTCCCCTTACTTTGGGAGTGAACCAGACAGATGAATTTCCTAGTCTGGGAGATGAGCTTGCTGCCTTTCTTAGTAGTGATCAAAGAGGTGGCAGTAGGTGGGGCTACCTCTGGTATCCTGTATAATGAATTATTCAAAGAAATAATGACAGCACGAGGCCTTGACTCATACACAGCATGTCGTCTCCACAAGTATGGTTGGCCTAATAATACATCACAAACATCCAGAGGTGTAACATCACACAATACCTCGTCTGTGAAGGGCTTGATGCTGTAGGGAAGGTGGCATTGCTGGCGAACTTTGAGATCTCGTCCTTCGTGAAGCCACCGGATATTGTACGGCTGCGGGTGTGGTGTAGTCAGTAGGCCCAACCGCTTCACGACCTCTGCTGAAACCAGGTTCTTTTGGCTACCACTGTCGACAATGAATCGCAGCGGTGAACCCTTCACCCACATCTGTGAGTGGAAAAGACGCTCCCCCTCCTCTGGATCTTCGGGCTCATTTTTCTTGATCTTGGCAGTGGCAACAGTGGCGCTGGGATCCGCATCAATGATCTGCTTCCCTTTGTCGTTCCCCTTGTCAGGTTCTGGCTCAGGGTCAAAACATGCATCTAATTCAGAAGCCTTCAACTCGGCCACCAGCGACTGCTTGGTCCGACACTCACTTGTGTTATGAGTGGGACTCTTGTGGAACTCACACCACTTTCCTGTGTCCTTCTTCGGCTTCGTGGTGTTGTTCTTTTCTTGCGACTTCGACGGATTGTCTTGGGTCACCCCGCCTTGGCTCTGTCCTTTCGGCTTCGGATTTGCAGATCCAAAGTCTCGCTTCTTCTGTTTGAACTTTTGCTCGATTTTGACAACGTATCGGTATGCTGTGCCGAGTGAGGAAATGTTCAAGAACCCCATCTCTTCCTAGATGTATCTGTGTAGGCAGCCGCGGTATTTGAGTACCAGATGCAGCTCAGAATCTTTGATACCCAACTGTGTGCGAAGGGTATGAAAAATGTTTGTGAACTCCGGCACATCTTGGTCTCGTCCCTGCCGCAGTGTGGTCCATTTGATGTATTTGTCCTCATAGCTTCCGACAGGGTAGTACTGCTCCTTGATGGCATCCCGAAAGTCATTCCAAGTGGGTGCGGCTGAAAATAGTGAGCCTGTACTTTCATCCTTCTGCTCGCAGTAGGTTTCCCACCAGTCCTTGACGTGGGGGGCTGCTTTGAGAAGAGCGAAAACAATCTTTTCCCGACTTGAAAATTCATGAACAGAAAAATACCCATCTAGTAGATTTAACCATTTATCTACGACATCTGCGTCTATTTGACCCTCGAAGATGGGGATTTCAAAATTAACTTGTACCTTAAACGGCGTGGCGTTTCCAGAGTCGCTGTTGGAAGCCGATGCGTCGCCTCTGGGTAGCCGCTGAAGGATCTACGCAAAGCTATCCATCATCGCATTCCTTTGCCGCTCGAGTGCTTCTTCGAGCAAGATTTTGATAGGATCTCCTGCCCCCTCGTCTTTCTTCTCATTCGCCATGGGAGGCCGTCGGGATTTGCGAGGCTGGTCTTGCAAAGGTTCGACCAGTTCAAGCCCTAACTCCTTATATCCCGACCTCGTTGGGGACATGCAAAGAAAAACAGAGAAAAACCAGACTGCTCTGATACCACTGATCTGGATTTTAAACAGGAACGCAATAAAATATAGAGATAACCATAAACACAAAGATGCAGCAGAAATAATACTTCATTTCATTACTGTAAAACACTGAAATATGCTTACAACCAGAAATAGAAATAAACTAGCTAGGGCGATGGTAGCTTATCTCTTAGAAGAGATGTGTGGCTACATGCCTCTGAACTGTTCTAAAACTGTGTTACAATGAGGCTCGAAGGCCTATTTATTGTTGAGAAACAATGGAAAACCATTAACATTCCAAAATCTAACCCTAGAAGATGAAACACCAAATTGTGGGCCCCGTTTGGGTAAATTGGTACATTAATTTCTCGGGGTCGTAACTTTGGCATACGATCTCCGTTTGACGCGTACAATAGCTTGTTAGAAAGATCTATCCAAGCACTACCACTTTGGGAGGCAACATCGGTCCATGGACCCATGTTGCCCCAGATTCCCAAAAAAACATCGTTTAGGGCCTCAAAACTGCTCCGGAAGTTCAGGACCCGAAAAATTGCTAAAAATAGTAAATTGTGCTGCAATTTAGGAAACTGAAAAGACTGAAAGAGACAGTTGTGGGGGTCCAAATGGGATAGGTGGGTGGCCACCAACATCCACCTGGATCAGATTCCTTGTACCGCGCATCCACCTCATGATAATCTGTTTGATTCTACCTCATTCCTTTCCTATTAGTTTCGTTGTGTTGAATCTTGGCCTGGGAAGCTGAAGAACCTATACAGCTGATGGAAGGAGGTTCAGTGAAAGATTTAGGCAGACTCTGGTTAAATGGAGGTTCGCCACTAATTCATGCCAGAGCAAGGAACGCCAAGGTTAAGCTCGGTGTATTGCAACTCTGACTTCAGACAGTCCGGGGCTAGATCTCATCTGAAAGTGTTTCAAAGAGCGAGATCCTCTGCGCAACAGGAATTTCAACCTCAGAGTTTGATGTAATGCTTAAGCCCGCGACAGCTGGGTTGCCGCTCTTTAATACCAATAACCGTTATAGTCTAAAAAAAAAAATCCTAGCGGGATTGCACCCAGCCCAAACAAAACTCGTCGGGGTGACGTGTCCTACCCTAGGCCACCATGTCGTTCCTGGCCACAACACTTGCCAAGATGCCCATGGGTCCCACTAGACCTTCCTCTCCTTGGTAAGAAGAAGTTTCCTTGAATAAATTAAACTTGGGGCCCTCCGCCTCTATATTTCGAGTGCCTAGCCCAAACCCCACTGTTGGACACCTAATCCTAAGTGGGTTAGTGTGGAAGTCGAATGGACAAAAGGAGTCCAAGAGACCTTGGGATCTGAAACCCAAGAGTCACATATTTGTACTATAAATGTATATCCATTGTTAATAAAAAGGGTACTGCATGATTTATCTTTCATATCTCTTGTGCTGTCCATGTGTGTTTAACATGGTATCAGAGCCAGGTTAATTCTGGCCCTGCTCATATTTGAGCCACTTGTTTTGTGGTCTCTATGTATATGTCATTTGTGCAGACCTTCCAGTTCTGCCCATTACCTACAAAGCTCCATTAATTCATTGTTTGTCAGAAATCTGCTGACTCTGGCTATTTTTAGCCTCTCTGTCTGACCCTGGAAATCATACCTGCGCTCTCTCTCTTCTGCGTTACTTGCGCTCTCTGTCCTTTAAATTATGCCTGCGCTCTTTACTGTTTATAAACGTTCTGTAAAAGAAGCGCTGTCCTGACAATTTAAATTTCTTTAGCTGTCGCTGTCACTGTCATCTGACTGTTCGCAGAATACGCAGAACCGTTGCATCAACGTCAAACGAATCTTGCCCGGCAACGATGGTTCAAACATGGAGCGTTACAACAATGGCGATGGCCCTGGGCATCAGGAAATGCAGGGATTTAGCGGATTTTCTTATAACAGAGACTATTTTTTCGCTGCGGAAAGGAAAGAAATATTAATACACAACCAGAACGGGAAGGAATGGAGGTCATGGTTCACAGCCGTAAAAGGGTTTTCAGATTTTTAGATTTTCTCCGAAATTGAAGACTGAAGGCAAAGAAGAAAAAGGCTAACCTGCTTGACGCTCAAGCTATGGAGAATACGGATGGATGCTTGGTTATATTTCCTGACTATGTTGATCAACTTCATACTACTAGAAGCCCCGACTTTCTGGTTTTGAGCTCTAGTCATGGGATATGACCACTGTCACATTATGCCGATGGTATTATCATGGGCGTTCTCGATACAGGAATATGGCCCTCCTCGCCGTTGTGATCCTTTGTTATGAACGATCGTTCATTTTCTAATGTTTCTGTCAATTTTCATGGCGGTGCACCTTCTGTTTGTATATTGTTATGAACCCCTCGACAACGCAGTGGAACCGGGGTCTGTGTGCGCAGTTGGATATTTAGTTGATATTTCAGTGTCTACTTGTGTATGAAGTGTCTACTTGTTGTCCACCTCCATCTACGTCCGGCGATGAAATTATAAACATTCTTGCTATTGGAAGCATTGAAACAATAGCCTGCAATGCACCCTCTGTTCTCTGCCATATTATCTGCAAGATTTTGTCCAAACCAGCCCTTACAGTGGATGTTCAACATAGCTGCAAAGGTTTTGAATGGTTCTGTTGTGCGTTGAAGACCACCTGTAGCACGATTTTCTCTCTCCCTTAGTGAGTCGAGTCACTCCCTTTTATTTGCTAGGCAAGCGGCCACTATACGAACGAGCTTCCTGTGGAACAAAGGCATCGAATCTTTCATCTCCGCTGAAAGTCGTGGTTAACGGTGTGCTGGAGGATGGTATATTGGCTCATATATAAGAAGACTGTGCGTTGCATGACTCTGCATACGTATATTTGTTTTGTAAGTTGGTTTTTGTGTTGAAGCCATTATATGCGTTGGTAAATAGCGTTGAATGCCATATTAAATTCCTTGCCATATTATGTTGAATTTTGGATAAGTGCATTGAGTTTTTGGAAATGGAATCAAAACTTTGGGTCAACTTTCAGCAGAAACACATAAATATCAACCTAGAGCTGATAGAGCAGAAAAGCAGTGCTACCAATTTCTGCCAGTGGTTGATGTGCATCTCTAGCCTCTTGCTCAAGTTCATTGATAGACTCAAATTCCTTCTGCTCTGCAATTATTGACTCCTTATGGTATTCAGCATTCAGTGTTGTTTCTAGAAGTGATACCCTCTTTTGTATATCTCTTAATTGGGCAAGAAAACTCTCTGAAGATCCAGCTTGAGGCAGCTGGCTTCTCTTCTCAGTTGCCAATGTTGCAGTTGTTGCTGCCCCAGTTGTGGAACTGTATTTAAAACTCATTATAGTTTTTGTTCCTTGATTCATTTGCTGCACATTTACAAAGGATTTTTCTGTGTCTTTGTACTGTGAGTGGGCGTCACTTTTACTCATTGAGTCATAGTTGTAATCAGTGTTTTTAAAGGGGTGTAATTTTGACAATGAAAAATATGCCTCGAATTACTGAAATAATAGAGTTATTAAAAACTCTGATATTATCTACTGTTGATGACACATTACAAATCAGCAAAGGATCTCTCTCAGAAATTCAGACATGTTTACAAAATGCATAGGAAAAGATCGATTTTTTGCAGCTTGAATCACAGCTACAACAAGAAGAGCTACATCAAAATAGACACCATTCTGAACCTGTTTTTGTTCAGAACATTGAGACAACGACCCATCAGTAGCATGTTAATAATGGTACAGTTCATTCAGATCCAATGCCTAATAAAGCAGCAGCTGTACATGCAGATGCAGAAACTCAGTCTGCACTTCCCAAGCCCATCATCAGACCTTGGGAACAGCTTGTCCACAACAAGCACAAAACTGGTCTTGGATATGACAAGGACTTGTCCTTTCAGATTCCAGACTACACCAAGCCCATTCAGTTTCAGAGTGTTGGATTCATTTATGACAGTTCACCTGCTCCTTATGACAGTTCAGTTTCAGTTGTTCCAGATTCTACTCCTCTTCTTCCACAGCAACAACAACAACAACAGATCGTGAAATGCCAACACTGTGACCGAGTTGGCCATTTGAAAGATCACTGTTTTGATCTTCATCCATGTAAGCACTGCCATAAAACCAGTCATTCTTCACACAGATGCTTCAGAAACAAACGTCCTGCAAGAACAAAGATTCATCTTGGATGGATCGCTTCTTGGCAATGGCCATCAACAACCAAGAAGATATTCCAAACACATTTCAGAACTTGTTCCAGAGTATTGAACAGTCTTGCAGTTGAGTTTTCTCCATCTTCTCACCTTGTATCTGACAGGGGGGAAAATGATGGTCATCTACAAGCTTCAAAGTCACATCAAGCGAGCCTGAGCCACAACCTGCCACACTAGTTTCAGAGTTGTAGCCAGAGACAAAGATGCCTGAACATGCCTTCAGTTGGCAATCTGGGACACTTCCTCTAGCAGAAGACTCCAGCTTCTTGCCAGTTTTGGAAGAGTTCCAGGAATCGCAGAGTTGTTGGTCATCCTTAAACCATCACAGATTAAGGACACTTCCTCTAGCAGAAGACACCAGCTTCTTGCCAGTTTTGGAAGAGTTCCAGGAGTTGCATTAAGCATTCCATAGTTGTTGGTTATCCTTAAACCATCACAGGTTGAGACTTCCCTTTTCAGGTTGAAGTTTTACCTTTTATGTGGGGTGAGACCTCCCTTTTATGGTTGAAGGTTTCCCTCTTTAAAGCAATAGGATCACTTCCTCTGGCAGAAAACTTCAGTTTCTTGCCAGTTTTGGAAGAGTTCCGGGAACTGCACTAAGCGTTCCAGTGTTGGTGGTCATCCTTAAACCACCGCCCTTTATACCAACATTTCATAGAGCACATTCAGCCTAGTGCTGCCATGCATTTTTTGCACATTTTGTATTACAGCTCTCTTCTTGGACTCATACATAACCCTTCGGATTAAGGGGGGGAATGTTGGACACCTAATCCTAAGTGGGTTAGTGTGGAAGTCGAATGGACAAAAGGAGTCCAAGAGACCTTGGGATCTGAAACCCAAGAGTCACATATTTGTACTATAAATGTATATCCATTGTTAATAAAAAGGGTACTGCATGATTTATCTTTCATATCTCTTGTGCTGTCCATGTGTGTTTAACACCCACTATGCCATGTCATCCCGATAATAGAATCCCAACAAGATTTATCCTGATCTCCCTTTGAAATCTCTGGGGTAAAAACTCAAGGGTTCATTCTATGGTGTTAACACTTGTGGCATTTAATGACTCATATCTCCACCTTGTGTGCCCTTGGTCACAACACCTAAGCATATGGTTCGATAGGGAGCCTAGTCCTTGCTCTTCCAGGCCCTGACTTCTAGCCTCTGCGACATAGGTGTTATGAGTTTTATGGTTTGGAATCTTCCACCCTCAGTGCTTGGTTATAATTCCTGCACATAAATTATTACAACTCAAGGGCCAGACCCTTAAAGGCTTAAGGCCTAGCCCCCACTCAATCCCATATGCGTACATACGTATATGCGTAAAGCTCTTAGAGCCAATACCTCCTATGCTTTTAGCATATGCACTTAGTTATACATTACACTCATTATCCATCCTAAGCTTGTAGAGGGCTTCAACCCAATCCTGTAAATGGATATATGTATGGATGAAAACGATATCCCTCCTGATCTTTTAAGAGGGCTCGGCCCATTCCATTCCACATCTCTCTCTCTCTCTCTCTCTATATATATATATATCTATATCTCTCTCTCTCTATATATATATAGATATATCTTACTCATATGAATAACACTATCCTTTATGAGCTTAGTAATGTTAAAACAAGGCTTAATAGCAAATTATTTTTAATTTCATAGCATATGTAATAGAGATTTGTCCATTCATTTAATTTGAGGCCCATTGGACAAATCTCAAGCTCACAACATATTAGAAATCTACAGGCCTCTCAGACTGATAATAGACATGAAAACCAAACCATGAACACATGCAAATATTCATTCATTTACTCAGGAATTACACAAGAATTCAACATTCCTCAAGCATGTAGAAAAGAACATTCCATGTCATATTGCAAGAATTTAACCAATACATTGAATTGATACAAAAATAGGCTTCAAACTTGCACATTAAACATATGCTTAAGAAGTAATGTACAAAGGCTTCAATATACTTATCTTATTGAAATGTGCTCAACAAATGAGATTTGGACTTCAACTCTCCACCCAACCTTAGACAAGTTGCAACCAAGCCTTTCTTGTAGCTGTCACCCTGAGCCAAAGTCTAGAGCTTGAGGATGGAGTGTTAAACCATGTAAGTTCAATAATTCTAGCTGAAATAGGGCCTCCAAGGCAACTCACCTTTACCCACCAACCAATCAAATAACCAAATGCACAGGGACTCACTTCCCTAAACTATTATCAATAACTTCCCACTGTCATATCACAAAGCCCGATGTCTGTTAGTTTCATCACAAGGGTCTTTATATCACTAAGAATCACATCTCTAAACCAAGAGATAAATCTTATTATGTCATGGGAAAGTTCTTCAGTGGAAAGCTACTAATCAATCAATAGTTTCTTCAAACCAAAAGCGTCCTAGTGGTTTCTTCAGTCTTAAGGCAAGCCACTCTTGGTGCTCTCTTCAACCCTAGATAAGCCACTACTTGATTACCAAAGGAGGAGAGCTCAATATGCATATACAAGAAGGTTCTTCAGTGGAAATCTATTAATAAATCAATAGGTTCTTCAGACCACAAGCTTCCTAGTGGTTTCCTAAGGCAAGTCACGCTCGGTGGTTTCTTAAGTCCTCAGTCAATCACAGGAGGATGGGAGTTCAACATGGGAAGGTACGTCAGTTGGATAAGCTATTGATGGGTAAATAGATCACCTTTCTAGGTTCTTCATCGATGATTCAAGCACTAGAGCTTCAACCCTAAGGCAACTCCTAGTGGTTCTTCAACCCTGAGAAATACCCGAGTGTCTCTTCCCAATACGATAGTTTCATCAATCCACAACTTCCCAGTGGGTTATTCGGTCCAAGGAACACCACTCTAGGTGGCTTCATCAATCCTTGGAAAGCCACTGATATCTATCTTCCACCAACAAACCATATTGGCTTCCTCAGTTGGTCTGTTTCTTAGTCTGAGTTCTCCCTCAGTCAAATTTCCTCTTCCTTTTTCCTTCCTCATCGTGAAGAGTTTCTTGTTTTTCTTTTCCCCACAAGAGCCTCTGCCTCCCATCACTTCAACAAGAGCCTCTCCATCTCCAATCAATTCAACAAGAGCCTCTTATCCTCCCATCACTTCAACAAGATCATCTTGTCCTCCTTTCGCGTTCCCCTCCAAGAGCCTCTCAACCTCCTCTTCTTTTATTTGTGCACCCAGGGTCTTGCCACAGTGAATACAAATATTTTTCGAGAGTGTTTTTCTTCCCCATCTTTGCCACGATGTTTTTTCCATTTATTATGGTCTACGCGGACCAACCCTTCTACTACACAACCCATCCTCTCATTAACTCTTTTACTTTTATTGCTTGTAGTTTTTTCCCAATAGGAGCATGGGCCTGCCCTCGTTTTTTAACTGAATTTAATACACAATCAACTCTATTAAAACATATCAGTCAACCCGAGGATGAAATTTATAACACCAAGTTTCTTAAGCAATCCCCCTTCCTCAAACTCTGGAATCTGTGTCCCTTTCTCTCAACCTTTTAATTTTATAGTTAGATAATTAAAATTATTACAATGTTTACAAAGGGAAATAAACCTCTAGGGGATGTCACAATTATGAATACCATAGGTGGTGACAACATTACTTTGATTTGGTCTCACACCTAATAGATGGTTGGAAAATCCAAAGCTGATTCAATTTGAGCATTTGTTTTTATTGTAAATGAAAAATGTAATATAATTTAAAAAAAAGTGCATAAAGTAATGACTACAACATTTATTGAAATTTTCTTCACCCTTTAAATGAAAAAATATAATATAATTTTCATTTCAATATTGACAAGTAATTTTTAATGCTAATTTGCATTTGTATGAAAAATGATTTTCTACGCTTCTATGACAAGCTAAAAGGCTCTTAACTAGCAACGACAACTCCAATTTTGATCTCTAGTTCTCAACTATTGTAATTTGTATTTTAATAATTATAATTATTTAATATTAATAAAATTTAAATCATAAATAAATTATAAAATGTTACATATTTAAAATTATAAATATAGAGTTACAATGAAATTTAGGTAAAGTCATTTTAATATAATAATAATATTTATAATATTACTAGCCTAGATCCATCTTAACTCCAGATCTACCAAGCGCCAAGAGGGTAAAATCTCTTTTCACTCTAAAAGAGGTTTGCATGTCAAGAGATTTGATCTCTCTCAGCGCTTGGTAGATCGAGAGTTAAGATGGATTTAGGTTGGTTTAATTTCTCATTTAAATAAGATATATTCCACATGAATACCATCAGTTACCATAAACTTGGAGCTCAAAAACCACCAATAATAATTTATAAATATTAATAAAATTAATTAATTATTTTTATTTTATTTTAACCGAGTTAAAATGTTTACATGACATTACATTACATTACAACATCTCTACGATACTAGGTTGGAGAGCCCTGATTATGATTTCTAAAAACCATTTTCCAAATGCAAGTCACTAAGTAGTTGGTCGTTGGCATATCCTTCGAAGATACTTTTGTATGGCAAATATATATATATATATATATATATATATATATATATATATATATATATATATATATATATTGTTTGTTTGTTTGTTATGGATACAATACTTAAATTAATTGAATATTTCTCCACTTTAAACATAGAGAATATATATATATATATATATATATATATATATATATATATATATATATAGCATGGTGAATTGATAACTTGTTGGAGTAATTTGGGCGAGGACCAAGATCAAACCTAGAAACCTCCACTATAACACCAAGAGTATATCTAACAACCCACAATCCATATATACCAGGAATTTATGGCATAGCAAGAGTCGAGACTCCATCACTATAACACCAAAAGTATATCCAATAGCACACAAGCCAAATATACTAGGAATTTATGACTTAGCAAGAGTCGAGACTCCCTCACTATAACACCAAGAGTATATCCAATAGCCCATAAACCATATATACTGGGGATTTATGACTTGGGAAGAGCCGAGACTCCATGAGGGTGGGGGAGCCTACTCCTTGAACTTTATCAAAACGAGCCAAAGATTCCCCCCATGGAAGTTGAAACTAGGTGGAGGGGATAGCATTCCATTGTGCCAACCACTCGGTCGTCCCACAAAGAGACTAAACACAATGTATATATTAATTATTTTTAAATAAAATTTTATTGGGCTACATGGGATGATGGACATCCCACACCGGAAGGCATTTTCCAAACAATATAAGGACTCCTCCCAGGTTTTAAAATTTGTTTACTTGTCCAATAAAACTTGTAGAGAGTTGTACTAGAGAGTCAGGAGTATAGTGGCAATTCTATTGACTCTACCCCAAACACTAAGTCTTCTGATTCTTATAATTAAAAAATATACTTTATAATATTTTTAAGAATATTTTTTTGTTTAATTATATGTATGTGATTTTGAATTGAAAATTTTCCTGAAAGAAGTGTTTTAACAATACATTTAATCACCAAGTATTTTATGTTTTATAGGCTTACTTCATGTTAGGATATTCCGACACATAGGAAATAGTTAAATATAACTTGGTCTAGTGTAGAGTTAGGTAAAGTGTGTTTCTTTACTATGTACTTTTGTAACTTACAATCCGACGGTCACATTATGTAGTGATCCAACGGTTCATTCTCTCCTCGGTATTACAAACACTTGATCCGTGGCTTAACACCCGATTGGTCCATGACCTCTATTTAAAGAGCATGGAGGGTCATTTGTAGGGTAACCGTTCATGAGAGAAGCTTATGTAAATTTTCATTCTTTTATTAATAAATTGTCTGAAGTGGCCGCATTGGCTTAGGCCGTGGACTGTTTCCCTCTTTGAGGGTTTTAACCACGTCAAGAATACTGGTGTATTGATCTGTGATCTGTTTGTGAGTGTTGTCCTTTGGTGTTCTATCTGAGGAACTTACCCTGTAAATTCCTACATGGTATCAGAGCTATTTGAGGGCCGCATCCGTTGGTGATTCAAATATGAAGCTGGTAGAACTGCATCCGACTGTCGTTTCCTAGATCTACTGTTTCTGGCTGCTTTCGGGCCAAGAGGACTGCTCTATTGTGTTAGGAGAATTTGTTACAGTGAGGAACCCCTTTCGTTTGACGCGAAAAGGTTTCTGGTAGCCCTAGCTACGTCATTTTTAAGATCTGGAGGTATGCAGTGTTTATTTGTAGTTTTTAGTTATATTCTCTCTATTTATTTCGGTTTATTTAGCTCTCTGTTTTTTTTTAATTACCGGATCTATACCTTTCATTTCTGCGTATGCTCTTTGCCTCGCGACTCCGTGCGATCTGGGAAAATTAGAAACAAAAAGGAAGGATTTTTCTCATGCGTATGCTCTTTTCCGCCGTGCCTTAGTGTGATCTTGGAAAATCAGAAACATTGAGGAAAATTTTTAGTTTCCGGGTAAAGCTAACTTCAAACCATAAGGTTTGTTTTTTTTGGTATGTCCGTGTTGGGTTTTGTGGTTTTTGTTTTGTAGGCAAAAAAAGAGCTTTCTCAAGTAAGCACACACCCCAAAGCTTCAGTGACAAAAAAGAAACCCTTCCTCTTTTCCAAAAATTACTAACCTTTTAAACTAGCTCACTTGGTCCAAAGTTACTTTATGAGAATAGAGGTCTTGGGTTCAAGTCTTTTTTTTTGTTGAGTTACTTTTTCAAAAAGCACATGTAGCTTATGTTTTAAAGTTACTTTATGTAAAAGTGTTCTCACCCATTATAAAAAGTGAGTCACTTATAATTCTAAAGTCTCTTTATCTTTTATTTAAGTTACAATTTAGTGGGTAGCTCATAAAGTACCATTGTAAAAGTGACTTTCACTTATTTATAAAAGTGAGTCACATAATTTTTTTAAAAAAAGAGCTAATTAGATTTATGTTTGGAAGGGGGGGGGGGGATTTTTTAAATATAACATTATCATTCATTTCCACACATTCACGCACTTCGTCGGCATCTTCAACAACTTTTCTTAAAAAAGCCATAACTTCTTTATCCGGAAGCAGTTTTTTTGTAATCAACCTAATTTTTCGAGATCTTTCCATTGGAACACTTAGTTTCAGCATCTATAGCTTCAGTTTCTGTTAAAATGGAAAGTCCATGCCAAGTTATTCTTAACAGCACCAACTACTTCCAATGGTGGTCCTACATTGTGGATTTACTTAGAAGTAAAGGTCTTTACAAAATAGCCTCAGGCCAAGAAACCAAACCCCAAAATGAACTCTATCCACCTTGTTCTTTCCCTTGCTACCTCTTTCAAATGGGAAGTCCATCAGATGGATGTTAAATATGCCTTCTTGCATGGGGACTTGCATGAAGAAATCTATATGGAACAACCTACTGGCTTTATACAAACAGACTCCAGTCTTGTATGTCGGCTTAAGAAATCCCTTTATGGTCTCAAACAAGCCCCTCGGGCTTGGTATGCCAAAATGGATAGCTTTCTTTTAGAAACTGGCTTGTCTAGGTGTCATTCTGACAATAATGTCTACACCAAGAAAGTGGGCAAGTCTCTTATCATTCTTGTTCTTTATGTTGATGATCCTATCCTTACTCGTAGTGACCCCAACCTTATAAAACATGTGAAGTCCAACCTTAAAAAGAAGTTTGAAATGACAGACTTAGGACACTTACATTATTTTCTTGGTCTTCAAGTCTTGCAATCCAAGGAAGGTATTTCCCTTTCCCAGTCCAAGTATGCCTGTGATATTCTACGCCATTTTCACATGGAAGACTGTAAGCCAACCCCTTCTCCCTTTCATTCTGAAGCCAAACTTTCAGTCATGTGTACTTCCCCTGAAGTTGATGCTACCTTATACCATCAACTTGTAGGAAAACTTTTGTATCTAACCCATACTCGTCCTGACCTTTCCTTTGTTGTTGGCCTTATTGCTCGGTTTATGCAAAACCCACATGAAAGTCATTGGAAAGCAGCTAAAAGAATACTTCGTTATGTTTGAGGTACAATTAAGTTTGGGATTCATTACAGTGCAGAAGCATCTCCTCTATTGGTTGGTTTCACTGATTCAGATTGGGCTGGTGACCCTGATGATCGAAAGTCTACTGCAGGTTATGTGTTCACTCTTGGTTTAGGACCTATTACATGGGCTTGCAAGAAACAAAGTGCCATTTATCTTTCTTCAGCAGAAGCAGAGTATCGTGGTGCCATAAAAGCTAGTAAGGAAGCCCTGTGGCTTCGTCAGATGTTGTCGGAGTTTGGATTTCAATAGAAGCATCCGACTACACTTTGGTGTGATAATCAAAGTGCCATTCAAATATGCAAAGATCCAGTCCAACATTAGCGCAACAAACACATTGAACTACACACACACTTCATCAGAAAGCTCATTCATGACCATGTTCTTGAAGTGCAATATTGTTCAATAGATGATCAAGTTGCAGACATCTTTACAAAGGCTCTCACAGAAGCGAAGTTTACTAAACTTCGATTTATGGTTGGAGATCAGGAAGTTGTCACTAAGGGGGGATAGGCTCTAATGCCTCCTTCCTTCTCCTATTGTGTCATATTTGTACATCCTTCAATCCTATCCCAAGTTGTTATTAAGGGGGGATGTTAGGATATTCCGACACATAGGAAATAGTTAAGTATAACTTGGTCTAGTGTAGAGTTAGGTAAAGTGTGTTTCTTTACTATGTACTTTTGTAACTTACAATCTGACGGTCACGATATGTAGTGATCTGACAGTTCATTCTCTCTTTGGTATTACCGACACTTGATCCGTGGCTTAACACCCGATTGGTCCATGACCTCTATTTAAAGAGCATGGAGGGTCATTTGTAGGGTAACTGTTCATGAGAGAAGCTTATGTAAATTTTCATTCTTTTATTAATAAATTGCCTGAAGTGGCTGCGTTGGCTCAGGCCGTGGACTGTTTCCATCTTTGAGGGTTTTAACCATGTCAAGAATATTGGTGTATTGATCTGTGATCTGTTTGTGAGCGTTTTCCTTTGGTGTTCTGTCTAAGGAACTTACCCTGTAAATTCCTACACTTCAGAATATTATATTAAAAATGTTTACATTGCATTGAATTAATTTATTATCACTATAATATATTTTTAATTTTTATTTAATAAATATTAATTATTATCATAACATTATTCATTTAATTTAATTTTATTAATTTATTATCATAACATTATTTATTTAATTTAATTTTATTAATTTCCCAGTTATTATAGTAAGGGTTGATAGGTACGAGGGCCATTTTTAATCTCAAAAGAAACATAGAGAATATTTTTGAATGGGGATTTTTGAACAATCATTCAAATATATTAGCATTGTTTGAAGGGTTAAGGATTATTAATGAAAAACCTTTAAAAAATGAATCATGTAGTGGATTGGGCACTAATCATCATGTAAATATATTAGTTTTGTTTTAAGGGTTAAGGATTATTAATGAAAAGCACACTAAAAAATTAATCATGTAGTGGACTCAACTTTAATCATGAAATTGACGTTAACAAACCCCTTTCTAAGCAATGGCATCATAATAAGAATTATCAAGAGAATTAGGAAAGAATTTGTCTAGTTCAAGAGTCTTGAGTTTACCACTTCTAGTCGCTAAAGCATCCAACAAGTAGTCTAACCAACAAGGCTTTCCTTTTAGAATGTGGCAAATTGAAGTTAAAAATGGGATGTCTTTTACCCCATATCCTAAGTAATAATCCATTTTCATGAAGTGCTATTGCATGCAAATCATTTAGCATGCCATCACACATGTGGTGGCTGAATACCATACATGGTGGCCAAGGAGCATTCAATTTGCAATACCCTCACACACTTGAAGGTTAATGTAAGTTTAGGCTCATCAAACACTCTATAATTTTATTCTTCTTATAGGTGGGACAATGGATCTTGATGTTAGTTTATTGCCCGAGGATTTGTGGCACTTCATCGCTTTGTGGCTCAGGGTCTTGCATTGACCTAGTTTGAATTAGGGATTTGCATTATATTTAATCTCTTCTAGTTTATATCTTGGTGGATCTAATATTTGTTGGATTTGTGATTCATTTAACTAGGTGTGTGAGGATTTGGCTCTAAATAGTGGGGCCTTGAATATTGATAGCTTAACAACTTGTTGACAGGTTGGAATTCTCTGCCAACAACAAAGGGATCTTTGTAGTGCAGAATCCCAACTAGACTCTACACCGTTTGTTTTAGGGATCTCGTCCGGTATGTAGGCTCTAATACCGTACGGGTGATTTGAATTCGCTTCGGATGGAGGTGGTATAATGACTAGGCAGAACACATGAACTTCAACAAACACAAGGGAAATAAGCAATGAATGTTCATAACATGAATACCATAAGTAGCAATATTAGAACTTTACAACATGAGCCTTAAGTAAATCATTGTTAGAAAAACTTCAAATAAGTTCACTCATATTTAAATAATACGCTTAACAATTATAAACAAGTTCAAAGTAGCTAAGCATCAACAAGCACAAGTGAATGCACAACCTACAATAAAATTATGCCAATACCAATAAAACAATTCATCAATATAAGCATAGAGTTAGCATATCATATACCATCCATGTGTTGCAAAACAAGATTCATAGCACATGAAGATACACGAGGAGACTGCACATAAAAAACTCATAGGAACCTTCAATTCATCGAGCTAATAATATCCATGGCATCACAACATAAAGTATCCATCCAATCCAATAGTGGAAAACAACTATTACTCCTTGTATTTATTAGAAGAGCACAAGTTCTCTCAAAACAATATGTACCAAAATAAGTCCCAAGCTAAAAGTCCTTTACAATATGCCATGAGGGTGTATTTATAAAAAAGAGAGTGACCTTTGGTCTACCCTTGACCCTTGGACTTCCTCATGACCTTTCGACTACCTCATGACCTTTAGACTTCCTTATGACTCTTCAGATCTTCTATTATTTCCCTACTCTATTCTAGTTTGCTAATTTCATAAAATAAGCAAATTCTATCCTATCAACTTAACAATAGATAGTTTTGGGATGTCTAGATGTAGCTGCTCCACTAGGTAAGTGTGCCAAAGCTTGTACTCAACAACTATGGGGGCTATCTACGGTTGTTCTTCATCATGTCTGTGTAGACACTCGAGGGCGTTCGAGATGAGAGTGTTTCTTTTGGCATTCACCTGATTGGCTAGGGTCACTACCTTTGTATACATTCTCACCGGTTCCACCATGTATCGTGCGATATTATCCTTTGTAACCTACAGCTTTTATGAGTCGGCAGCCTGCCTGAAAGTGTCGACAAAAGCCTGAACTTACCATGAGATGTCTTCATACTTCTTTATTTGCCCAATTTCCTCGATAGATGGAATCCCATGATTCTCTATCATCGAATCCAAACCACTCAAAAGGTGCCTGTAAGAAGCCATCACTTTGTCCACATCCTTGGCTAGTTAATCTCGTGATTGCATCTTGATGCGGAGTTGGACTTTGGTGTTTGGTGTAGTGATCCAGTCCTTTTTTAGGATTATTGTCGGTGCACCTGGGTACTTGGTGGACCACTCATGCATGCTATCCAAAGCTGCAACAACTTCCTTTAGCATAACATACCTTTCCTTTATGTTTTTTTGTATGGCTAAGATTGGAGCTACCATATGATGCAGTTTCGACATTTCTTCATAAACCATCACCATGGCTCCACTAAGGGTTTCATCCTCATCCTTGATTGCAACCTGTAGCTCTTTCATACTAGAGTGCATCAAGTGGAGGGCCGTTTTTTCTTCTTCTTCCTTCCTTCTATCTTCTTCTACTTTAGCAGCCTTCTGCTCAGATGCGTAAAGCTTATTCTAGAGTTCTGCAATTTGTTTGCTCATCCTAGCAACATTCAGTTTAGTTGTGGTCACAAGAGAAGTCCTAACTGCGGTGATCATCTTAGGGTTAACTGTAGCGTTGAGAAAAAAATCTTTCTCCATGGTCACTGATAGAGGTTCTATAGGGTTCTTGGCATAACACTTCCTTCTCTCCTGCATGATCTTGAAATTAACTTGATCAAAAGTGAGCTTGGTTGGGTCCAGCACTTCATCTTTTGCCTCTTCAGGAATGCCCAACTCCTTGAGAGGGAGATGTCCTCTGATGAGTGGAGTATATGGGGGAACATCCAACGGAGGTAGCTCAACTTCCTCATATTATTTTTGAGCTTCCTTATCGACATCTTCTTATTGCTTCTTTTCTTGTTCTTCCTGCTCTTGGTTCTTGTTGAGCTCCTCGGCTTGCTTGCGTGTCTCTTCTTGTTTTTTCTGCTCTTGCTCCAGTCTCTTCCTCTCTTCTTCCATTTTGGAATTTTTCTCTTCTTGTTCCTTTAATTACTTCTCTTATAGCTGATTCTTCCTTTCTTATTCCTCTAGCTTCTTTCTTTTCTCAAGTTGGTCCTCAGAGTGCTAGCCACCTGAATCTTGCGACCATTTGAGCTCTTATTCTCTTTTCCTCTTGATCTCTTTCTTTTTTCTTGCCAGGGTTGCATTTCTCTACTCTAATGTTTCATCATCTCCCCCTGCCTCTTGGTCACTTAGGGAATATTCTACCTCTTTCTCCTTGTGTTTCTTGAGTTTCCAAGTTGCCTTCTGTTGCTCCTTATTCCTCTTTAGAGAAGTTGATCTCTCTTGAAGGATCACATTTTCCTAGGAGTGTTCAGGTTTCTCATCATCTCTTTCTTGCTACTCACTAGGGCTGAGTTCCCTGGCGACATTGTACCAGTTCCTAATCCCATCTTTATGATCTTGCTTGGAATGTGGGTATGACCAGTTGAAATTGGCCCTTTTGTAGTGAGCCACTACTACCCTCTCTGGATCATATGTATGGTGGTTCAAAGTAAAATATGACATCCCTTTAGTTGTTCTTCCTTTGCCTCTACTTCTTTGAAGTTTTCAACTGTGTAAGCCCCAATAATGAGAGGGAATGCAGGCTAAGGCTTCTTTTTCCCCTTGCTCAGCGTATTCGAAAACCTCTGGGTCATCTGATAGCACATTTCCTGCATGAGTACTCTATCTACAAAAAATCGAGGGAGTGCGTGTAGGGTCTTGTAAGAACCAAAAACTTTGATGAATGTCCCCTCTTGGATTGGGAACCAATGCGCTACTTTGATGATGGTCTCCATGGCCCTCTTTGACATGCAAGGGGGTTCTTCCCTGAAAAGAACATGATATAATGGGGCAATAAATGATTCTGAGATGGTGTCGAGCATACCCTTGTAGTCGGGGTTCCAAAAGATCTTGTAGTGCTGATGCACTAGCTCCATTGCAACTGTGGTCCAGTTGTAGCTCCAGTGATCAAACTGGCACCTTGCACAAACCGCATCTAGGAGGTATGAGGCCATGTAGAATTCTAATGACTGGTCTGGATTAGGATGTTTAACTGCAACTATGTTTATTTTTAGCACTCAAGCTAGGATGCTAGTGCAGTTAAAAATCATACCCCTGGTGGCGACGACGTACATGATAGGGACCCATGTCCCGAAGAAAACATCCGCATCGGGCATGCCGTACAACCAGTTCATCATAGCGACGATCAAGTGATAAACCTTCTTTAGTCCATCCATTTTGTATATTTGATCGCTTCTGACCCGGAACTTGGACGGGTCTTGCCACTATTCCCTCAGAATGTACTTGGTCGAAATTACAAAATTTGATAGCCACTAGGTGTTAAATGCCTCCTCCTTTTCGGGTAACCTGTAATATGCAACGATGTTTGTAGAGGAGATAGCTATGAACGATGCACCTAAGTGATCCCTTACCATCCATTGATCCGTGTCTGTATTCCGTATGATCCACTCAATGGTCTCGGTGCATGGAAAAACGGGGGGTCTGAGGCCAAATTTTGGTGTCTCGACCTCTTGTAATTTATCTATACTAGGAAATCCTCCTGGTCCTCTAAGATCTTCTGTTTAGCGAATTCAGTGTAAATGTCAAACCAAGAGAACTTGGTGCTTTTGTTGATATTGCATGCGGTATCCCCATAGATGGAGGGTAGAGGGGCTTGTTGAATCTCCTGCACACTACTTTAGAAACTTTTGTGGGTAGATTTCGCTACTAGGGGTGCCATCTCGTCATCGAAGGAGGAGATCGAGATGCACTCGAGATCAACGTCACCTGACATGTCAAATAAGAAATCCCATGATGAGAGAGATGACATGAATAATAAATCCTAGTAGAAAGCACAAATAATAGTTTCCAGATCTCGAGAAGATATTTCCTTGGCAAGTCGCAAGGTCGCAGGGATCAATGGGTCGTAGAGATTGCAAGGTTGAGCACGTGATTTGGCTGCTGGTAGGTTAGTAAACACAGCTAGGTCACAGGTCGCACAGGTCACATGGTCACGGATGGGAATGGGTCGCAAAGTCACAGAAGGGGATGGGTCGCAATGGTCGCGAGGTCGCACCCGTAATCCTATCACGGCCTTCGGCCGTGCGACCTATTTCCTTGGGCGATTCGATGAGTGAAAAGAGGCTCAGGATGGGTTCTTGGGGCTTCTCAGGATCAGATGGCTTGGTCCTCAGGGAAAGTAGGCTAATTTGGGAGGAGGATGGATAAAGAAAATGCTTAGAGGGGTTCTTGAAGAACAAATAGAGAAGCTAAGGGTTTCTGTTTAAAATGAACCCAAAATTTGGATTTAAACCCCCCTGGTCGGGAATGTGCAAGGTCAAGGTGGAAGAGGGACACAAATGGCAGAAAGAAATGATTAGCAGGGGAGGGGAAGAGTCACCTGCCTGGTAGGGTCGCGCACCTCTTCCAGTCGCTGAGCATCACAGTCCTTCGTGCAACTAGAGAAAATTGCCCAAATGACCGGCGAGACTCGATATTTATAAGTTTAGTCACACGTGCGAGGGTCGCAGGGGTCACACCTTGTGTGATTTTGCGAAGTCGTTGGGTCACGAAGTCGCTAGGTCGCACTTGTTTGGCTTCAATACCTTTGTGACCTTGCAACCACAAGGGTCGCAACGTCACGAAGTCGTGTAAGTCGCACAATGTATAGATAGGCGACTCGCAACCTTGCTGTTGAGTCATGAAATGGGTATTTAATTACTATTAATCTCATCATTATTTTCCTTTATTCTTATATTTTCTATATCCTAATGTGTTAATATATTAAAGAGTTATGGTAAGAAATGAAGGACTTATCTGCAGTTACGACTTAGCTAATTATTACCCTTCTTTATGTAGGAAAACAACAAAAGGGACAAATGCTGTTCCCTAACGAAGGAACATCGAAAATCAACAAGCCAAGGAAGGAACGCGGCAGTTACGGTCAAGGCTAAGACGAATCAGGGAGATCAACATGAGAAAGGAAAGGATGTCTGAAGTTGGAAATCAGTTGCAAATCCCTCAGGATCGGGAAATCCTGAGGGATCACATTTACCATTTATCTTTTACCCTTTTTGATTATAAAAGGAGACGATTGTAAAAAGAAAGGGGGATCTCTCTGTTGTTATTGAAATTGTAATTTTAATTACAGACTCTCGCTCTTGAGAACATAGTTATATTGTAATGCTACTTATATTCGATGATTAATACATAAGTGAAGTTGTTGTTCCCTCGAGCTATCTGAAGTAACTTATCAGTGTTTGCTGGTGGCTAAGGGCCCGACCTCTAGTGGATTCAACTGCTTTCTGTGTCATACATTTCCAATTCTTGCAAGTGTGATGGTTTGATAGTATTCTCGCTTTTTGTGATTCTATTTCCTTCGCTGTTTATTATTTTCTTGTGTTGACAGAATATCTCTGCTTTATATGATTTACATCATTATCGTTTAATTCAGTTCATTTCAGATTGCGTTATTTAGATAGATGTTCAACTTGATTTAATCAACTGTAACTAGTTTAACTATCGCTGTCGGACTCTCATATTGATATTATTGCTGTTTGGATTATTTGCTGGAGATTGGTTTTGATTTGGATTTAATCAGTTAAGAAGAGATGAGTTATTGTTACTGTACTCTCAGCTGATGCCATTTCTAGTTTAATTGCTTGAGTAAGGATTGATTACAATTTTGGTAGAAGTTTGAGTCTTGAAGTCTAGTTTTTATATTCCCTTTAATGATTGCTATTGGAATTTATTAGATGAGTCTGTTTACTCTTGTATTTGAAGACCTATACTGCAATTTAGGAAACATTACTCTCTGAATTAAATAGTAGCCACATACTGTGTACACTCTTGAAATAAGAGGACTTGCCCGGGTTGATAATTAATGTGAGGATAATTAGGAGTTTTAAAAGGCACCTTTTATCAGTCAACACTTGTGACCTAGAGAGGCCACACAGTCGCAAGGTCACATGGGGTAGATAAGTCGCGAAATTTTCCCTTTGACCTAACGACTTGACTTGATCATAAATTTGGTTAGGTCGCATGGTCGTGATTTTTTTGGTTTTCAAGGGTTGTTTTGATGCGACTTGTGACTAGGACAAGATATCAAACTTTTGAAGGTTTTTGAGAGTTAGGTTTGAGGGGTGAAGATAGTTCAAGGCTCCACAGAAGGTCCCGAGAGAGGGCGACAACTAAGGGGATGGTATAGGGGCTCCGAAATTTTGAAGGGTCAGAAATTTTGGAGGGGTTGTTGGAGCATCTACAACGCAACCCAAGTTCGTTTAGTTTGGGTTGCATTGGTCGCATGTGACTCCCCAATTTTTGGTTCACATTGCTTGCCTAAGTTTTTGTTTCTTTGGTTTGGAGGTGCATGTTGTTCCATAGTTCGCTACTCCTATCAACTTGAATTTATTAAAGGTTGCATTCCATCCTCCATCTTTGTTTATGAGGGAATGTTGGATTTTACGAAAATAAGCTTGTTGGTCTAAGTGTTGTAAGTGGAAATAAAGGGTTTGTTTAGGTTTTATGTTGGAAAATTATAATGGATTATGGAATTATAGAGAAGTCCATTGTGTGAAAGTATTTAAATTCTCAGAGTTTTAAAAAGACAATATGATTATAACACTACTAACCAAAACTTAATGTTTTCAGTAACTAACATAATGTAAATCGAGGAGGAGGCTAGTAATTTTGATATTTCCTTAATTATGGAAACTATGCATAGTTAGAAGAGACAAATAGAGGATCTTCAAGATGAGCATGTTTCTATTCAACTCTTGGTTGTGGGTTTCATAAGAAATAATTCCCTATCACATTCAATTGTCAGGTTACCTATTGGGTCTACAATTAAGGAGGCCACAAAAGAGAAAACAATACAATAATAGATGGGAGCCTTGGAAGTGCTTAATGTGGATTCAAATTTCATAGCTAGTGCAAAGATTTTGGAGGAAGCTCACAACCAAAATTTCATTATTTTATAATATGTCTAATGTTTACTAAATTTTACCTAATGTTTTGAGTATTTTTCCAAATATATACTTGTAATAGTCTTCAAAAATCCTTTAGGAAGGTCTCTTTTGCACTTATAAAGAATCAATATCAAATTTTGAACATTTATCTAAATGTTTGGTTAGACAATCGTTCTCTTTATGTATTATCATGCTCACTAGTGTGCCTACAATGATTTTCTAATACAAATATATTCGTTATTGTTTGAAAAAAATAAAAAAAAAAACTACTCCACCCCATTATACTGAATTTTCTATCATAAAAAAGTTACTTATTTAAATTTATAAAATCTTTTGAAATGTTTTTTCTCACGGGAACAAATGACATCAAAATAAACTTATAATTGTTTATATGTTCTTTATACGTGGAAAGTTACAAAGTCCCTGCCATGTGAGTTTGATGAACTTTACTATGTTGTGTGCTTACCTTTATGTTAGAACATTTATTGTTTTTGAAGTGTATATTATGAATTGAATTTTGCACCAATATGACATAAGTCAAAATTATGAAACATGATATTTCAATTTTCAATCATTGTTGTATCATATTGCTTTGATTATTATTTCCTTAATGGTTCACAATGATAGATTTCTTATGGTTGTCAAAATCATTCTAGTTTGGGAGGAAAATTTATTTAGTTGGTTAATGATCAAATTCCTAGTTTGAAAAGGGTGGAAAGCTACATTATTACTAATCAAATTGACATAGTTTTTGGAATTTAAAAGTAGAAAATTGATCTGTACATGTGCGTTATACATGTGCGTTATTGGAACATGCTAGTAGGTACTTGAGTTAAAAGGATAACATTTTTTTTATTGAGATGAAGCTAAATACAATATATATAATTTCGTTTTATTTTTATTTTAATTTTTTTTGTTTGTAAGGTAATGTGAGTCTTGAGATGACTGGAACGTCTAATTTATGGCTTGAGTAATCGCGACCCAAGGGCATATAAGATTTAAAAATCAGTCGGTAATCACACTCAATTTGGGCCACACTAGCCCTTAACATGGCTAGATTTTTGCCCATAGGGTTTGAAACCGTGACCTTTTCACCATGAAATATCTTAACAAAACACCCTATTATTATCTATTCCACACCTCATAGACATAAAATTTTCCTTTTCAAATCACAATTATTAAAATTAATATTACATAAAAATGAACAATACCAATGAAATAATACCAAATCCGTAAAACTTGCAAACTTGAAGTTCCTCCCTGAATGTGTAGGGGTTGTTTCCCTACTATAACTTGTGTATCTCTCTCTCATATATATATATATATATATATATATTTGAAATAACTCTTATGATCTCCTCAAAGTTGGAATTTTAAGTTTTACTTTATATTCACATTTTTTTAATCTTCCAAGAGGATATTTATTAAAACACTAGTCTATTATTTTAGATTTTGTAAAAGCTAGATTAATAACATTTCAGGTACAAGTTCGAAAAAATGTAATGATGTATATTTGAAAATATTGGGTTTTATTATTATTATTATTTTTAAATGATATAACTATTTTTATAGTTGAATTGAGGCTTCTGTGATCCATAATATTTGAAAGAATAACTTCGGCGTAAATCACATGTAGACATACATTTGTCGACGCGTTATCCCGGGGTCAAAATTAGTCGTTGGAGACTCTGCTCAGACTATTTATCATGCTAAGCTGGATCTGTTTCTTCAACTTGTCCTGACGATGAAGCACACTAGTTGGTTCGAAACGCGTCGACAAATGTATGTCTACATGTGATTTACGCCAAAATTATTCTTTCAACTATTTTTATATTCGAAACTTTGATTACAGAACCAAAATCGTTTTACATCAAAGAAACAAATCGTTTTACATCAAAGAAATAAAACTGACTTTAACTTTTTTCAGCTATTTCTATATCCCCGTACATAGAGATAGATTTTTCCCCCTACGAGCCCTGTGCCCTGTGGACTATCACATTACATTGATATCTCCCACAAACCTAGTGAAATAGACCTAAAATAAAACATAATTGCAATACATAGAAAAACATTAGCCAAGATTAAGCAGTTCGATGTCCTCGTTGTTGCCGTTGTTCTCTCTGCTCGTTTCCACTCCGCCAACTCCCACATCTCCTTGCAGCTGATCGATGACCAAATCAAGAAGCTCGAAAATGATATCCTTTACCTTGATGAAAAGTCAGTTGTTGATCAAATCCAAATTGGAGGAAAGTAGGTATGTTTCCATTTTGACAATATTGCATTCCAGGGACGCCTCTACACTCTCAAACATGCCATTGATCCGGTCTGCATCTGAAGCCCGATATTTCTCCACCAATTCCACCTTGTGCATGGGGAAGTCAAGCCTTCCCATCAATAATTTGAACAAAAATTCGCCTGCCCTTTACCACCGAGCCGAATCAACATCCACAAAATTCCCTCCTTGTAAATCCATTCTTAGAACACTCATAAAGTCAATTACTTTTCCTAAACTCTGCGATTGTGCCTGTGGGTAAACCATACAAAGATGAGGCTTCCTTATATAATATTTCCTCTTGGGCTTCACAATTTCCTTCGGCCCTTGCCATTAATGCATACAGGTTCTCAATATTCATGCTCATTAAGTATTTGTCCTGCCCCAGAGACCTATTGAATCATCTGTGCAACCAATTTACTGAGGCACGAGGAGAATTCTTGATCCATCTCTTTGCAAGTAAAGCACCCGTGTGAGTTACAAACTTTTCGAACTGAAGAAATAACCACTTATATACGGAGGCTCTATGATGCAATATCTTCGTATTCCAAAGGATCACCAAGTGGTGATTGCACATGATCCTTCGCTCACCTGTCTTGCATGGGGTCCATTACACCTCTCATCATGATTCTGACAATTCCATCGCTGATGGCCATGCGCTCTGCCCAAACTAACATTCCTATATGGTATAGGACATTGGTCCATGCCATGACAATTTATTTCACTTATTCCCACTCCCAATTACAGTCCATCGTTCACCATGTCGTCGACTTCCCAGTTGAGATGGCAGAGAACGTGGAATAACGAGAGCTCTTTAAACTTGTTCATATAATAATTGATCTTTTTAACTATGGAGGGGCTTGAGGGGTAATTTTTTTTGCCGTGGGTTGAAAACATTCAGATGACCAACAGAGCCACTACCCTTAATTTCTTGATTCTGAGGCTTAGAGCAAGGTTTAAGCCTTTTCATAGCGTAATGAGCTCAACCTTATTATTAGTTTCTACTCCTATTTCCCACGCGAATTTTGTTTCCAATTGTTTGTTGAGGCAAGTGATCACCCCTCCTACTCCCGCCACCCTTGGGTTCCCTTTTGCTGCTCCATCAAAGAAGAGCATAACCATTGATTGCATTTCTTTCCATTGTTTGAATTCTTCCTGACTAGGTCTTAGGCATTGAGCTTTTCTCACCTTGCGGCAATATATGAAGCTTCCAACATGATCCAAGGAGATTCTTATACTTAGCCATCTCCTCTTGGTCTTTGATAATACATCCACATCTGAATTCTTAAAACCCCTTATAGATAGCAATTTAGAGAGAATAGAGATGGCCTTGGTTGTAACTCATATGTCCGAGGGGGATTCAATGATCATGAAAATGCTTTGATTCTTGGAGATCCATATGAGCAAGAATAAAAACTTAAGTAATTCTTTCCACGCTCTTTTGCTAATAGAGGCTTGCGAGGGTCCATGATATGAACAATTAATAAACATATTTTGCCAGCTTGGGGGAATGACATGTATGTGAAGACCCTGTTCAAAATCATATCTCCACACAGTTAAAGAAAATGGACAATCGAAAAAAAGGTGGTGGATTGTTTCTTCTTCTTTCTTGCAGAGGACACACCACGAGGGACCTTGGATTCTTCTTCAATTTAAATATTCCGCATTGAGGATGCTTCCATGGACCAAGGTCCAACAAAAATCATTAACTTTCAGGATGCTATCTTTGTTCCAATTTTTTTTCCAAATTTTTGAGGGGCTAGGAAAGGGAAGTCTCTTTTATAGGTAGTTGTATCCTTCTTTAATCGAGTAAGAAGCCAACTTTCTAGGCCACCAGGATTTGAGATATTTTCCATTAGCATGGTCAGGATCTGGAACCTTCTGATGGGGGATCAATTTTTCCTAGTTTGATTGCAAGCAATTGGGGAGACCATGTCATTCCCAACCTCTCAAAACCCCCAAGTCATTCCATATTGAGATATCTCTCAATTTTTTTGACCCCATTGCCCCTTATCCAATCAACAAGGGGTTTAAACTCCTTGGAGGGAGAGAGGAGAGACCCAATAAGCAACTTGTCCTGATATAGATTTATTTGTGCCCCATTTCCCGCCAACCAACCCAAATTGTCAACAATAATAGGGGTTTCCTTTTTACATAATCTCCAAATTTTTGATCTGCTACCTTTCCATTGAACTTCTTCAACTCTTAAGAGACAATACTTGTGAAACCATTTTTTGAAAAAGGCCTCCTTCCACCATTCCTTTGAGTCGGATATCATCTTCCAAACTAGCTTTTTACCTAGGGCTAAGTTAACCATGAGGGGATCACGAATCTCCAAACCCCCCATTTCCTTGGGAAGTCGGACTATGTTCCAATTAATTAGGTGAAACTTTTTATCATTATTCTTACCCCCTTTCCATGGGAAATTGCTAAGCATGATACTAATTTGGTTTAAAATTCCTTTCAGAGCTAAAAGGCTAGAGAAAATATATATTGGAAGGGAAGAGAGCACAACCTTGCTCAATATTGTCTTTCCTGCTAGATTGAAGTAGAAAGTGCCCCACCTTGCAATTTTTTATTTTATTTTTAGCAATATTTCATCTCAGTCCTCCTTATGAGGGTTTCCTAATGAGATAGGAACATCTAAGTATTTGAAGGATCTCCACTCTTGCTGGGTTGAGAACTCCAGTGTTGATGCAATCTCTTGAAGCACCATAGCTAAACAATTCCATCCATATAGGTGTCTCTTCCTCTTGTTTACCTGCCCCCTTGAGAGATCCAACTAATTGTCCAGAATTCTCTTAAATCTGGATGCTAGAATTTTGGAAGCACTACCCATAAATATGGTATCATCAACGAATTGAGAGTGGTTGACATCCTTGACATTTCTAGCTATAGAAATACTAAGTAAGGTCCATGACTTGTGATCTTCTTCAAGATTTCGGCTTAAACTCTTAGCAACGATGATATACAACATAGGAGAGAGAGGACAACCTTGTTGAAGGCTTCTCGAGACCTTGAAAAATGGGACATACCTATCATTGATCAGGGGTGCAATCCAAGGATTGCCAATACATGCATTTATACAATTGACAAAATCCTTACAAAATCCCAGTTTTTCTAATATGCAATATAGAAAAAGAGTGTCTTACCTGGTCGAACACATTCGCCATATCCAAGTTAATGATGAACCGAACTCTCTGGTTTCTTGACTTGAATGGATCACTTCCTGGACCAAAATGATATTGTCCAGAATATATCTATTTTGAAGGAATCCACCTTGATTTTATGAGATCATCCTTTTTAATCGCCCAACAATGATTTTAGTCAGAATTTTGTATGATGCATTGCGCAGGGAAATGGGATGAAATATATTGAAGGAGGAGGCATTCGATTCCTTAGGAATTAGAGCTAGAAAGGTAGAGTTTGTACCTCCCCTTACCTTTCCTTTAACCTTGGACCAATTTAACATTCGAATCAGGTCCTTCTCGATCATAGGCTAGAAGGAGCAATAAAAATTGATTGAAAAGCCATCTGGTCCTGGGGCCTTATTTGGACCCATGGACAAAATTGCATCGATAACCTCTTCCTCCTTAATTTCTTGCATGAGAAGATGATTCTATTCTTTAGAAATTTCCGAAGTGAAGGGAGACAAAAAATCCTTCTCCTTTCCAAAATTAAGAGCCCCATCCGAAGAAAACAAAAATTGAAAATGATAGAAAGCTTCATCCTTGATCTCAAAAAATTTGGAAATGGGAGGTTTACCTTCAGGAGTGATTTCTCTCACCCTGTTTCATAACTTCTGAGCTTTGGTCTACATATGGAAAAAAGAGGTGTTTTGATCCCCTGCTTTTAGCCAAGTGCTTCTAGATTTTAACCTCCATAACTCTTCCTCTTTCTTGTTGTCTTGGAATATTTTCTTATTGAGGCTCTTTTCCTTCTCGATATGCCATTGTTCCACTGCATGCTCCTCCATTATATTGATATGATAATTCAGTTCTCTTACTAGTTCTTCCTTTCTCTTTCTTGGTGGGATGTACACTTCTTTGGCCCATTTACTTAAGGTTTTTTTTACTGACTTTATCTTCAATTCCCAAATGAAGGCCAGGGAACCGACATATTCTTGTTGCCAAGCTTGAGAGATCAACTCAGTCACACCTTCCTTTTCCAACCAACCTAGGTTGTATTGAAAGGGGATTGGCCCTAGATGCTCCTTGTCCTCCAATACCAAGATGATAAGTCTGTGGTCGGATTCTCCAGAGGCCAGGATAAAAGAATGTGGATCTAGGCCCTGGAGAATCCATGAACCGTGGATGAGAAACCGGTCAAGATGGGTAGCAATATTTCCTTCTCCAGATCTTTTGTTGGACCATGTATAATTAGCTTTGATAGGCTTGATATCCACCACATCGCACTCAGAGAGAAGGTATTCCATATTCTCTCTAAATGGATCCCTAACAATTCCCCCCTCCCCCCCCTTGCACTCAGATGAAAACAAGGTGGTATTGAAATCTCCACCCACTATACCCTTTTAGTTCCAATTACCGCCTTTGAGAGACAAGATTTTATCCTAGAAATTTAACTTCTCTGGATAAGAGGAAGGTGCGTACACATTTATTACTTTTAATCTCTCTTTTATATCCCTTTTTTCTAACTCTACGCCTATCTAGTTAGGGGATTTCATTTTATTTATCATAGAAACTTGATTATAGTGCCAAAATATCCACATGACACCTAAAGCTCCCCTTGAAGTCTAACTTATTTCCCCTTTACATCTAACTTATTCCTTCACTGTCCTTCTAGAAGACTTTGGACAACTTCATTAGTTATTCATCTTCCATTTTTTATTCCTGTAGAAGGAAAATCGAAGGTAATTCTTGTTTAATCAAATCTTTTACTGAGAGTGATTTTGAGGGTCCTCCCATACCCTTGATATTCCAAGAAAGAGTATTCATCGGTTGGGAGTTGAAAGTGATTTTGAACCACCTTTTATTGTTCTTCCAGTTCCTTTCTTCCCAAATGATTTGAGGAGATCAAAGATTTGGAGTTGACTCCCTAGTTTCTTATGTTTCTCAGCCTCTCATTCCCGAATTTCCTTTTTAGAGTGCCATCCTTTATTCTTGGTGTTAGGGTCCTATAAATTATAGGATCTCAAGGTGATTGAACATTTTGTATTTGTGATTTCATATTGTACATTTTTTTTTTTCCAGGGAAAAAAACGGTAACTTTTTATTAAAAAGATAATGAAAAGTTACACTAGCAGATGCAATGAAGCATTCCATATGATGCCGCAAGGGCCCGAGTGCTTTCGCACCCCACGCAACGTTAGAGAACTAACGTGCACAAAGAATAAGAAAAGAGAAAGAGAGGAGAGAGAATGAGAGGGGCAAAAACTGAAATCCGGTAGTGAGGAGGACTCACGCCTCAAGTTTTCCGCCCCTTTTTCTTTTCGACCTTACGCCACTCTCCTTGAGAGGGCTCGATCGAAGCAATGACTAACTGTTTCTCTGTATTCTGTGAACCATATTCTTTGTCTGAATCTGAAGTGTCTGAGTGGTGGTGCCGTTTGATGCCTCCCGGACTAGGATCCATGCTTGTCTCCACTGCCTTATTGTCTGATGAGATTCCTTTCTGATTCTCCATTTCTTGAGCTACCTCAGTTTTCTCTACTGGGATTTCTTCCTCTGCTGCTTCTGATTCTTCATCATCTGAATCTGGAGGAGGAAAGTGCCATCCTTTCCTCTGCTTCCCTTGCTGCTTCTTTTTATACTTGACTTCTGGACATAAGCTTTGTAAATGTCCTGTCTGCCTACAGGTCCTACATCTGAAAGCAGTGTTTTCATAATCTAGTACCTGCAACCAGTTCTGTTGTTTGTAGATCAACCTTATATTTTCTGGCAGTCCTTTACTTAAATCTACTTCCACACAGATACGTGCGTAGGTGTAGATCCTTTCATCGATCCTTTCCAGATCTGTTTTGATGTACTTCCCTATGCTGTTCCCAATGCCTTCCAGCACTCGTTCATCCCAAAAGTGCAAAGGAAGATTGTGTAGTCTAACCCAGACAGGCATTTTGGTTACAGTCATTTTATTTGGATCGAAATCTGGGAACCATGGGGTCACGAACAGCCACGATGTTCCCCAAAACCATGGCCCGGTACTGATGACTGTATCTCTGACTTCCTTGGATGTAAATCTTACTATGAAGAAACCCTTTGAACATAAATGAATATCACATTCCATGGTCCAGCTGGTGAAGATCCAGTGGAACAGATCCTGAGGTTTAGGCCAAAAGCTGTTGAACCGGCAAATTAGAGCTTGCGTTTCATAGGACTTGACGAAATCATCAAGCCCTGAAGAATCTAAGTTTAAAGCTGGGACTTGCTCTGACTGGTCTACTATGTATGGTCTGGGCGTATGTCCACCTTTATCTGGAGAGAACCCTGAATTCCTGCTGCCCTGTAAGATGTTTTTGTATGATCCCTTTGGTTGATGCTGGTCTGCAGCTTTTTTCCCTTTGTCTCCTCCTGAGGAGCTTGTCTGTCCCTGAGGCAGAGCCCCTCCTCTTAGTCTGAGATTTAAGATAATGATTGATCCTGGTCCGATCTCATAGTTTTCCATCGATCTGCAGTCTTGGAGGGACCGTCTACCATTGACCAGATGTTGAATCTGAACAGGGTATCCCATTTCTGCCCATATTTGGTGTTTCAGCTGCATGGAGGTGATTCCTGCATGAACCCACACTAGACGAGATTTCCCCTAAGGGGGTTTTATCAAAATCTGAAAACAATTAGTTTTTACCTGCTCTGTCTGCAAGCAAAAATCCAGATCTGGGCCTGTTTTTGTTCGTTCTTCCTTGTGCATGTCCAGATCTGCAGAAGCTCTGCACACTCCATGGTTATTGCCTTCGATTTGAGTCATGGGGTCAAACTGTACACGAATATAAGCTAGATCGTGCCGATCTAAGCCTATATTGCAATGTCTGGGTTCATGCGATGAGGGAGAGAGCGGATCTGCCTCGAGCTTTCCCCCCCTACCGTTTCTCTGAGCATTCCTCTTTTGATGGGGCATTTCCTCTAAACGCCATAAGCCACAGGGTCTTCTTTTTTCAAGGGCGTAGGTCGAGATTTCGTTCTTTCGCGAGAGAAAACCCTCCTCATTTATCCACACAGAAAAGAGGGCTTCCATTAAAATCCTCGCTTCACGATCTCGTTGAAAGCTTTTATCTCGTCCCCGTTCCATGATCACTTGCTTCTTTATGGCTGCAGCCCCCATAGATACATAGCCGCACAGATCTGGGTAGATTTGTGGCGTTTGACTGCTAAGGACATGGGTTGAAACGAGCTTAACCTCTAAACGCCATACGCCCAGCATGCATCTTTGTTCATGGCCGCGGATAGGAGCCTCAAACCTTCGCAGGAGGAAACCCTTCTTGTATCTCCACGCAGCCACGGTATCTTTCGTTGATGCCTGCACCCCTTCTCGCTGAAGACGCAGATCTGAGTAAATTTGGGCCGTGCGCCTGCGTGAAGCCGACCGTTCCTCTGAGAATGCTTTCAGTATAGACGGCCTTCCAACAATGATCACCGGTTCCCCAGCTCCTAAGCCGCCTTCGGCCCTTGAGACAGGCTTGGGAGCCGTTGCGGCAGCAACCAGAACGCTGTTCGAAACCCTTACCATCGCCATCGCTCCGAAATCTCAAATATCCATATTGTACATAATTTCAATATTCAAATGATTTCCAAAAATGTATGAAAAAGAAAATGAAAAGAGGGTATGTTAAGAAAATAAATAAATAAAAAGGAAATAAGAACCCCACAAAAGAAAAAATAGAAAATAATACAGAAAGTGTTGCAAGTCAAAATGCCACTACTGATAAGTTAGTTCTTTTAGTTTATTTTCAAATAAGGTTGTGTGCAATTTTTTTTTGAATGCCACAATGACTAGACTTCTGTTCAAATCATACAGTTTAATCATGATTGAACACATTTAAATTTCTGTTGAATAGGTTAGTGAATAAAGATTTACCAAACAGCTTAATCTTGGTAAATCAGTAGCTAGGTAGAAATAAAATTGATTCAACAATTTAATCTGAATCAATGGTGAGATAAGTGATAGGATAAGGTAGATTTTCATAAAAGAAAAATGATTTGGGTCTGCTAGTTTAAATGCACCCTGCAAAGCAAGAAGAGAAAATGTTAGCTTAGAAAAAGAATTGAAATGAGAAAGGGTAGGTAGAAGCACTATGGTGATTAGAGGAAAAGCATGAAGATTTTATCCTAAGTCAAATGTTAAATATTATTTTCATGTGCAGAAGAAAAAGCAAAGGAATTAAAGTTTGACTCTAAAGTTCGGTGTATCAGATGATATTTGATATATTATTCCCTATTCCTAAGTTTCGCCAACCCAAAATCATTCCTCTACTATCTATTTCATCCACTCCCCTACCCCACCATATGCTCAAAATCATTCCTCCGCTATACATTAAATACATTTCCTACCCCACCATACACCCCCATCACATCACGATAATATCCACCACTTCCCTCTCATCCGTGCCCCCCTCTTAACATCCGACGACCTACATTACGTTTAGGCCCCCCTCCACCATCTGAACTTTACCGTCGGGGGGGGGGGGTCCGAAATGGGCGGTATTCAAACCCGCACCCACCGCAACGTGTGACCACCTCGTGTTTTCATACCCCCTCCGACTGAAACTGTTAACCACCTTCCCCCCGCTCCGAAAAGTGGTTCTCTGCCTTACGATACCACTACTCTATGCATTATGCTTCCACAAGCCACCCTTTGCCACGTCATCTGTCGGTTGCTCTGCCAATCACATCTACTCCCTCCAAAATCAATCCGTTAAGTAATTAAGTTACTTAACCATTAATCCAATGGACCTGCGCCACCATCAATGGGAAATCCAGGATATTATAAAATCTCTCCTTTCACCCATTCACTGGTTGTTGATTTTATACACTGCCATTGCCATTGTTATGTTAGAGGTGTGCCAATCCAAACTGCAACAATTTCATGTGGCCAAGAATATTGCCCGGTGACCGAATTTCAGGCCAGCACCTTTGATTTCCTGTCTGCTTAAATCCTGAGTCCTCTCTGCACACTGTAAACCTGTACAATCTAGATTTCACCAATGTCCTTAGCTTTATCCAATCATGCCTCCAAAAGACAAGGGACAAGAAGAACCTGTGAGTCCTCTGATCCACCCTCCCATCGACTTTCACCATATTCCTTTGGTAGACAAAGACTATAAAATTCATGAAACCCTCTGTGAATTTGATCTGTTTGAAATGTACTATTGGCTTGAGGACAAGTTTATAGATAAATATGATGATATTCAACTGTGGGAATCCAATTTTCCCCATTATATTTTTCCCCGTACCCACAACACCCCTAAATTCATCAGGAAATGTCATGCTTGTTATCTACCTAGCCAAAGAGCTATTATTGCCCCTATTGGAGAAATTCTATTCACCATAACTCCCCAAGATATAGAGAAAATGATGTAAGCTCCTACAACAGAGATTGCGACTCCTTTCTCTCATGAAGAACTTATTGAATTATATCAGAAACTGGACTTTGAAAAAAGAGCCAAAACCCTTGAGCTTTTCTTGACTGAAGATGCCCCATTACCCAAGAAAAACCCTCCCTATCCATCCTCCATTTTCCCTGAGAGAGCCAAGCAAATCATCACAGTTATTTCCTACCTCCTTGGCTATTACTCAGATCAGTGGGTAGATGAGGCAATTATAGGATTTCTTTCCATTTTCTCTGTAGATTCCAAGCCTTCCATCTTGTTCAACTTCAGCCAATTCCTTGCAGATTCCATCCATGAACAGTTTGTCAAATTCCAAACTGAAGAAGTATTTAAATATGCTTCTGTCTTAGTATATATGTTTTTATATTTTCAGGGAGACAACCTCAAGCTTGCCTTACAAAAGTTGGATGAAGAAGGAAATCAACAATCAATCATCTTCTGGACTACGCTGGTAATGAAGGAACAAAAGGAGTATTCATACAAACAATTCATAGAAATGTTTGTACATCCAACACTCAGTCTCCTAAGCAACACTCTAGAACCAAGAATCAGTGAAGAAATAAGGAAAATCTTGCAGTTATCAGACCAAGTCTAGACAGGAGATTGGTACCTTTATCAGAATTACATAGAGCTAAGGATATTTGGGTGTGAAATTTCCCCTTACAAACTGCCAAAATTCCTCCCAATGAGGATTTTTGCTCTAGAATACAGTTTGGAAATAGGAGTCAACATATATTACACCAGAATAGAAGCATTAAACAAGAAGGGTCTGCCTTCTTTATTTGTAATCAATGACAAACTGATGACCAGGGAATATTATAAGAAGAAGCTTCAAGACATTGCAAAGGATACCACCAAGTCTTCCCACATTAAAGGTGCTATGATAGGGAGAGCTTTTTTCGAAGCTATAAATAACATAAGTTTCTTCCAACATGAGATAAAGCATATTTTTGTAGTAAAACCCACATTTGCTCGGTATACTGAGGTAGATGAGATCTATCACAAGGAAACAAAAATCACCATTCCAGATGAGGAAGCGGGATAAATTGTGTGAATTTGAGGTCTAAATAAAATATCAAATTCACCAATGCAACACCCAAAAAGTGGCAACTCAACAATTGTTCTCCACCAAAATAGTGCCAGACCTCCAGATCACTTCGCTAAATTCACCTCTTTTGATCATATTAGTCAATTCAATTATTTTGTAATTAATAATAGAATGCCATGTCAATGCGGCATTGATTGTAATCTTTTTGGAAATTTTTGTTTTAATACTTCATTCATTCGAAGTATTGAGGGTCGGTTCCTGATCATTGTAACTCTTTTTATCAAGCACTGTACTTTTTCCACGTTGCTGGAGCACCATTAATACAAAGACTTTTCACAGGATTCTTGTGTTGTGATTTACTGGTGATGTTTTTCTTATTGTAATTGTTGTTTCCACTGTTATTCTCTGTATGTTTATCATCTAAAATCTAATTGTAAAACAGGAGATGTGAAAAATAAGATATGTTAATTGAACACCTTATTTGGACTGTTTTTACAATCTATATGTTTTCTTTTGAAGTCTGATTGAAAAATTCTTAAATTCTTTTCAATCACTACTGAAACACACTTTTTCTCCATTTCATAATTCAATTTAAAAGATCCAGTAAATGTAACTAGCTTGCCCTGTGATTACTCTTTTAAACATTTGGTGCAACATCTAGCTTTATTTGACTCCATAGCCCAATGGAAAGAAAGTAATTTGATCAGATCAACCAACCAAACCAATCAACCAAATTCAAACAAACAACCAAGCATAATCATAACTAGCCTAAAATCAATTAAAAAACAAAGTTAGATTATAAAGAGAGATCCCTCTCCGAAGCTGGTAGGGCTAGATCCCATCTTCGAAAGTGGTTTGATGTTGTCCAATATATTTACTCCCTCAACCTCAAAAATATAGAACGATAACACTTGGCATTACTCCCTATTTATTGACTGCTATTTTCCTCACTTCCTCCTTGAACTTGATACATGGTCATAGTTATGATTTTCATGGGGCCTTCCTGGGGCTTATGCTGCACTTTTGATGGGGAAGACGACTGAGCCAACTAGCATAGGACCGACCCCCCCCTCCAGATTTAGGATCTGGCTGAGGGAAGGCTGGTTCCTGGGAGGGGATGCCTCCTTATTTGGCTCATTTATTTCTCCCTCTTCTATGGGTTCTTCTGCCACATTATCCTCTACAACCTCAACCTGATTATCCCGAGTTTCCAATTGTGAGACTTCTAGGGACTGAAGAATTTCAAAAGGATTTGTTGAAGTACATGGCACATTGTTAATCGACATTGTTTTCCTATTATTTGACTGCCCTTTCTTATTTCTGCCCTTTTTCTGAATTCTCCCTAGGAATTATCCCTCTCTAAGATACTGTATAATCCCTAGATTAACAAAATTAATATCTTTCTCCTGTATTTGTACATTTTTCTTGGTGGTACTTGTCAGTGAATATTGTAGGTACATAATGAAAGGAGAAAAACGTGAAGGATGGATAAGAAAAGCAGTTAACGATGAGCATGATGCTAACAAGTTTATAAATAATGGCAAATCTAAGGAAAATACTAAAGCTTGGTAATCAAGCTCGATCCGTGGACACCATAAAATGAATGAATATAGGAATTATTCAATGATATCTAGATAAATAAAAAATCCATAGGAAGCCATTATTGTTCATGAAAGATAAGTATTCCATTTATTTTCTTTCATTACATTGTTGTTGACTTCCTCAATATGTCTATTTTTTATTATCACTTGATTATAACCTTTTATTTTATGATCTCCCTAGAAGAGGATTGTAGGTATAAACCAAAACTATTCGCCAAACATGAATTCAAGAAGTTGTAGCTAGACTCAAAGGAAGCCTAGAAAAAATATTTGAATATTGTAATAATTTTGAAGAAGAATCCTTGATTTCGAGGGAGCCTCGTATTAAAAATTGAAAAACCAAAGCATATCCCCTATATTGAAAAGTAAGTAAAAATAAAAGAGGTATGATCAATTAATTCATTATCATTCCCTATGAAGTATATTAGGATATTTACAATTTCCTTATATCCAAAAGACTATGAGAATTGTTAAGGTATGAAGATGGCATAGGGTTTTACATTATTAAATATTTTTGGTATCTAGGGTTAGAAAATCGTTGTGAGAACTTGAATTAGAAAACCCCTATAATAAGAAAAATATGAAACACTAACTATTTGTTCCCTCTTATAAATCCCTATCGCTTGATCTCTTAGGGTTTATATATAGAATCTAGGGTTTATATATAGAATCTTAGGGTTTAGAGGCTAGAAGAGCCTTGCGAAGGGAGGAAGAGAAGTTGTAACATTTCATAAGTCTGAATCTATCTATCTACTTCTCTCATGTGTGAGTACCTTAATGTTTCTAGGCTTTTCTCAATCCAAAATTGCAGAAAAATTATCTAGAAGAAGGCTAGTCGACTTGGGTCTTGGTAAAGGTATAGGGTCTTGGGAGTATCCTTTGAATTTGATTCTATAAGAAGAAGTTATCATGGGTTTTTCCCTTAGAGGGGTTTCTTCCCTAAATTGAGCCTATTTCTGGTGTCTTTCTCTTTATGGCTGTGATCTTCATTTTTGGCATTTATTTGATGATGTGAATATAATCATAATAAAGAATAATAATAATAATATAATAAGTAAATGTCATGTAATGGAAAAGAATAAGTTAAAAGGATTCCCTTATTTATTTTCCAACAAAGGGTCCATATGCGATTTAGAATATGATTGACAAATATTTGGGAATTACTAGCTAGTTACGGTATTGGCGATACTTGAGAGATCTCGATAAGATATAACAAAGTGATTAGTTACTATTATCTAGAGGTCCCCTGGGAAGGTGCAAGAGTTAAAAAATGATCAAGGTTCTCATAATTTAGGAGACAAAGCAGGCATTGAGATGGGCCTTGATAGTTTCTCTTTTGAAGGTTATCCCATGTTAATGGTTTATGATATAGAAAAAACATAAAAAAATTGACACCTTTAGCTAATGATTATGCTTCCAGACTTTCTTCCACACTTCTTCAACTGGTAAAAATTGGTGTCCTTCTAAGTGGTATGCTTCTTTGACATAGAAGATTCATTTTGTTCAATATCCCCATCTTAATTTGTCCTCTTGATTATAACTTTTATTTATTGATTCTTCAGATTATGCCAAAATCATCTCTAAACTTCCCCTCTAGATAAGGGTGACAATCATCTTGTGGGGTCCATCTACACCATTTTTGTTCATCTAGTTCTTCTAACCAATGGTTTGTAATTATAACTCTACCTCGAGCTGTTTTTTGTTGTCTTAGTTGGTTCAACTCATCTTGGTTCTCCAAATTGGGAAGTTGTTGCCACGAATCACACAAAATAGGGTTGTGCACCCATTTTTGACTTCCCAAAAGCAATAATGTTGAATTAGAGTTTATTTGTCACTTTTACTAGAGATCTATATTAACTTTTCATTGGATTTTAAACTTTATTTTACTCTAATAAGGAACAATTTTTTTTCTCTGTCCAACGCTACTGGAAATCCTTTTTCACCTTTACTTCCATGATACTATTGAAAAATATTTTCACTTTTACAAAATTGGAAATGAGAACATTATTTTGAGAACTCAAAACTATTATAGTAATCTCCCAAGTTACATAGAAACTACTAAAGTAAGCTCTCAACTTACATAGAAATTGAAAGTTAAGTTTCAACTCCAATGAAAGTAAAACCTTTTAACTAAAAATATTAAAGAGTCATATTTTTGAAAATTTAGCTTATAAATATTTTTAAGCTTTTATGAATTAAATCTCAAACAAGCCAAAAAACAACTTGAAAAATTAGAGATTTTATAAGAGAAAAGTTAAAAATCAAAGAAGAGAATTAAAAATGGTATCTAAAAAAATCATAATTTTTTAAGGATATGTTGAAGTTTCAACACCAAGCGACTAAAATTAGATGAATAATAATAATTAGAAATGCAATATTATGTGGGAAGAATCATATGGTTTTCACAATTATAATTATGTACATGTTGTAAAATAAATATGCAAGCCAACATATTTGCAAGCAAACATGGTTACCAAGACCTTGACATATACAATGCATAGCTTCCCTAAAAGTCCACTCCTAGAGAATATTCGTCGTCATGTCATGCATTGTGTCCATATAGAAATTGTATTATAGGAAAAATACTTTTTAAATTAAAACTTTGAATGGTTTTTTCAATGCAAATTAAAAATGTATGGTTACAAGCAATACACTTACAAATCAAAAAGTTGTGTTCAATAAGGAAAATTTTCCCAAATGTATAAGAGAAAATGTCATCATCTATGTCTTGAACAAATGTACACATGACTAGAATAAATAAAATTAGTAGTGGTATAATGTCATTTTTTTGTATCTAGAAAAATGATGCCAAATCTGAATCTTTCACCATCTGGTAAACTGTTGTCCTGAATCCCATGAAAGATGGAAGAAGTACCTATCATCAAGTACACGAATCTTGGATTAAATATATGAAAAAACCTATTATTGGAGATCGTCACAGGTGTCCAGTATTACAAGCTACGACGGTTGTACCTTTCATAACTAACGACTTGCAATGTTGTCGCAACTTTCCTTAATTAAATGTGCAATGGTCTTCTCACATGGGTAGAACTAAAAAAGGGTAAAGAGGATTCTATTCAAGAAGCCTCGAGATGGGCATCTATTATGAAGCGGTGTGGATTGGGCTCGAGCTCCTTCTATCCTAGATCTCTTTCCTTCCATTATGGATCTCATTCCCTCCATTGTGGACCTCACCCCTTCCTTCATAGATCTCAACTTACACTCTTTCCCTATAAGTACAATGCACTAAAATAGAATTGGGTTGCCATTTCTAACTCTTGAACTTGTTGTCGCTATGACAAAAACCCTCCAAATTTTTTTCCTAAGCCGATTTTGGAGCGTACATGAACTATCGTTTCAAACCCTCTAGTGTCGTCACATTGTTTTATTTGTTATTTTTATGTTTCCTCTAAGTGTCGCATCCTCCTAAGTCAACGTTTCCTAAGTGTCATCACCTAACCCTTAGAAGTGCTTGTGTTATCTAACCCATGGTTAGGTGAACTCATAAATTTTCTTGACTTAGAAACTAGCCTTTTCCATCATGCACACACACCAAAAGAAAACGAAAGCAAGAAAAGAACACCCTTTTGTTGTGGGGAAAAATGCCTATTTAGGACGATCCTATCCACCTAAGGTGTGACAGCGCCTTAGCAAAAAACGAATACAGCTATCATGATTACTTCCTTTATGAAATATGAAAGAGAGGAGATCGGCAGACTTACCGTTGTCTTGCGGTTGTCCCTCGAACTAGATCCTCTTCTCTTTGTGTGTCCACAACTACTTGCCTCCTCACGAGATCACAAGAGAACAGCTACCTGTGACAAGAGAACAGCTACTTGCAGCAAGAGAGGAACACAATACAAAGGCAAATACACATGTTCATAAATGATTCAGGATTAGAAGTAAATCAAATATACTAATGCAATCATACAAAATACACCAGCATATAGGAAAGAATCAAGATAGCTTTATTGAAAGTAACAGGATTCAGGAAGAGATACAACCCATAGGGCTCCAATCCAGCATCTCCTTCCCAGTAGAATGGAATTCCTTCTTCAGCTCCTTTCAAAGCATAACACACCCAATGTTTCTAGCCACAAACCAACAACAATTCTTTGCAAATACCAAATTCCAGCCCCCCTAGACCTCATGAGAGAGATCTATATATAGGAGTTTTGGAGAGAGGATGAGTCAGCTTGAGGCTGGTATGAAGCTGACTAGTGTCTTCTCCCACTTCAGTTCTTGAGTCCACTTGGAGGTTCTTTTTTCCACTTGGAGATTTGGAACCTCTTACTCATCACCAGTCGAATTCCCTGATCCAAGTGTCATTTTGGAAGCTTCCTGGGCATTGACACCTTGAGAAATGACTTTGCCACTTGTCCAAACTCGCTCAGCGCAGGTAGCCTTCTTTGCAGTTGACATTCAACGCAGGTAGACAGTGGAGCAGTTGACATTCAGCGCAGATGCTCAGTGGAGCAGTTGACATGATCCAGAATTGCCTTGTTTTTGAGTGTTTTCAGGTGGAGAACTTTTGTGAATTGCTGTGGTTACTTGGCCTTGTTCCTCTAGGGGTAGGAACAACATGTTTAGGGACTTTGGATCCCTTGATTATTGACATTTCATGCTCAGTGATGCCAGGCACAAAAATTTCTATAACAGTTGCCCCCTAAAGTATGAGGCCGTTTATCGGGTGAAATGCTTTATCCAGGAGGGTCCGAAGTTCATCCATCTGCTGGGAGGAGACCTGTAATAAAATACAATACAATACATTATGATTCATACTGCTTTCATGATCTAGCTGAGGCGGGCATTCCCATGCTCAGCTTTATAAATTCATTTTGGTACATAGAACAGACGATCGTCTGATGGTAGACTGATAATTTTGGTGAAATTATCATCCTTTGAGTAGGATGATCATCTGCTGCAATGATGTACATGTCAAATGTATTTATTTTTCCTGAATATATATCACAGCCAGGATGGATGAAACTAGATCCGGGGTCTTCAAACTCGTTCGATCTTCACTCTAAGTACAAGTCGATCCATGTGAGAATTGCGCTGAAGTCGAACATGGAAAGACATCGCTTGATTACCGGTCAATGATGTAAACTGTTAACAAGCGCGAGAGGAATCACCGATAATGATAATGACCCTCAAGGTACTGCAGTACAATTCACGTGGTGTGAATAAAGGACTTGGCTTCGAACACCACGCAAAATCTTCTGGTCGAAGGTCATTGAGGTATACCTGTCGCCGGAAGTGAGAAACTTGCCATTGAGGCATGCAAGCTTCAAAGTACTGGAGGGGGTGTTCCTAGATCAACTCCTTGGATAATGAGCTGATGTCGACAAGGAGCGATCCGTCAAAGGAGGGCCTTAATGAATCCCACATCAGTGACACGGAACGGAGCTAATGATTTTAATGGAGGTGAAAACAATCTGTGACATATGATTCAGGGTGGCGGTCATGAATGGATGAAGGATAATGTATGGCAGTGGATGGGACCCGGTTGACTCTTTCTGAATGACTTCTCTTGAACATATGGCGACACTGATGCGATGGATTGGTAGCATTACCCCAAATATGGATGGTATGGCGAGACCATGGTGATGTGACCGGTGAATGAAACAACCCAACCCGAATGTGGTACGGAGGAAAAGTGTCATGTTCAAGAGCGACCTGCTACCATCAAAGTTTTCTTGATTTTTCCCAATTTTTCCCCAGTCATTGCTGACGAGTACCTCTTTATTTTTTTCAAGCTTGAGGAGGATAACATATGCTTGTTCTATAACCTGCCCTTCGGGCAAGCCCATCGCTATGTTTTAACGAGCCTAGCGATAGTGAAAGTCGTTCTCGTCTAAAGACAAGTTTGTCGCTATTTAATAATTTTAACGAGTCTAACGACAAGGATAACTCGGTCCTTTTCATTTATAGAGAGTCTGAAAAGGTACATACAGTCAACTCCAAAATTCCTTTTTCGTCATCTAATCCCTTAAGTCCGAAAAAGTATAAAACAATATAGAAGGGATGAGTTTTCGATAATTTTAACGAGCCGAATAAAACAAGCGCTCGACCTTTTTGTGCAATAATCCCTCAGGTCCAAAAAGATTAAAATCTAGAGGAGGGATAGCTCTTCCTGTCCTTTAACGAGCTGGAAGGCCAAAACTCAGCAATCTTTTCATATTTTACGAGTCAATTGAAAAGAGCTTAAATAAGACTCGTCTTTTGAGGAACGAGTGATAAACGGGGATAGCAACTGATTCCAGGTACAGGTTGGAATTTTCCAATCACGACAGTGTCACAAGGATGGCTAGGTGAAATCACTCTTCGCAGTTGTTCCTCAAAATGGGTAAACAATCATATGGAGGTGAACGATCAGCCAAATGACAAGTGGAGGTGGCAGGTGCAAACACGACCAAGGCTTTTATGGCTGATAAATTTATGATCACAGTGGTTATTTACCGGGATAGGTTCATTTTTTAGTTAAAAATGAGCTTAAACTCTGGAGGAAACATTGCTCACTGCTTATATTTATTTTTTAACGAGCATGAAGACCGCGTTAAAACTGCTCGGATCTTGCGTTTATTTTTTAACGAGCATGAACTTTATGCTAAAACTGCTCAATTACCCAGTCATTTGATAAGAGTGTCTCATGAAAGATCCCATTTTTTATAGAGCTTGCGCCTTACCAAAGCTATGCTCACTCTCCTTTCTTTATGCAAGTTCGGAAACGGTTAATCCTACGAGTTTAAAGGGTTAGACCTACAGGTTTAAAGGGAGGACCTAAAAATTTAAAAAATAAATAGTCGCCCCTTGCTTGCACTCCAAAAGGTTTGCATGCCCCCAGGTATAAAACAGAGTTTCAAGGTTACCTCTACTTACCCTCCGCCAAAACATTTGTTTTAATCGAGAGAGGCTTACCTCTTTCAGGTTACCCAAAGATTGTCTCATTACTCTTTCAAACAAGACACTTCCTTGGCAATGTCTACCGAAATAGACAAGGGTGAATGAACTTTGTCAAACACGTAACTTTGACAAACGAATCTTATTCTAGAACAACCCCTCTTCCATCCATGGACGGGGTACGGACTAGTCATATTCTCCCGCGGAAACCTACCCTATACCCAAAGTTTCCCTGCCGAAGCAGGCCAGGATGCATGCCCCCTGGGTTCCGGTCATATCCTCCCGGATTACTCGCGCTCATCAGGAGGACGGACCGTGGGTTGAGACACTTCTTGCATGAATAGACCATTTAGGGATGGCACATGACTATTTGCGATGTGTGATCCGGGAAACGAAAGTTGGTCCATGAGCTTGACCATTCTTCCTTCATGCGGAAAACACATTACTCTAAAGAGTGAGGAGACTACAGCTCCCATGCAATATATATAGTCTCGTCCAAGGAGTAGGTTATAATCCAAGGGTCCTTGAATGACCATCACATTCATTTGAACGGTCTTCCCTTTCAATGTTATAGGCACATTGGGGAGGATCCCTAAAGGTCGACTGGTTCCTTTATCAAAACCTGATAGACTTCTCATCTCAGGTAAAAGCGCCGGCGAACCAAGCGCTTTCCAAGCAATAGAGGAAAGGATACTCAAAGATGCCCCCTCATCAATGATAGTGCCAGCCATTACCATTTTATATATTTGACAAATAATTCTGAATGGTATATCGGCTGGCAACCGGGGTCTGCCTAGTTGGTTCCAATCAATGGACACAACCAGGTTGCTTGGTGGTGGGACCGAATATACGGCCGGATAGCGCTCTGATGAACTTCCTTCCTGCGATAAAGGAATGGTGGCATTGCCCCCTTGATCATCAGAGTCAGTGCTGATGAAGAGAATCTGGACGGTGTCGTCTTGATTCTCCTCTGTGATGGTGTCATTTGAAGGTGGAGCCTCTGAAGGCAAAACCGGGTCAACTGCCGTATCAACCTTTTGACTTTCGTCAGGCATGGATCCAGACGGTTCTTCTTCAATGACAGGTGCTTCGGCTGACCATCTAAGTGGCTCAGCCGGATTCTCAACTAGTGAGGGACTTGGCAGGAGTCTTTGATATCCAGGAGGAAGATTCGCTCGTAAAATCGGGCGATCTTCCAGGACTCTTTTTTCCTCGTCTAAGAAGGGACAACGGTGGATGGCGTGATCGCCTTCACACAGTCTGCAGGGAAATTTAACTTTCCCATTCTGTCCTGGAGCTTCACTCCCACTAGTTGACGGTGAGCATTCGACATGGCTATCAGAGGTCGATGCTCCCGAATTGTGCAAACGGGGGGACCAGTCTCTTAGTATCCGTGGGATACAGGGACAATCTCTATGGAAGTGGTCTCCCCTGCATATGACGCATGGCGATTTAGGCCTTACGAGTGCGGTGTGTGGATTTTTGTTAGATGACACTTGTTTGCCCCCAGTCGCCTTAGGCTCCTTCTTCTTCTTCTCCTTCTTCTCCTTAGGAACCCGATTTTTTGATCGACCAGTTCCGTCAAGCGAAGAGGAAGGAGGGGAGGAAGATGAAGTGGAAGGCTGGGAGGCAACTCTTGTCTGATCTAACTGTTGACTCGACTGTTCAGGAGTGGTGGTATTCTGAACGACATTGGTCGAAAAGAGCCAAACTGGTAGGCCAATTGTCAGTCCTGGAAGCGACAATGTGGCCATGTGGGGCGCACCAACATCTCCCCAAGAGGAGAAGGGACTAGGATTTCCACCCAAGGGAACTCCTTGGTTGGTGTGCTCCATCTTTTCAACCTAAAGATCAACGCAGGATTAAAGGGTGATTGTTCCGTTTAAAATAAATTGTTAACGACGCTTTTAGACACAACTTGCTTTTTCAGTTTTAAAGAGTCGAGAAAAAGCTAAAGATGACTCTAGTCTCCTTCGATGTTTTAACGAGCCCGAAGTGACAAATGCTCGGATGGACTTTTTCTGTTATAGAGTCTGAAAAAGGCCAAAAGAAACTGCTCTGGAGATCTAGGCAGAGGGTGTGCCAAACTTTTCGCAAAACCACAGAATACGTTTTACGGTACGGGTGGTCGATCTTCGTGAATGCTGTGTTCACTGCATTGCGATCAGTAGGGCGGACGACACGGCTTCCTAAGGATAAAAGATATATGCCTATAGGGGTCTCCCAATATATACGCGACGGTACGTGGGAGCACAATCCGTATTAGCGCCACCGACTCTCAGGAGGAATCACCCACCTTCTTCGAGATCGACAGTCACTATGTTTAACGACGCCGGAACACGTCTCTAGCCTAGACCTCTATGTTGTGCGTTATGTTACAAAGCATTGTTAGGTTCATTCAGTTTATTTTAGGTTGATCTTTTTAAAGTTTGCCTTTCAAGGTTCACCACGAGATGTATGATACAAATTCCTAAATGTAGTCTAAGATGATAAGCAAGCTTTACAATCTTTCAATTTTGAAAATCCTAGCTACTAAGGGAAAAGAGAGAGACTATCTTTTCTCAAAGAGCAATCAGCACACTCTAATGCACTTTCCCTAAATCCAACATGCAAACTTATCAAATGCAAAATGCACAATGCAGGTGTTTGTTTTCACTTTCTTAGTATAAATGCCTACAAAGAAAGCTTTTTGCACAACTTTGAATTTGCTTTTACAATGATCAAAATAAACAAGTTCTCTTTCTTCGAAATCAACAAGGGTAGAAGAGATTACAATCAATTTGCGATTTTCGAAATAAAGACTCGTTTTTATACTTTGAAAAGAACAAATTCAAACCAATAAGCAAAAGTAAAAACTATAATCAATCTGAACAAACAGCCAATGAACTCTCTTCTAAGATCACTCTCAATCAGATCTGAATCAAAGGCTACAGAAAGACTACTTTACTCATGCAAAGGAAGACTGTAAATGACGCCACAAACACATAAAAACATTCACAATATTTTTGTACAAAAATTGGGGTGGAATTCAGGCAAAGAAAAGGGTTATCAGACCAGCACCTATACTTGGTTAAAGGCTGCAAAAACAGAGATCAAAACAGGGCAAAAAGGACAAAGAACCCCAGCTGCACAAGGCCACACTGGTTCAACGCAGGTACAACACTGTCAGTTTGACATTCAGCGCAGGTAGCCCCTTCGGGACCTGCGTTGAAATGCAGACTGCCTTCACAGTGTCTGCGCTGAAAGGGAAAACTCTCGTTTCCCTTGGTTTCTGGGTCACAAAATGCTCAAAAATACACCGTTTCAGGCCAAATCAGAAACACAAGCAAGGTATAAACAGAGGGATGCTTTGATAGGGTACTAAAGACTATCACAAGGATCAATCAAATCATTTGTGGATCTAGTTTAGATCATAGACAAGTCTAACATACTGGATCAAAGCAGCAACTTTTACTTTGCATCCGGGAAAGATGCAGTTCAAGAATTGCTGTCAAGTCTATGAGGTAAACAAATGACGGAAACACAAATGAAATGAATAAACAAGTTCTTCCCCAGTGGAGTCGCCAATTTGTTGTGGGGAAAAATGCCTATTTAGGACGATCCTATCCACCTAAGGTGTGACAACGCCTTAGCAACAAACGAATACAGCTATCATGATTACTTCCTTTATGAAATATGAAAGAGAGGAGATCGGCAGACTTACCGTTGTCTTGCGGTTGTCCCTCGAACTAGATCCTCTTCTCTTTGTGTGTCCACAGCTACTTGCCTCCTCACGAGATCACAAGAGAACAGCTACCTGTGACAAGAGAACATCTACTTGCAGCAATAGAGGAACACAATACAAAGGCAAATACACATATTCATAAATGATTCAGGATTAGAAGTAAATCAAATATACTAATGCAATCATACAAAATACACCAGCATATAGGAAAGAATCAAGATAACTTTAATGAAAGTAACAGGATTCAGGAAGAGATACAACCCATAGGGCTCCAATCCAGCATCTCCTTCCCAGCAGAATGGAATTCCTTCTTCAGCTCCTTTCAAAGCATAACACACCCAATGTTTCTAGCCACAAACCAACAGCAATTCTTTGCAAATACCAAATTCCAGCCCCCCTAGACCTCATGAGAGAGATCTATATATAGGAGTTTTGGAGAGAGGATGAGTCAGCTTGAGGCTGGTATGAAGCTGACTAGTGTCTTCTCCCACTTCAGTTCTTGAGTCCACTTGGAGGTTCTTGCTTCCACTTGGAGATTTGGAACCTCTTACACATCACCAGTCGAATTCCCTGATCCAAGTGTCATTTTGGAAGCTTCCTGGGCATTGACACCTTGAGAAATGACTCTGCCACTTGTCCAAACTCGCTCAGCGTGGGTAGCCTTCTTTGCAGTTGACATTCAACGCAGGTAGATAGTGGAGCAGTTGACATTCAGCGCAGATGCTCAGTGGAGCAGTTGACATGATCCAGAATTGCCTTGTTTTTGAGTGTTTTCAGGTGGAGAACTTTTGTGAATTGCTGTGGTTACTTGGCCTTGTTCCTCTAGGGGTAGGAACAACATGTTTAGGGACTTTGGATCCCTTGATTATTGACATTTCATGCTCAGTGATGCCAGGCACAAAAATGTCTATAACACCTTTGTTATGCAACTAGCTCACAAAATAAAAGAAGAGATAGATCAACGAATTCAAAATTAGCCTCTTTGAGGGGGAAACCTCCTTTATATTACACAAATGAATAATTCTTGGATGATATCAAATGAAAACACCTCCTTTCTATATATAGGAGTCTAAGGGGTCAAAACATAATCAAAGCCGACATAGAAATAATAATGTAAGGGCACAATAATAACAATAGCGGGCTTCTATGGGGAACAACAATAACAATATGGGGACTACATGGTCACAAAAATAACAATAAGGGGTCTACCAAAATAATAATGAGAGAATACACTAGTATTATAGGGACCTAACATGCCCCTCCTTCAAAAAAGTGTTGTCCTCAATGCTTGAGTAGTTATGGATGCTTCTGTATAAAATTCTCATCCTCTTATGTGGAATCTTCCATGGGTAAGTTCTTCCACTTGATGAAATACTCTAAAATTGATTGATTTCCTAGCTGTCGAGTTCTTGTTTCCGTCACTGCTTCAGGTTCCAATATGATTTTTCCTTCCTCATCAAGTTATGGAAATATTGTTTGAACTGGGAGCTTGTCACCTATAACCTTCTTTAAGCATGAAACATGGAAAACTGGGTGCACTCAGGAAGATGTAGGAAGCTCCAATTTGTATGCCATAGTACCAATCTTTTGCAACACCTGGTAAGGACCATAATACTTTGGTGATACTTTATTATCCTTCTTAGCTTGCTCGAGGGACATTTGTTTGTATGGTTGTAACCATAAAAATACCCAGTTTCCTACATCAAAACTTATTTCGCTACGTTGTTTATCTACCTGTTGTTTCATTCTATTCTATGCCAAAGTGAGGTTATCCTTGAAGAGTTGTAGAACTTGTTGTTGATGCTCGATGTGATCTTCCATTGCTTGAACCTTATAATTTTCTCTTAAAGATGATGTGATGGACAGAGGATAATATCCATAAAGTGCCATAAAAGGGGGTCATTTTTGCTGCAATATGGAAGGAAGTGTTATACCACCATTCAGCCAGAGGTAACCACCTGACCCATTGTGTTTGTTTATCAGATACAAAGAAATGAAGATATCCTTCCAAACATTTGTTTACTATCTTAGTTTTCCTGTCTGATTGAGGATGATAATATGAGCTATGAGCTAATTGAGTACCCAGAAAAGAAAATAATTTCTTCCAAAATTTTCCAGTGAAAATAGGATCTCTATCGCTTACAATAATATTTTGGTTTCCATGTACCTTTTGAATTATTTCCATAAATGAAGTAGCAACTGTACTGACTTTAAATGGATGAGATAACACAAAAAAGTGTGCATACTTGGTAACTATATCAACTACCAACATGATGACACTCTTTCCTTCAGACTTGGGTAAACCTATGATAAAATCCATTGAAACCTCCTCCCAACGTTGACTTGGAATGGATAAAGGTTGTAACAGACCTAGGGTCTTAATTGTCTCAAGTTTATTTTGTTGGCAAACCAAAAATTCCACCACAAACTTTTGAATATTAGATTTAAGGCCATCCCAAAAAAATTCCTTCTTAACCTTGTGGTAAGTTTTTAAAAATCCTGAGTGCCCTCCTAAGGGAGAGGTGTGCAATTCTAGAAGAATCTTTTGTTTGAGTTGGGAATTCTTACAAAGGTATAAGTGATCTTTGTACCATAATGAATCATTATTCTAGCTAAATGTATCAGATGTACTAGGATCTTGCTGCAACTTTTGAATGAGTTCCCACACTTCTTCATCATTCTTCCATTCATCCCTTGCTTCGGTTATCCAATCTGGTTGGATAATATAAATGTCACAAAGCAATGCTTCCACATCCTCATCCTTTATTGAGAGTGCATCTACAACAACATTTTGTAGATGATTTCAAAGTCATAACCCAACATCTTTGTGACCCATTTTTGATACTCTTATGAAGATAATCTTTGTTCTAAAAAGTATTTAAGACTATCATGATCTGTTTTTACCTTGAAGTTCCTTCTCATTAGGTAAGGTAGTCATTTCTTAAGTTCATGTAGTATTGCCAACATTTCCTTCTCATAAATATCTTTCTGTAAATAATTTCCTTTGATTGGATGAGTTTCAAAATTAATGTTTCTTCCTTCTTGCATTAAAACATCAACAATTCATTTCCTGAGGCATCACATTCCATAATAAAGGCTTTTGTGAAGTCTAGTGTAGCTAAGACTAGCGCTTGGCACATTGCCTCTTTAAGATGCCCAAAGGCCTTAGTTGCTTATGGAGTTCAAGAAAATGCATCTTTCTTCAGTAATGTTGTTAGAGGTGATGCTATTCTTCCATAATTATTAACAAACTTGCGATAATACCCTGTCAACCCAAGAAATCCTCGTAGATGTTTTATGGATGTGGGGATTTCCATTCCTTAATAGCTTTAATTTTGTTAGGGTCTACCTTAATACCCTCATGAGATACAATATGACCCAGATATTCCACCTCTTGTACTCCAAAGAAACATTTGGAGGTCTTTTCATATAATTGTTTCTCCTCCAATAGCTTGAGTACCCTATCAACATGTTGAACATGATCCTTCCAAGACTTGTTGTAGATTAGTATATCATCAAAAAATACTAACACAAATTTTCTAAGGAAGGGTTTGAAAATGGAATTCATCAAACCTTGAAATGTAGAAGGTGCATTGGTAAGGCCAAAAGGCATGACCAAAAATTCATAATGACCCTCGTGAGTTCTAAATGCTGTTTTCAGAACGTCTTCAATCTTCATTCTTATTTGATGATATCCTGAATGAAGATCCAACTTGGTGAAGTAAATTTCTCCATGTAATTCATCCAATAATTCATCAATGACAGGAATGGGAAATTTATATTTAATATTGAGCTTGTTGAGCTCCCTATAATTCAGACACATGTGCCATGATCCATCCTTCTTGTGCACCAATACTACTGAAGCAGAGAAATAACTTTGACTAGGTTGAATTGTACCAGCCTCTAGCATTTCTGCAATCACGTGTTCAATTTCACTCTTTTAGGAATAGGGATATTTGTAAGGCTTGATATTTGGAGGAATACTTCCTGGAATCAAATGAATAGCATGATCATGATCAAGAATAGGTGGGAGGCCTTTGGGAGTCTCAAATACCTTGGAATGATTGTCCAAGGATTTTTGGAGGTCTGGAGAAATAGATGATTTCAATTTTTGAACATCTAGTGAACATAATTGTGTAATTATGCCCCGTTGTTCTTTCTTTAGAAGCTTTCCATGCTATTAGAGCTAATTATCTTTCTTAGTTTCCCTGCGATACCCCTTAATTCAACTTCATTTCCTTCCCAAAATAAATTCAAGAAAAGTTCTTGAAAATTAAAAGTCATCATACCTAAAGACTGTAACCATTGGACTCCTAGTACAACATCAAAACCCCCCCTTGGAATAGAAAGAATTGGACTATTCAATACCTATTCTCCCATGGAAAGCTTGATATTATGGAACCTTCAAGAGCAATTTATGGTTCCTCCATTTGCAACCATCACTTGACACTTTGGTGGTGGATATAGGAAGCAATTTAATTCCTTGGCTATCTTACAATGAATAAAATTATGGGTACTACCCGAATCAATCAACGCTATTACCTTTTTCTTCTTGATATGTCCTTCTATCTAGAGGGTTTGAGGAGTGGTATTTTCTACCAATGCATTACAATATATGATCATATTCATTTCTTCTTTCTATGGGGTTGGTTCCTGGTGTATATCCTCTTCTTTTGACGTTTCTTGTTCGTTTTCTTCCTCCTCTTTGTTTTGGGAAGTTTTAGTGTCTATGGATAAACGCTTAAACCCCTAGACTAGTAGCTAAGTCTAGAACAACAGTTTAAAGAGTTCTCTACTTTTCTTATGATCAATAGATTAAATAAGAGGCAAAGAAGCCTACCTGTAGCCTTTGCTTCCTCCTTATCTCCCTTGACTGATTCTGTCGCTCCTCTCCATACTTAATCCGCTTGAAGAGTACCTGCACATAGATAGAAGACAACAACCAATCAAAGCATATGATAATGATCTATTGATTAAACATAACATGGAATCAAGTACATGATACACATATGAAAGCATAAATGAATAACACAAGCATATGGAAAAATCTTTGAACACTTTATTAGTAAAAGGAAGAGTTACAACCCATTGCTCGATTCAACATCACTCCTCCAGTTCAATCCCATCCTCTCCTCATAACAAGCAATACATTTTGACATCATTACAATACTTGAAATCAACTCAAGTTTCATACTAACAACATCTCCCTATAATTCAATAATTTCCAGCCCTTGATCACTTAGATGAGTGGTATTTTTATAGGTGAATGAAGGAAGTTATGCCATAAATGGTGATAATGAATTCCCTCCCAAACTTAGAATTTAGTTCCATGGAGGAAGGGATAAGGGATTGATGTTCCTTAACTCTCTTCCTCATCCAAATACAAACCCAAAGGAGTGGATAGCCTTGAGAAACTTATAGAGGCACCCAATGGATAAGGAATCTTTCAAACCCTCATGGAAATTCACTCAAATTCACCCAGCGTAGGCCAAAGAGGGACCAAGTGCGCTGCATAGCACCCTATCAGTGTATGGCTTGCATTGCAGCGCACCATAATGAGGGCCTACCTACGCTGATCTTCTTAGAGGTAGTTTCTGGATGATTTTGGTCATGAAACTTCTTGGGAAGCTAGGCATTCTGATGGTTGACTTCTTTAGGGCATGTAACAACTGAATTAGGGTTTGATGGGACCTAATAGTATTGATCTGTAAGTTGGGGTTGATGTGCCCAAATGGATCTGTAACAGTTGCCCCCTAAAGCATGAAGTCATAAATATGTATGTCGAGTGAAATTCTTTATCATGTGGAGAGGAGGTTTCGAAGCGGAAGGTGACCTGCATCAATTACAATACATATATCATGATAATTTGATTTTTATCATGAACTCGCTGAGGGAAGGCATACCCATTCTCAGCTTATAAACTTTCATTACATGTAAAAATACAATCGTCTACAGATATAGACCCATGAATGGTTGACTAGTCGCCAATTTGTTTTGGGAAGTTTTAGTGTCTACAAATATATGCTTAAACCCCTAGAATAGTAGCTAAGTCTAGAACAATAGTTTAAAGAGTTCTCTACTTTTCCTATGATCAATAGATTAAATAAGAGGCAAAGGAGCCTACTTGTAGCCTTCGCTTTCTCCTTATCTCCCTTGACTGATTCTGTCGCTCCTCTCCGTTCTTAATATGCTTGAAGAGGACCTGCACACAGACAGAAGACAACAACCAATCAAAACATATGATAATGATCTATTGATTAAACATAGCATGGAATCAAGTACATGATACACATATGAAAGCATAAATGAATAACACAAGCATATGGAAAAATCTTTGAACACTTTATTAGTGAAAGGAAGAGTTACAACCCATTGCTCGATTCAACATCACTCCTCCAGTTCAATCCCATCCTCTCCTCATAACAAGAAATACATTTTGACATCATTACAATACTTGAAATCAACTCAAGCCTCATACTAACAAAACCTCCCTATAATTTAATAATTTCCAGCCCCTGATCACTTAGATGAGTGGTTTTTTTGTAGGTGAATGAAGGAAGTTATGCCATAAATGGTGATAATGAATGCCCTCCCAAACTTAGAATTTAGTTCCATGGAGGAAGGGATAAGGGATTGATGTTCCTTAACCCCTTCCTCATCCAAATACGAACCCAAAGGAGTGGATAACCTTGAGAAACTTCTAGAGGCACCCAATGGATAAGGAATCTTTCAAACCCTCATGGAAATTCGCTCAAATTCGCCCAGCGCAGGCCAAAGAGGGACCAAGTGCATTGCATAACACCCTATTAGTGTATGGTTTGCATTGCAGTGCACCCTAATGAAGGCCTACCTGCGCTAGGTTGATGTGCCCAAATGGATCTGTAATAGGCAGGAAAAGGCATCTTTGAGGGAAATCTAGGCACCAAATTTTTATATGTCTGCATTTCTGTTAGATGGAATCTATGTACAATATGCATTCCCAGGAATGTTTTGGAACTAGACCCCAAAGAATACATTTCTAGTCGACTTCCACTGTAGAGTGTTGTCAGAATCAAGATTTAAAAGCACATATCATAGGTTGGTAGAGCACTTATTCATAATTTTATTCCATATGATATATGAGATCGATCCTCCTTGCATGACCGATCAAGTGAAGGAGTCACTACATGATATCTCAGATTGGTTTGCGATGCTTGAGGGTACTTATATCAGATTCTTTGGATGTCATATCTTACCTCATCTCATGCCATGATATGTGACCAATAAGGTGGTATTGCAAGAAGTAGCATATTAGTTGGACAAGGGGCTGTCATGAGTTCTTCATAGAAGGATGAAATCCCCTTGGCCCACCTTCCATTTAAGGATCAAATTGTATGAGTCGAAGAGACACAAGGAAGAAAGTGTAGAAATACAAGAGATGGATCAGTTTGACTTTGCAGTTAAGGAATTTCATGTATATGATCCCAAGAGAGTGTGTAGGCAACATTGTGAAAGGATTAATTTTAATTAGGGATATTCATTAATGTCTAATGCAAAAGATGAGAAGGTGAAGAACTAGTACAATGTAGTTAGAAAGATACACCCAAGAAAGGAGGCCGATTCACCCCAAGATCCACAAGATCAAGATGGCGAGGTACAAGAGGAAACACATATAACCCCTCAAGAAAAGATTGTAGCTCCTAGGAAGAGGATCAAGCATGATTCGATAGGAGAAAGTAGGAGGAAATGGAAAGCTGATCCTTTGAAAACAAGAGCTATTCAAGATGAACAAGAAATGATAGAATTAGAAGAGGAGAAGAGGAAGTAAGATGAGTTTATCAGGAAGCAATAGGAAGAGGAAGATGAAAGAAGGATACAAGAAGAGGAACAACAAAGGAAGTCACAGCAGGAAGAAGTAGCATAGGGACTGGAGGAAGAATAGTTGACTTAGGAGATAGAGGAAGAGTTGGAGCAAGAGGATACCATCCAACCTATAGATGATGAACCGGGTTCTCTAGAAGAAACTCCTCTCACATGTGCTCATCTCCCATTTGGTGAAATGGAAATCACACCTCCAATTGAAGATAAAGTCATGTATGTGTGCAATGTCACATTTTATCAACTCAAGAAGGGGATCATGCAATAGAGGCAGAGATACTTTCTGAATAATCCTCATAACCCAGTCATAATATCTACAGAGAAGGTGATAACTGCAAATAACAGAAGGAATCCTAGTGCAATCATGGAGGTAAATGTTTCTTTTGCTACAAAAATATAGGACATATTTGAATATATGTTGAGTGAGAATGCATGATTAAGGAGAGAGCTAGCTACAGTGAAGCAACAAGAAGAACACCTTGCTGCTGAAAAATCAATGGTTATCTTCACACAACTTTAATATGGTAGAATGGTAGTCAGCCATGTAGGAGGAACTGGGGCCAATGGAGGATACCATGGCATGGTTGTATGATGAGATGATACTCCTACAACAAGTGCTATCTCCTCTCATTGACATTGAGAAGAAAGAACAAGAAGTCTTAAAGCTCCTGAAAGTGGTAAGTAGAGTAGTTGATCAACTTCAGAAATGGGCTACCAAATATCCAAATTCTCCGCCACATTTGGTTAGAAAGGAGAGGATCTTCGTCGAAATGGATTGAGTACAACTAAGACTCCACCATCAGAATTACAAGTGTCTTGGAGAACAAGCGACTATCTTTATTTCTGCATATAGTCAACTGCACAATGGTTTCTAGTCTTTAGCACAGAAACATGGGATGCCTTTAATAGGATCACTTGAAGAAATCAGAGGCATGGAAATCATCTTCCAATATATCAGGTAGTACATAGAATAGACCGAGAAAGCATCAGAACAGGAAGGCTTGGAGATCACCAAAGACAATCAAAGCTAACGTGAAACTATCATGGTTGTGGAATAATGTACAATCAAGATCCAAGAACATATAGATAGAGGCATTGGAGGTGAAGATGCGGTATGCAACGGACTTGCCAGTTAAGGTCAAAGTCATCTTTGCGGAGTTCAAAAAATGGCACACATACAACACAAATGATCTCCATGAGGAAGTAAATGATTTGTCAATTTGATAAGACTGTCCTATTATTAGTTTTGTCTCACATAACCACTGTCTCATATGTAATTTGTATTTTGTAATAAGTTGTATGTAATGTAGTACCAGGGACACATGTAGAATATGAATAGCCACATATGAAACATAAAATGTCATGTATATGAAAAGTCATAGGAGTTGAAGACTCATGAGAAATCTCAAAGGTCATTATCATTTTTTATAAATATTTCCTCAAAACTCAAGCTAAGGGCTTGGATCCTGGGAGTCTTGCCTTGGTTTCTCTTGTAGTACATAGGAGATATATCATTCTTTGGAGAAGCAAGTTGTGGCTTCATGTTACACTATTGGATCTAATGTTTCATCTATGTAAAAATATACTTGGGATCTTTCATTCATAATTAGAAGCTCTAGGAGCTAACACTTCTCCATACATGTATCATGGATGTAGTAGGACTATTCTTGTTCTGTTTACATTATATGTTAGTTTAATTACATACTAAGGCTAATGAACTATTTTGTTCGATATGGTTATTGTTGAATAGGTGATATCATGTTTTCATCATTGTTGTTTATTATGTGGACTAATATGTAGGTAATCAATAAGCCTTTCTCTTCATTCCTGGGCCCCCCTTTATAATAGTACTATTACTTTCCTAACCAAAGGCTTGTTCTCCTTTACTAGCCATGGAAGTCCCCTATGCATCTTACATTTGGTGTCTCACAAATCTTACATACTTGTTGCCTCAAAGAGGTGTTGCGATATCTTTTGTGTGTTTTCTAACCAGGGCACATCTTTGAAATGTTTGTAATGGTGGACAGACCTTACAACCGGATGGGACTCCTACACCAAACAACGTGAGGTCTAATTGGGACTTCACATTGTGGAGATCCCCTTACATGTTGGCGGTATCCAACACCGTCAATATTTTGGTGCTAGAATGAGGGTCAAATGACAAGCTAAGCCTGTGAAGTATATTTGAATCTCTAACCTTTAATGGCTTCAGGTCATAATCCTAAGGTGTTTTTCTGAAACTTTAGACCTTTTGATCCCCGCAGACTTTTTACTTAACTTGTCGCATTTGAAATTAGATGGAAAGGGTACAATAATCATTTTTGATTACGTAATTGATTTTGTTCAATTTTGTTTTTCAAGTGGTGTTTATTCTAAATAAATCCTCACAAAGTTTGTTTACTCCTACATTGGATGGTCGTGCAAAGCAACGGTGCTATTCTTTACCCACTGGTTCTGTTTCATCTTTTAAGAAATTGGTTAATGAGCTTCATTAGGTTTTCGAAAAATATGAATATCAATATGTTCTTAATGAAATCGATCAACTTAGAATGGAATCAAATGAATCACTTGAACATTTTGCTGACCTATCCGTTCATCTTTGTTATGAATTTCTGGATGAGGATGTGGACTGGAAATTTTTGGATGAAAAGTTTCATTTCTTAGTAAGGACGTCAAGGAAATATTTTGATTCAAATTCATTATGTTCTCCTATTCAAATGGAACTTCAACTTCCTAAAGAGAATATGATATTCATTTTGTTCCTTGTCCACCTCCTTTTGATGTTGCATGTTTTGAACCTGAACTGATCCATAAACAGAAGATCAATTTGTTGATGAGGAATCGATTTTTCTCTCACATATTTCCCATGATGATGATTCATTTGATCCTATCTCTCAATCATCTCTGAATCTTGATATTTATCTTGTCGAACCTCATCTTGCTAATCAAGTTGAATCCTTGGACAACCATGACCCTGATGATTTTCTTTTTTTTTGAATTGTATGGTGATGATTGTTCAAGTCTTATGGATAAATCTTTGTTCCCACAAGAATATTTAGATTTCAAAAATTTCAAATGGAGTATGATGAGATTATTGAATATTTTATTTCAGGTATGGCTCCTTTAGATTAAGAAGATGACATGCCTATTACTGAGTATTTTTGTGGTAATCTCGAAAATCTATTTGATCAACCTCATTTCTTGTATGAATATTATGATTTTAATGATGATTCTTGTTTAGATAAGTAGATGACTGTGTTTTCTCAGTCTGATTTTCAATATTTCCAGAGTTCAAAGTTAAGCCAAGTTAATAGGACACTTCAGACCACACTGATGGTTATGTCAGGTTTCTGTCACCCAGATGGTATTTGTGATTTTGGTCAGTTTAATATTTTCTCGTAAAATCTTGTCGTAATTATGATCCTTGGGATGTCGACTCTCTCTTGAGGGATTCTTGTTTTCTTTAAGTAAAAATTTTAAACCCTTAAGGAAGACATTTTAATTTGACCCTTGAACATCAATTGCTACATCCCACCTCGAGAAAATCCTTAATCTGCAATGTGGAAACAAAGAATGGTCTTAATAAATGTCAAATCTTTCGATCTATCTTATCTTCTACATCATCCACCGAATAATTCAAATCACATGACAACACAGATTGTGGTCAAAATATTGATATTACTTATGATGTGGATTTGTCTTTGATCAATTTTTCTTGTCAAAGTTTCCCGAAAGGTTTTTTCCATGATCCTATTGCAGATTCCCTCGAAGAATCTTATCAGTCAGGACCTATATCCCATGGCCTGTACTTGCATGTGGTTAATCGAGTCTTATATGGTCGTGAACCTAGTAGCTGCTTTTGTTGTGGAGTTTTTCGTCCAGTAAAGCAGTCAAGTGTGCTACACCATTGTGATTGCACTTTCTATTTCTATTTGCTAGTGAAAATGTTTGCGTTGTTTATATTTTTCACTGCATTGTACCTTATTTTGGTCTTACATGATTATATTCTTCAACTTCAAAATTAGGAGAAAATTGTAAGGTTGCATTGGAAGTTCCATTTCACATAACCCGACTTCCTATTGGTTAGTTTAGGATAGGAAATGTTGCATTTTGTTACATGCATTGCATTCATATTTTATTTTTCTTTCCCTCGCTTTGTTTTTTAACTTTAATAGTCCTTAAATAAAGATGGTTTTGTGCTTCAAGATGACGTGGCTATATTTTTTGAAAGATAAGTTGTGGTAACATGAAATACTTGTCTTATCTGTTACCCTCTTCTTTGATTTGGTTTACACATTTCAAGTCGATGATTTTCAGATGGAAAATATGATCCTTTAGCTGGGAAGCTATAATCAAACCATGATGCTCACATCTATTTAGGATTCTCATTCATGTTCTCGGTCTTGTCTATTAATGATGTTTTCTTGCCTATGCATATGAGTAGAGTAAGATAAGGGGAAAAATTTTAGTGATCAAAGCATTAGAGGTCTTAAACCTATCTCTGAAGGAGAAACCTATTCTTCTCTCAATAAGTCGGGATCCCTCTTCCACCTCATTTTAAAATAATAAGTGCCTAAACACAGTTCTATGAAAAGAAAGAAAAATAAAAGGTGAAAGAAGAGAAAGGCTTCTTGCACAGGGAGGTGAAGCAAGCGACTTCACCAGGGCATTGTGCAGGTGCACTGACAACGAAGCAATTCTTGTATTTCTAATGTAACCCCATTGAGGTACTGTTTAGGATTACTGGCAATGGAGCAACACTAGATATGTAAAATTCATACTATGATTGTTTTTAACTCGCTGTGCCATTATTACCCTTACTTTCATCGAAAGGATAAGGATATGGCTTGCTTTATGTTGTTTTGTGCAGAGTGATGAAATGAAGGAGACTATATATTTAACCAGGTAGAGTGGGGATCTAAGGTAACTCACTAATTGAATCAATACTTCCTGGGGAATTGATACTTCATGCATAAATGAAACAATATCAAAGAAGCTGGGGTTCTCCTAGTGTGCCACTAAGTGTTGTCGCTGCAACAAAAACCATCCAATTTTTTTTCCTAAGCTCATTTTGGAGCCTACATGAACTGTCATTTCAAATCCCCTAGTGTCATCACTTTATTTGATTTGTTATTTTTATGTTTCCTCTATGTGTCGCCTTCTCCTAAGTCAATGTTTCCTAAGTGTCATCACCTAACCCTTAGAAGCGCTTGTGTTATCTAGCCCATCGTTAGGTGAACTCAAAAATTTTCTTGATTTAGAAACTAACCTTTTTTCATCATGCACACACACCAAAAGCAAGAAAAATCACCCTTTAAGGCAAAAACGCACTTCAATTTGATGAAGAATTGCTCTTGTGTTGAGCGCACTCTTTCGGACTTAAGAAGTGCACCCTCCTTGAGCGCACTCCTTCGGGATGAAGAAGTGCACCCTCCTTCATGCTTAGCAAGTGCACCCTCCTTGAGCACATTCCTTCGGCACAAAGACATGTGCCCTTATAGAATGCATGCATGAGCTTCTTTGTTGCATGTGGGTGAAATCCTAGAAAATAGGAGACCACTTATCTTCTCTGAACTAAATCAATCAGTTGTAGAGAAGTGGTGAGCATGTATGAGACAAATTTGCAGGTAATCTCTTTTAAATTAACCCAGTCAGTCATTCATTTTGATAATCATTCTCATTTGGGTTGGGTGCACATCTTTGGATCAAGAATCTCTTTGTCGATCTGCATTCCAAATAAATTTTGCATGTCAAATATATTGGTTTCTTTTCATGTTTCCTTTTGTCAATCTTTCTTTCCTTGATGGAATTTATTTTCTTTTCAGTTTATTTACTGGCATTTATGTTCATTCTTTCATCTACAAGTGTTAATTTACTGTTGCAAGTTTTGACTCTGCATATTCCTTAACTCTTCACATTATAATCATCATTACGACAACAACCATAAAAACTTGTAGATATTTCCTCTCCACATTTCTATCATGCAGTATTAGTGTTGGACTTGTCCCTTAGCCATTTTTTGACACAGAGCACTTTTGGAGGTCGAAGCCTTGACTAAATAAGAAAATTATGCCTGGAAAAGATAAGTTTTCCTCTTGAGTGCACTCCTTTGTCACGAAGAACTACACCCTCCTTCAGCACATGAGTGCACCCCGGAGGCTTGAATGTTTTCCCTTCATCCCTTCAACATGTGCCAGTGTGAACTCCTTGTCCTTGAGTGCATGAGCGCACCTTGAAGGCTTGAAGGCTCAAAGCTACATTCCTTCGTCTCTTCAGAGTGCACCAGTGCACCCTCTCAGTCTCCTTGAGTGAATGAGAACACCTTGAAGGCCCAAATGTTTCTCCTTCAAGCTTCATCAGTCACCCTATTCCCTTGATGTTTTATCTCTCTTTCTTGAGCGCATGAGCACACTTAAAAGCTCTGAATGACCATCGAACTTCCTTTGTGCTTTGGAAGCACATCCTCCTTGTTTGTATACAGATTTCTTACCCATGCAAGTGACTATGTACATTCATTGATAGGTTTATGTTCTTAGTTACATTGTATGGATATTTGAATATGATTTTCTAAGCTATTGCTTGTAATATATAGGAGATTTCATAAATCTAATAATTGTTTCTATGAGTGTGCTTCCAGAAAGAGGTTTTTGAGCTCCAAGTATTGTTACTCTTTCATCATATGTTGGAACCATGACTCCCGCTACATGTAAAGTGGCCTTCAAAGAAGCCTCGGAGGCAAGCACTGAGGGAGTAGTTGAAGTTACAAAGCCTACCATTCCCATATATGAAGATACATAGTGCCTCATAGATAAATCTACCGAGGTCACATGGAACAACATAAAAAACACATTCATGCAAAAACAATTCACAAAAAACTTGGAGGATCTGAAAGCATACATCAGTGTGAAGTGGTCTAGGATACACATGATCACATGCAAATTACAAGTCATGCCTTGTGCATAAGTGATTGAGTGGATTCTTACACATATGGATGATTCTCATCTCGTGCATCATAGTGAAAGTAGTGGTCAACTGACCACCTAGTATGGAGAAGACATGCAAACTAACTATAATATGCTTAGGCCCACATAATACGCTAATAACAAATTTTACACCAGATGGGCCAATATCGACACAAGACACATCATTAAATCTTCGTGTTGAGATCCTTCTAACTTTCGTCATTACCCATCCACAGTTTACCCGACCAGGATTCTCATAGATGTATATCAATATCTCATTTCTATGTGTTGTCAGTAGCATGGGAAAAATAACACCAAGGTTTTCAAGGAAAACTGGTTATATATGCTGAATATGATGGTTACCCATAGTAAGATATTTAATTGGGATGATATATTGTCATTTGAGTTGCAGTGTCATGTGAGGCAGGAAACAGAATCTTTGAGGGAAAACCAAGAACCTAAGTTCTATATGTTTATATTTCTATTAGATGGAATCTGTGCATGATATGCGTTCTTAGGAATGTATTGGAACTAGACCCTGCAGAATAAGTTTCTGGTCTACTCCCACTGCAGAGTGTTGTCAAAATTAAGCTTTAGAGCTGCATGCTATAGGTTTGCAAAGAACTTCTTCATAGTCACATTCCGTATGATATATGATATCAATCCTTCTTGCATGACTGATCAAGTGAAGGAGTCACTAGATTATATCAAAAATTGGTTTGCAACACCTGAGGGTACTTATATTAGATGCTTTAGATGTCATATCTCCCCTCATCTCATGATGCGATATGTGACCAATAAGGTGGTATTGCAAGAAGTAGCATATCAGTTAGACAAGGGGTTGGCCCACCTTCCCTTTAAGGATCAGATTGTATGAGATGAAGTTCAACAAGGCGACAAGTGCAGAAATACAAGAGCTAGATCACTTGTTCTTCACAGTTAAAAAATTTCATGGATATGATCCTAGGAGAGTGTGCATGCAACATTGTGAAATGATTAGTTTCAATTTTGGATATTTTTCGATGTCTACCAGAGAAGATGAGAAATTGAAGAACTGGTACAATGCAATTAGAAAGATACACCTAGTAATGGAGGCCGATTCACCCCAAGATCCACTAGCTGAGGATGTGTAGGTACAAGAGGCAACACAGGTAACCCCTCAAGCAAAGAGTATAGCTCTTAGGAAGGGGAGCATCATGATTCGATAAGAGAAAGTAGCAGGAAATGGAAAGATGATCCCTTGAAGACATGAGCTATTCAAGCTGAACATGAAAGGAGAGAATTAGAAGAAGAGGAAGAAAGATGAGTTTCTCATGAAGCAACAGGAAGAAGAAGAGGAAATGAGGAGACAATAATAGGAACAACAAAGGAAGTCCAAGGAGGAATAAGAAACATAAATACTGGAGGAAGAACAATTGAATTAGGAGATAAAGGAAGGGTTGGAGCAAGAGGATACCATATAGCCTATAAATGATGAATCTAGTTCTCCAGAAGAACCTTGTTTCATGGGTGGTCATCTCCCATTTGGTGAAATAGGAATCACACCTACACATGAAGGCATAGTTCTGGATGTGTGCAATGTCATGTTTGATCATTTCAAGAAGAGGATCATGCAACAGAGGCAGAGATACTTCCCGAATGATCCTTAGAACCTAGTCTCATTATCTATAGAGAAGGTGATCACTTCCAACACTAGAAGGAATCACAAGGAAATCATGGAAAAAAATGTTGCTTTAATTACAAAAATGCAAGACAACTCTAGATATCTGTTGAATGAGAATGCACGATTAACGAGAGAGCCAACTATAGTGAAGCAACATGCGAAACACCTTGCTGTGGAAAATCAAAAATTATATTCACAAATCTTTAATAAAGTAGAATGGGATTCAACCATGCAGGAGGAAATGGGGCCAATGGAGGATACAATGGCATGGTTGTATGATGATATGATAATCCTACAACAAGTGGTGGCTCTTCTTGTTGGCATTCATAAGAAAGAACAAGAAGTATTGAGGCTTCTGAAAGTGGTGAGCAGAGAAGTTGATAAAATTCAGGAATGGGATGCCAAAATTATGAATTCTCTACCAGATTTGGTTAGAAAGGATAGGATTTCCACCAAAATGGACCGAGTATAGTTGAGACTCCACCATAAAAAATATAACTATCTTGGAGAAGAAGCGACTAACACTATTGCTGCATATAGTCACTTGCACAGTGGCTTCGAATATCTAGCACAAAAACATGGGATGCCTTTAGTAGGATTACTTGAATAAATCAAAGGCAGAGAAATCATATTCCAGGAGATCAAGCAGTACATAGAACATATCAAGAAAGCATTAGAATAGGAAGGCTTGGAGATCACCAAAGACATTATTATGCAATATGCCATCGCACTAGTAAAAACTCACATGAAACTATCATGGCCATGGAATAATGTATAATCAAGCTCCAACAACATATTGATAGAGGCAATGGAGGTGAAGATTGCAATATGCAATGAACTTTCTGGTTCAGGTCAAAGTCATCTCTATGGAGTTCAGAGCATGGCACACATACATCACCAATGATCTCCATGAGGAAGAAAATGATTTGTTAATTTGATAAGGCTTTGTCCTATTATCAGTTTTGTCTCACATAACCACCATCTCATATGTAATTTATCTTTTGTAATAAGTTGTATGTAATGTAGTCCAAGGGACACATGTGGAATATGAATAACCACATATGGAATGTAAAAACTCATGTATATGAAAAGTGATAGGAGTTGAAGAGTCATGAGGAAGCCCATAGGTCATTATCATTTGTTATAAATAACTCCTCATAACTCTAGCTAAGGGCTTTGAGTCTGAGAGTCTTGCCTTGGATTCTCTTGTAGTACATAGGAGATAGATCATTCTTTGGAGAAGCAAGTTGTGGCTTCATGTTCCACTACTGGATCTAGTGTTTTATCTATGTAACAATGTATGTGAGATCTTTCATTCATAACCAGAAGCTCTATGAGTCGACACTTCTTCATACATGTATCATGGATGTAATAGGACTATTATTGATATGTTTACTGTATATGTTGGTTTAATTACATACTAAGGTTAATGAACTATTTCGGTACTTAGATATGGCTATTGTTGAATAGGTGTTGTTATCTTTTCATTATTGTTTCTTATTATATGTACTAAACTTTAGGTAATCAACAAGCCTTTCTCTTTGTTCCCGGGTCCCCCTTTAAGATAGTACTATAACTTTCATAACCAGAGGCTCTTTCTCCTTTACCAGTCGTGGAAGTCCCCTGTGCATCTTACATTTGGTGTCTCACAAATCCTAGATAATTTTTGCCCCAAAGAGGTGTTGCGATCTCTTGTGTGTGTTTTGTAACCAAGACACATCTTTAAAACCTTTACAATGGTGGTTTGACCATACAACTGGATGGGAGTCCTACACCAAACAATGTGAGGTCTAATTGGGACTTCACATCAGGGAGATACCCTTACATGTTAGTAGTATCCATTACCAACAACAAAACTATACTTATGCTATCCAAATATCCATTGGAGATGTTTTTATTGCAAGTCTTGGATTGAGGATAATTGGAAGGATGCTTTCAACATCAAGCCCTGATTGTAATTCTACTTTTCTTCAATTTAATACAGATGAAATTTCTTTCTCACATTTAATGTCCATTGTCATAATGTTTGGTACAAGACTCCTTGATCACTTGTATGGGTTATATTGAATTATTTGTATATCATGCGCTTTAATTATATTTTTCTCGTTGTCTTTGTCGATCTTGATCAAAGCATCAAAGATGGGATTGAAAGCTGCATCCAACAATAGCGAGGATCATCATCAAGCATTTTGAAAAAAAGCGTTATGGATTCATTCCAATGCTTGCATCTATGATTTAATATTGATGAACCTAGAGAAAGTTTTATGTGTTTATCTGTTTGTTTTTAGACTTGGTTCTCAAATCTAGGGAGATCTATCCTGTCAACAGGATAAGATTTTTCTACCAAACACCATGGGTTCAAGCCCCATGCATGGAAAATACGATGAAGCTTGTTTTTCATGAGTTTGAATAGAATTTAGTAAATTAACTTTTGAGTGGGCCAAAAATTAAAAGGTTTATGAGTTTGCATCCAAAGGTGAAAGAAAAGGGTGTTCAATCCAAAAACTTAAATCTATTGGTTTCATGTTTGAATTATAGTTTGGGAAAGATCTAAGCTATTATAGAATGGGTTTTTATTAAGGATATTTAAAATAAGCTTGGGGATGCCAATAAGTTGTTGAGAAGCATCCATAGGTACAATTTTCTAAGGAACATTTGGATAGTAGAAGAGAGCTAGGTTATTTCCATGGTGATGAGGATTGGAGTCATGAATGTCACTTCTCCTAACTTTTCTCCTACAAGTTTTGGGTTGCATCATGAGGACAATTTTACAATTCCTAGAATTCTTAGGTTCCCATTGATCCTTACTGAAGTATGTTTTCAATATTTCAAAAGAACATAAAAAAAATTGCTTACATTATAAGATAATCGTATTTTGATTAATACATGCTTGAAAATATGTATACATACAATCTTGATTTTTAGTGTTTGGTTTCATTGAACAATGTTTCTATTGTTGTCTTTATTTTTTTAACGTTTTAAAGTATATGACAATGGAAGTATGTGGAATGGAGTATGGGGTTTTAGTGTATGGGAAATTTTGCATTGTTTAAAAGGCATAAACGAGACATGGTAAACTACCCTTCAAGAGGCATCTCATGGCATTGAAAATTTCCATAGTTTATCAATTTTTTGGAGTAATGAGATTGACTCTCAAATCTTTTGCAAAAATGGAATTATTAGATTAAAATACACAAATATAGGGTGGCTCTGCCCTACCTTGCTAATTGTTAGGAATTCTTTGATTGTCTTAGCTTAGGAGGTATATTCCAAACATTTTAGATGGGTGCATTCGAATCAATCCAGTGTTGACATCACTATAGTGGGATAAATTACTGAACAAAACAATGGAGTGCTATGTTGGTTCTTGAGTAGTTATTGCTTGCTATTTTTTGCACCAGGATTATACCCATTGTTATTATATGGATTTTTTTCTTCTTCATTTTTTTGCATTTTTACCATATAATTTGATTGATGAATTTCAATACTTTCAAATGTTATTTTCTTGGAGTGCCATGGTAGGATTAACAAGTGAGTTTTATGGGTTGACAAAGAAAATTTGTTCATTATAGAAATAAGAAAATCCTCCCAAACCATTACTACTATGATATTGTCTAGATTGATGATGCTTATGAGATCCTCGACATCCTTAAGAATTAATCTAATTTGGTGCATTTTTTATGCTTAGTAGAAAAATTAACTTATTCATGTATAAAACTAACTCATTCATCTATTGCAAGGTTGGGAGGTTACATCATCGAAGTTGTCCTTGGGACATGGCCAATGGGTGGTTTCTTACATCACATTTTCATATGCATGCACACATTGTTTCAAATAAACAATTCTTCTAGGCGTGTGATTCCTTATTGCTAAGATGTTAGGTGTTGTTTCCAAGCTAATGGCCATCTATCAATGAAATGCTGTACCATATAGCTTGTTGAGGAGTGGAAGGAGGAAAACTATGAAGAAGAAGTTACAACACTATGATACATGTGTTAGGAGAGATTGAGTGGTAGGCAACAAGATTTATAATGTGGTGTTCCATGTGAATATGTAATGCAAATGTGTAATGTGTTATGCATGTTCATGAAAATGATCATGAAAATTTTGAGGAGTCTATTGAAGAAAGGCCTCAGAGGCTTAAATTAATCTACTTAAAGACCTCAAATACTAATAAAATTTGAAATACTATCATATGATCTTTCTTTTTTATTTTTGGTAGGTAAGCACCCACGGGGGAATTGAACCAGTGACCTATCGCAAGGAGTGCCTTAACAATGCACCCATTCACCGTTAATCTAAAGCTCCGTGAACACTATCATATAATCTTGGTTACGTTTCGAAGTATCAAAAAATAATGTAATAAAATATTGGATAGACTTTGACCTATGTAATGAAGCTCCAATCACTCGATGTTCTCAAAAAATAACTTTAATAACACGTTGACAATAAGACCTAAAACTTTATAACCATTAGAAATCAAAACAAACAAAATTAATTCGTTACGTAATTGAAAAGAAAAAACATTACACAAAATATTTTGTAAAATGGAAATGTTTAAAATTAAAACAAGAACTAATGAAAAGTCAATGACATACTAATTGCAATAATTTCTTACCTTTACTATGGACTAATAGAAATTGAGTATATTATAAAAATCAAAACAAATAAGATTAATTCTATTCTTTAGTTGGAAAACCTGAAACCAATAAACAAAATTTTGGGCAAAATAGTACCTTTAAAAGTCAAACGTGAACTAATGCAAGGCCAACAATGAACTCATTGCAATAGTTCATGGCCTTCAACAATGACTAATAAAAAAAATACATTTTCAAGAAATAGCAATTTGAAAAGAAGTATTTTAGCCATTTTTGTTTGGTTTGATTATAGGCCACATGGATCTATGTTGAGGAAAAAAATGGATCTCTAGATTAAAAAAAAATGTGACATGCTTTTCATGTATGGTATTCATGTTACTTTCAAGGTTATTGGAAGAGAGGGGATCATATTTTATTATAGGAAGAATGTGACATGATTTTGATGTATAATATTCATGTTATTTTCAAGGTTATTGGAAGAAAGGGGATCATATTTGATCATAGGAAAAAGAAGAAAACTCCTTTGCATGGGGTTTGGAGAGGATTTTAACAATAAGTGAAAAGCATTTGTTTTATTGTAGGGTCTGAAAACTTTGATGAAAGGAAATATAGGAGATTAATTGTAATTGGAAGTTTGTAATTGATAGTTAAATCTATGTGTAAGGTTATAGGGCAAATCTAGAGTGCTCTATCATGAATACTTCATAGGATTAATAAAGAAGTTGAAAGGTTTGCGAAGGTAGAAATGCTCCATGTGCTAATGTCATTGAACAAGAAGGTAGATACTTTAACTGCTGTTGCGAGAATGTGTTATGAAACCAGCTCAAGAAAAGATAGAAAAGATAGATCAACGCCTTAGAATTCAGCCTCTTCGAGGGGGCAACCTCCTTTACATTACATGAATGAACAATTTTTGGATGATTCAAATGACAAAACCTCCTTTCTATATATAGGAGTCTAAGGAGTCACAATATAATCCAGCCGACCTAACAATAATAATATAAAGCCACAAAATAACAATAGAGGGATTCTATGGGGCACAGAAATAACAATATGGGGGTAATAGGGGCACAACAATATAAATAAGGGGTATAACTACAATAGTAATGGGGTAATCACTACTATTATAGGGACCCAACATGCCCCTCTCCTTCAAAAAAGTGTTGTCCTCAACGCTTGAGTAGTTCTAGATACTTCTGCAAAAAATTCTCATCCTCCCATGTGGAATCTTCATTGGATAAGTTCTTCCACTTGTTAAGATACTCTGAAATTGATCGATTTCGTAGCTGTCGAGTTCTTGTTTCTGTGACTGCTTCCGGTTCCAATATAATTTTTCCTTCCTCGTCAAGTTCTGGCAATATTGTTTGAATTGGGAGCTTGTCGCCTATAACCTTCTTTAAACATGAAACATGGAAAACTAGGTGCAATCGAGAAGCTGCAGGAAGCTCCAATTTGTATGCCATAGTACCAATCTTTTGCAACACCTTGTACGGACCATAATACTTTGGTGATAATTTATTATCCTTCTTAGCTTGCTTTAGGGACATTTGCTTATATGGTTGTAGCCATAGGAATACCCAATCACCTACATCAAAACTTCTTTCACTGTGATGTTGATCTGCCTGTTGTTTCATTCTATTTTGTGCCAACACGAGGTTATCCTTTAAGAGTTGGAGGACTTGTTGTTGATGTTCGATGTGATGTTCCACTGCCTGAACCTTAGAATTTTCTCTTAAATATGATGTGATGGATGGTGGTTGATACCCATAAAGTGCCATAAATGGGGTCATTTTTGTTGCTGTATGGAAGGAAGTGTTATACCACCATTCAGCCAGAGGCAACCATTTGACCCATTGTGTCTGTTTATCATATACAAAGCAACGAAGATATCCTTCCAAACATTTGTTTACTATCTCAGTTTGCCCATCAGATTGAGGATGATAAGATGAGCTATGAGCTAACTGAGTACCAAGACAAGAAAATAATTCTGTCCAAAAATTTCCAGTGAAAATGGGATCTCTGTCACTTACAATAATCTTTGGGTTTCCATGTAGCTTTTGAACTGTTTCCATAAATGCAGTAGAAACTGTACTGGCTTTAAATGGATGTGATAATGCACAAAAGTGTGCATACTTGGTAAGTCTGTCAACTACCACCATGATGACACTCTTTCCCTCAGACTTGGGTAAACCTGTGATAAAATCCATTGAAACCTCCTCCCAACGTTGGCTTGGAATGGATAAAGGTTGTAATAGACCCGGTGTCTTAATTGTTTCAACTTTATTTTGTTGGAAAACCAAACATTCCTTCTTAACCCTGTGGTAAGTTTTTAAAAATCCTGAGTGCCCTCTTAAGGGAGAAATGTGTAATTCCATAAGAATCTTTTGTTTTAGCTGGGAATTCTTACAGAGGTATAAGCGATCTTTGTACCATAACGAATCATTTTGGCAACTAAATGTATCAGAAGTACTGGAATCTTGTTGTAGCTTTCGAATAAGTGCCCACACTTCTTCGTCATTCTTCCATTCCTCCCTTGCTTCATTTATCCAATCTGGTTGGATAATAGAAATGGCACACAACAATGCTTCCACATCCTCATCCTTTCTTGAGAGTGCATCTGCCACCACATTTTGCTTCCCTTTTTTGTAGATGATTTCAAAGTCATAACCCAACATCTTTGTGACCCACTTTTGTTGCTCTTCAGAGGATAATCTTTGTTCTAAAAAGTATTTAAGGCTATCATGATCCGTTTTTACCTTGAAGTGTCTTCCCATTAGGTAGGGTCGCCATTTCTTAAGTGCATGGAGTATTGCCAACATTTCCTTCTCATAAATAGCTTTGCTTAAAAACTTTCCCTTGATTGGACGACTTTCAAAAGCAATGGGTCTTTCATCTTGCATTAGAACAGCACCAATTCCATTTCCTGAAGCATCACATTCCACAATAAAGGTTTTTGTGAAGTCCGGTGTAGCTAAGACCGGTGCTTGGCACATTGCCTCTTTAAGATGTTCAAAGGCCTTTGTTGCTTCCAGAGTCCATGAAAATGAATCTTTCTTCAATAATGTTGTTAGAGGTGCTGCTATTCTCCCATAATTCTTAACAAACTTGCGATAATACCCTGTCAACCCAAGAAATCCTCGCAGATGCTTTATGGATGTGGGGATTTTCCATTCCTTAATGGCTTTAATTTTGCTAGGGTCTACCTTAACTCCTTCATGAGATACAATATGACCCAAATATTCCACCTCCTGGACTCCAAAGAAACATTTGGATCTTTTTGCATATAATTGTTTCTCCTCCAATAGTTGTAGCACCCTGTCAACATGTTCAACATGATCCTTCCAAGACTTGTTGTAGATTAGTATATCATCAAAAAATACTAACACAAATTTTCTAAGGAATGGTTTGAAAATTGAATTCATCAAACCTTGAAATGTTGAAGGTGCATTGGTAAGGCCAAAAGGCATGACCAAAAATTCATAATGACCCTCATGAGTTCTAAATGCCGTTTTCGGAATGTCTTCAATCTTCATTCTGATTTGATGATATCCCGAACGAAGATCCAACTTGGTGAAGTAAATTGATCCATGCAATTCATCCAGTAATTCATCAATGACAGGAATGGGGAACTTATCTTTAATAGTGAGCTTGTTGAGCTCCCTATAATCCGGACACATGCGCCATGATCCATCCTTCTTGTGCACCAATACTACTGGAGCTGAGAAAGAACTTTGACTCGGTTGAATTATACCAGCCTCTAGCATTTCTGCAACCATACGTTCAATTTCACTTTTTTGGACATAGGGATATCTGTACGGCCTGATGTTTGGAGGAACACTTCCTGGAATCAGATGAATAGCATGATCATGATCACGCATAGGTGGGAGACCTTTGGGAGTCTCAAATACCTTGGAATGATTGTCCAGGACTTTTTGGAGATCTGGAGAAATAGATGATTCCAATGTGGAAACATCTAGCGAACATAATTGTGCAATTACACCTCTTTGCTCCTTTTTTAGAAGCTTTGTCATGCCATTAGAGCTGATTATCTTTCCTGGTTTCCCTGCAATACCCCTTAATTCAACTTCCTTTCCTTCCGTAGAAAATTTGATGAAAAGTTCTTGAAAATTAAAAGCTATTGTACCCAAGGATTGTAGCCATTGGACTCCTAGTACAACATCGACACCTCCCATTGGAATGGAAAGCATTGGGCTAGTCAATACATATTCTCCCATGGATAGCTTGATATTATGGCACTTTCCAGAGCAATTTATTGTTCCTCCATTTGCAATCATCACTTGACACTCTGGTGCTGGATATAGGAAGCAATTCAATTCTTTTGCTACCCTACAATGAATAAAATTGTGGGTGCTTCCTGAATCAATCAACACTATTACCTTTTTCTTCTTGATTTGTCCTTCTATCTTGATGGTTTGAGGAGTGGTAATTCCCGCCAATGCATTACAAGATATGGTCGGATTTATTTGTTCTTCATCTAGGCTTTGTTCCTGGAGTATATCCTCTTCTTTTGACCTTTCTTGCTCCTTTTCTTCTTCCTCTTCACAATCTATGTAGAATAATTTCTTCTCAGCACACTTATGACCTTTTGTGTATTTGCTATCACAACTGTAACAAAGCCCTTTTGCTCTTTTTTCTTCCAATTGTTGTGGTGTCAACCTTGTAGGTTGTGGAAGACTAGGGGCAACAACACTTCCGTCTTTATAGTTGTGAGTGGTATGCTTCCTAGTTGCCATAATTTTGCTTTCCATTTTTCTTGCTAACCTGAATGCCTTCTCTAATGAATCAGGTTCCCAAAGGCGAACATCATGTTGGATATTATCCTTTAAAGACCCTATGAACACATCAATCCTATGCTCCTTTGGAATATCTTTTACCCTTATGTTCAATTTTTGGAACTCCTCAATGTGCTCCATTATTGAACCCTTTTGTTTGAGACTTATCAATTGGCTAAAAAAGTGTTGCTTTTTGTATCCTCATAATGTGCTATCAATTCTTCTGTAAAAATTGCCCAAGTGATAAATTGTTTACGAGAACAAAGCCATTGATACCATACAAACTGATTTGGTTCCAAATATACAGTTGTCATACGTACCTTTTGTGCGTTTTGCACATTATTGAGATCGAAGAATTGCTCCATCTGTAATATCCATGTGGCGGGATCCTTGCCATCAAACTTCCTCATATCGATTTTTGGAATATGGTGATTCTTCGATCCAACATTAGCGTCTATGGAATCATGATTAACATTTCTTTTGTTCTCATCATGAGTTTCCTTTACTACCTTTTCACCATTAGTAAGTATTTCTTGTAGAAAATTTGTCAAATCTGTCTTCAAATCTGCCATGCCTGTCTTCAAATTTGTGTTCAAATCTATCTTCAAATTGTCCATCTTAGCTTCCATGCCATTCATCTTAGCTTCCACGCCATTTGTCTTAGCTTCCACGCCATTTATCTTAGCTTCTGTTAACTTTTGTGAGCGTGACATTTGTTGCACTTGTTCTTGTAATTTTGATATATCATGTAGCATTTCTTCCTCTTCTTCATGAGTCATGCTAGAGCTTTCAGGTTCCTTACTAGGTGTTTGCATTTTCTTTCCTCGGGGCATCAGTTACCGATAATAATGCTCTACTATGCCCTTTGAATTCCTTCAAAATAAATTTTCAAACCAAGCTTAAGCAAAAATTTAAAAAAATTTACACACCTTTTTTCACTTTGTAGGAGCTCGATATTGCCTCTGATGTATCTCTGTACTTTCCAATCATCTAGTTCTGACTTTGTGACCTGTAGTAGCTCTCTGTGTCCTCTTTCCAATGCCACCAGTCTGATCCAAATTGGATTCTCCAAGAAAGAGTTATGCACAATCTCCCAAGATGACCTGATTATAGACCTTTCCAGAAGAGCGAAGTTGTATGAAGTGCCACGTGTACAATTTTCGATATTTGGTTCTGAAAAAGATATGAAAGAAACTACAGTCCGTCCTCTTTCTGTACCTTCTTACGAAATTTCAATCTGATTCCCAGACAGAAAGTTATGACAATTTTCCCCAGGTCACCTGTTTTGAATGTAATTCAGGAGTCTGCAAAAAGACAAACTTCCTCAGATCATATCTCCGAAAATATCGTGCGAAAAGCTCTGAAATTCGGACCCAAGGTTCAGCGCGATTTCTTCTCAAATGGGTTTTTTTTGCGACTTCTGAAATGTCACAGAAAAAAGTTATAGCGAAAATGCCACGATGACCTGTTTGGAGCAGCGAAACCCTAGAATCCAAAGCTCTGATACCAAATGTTATGAAACCAGCTCAAGAAAAGATAGAAAAGATAGATCAACGCCTTAGAATTCAGCCTCTTCGAGGGGGAAACCTCCTTTACATTACATAAATGAACAATTCTTGGATGATTCAAATGACAAAACCTCCTTTCTATATATAGGAGTCTAAGGAGTCACAATATAATCCAGCCGACCTAACAATAATAATATAAATCCACAAAAATAACAATAGAGGGATTCTATGGGGCATAGAAATAACAATATGGGGGTAATAGGGGCACAACAATATAAATAAGGGGTATAATTACAATAGTAATGGAGTAATCACTAGTATTATAGGGACCCAACATAATGGTTGACCAAAGATCGTTTCATGATAAGAGGATTCAAACATTGTTTCCAATTCCTTAAGATCATGATTAAAGGCATGCTTAATTTTTTTCGTGGTATTAAGACTCCTATAACCTCTTCTTAATTTTCTGGAAAACTTGGCGAATGGGGTATTTACAAGATTGGAAGCTAGGGTTGGTGATTGTTGTGTAGTTGACTTCCATTTTGTGACTTTGATCTTCCGGAAATGGAATTTGTTTGGAGCTATTGTTGTTAGAATCTTGAGAGTAGTTGATCGCTTTCATAGAATTATGCAGTGGGGTTGGCAAAGGGTGAGTGTGCCCTTCATTTTAAACTATAATATTGAGTTGGGTTGGGAAGTAATTGACAACTTATTAAGTACAAATCCATATGTGCAATTGAAGGAGACAATGACTCATAGTCATGTAGGTTGTAGCCTTATCTATGACACATTTGACATTAAAAGAATTCTCAAGACCTAGGAAGCCCATATCATTGGTAACAATCAACTATTTTAGAGGTTGAAGAGCAAATTGATGAGTAGGTAGGGATAAGGAAATAACACTGCTTATGGAGATATTTCAACACCAAAAGCAAGAAATTGTTCAGTTGAAGGTGGAATGTGTTGTGCTTAGGCACATTATTAATGATCTAATCATTTGTTAAAACATGACTTATTCTACGACATGCCTCTCTATGGGCTCTTGAAGCAATAAGGAAGGAGAAATAAATGACAATTGGAAGAAATGGAAGTAGAACTTGAGGAGCAACATCCAATTAGCATAGAATTCAAGCTATATTGACCCAAACATCTCTTTAGTTTTCTCTATACATTTCAACGTTTGCTTTTTAGGGCACAATCTAACTAATAGATGAAATTGCCTTTTTGACTGGAATCTAGCAACACAATTTTCAGCAAGATTGTGATTTCTTGTTGTTTAACATGCACTTTTGAATACATGAATGGATTCAACACACTAACAAACTTCTGAGACACTTCAATTTTGTACATTAAACAACTTAAACTTACGATTCTTAAAAATATCTATTGAATTTAGGACAAAATTGACTCAAAAAATGTCAAGAAAAAAACCATTTCGTTTATTAGTTAGACTCTACAGTTTTTTAGTAAAAATTTATAATAAAATATATACCAACCAAAAATATCAATAATAATACTTCAAACCTAAATATTATATTATATTTAATAAAACAAATTTTGAATTTGTTTATATTTTTTTTGAAAACTATATATCTATTATGTATCAACTTAATAAATAATACAAATATAACCATTTTGATAACATAAAAATAGCTTTTTATTTATTCAAATTATAATAATATATAATCTTTAAAAAATTATTAAATTTCATATTTATATATAAATTAAACAAAACACTCAAGAGTTTTTCCCATATTTATCTCAAGCACAAATGGACATTTCAATTACAATATCCATTAGTTTCCACCTAATCATGTCATGTGTTTAGGTTTAGGTTTGAATTCACAACATGTCATCCCCCACTTGTATTTTGAAACAGATATACCTCCAACAGATCTAGATCTGAGAATTTGTTTTATGCTCAAATTGAGCCACTATTTCGGACACGTTTTATTTCGCAAAAAACAATGGTTGAGAAAAGTTCGAGTGATAGAGTGAAAAGGTGGAATGAGGTCCGTGAGTTTGGATGTTAAATCCAACAAGAAATTTGGTGGGAGTACTTAAGGTTGTTAAATATTTGTTAGGAAATATTTATTAATTTATTAATCATAAATGTTTTAAAGGATAGTTTAATTAGTTAATGTTTTTTTATTAAGTTTGTCTATGTTTTGAGATTTAATTTAATTTGATTTTTTTAAGGTTTGTTGTTTGATTGGCAAAGGTTGGGTGCATAGGTTGAGTAATATGATATTAGTGTTTTCATATTTTAAATTTAACGGTGGGATAACTTCACACGGTGTAGAGTAGATGACGGTAAGGTATTTTGTTAAGGTACTCCGTGATGTAAAAGTCACAGGTTTGAATTTCCACAGGCAAAAATCTGGCCGTGCTAAGAGCTAGTGTTGCCCAAGCCGAGTGCGATCCTTGGGTGATTTTGACGACTTAGATACCCTGGTTTGTAGTTATTCAAACCATAATTTAGGCGTGCCAGTCATCTTAGGACTCACATTACCTAGCAAACAAATTTTTTTATGAAAATGAGATGATATTATTTTCATAACAAAATTTATTATCTCACACAAAATTATTTAAAAAAAATTAAATAATCGAATAACACATTTATAATTTGAGTGATATTTTAAAAATAAATAATAAAAAGAGGATAATTATATTTATTATCTCACACAAAATTATTTAAAAAAAATTAAATAATCATATGGAAAAACACATTTATAATTTGAGTGATATTTAAAAAATAAATAAATAAAAAGAGGATAATTATAAAAGATAGTAGTGCAAAATGAGATTATTTTCATGAAAAGGGTTTACCATTTCACATAAAATTGTTTTAAAAATTTGAATGATCATATGTCACAACAAAAATAAAAGATCATGATTACTAAGAATGGTATTGCAATGAAAAGACACAAATCATGGACTTGGTTTGTTTCACTGGACCTAGTTCCCTTCACTTTGCATGAAGGGATTGTTACCGTGTGACTCTATTTTCAAGTATCTATGTCGTGTTTTTATTATTTTTGAATCAATTTTGTATTTCCCACTAGATCCCTTTGAAATTTTGATTCTTAGTTTTTAATATGTAAATTTGATCACTTTTTTCAATTGTGAGTATGTTGCATTCTAATATTTTTTTTTGGTTATAAACTAATGTAGGGAAATTTTATTGATCACAAAAATGAGTACAAAAGATGTACATCCAGAATTGCGCTGCCATAGCCACCATTTTTACCAACAAAGTACAACTAATTTAGACTCAGAAAAACAACAGTAATTAGACCAACATGACAGAGCAATGTCGTTCTCAGCCCAAAGGCCACAAATACAATATCACCTCCATAACATGGTTTCAAGGAGAGAAAAACAAACTTAGAAAAAATAAGCAGAGTACAATGCGAGTCAGAAGCACATTATCCAAACCCAAAATCAACTGCTTGCAAATCAATGATACATCCAGTGGCCAAACATTACAATATTTCCACCTGTGTTGCACCAAAAACTCTGCCACCATACAAGAACAATGACCATGCCCAAATGTAGCTCCAATTGAGCACAAATAATGAGGAATTGCAGATAGCTGTGTGTGATCTCATTGCAAACAAGTACATCCTTGCACCAAAAAGAACCAGGAGCCAACAGGTAATTGTACTACAGTTAAAACCACTCTATAGTAAACCCCATGCCGATACAAAAAGAGCCACCATGAGATATCACAATATTCCACCAAGTGACAAACTAAAACAAAAAATCCCATCTACGCCACTAATGCGAACGACTAATAGACACCAAGTGGGCAAATGTAAATCCTGATCAGATGAAATGATGGTAATGTCTTGCACACTATCTACAGGAGGGTCGATATGATCCCCATTGTTTCTAGGAGGACTAGTAAGATCCCGAGAGGCAAAATATGAAAAAATGAAATTTTCCACATGAGATAGTCTACACTCAACACTGTCAAGACAAAATCGTTGACTCCTCAACGTTCATTTTATGTCCATTGAGGCTAGAAAACAAATTGTAATTCTCTACATGCTTTTCCTTAAAGATTAAATGAAGCATTAAATCAATCTACAAGTGCAAGGTGAGGGAATACAAGAAATGTAGACACTTATTCTGAAACCTGTCAGGATCGAGAACTCTTTTCAGGTCCAAATCCATTGTCTGGAGCTCACAATCAAAATGATAAGGGAATTCCTTAGTCTCCTTTGCCTCTAGTAGGACAATTTATCTCCTCACCTCTAGAGGAACTACATTAAAGAATTAACCCACAGAATCAAAAGCAAAGAGTCGAGTTCTCTAACACCTGCATACCCTAAGCCACCCCTCCTACTCATCTTACGTTGACGAGGAGGCATACTAGTTGAAATATGGTAACATACTAAACAAGCACATGAATCACATCCAACGAAAGAAGAGGATGAATACACAACATACCCTAATTCTCCCAATCGTAAAACCACTAGGTCATCCCTCCAATTCCACAACAGAGGTCCAAATTCAAGACAATAGCCCAATTATAGAAAACTTAATGACATAGAAGCCTAAGACCCCTTGAAGTGAACTAGATTAAAAGAAAAATTAGAGTACAAACCATGAGACCAAGTATTGAAAATAGGAATCGAATGGAATCAAAGAAAAATTTGAGACTGAGACATACAAGAACTCGTCGATAAATCCCAGAAGAGAAAAATCCTTATACCCAATAGAGGTAACGTGCTATCAATCAAAACAAAGCTCGGATGACTATCAAAGATACCATGAATCCATACCACAATTATCAAGGTGAAACACCTACTACATCCCCAAGAAGCTTGAAAGCTAGAGTAACATAGTAGCAGCACAAGAGTAATACACAAAATTCACGTTCTAAAAATAAGAGAACATAAGGATAGTACTAAAACTTGAATCATACTCTATGGATAAACTAGAGTGAAAAAATCTTTTCTACGCCTGCTCAGAAAAGTCGCAGACAGCTAAACACCTCCCATCATAATCCCAAATGACTGAAAACCCCATGGCAAAAATCCTAGGTGATTTGAAAAGAAGTGGGATGAGGGTGCAACCTCACCACCCTTCACAAATAATATGTCCTTCCACCAACCTAGAGGCACGGACCCACATTTATAACTAATTAACACATTGTATGCTTGCCAACAACCACCTTCAAATAAACGCCATGTCATATCGAATAGTGGACATCTTGAGCAAGGCTCACTTCACTAGGAGGTAGAGTTACCGCTTGGGATAACACCCCCATCGAGGATGATGCATTCCAACTTAAAAGAAATTGTTGCTTATATTTTACCTTCCCATTTCCATATTTTTTATATTTTCACCTACAACTTCTAATTGGGTTGTTTCCATTTTATTTTCCCCACCTGTTAGAGGGTTCAACTTCCACAATCGCTTTGGTTCGCAATCACTTTGCATATCATAAATAACTTTCTAAGAGGCACTTGGGGAATTGGGTAACCATTGAGAGAATGTACGCTCCATCTTCAATTTCTTATTTAGTGCATAACATCCAACGTGAATTTGGATAAAATTAACCCTAAGACTTTCCATATTCCAAGGATCAATTTTTTTTTCCAAGCAAACTCCCTAATGGTCCATGGCCTATTCCCATATTCTTATTTTATAGCCTAGTTTGTGTGAGTTGGTTATTAATCACAATACTACTTAATTTTCACTTTAGTTTGGTAGAGACTTTAATTTCTTCTTTGACAAGAACCAATGATACCAATTATGTTAAAATAAACTAAGCTAAATCTTAGTTTAGATACATGATTTACATGTGCAAGTTGAAATCGATGAACATGGTTGGAATGGAGTATGTATCAATGACCATCTACAAAATTATGAGCTTGAATATTTTGAACAAAATGCTACAATATCTACAATATTCCACTTGTATATTCACCAATACTAACCCATCAAAAGCCAAAATTTACAAAACATCAAAATGTTATAGTAAACCACGAGGAATTTTTCCTCTTCTCTGATTGTTGAGTCTCTTGATTAACCATTAAGGAAGGGGGGCATACCACTTTTGTCCATGCCACCAAAGTTCACCTTGATTTAGCCTTGACCGCACATTAGCAATGTCATTAGCCTTGGAGTTGTTTGATACGAGAACATGGAGACATTTCTTCCTGGGGATAGACAGATACAACTAATAAATTGGCTTGAAAATATGACTTAAATTGTTTATGAGGGAAAAATTAAAGGGTAAATTATATTTAAGGAATCACCCAAAAAATCACCTCTTGAATTCCCAAATTCACGGTTTTCTTCAAACCCTAATACAAGGCATAGGATTTAGCAATGTTGTTGGAAGTGTCACATAAACCCCAAGAATACTGTTGGGATTCAAATATGTCATATCATTTAGTATATAAAGTCTCTATTCATGAGCCATATTCCCGCATTTATGATACTTTTCGTATCCATTATACCATCAACTTCCACTAAATTAACCTCTTCTACCCTTTGGTTAATTATGATGAATTTATTATCGTTTTAATGATTAAACATGTCTTTAATATGGTTTTATCAATGATGGATTACTAATGTGGTTATGTGGCCAAGGCACATGTTCAATTACGAATATTTCTATCTTTGTATTAGTTTTGTAAGTGTGGTACTAGTTCAATCCAGTTCAGTAGTTCGGTACTTAGTTCGGTACCAATTCAGTCCAGTTCAACAGTTCAGTACTTAGTTTGGTACCAGTTCAGTCTAGTTCAAAAATTCAGTACCTAATTATGCACCTGCACATGAATAGCTACAGGCAGTTACGTCCAAGATTTGTAGTTACCTTTAAACTTTGAATAAAGTCAACTAATGCCAAGCGACATCGTCTCCATCTCCAATACATGATTTGAATGATTCATTCATAACAAAAATATTTAAAAGAACATCCTTTGTTTTAACCGTAGTATGAGGCGTTAAATTTTTATGGAAGTTGATATGATCCAGTTGACGGTGCTAGACCCGCCAACAAGTTAGGGGATCTCCCCGGTAAGAAGTCCCAAATAGACCTCAGACTGTTTGGAGTAGGAGTCCCAACAATGGGTAGTAAAAAAATGCCTTGACTGCGGTAGCGCACAGAGGTAAGTATGACAAATTTGTCAGAATAAAGTGTGTGACCTTGTAGTGAGTCAAGTGAGATGCATGGGGGTTCTAACAAACGGAGGGGAAAAGGAAGTGTGTCCCTTAGAAGCCTATAATAGTACGCAGCCTGAAAGGAACACACGAGCTGAATGACATCACAAGATGGAAAGCAGAATAGTCCACAAACCAAAGTGATGGGTTAAACCAACAACACGTTTGCAACAAGATTCATACAATTACATACAAAATAGTTCATACACAAATGCATAAGTTAAATAACATAAATTTCTAAAGCAACTAGAATAGTCCAACTACAATAACAACATATGCACGAAAACATGTTGGCTCTGTTATATATATTAAGTGAAAGTTCCATCCATACGTACACCATTGGCAGTCACTAGCCCTAATAGTGGAACATTACAGTCAACACCGCCTGCTCCTCCAAAGAGATGTACTCGCTCTACGCTCTGGAGAAGACAAGGCTCATCACAATACTCTCCAAGCCTTCTCTAAGAAATGTCTAGCCAAAAGATTGGACTATGGGTTATGAGGTTCTATATATAGAAAACGGTGGGGTGACCCTTGACAATCCCCTTTGACTCTTGGACTACCCTCATGACTCTTCACATTACATAGTGATTGTTCACATTCCACTAGTGACACTTGGAATTTCACTTACAACATATTTACAATAATACAATTTCCACATATACCTATGTGGGACAAAATAGGCTTGAGTCAGCTTAACAATAAAAACAACATCACTCGGGGTCTTGGGGAAAGACCAACTCGGTAACCTCCTCGTGACAGTATTCGATGACGAACTGATATCGAGCTTGGTACTGCACTATCATGTCCCCGTACTATTTGGTGATGTCTTTATTGAAGTGGCCTCTTGCCTCCATGGGTTCCGGATATATGGTTTTGAAACCTCTGTCCAGCTCATCTTGAAGAATGCGCAACACTGTCCTGAGTGTGGCTAGACCGTCGATGTACTTCTGCATGTTCTTTGTGCTCAGCTGCAAGTCATCACTAGTGGCTTCGCACATCAACTACTTTATGTACCTGTCGACCTCCAGCATGAATTGGTTCTTCCTCATGGCTTGATTGAGGGTTTTGGTCGAACGGATCTTGTGTGTCCTCACTATGACATCCAAACTCCTGTATAACCGTGCATAGGAAGCCTCAATGCTAGTGATGAGTGGAGGGAGATGCTCATGGTTCTGGATTAGGATCCAAATCTGTGCTTTGTCTAGCTCTGCCTACGGCTTCATCATCGTGTGAAATTAAAGCGAGGCCCCCTTGTACCTCATCGTCCATTCCTATACATGTGCAATGGCATCGTGTATGCCTCTGAGAGTTTGGGCTATCTTCACACACTGATGCTAAAAATCGTATAAATGGACAACCACTTTTTGCACAATGAAAAATATGCTATGCAACGTTCTCATGGTGGTCTCCAAAGTTGATATCTCTGTAAGTATTGCTCACTTCATTTCCGCCATAGTGGATCCCACGGACTGCTCTGTTCTCTGCCTGGCCTCTTGCAAGTCCTTTGCCATCCGATCATTTTCTGCTATCAAGAACTTGACTGTCGAACTCGTGGCTTCTGCATACGCTTGAGAATACTCAACCATGGTAGTTGGATGTCTTCTAACATCTGACACAATCACGCTTTCTTTTATGGGCGCAAGTGATGTGTGATCATTCGGGAGATGATTTATTTGTGTCTGTACAATCCTGTGATGTGAATTATTGAATGACAGATTGTACACATCCTTCTCCAGATCATCATCAAGGAGAAAAAACTCTCCTTGCTCGCTCGAGACCGATTGTGATTTTAGAGTTGGTGGAGATTGTGGTGCGACCTCGGATGCTCTCAGCATGAGATCGATGTATTGGTCGTGTGGCTCCTATTCCGTCTCCACGTCTGTTGCTTCAACCATTTTCTCAACCTGCTGAGCAGATTCCCGAACTTGCACTTGCTCACCCTCTTCTTCATCTGCTCGCTACTCTTCTGTCTCAACCTGTATATGCACAGTTTGCTTTGTCAGTGCACCTTGTCTTTGCTCCTATTCATGTTTCTTATTTTCTTCCCTTTCTCAATTCTTGATCTCTTGCTATGCTTTTAGATTCTTCTCCATCTCCTGCAACTTCATCTCTGCATCTTCCAACCTTTGCTTCTCTCTCTTCCTCCGTTCTACTCTCCTTTCGCAATGTCACCTCTTTGCTTCTATCTCCAAAGCTGCTTTCTCACCAAGAGGATCTTCTCTGAACTTGTAGATTTTATCAACCTTTCCTCTCTTGAAAATCTTCCTCTTGCCTTTGTCTTGTGCCGGTTCGCTGCTTAATGCTGTTGTTGTTGTTTCTTCCTGTGGTGGTGCTGCTGACAGTGCTGCTTTCGATTCCACAGATATGTAGCAATACCTCCAAGGATCTTCATCTGGCCAATGACACGCCTTGTGGATCCATGGGTAATACACCTTTGCACAATGGTTCTTGCATATGCAGTGGGGATCATACGAATTGAATCTCTTGGTTCTGAACCCAAACTTTTTCAAGTCGTCAGCCTCAACATCCTCATCCTTCAAGGTATAGATCTCATACAACCCTATCCGCAAAGGAAGAGTAGGTCATGGTGCCTTCTTCCTCCTATGTAGTCCTACTGATAACCCCGTGGCGATGTGATATGAAACCTCTTGCATGACCATCTTGTTCGTGGCAAACCTTTGTAGCTCATGCAGAGGCTTCTCTGCGTCGAACATCTTGATGAAGGTGCCACTAGGTGAGGCATACCAATATGAAATGTTAAGCAATGCATGCATAGCTTCTTGGGACATACAAGATGGATCCTCTTCAAAGATCATCCTGTACAAAAAGGTGATGAAGTGGTCAAGCAACCTCACCATGACTCCTCGGTAGTTTCACTCAGAGAGAAAATTGCAATAGATGTTCACAACATCGTCTGATGGTGTCCATGTCCAACCCATGCCAGGGAACTACTGCTGGGCACATATTGCATCAAGTTGGTACACATACATAAAGAATCTTGATTGCTCATCCTTCGGTGGAATCTGGGCATTAGACACATGCACTTTCAGCTAAAGAGCCAACATGTCAGACTAGCTGAATGAACTTCCTTCATTTTCCAACTGATCCAACATAACCACCCAACTCTACGAGAAGGTATCTGTGCTATCTTGGCCATACAAGTGAAATGAAAAGATGTCCAAGAGTGGGTAAGCCTTCATGAGTGACTTCGTCTTGTAGGCCTGGTTGGGTGTTGCTCTGAGCTTCGATGGATATTTTACCCAACAATTCATGATGTCTCTAGTGTTCACATTACTGTTGTGAGTGTACAACAGTGCATCCATGTAATTCACGAGTTGCGGCAAGTGATACATTTGATGGTAGTTTTCCATCCTGAAGGTGGCAAGTTGTATTCCACTAGTACTGCTCAATGTCATCGTCTTGGGATCGATATGTGAGATAGTCCAACAAATGATATCCATGCACGGGAAGGCGGGTTACATGCATGCAACCCTGTACAAGGCTGACTTGTGAATGTTGACATAGACTTGCCAATCTTCTAGATCTTCCTTGAAGCTACCTGCGAATATGTCCTTTATTTCCTGCCATGTAATCTTCATGTCCTTCTCTACGAACAACTAGGTCTCTGCATAGACTGGAAAGTTCATTGGCACCTGTTCAACTACATCTCCAGTGCTGATCTCTATAATATCCTTTGATCCAGATCTCTTGGAAACCATGCTTCCTGTACTACTGAAAAGCTTCTCAACAACTGATGTACTTGGACACAGAGGGGACACTCATGGCTAGCAAATGTCAGCTTAAAAATACAAAGCACTTCAAGGATTGATCATGCAACAAACTGGGCAACCGCTGGGCAAGATTGTGCAATTGTGAGTCTCAGAGGTATGAGACTGTCAGCTAGATCTGCATATTGTGTAGTTTTAGTTGCTCGTGAGAGGTACTAATGACTAGAACTACGCAGAGCGCTGTCTAGTGTGGCTTGCTATGGAATGGAACTGTGAAATGCGTGATTCGGTCTAGCTTGATGTTGGCTGGGACTGCGCATTGCGCAATCCCAGTGGGCGAGAGTCAAGATTGACTCCTGGAATTGCATAGAGCGCAGCTAGAGCTAGTCACTGCCAACCTCTGCACAATTCCTGGAGCTAAGGAAGAGCCTTGGGTTCCAGGAATGCGCAGTGCATTTCAAAGAGCTAGATCTAGGCCAAGGCATTCCATATCTGCCCAAGGGAAACTTGAAAATGAGTAGATATAAATGCATGAAAGAAAGATGGTGAAGATATGAGTGAATGGTCATGCATGCAATCAAAGAAAGTGAAAAAATCAGTTAAATGGATGAACAACGAAATTGGTGGGGAGAGTCACTGCAACGAGGACCGTTAGTGAAAAATGAGGTTATGCATGCGACACTTAAGAAAGGAAATGAAAAACTTGAAACAACACTTCTACAAGTTAAAACAAACTAAAATTCTAGCGGTCGTTCGATAAAACACACAAAGCAACACTCACACAAGCCAAGGAAACAAAAGCGATAGGAAAAACAACAAAAGACTTGAAAAACAAAACTTACCTAGAAAAGATGTGCTGATCATGTTGAAGGTTCCTAGATGCTTCGGGAATGTGAGTGGTCTAAGATCAAATGTGTAAATGAGCTCTGGTGGCATCCATTAAATAGATTTGATCGATTTAGGGTTTATGACGTGCATGTGAAAAATCTAGGAAAATAGATCCCTATTTTTAGGGATTCTATTTTTCTTTTTGCTTTTTCGGGAAAGGCTGCCATGCATGCATGGAGAATTTTCGCAGTTCTAGAGGGAATAGGGCAACCTGCTAGCACATGCATAGGACAACAACTAAGGGAATGCTTCTGCACAATTCCTAGGCTGAGTGGCTCTGGCTGCCTCTCATTATCTACGCAATTTCCCAGCTGAAGATAAGCTGTCAGTTGGGTCTATGCATTTCTGGAGCCGAAGCTCACTGCTGGGTTGATCTGTGCAATTCTTGAGAGCAAGGCTCACTACTGGGCTGCTTTGCGCAATTCCTGAGAGCATGGTTGGCTGCCCTCTAGGACTACATAGTTTTATAAGGCAATACAAGAACTAGTTGCAACCAAGTCAAGAGGGGTCAGCTTGTGGTTAGACAAAAAAGCAAGTAAGCGAACACAAGCTGTAAAGCGAAAGATCAATTCAAATGAAAACACAAGTACCTGAATAGTGCAAGACAAACTGCCAAGAGTTTAGGAGGGAGGCTCCAAAACGAAGCTAAGGAAAATTTTTGGAGGGTGGTTGTAGTCACTACAATATTGGCGACACACTGGTATAACTCAAACTCTCTGTACGGATCTTGTCTCATGTAAATCGAGTCTAACACCTTCAAAAGTATTGTTCGATTCTTTGATCGTCATGGATTCCTCACTAGCTTAAGTTAAAGATATAGCCCCTACCATTACCTTGATTGGTCAGCACACATACCAAGCCAAGTCAACTAAGTTGTTTCATTTGGGGATGAGGGTTATATTGATACACAAGTAATGTAGACTATCAAAGTTTAAGTTTCATCTTTGGTGTTGCTCCGTTGCCAGCAGGCTTGGACAGTACCTCGTCGGAGTCACTTCAGGAACACAAGCATTGCTCCATTGACAGTGAGCCTGGATAGTACCTCAGCGGAGTTACTTGCTTCACCTCTCTATGTAGGAAGCCTTTATTTTCTTTCGCCTTTCCTTTTCATTTTTTCATTTTTTAGAGAATTGTGCATAGACACTTATTTATTTTCATGAGGCGGAAGAGGGATTGCGACTTATTGAGAGCAGAAGAGGTTGTCCTTTCAGAGGAGTATATTATATATACCTCTTTCATACTTGTTAAGGTTCCCCCCACACCTTACTCTACTTGATTGAATTGACAAGGGTTAACCGAAAATAGAAAAAACTGATTAGAGTAGGCGGTACTAGTTAAAAGTGCAAGCATAGTGTTTCACCAAGACTCACTCTGAACAGAACGTATTTTCCATCAGGGTATCATTGAGTAAAAGAATGCAAGATCTTCATAAAGAGAAGGAATCGACAGATAACCAAATGTTGATAGTTGTACAAGTCCTCTTGTACTTCACCCTGCTTGTCTCAAGAGCCAAACACAGTTTCATGCGAAGCTAATCCTACGGGTGCATAACAAGCAAGCAAACAAGAAAGAAAAAGAACAAAAGTAAAAGTAAAGTAAAGTGAGTAAGAAAATAAAGACATGACAGCAAAGCAAACAAGAAAGAAAAAACTACTCCTACTCCTAAACTAAAGAGTGCATGGGCCTATTAACGTAAGTGATACTTCCAATGCGGCCACCGATGCATTGGTTGGCCCATGTTGGTGAAGGCATGGTCGACAAGAAAGATATTCAGGTAAACCAATGCACAAGAGAGATACAACAATGAAGACCAACACACTCAAATTTTAAATGTGTCCATGGAAAAGAACAGAGTAAAAGCGCAAGACAAACACTCCGCGGATGTACCATGGCGAAGCATCGCACTGTGCACAGATGACAAACATGCATGATTTTTTGACCTTGACATACAAGCAAACATGCAGAAAGAAGAAAACTTGCACTTAGCAACATGACTTACTACTTATGACTCCTCCAATCCATGAGCGATAGGATCATGTGATTCTGGTGGAGGATGTGAAACCTGTGGATTAGATTGATTTTCAATGAAAATGAGAGAGTGATGAGGAGCTTGGGGTGTTTCAATAGATTTCTGACTAGGAGCGGAACTGACCTCAAGATAGCGAGGACCTGACATAACCATCAGCTCGGGCTGAAGTGCCTCGACAACTTGAGGGGTTTCCACTTTGTCAACGAGTAGATCATAAAAGATAGGTGGCTTGGAAAGATCAATAACAAGTGAATCAACATCGTGATCGGATGAAGGATTGAAGCGATCACGACAAACACGATCATAAAATTCAAGAGGTACATCGACATCCTCATGATCTGATGAATCATACAGAGGGGTTGATGAGAAACAAAATTTTTCACCCTTTGAATTTTCGAAAATGAAAAATGACAGATTGAGTGAATTCAAAAAGAAAGATTTGTCCTCCCTGTTATCAAATGATAGATTGACATCCTGTGCGTCTTGTGAATGATCAGAAATAGAAACATCCGGGAATGATTTTTCACAAGAAAAATTAGAAATGGCAGGATCACAAAAGATGTTAGAGCAGATGAGGTGCAGATAGAAGGAGGTCATCCTTCACCGCAAGTTCTTCTTCATATTTCCACACATACTCATAAAAAATGACAACAAAGGTTGGCTGCTCAACACCAACTCCAACGACAACTTGATCCTCGTGAAAAACAGAGGTGGATTCCAGAATGGGTGAACACAACACAATGCAATCCAGAGGATCAACATAATGAGAGAACATAGGTTGAGAAAACAAGTTCACGTGACAACCAACATGATTGCAGTCCAAATCTACGCAGAAATCCAGAGAAGGTGGGGTGGGAGGAGGTGACGGTTCAACAGATGGGATCACAACTTCCCCCACCTCATCCTGCGGAGCTAGAGCTATTTGATGAGGAGAGGACGATGGGTCACCTGTGAAAGCAACCTTTTCCATCGTAGATTTGGGAGTGCTAACATTGAGGTATGCTGGGAGGGGTTTGAATGATTGTAACTTGTGAGGATTTTCAGATATGTGAAGAAGATACTAAAACCATTCCTTGAGAAATTTCCAATCAATTTCATCTTCAGGGATTTGAAAAGCAAGATTCAAGAAGCGCACCCAAAATTGCGTAAGAGATTTATCAGGGGCTTTCTGTAATTTTAGAATTTTTTTTGTTGAGTGCTTTGCAACCATAATGATAGAAATCAAGGATTAACTCACAGATCATGTGATCATAAGAATGAATGGATGGCACGGGAAATATGCGACAACATTGGTCAGCATGCCCATCGAGCATGTAAGCAAAAAACCCATAGGCAATGTCGTCTGAGGGGACTTCATTCATGTGACAGAAGCGTGCAAAGCAACTCTGTTCCTTAGCAGGGTTGCTCCTATTTCTCCATCATACTTAATTTGTGAAAAGTCATCGATGACATCCTTTGACACTTCGAAATCATGTGCATGAGAAAAACATGCCAGAGTTGAGATTGTAATGTAAGTTAAGAATGTTGTGCAGAGATTCAAAACTGACTTTTAGGACTCAACTTGTCATGTGGCCCTCCTTCTAGCACCAGAAATTTTGACGGTTCTGGACCCGGTAAGAAGCCCCAAATAGACCTCAAACCATTTGGAGTAGGAGTCCGAGCAGTGGATAGTACAATGCCTTGACTATGGTAGTGCATAGAGGTAAGTACGATAACTTTGTTGGAAGCAAGTGTGTCACCTTGTAGTGAGTCAAGTTAGATGCATGGGGATTCTAACACACGGAGGGGAAAAGGAAATGTGTCCCTTAGAATCCTGTAATAGTACACAGCCTCAAAGGAACACATGAGCTAAATGAAATCACAAGTTGGAAATCAAAATATTCCACAAACCAAAGTTACGGGTTAAACCAACAACATGTCTGCAACAAGATTCATACAATTGCATACAAAATAGTTCATACACAAATGCATAAGTTGAATAACATACATTGCTAAAGCAACCAGAATAAACCAACTAAAATAACAACATATGCATGAAAACATGCTGGCTCTGTTATATATATATTAAGTGAAAGTTCCATCCATACATACACCATTGACAACCACTAGCTCCAATAGTGGAACATTACAATCAACAACCTCTACTCATCCAAAGAGATGTACTCGCTCTACGTTGTGGAGAAGCCAAGGCTCGTCAAAATTCTCTCCAAGCCTTCCCTAAGAAATGCCTAGCCAGAATCTTGGCTCCCAAAATCCTGAACTATGAGTTATGAGGTTCTATATATAGTAAAGGGTGGGGTGACCCTTGACATTCCCCTTTGACTCTTGTACTACCCTCATGACTCTTCACATTACATAGCGACTGTTCACATCCCACTAGCGACACTTGGAATTTCACTTACAACATATTTACAATAATACAATTTCCACATATACCCATGTGGGACAAAATAGGCTTGAGTTAGCCTAACAAGACAAACAACATCACTCGAGGTCTTGGGGAAAGACCAACTCAGTAACCTCCTCGTGATGGTCTTTTGTGACGAACTGATACCAAGCTTGGTATTGTGCTATCGTGTTCCCATACTGTTTGTGATGTCTTTATCGAAGCATACTCTTGTCTCCATGGCTTCCAGGTATATGGTTTTGAAACCTATGTCCATCTCATCTTGAAGCATGCACAACACTGTCCTGAGTGTGGCTGGACCACCGATGTACTTCTGCATATTCTCTGTGCTCAGCTACAAGTCATCACTGGTGGCTTTATGCATCAACTGGTTTATGTACCTGTCGACCTCCAGCATGACTTGGTTCTTCCTCATGGCTTGATTGAGGGTTCTGATCGAAGGGATCTTGTGTGTCCTCACTATGACATCCAGACTCCTGTACAACTATGCATAGGAAGCCTCAATGCTAGTGATGAGCGGAGGGAGCTTCCCATAGTTCTGGATCAACATCCGAATCCATGCTTTATCTAGCTCTACCTATGGCTCCATCATCTTGTGCAAGTAAAGCAGGGCCCCCTTGTACCTCCTCATCCATTCCTGGACATGCGCAATGGGAGTGTGGATGTCTTTGAGAGTTTGGGTTGTCTTCGTGCACTACTGTTGAAAATTGTAAAGATGGACAACCGCTTTGTGCATGGTGGAAAATATGTTATACAACATCTGCATGGTGGTATACAAAGTTGATATCTCCGCAAGTATTGCTCTCTTCATTTCTGCAATAACGGATCCCACAGACAACTCTGTTCTCTGCTTGGCCTCTTGCAAGTCCTTCTCCATCTGATCATTCTCTGCTATCATAAACTTGACCATCCAACTCGTGGCTTTTGCATAAGTCTGAGAAGCATCAGCCATGGAAGCTAGATTTTTTCTAACATCTGACACATTCACCCTTTCTTCTATGGGCGCAGGTGATGTGTGATCATTCGGGAGATGATTTCTTCGTTCCTGTGAAATCCTGTGTTGTGACTTGTCGAATGAATGATTGTACACATCCATATCTAGATCATCATCAAGGAGAAGAACCTCTCCTTGCTTGCTTGGGACTGGTTTTGATTCTGGAGGTGGCAGAGACTGTAGTGCGACCTCAGATTCTCTTGGCATGAGATCGATGTCTTGGTCCTGTGGCTCCTGTTCTGTCTCCAAGCCCGTTTCCTTAACCATCTGCTCAACCTGCTGAGTAGATTCCTGAACCTACACCTACTCAGCCTCTTCTTCATCTGCTAGCTCCTTTTTTTGTCTCAACTTGTATAGACGCAATTTTCTCTCTCAGTGCGCCTTGTCTTTCCTCCTTTACTTGTTTATGATTTTCTTCCCTTTCTCTGCTCCTGAGATCTCTCTTCTTTCAGATTCTTCTTCGTCTCCTACAACTTCCTCTCTACATCTTCCAACCTTTTCTTCTCTCTCTTCCTCTGTTCTACTCTTCTTTCATGCTTCTCAGCCTTTGCACTCTCGAAAATCTTCCTCTTGCCTTTGTCTTTCACCGGTTTGCTGCTCACTGTTGTTGTTGTTGTTGCTTCCTATGGTGTTGCTGCCTACAGTGCTTATTTCCATTCCACAACTATGGTGACCAATTCATTGAGCCTAGAGGAGTTGTAGCAATACCTCCAAGGATCTTCCTCTGGCCAATGACACGCCCTATGGATCCATGGGAAATACACCTTTGCACAGTGGTTCTTGCATATGAAGTGGGGATCATACGGATTGAAACTCTTGGTGCCAAAACCAAACTTCTTCAAGTCCTCGGCCTCAACATCCACATCCTTCAAGGTACGGATCTCGTACAACCCAATCCACAAAGGAAGAGTAGGTCATGGTGCCTTCTTCCTCCTATGCAATCCTGCTAATAACCCTATGGAGATGTGATCTGTAACCTCTTGCATGACCAACTTGTCTGTGGAAAACCTTGGTAGCTCATGGAGAGGCTTCTCCGCATCGAACATCCTGATGAAGGTGCCACCGGGTGAGGCATATCAATTTGCAATGTTAAGAAATGTTTGCATTTCTTGTTGGGACATGCAAGGTGGATCTTGTTCGAAGATCATCCTGTACAACGAGGTGATGAAGTGGTCAAAAAGCCTCGCCATGACTCCTCAATAGCTGCACTCAGAGAGAAAATTGAAATAGATGTTCACAACATCCTCTGACGGTGTCCATGTCAAACTCATGCCAAGGAACTGCTGTTGGGCACAGATTGCATCAAGAAGGTACATGGACATAAAGAATCTTTCTTGCTCATCCTTAGGTGGACTCAGGGAATTAGACATATGCATTTTCAGCTGAAGAGCTAACATGCCAGACAAATTGAATGACCTTCCTTCAATTGCCAATTGATCAAACATAACCACCCAACTCTACAGGAAGGTATCCATACTCTCTTGACAATACAAGTGGCATGCAAAGATGACCAAGAGTTGGTAAGCATTCCTGAGTGACTTCATCTTGTAGACCTGGTTAGGTGTCGGTTTGAACTTCGATGACTATTTTACCCAATGCTTCATGATGTCTCTAGTGTTCAAATTTCTGTTGGGAGTGTAGAACAGTGCATCCATGTAGTTCACTGGTTGCAACAAGTGATACATCTGGCGATAGTTTTCCGTCCTTAAGGTGACAAGCTATGTTCCATTGGTACTTCTCAGTGTCTTCGTCTTTGGATCGGTATGTGAGACAATCCAGTGAATGATATCCATGCACGGGAAGGTAGAGCACCTAAATGCAACCCTGTACAATCCTGACTTGTGAATGTTGACCTAGACTTGTCGATCTTCTAGATCTTCCTTGAAGTTACATGCGAATATGTCCTTTATTTCCTGCCATGTAATCTTCATGTCCTCTACAAATAACTTCATAAACTGGAAAGTTCATTGGCACATGTTCAACTACATCTCCAGTGCTTCTCTCTACAGTATCCTTTGATCCATATCTCTTGGAAACCATGTTGCTTGTACTAATGAGAAGATGCTCAACAAATAATGTACCTGGAGACAGATCAAACACTCACGACAAGCAAATGTCAGCTTAAAAACAAAAAGCACTTCAAGGATCAATCATGCAACAAACTGGGCAACTGTTGGGAAAGATTGTGCAGTTGTGATTCTCAGAGGTGTGAGACTGTCAGCTATATCTATGCATTGTGCAGTCCCAACTGCCAATGAGAGGTACTGATGATTGGAATTGCGTAGAGTGAAATCCAGTGTGGCTTGCTTTGGATTGGAACTGTGCAATGCATAATTCAGTTTGGCTTGATGCAGGTTGGGACTGCACATTGTGCAATCCCAGTGGAAAATACTCGCGAATGACTCTTGGAACTACATAGACTGCAGATGGAGCCAGTCACTAGTAGCCTCTACGTAATTCCTAGAGCCAAGTCAGAGCCTTGATTTCCAGGAATGCATAGTGCATGCCGGGAAGAGCTAGATCTACGCCAAGGCAAACCAGATCTTCAAAAGGGAAACTTGAAAACAAGTAGATCTGAATGCATCAACAAAGGATGGTGCAGATCTGAGTGAATGGTCATGCATGCAATCAAAACAAGTGCAGAAATCAGTCAAATGGGCGAACAACGAAGCTGGTGGGGAGAGTCCCCACAACAACGACCGTTAGTGTAAAAACGAGGTTATGCATGCGACACTTAAGAAATACAATGAAAAACTTGAAACAAAACTTCTACAAGTTAAAACAAACTAAACGACAATGGTTGTTCAATGAAACATGCAAATAACACTCACACAAGGCAAGGAAACAAAAGCGACAAAAAAAGAAACAAAAGACTTGAAAAATAAAACTTACCCAGAAAATATGTGTCGATCATGCCAAAGGTTCCTAGATGCTTCAGGAATGCCAAAGCTCCAAGATCAAATGTGCAAATGAGCTCTGGTGGCATCCATTAAATAGGTTTGATTGATTTATGGTTGATGACGTGCATGCCAAAAATCTAGGAAAAAGTGACAAGTGGCGACAATTTTCTAAAATTAACTCAAGTGTAACTCTCGATGCTAAAAATAGATCCCTATTTTTAGGGATGATTTTTTGCTTTTTGGTTTTTTGGAAAGGCTTCCATGCATGCATGGAGAAATTGCATAGTTTTGGAGGGACCTGGGAAACCTGCTAGCACATGCATCGGACAACAGCTGAGGGAATTATTTTGCATAATTCCTGAGCTGAGTGGCAGTGACTGCCTCTCATGCTCTGCGCAATTTCCCAGCTGAAGACAAGCTTCCAGGTGGGTCTTCACATTTTTGGACCCGAAGCTCATTGCTGGGCTAATATACGCAATTATTGAGCAAGGCTCACTGCTGAGTTGCTCTGCGCAATTCCTGAGAGCAAGGCTAGCTGGCCTCTAGGATTATGCAGTTTGCCAAGGCAGTGCAAGAACCAGACGCAACCAAGTCAGGGGGTCAGCTTTTGGTTAGACAACAAAGAAAGTAACCGAACACAATATGTAAAGTGAAAGATCAATTCAAATGGAAACGCAAGTCCCTGAGCAGTGCAAGACAAGCTGCCAACACAATTTTGGAGGGTGGTTGTAGCCGCTACAACATTGGCGACACACCAGTAGAACTCCAACTCTCTGTATGAACCTTGTCTCTTGTAAAGTGAGTCTAACTCCTCTGGAAGTATTGTATGATTCTTTGATCATCATGGCTTCCTCACTCACTTGAGTTAAAGATATAGTCCATGCCATTCTCTTGATTGGTCAACACACATACCAAGCCAAGTCAACTGAGTTGTTTCGATTGGGGATGAGGGGTATATTGAACCACAAGTAATGTAGATTGTGAGAGTTTAAGTTTCATCTTTGGTGTTTCTCTACTACCAGCAATCCTGGACAGTATCCTGACAGAGTCACTTCACAAACAAAAGCATCGCTCCACTGCCAGCGAGCCTGAACAATACCCCAGGAGAGTTACTTGCTGCACCTCTTTGCGTAGGAAGCCTTTTGAGAAACATTCTGATCTGAATTATTTACTGGGAATGTTGCCAAGTCAGGAAGGGCCCCTCAACTCAGGTAACACCCTGTTTTTTTATTTGTAGAGTAGGTTAATATTCAATTTTAATTTAGTTTAGTTTAATTTAGTTTTTTTTTTGTTTTTGTTTTTGTTTTTATGCTTTTATGTTTTTGTTTTTGTTTTTTTGGTTTTGTTTTTGGTTTTGTTTTTGGTTTTGTTTTTGTTTTGTTTTGTTTTTGTTTTTGTTTTTGTTTTGTTTTTGTTTTTGTTTTCTTTTGTTTTTTTGTTTTTTCCTTTGATTGTAGATTTTATTTGATGGTATTTTTAGTTTTTTTCCAGTAGATTTGTATTTCACACATTCTTATATCTATTGTTCTACCTTCAAATATGTTAAGTAAAAGGCATTATAATCAAATTAGAATTAATCTTCTTAGACTTAAGAGTTAAGAAAACTTGAATTGGTTTCTTAATATGTTTTCATACCGAAAATTTTAATCTAGAAAATTTTTGTACTTGATTCGGTACTAATATTTAGAATTTAAATTTCCAAACTTTCTGTACTTAATTTGGTACCAGGTTCTACACTAGAACATGGTATTAAAAAATATGTAATTTGCAGTTTAGGATTCTTTAATTGATTGGATCTTTGCAGCTACTTGGTAAAAGATTCCTACAGTGAATAATAACCTACAAAAATATCATTATGACTCTAAGTCTTCTTAACATTTATTTTTGATATTTTATTAATGCATTTCTTGTAGTTTATTGCCTTGTCTTCTTTACTTTCCTTGCAAGCTTTCGGTTCTAGTTGCCGACATTTATTTTTCTGTAATTTACTTTACTAGAACATGTTTAATGAATTTTGGTATGCATCACTATAGGATTGAAACCACTGAAGTCTCAAGACCTAATAAGCTACATATATAAAACCACATCAACATTGTTTGTCGGTAATGAAAGATTGTGGTTCGAAACTGATAAGCATTAGAGTTCCATAGTCTGGTGACAAGTTATAATCCTTAGTGATTGGTTCTTTCTAGAGTTAGTTGTTAGCATAGGTTAAAATAGGTTCTAATCCTGCATTTCCTGTGCTTGCATCTCTAAGTCGTACGATCCCGGATTCGATAATTAAATGTTGGAATTAGAATACATATAATTCCACCAACAGATACCTATGTTCTTCTTGATTCTCATGGAAAAAAATTACACCCCCCCATCTCGCCAACCTTGGATTTTCTTTTTCTACTCCATCGAAGCTTAAGAAGAAATGTTTATGCTCCAAGGGCCATTGACCAATTCCTCCTTAGATAATCTTACTTTACAGCTCTCGTTGAGATGAGTTTTCTCCCTGATGGCCCACTTTGGATCAAAAATTTTAATCCATTCTTATTCCTCCCCATCCAACTTATGATCCTCTTCATTTATTTTCTCAACCTAGAAAGATTCTCTAAGAAGCCATGTTGTTGATCCCGCCATCTTGATGACATCTAGCCTTTCATATTGAAAAAAACCTAATATATAGCCAACCAAATTTTCAACATACATATTTAGGTAGTACTTCCTAGATTCTCTTCATTAATTTTTTCCCTACAAAAGAGCCATTATAACATTTTCCCCATTTTCCCAACAAGTCTTGTAGTGAAGAAGCTATATTACCCTTGATTTTAATTGAGATAAGATCACTCCACAGGCTTGAAGTGTTGAAGGGAATTCCTAGAAGAGATGATATATATTTTTAGTAGCGTGCTTTCACAAGGCACACTAGGAAGGTCTAAAAATGATCCTTTTCAATAAATTCTCAATTGTTAGGATCTTCCTATGAGCTAATGTCCAAAAAAAAATATTAACTTATGAGAGGCAGTCTGAGCTCCAAACAAAGGCCCAAAATTAAGAAGAGGGAGGTCTAATATTAGGGAAGAGAAAAGATTGATAACACCTTAAAAAAAATACAAATCACTTTTCCAACCACAAGAGTCTTGAATTGACAAGGAGGAAGGATCACATCTAACAAGAGTGAATTCGAGAGATTTGAAAATACTAACAAGGTGAATTGGAATGTTATCCTAGTCCCAAATAAAACAATGCTTGTTAGATGACTAGGAGGAGATATCCCACAAAGAAATTTTATTTTTGGAAATCAACCAATCACGCAGGGGATGAGATAGGGGATTTAAGCCCAGAGGAGGACTTCCCATAATTCCTTCAGTCCAAAAATTTATTGATTTCCCATTTCCTGAAATCCAAGTCATCTTAGGCCTAATTAAAGGAATAAAAGGCAAAATCAAATGCCATATCTAGGAGCTACGCCTATTGTGAGGGATATAATGAATACAATATTCTCTCACCCCATTAAGATATTTTTTATGAAGCACATGTTTCCACCAATCTTTAGCCCCTGTGATTAGTTTCCAAGCTAGGTTTTCCCCAAGGGCTATATTCATTAAAAGAGGGTCTCTTATTCCTAACCCCCCATGGATTTTGGAAGCATAACCACCTTTGAATTCACTAGATGAAGCTTTTTAGATTTTGTCTTACCTCCTTTTTAGAGAAACTGCTTGGGTTCCTAAGCCATTTTTTGCCTAACTGAGATGGGGGCCAACATAACCGTGAATTGGAATATAGGAAGGACTAAAATGATATATTGAAATATAATTAATCTTCTATAACACCCTCCTCCCACATCTACCCAAGTAGCCAACCAACTAGGGTAAACATGTGACGAGAGGCTACTATGATCTGATTCAACCTCCTAGGTCACCTTAAGGAAGTGGAACTAAAAAAACACAATTAAACTAACCATTCACACATCCTACAAAACCTCTAGGACCCACCTTTCCAGGTAACCAACCCCTGAGGAAACTTAACTGTTTAAGGACTTAAAGCCCCAGTTGCTCCCATGAGCCTGCCTTAGAGTGATTGTAGCATTTTCTTCCAGTGCTATGTCAACGACAGAGAGATTTAAGGCTAAATTCCAGGGCTAGGACCCAGTCACTGCCCAAAACTTCATGGAATTTATAGAAATGAAAGTAAACATAGAGACAATAATGCCAATACAAATTATTGAACAAAGATTTGACTGGACCCCTACTAGCCATGATAGACATTTTGTTCAACATATCACAAATATGCATCAACAGGTTTAAACAACAAATCTGAACATATCAGTCTTATAATTATTTGAGAATCAATAAGAAGCATTGGTGACTTATCACATTAGCTAGATTATCATCTATTAGGTCATATATTCATTTCTCATTCATTTACAAATCAAAACATGATGAAAACCATACATTGTCACTGTCATAAAACATATTCATAACCAGCATATAAACAATAGAAATAATGAGGATACAACAACCATATATGCCACAAATGAACCAATACATTTACACATAAAATACCAAGGAAAGGAACTCTTATTGATGAATGCAAAAGCCAACCCGGTATGGGAATACCACGTTCCACCCGACCATAGTTTGGCTGAGCCAAATATCTCTTTAGCCATTCACCCCCGTGCCATATTCAAAGCATGAATGTGGGACTCATAACCGAAATAAGAATCGAATGAGCATTGATGCCACTGGATTTCTCCACCTACACTGTGAGGAATTTTACTACCTCCCAATCCCTAGGCTTTATTGCAACTCACAGTTTGATTCAAGGGTCACTAGGTCATGATCGAGACACCACCCTCCAATCTTTACCATATATCCTGCCATTCACTGACAATGATTCCTAAGCATGATCAAGGGAAACCACCCCTAGGCTTTACCGTATATCGCACCATTCACTAGTCGAGGATTCCTAGGCCCATCGAGGCACACAGTACTTGGCTTTATCGCAACCCACATTTTGGTTCATGGGTTACTAGGCAAATGGATTTACCGCAATCTACAATCTGGTTAAGGATCACTAGGCCATGTGTTTTTCCTTTCAGAGATCCACCTTTCTCAACTTTGAATCCATCCGCCAATCAAAATCCACGAAAACATGAGAACCCATCACCTCAAGGCTATCTAGAAATGGCAAGGTAAGGCTAAAGAACACTTTCACACCTAGAAAAAACCACCCTAATGACAACAAGAGAACCAAGAACACACATGCATAACCATGCATGTCAAATATAGCAAGGAAACGGCACATGCAAATCAACACCTGCAAGTAAAACCATTGTAGTTGCTTGATCATGCTCTTCCTTGCTTAATCTTTTCTTCCTCTTTTCCTTCTTTTCCTTTCTTGATCCAATGCTGAAGTACACCAAGAAAACTCTAAGTGTCCATGTTGGCTTGTTGGGGCCTGACCCAGGTTTGGAGTTGATTAGCCAAACAAATCCCTGTACTACTGGCCCTTTCGGCAACAGTTCGCAGAGCGCGGACTGAGGTCTCAGTCGAAGTAGTATGGAGGGTGCTGGAACCAGGTTTCTGCACCCTTGAGATGACTGAGAGGTTCGACTAGTCCAACTATTCATCCCTGCGCACAGGTTGCTTCGCGCACTTCCCAGGCCTTCGCGCCCTTATATACTTGCCTTCGCGCATCCCTTACCAGGGGCGTTGGGTCTTCCGCGCTGCTGGAGCAGCGTTCTGCGCTATTCGCCTAAGTCACACCTGAGATCTTATCTTCCTACGCCTAGTCGATTATCTTCGCGTAACTAGATGTCTTACGTTATATTTAGTTATACAGCACATTCATAAGAGTTTGCACAAACAATACACTTGCAATTTATACCCAATCATACATTAAAATAGGAAAAGATACACAGAAATATGGTAAAATTCTCTTTATTGATTCTTCCAATGGTTAGAGATTCGACCTTCCCTGCGCACTCAGCTGCGGACTACTATGCCTCTGCGCACTCAGCTGTAGAGCCTTCTCCTACTCTACAACCCAAAGACACACTTTACACTTCAACTCAATCTCTTAGACTTATCATACTCCCATGCTATTCGCTATCCTATACACTTAGAGCCTCGCTCTATTTATACAATCCCATGGTCTCTAGACCATGGGTAGGTCTATCAAGCTGACATTACATTACAAAACTGAGGGTGGACAACCTTGTGACTCTATTATAACTTTGCGCTCCACACCCATAATTTGTGGAGCTTTTACAAAAGACTTGGTCAAAACTTGGGCTTTAATTGCCAAAACATGCCTTGGGGGATTCCATGCCCAACAGGCCCCAACACAAACATCGTGACTCGCCCTTGAATCACTCTATCGGTGGGGAGATCTTCGCGTGGAGTCCCTCCAACTTTGTCTGAGCTGCTACAAGGTCGGCAACGCACTGAGCGGCTGCCTGCTGGATCTCTTGTACGCGTTGTTCCGAGACTGCGGTGTCGAAACTGCTTCCTTACATCTGTGCCTGTGTTCCCTGCATTTGTTTATAGTCCCGCGCCTTCGTCCGAATGCTTGGAGCACCAAGACTATGCTGTTGGCGGCTAATTAGATAGCCGGGCCACTAGTGTAGGGCTTTAATCGGCTGCCATTCACTTTGCTTGGAAAAGGTTCTCCATTTAGTTTGACTAGCTATACCGCGCCTCCATCTGTGACCTCCTTAACAATGTATGGTCCCAGCCAATGCATTCTGAACTTCCCCAGGAATTTATCAAACTTACTGTCATACGGAAACACTAAATTATTTACCTTGAAGGTGCACAACTTAATATGGCGATCATGCCAGGCCTTCTCATGCTGCTTTTTCACCTGCTGATGGAAGCCAATGAGGAACCATTCCTCCTCAAGTTCTTCTAATTGCATGAGCCTCTCTTCGAGGGCTTCGTGGTCCGTCATACCTGTGAGCGCTGCTATGCATAGACTAGGTACAATATACTCCATCAGCATGACAACTTCCACTCCATAAACCAACCGAAAAGGTGTCTATCCCGTCAGTTTCTTGCACGTTGTCCTATAAGCCCATAGTACTACAGGCACGTGCAGGTCCCAATCACTCTGCTGCGTGTTGCATACTTTGGTCAGCGCAGTCTCTAGTATTTGGTTGAATGCTTCTACTGTCCCATTGGCTTGTGGGTGATACGGTGTGCTTTTTTGATGATACGCCTGAAACTCTTCTGTTAACGTGCTGATGGTTTCGTTCAGGAAATGTGTACCGTGATTGCTCATCAAGATTTTTGGACATCCAAATTGAGTAAACACATTTTCAAACAAAAAATTCACAGCCGTGGCGGCCGTGTAGTCTTTGACCGGCTATGCTTCTGCCCAATGAGTCAGGTACTCTGTCGCGGTGATAATGTATCTCACGCCTATTTTTCCCTACGATTTGATAGGTCCTACAAAGTCGATTGCCCACTTTTCGAAGGGCTGCAACATCATTTGTGGATTCAAAGAAATCTCGTCCCTCCACGATGGTTTACCTGTCCTTTGACATATATCATAGGCCTTACAGTGTGCTTTTTAATCCTAAGGAAGGGTTGGCCACCACAACCCTGCGCGAAGAATCTTTTGCGCAGTCGCTCGCCTTGCATAGTGTCCTCCTGCAACGCCCCCATGCGCTTCCATGAGGATTTGGCTTCGTTCAAATTTAGGTACGTACCTTCGCAGTATCTCATCATTTCCCATTTTGTATAGGTACCCCGCGATGACAGAAAAATTAGTCATGCACACCACTAGTTCCTTCTTCTGTTGGACGAAGTATTACTTTGGCGCAGTCCCCGTTGTCAGAAAGTTGATTATATCTTCAAAGTGTCCGTCCGCTATGCGCACAGCAAAGAGCTGTGTGTTAGGTGATCCTTCCTCTAAGCTAGTAGGTTCCTCTCCCGTCTCAATGCGCGAAAAGTGATCCAATATCGCGTACAGGCGTCCAAGCTTCACCATGACCTCAAAGTTATATTCTTGGAACAATAAGAGCCACCTGCATACGTGCCCCCCCAAAACAGGCTTATTAACCGAGTATTTTAGCACAAAATGGTATGTATACATCTTGAAATGCCCCCATAGCAAATAGTGCCACTATTTTTGGAGCGCGTACACCATAGCCAACCCATCGCGTACATAATAGTTCTTTTCCGCTTTAGACAACCTGCAACTTGCGAATGCAATAGGGTGATCCAAGCCCTCTCCACCCTCCTGTGTGAGTACTGCTCCCAGCGCTATACATGATGCATCAACATGGACATGAAATTCCACATCCCATTTTGGGAAGATGAGGATTGGCGCGGCGGCCAATTTCTCTTTGAGTACATCCAGGCTCTTCATGCAATCATCATTCCAGCAGAACGTGACATCCTTTTTCAACAGTTTCTCCATTGGCGTGGTGATCTGAGCATAGCTTTTGATGAACTTCCTGTATTACCTTGTATGCCCCAAGGTAGCGCGCAACTGTTTAACACTTCGCGGTGCTTCCAAATTCAAAATTACTGCAATCTTCGCGGGGACTACCATTAGTCCCTTTTTGTAGACCACATGTCCCAACAGGTTCCCAAAGGGAACGGGGAATGTACACTTCTTGAGGTTCAGCGCGATTTGGTGTTGTTGGCAAGTATCCAGCATCAAGCGTAAGCTCGCTACATGGTGCTTAACCAATCCAAATACAATCCAATCATCCAGATAGACCTCTAGGAATTTGTGGATATATTATTTGAATGCTACAACAACTATTCGCGAAAAGATGGTCGATGCATTCTTCAACCCAAATGACATAACGGTGTATTGAAAGCAGCACCACTCAGTCACAAAGGTGGTCTTGCTCATGTCTTCTGGCGCGATTTTGATCTGGTGGTACGCTGAGAACCCATCAGTAAAAGAATATGCTTCTTTCCTGCCAACATTTTCCAATACTTCATCGGTGAACGGAGTTGGAAATAGGTTGTGCACATAGGCATCATTCAATTTCCTGAGGTCCATGCATATCCTTATCTCGCCCTTTTGCTTCTTCTCCTGCACTACCATAGGGCTTACCCAGTCAGATTCTTCCACTGGCTCAATGATTCCAGCTGCGAGCATTTTGTCTAGTTCTACATGGACCTTTTCCTTGTACTTCGGATTCAAGTGGTAAGGCCTCTGCTTAACCAGCTTTGCGTCGAGTTTTAGGGTGATCTTCATCATCCCTAAATTTCCAACGATCCCCTTTAAGTCTGTGATCTTGGTCGGGAATAAGTCCTGGTACTCATGGAGTAACTCAGCGACCTTATCCACCGTTGCATCATCCCAATAGTCACCGAGCATTGCATACTTCGGTTCAGCCTCCATACCAATGTTTCCCTGCTTTGTCTTTACCAGTGCGGTTATGTCAGGGTCTTCAATTAATGGCCCTTGAACCTCACGATAGCCTTCAGTTTCTGGAATGTCAACTTTTCGTGGATATTCGTCATCTTCTTAAATATTTACGTTGTAACACTCCAGCGTGCAGCTTAGCTGGGTCGCCCATTCATGCTGAAGCACTTCCATTGGCTCCTGGGGTATTTTAAAGATAACTGCTTTTACTTCTTATAGTGCATCATCAACAGTATCCCACCAACGATCCTCAAACATGAAGGTTAACAGGAATCCTTCACGTAAGATATCCCATTCGTTTGTGCCATGGCAGAGCTCCGTCTCTATATACCAGTTCATGGGTATAATATCTAGGGTATGGCAGAACAGGTGCGCCCACTCAGGTTGTGGCTCTTCTCCATAAAATTATGTCCATTTGGTGAGGTGCACGAGCGGATCATCCCATCTGTCATACTTGTCTTTTAATTGCATCTGGGGCGTCCCAAACCGCATGCACATCATCCTTTTGCATTCGCACCAGTCCTCAAAACTTCCTCGGTGTGTACCCCACCACCTCGTAGGCGTAGCGCATAGTACCCATTTCAAAGCTTCGAAACGTTTCTATTTCGAAAATTCTCTTTCAAATATGCTTAGGAAGTCATCCACCTCACTTAATCCATCATACGTAGGCAAATCCCTCATCTCCGTCGATATGCAGCGCAGCGATCTTGTCGTCATGTTACAGTTTAGTGTGGTTACCTCGTGTAACTGTTTCTGCCATCGTTCTATTTCCTTGTCCGAATCCGATGTGCAGGAGCTTTCGCGCTCCCATGACATTCATCCATCCATGGTCGGATTCACCCAATCTTGCTCTTGCACTGTTATTTTGTAGATGTAGTCCAAGTCTTCGTCGCTGTCGTAGTCGCGCACCGGCTCTATGTAGCACGATCCTTCTGCAGGGTCCAAAGGTACAACTACGCGTAGAGTCTTTTTCTCAAAAATCATCTTGCGCTTCTTCAGATTTATTACTCCATTAATGTCAGTGGGCCAATCTATTCCTAATAGTGCAAGGTAGGGATTGCTATCATCAACAATATCTATCACTTTGAAATTTGCTAGCGCGCTTGCTCCTTCGATATCTACTGTGATTCCTTGCAATCTCCCCATAGGTAGGATATTTTGCTGGTTCACCATTCGCAGTTGGATAGGAGACCATTGCAGTGTAAGCCTTCCCATGCGCTCCCATGTTTGCTTCGGCAGGATGTTCGCGTCCGATCCTAGATCCAGAATCACTGGTTTATCTCATATTCTCCAAATTGCGCGGTCAATCTCATCTCCCTTCCCTTTCGCGTTGTGTGCTTTCTGAGCTTCCGGACTACGCGATGTTCTCTTGGCGCGGTCCCAACACATCTATTTATGAGTTCTTGCAGCCCCTTTATAGCCTTGCTGTAATGCAACAACTTCATGCATGTCTCCAAGAATGTAGTGAGCATCGATGGGTCCATTTTCGGCTCTGGTCTGTCTTTACTTCCTGAGGTGGAGGCCTCAGCAAAGCTCTGCTTGGATTCCATGAAGGTTTCCTTAGCGCGCTCCAAATCAAATTCTAGTTCCTTTGTTGGAGCCTTGCGAACCCAAGCACTTTCTTCAGGCTACTTGCCTTTGTCATCCCCGATCGTAATTCCACTTCGAAGCACGATATTCACATTAGGGTCTTCCTCGTGCAGCTTAGACCTCATCGTTTGCAGGTTCTAGGTCGACGGAGGTTGGAATGCTCCTTTATCATGCAACCTCGCTATCAGTGTGGGACAATCCTGTGTCTCATGATCAAAAAATGTACAATACAAGCATGATGGTTGCGTTGGATTCGTAAAATCGCGGGCATTTTGCCCTGGCCCTCCGCAATTGTAACATATTAGCAGTCCGCGACCTCTTCCTGGTCCCCCTCCTTCTCGGCCTCGTCCGCGCCCCTTAAATCCGGTACGCGCCATCCCTACGTTCTGATCGAGGGGCCGTGTTTCGGCCTGAACTCTGTAGGTAGGATTTCGATCTATCATCAGCTCATAGCTTCTACAAGTGCGATCATCATGTCCCACTGACCTACAGAAATTACAGAACAACTGCTGTGAATTCTGCGTATACTTTTGTAGTAAATGGTAGTTATTTGTAGCATGCTTTCCTCCTATCTGACAAATCGCGCACCATAGTGCAGGCGTCGTGCTTGTGCCTCTAGTCTCAATGGCATTGGCCCTCCTCCTACAAGGTAATTCACAAATACCGGGTAGTGGTCCTTGTCGTGCCCCTAGCCTTTGCATTTTATGCACCATACCTCATCGCGCACCTCTGGGTAGGTTGTCCTATCTTGTTTCAAACTCTGCATCTCAAGGCACAAGTTTTTCAACTGTGCGTGAATCTGTTGAACTCCCAGGTTGGGATCTTGTATCGGGGTCTCGTGCAACCTCATCGCGACCTCCAAGGCCTCGGAGTGAGTGGTTAGCCTATGTTGTGACAACACGTTTCGTAGATGCGGTGTTAACAATGCTACAAACCATTTGCGGTGTTACCCATCTGTTAACGTCATGTTAGCTTCGTGAATTGTGCACTTCAGCTTTTGATCCAAATCCCAAGGGGTCTCACCTAGTAGCATTGTGATTTCTTTGAACCTAATGATCGACTGTGCCTCTGACTTTGGCCTGCTAAATTATTTGTTTAGCGCAACTCGGATATCCGTGATCCCCACATTCGGAGTGTCATTGGAATGCTTAATGTACCAGGTCAGCGCATGATCCTGTAGTGCGCTGAACAACGTTTCCTTCTTTATATTGTCATCCATGACTCCTTGTGCTTCCCATACAACTTTTATCACGAACCAAAACTGGTCCGGATCTTCATTCCCTACTCCCTTGAACACTGGTATCTTTATTGCACTCGCCATACTGCTTCGCGGGGGTGACGGAGTTGGTATGGGCGAAGATGAGGAAACTGGCGGTGGTGTGGGTGGGGGTGGTATGCGCAGAATTCTCTGCCTTATCAGATTGATCGCACTTCTTGGAGAGACCTTCACGAGCTCTTATTCGCCCCCTCGTGGAGGTGAAATGAAGGGGCTAGTCTCTAGTTCTGTGCTTCCTTCATTTATATAGATTCTCCCACTTCACATAGCCCCAAACATCAAATTATTCGCATAAACCGTTTTTCACACAGTAGCATTTTAATCCAAGTGTTCAAAGATTTAACGTACTTACCTCGCGGTCCTTTGAGGAAGCATTGTTCTGCCTTGCTATAACTGACTGAAGTATCTACCGTGAATTCGGTGATGAATCCTCGTATGATTTGATCAAGCCAGTGATCGACAGTGCGCGCGATCTTATCCTCCAATGCTTCTAATATGCGCACCAATTCTGGAGTCCACACAATAGGTCTGTCAAGTTTACACCTTCCTTAGCTATCTGCTAGCTTTGTGATCCACTCGTATAGCTTAGTAGGAAAAGACGCGAAGAAAATTTTGTGTATCTCTATGTATAAGTAGCAGTCTAACCACTCTTCCTTTGATAGTCGCAGATTCCTTTTTTCTTGCGCAACAAACTTGTGAATCTTTCCGTCCAACCAATATTCAATTCCCTTTTTGTTGGATTCTAGTGATACGACATCAGACATCTCTATGCAGATTCTGATCCCAGCAACGGAACCATTTGTTGGCTTGGTGGGGCCTGACCCAGGTTCAGAGTTTATTAGCCAAACAAATCCCTGTACTAATGGCCCTTTCGGCAACAGTTTGCGGAGCACGGATTGAGGTCTCACTCGAAGTAGTATGGGAGGGTGCTGGAACTAGGTTTCCGTACCCTTGAGATGTCTGAGAGGTTCGACTAGTCCACCTATTCATCCTTGTGCACAGGTTTCTTTACGCACTTCCCAGGCCTTCACGCCCTGACATACTTGCCTTCGCACAACCCTAACTAGGGGCGGTGGGGCTTCCGCGCTGATGGAGCAACGTTCTGCGCTGTTCGCCTAAGTCACACCTGAGATCTTACTTATCTTCCTATGCCTAGTCGATTATCTTAGCGCAACTGGATGTCTTACGTTATATTTAGTTAAACAACACAATGTTCATAAGAGTTCGTGCAACAAATAAACAATACACTTGCAATTTATACCCAATCATACATTAAAATAGGAAAGGATACACAGAAATATGGTAAACTTCTCTTTATTGATTCTTCCAATAGTTACAGACTCGACCTTCCCTGCGCACTCAACTACAGGGGTCCGTGCACTCAGGTACGGACTACTAGGCCTTTGCGCACTCAGCTGCAGAGCCTTATCCTACTCTACGACCCAAAGACACACTTTACACTTCGACTCAATCTCTTAGACTTATCATGATCCCATGCTATTCGCTATCCTATACACTTAGAGACTCGTTCTATTTATACAATCCTATGGTTCGTGGACCATGGGTAGGTCTATCAAGCCGAAATTACATTACAAAACTGAGGGCAGACAACCCTGTGACTCTATTATAACTTTGTGCTTCACGCCCATAATTTGTGGAGCTTTTACAAAAGACTTGGTCAAAACTTGGGCTTTAAGCCCCAAAACATGCCTTGGGGGATTCCATGCCCAACAGTCCAAGAGTGTGTGAGAGAGAGAATAGAAAGAGAGATCCAAAACTAAACGGACAAAAGGTACCAACTGATCCTCAGAAGCCTTTTTATTAATTTGGCCTCTATTTTCTTCATTTTCCATTATTTTCCTTCACGTGACCTTTCACGTTCCTTTTCTCCTAATTTCCATTATTTTCATAAATAAATTGCCAAAAATGCCATTTTTCCTTTCCAAAGCCTTTGCCATTGCCTTTACTAATTTCCTTAGCCATAATAAACCAAATGAATACCCGCAATAGGATGTTTTTCCCAAACATTCAGCTTGGAATACATGTCCCGTGACCAAGGTCTTATTTTGCGTTCATTAATTTTTACATGGATTTTTTACTAGGGCTATTACAAAACTCTCCTCCTTAGGGGAATACCGTCCTTGGTGTTAAGTGAAACCTATAACCAACAAGACTATTGAAAGCAAAAACATACTTCCCATGGAGCTTTATAACTTAGCTCGTTGAAATATTTACAATGATCAACCTGCTGAGAAGAAAACCAACATGAAAACATAATAACATGACAATCATAATGACATGACACTCATACCACTTATTGGAGGTTTATAACACAACTCATGGCAATATTTACATCCATATGCACATGTACATATACCAAAACATCATACCGAAGCATATACTAAAACATATATCAAGGAAATTCACTCAAACAACAAATAGAGAAGGATACATAGTTTGCATATGATCCTCCATCTCCCATGTAGCTTCATCGAGCCCAAAGTGCTTCCACTGCACCTTAACTTACTCGATTAATCGGTTCTAGAGCATGAGCATTTTTTTCTGCAATATACATTGAGGTTCTGACTATATTTCTCCATCTGGCTCCACCTACAATACAGACTAGTCAATCACATGATCAACATCTTTAACATACTTCTTAAGCAATGACACATGGAAAACATCATGGACTTTTACTGTCGGAGGCAGTGTAAGTTGATAGGCTACTATCCCAATCCTTTCAAGAATCTTGAAAGGTCCACAAAACCGATGTGCCAACTTGGCACATGATCCAATCCGCAAGGATCTCTTCTTTGGATTGATGCACAAGTACACCTCTTCCCTAACCTGAAACTACTTAAACAACTTGATTCGATCTGCATAGATTTTCTGTTTGTCTTGTTTCGATCTGCATAGATTTTTTGTCTGTCCTATGTCTCCTTTAGATTCCTTTTGATCACCTGCATTTCCTATTCCATTTCTGTTAACATGTCTCATCCTATCAACACCCTGTTAACTGGATCACTCCAACTAATGGGAGTATTACAACTCCACCCATACAATGCCTCAAACAGACTCATCCTCAGAGATTTGTGATACCCATTTTTGTAACAAAACTCAACCAACGAAAGGTACTCCTCCCATCTCCCCTGCTGATGCATCACATACATCCTCAACATGTCCTCTAATATCCTGTTGACCCTCTCTATCTATCCCTCTGTCTACGGATGATAAGATGCACCGAAGGCCAATTATGTACCTAAAACTGCATACAAATCCCTCCAAAACATGGAAGTGAGCTTTTCATCCTTGTTTGACACAATATTCCTCGAAACACCATGCAATCTGGCCACATCTATGATGAACACCTGTGCCACATATCTAGCTAAATACATAGTCTTCACTTGAATGAAGTGTACTACCTTAGTCAACCTGTCCACTACAACCATGATGGAATCATGTTTTCTAGATGTCCTAGGAAAACGAATAATGAAATCCATGGAAATGACCTCCCATTTCCACTCTGGAATCAGAATCGGCTGTAGTAATCCAGTTGATGTTTACACTCTTCCTTCACTTGCTGACAGTCCAAACATCTATCCACAAACTCTGCCATATATTTTTTCAAATTCGGCCAATAGTAAAATTTCTTCACTACTGTCAATGCCTTTTGGTGTCTTGGGTGACCCGAATATGGTTTCGCATGAAAATACCTCAAGATAATATTCTTGATCTCACTACTGTTTGGCACACATATCCTGTCCCTAAATCTGATCAATCCATCTGCTAAGAGATGATAGTCCACATCCTGTGCACCTGTACCTGTACCACTACCTGTACATGTATATGTACTCTGATGTAACCCATGACTAAGCTCTCTATACCTGCCATCCTACTGAACTGCCTGTAAAATCCATAAGAACTCATAACTGCTATATGATTCACCTGTATCCACCTGCTAAGAGCATATGCAACCCTGTTCTCTTTACCCTTGATGTACCTGATCTCGAAGTCAAACTCACTGATCATGGCCAACCATATAGCTATTCTGGCATTCAGATTCGGCTAGTCAAACAAGTATCTCAACCCACTATGATCACTCATAAGTGAAAACCTCCTGCTAAGAAGATAGCGTCTCCACATAATCAATGCATGAATTATCCCTGCCAACTCAAGATCACGAGTCAGATAGTTTTGCTCGTGCTCATTCAATTTTCCTGACTCATAGCATACTGCTTGTCCTTCCTGCATAAGAACTAAACCAAGCCCTCTCTTGGAAGAATCTGTACATACTACAAACTCTTTTTCCAGATGTCCAATCTTTAGCACTGGAAAATTTGAGAACAACTGTTTCAACTGTTCAAAACTTGTTGCACATTCCCCCGTCTGTTCAAATTTCTTACCTTTACTCTGCAGTGATGTAATAGAATATGAAATGTGAGAGAATTTACTAATGATCCTCCTATAATAGTCCGCTAGCCCCATGAACGATCTTACCTCATCCACATTTCTAGGAGTTTACCACTACATGATAGCTCTTATCTTCTCTGGATCGACTGCTATGCCTTCCCCTAAGACCACATGCCCCAAGTAATGTACCTTTGTCTGAAAGAAACTGCATTTACTGAGCTTAGAATACAACTGATGTTATCTCAACAGTCTCAACAGTTTTGCTAAATTCTCGACATGATCTTCCCCATTCTTAGAATATATCAAGATGTCATCAATGAATACAATAAAAAACTTGTCTAGATACAGACACAACACAATATTCATCAAGCACATAAAGATAAATGGAGAATTATTCAAATCAAATGGAACTACAACAAACTCATAATTACCATACCTAGTCTAGAAAGTTATCTTGTAAATATCCTCTTCGTTGATGCATACCTGGTGATATCCCGATCTCAATCAATCTTTGAGAACACTGCAAATTCTACATGCACTTCTTTATTCAAACCACACTTATCCACCAAGTCAGAGTTAACATACCTATAATTAGATCCAAGGTAAACTAAAATAGAAACAACTTGATCACAAAGCTTACTGTCCATCTCAATGATATATGCCTGATGATCTGCTTGCCTGTTATCCAATGTTGCATAGATATGAGGAATGCTCTGCCCAACATCCCTAACAGTCTGCACCTCCTGTGCACTATATATTTGAGGCCTATCACCCTAATTTTGTGCACAATCCTTCCTAATATTCTCCTTACCGCATGTTCAACACTCCAACTATCCTATATCCTCATCTCTATTATGTCGTTGTGACCCATGTCCCTATCTAGCTCCATTAAACTTCTTATGCGGTGCAACATTCTCTTTCCCTTCTATATTCTGAGGTCTTTCTCTTTTTGACTTCCATTTACCTTTACTTTTTCTTTCCCTTTCCATCCTTCCTGAGATTTTGTCCTATGCTTTGACTGTTCATAGTAATGCTTTAGTTTCCCAATAAATTCCTCAAGTGACCGAGGCTCATCATACTCAATTTGATCTCCAAATACAAATGGGAATCCAGTGACAAATATTTGAACTTTAGCCTTTTCATCCTTAAGATATGGTAGATACCTCACTAGCTCCAAGAACTTGGTCATATACTCCTCATCTGTCATTGATCCCATTTTAAGCTCGTAGAATTCCTTGGCTTTGCTATCGTAGTACCTTTCTAGCAAGAACTTCTTTCTGAAGATTCTTTTGAATTCATTCCAACTCAACTCCTTTATCCTGATGTCTCTAACCCATTTTACATCTTCCCACGAGATGTTTGCTTTATCTTTCAGGATGAAGGTAGTTATTCTGGCCTTCATATTCTCTGTGTACTCATGCAGTTCAAAGAAATTATTCATGCCAAGTAACCTGGCCTCTGCATCCCCCAAATTATTCAACTCTCCATAAAAAGTAGGTGGTTTCTCTTTCTTAAACTCATTTAGCAAGTATCCCTTGTCACTCCTCCTGTAAGGGTGATAACGATGACGATCATAGTTCCTGTCAGAACGAGAACTAGAATAGTACATGTGTCCATCACCTCTCCTATCCAGAGTATCGAAGAATCTACCATCTCTGATCATGTCATCTCTATTTGACCTATGACCACCAGGAGACTGACTACCATATGCCCCATTAGTTCCATCCTCCTATCCATAGCTGACCTGGAGTGGCCCCTGTCTCTCCAATTCTGAAAAACTCTGAAGGATTACTGCATTGACTTTTGGTTGTTTCTCATGTGCCTACATGATTATGTCATTATCTGTTTTGTAACTCCTTATTTCTTCCTTCAAACTCCTCAATGTGTTTACTAAGTCATAAGAGTTCCCAACACGACGCTGCTCATCTTATTTATAGGGAAAATATTTATAATCTACCATCTTGCTAGTCATCTTGATATTTTCCTACAAGGCATACTATGTCAACTCAACCAAATCATAAAAAAACCAACATACCTTAGCATAACTTGGGGAAGGTATCTCGTCTACAAGACTGAAAAAATTAGCACAATAAACATATACATATATAAGCATAATCAAATCAACATATAATCATCATTCCAATCATTACCCAGTTATCAATGCATGACCATGCCCGCCACATATCATGACCTCATGCATGGTAACTACAACCATATCACTATATGCATAATAACGTATGTATGACACGGATGCACCAAAAACATACAAATATTGACATGGATAACTAGTGCATAACTAGCATAAACTCATGAAAAACACATGAAACAAAAACGCCATTAAATTTAAGATGGTGATACCACCAAAACCATAACAAACACCATGCATACATAGCTAGTACCTAGACCAAAAACATGAGGACACATATGAAACTACAAGAACACATGACCAACACACCACCCATCTAGTCCAAGGGGTGAACCATGCTCTGATACCACTCTGTAACACCCTCCTCCCACATCTACCCAAGTAACTGTCCAACCAGGGTAAACATGTGACAAGAGGCTACTATGATCTGATTCAACCTCCCAGGTCACCTTAAGGAAGTGGAACTGACAAAACACAATTATATTAACCATCCACACATCCTACAGAACCTCCAGGAGCTACCCCACCTTTCCAGGTGATCAAACCCTGAGGGAACTCAACAGTTCAAGGACCTAGATCCCCAATCGCTCCCTTGCCAAGCCCTGCAAGCAACTGAGGGCCCTAGTTGCTCCCATGGGCCCACCAAAGTGCGACTGTAGCCTTTTTTTTCCAGTGCTATGCCAAAGACTGCAATATTTAAGGTTAAATTCATGGGCTAGGACCGATTAATTGCCCAAAACTTCATGGAATTGACAGAAACAATAAGAAACATAGAGGCAATGATGCCAATACAAATTATTGAAAAGAGACTTGAATGGACCCCTACTAGCCATGACAAGAATTTCGTCAAACATGTCACAAATATTTATTATATAGGTTTAAACTATAGATCTGAGCATAAAGGTTTTATACTTATCTGAGAATCACTAATAAGCATTGGTGCCTTATCACATTAGCTGCATTAGAAACTATTAGGTCATATATTCATTACTCATCCATTTGCAAATGAAAACATGATGACAAACACACATTGCCACTGTTATAAAACATATTCATAACTAAAATATAAACAACAAAAATAATGAGGATACAACAACCATATATGCCACAAATGAACCAATACATTTACACATAAATACCAAGGAAAGGAACTCTTATTGAAGAATGAAAAAGCCAACCCAGTATGGGACTACCATGTTCCACCCGACGATAGATTGGCTAAGCCAAATCTCTCTTCAACCAATATCCCCTGTGCCATATTCCAAGCATGAATGTGGGACTCATAACTGAAAGAAGAGCTGAATTAGCATGGATGCCACCAGATTTCTCCACCTACACCGTGAGGAATTTTACTGCCTCCTATTCCCTAGGTTTTACTGCAACCCATAGTCTGATTTAGGGGTCACTAGGCCATGATCGAGACACCACCCTCTAGGCTTTACCGTATATCCCTCCATTCACCGGCAAATATTATTAGGCCTGATTAAGGGAAACCACCTCTTGGATTTACCGTATATCCTGACATTCACAAGTCGATAATTCCTAGGCCCATCGTGGAAAATAGTACTTGGCTTTACCATAACCCACAGTCCAGTTCAGGGGTTATAAGGCCAGTGGATTTACCACAATCCATAATCCAATTCAGGCATCACTAGGCCACGTGTTTTTCCTTTCAGATATCCACCTCACTTAGCTCTGAATCCATCCGGAAATCCAGCTCCACCAAAACATGAGAATCCATCACCTCAAGGCTATTCGGAAATGGCAAGGAAAGGCTGAAGAACACAGTCACACATGGCAAAACCCATACCAATGAAAAAAAGATAACAAAGAACACACATGCATAACCATGCATGCCAAATATAGCAAGAAAACCACACATGAAAATCAATACCTGCAAGTAAACTGTTGTAGCTGCTTGATCCTTCTCTTCCTTGCTTGATCTTTGCTTCCTCTTTTCCTTATTTGCCTTTCTTGAACCAATGCTGAAGTGCTCCAATAAAAATCTAAGTGTCCAAGAGTGTGAGAGGGAGAAAATAGAGGGAGATCTCCAAAACTGAACTGACAAAAGGTACCAACTGATCCTCAGGAGCCTTTTTCTTAGTTTGGCCTCTATTTTCTTCATTTTCCATTTTCTCCTTCATTTTCCTTTGCACATGCAACCTATGGCCTTTCACCTTCCTTTTCTCCTAATTTTGATTAATTTCATAAATAAATTGCCAAAAATTCCATTTTAACTTTCCAAAGCCTTTTCCATTGCCTTTGCCAATTTTGTTAGCCATAATAAACCAAATGAACACCCGCACTAGGATGTTTTTGACCAACATTCAACTTGGAATACATGTCCCATGACCAAGGTCCTATTTTTCCTTCATTAATTTTTACATGGATTTTTGACCAGGGCTGTTACATCTTCCAACCATATTTATTCAATGAGCTCCCCACTGCTCAACTTTGGATTTAAACTTGTCAATAACATGACCCCATTAAGGATGAGCAAAAATTTTGAGACATATGAGCAGGCCCAAATATCTAAAATTGGTCTACTCATCCCTTCTTTCTATCCCAAAAATTCTTAAGATCCTTCCAAGAAATAGTTTGCTGACATTCCAAGAATATAGATGAATTTTACCCTCATTTATCAATATTCACGAGACCCAAACAAAATAATCCAAAATATATTTGAAGCAAAACACTATAATGCAAGAGGAACTACCAAAAATGATAATGTCATTGATGAACTGGGCATTATTTATTCTCTTTATACCTTCTAAGAATCATAGTCTATGGAGGGAGTGACATCTTCATTCGAATTTGATCTTCCTAGTCAACGATTCAACCATGAGAATGTAAAGAATGGGGGAGAGGGGGAACCCCTTCCTAAGGCCCCATGGAAGGTTTAAATAAACCAATTTCATATCCATTAATAAGAGGGGCAATCCAAGGCCATAAATACAAGCGTTGATCCAAGATACAAAAACATAAGAGAACGCCATGTTTCTTAAAATATCAAAGAGAAAAGAATGACACACAAGATCAAAGGCATTGGCCATATCTAACTTTATGAACATTAATTTTTCTACTCTAAACTTGTTGGAGTGTATGGATTCATCTATTAAAACAAAATTGTCCATTAAATGCCTCTTAATAATGAATCGTATTTGTTTTTCAGAGACCAGATTGGTAAGAAGAGGCATGAGTCTTTGTGCAATAATTTTGTAATAATGTTATATGAAAAATTACAAATAGAAATAGGTCTAAAGGGATAAAAATAAGAGGGACTTACACCTTTATGAACCAGAGAAAGGAAGGTAGAAATAAGAGCCCCCCCTCCATTCGAGTGGATTTTTGGATGAACTCCACCATTATGATAAGATCGTATTTAATTGTGTTCCAAATTTTTTGATAAAAGTGTCTCGTGAATCCTTTAGGCCCGGGAGATTTATTCAGATCAAAGGACCAAACCACCTTCCAAATTTCTTCTTTTGTAATAGGGGGTAAATGTTTGGCATTGTCAATTCTGAAACTAGTTGGGGAATATGGCATAAAAAATATTCCACTAAATTTGTAGGAGTGTCTCTATCTTATTTATATAAGGACTCAAAGTGATTAAAATATACAATGTTTATTCTATCCAAATATTAAATAATCTCTCCATTAAGCTCCATATACTTGATTCTATTTTTCCATTCCCTTATTTTTGATTGTTGTGGAAGAAAATAGTATTTTTTATCTCGATATTTTAGCCACAAACTTTTTGACTTTAGTCTCTAGATCTCATCTTCTTCCTTTAATTTTCTATGCAAAATTTCAAAGTATTTTCACTCTTTAGCAAGAAAATCCTTAGTGACTATAGCCTCTTCCATTTCCAAAAGGATTCCCTCCAAATTGGGTATGATCTGCTCCATTTTCCTTTTCTAATATTTGGACCTTTCCTTTGCCCACTTTTTTATTTCCTCGACCATGCTTGATGCACTAGTGGCTTAAAATCCTCATCATTCATCCATAGAGGGTTAAAATAGAATGGGATGGGATGCTTCAAATATTCCAATTATTTAAGAAGATTTACTGGGTGATGGTTGGAACCAACCTAGGCCAAATGAAAATGAAGAGGGAGAAATTTTTTGAACCAAAAGATCGTTTCCTACTAGGATTTTATCCAATCTTGCAACAATGTTTCTAGGGCCAAGCCTTTTGTTGCTCCAAGTAAATTTAGAGATTTAGGCTTGATATCAACCAAGTCCAACTTGGAAATCAAATCCTCCATATTTTCCTGGAACTAATCTCTTATAATACTTCCACCTTTCTTATATCACTGGTGAATTGTAACATTAAGTTCCCCTCCTAAAACACACTTGGAGTTGAGAAGGGTTTCCCCTTGTCCTAATAGATAATTCCAACATTCTACCTTTTCATGATACATATTTAGCATGTAAATGTTTACTATGTTGCAAATTTTCGCTAATGAGAAATTAATAAATCTAGTGATGATCAAATGTTGAGATTTTTCTTCTTCTAGAATATTAAAGAAGGAGGATGCCCATAGAGTGAAAAATCCACCTGAAGCACCCCTTGAACTTACCACTACTTTACTCCCTTTCCAAATTGTTCTGCATTTTTCTAGAGCTTCAAAATCCCCTAATTTTGTCTCCTAGAGGAGGAGGACATGGGGATTATCTGATTTAATTAGGATTTTGATTTCAGATTCCGTTTTTTCATTGCCCATTCCCTTGCAATTCTAGGAGATGATATTCATTATTTGCTATAAGCTTTAGATACCCCACTAGGTGATAGTAAAGGAATCATATTTCTTTTTATTTTTAGGGAGTCTTAAGTAAGGAACATTAATCACCAATTAAGTTCCTTTTTATTTTTCCCTTTCCACATGAACCAACTGGAGTTGTTGATTAATTTTTTTTCCCACTTTTATTGTATATTTTGGGAGATCAAAACCCTTGTACATTTCATTTTTCAATTTTTCTTTATATGAGGAAAATAAATCGAGGTGAGATTTTTCTACTTGTGGAGATTCAAAATATTCTTCCTTTTCCAAACCCACATTTGCTGCCAAGAAATTTTACATAAAGTCATCAGCTGGTTTTGGAACTTTATTCTCATAATTGGATTCACCGTCTCCCTTTTCTCCTTGATTCTACCCTAGTCCTTCAACCCCCTAAGATTCTCTTTCATCATGTTCATTTTTCAAGACAATTAATTGATTTGCATGTTTATAAATCTTTTTCCTCGCTTTTGGAGACGAATCTTTCCCTGCATTCTAAGGACCTGATGGAGGAGGAGGGGCCTTTTTTGGGGGGGGGGGGGGGGGTGATGAGGGTTCCTTTCGGGATTTTGGCATGTTTGTCCTCTTCTTCTCTTTTGGATTTTCAATTGAACCCCATCCTCTTGGTTCTTGAAGGCATCCTCATTTTTGGTGAAATTGTTGGAAAAATTCCCATACTCATGACATTGTTTACACTTGAAAGGGATGTGATCATAATCCACTTGCTAAATGAAGGATTATTTATCTAATGTGAGTTGAACTTATTTCATAAGGCATTTCCCATGATATACTTCTACACGTATATGAGCGCATGCATACGTTAAATATCTTGGTTCAACTCTATTTATGTATCTTCCCAAGGCATTTCCAATGCTTCTCAAAGTAACCTCATCCCATAAATTAAGAGGTAAGTGAGGAAATTTTACCTGAACTGGGATTGTTGAGGTAAGATCATTCTTAGGATTAAAATCCATGGTCCAACGATCCATGCAAAGACCTTGAGAACCCATGAAGTAAGGGTCACTATTGAGTATGAGATCCTAATCTTCTTTAAGTTCAAATAAAAAGGCGAAGAATCCTCTTTCGCAAAAGGCACACTCAATATGACATTTAACTAGGGGTATCTAGTTTCTATCCACCCTTAGCTTGAGAGATATTGGATAAGGATAAACCCCATTAAATTTTCCAACCAAATGTGTTTCAGCTAGAAGATAGCCATTGCATGAGATTTACTTGGATTCACTTGCACTTTCATAATCATGTCCAACTTCTTAACAAATTTCTTAGGTTTGGTTTTCAAAGACTAAATACTAGTTTTTAAAAGCTTATTGAAATTAATGGCTATTGGCTATGGTGGTAGGGAGTGAGAAGGAGGTAGGGTAGCTAACCCCCTTGTAGTGACAACTATTTTAAGAATGAAGAATGAGCGCATGAAAAAACCATAACTAGTGCTCCCGATTTTTTAACCTAGAAAGCTCCACTGTAAACAAATCCCCTTCCAAATACTTTAATTTTTAATATCAATAAAAGAAATGTGTATTTACAATTTGAATAGAAAAGGGGTGTTATAAATGAAAGGATGATATTAATAAATTAATATTACCACACTTTAAAATATATTAAGGAAAATGTTGAAAGGAAAAAAAATAATCTATTTTTCAAGTTATGCCCGGTTGCTTTTTGTAACTATGGTTGGCCTTCATAATATATGTTTGAGTAATTATGAATTTGTAAAGAATATTTTAGATGCTAAGAGTCAAAATGAAATTATTTTATGTCAAGTCTCATTTTTACTTTCAAAAGAAAGAAATTTGAAATTTTAAAATTGGTATTTTTTGCTCCAAAATTGATGTTGGCCTCCTCATAGTTAAGTCAACCTTCTCAAATGCTCTAGTCGGCTCCATGAGATCAAGTAAGAATCCTAAAATGCCCAGGTAAGCTATGTAAAGGGACACATCCATTTGTCCAAGTTAAAAACTATATAAAGGGCCAATTCACTCCTCCATCTAGACAAGAAGTAGCTTGCATATCATGAGCTATATTCACAAGGTATGAGGTAGCAAGTTTAGGTCTTCTGAGGCAGAGAAAGGCTCACAACTTTTGAGGTGATTTTAGATGTTCTGAAGAAAGGATTTTAGGTCTTCTATACATATCTTCTAAGGAAGCAATTCATATGTTTTGAGCCATGCGAAGGGATGGTTTGAGGCAACAAAGAAAGACTATTTTTAGGCTAGTGAAGGGATGATCCGAGGCAACAAAGACATTCTCCATGCTGTGAAGAAGAAATAATAGAGCATGTACCCAATGGGCCAGATTGACTTGAATAAGGGGATGGACCTTAGACTAGGTTTGACCTATTTGATGTCTTAGATGTGTTTATGTTGAATTGAAGAATTCTCTATTGGAAAAGGTTGTTGGGTTTTTCTCCATAAGGGTTTTCCCTGGGTAATTTTCTATGTTCTTTGTGTGGGTTGTCTCTTAATGGTGAATGTTATATGGTTGATTTATTTATGTGTAATTATTGAATGGTGTGATATTAATAAGAATGTGAAAATATAAAAATAATTATCAGTTTGAAAAACCATGTAAAAATCAACATGGTATCAGAGCTAACTTCAAATGAAAAACCGAAAAAAAATCTCTTTTGTCTTCTATGACAAGCTATAACAACAAAAATCCATAGTTCATTTCAATTGAGAAAGATTAAACCCATTTATTCCATGGAATATCATTCCTAAAGGGCAAATCAAGTCTCTGATTGAATTCTTTCAAAATATGTATGACAGTTTCAAATTGAACTTTAGTAGGCCTTAGAAATCCCTAAATCCTCAAGAGTCAAAATTTCAAAGATTGTTGTAGCCTCAAGTAGACTTAGAGGGCCTCCTAAGGCAATGAAAGTATTCTAAAACTTGAATAGATAATTTAAAATCAATAGATGGATATGAATGAGGATCAAAATAAGAAATAGACTGAAAGCCCAAGTAGGATGAGTCAAAATTGCAGAGGTTTAAGAATCATTGCAGAAGGATCCTAACTCAAGAAGATCCAAGATCATCTGGATAATGATTTTTCATTAAGTCAAACTACACCCCCACCACCCCTCCCCCCCCCCCCCAAAAAAAAAACAACAACCATACACATATATATATATATTACCAAGAGCCTCATTTGGTCGAGGTCAAAACATTTTAAGGAACCTTTGATGGGTTATCTCAAAATGATTGAACTATTGATTCAAGAACAATTATAGAAAGGGAGGGAGAGCTCTGCGGCGATACGAGGGTTTCGAATGGCGCTGCAAGGACGCACCAGAATCGCAGGCTACCGGGGCTCGAAGAACCTGCCTCCAGCTCGCGAAGAAATACTGAGGGCCGCATACAAATGGCAGACCTTAGATCCCAGGCAGAAATCGACTGTTTCGCTGAACGAAGGAGTTTTTTTATGGCTGAAAGCGGTTATGGCTGCGGCCCTGCGGCTCGAAGAGATCTGGACAGTCAGAGCCATCGTAACCTTCAACGCCGCCGGATCAGTGCATAACGCTGAAGGAACAGTGAGTGCAAGGTTCAGATCTACAGAATCGGTCACAGAGCCACGGATCTGGCTTCCAACTACGGCGGATCGATCCTCGGAGGCAGAGTTTCGGATGGTAATGAGCGCGGGTGCCCCAGATCTATCAGGGCTGCCACTGGAACCACCACGAATGTATCCAGAAGCAGAAAGAAAGACCATCAGCGCGGAAGGCGGGTATGCAAACCCCAGATCCGCCATCGATCCACCAGATCCGGACAATAAACAGACAAATAAGAACTTGATTAAGGCAGATCCGACAGATCTAAAAATATTCATCAGATCGGTAGAGGGCAAACACTATTGTTTTCAATTCAAGGAAGGCATGGAGGTTCTGGAAGTAAAAAAACAGATCCAGAATAAACTGGGCATTCCGATACCATACCAAAATCTTTTATTTTCAGGACATTGCTTGCAGGATCTACACACCCTTCAGCATTATGGAGTTGCTAATGATTCAACCATCATCCTCAACTTGAGACTCCGAGGCGGATGCAAGGGAACTACCTCAAAAAACACAGGTTCTTTCCGTGATGCAGTCAAAGGGAAAGATCCAATGCAACACAAACCAGCACCCACAGCAGAGCTTCCAGGGCCCTATATCGTGGAACAGAGGCCAAAATCACCCATGCTCACTGTATCACTGCCTGAGGTAACAGATCTATACACGGATCTAATGCAAAATGTTGTTATATGCAGATTCAATGGTTACTGGCCCAAAGCTGATGCATTGCATCAATGGGTTTTTTCTTCATGGTCACCCAAGTGTGAAATATATCTATGCCCTAAGGGTTTCTTCATAGTCAGATTCAACACAGAACTGGAACGAGACAGTATCATCAACCAAGGGCCTTGGTTCTGGGGCAATGCTGGCCTCTTTATCACCCCCTGGTTCTCGGACTTTGATGCTAACAAAATGGTTGTATCGACAATGCTAGTTTGGGTAAGGCTTCATAACCTCCCGCTGCACTTCTGGCATCGGAAGGCATTAACAACCATTGGGAATTCCTTAGGAAAACATCTTAAAATAGATGAGGACAGAGCCAACCGGGGAATCTTCCCATATGCCAAAATATGTGTCGAGGTGGATCTAAGCCAAGGGCTTCCAGATCACATCACACTAAACTTTAACAATTCATTGTGGACACAACAACTTGATTACGAGAACACGGCATTCAGATGCCGCAGCTGCATGCAGACAGGGCACCTACAATATGCATGTCCCCTGTCCAGTAAGGAACCTAAAGGAAACAAGAAACAACAGAAGAAACCAAAGGGCTGGCAGCATACAGAACCACTGGAGGAGGAAGCACTGAATACAGAACCCACAGATTTACAAGGAACACTGGACAAAGAGATGGAGGAAAACAACGAAGAACCCAAATTGGAGCCAAACAACTTGGAACGACAGCAAGATCTACAGCTAGAAATAAGCGGAGCCAAAAGAGCACACAGCCCCGAAGGATCTGACTCGGATAAAGAAAAATCTGTGTATACAGGGGAAAACCAGCTTGCCTTAATTGCCCCCACTCCCAACGCGGGAGTATGGCGCAAAGTAGAAAAGAAAAAAGGAAGGAAAATATAGGCCTGTGGACACAACTTTAACATTTCTGTTGTATTCCTGTATTTACAGGAACAATTTTTTGACCTTTTGTGTTTTATTTCTGTTAGCTGCCTGTCATCACAGGAACAGCCATATGCATATGCTTCAAGCATCTACAAAATGTAATTTTATCAATATGAATAAAATTACGACTTTTTCCTAGGGGAAAAAAAGAACAATTATAAAATTATTCTATGAAATTATGTTTTAAGTCTCAAAGAATATCCTTGTTCTCAAATATAAGTAATGGGGAGAATTATTTTGATTCTGTCATAACTAGAATAGAGACTAAGTGTGATCTCAAGGATCATATCCCAATATCTGAGCTGTATTGTCACAATGATAAAAGACCAAATTGAAGAGGATCCCGAATTATCATAAGGATTAAAATATTGATCTTAGAGTTTGTGATTGAAGAACACGTCTTCTGAAGGAGTCTCTGTTCTATACATAAATAAGGATGAGATGATTTGTTGGGATCTGACCTAATACCCTTTGAATAATGATGACCGAAAGGGCAATGATCTATGTTAAATTTGAATTTTGTCATATGAGTCACACAAGTTTGATATGGGACCTATTATAAACCATGTACATAAGCATCATATGAAATTACTTAGGGCCAATTCCTCTTTCGAGATTTTGAAGGAAAATGACATTCTAAAAAATGATGAGCATGTTAAGGCTTGAAGAAATATTGTATGTAAGAAGATCTACAGTCAAGAGACCTTGACGAAATATGTTGCAAGGAGCCAACCTGATATATCCTTGAAGTAAGAAGCCTTTTTCTAAATAAATGTTTGATTGGGCTAGAATACAAATTGAAGTTTGAATGTGAAGGTTAATGTCTGCTAGAACCTCTGAGATGTATTGACGACTGATATAATATGATCTGTAAAGTTCTGAAAAATGCAAAGTATGGATGTTGAAGATTGAAAGGAATTAGCATATGTTACCATGATCTCTGTTACACATCAATAAAAGAGGATACCTTTGTAGTATTCATGTCGACAGTAAAGTCTGAAGCCATCTCAAGGGAGATGCATGTACTTGTACCTCCTAGGTTGAAAGGTTTTAGTTCCGAATTTGAAATGATAAAGAACTAATGGGATAATGAGTATTAGATTACTGAAGATGAGGTTCAACTTTGAATGATGAATCCTACTCCTTGCACATTGATGAAACCAAATTATTTAGCTCAAAATGATCATTGATTTATCAAATGGCAAGTATGCTAAATCTAGAGTTTGGAAGACTAAATGTCTTGGCCAGATTCTAGGGTTTTTGATGTTGGAACATGTAGGATTTGTATACCCTAACAAGGGCCTAGAAAAGAAAGCCTAGAATTCATGGGAAAAAATCCTCCATTTTTCTAGTTAAAGAAGAATCCCTAGAAAGGGATGACATCATAATGATGATGTGAATAAAGCTATTAAAAATTGTAAGTGGATGAAAGGTCAAGAGGGAGATGACATGTTCTAAACAATATAAGTACTTTATATATCTCTTATTTTATTATTATTGTTGTTAGTTTTACTAATAAATATCTTGTCCTTGAAATCTTTGTTGTGACTATTCTTCCTTGGCCTCCTACTGAGGATTGTAGGTACATAATAAAGGCTGCTAAGGCACTAGAAACAGAGGAAAAAGGATGGAAGAACAAAGCTTATAACAAGAGAAATTGTATTAAGAGATATTGTCCTAATTGGGATACAGACTTAGAGGGAGAAGAATTCCTTATAATTGGATGGCATTGCCTCAACAATATGGAAGAAGACTATTGAGGGACATCTTGTCAAGTACAATTCTATAAAGATCATATTTCTTAATGACAGAAGCGAACTACCTAAAGATGGTGAGGTGCATGAAGAAGTCCTACACTTGTCAGTAGAAAGAAGGCATTGTACAAGCTCCTCAAAGTTAATACACTTGGACTAATGGATTAAGGTTGATCCTATATGAATTTTTCTCTAACAAAAATGGAAGGGCTCATGTGTCAAAAAAAGTTTCATTGACCGAATATTTTCTCTAGAGGGAGAAGTTAATAAATATTGCTTAGCTTCAGAGGGAGTTGACCTTAGAAGAAGGATATTGACAAAATGTATGATTTCAACAATGAAAAAGGGAGCAAATGAATGGATTTGTTTTAAGAAGAATATCCAGTTAGGATGATGAAATAAGTACATGAAGCAGATCAACTTATGGTTGAAACAAAGAATATAGTTCAACATGTGTTGTAGTACCAACATGGTACAATTGGTCATGGCATAGTCAGAGAAATATAACTACAAAAATTCAATTTGGGTAAGGAGTGTTGGAAAAAGAGAGAGTTTGTACATGATTAGGATATGATCTCATGGATGAGTAGGAGGTAGATATTTGTTGCACTCAGAGGTTGAGTATGTTGCAACATGAAAGGAAAATAGTATGACTATAGATTGCAGGATTGGTTGATCAGGTGGAGGTGATAGAAGGATGTCAGGTCAGGGAACCTTGCGTTCAAGTACCACTACATCTGTGACATGGTGCAGAGGAGAGCGATAATGATCGAGTACATCTCCAACGATGAGCAACCAATTGATGTTCTCATGAAGTTATTTCCCAGAGAGAAGTTCATGTACTTCAAAGAGAAGCTGGGGCTTGTGGAGAATATGACCCTCTCATTGAGAGGGAGTGCAGATTTGACATCAGCATGGATTGACATTCTTCTAGTAGGGAGAATGGGTTAGAGAGGCCCAAAGTGCTCAAAAGGTTGAGTTGAGTGAGTGCCTCTTGGAGGGGAATTGATCACACACCAGAAGGGTGTACTGAAGTTTGTTAGTATCTGGACCCGATCACAAAACAAAGAGGGTATAGTGAGGTACTTCAACATCAAGACCCAATTATTCCTTAGGAGAGGGTTGAGTGAGGTCTTTTAGTATAAAGGCCCAGAGTGCTTCCTAGGAGGGGTGAGGAAGTGCTCCCTATGAGGGGTGAAGAAGTGCTCCCCAGGAGGGGTGAGGAAGTGCTCCCTAGGAGGGTTGAATGAGTACTCACCTGGAGGGTTGAGCGAGTATTCATCGGGAGGGTTGAGTTTCAAATTTTAGGGCCGATCACTCTAGAGGAGTGAGTCCTGGTATGATGATGGGGAGCCATGGGTTTGGTACCACCCGGGATATGGTTACTAACAAATGCTGATGATATATAATGATGTTGATATAGATGATGACGATGTAGGTAAAGGATTTTGACCTAGATAATGATGCGGACAATATTGATGATATTTTGTTATAAACTTTTCATAGATAAATTCTGTCAACATGAGAACATCTAGATAATCATTATGAATACCTCCCTAGTTAAGAGGGAGTGTTGATTTTTGTAACCATGGTTGGTCGTCATAATGTATGTTTGAGCCATTATGAATTCATAAAGCATATTTTAAATGATAAGAGTCAAAAGAAAATTATTTTATGTCAAGTCCCATTTGGACTCTCAAAAGAAATACTTTCGAAATTTTGAAATTGTTATTTCTGGCTCCAAAATTGATGTCGGCCTCCTCCTAGTCAAGTCAACCTTCTCGAATGCTCTAGTCAGCTCCCGTGAGATCAAGTCAACCTCCTAAAATGCTTAGGTCGGCTCAAATAAGGGACACATTCATTTAGCGACGGGAAAAACTATATAAAGGGCCAATTCACTCCTAGATTTAGCCGAGAAGTGCATCGCATCTCCTGAGGTATATTCACAAGGTCTGAAGTAGCGATTTTAGGTCTTCTGAGGTAGAGAAAGGATCACATCTTCTGAGGTTATTTCAGATGTTCTAAGGCTGCAAGTTTAGGTCTTCTATATATATCTTCTGAGGCAACATATGTATATATTATGAGGCATGGAAAGGGATGGTTTGAGGAAAAAAAGAAATCATATTCTACGGCTAGCATAGGGATGATTTGAGGCAACAAAGACATGAGTTATAAGGTAAAGAAATTGTCCATATTCTGAGGCTATGAAGAAGCAAGAATAGAGCATGTCCCCAATGGGACAGATTGAATTGACTAGGAGGATGGACCTTAAACCAGATTTGACCTAGTTGATGTCTTAGATTTGTCTATGTTGAATTGAAGAATTCTCTATTGGAAAAGGTTGTTTTTCCCATGAGGGGTTTCCTAGGGTAATTCTCTATTTTCTTTGTGTGGGTTTTCTCTCACTGGTTAATGCTTTATGGTTGATGTCTTTTTGTGTAATTATTGAATGATGTGATGTTAATAAGAATGTGAAAATATAAAAAATAACTATCAGTTTGAAAGACCATGTAAAAGTCAACATGCCCAAACTAAATATTAAATTGATTTATGAAATCTCTTTGTTCTTGCAATGAATATGTGAACTGAGATAAGAAAAATATTGTGCTATATTTAACATTATAGATAGGACTAGTATATATTATCAAGTAGAGAAAGAGTTCATTATAAATTCATTAGTCTTATTTATAGGATTATGTTACCATATATATCATTTGTTAATTTCTTCTTATAATGCTTTTATAAATTGACATGGATTCATCTTAACTCTGGATCTACCAAGCACTGAGTGGAATCAAATCTTTCAACGTGTAAATCTCATTTTTAGTGTAAAGCTTGAACAAAGGTTTGGACTTTGATAAATGTGATTCCTCGTGTTACTTGGTAATTCATAAGTTAAGATGAATCGACGTTGTTTCTTAACAATATTACTTATATTTATATAAATTTCATATATGTATATATAAAATATTCTTATTTTTTATTTTATTAAACTATGATAAAACACATATATATATATATATATATATATATATATATATATATATATATATTCACATTAATATTTTTATTTTTAATTATATGTTTATTCATTAAATTAATGATTACTTTTTTATTTTTTTTATGTTTCTTAATTATATATTATGAAATATTAATTATTATTGTTTAATTTGTAATTCTATTAATATTAATTAAATAAAAATAAAATACAACAAATTTAATTGAATGTTTTTTTGTATCGTGAATTCTATTACTTAAAAACATGAAATTACATAAAAAAGAAGTCATAAGTCATTCTAATCTCTCGCTCAGGAAACCATACCACAATCAAAATTGTACCCTTCGAAGGGACATAAGGGACATACAATATCTAACATAACTGAGTTTAAATAGGCCTACACTAACGTGCTAACCTATTTGGTCAAATGCATAAACATTTACAAAAAGAAATCCATAATCATAAACATGAGTTATCACATAATCAAGGGAGTGGTTATGAATCCAAGCTCACTACTGGGATAAAGGCTACTAGGTTTTCCATAGGTCTAGAAGTTATTGGAGGGATGTTGAGGTGTTGTTAGATTCTTGCCATCCTACGGCCCATCATTTCCAATCTATAATCATACTACTTCAGATGATCGCACATGTCATCAAAAGTTTTTAGCATGTCCCTCCTCGTCTCTTGGCTGTCTAGAAGCATGCGACCCAAGAGTAAATTCATTTGCTAATACAGATCTATGGCTTGGATATACTTGTTTACTCTGATTTGCGTTTTCCCTATACTTGGGATCCATTCTACCCACTAGTCCCTCACTTAAGAATCTGGACGAGAAGTTATTTGAGACGAAGAATCCCTTTTTGATCAGGTCAATTCTTCCTACAGATGCACATGAATCTTCTCTCGACACCTTACAACAAAGCTAGTTTCTCTATTTTGTAAGCGAGAGATTCCTTTATGGGATTACTCTTGGTATTATGCAACACCTCTCCTCACTCAACATCTCTCCCTCAACATAATGGGTTTCACCTCAATGCACTAGATAGAAAGATATGAAATATTATGGGTGAAAAGAGTGATTTTACCAACTATGACCACTGAGAGAAATGGAAAGTGCCTAACATTATCCTGCTGCAATGTAATAACTCTGGGTTAAAAGTTAATGTAATAAAGTTAATAAAGGAAAAATAAGACCAAGGTCAAGGGTCACTTATTCCAAGTTGAATGTTGGGAAAAATATTCTAGCGGGCATCACTTGTTGTGTTTATGGCTAAGGGGAAACTGACAAAGGTAATGGAAAATACTTTGAAAAGGAAAAAAGGTATTTTTGAAATTAATTATGAAAATAAAGGAAATTATGAGAAAAGGAAGGTGAAAGGTCACAGGTTGCATGTGAGGAGGAAATTGAAGGAAAATTAAGGAAAATGAAGAAATTAGAGGCATCAATAATAAAAATACATCAGAGCATCAGTTGGTATCTTTTTTTTCGGTTCAGTTTTGGATTTATTCTCAGAGAGGAGAAGAGCACGAAGAGGAGAAGGAAAGAAAACAAGCAAAGGAAGGACAAGGAAAGAAAAGGAAGGAAAAGGAAAGAAAAAGAAGGACAAGGAAGGAAAGAGCAAGGATCAAGCAAGGAAAGGTTAGACCAGGTAGCTTTAGCAGGAATACTTACAGGTAACAGATTGCATGTATGATTTCCTAGCTGTTTTGGCATGCATGGCATATGCATGTGTGTATTTGGTTTCTTTGATGTCGGTGGCATAGATTTTTCTGAGTTTTGATAGTGGTTTTAACCTTTCTTTTCCATTTCTTGATAGCCATGGTGTGATGGGTTTCTTTCTCGGTTGAGCTATGGATTTCCAAAAGGTTTTGGATTTAGGTGAGGTGGTCTCAGAAAAATCCCAAGGGTTGGGGGTGGAGATGGTTTTCTCTGGGAAGCCCTCAACAGGTGGGTGGAGACAGGAAAATTCCTCAAGGGATGGTGAAGGAATTCTGAGGCATCCAAGCTCGGTTTAGTTTTGTGATCTTGGGACCGGTTTAGGTGAGATCACGGTATGGTGAGGGTGGAGGTGGTTTAACCTCTAGATTCCGTTCGTGGTTTATGGATTGGTTTATCCCATGAGATCCCACATTCATGCTTGGAATATGCAACGAGGGTGATTGGTTGAAAGAAAGATTTTATTCAGCCCAATCTATGGTTGGGTAGTACATGGTGTTAGAGTCGGTCTTGTCAGTCCTCCATCAGAGATCAAAACTCTTTCTGCATCTCATTTTTAGGTGTCTTGCTCCATCCACTCAGCTTCATTCCTTAGGGGCATGCCATAATCTGACGGAAGGGTCTTGTCAGTCATTACCCCTCGTGTCTTGTACCTGTTGGCTTAGGTATTTTCATCAATGTTTATTAAAGTCCATGACAATCAATGTTTGATCTTTTAATGGAGAAGAGTCATTTCAATCATTAGGTCTAGGGATTAGTCAATTTGGTCTTCAACAATGTCCAATAAAGCCAGCAGGCTAGAGGGAGGCTCTTACAAAGTTGTGATTCAAAGATTTTCATCGTCATGTTGATAGATTATGACTGTTCTTCAAAACTCTGTTTTGAAGAAAAGTCAACAGTTTGTCCTTTGTAATAATTTTCAAAAGTTTTTCAGTTGATTTATCTAGGTGCAGCCCTGGTCTCCTTTGCCAAATTCCATGTCAGCTACCCCTGCAAAAAATTGCCAAAAATTTCATCATTTTAGTCAAAAAATCAAAAGGAAGTGTGAAAAACAGAGTTGTATTAATTGTGAAAAAGTGCCAATTTCAAAACATTACAAAAATGGGTTTTGAAGAACCAAAAATCAAATCAATGTCTTTATAAAGGCTTTTCCATGAAGATCAATGTCATTCTGCATGCCAAGGTCAAAGAGAAGCATTTCAGAGTGAATTGGGTGAACAATGGAATAAGAAGCAGAAGATTGATCGGCAGCATTATGAGCTATACATTAAAACCGGTTTCTTGAGGCAGCTCAAATGAGTGTTTCCATTCCGATATCTGAAAGATGAATATGCTCCACTAATGAAGTTAATCATGAAATATTTCAGCTGTGAGGGACGATTCTCTCGTTTATATGCTTATCACATCAGGTTGCTCATGCATTTCACCAAGGTATGGATGATGAACATTCCGTATTTGATTTTCCGGAACATAGAGAGGATGACCACCTTTATACAACACAAAACCCCTCAGTAGCAACTTAACAGTGTTTATCATTTTGCTCTTATTAAGATTTTGGTGGTTCATCAACTTGGATTACAAGGCATCACTTGGGATGATTTCATCTCTTGTGACTTCTTCAGAGCTTCACAGGGATTATCAGAGGTCAAGCATGAGACAGGTGGTCCTTCTCATCAATAGGAGCGCCATGAGACCGCTAGTGTGCCGGTATTCATCACATATTAGAGGGGCGCTAGACATTTGTTTGCAGCAGCAAAGCGAGTGTTATCTCCACCCGGTGTGGAAGGGGCCTCACTTTCGACATTAGCACTACAAGTACAGGACAGAGGCAAGGAGCCAATGCATGATGAGGGGCCTTCAGGAGAGTGAGAGACTGACTTCATTCTCGTTTAGGATGATGATACAGATATACGCCCGCAAAATGCACAGCTTGGAGAAATCATAAAGGAGCAGCGGGCAGGCATTGAGGGTTTGACTCACAACTTGGAGAAAGCGGAGTGGGTCATAAAATACTTGGAGCAGAGGAACAAACAGCTTGAAGATCAGCAAACCATCATGGAGATACAAAACATCAGGGAGAAACGTCAGTCTGCCCAAAGGAGGAGTATTGAATTCACTTCATTGGAGCAAGAGATTAATGATGATCGAGAGTCTAATCTCGAGAGAGTTAACATCCACTTAGAGAGACTGCTGGACAAGGCCGATAGAGACAATGCATTATTGAGACATATGGCTTTCCACTACATGGCGCGGAACAAGGTTTGCGAGGCACGAATAAGGAATATAAAGGCAAAATTAAAGAAGGAAAATAGGAAGCAAAAGAGGCAAAAGGAGCATGATCGTCTTTATATGTTGGCCAAAGCCTCTTTAGCCCAACATGAAACTTAATGAAGAAGCTCCAGCCCAAATTTCAAAAAATTTGGGGCATTTTTGGCATTTTTACAAATTTTGGTACAAAAAATAGGGTTTTTCTCCCTATGCGCTGCGCCACGTGGCGCGCGCTTATGCTAGGGAGCTCTAAATTGCAAAAAAATTTATATTTTTGGATTTGGCATGAAAAATCATGACTGCTGGTGCATGGCCAAGAAGTTTGGGCAAGTTTTGAGTCCTCAGGAGGTCAAAAACACTCACAAAATGACCTTTCTGCCCCTATTTTGACACACAGGAAGCAATCCTAGGAGATTGCGGTTTCGGAGGGGCAAATGGGCACCAAATTTAGAAATTCCACTTGGGTTGGAAATTAGACAGGAAGGGCTTTCCAACAAGCACACTTGGGCTCAATTTGGACTTCAGGAAGTGCCTCAAAACCCGCTCCAAAGTGGCACGAGACATACATCTTTTGGCACGGCGCACAGAGACCCAAAGGCCAAATCACTTCCGCTCCGCGAGAATTCGATTTGCAATTTTCTCCAAGTGAGCCCGTTCATTAAAATACATTTTTCCCAGCATCAAAGGCAAATTTTAAAAAACATTTTCATTAAAGGTTGGCTTCTATCCAAGTGGCAAAAGGAAGGCGAGAAGTCACCCAAAAATCTACGCTACATTTTTGTTTTTTTTGTAACGCTGCACCTGTCACTAATGGTTGGCTTTTCATTTCCAGTTTGTAATGATTTTAAAAACTCCCCAACTTTGGGTCGATCCATTTTTTGATAGTGAAGCTTATTTATTTTATGAAAAACCATTTGCAAAGGGTTAGTTGGAATTTCTGGGAACGGTGGGAGAGAAACTCAGTTACTCACTGTACATTTTGACAGAGAATTAATGAAAAGTTGCAGCTCTGGTTCATGAGATTCCTGTGGCATGAGTTTAGCAAATGTATTTTCTTTCTATTTCATATGTATTTCTTTATGTTTCACAGTTCATTAAAAAATCATTTCCAGTGAAAGCTTTTAAGTAAGAAAAGGTAGAATTCAGTTGGCTGCTCTACCTTGGGAAAGTTTTCACGTTCTATGTTTTCTTCTGTTGAAAAGGATTCATGTATTTATGCCCTTTTCAACCACTTAAACAATCTTTCCACTTCATATAATTTCAAATCTAATTGCTAGACTTTCTGCCTATTTTGCCTCACGAAATAATCTGTGTCTTTGAGTTAAATTCACTACTCAAGGTGTTCCTTGGTCCCATACAACCTAGAAAACTCAGTCATTCATCAAAATACCTCTTTCATATTTATTTACCTAGCCTAAAATTAGTATCCATTTCAAGTCATTCTCAGACCCTATTCGTTTATTTTTCACTGAGCTTGACCTGGAGAGAGCCCTCCCCTGTCCTCATAGGGCTAGCTACGAGGCTGAGCGTGGTTTGTGGTTACCCTGAATTTTTCCTTCCTTCAGCCTAAGGAAGATTTAGGCCCTAACACGTGGAAGTCCATGACTTGTGGTGGGCTCCAGTATTGTAGCAATAATGCTACAACTCCTGGAGCTTCCTATCTCTAATTTTATCAACCCAGTAGTTCGTACAAACTTGGAAGCGACGGTGCTGTATGCACAAGTACTAGCTCTTGTCGCAGCTGTCACTTGGTCAGCTGGCACAAGTCCGCTAGGGCTCAAGCCAACTTCTATATGCTCTCAGAAGAAGCTTGCTAAATGATGGACGAAGGCTATCTTAAAGGAAATTAATCTATTTTGCAAAAATGAACTGAAAGCCAACCAAAGCATGGAAACCCTAGTAAACCCTAATCTGACTAGTTTAACCTCTATGATGCAATGGGTGGAGTGCAAGTGTCTGGAAATGATGCCATTACTTCTAAGGATGTGAAATGCATGAACTTAAACTACTTTGATTGAAAAGAACATGTTTTTGGATTTTTGCTTAAGTGGATGGAGTGATTGTGAATTTGTTTCTTATTAGGGTTTGGCTGTGCAGAGGTGGTGCGAAGGGAGAGAAAGCTTGGGAAAGGTCAGGATGGTTGGAAGAGGTCCCAGAGGGTCCCTAGCATTAGTCCACAGAGGTCTACAACATTCGGATGCTCGGCAACCAAGTTTGCAGGCTTCTACAGGATGTCTGCAGGGGATCCTACAGGAAACTAAGGAATTCTACAGGAAGTCTGCTAACTTCTACAGGATGAGCTGTAAGTGGAAGTTTTGGGTGATGGTGAAGTGATGGAATGGTTTGGGTGGATAGGTGAGGTGGAGATGGAACTTGTGATGGCTCAGGGGCAGAGAAATAGGATAGAGAATGAGTGCACGAAGTTGGTTGGTGGATAGAAGGATGGCAGCAACGAAAGGTCAAAAAGATGAAGCTACGTGGCAATGGATGAGTTGGAGGGTAAACGAGCTGGTCAGAGGCCGAGTAGGTGGCTTGAGGAGAGGTCAAGAAGAAGAAGAAGGAAGTGGAATGATATGGAGCAGTGTAAATGAAACAAATGACTTATGTCTTGCACCAAAACGAGAATTCATTAACCTATGATACATGTGCCATTAAACCTATGAACAACAATGTAAAACCGAGAAAAGAAGCCGTGCATGGAATGAAAAATGTAGAAGTATGGTTCAATATCAAAAGTGCATGGATGGATCTTCAACGAAAATGACTATGTTGCAGCTTGCATGGAAGTAAAAGACTGCGTTTCTTTTTGGTGGTTGATATGGACTGCACCCCAATCCCTAAACAGAGATGGCAGTGATCTCTAACAACCTTTTCTTGGAGCTCCTGTGTATTACAAACCTCCTATCCGAATCTAAACAACTGAAAGCAAAGTAACCATAAGCTAATCCTACTCAATCACACAAAAACTAAATCAGCAGACTGTAAATTCGAATTGCATGTCAAAGTAAAGAAACAAAGTGCTGGAACGAAAGGCAAATAACACTACAAAACAGAGGAGGTCTATTGCTCTCAGGTTGGGCCCTAACCTGAGAGCTATAGCTCCCTTAAAAACTCAGAATTAGATCCAAATCTGCTTGCCTTTATTCATAATCAAAAGTCTAATGTCATGCCAAAACTGGCTTACAAAATAACAAAAACCGAGCTGTAACTCGTGCTCAGAGATTACAATAGTAATTCCAAAAGTTCAAAAAGCTTCTAACAAAGGCTACGGCCTCCATATTTATACAAAATGAGGATCAAGCTGGCTGCCTTCATTCGTGGAGCTTGGCTGTCTAACTAAAAATAAAACTGCTGATCCTGTAGAACATGAAGAGTGAAGTGGATGTGAACCTGTACCACATAGTGGTGGAAGGTAAACTATTGATCATTGTACTTTATGTTGATGATCTCATACTGAAAAGTGATGATCAATTGATCAAATATTGCAAGGAGGACCTTGCAAGACAGTTTGAGATGAAGGACTTGAGGCTCATGAATTACTTTCTAGGCATGGAAGTATGGTAGGGTGATGGGGAGCTATTTGTGTCTCAAGGAAAGTATGCCAATGAGATACTTAGGAGGTTCCACATGGAGAGTTGCAAGCCTATGGAGACTCCTCTAGTTGGTAACTGGAGGAAGGAGGATGCTACTTCGAGAGAGGTAGTGGAAACTATTGTTTACAAGCATCTTGTGGGTTCACTCACGTACTTGGTGAACACATGACTAGATTTATGCTATGTAGTTAACCAACTTAGTCAAGCGATGGTTAGGCCTACCAAGTTGTATTAGAAGGTGGAAAAGCATGTATTGCGATACCTCAGGGGCACTACTCAGTATGGATTGTGGTACAAACATACAGAGGGAGTAAAGCTTCAAGGCTTCACTGATGCAGATTGGGAAGGGAGTCCATCCAACTGGAAAAGAAAATCAGAAGGGATTTTCAGTATTGGGTCAGCGACAATTTCTTGGTACAACAAGTAAAAAAGATAGGTTACACTCAATTCGGTAGAGACAGAGTACATGGCTGCAAATCAGGAAACATGTGAGGCCATCTGGATGAGGAAGATTTTGGTTGGTCTATTTGGTTAGCAGATGGATTCGACATTAATTTACTGTGATAATCAGAGTTGTATCAAACTATCAGAAAATCTAGTTTTTCATGATAGGTCCAAGCACATTGATATCCGATATCATCATCTCAGAGATCATGTATTGAGGAAGATCATGTTTTTAGAGTACATTCCCATGGAGGCGCAAGATGCTGACATTTTGACAAAGACATTGTCAAGATGTAAATTTGAATTTTACAGAGACATGATCGGGGTAGCAGATAATCCCTTTCTTGTTGAGAGGGAGTGTTGAGAAATGGCAACAAGAAATTTCAATTTATTTTGTCATTGAATTAAAATGTAAATTAAATTCGAATTATATTCTCATAGCAACTTGTAAATAGTTAATTAAGTTTAATTAACTTAATTATATTACGAATTTCGAGTTGGAAGTATTTATGTAGTCATGTATATGTTCTCCCTAAGTTTGAGGGGTCCATGATGAGTTCATTTGAGTTGTAATTAGATTAACTCAGTTTACTAAGTTATGGTCAGTTAAATTAGTTCTAATTGTTTGTGGAACTAATACAGGACTAACAGTTAGTTGGTGCACTAGTGCATCCACAAGTTTTACTCCAGTTAACTGAAGATTCCCTCATGAGAAACTCATGCATGTTAGTTTAGAGAAGGACCCAGTTGATACTAGAGTGCAGGGACAATGTACTATCAGTTGTATGATATACTGAGTTGTAAATGTCATGCGCAATCAGAGAAGGACCTATGTTTGGATTGCGTAGTTTTGGAAGCATGAATTTCCTTTAAATATGGGCTATTCATCCTAGGAATCGCACAAGGAAATAGGGGCTTGGTAGGCAGTGGAAATTGGCTAAGTGTTGGCTAATAGTGGGCTTGCGAGGTAGAGAGTTGAGAATACTTGTGCAAAATTATTCTTGTGAGAACAATCTTTGTATCTTCACTCATATTTATGATTTAACGCAATACAAATAGGTGGGGTTTTGAGCAGTGACTTTCCCCAAGATAACTTATTGTGTTGTGCCATTGATTTGTCTTCTTCTTGTTCATATTGTTTTCATCGATCTATTGGCTTCCTTTGGTTGAAAGTAGAAGTAGATTCACGTCTTGTGCTTTAGTAAATTGCATGAGCTTGTGAATCTATAGGAAATTCTACATTTTCTAATTTAGGCAAGGGTTAGTAACCCTTTAGAATTTAATTGGGAATGATATGCTACCAAATGTGGTTCCCTTTATTACAGGGCACTCAAATATTCTATATTAATCTATTTTACAATTTGATTTATTCTATTTTTTATTTTTTGTGATATTTACTCCCTCTAGTTGTTGTTGTTTATTGCAAGAAATCTATATATCAAATAGGGTAAAGGGAATTCATGGAATTTTCCTTAAATTGCTTCTAGGTTTAATTTATAAACTTTCTTTATTATATTGCTTGTTTTTTTCTTGTGAAAGTAATAGGAGGATTTCCACTTTTAGAAGATTTTACTTTTATATAATTTTTTTCCACAAAAAGTTTTGTGGCGAAACCCTAAATATTTCCTTGTATTTCACATATAAGACTGAGTGTAAACTAGTTGGTGTTGATTATAACACTTACTTGTTAGGGACACTGAGTAAGACACACTATACATATGACCACCATAGGGGACACATAGTAAGACCTCTTGATGAGTGCCAGTATTGCAACAAGGATGCTGCAACTCCTGGGCTACCAGCTTTACTTATCAACTCAGGGTTCCTACAAACTTGGAGGTGAGAGTGCTATATGCACAAGTAGAAGTGAAGGTCATGCCTGTTGTCACTTGTTCATCTAGCAAGAGACCCCAAGCGTTCCAATCCAGACTTCTATAGAGTCAGAAGAAGCTTGATTCTTTGATGGAAGAAGAGAAAATCTATTCTAAGAGAGCTACTCTACTGCAGTAATGAAGAAAATAACATGTAATGCTAAATCACACCATATCCTAATTAACCATTTAAATAGCTAAACTAAGCAAAATTACTAAATCAACACTAACCTAATGTTTCTATCTAAGTTACAGAAGTAAAGAGCATCAAACCAAACTAATGTGTAAGCAAGGAAACTAAACTAAGTCTATTTTCACGTTTTTGGTGTTTTGGTAAAATCAAGCATGCAAGGAGTCAAGTGGAAGAGCAAGCGAAGATCAAAATCAGTGAAAGGAGGACGTAACGAAGTAGAAGTGCATAGGAACCATTGGATCGATCGGGAACAATATTAATGGGAGATGAGCGGTGGAGATCTTATCGCAAAAGATTACGTGAATAGATGGACAAATAAGACTGATGGAAGACAAATGGCAGAGATCTTATCGTCGGAGGTTAAGTCAAGAGATGGACAAACATGACCAATCAGAAGATGAATGCTGGAGATCTTATCGCCGAAGATTTAGTGAATATATGAACAAACAGGGTTAACGAAAGATGAGAGACAGAAATCTTATCACAGGTGATTTAGTGAATAGATGAATGAATAGGACTAACGGAAGATGAGCGGCGGAGATCTTATCGCGTAGGTTAAGTGAATAGATGGATGAACATGCTTAAACGGGAGATCTTATCGCAGAGATGAAGTGAATAGATGGGTGGATCACATCAGGTCACGTGGCGACTGAAGGGTAAAAAAATGTGCGGAATGCTAGAGCGGGTTTTTGTAGGCGATAAGAAGTCTCTCGCGTGCCCTCAAGGATGTAAGTGGAATTCCAAAATTTTACGCGATTAGACTAACTGGGTGACACGTAGCACGAGAAAACAAATTTTCTCGCGTCCTCTCAGGCAAATATTGGTCATGCAAGAATCCATGCGAGATTGCGTGATAGCCGTCGAATCCAGCTAGACAGATCGACGGTGGAGATTTGGAGCGCATAAAGTATTAAGACGACGTGATAGCCGTCGAATCAAGCTAGACAGATCGACGGTGGAGATTTGGAGCGAATAGAGTCAAACGTTGAAATGAATACGAAGAATCTATGCGACACGTGGTTGGTCAGGGTTGTTGTGAAAGGAAGTCTACGGGTATAATCCTTGCTAACCTGCTAAGTGAAGGAAAAGGCACAAACAGAAGAAAACTAAAACTCAACCAATCTACGCTACATTGCCGTAATGGAAATGCAATTACTTAAGCAAATGAATGATTAAACCATCAATCTATGCGCTACACTGATATAATGGAAATGTAGCTACTTAAGCAAATGAATGATTAAACCATGAATCTATGCGCTACCCTGCTGTAATGGAAATGTAGCTACTTAAGAAAATGAACGATTAAACCATGAATATATACTAACATACATGTACAATAAAGAGGAGCCTTAGCTGCTAGGATTGGGCCCTAACCTAAGAGCTTCAGCCCTCTGAGTTAACTCAGTGCTAGCTCGAAACAAAACTCATTCTTATTATCAAAACAATGGATTAGATCAACAACTGTCACAAGTCTTGCAACTCGAAAATAAAGTAAAGTTTTACAATCAAAATTCCAAATCGTACTGAGGTACTAGGCCTCTCTACTTATACGACTGAAGTCTCCAACGAATTCCTTAAAATTAAGGAGGCTCAGCTCCGAAACTCGAGATAAACTGGTGCTTTGACTTTCACTTGCTCGACTGCCTTCTAGTCCTCATGATTTGGTTGTTTGCACTCTGAGCTGATGGAGGAATATTCAAATGGAAGGGTAGTAAATGAGGAGGATTTACCTCCTATAATTCCTCTCCCTTGTCCCATTCGATTTTTGACCAAGGTATTTGCTAAAACTCCTTGCTTTTATCCTTTAATCCTGCATTACATGCACATTAGACCACAAAGCAAAATATCCAACTCTAACTCATCTCATAAGAAAAATATAATCAAAAGTATGCAATAAGTTGTGATAATAGTTGGTTTGACTAAGCTAGGAGGTGAATTAAGGCCTGTATAATTACCCAATGATGAGGCTCATCATCACCCCCCTACTGAAAGTGTTTCTCATCCTTTGAGCAACTTAGTCAGTGTCCATGTCCTTCATGGCTCTGGTAGCCTCTCTGTCATCCCATGCCTTTGCTGTGGTCTCTTGTTTTTGTGCATAGAAGCCTGCTTTCCTTTCTACTTCTTCCCACTGCCTCTTTTCCTCTTCTTCTTTTCTCCCTTCTAGCATCCCTAGTAGTAGTGGTGGACTGAGTTTTAGGCCTATCCAATTGACCTTCAACCTTTGCATTGATTGCTTATACATAGGTATCCTATTGAGTGCCTCTCTCAACCTTTGAGGGGAGTGATATTATCTAATCTTCAAGCTGTGTGGCAATGTGTTCCATCTCCTTGAGAAGGAATGTATACTATCCTTTCCTAGCAGCCTAAACATATCCTGAAAATGTGAAATTGCTTGCTCTTGGGCTGTAGGTGCCAGCTGAGGATCATTTGAAATTAGATTATGGTTGCTGATTAGGGCCATGGGATTTGATTGTTCAGCTTTGATGAAAAGAGGTTCATTTTTCTCTCTGGCTAATATTATTTTCATCTATGCAGCCCTTGAATCCTCATGGTTCATCCATGATGCCAAAACCATTAATTGCAGATCTCCTAGCTTAGCATTAGGATCCCAAACATTCTTGTCTATGAGGGCCTTGTTGCGCAAGTAAAATTCAGCCATTTTGGCCCTATCCTCTAGTGTACTTTGATCACAAAGATCAATAAACTGCCTGTAGTCCTGAAATGGCATGGTGCCCCTTTGTGCTAGTGTTTTAATTTGAAATTGTAGCCATTTTTCTCTGAGGTAAAGAGCATAGGATTTAGCTAGCATCCTACATTGGATGGCCTCCAAGGAGAGGCTGGCCATACATGCTAGTTGGTTTTTACTTTCCTGCAGCTATCCTCTCAGCGATGCATTTTCCCTCTCAAGTTGATCTCTCATTATGGCTTCTATGTCCCTTAAGCCACTTAGCTCTTTTCCAATTTCCTTGAGCTTCTCTTCCATGTGCTCAATGTCTCTTGGTTTAGGTGAATCTTCAATCTCAGTAGGGATTTTTGTTGATATTTGTGGCTTCCCTTGTTTGATTCTTGTGCTCTTTCTTGTTTTGAAATATAGAGGGGTTTTCCTCCTTCTTTTCCCTTTTTCTTGACTGGGGTGCTGAGAGAAGTGAAAGCAGCTACTGCCTCCCTCCCAGGGGCCTATGGAGACACCCTAGGTGACTCCTCCTCGTGTATTTTCCCTACTGTTTCAATGCCTTCTTCCTCTCTGTTTTTCTTATCTTCTTCCTCTTGCTGTTATTTCTTATCTCCATCAGTTTCTTCCTTCGTTTTCTCCTCGGTTTCAGCATCATCCTCCTTCTCTTCTCCTTCATCATGTTCCTCTATATTAGTTTCTTCTTCATCCATCTCATCCCCATCTAGATCTATATCTTCTTCTTTTTGTTTTTCCTCCTCCGCACTGATAGAAGGACTAACATCATAGGTGAGGGTTTTGATGTGATCCTCTGCTGGTAAGTCCCTGAAGACTTACCATGTTATAGGGATCCTGAGGTTTTGGAGGGCATCCTCAATGAGGATCCTGATCAACCCATGGTGAGCCAATTGTTGGGAATTCCCTTCCTTTACATTTTTGCTGGAGTCTATGAGTGATTGCATCAAGAAATAGGGTATGCTGAGTCTTTGGTGAATTGGTGTTTCTACCCCAAATCTTAATTCTTCAAGCATTCTAAAATGGTAGCCATAAACAACACTGTATCTACCCTCACATGAGATATATTTGATGAGTTGGTAACCTACCTCACTCCATGGGTATGGCAGACTGTCTCTCCTTACTCCATTTTTATCCTTTGTGGGTTCTTCACCTTCTAAAAAGAATTTCCTTTTTTCCACCTGACTGTCTACTTTGTCTTCTTTTCTCCATGGAATTCATAGGGGAAGTGTGGTGACCCTACTTATGAGCTCTGGGGTGAGATCTATAGTGAGCCCTCTAACTATAATAGTGGCATGGATTCTGCTATGTGGAGTGAGGGAATGAGAAAATTCTTGAGCCACCTCATCATCATACCCTGTGAATTTTTCGAAAAACCCCATCCATTGGTGTCTTATAAAGATTTCAAGCACTTGGGGGTGTTGTTGTATCGTCATAGTGTTTGTGGGTTCTCTCCTATTACCTTCCTATCATCTTGCTTGTGAGGCTTGAGGAGGAAATGAGAGGTTTGACACAAGAATTTTAAATTTAGGAGAAAACAGAGTTTCCTATGTATGTAATTCACCTCCCACAGTTGTTATATCCACTAGCTTTTAGAGAATTTCTAGTTCATTTGCTTGTAAATGGGGATGGATTTTCAGATCCTACCTCTTTAGAATGGTTGCAATGGACAATTATCATGATATTCCCTCTTGAAACCCTCTCTGCCTATCCTGTAGACTGCCTCTGTGTATCCTGTAGACTATTCCTGTGCATGCTCCTATAGAAATTCTCTTGCAGAACGATGGGTCCTTGCTTTCGGTGGGTGGCCAAAGTTATAAGAGCGACTTGAGTGAGGGAGTTTCGAGGAGGTGGAATGCATGAAAAATATTTTTTGTTTCCCACTCCTCGTAATTAGCTCCCACCTTGTAGGTCCGTAGTTAATGACTTCTTGTCCTACTCCTCCTTTGTCTTTGAGTTGACTGTGGCCACGTGTGAGAGGACACCCGGTTTTGTATGTGATGACTGAACGAAGGTGGCCAAGTTAACTAGCCACATTTTCACTTATAAACCAACTACCTCGTAACCTTTACAACTTTTCGTCAAATTATGCATATGAGTGAGTGAGTAGGATACTTACTTGTGGTCTCGATGACATGGTGCAGTTGTCGAAGATCAGATGTGCTGCGTTGTTTATTTGTTGCATGGTCATTCTTCTTCCTCTTCTGTTGGATGTTGTCTGCTGTCTACTGTATGGATCATCTTAGTGAAGACCTGTAGCTGATGATTGATATTCTATGGGATAGGCTGCTACAGGACCTAACCAACCTACCATTCACCCTCGGATTGCTTCCTGTAGGTTTTCAGGGTATCCTGTAGGAATACAGGGGATCCTGTAGAAAACACAGTCTTCGCCTGAATTGAAGCAATGAAGTGAAAAAACAATGGAATTTATGGAGGGATGCATGGTAAGGAGTGGAGGAGATGAATATATGTGAGGCAGGGTTCCCTTTGGATCTTCTCTTTGCTCCTTGATTGTCTTTCTCACCTACCTGCAAATAACAATTATGTCTTTTTTCTCTTTCTTGAAAAACACCTAGGCTACCTCAGAGAGGTTTTCACCCTAGATGTTTGCCCTGGGCACCTGAAGGAAGGTTTTCACCCAAGGATCTTCTTATTTTTTCATTTTTTTTTCATCATTGGGCCCCCTCACGAGGTTTTCAACCCAAATATGGGACTCAGGTGCCTCATGGAGGTTTTCACTTGAATCCTTATTCTTTTTTATTTTTTCTTTTTTCAGTGACCTGATGAGGGAGGAGCTGGAACTTGTTCCACCATCATCATTGTCTTATTGATATTGTCAATGAACTCTTGTTTTGATAAAGGCCTCTTGTACATTTTCAATCAGTGTCCATTAACAAGAAATGGAATGGCTTCTTCATCTATAGCTCTGATTTGTATTGAACCATTATCATGGCATCTTTCCACCACATAAGGTCCGATCCATCTTGTCCTTAGCTTGCCCTTGAAGTCTTTATACCTAGAATCATATAACAATGCCCAATCGCCCTCTTGAAATTTCTTCTTATTAATATGTTTATCATGCTAGATCTTCCTCTGAAGTTGAACTATCTCTGTATGTAGGAAGGCCTGCCTTTTGAATTCATCCAAGCCATTCAAATGGAACAATATTTCTTTCTGTGCATGACTGAGATCCAAATCTAGTTGGGCTGCCATCCTTAATGTGTTATATTCAAACTCAATGGACAACAGAGCCTTTTTCCCATAGACCAGCTCGTAGGGTGTAAATCCAATGGTGGTCTTCCATGTTGTATTATAGGCCCAGGTGGCCTCAACTAGTCTCTTTTCCCAATCCTTCCTGCTGCTTCTCACTACCTTTGTTAAGATGCTCTCCAGTGCTCTTTTGGTCACCTCCACTTGCCCATTAGCTTGTGGATGATAAGGAGTGGAGGTCCTATGCTTGATTTTGTGATGGCTGAGCAGTTCTTCAATCATGTTGGAGGTAAACTGGCTGCCTTGGTCTATGACTAGCTCTCTAGGGTACCCAAATTTGTAGAATACATTCTCCCTTAGGAACTCAGCCACATTCTCTTCTGTTGCTACCTTAATCGCCTTGGTTTCAGCCCACTTAGTCAAATAATCAGTGCACACAATAATGTACTATTTTTTCTTTGAAGGAGGGTTGATAGGCCTAATGAAGTCCATGCCCCACTTGTAAAATGGCTCGAAAGTCACTTGAGGTTGTAGGGTCATTTCATCTCTTGGAGTATTCTTTCCCATCCTCTGGCACATATCACATTGACTAATGTACTTTTTCACATCCTGATGAAGAGTGGGCCAATAATAGCCCGCTTGTAACACTTTTAATGTTGTCCTCTTTGCTGAAAAGTGACCTCCACAAGGCCCATCATGATAGGTCAGAAGGATGTCAAAAAATTCCTCTTCCCTTACACACCATCTCAAGATTTGATTTGGGCCAAGTTTGAAAAGATTGCCCCCAATCCAAGTGAAGGGGGCACTTTTCCTGACTATCTTGCTCTTTTCTTTGGAGGGAAAGTTTGGTGGGAACTGTGATGATACCAAATAGTTTGGTATATCAACAAACCATGGGGAGAGAACTGAAATAGCAAAAAAATGCTCGTCTTGTAACTGGTTATCCACCATTCCTTCTTCACCTGCAGGCAGATTCATCCTAGATAAAAAGTCTGCAACAACATTTTCCTTACCAAGCTTATCAACAATAGTTAGATCAAACTGCTGTAATAAAAGCAACCATATTATAATTCTAGCATTCACATAGGGTTTGTTCATTAAATATTTGATTGCAGCATGGTCAGTGTGCACAAATGTTTGATAGCCTGTAATGTAATCCCTAAATTTTTTTAATGAATGCACAACAGCGATGAGTTCCTTTTCGGTCACAGTATAATTTAGCTCAACCTTTGACAGGTTCTTACTGATAAAACAAATGGCATAGGGAAATTTCTCCTCTACCTGACCTAAGGTTGCTCCTATGGCATTGTGTGAGGCATTAGCATGAATATGAAAAGGGAGGGCCCAATTTAGGCCTCAAAGAATTAGTGTAGTGGTCAACCTACCCTTTAGAATGTATAAGGCCTCTTGACAAATTTTTGACCATATAAACTCTGAATCTTTGGCAACAACCCAAATAAAGGAGAGGCCAACTAGTTGAAGTCCTTTATGAACCTTCGGTAGTATCTAGCTAACACCATGAAACTCCTGACATCCATCTGCTTTTGAGGAGGTGCGACCCTTTGGATGATTGCTATTTTGTTTGGGTCCACCTGCAGTCCTTGCTGGGATATTGAATGACCTAGCACGGTCCCTTCAGTCATTAAGAATTCACATTTTTCTGGACTGAGAGACAGGATCATTTCAATGCATTTGTGCAATACCTTGCCTAGGTTAGTCAGGGCTTCTTGAAAATCACAACGATAAGCTGTAAAATCATCCATATATATTTCCACTGCATCATGTACTAATTCAGCAAAAATACTCAAGACTGCTCTCTAGAAAGTGGCAGGAGCATTTCATAGGCCAAAAGGAAGGACCCTATAGGCAAAAGTACCCCAAGGACAGGTGAATGTGGTCTTATCCTGGTATTCTGGGAAGATTTGGATTTGGTTGTACCCAGTGAATCCATCTAGGAAAGAGAAAAACTTCTTCCCTACCAGGCCATCTAGCACTTGGTCAATGAAGGGTAGGGGAAAATGATCCTTCTTTGTATCTTTGTTCAAATCCCTATAATCTACAAAAATCCTCCACTTACCATTTTTCCTGGGAACTAACACTAAAGGAGAGACCCACTCACTATTAGAGATAGGGTAAATGAGTCCTGCATCTAGCAGTTTTTGCAGTTCCTCTTTGACTATCTCTTTAAGAGCTAGATTCATCCTCCTTTGTGGTTGCCTGGCTGGCTTGCAACCTTCTTTGATGTATATGTGGTGAGTACACATTGAGGGGTGTACTCCCTTCACTTCCTTGTAACTCCAAGCGAAGGCTTCTAAATTTTCTCTCAACATGTTGCATAGCTTTTCCTCTTCGAGAGAAGAAAGGGATGGATTATTTTTCAAAGTTTTCTCTGGGCCAAATTCTATGGTTTTGACACAGAGTGGGTTGGAATTGGCCAAGCATAAGTCAATTGGATGATTGCTCTGGGTTTCCCTTCTTCTTCTTATGGTAACAAACTAGGAGTTGGACTTTGGAGCAGGTGTTCAATTAAGTCATCCTCATCTTGTTGTCCTCCTCCTATGGTTGCTTCCAAAGCATAAAGTTGGGCTGAATAAACTTCATCCTCTTCCTCCTCCTCCAACCATAAAGGTAAATCATGCTCTAGAGAAGGTTGATCAGGAGGGTATAGGACTAACTGTTTTGACATATGCCCATTCTTGATGGTCATATTCCCAGCTCTACAGCTACTGTAAGCATCATCTATGGCCAACCATGGTCTTCCAAGGATGAGAGGGTAACTAGTAAGCTTAGCGTTAGGCTGGAGAACTAGGAAATCTGTAGGGTACTCCCATGAGTCAATGGAGACCATCACATCCTCCACAATTCCCTCAGGGGTGACTGTGGAACGGTCTGCAAGTTGCAGAACTATTGCGGTCTTCCTCAATGACCCTTGGAGGTTGAGTTTGAGCATGGTATCCTTGGTCATCACATTAATGGTAGCCCCAAGATCGATCAGAGTGTGTGAGACAATGGTACCATTGATGTGCACATCTACTACAGGGCTTCCAGGGTCCAAATATTTTGGACATATTACCTACCCCAGCATTAAGTCAGATAGTTGCCCAATGACATTAATGGTAGGGGCATCCCTTTTTCTTCTTCCTGGATGCTTGAAGCATTTCTCCTTAATCAACTTATTGTAAATGGGAACATCTTTTATTGCTTGGAGAAGGGGGATATTTACACATAGATTTTTCAATTCTCCCAGAAGTTCAAGTTCTTCTGGGGTAGGCTGGAGTGGTTGGGCTAACCTCTCAGGAAAGGGTGGATTTACTTTAAGGTTGCTTTCCTCTCTTTCTTCCTCAACCTCCCTATGTGGAGAGGGAGGTTGGTTATCTGGGAGAATTCTCCCAGATCTTAGGTTGATCTCCTGGATTTCTACAGCATAAGCTGGGTATGATGTCTCTCCAATGTATACTTATTGAGCCTGCCTATTGTTCGGGTTTGGATTTGGTTGGGCAGGCATCTGGGGTTTCTTGGTGGAGCAAAGTGTAGGAGTTGTGGTTGGGTAGGTGGTGGAGGCAATAGAGCTGGAGCATTGTTGTATTACGGCCTCAATCCCTGGAGTGGGGTATTCCACTGAGGTTGTGGTTGAACATAAGGTTGAAATGATAGGTTGGCTGGATGGGAATGATACTAAGATGTATAGGACCAAGGAGGGGGTGTAGACCAGGAAGGATGAGCAGGGGGTCCCCAAGAAGGCATAGATGTGGTTTGGTTGGGGTTGTAATATGCATCGGCTGACCCTTGCATACCCTACTGGTATGGTCTAGGCCCAAGAGGTCTCCTTTGGTTGATGTAGTAAAGTTGCTCATTGACCCCTTCAACTTCTTGATATACATCTTTGAGTTCGGGTAAAGAAGGGCACTTGTTTGTGGAGTGGTTTTCTTCACAGACTGAGAAAATCTCAATGCAATTCAATGGACATTCGTTCCTGGGATGCCTCCTGGTGCATCTAGGACAAAATATGGCCAAGGATCTCTCTACTTCCTCTTGCTTCCTTTTGATATTCATGGTGTCTAATTGCAAGGAAAATGGTTTGCAGCATCTCACTTTTGAAATCTTCCAGCATATTTCCAATTTCACCCGTGATGGATGAGTTGGAAGATGATGTACTGGCCATAGGTTTACTACTCCTACCCTTTTTCCTGGCTGCCCTAGAATGGTTTCTAAAGAGTGTCTTGATATCCTCATAGGGTAATTGGTAGATATCTCCTCCTGCTAACAGATGTAAGGTATCCTGAAGATCTTCCCTTACTCCTCTGAGCAGGACCAACTTTAGTGACTCAGGGTCAAGTGTGCACCTGGCCCTTTTGTAACTGAGCTGGAATATTTATTCGTAGTCTTCTAAGGATTCATCCTAGCCCATGGTCATCCTAAAAATCTCTTCTTTAGTATCCTTTGACCTACAGTAATCCCTATATTTGTTGTTAAAATCTTGCTGCATTTGAGCCCAAGTTGTGATGCTGTCTCCAGGTAAACCCATGAACCAGCACAATGCTGCATCCTTGAGGGTAGATGGAAACAATTTTAACTTTTTCTCATCATTTGTATAGTGATAGGTTCTGCATATAACAACAAATTCAAATATGAAAGTGTCAGGGTCCTTTGTGGTCAGGCCATGGAAATTAGGTAGAGCAGAGGGGTTTATATTCTTCATCTTAGTGTCCCCATTGGTTTCCCTGATGGGGAAGGCACCCTCAATTCTCTCTCTATTTCCTTTGTCATTTTGGTTTTCAGCCATTGGCTCAGTAGAATGGGTTCATCTTCTTCTTTTTCCCCTATAGGTTCTTCAAATATGTCGGGTTGCTCACCTAAGGGTTCCTCTAGTTCACAAGCACCGAAGAAGAGAGAAGGTTGGTTGTTAAATGCAGTGGGGGTATTTGGAATTTTTTTTCCTAAATTGTCCCTACTCCTATGAGGCATGAAAGGAAATGTTTTTGGGTTGGCTTTTGGAAGATTTTTTGAGCAAGAAAGTACTTTGCAGAAATGAAATTGCTGATTGAATGAAAACTACTGACAAAAAGAAACTACTCACTGAATTCAAATTCTACTTGCAGAATGGAAAGGAAAGCATATAATGACAAATGAAAGAAAGGAAGCTACTAGTTTACTTTTGCAGAAATAAACTAATGGAAGAAAGTTGAAGACGAGAAATAGAAGAAAAGAAAGAAGACTAGAAATAGAAGAAAATAGAGCAGTACTCACATTCTACTCTGACACCTCCCCGGCAACGGCGCCAAAAAGTGATGAGCACTAGTATTGCAGCAAGGATGTTGCAACTCCTGGGCTACCATATTTACTTATCAACCTGGGGTTCGTATAAACTTGGAGGTGACAGTGTTATATGCACAAGTAGAAGTGAAGGTCCCACCTATTGTCACTTGTTCATTTGGCAAGAGACCCCAGGGGTTCCAAGCCAGACTTATATAGAGTCAAAAGAAGCTTGATTCTTTGATGGAAGAAGAGAAAATCTATTCTAAGAGAGCTACTCTACTAGAGTAATGAAGAAAACAACATGTAATGCTAAATCACACCATATCCTAATTAGTCATTTAAATAGCTAAACTAAGAAGAATTGCTAAATCAACACTAACCTAATGCTGCTACCTAAGTTACAGAAGTAAAGACCATCAAACCAAACTAATGTGTAAGCAAGGAAAATAAACTAAGTCTGTTTTCACGTTTTTTGTGTTTTGGTAAAATCAAGCATGCAAGGAGTCAAGAGGAAGAGCAAGCGAAGATCAAAATCAGTGAAAGGAGGATGTAACGAAGCAGAAGTGCATAGGAACCGTTGGATCGATCATGAACAGTGTTAATGGGAGATGAGAGGCGAAGATCTTATCGCAGAAGATTACGTGAATAGATGGGCGAATAAGACTGAAGGAAGCTGGATGGCTGAGATCTTATCATGGGAGGTTAGGTCAAGAGATGGATGAATAGGACCAATCGGGAGATGAATGGCGGAGATCTTATTGTGGGTGATTTAGTGAATAGATGAACGAACAAGGTTAACAAAAGATGAGCGGTGGAGATCTTATCACAAACGATTTAGTGAATAGATGAATGAATATGACTAACGAAAGATAAGCCTCAGAGATCTTATCGCATAGGTTAAGTGAATAGATGGATGAACAGGTTTAAACGGGAGATGAATGGCGGAGATCTTATCCCGGAGATGAAGTGAATAGATGGGTGGATCACATCAGGTCACTTGGCAACAGAAGGGTAAAAAATGTGCGGAATGATAGAGTAGGTTTCTGTAGGCGGTAAGAAGTCTCTCGTGTGCCCTCAAGGCTGTAAGCAAAATTTCAAAATTTTATGCGATTAGCCTAACTGGGTGACACGTAGCACGAGAAAACCACTTTTCTCACGTGCTCTCGGGTGAATATCGGTTGTGCAAGAATCCGCGAGAGATTTCACGATAGCTGTCGGATCCAGCTAGATAGATTGACGGTGGAGATTTGGAGCACATAAAGTATTGAGACGACGCGATAGCCATCGAATCAAGCTAGACAGATTGACGATGGAGATTTGGAGCGCATAAAGTCAAACGTTGAAATGAATATGAAGAAGCTATGCGACACGCGGTTGACGGTGGTTGGTCAGGGTTGTTGTGAAAGGAAATCTACAGGTATAATCCTTGCTAACCTGCTAACTGAAGAAAAAGGCACAAACGGAAGAAAACTAAAACACAACCAATCTACGCTACACTACTGTAATGGAAATGCAGCTACTTAAGCAAATGAACAATTAAACCATGAATCTATGTGCTACACTGCTGTAATGGAAATGCAGCTACTTAAGCAAATGAATGATTAAACCATGAATCTATGTGCTACCCTGCTGTAATGGAAATGCAACTACTTAAGCAAATGAACAATTAAACCATGAATATACGCTAACATACATGTACAATAAAGGGGAGCCTTAGCTGCTAGGGTTGGGCCCTAACCCAAGAGCTTAAACCCTCTGAGTTAACTCAGTGTTGGGTTGAAACAAAACTCATTCTTATTATCAAAACAATGGATTACATCAACAACTGTCACAAGTCTTGCAGCTCGAAAATAAAGTAAAGTTTTACAATCAAAAGTCCCAATCCTACTGAGATCCTAGGCCTCTCTACTTATACAAATGAAGTCTCCAACGACTTCCTTAAAATTAGGGAGCTCAGCTCCCAAACTCGAGATAAACTACTGCTCCAACTTTCACTTGCTCGGCTGCCTTCTAGTCCTCATGATTTGGCTGTTTGCACTCCGAGCTGATGGAGGAATATTACAATGGAGGGGTAGTAAATGAGGAGGATTTACCTCCTATAATTCCTCTCCCTTTTCCCATTCGAGTTTTGACCAAGGTCTTTGCTAAAACTCCTTGATTTTGTCCTTTAATCCTACATTACATGCACATTAGACCATAAATCAAAATATCCAACTCTAACTCATCTCATAAGCAAAATATAATCAAAAGTATGCAATAAGTTGTGAGAATAGTTGGTTTGACTAAGCTAGGAGGTGAATTAAGGCCCATATAATTACCCAATGATGAGGCTCATCACCTCTTCATCAAGCTCAAAGGTCTAAAGTATTCAGACGCTAGCCTACTAGGTTATTCACTTATATAAAAACCTAATTTACTATTTGATTTATGGAAGAGATGGAAATTTTTTTTACGATTACTCTCACATGATATTTTCCTTAATTTAGCTTAATAGTTTTGAAGGAAAAAAATATGTTTTTTGACAAGAGTGGTTGTATTGTATTAATTCCGAAAAAAAGTTGGGGCATGGATGCCTGAGTACGTATGTGCAAAAGAGGGAAGAATGTACCAATAGATTGTTTCTACTTTTCTACTTCTATTTACTATTGGAATTTTGCCTATTTCTACTGAATTTCTTGTATAGTAATGTACAAACTAAAACAAAAGGAATAAATATTTTCATTTCATATCTAAATTCAAATTTTCCTCAAAAACTGGTAGTGCTTCTTCTTGGTCTCTTCTTGTTCATCTCTTCTTGGTTTAGTTGATGGACTTATATTCTTCCATGGCTTGATATTGAACTCTGTTATTTGAATGAGGCACTTCTAAAGTTTTCCTTTCCAAAAAAGATATTATTTTTTCTAGAGAGGAGATCTAGCGATGTCGGGACATGATAATTTCTTACAAAGAATTGAGTTCCTTTTCAAGATGTTTGCAGTGTTGGTTAGCCCTCGTCAGTGCCTTCTGATTGAGGATGCCTCTCATTGTAGGCATCCAATCTTTGTCTTGAAATCCAATTCGCACTGAATAATTCATCATCGCTGAATATCTCTGGTACGAACCAATTTAACATGGATAGTTTCACAACATCTACAAGGAGATTCATAGAATTATGAGGGATCCATTTCAAGATGTAGATGAGTAGAAGGTAGATTGGGGATAGAGGGAAGATAGGCCAAGGTGCAGATCACAGAGGGTCAAATACTAAATGAAATTGAGATAAGCTTGAAAAATATGAAAGATGAGTAAGGGAAGATGGATAGGGAAGGGAGAAATTATAACTCATCCATGCAAGCTCGCGTGCATGATGCGGGGGAGAAGATGGACTTGGATCGTGTCTCAGTATGATGATATTCAGAAGGGATAATTTTATAAAGGGTTTGGTCTTAAATGATCATCCTTCTAGAGATTGGGAATATTTTGGGAAGGGGTATTTTTAATTCCAGTGTGCCCTTTCATGGGAATAGTTCCCACCATTACCAAATTTAGAGGTGATGACACATATGGAAATTGTTGTAGATGGAACAAGTTCCAAGGGATTGTTGGTGTTGTATCTCGTTTTCATGGAATTGGTTTATTTGAAGTTTCTGAGTTGATCCTCACTTCACCTTGAGGTCTTTGACAAGATTCGTTGTGTTGATAATGTGTTTCCTTGTTATTTCCTCTGAACATATGGTAGAAAGAGACCCCTTCCAAGTGTGCAAGGTGGGATTGAATACGAGTTGTGATTTGCGTTATCTTTGCATTGTTGGAGCTTGAACCTTTCACTAACTAGCTTATGAGCAAGGCTGAATCACCTAGAATTATGGGGTGATTTATCTACTACTCATGAAGTATTGTAACATCCAAAAGAATAGTGTAGGCATTAGTCTGATTGTTGGATATGTTTCTCAGTCCCCCATTCAAAAGTAGTTCTTTCTTCTCCACTTGGAGTGATGATGACCCCTCTTGCTCCAACCTTCTCTGGGTTGTGTTTGTAAGATCCATACAAAAAAGATAGAATCTATTTTTCTCTTTTATCCAAACCAAGAAATCTTGTTCTTTCATCCTTATTTTCCAGTTCTACAAAGAAGGTGGTTCCTTTGGAGGGATGTGGATATCTTGATAAATTTTTGGGAGGACAAAATGTAACCATTGTAACCCTACTTCCTGCAATTTTTGGGGATCCAACTTGTTATTTCCTTTTAATAAAATAGCTTCTATGGTTAGGTCCAAACTTTCGCCATAATTTCCTTTTCTCTGGTTTTTCTTATTCAAATGTGCTTTTGTTCCTTGCCAGCCAAATTTTCCAGCACAAAGATGTTGGGAGACTAAGGCAAAAGTGTCTGATTAGAGTTTTCTTTTTGAAAGGAAAAGGGTAGCTTAAATTTCATTGAGCAAAGAATTTAGGTGGAGTTGGATTAAAATTGAGATGGAATGAGAGGGGGTGGAGTAAGGATTTCAAACATGCTTGAGTGAATAGACATAAGATAAACTGTTGTATTGCCTCTTCTAAATTCATACAGAGGGGGCATCTTGAATGTCCTTGAATATTGCGCTTCCTTGAGTTTTATGTTGTCAATATCTTCCCCCTAAGAAGAGTCTAAGTGAATAATTTGATATTGGGAAGGATTTCAGATTTCCATATGATTTTCCAATATAGTCAGGTTGGTTGTTGGACTTGATCCTCTTGAAGCACCCTGTATCCACTTTTGATAGTGCAATATTTTTTTGATAAATCCCATTTGAAACCATCCTTCTGAGAGTTTAAAATTTGGGAAAAACCTTTTAAATTTTCTATAAGTAGGATCCATAGGTGAGAGATACCAAATGGGAGATGTGGGGGATTTACAAACCTTCCAAACTGATTTGTCATGCTCCCAAAGGGAAATTTGTGCCAAATGGGAGATGCCTCTAGTTTCACACCAATTTCTTAGAGGCCGAAGAGTGGGAAAGGTGGATTAGATTGGCTTTCCTAGGATACTTCTCCCATAATTCTATCTCTATTCCATTCTATAGAATTCTAGATGTGTGAGATTTTATAAGAGGGAGAGCTTTCTTATAAAGTTTCTAAATTGATGAGCAACATCAGAGAGGGATATGACATTTGAGAAGATGTTGTTTGGAAGTGGACAAATGTTTTCCTTCAAGGACCTCTTTTCACCAAGTTGGTTCTTTTGTGATGACTCTCCATAGGATCTTCGCTCCCAAGGCTATGTTCATAAGCTCATGATTCTTGATTCTAAGCCCCCCCTCTTCCCTAGGGAGTTATAACCTTTTTCTAGCTAAGGAGGTGGAATTTTTTAGTTTCTGACTTTCCTCCCTAGTATAAAAATTTCCTTATGAGGATTTCAATTTGTTTTAGAATTCCATCTAGTGCTTGGAGGATCACAAATTGGTAGAGGGGAAGAGATGATAATATAGATTTTATTAGGATGGTGTGTCCTGCAAGATCTAGCAATTTTTTCACCCAATGTTGCAATTTATTCCTCATCTTTTCCATTATCTCTACCCATACCTCAATCTTCATAGCCCGATTGAATATTTCCATTCCCAAATACTTTAAATGAGTCTAGTTTGGTTTGTAAGGGATTTCAAAAAATTGGGAGATTTGTCTTATAATTATAGGGGATGTATTCCATCTATATATACTGCTATTAATTTTATTAAGCAAACCTCCCAAGGCTTCAAGAAAGATATCAATATTTGTCTTGATTCTTCTTGCCACTATTATTGAAGCTCCTCCAATCAAAATAGTCTCATTTTTGAATTGTGAGTTATTTAATCCTTATGTTCCTATGCTAAAATGAATTCCAATGATCAATTCTCTTTATCTTTCTTTCTCTAGATTTGTACTAAGGGCCTCTACCATTGGAACATATAGGAAAGGTGAGATAGGGACCCCATGCCTTATCCCCCTTGTGTTTTGGAAGAAACGACTTGGTCTTCCATTTAATAATGCTGCAATACTTGGTTTACTGATATAGACTTTGATCAAATATATAAACTTGTTAAAAACATTGAATATTTTTAAAACAACAGAAAGAAAAGAATTTCTTACCCTTTTGAAGTCATTTTCCATATATAGCTTATGAACAAAACCTTATTCTTCCCTGGAGATACTTGAATGGATTTCTTCTTGGACTAGAAGTATTTTGTTCACTATCTGCCTTTGGTGAATAACAACGACCTGATTTTTGGATATCAGGGAAGGGAGAAGGGTCTTTAAGCGAGTTTCTAATATTTTAGTCAAGATTTTGTAAGAGGAGTTGCATAAAGGGATTGGACGAAAGCGATTGAAGGAGGATGGTTTGGTTTCTTTTGGGATTGAGACTAGAAATATTGAGTTGGTATGTACTGCCACCAATCTTGAATTTATTTTGTGCCCAATGGATCATTTTTAGGAGGTATTTTTTGATGAGCCCCCAATAGGACATGTAGAAGGAAATGGAGGAGTCATTAGGTATTGGTGCTTTTGTTAGGGTGGTGACTCCAAATTTCTCTTTGCATGTCTTCTTCAATTACTGGCTTGGTTAAAATAACATTTTTATCTACAACTACTATTTTTGGGATTGGGCTTAGCACTTCTTCATAATCAGATTTCTTAGGTTCAATTATAAAGATCCTACTAAAATGTTGATAGGCTTTGTATTTAGCCTCCTCTGCCCATTCAATTAATATGTTCCCTTCCTTATAGATAGAATTGACATTATTTTTGTTTCTTCAAGCCTTTGGTTATGAAAAAAGGCCATGATTTTGTCTCCTGTTTGAATCTGGAGACTTCTTGATTTTATTCTCCAATCCTCCTCTCTTCTGTTTATTTGGTTGATTTTACAATAGAACTCCTTTTCTTGGACTTGCAGTTGTTGTATCACCATTTCATTATCTAGCCTTGATTGCAATTCTCCCAAATCCCTTTGGAGAACACACTTTTCTTGAAGAGGATCTCTGTAGATATTTTTTCCCAGGTCTTGAGAGCAACCTTGACAAGTTTGATTTTCAATTCCCAAACAAATATAGGTTAGCTATCTATTCTTGTGTCCCAAGCTTGTTCAACCAGTGGCACCACTTCCTTGTTTTTGGACTAGAGGGGGTTATAGTGGAAAGGGAGAGGGTCGAAATTTGCTCTTTCCTAAAAAAATATGCTTACAGGTTTGTGGTTTGATATTGTTGTTTATAATATCTTTGATGTCACCATGATAGATCCAAATATGGTATCTATGTGAACTATGAATCAATCCAACCGTTATTTGGTGTTGTCAGGTCTAATTCATTTATTACTCCAGGTGAACTTGCCATTCCTTGGTTTTATGTCCATATGAATATGATCAACCATTATATTTTCTACTTTGTCTCTACTTGGGTGAGGGAGGTAAATTCATACTATTTTTTATTCACTATCAATTACTAGATTGAGATCGCTTAAAGGTATAGTCGAATACCCACCTTCTAAGACTAGCTTGAGTGCTAAGCATTTCCAACATTTCTCTTTGTCTCTATAGTGTATCGAGGAATAAATGTTATAAACTGAGAAGGGCTTCCCATTTTCTTTATTATGTAAATATGTATTTATCCAATGTTTCTCCTAATGAGTATTTTTGTTATCCAAAATTGTTTGGTTCCATACTATGCATATACCTCCTAAAGAGTCTCTCGCGCTGATTGTTAACCCCTTAAAATATTTGCCAATTTTCTTGAGTAGAGATGTCATTTCTTCTCACTCGATTTGGTCTCTTGGATTAATAGAGCCCTGGGTTTTTTTGATATTACTAGATCTTTTAGTGCACTTATTTTTGTAGCATTCCCAAGGCCTCTACAGTTCCAGGAGACCAAAATAATTTTTTACATTGAGAGAGGGAGGTTGAGCCCTTGACTCTCCCTTCCTGGTTCTCAGGTTCTTTCAGTGCTTACTCTTTCCCTAAGAATGAATCCATAGGTTGTTGGGTGCCAATTGCCATATCTTTTTGTCTTTCTTCACCATGGACCTCTTTATTGGATTTTCTTCTAGATCTTCTTTATGGCGCTTTTGATGGCACTACTATTTATTTAACTTTGGTTCTGGTCAGAATTCCAAAGAAAGTGGGAGATGATTGGGTTAGAGAGACAAAGGGTGGATTAGAGAAAGAGAAATAGATTGATCATGCATCAAACCTTGAGCCATTAATGAATTTTTAGGATTTAATGAGGGATGAGGGATAGGATTTATCTGTTTGAGAACAACTATTTGGAAATCATTGCTTGGATGGGTTGAAGTGAGTTGTTCTTCTTGGGATTTCACATCTTCTTACTTGATGGTTGTGGTTTGATGATCATATGGATTTGAAGATAAGTTAGCCAATGATTCAAAGGTATTAGGGGAGCTAGGATGAAGGCACCTGAGCAACACAAGATGGTGGATTTTATGGGGGATGAATGAGAAGGCATTGAGTGTGGACTTGTAGAGGTTGTGCAGTGTGTATTTGCCCATTTTGGTTAGGATTTTTGCTATGATTATTTCTTTTGCGTTTATAATTTTCTCCTTATTCCTCTCAAGGCTATTGAGGTTATGTTATTGGTTATTTTGGAAATCTATTAAAAAAATGGTAGCATTTATGACATACAATGCATTTGAAGGGAAAATGCTCGTAGTCTAGCAACTGAATGTGCTACCAATTATCAACCTTGAGATTCACTGCTGCAAGAATACCTTTAGCTAAGTCAACCTCCATGCAAATACTTATGCAAGAATGCATGTTATCCTTTGGTTTTCTTCGATATATGTATTTGTCGATTGCATTTGCTATTGTTTTCACTGAGTCTTCTCCTAAGCAATGAAATGGGAGGTGAGGAAGACAAACCCAAATCGACACTGCATTAGGAATGTAAAGCTCTAAATGAAAGTATGAATTCCATATATTTAGATAAATACATCTTGTATCTATGAAGTACGAGTCGTTCCTAAAGATTAGTTCTCTATCTTCCTTAATTTCAAAGTAGAAGGTATAAAACCCTCTTTCGCAGAAGTGAGTAGAGACTTGCCCCTTGATTTTGGGAAACTAGTTTCATTTTATCCATTTATGCATCACTTTTGGAGAGGGCTAGAGGCTGGTAAACTGTCCTACCAAAACTCGTTTGCCAAGGGAGAGAGATGCCTTGTGGGGGATGCAAGGACAAGGTGATTTATGGAATGGTATGTAAGTGTTTTACAAACTTAGATACAAAATTGAGATCAAGTGCAGGTGGGGAGGTGGGGGAGGGGGGAAGGGAGGAAAAAATGGAAGAGAAGGAAACAACTGTAGGATCTGGCAGAGGAGGAGGGGGACATCCCCCCGAAGAGGAGTTTTGAGGGGCTATGGGAGCAATCAGAGATCAGGGGGTCATGAGCAGAGGGAGACGAGAGCGGGAATTGAGAGCAACTTAGTTGTAAAATAATAAACTTATAAAAAAGTGTTTAATAAATTCTTAAATCTTTCTATAGAAAAAATTAAACAAATTTACCTAAAAATATTCAACAATCAAATTAATTCTATCAATTTTTTTTAAAATGCCATAATATAATTATTTCTTCCTAATTAAATCTTATAAATAATTCAAATGGCTAAAAAAAATAAAAATAAAAATATAATAAAAATGGTAAATTTTTTACTTTCAAAGAGATAATTAACCCTAAAATTTATTTTACTCTTAACATGTGAAACAAATAATTGAACCTAATAGAAACATAATCACTATTTAAATTTATCCTTGAATGAATTAACAAATAATATATAAATATTTGATTTATAAGAAAAATTCTTACCGCTAATTCAATTTCTTCAATAATATTTATAATATTATTGATAATAAATTCCCTTTAAGGAAATTCCATGGTTTCTCACTAGTTAAAAACCCCATGCCACAATTACTTTCTCATCCCACCATAAAATTTCTATTACAATTTCATTCCATCCAAAACAATGCCTCAAAATGTAACCTCAAACCACTATCTCCTTTCCCCTCATCTTCATTGGGCGCACTATCGAAAAGAATGAAATATAATATTTTATTTTCATATAAATATCATCTCGCTGATGAATTCACATGCACACCCCTAATTATATGCATTAACTTAATTAATCTTCAATTAATTTGATCACTTTTCAATCATTTCCTATTTAATCATTATCCACCCCATATTTTAATCTCTTAATTAAGTTCATAATCACTATTTTTAGTACTAAGACATGAACTAAGGTTCACTTATTAATATACTAATGGAAGTATGCAAGGAAGGGCATACGTGTTTCTATCACATTTGCACATATACACTACGAAGAAAATAATAAGTATTCCTAGACTGTATACACTTTTGACTTAAAAGATAGCAGTAATCTAACTATTAAATTCTTTTTTATAATATATTTTATTATTATTGATAAAACAAAAGTCATAATAATTAGAACTCAAAAATAATATATGATACTAATAATTTGGAAAAGGTGTCTTTTTATAAATATTTCAGATCAATATTTATCACAAGTTTAACAAAAATTATAATATTAAAAAAACAAAATAGAGGGTGGAAGGCTTATTATGGACTTGAAAAGAATTGTAAATTAAAAAAATCTTTAGATATGGGATGATTTTTTTTCTTTCTCTTTGAGATTTTTGTTAAACTTGTTATTTTATATGGTTGTGAGGTGCGAGGATGCAACATCTCTAGAGAGTCATGGAGAAAGATAGAACATATTAAAAAACAATGTATAACTTGTAATCTCAAAATTAAAGAAAATACACCCTACCCACTTCCCATCGAGGCAAGCCTTTCCCCCATTGAGAGAATGACTATGATTATGTATCTAATGTATATGATCCGAATGGAAAGTGACATCCACCCATGGTATTCATCCAACGATGGTATTTATCCAACCATGGTATTGTAATTGGCATCCACCCATGGTATTCATTCACCCATGGTATTTATCCACCCATGGTATTGTAAGTGGCATCTACCCATGGTATTCATCCACCCATGGTATTTATCCACCCATGGAATTTATCCATGGTATTGTAAGTGACATCTACCCATGGTATTCATTCACCCATGTTATTTACCCACCCATGGAAATTGTAACTAAAAAATGCTATAAGTTACAAGTCACATTTTGTAAAATGACAGACCACAATGTAGATTTTACAGTTATTCTTTGTTTTAATAACCAATATAGATCCATCTTAATCATAGATCTAACATGAGCGGATAGGGATAAACTTATTTTAGAGTGCAAAAAACTCTGTAACTTTTAATTGTTTAAATTGTATTTTTGAATGTTATAAAGATTACATAACATGCAGATTTTACAGTTATTCTTTGTTTTAATAACCAATATAGATCCATCTTAATCATAGATCTAACATGAGCGGATAGGGATAAACTTATTTTAGAGTGCAAAAAACTGTGTAACTTTTAATTGTTTAAATTGTATTTTTGAATGTTATAAAGATTACATAACATGCACATTGAGTCATTTTATCAACGAACATTAAAATGGTTTTTTTGTTATTAATATTTTTTTTAAGTATAAGTAAATATTAATTCATATCAAAATATTTTATTCATAACCTACATTGGATACTTTATTCTATACAACATTAAAATATTTTCTTTTAACTCTCTCTCTCTCTCTCTCTCTATATATATATATATATATATATGAAGTTGATATCATGTGTTAAAACCTTAGTCACATATTTTTTTTTTCACTTCTAATTACTTTACATGAAATTATATTACGTTATATGGGCAACTAATTAAATATGCATAACATATTTTTTTATTATTATAGTGGACATTGTTTTTCTATTTAGAGAATATCTTATTTTTATTTGAAGAGGGACGGACATACTTACAAATTGCCTTTACACTCGGCTGTGGAATGAGTCTCTCGGCTAAAAAAAATTCTTTGTGGTTTTGTTTACTACGTGTTCTCCTCTTTTCTTCTTACATTTCAATTTTTTAGATCTTGGGGGCCTCCCCCAAGGATCCGAATTAGTGGTATCAAATTCAAGTTATGGCTCCATGGGAATGAGGGTTTGAAGCATATTTCAGTTTCAAAGTTTTGCAGCAATCTTCAATAAACTTCATGCAAGTACTACAACCTCCATAGAGAATTCTAGAAGGTGCAAAAGAGCTCATTTGAAATAATTTTCTATTAGTTCAAATGAGTTTTTTACAAAATTTGATTATGTTTCCCGGTTTGAGAGTTGTGAGAAATTGAAGTTACACATGTATGGAACATTGTGCGGACGCACGTACCATGAGTTTGTGGAATTATTTTCTCACTGCACATGTCATCAAAGTTCAAGTGTCTTATAAAAATGGAAATATATTTTCAATACCTCAAATGAGTCTTTGACGGAATTTAATTTCATCACCTATAATAGAATATATTAGCAAAGTTGCAACAATAGGTCTATAATGTGAAAGAAGCCTTTACAACATCTCATTAGATAGGAGAATCTACCAGAGAAGCCACCATGCTTTTACCAAGAAGACTGACAAGCATCATGGTTATGGGTCACCCACAAACCCAAGGTTATGGGTCAACCACACAAAACCCTTGTCATCAAAGTCCATTTTCTAAGTTGCACATAGTTTGTATCACAGTTGGTCACAAGCATTATAGGGTATGTATATCCTCAGATCTTTGTTTGTCATGGTTATGGGTCATCCACAAATCCAAGCTTTAACAAATTCCATTTGCTAGGCCACACAGTCACAAGCATTACAGGGTATCTCTATTCTCAAACATTCGTTCATCACGATTATGAGTTAACCACATAACCCTTCTCTTTGGTGGCTCTTTATTAAACAAAGGCTTCTTAGGAGGGAACTTCACGCAATGAGGATCATTTCTTCTTAAGGGGGGAGGAATGATCCGAATTGAAAGTGGCATCCACCCATGGTATTGTAAGTGGCATCTACCCATGGTATTTATTCAACCATGGTATTCATCCACCCATGGAATTTACCCATGGTATTGTAAGTGACATCTACCCATGGTATTCATTCACCCATGATATTTACCCACCCATAGAATTTACATGTGGTATTGTAACTAAAAAAGACTATAAGTAACAAGTCACATTTTGTAAAAGGACAGATTGTCCACCACAATGTAGCTTTTACAATTATCTCTCTATTTCTCTCTCTATATATATATATATATATATGGTTTTGTTTACTGTGTGTTCTCCTCTTTTCTTTTGACATTTCAATTTTTTAGACCTTGGGGGCTTCCCCCAAGATCCGAATCAATATGAGAGGGAGTTAAACAACATGGAAGGCAAGAGCCTTCCTAAAATTGCTTCTCTAGCCAAAACCCCTTCACCTCAAGGGAGAATGGCATAAGGATGCCCAATCTTATGTAGACCATTGGGGGATAAAGGAAGAAATCATATTGCAGAAAAATGATAGTATTGAAATGTTATTACATCAAAACTTAAGGAGAAATTGTGGTGTGTTAAAGAGTTAGAGGGATAAATTAATATATTATAATCATAGGTGATCAACTCAAATCTTGAAAATCAAAAGTATTTCTTTGTCGTAACTAGTGTAAAGAAGAAAATAAATATTGCTAAAATAATAACAAATTCTCATGAGTTTTATAGTGAAACTGGGTGTTGGTCATTTCTAAAAACATCATGGGTTGAAAGAGTCTATCACTTTTGTGACATTAAGAGTGTTGAAGATGAAAAGTACTTTCTATTGTATTGTCTAATATATACTTTTTTTTTTGTTGGTTTAACCCACAAAGATTTGAAGTTTGAATTTTATGATTTACATAATACTTCATAACACAATGATCACCAATTAAACTGCCCTGTAGACTAAATTAAATCTAAATTTCAAAATATTTTTCAAATTACTAACTTTTTTGACATTTTAATTTAACAAAATTGTAATAATTTAAAAAAGCTTCTTTTAATTCAAATAAGAAAAAACTTTAAAAACTTTCAAAGGGATTTTTTAATTTTTTTAAAAGTTAATAAACCATATTCAACTTAAGCAGCTATTACATCATTATCAATTTTTATAAATATAATCGAAAGAAAATCAAAATATTTTATTATCATTATAACTTTTCCCACTCATAAAATGAACCTACCTGAAATTTTAGTAATGTTCTCCTTGAATTAAAATATTATAACACTTATTATCTTTCCTTGAATTACATTGATATTTTGAACGTGTTTTATGAATGGACACATAAGGTCCAGCATGAATGAATGCTTGCATAGCACAAACAGTGGTAGTAGTGAAAGTCGTTATAAGGTTATAATACAACCAAAATTTTGGAGTGTCGTGGGTTGTTAAACATTAGGAAGGTCTACTATTATGTTTTGAAAATAAAGTTGCGAAAAGTTGTCAGGAGGGATACGACAACAAACCATGCTAACGAGTCAAAAGTGCAACGAAATCCATGTGCTTGGAAGTGAAATCCAATCAAGAACATGAAGATGGTTCTCAGTTGTTAAAGATAAGGAAGGGTCCAAGGGGATTTTTGTCTCGTTGCTAGAAATAATATTTATGACATAGGTGAAAAAAGAGGTTGTGTGTGATTGAATGGCTAAGTTTAATAAATTAAAATAGTAAGTAAATTATTTTTTATTTAGTTAATTAGAATAGGGTGAAAGTATATGAGGAGAAAGCATAATTGTGCATTGAATATTTTTTATAATAAATTTAGTTTTAGGAGTTAAATTAGTTTAGATGTTGATTGCAGGAAAGATGGTGCAGTGAAAGAAGGTTTTTTCGAGAAGTATTTCCATGGAAATTATAAGAGATACATTGATAGTCAAACGAAAAATAAGAGAGAATTACATATTTGAAAACTTCTCAAAGTTGTATTCTTAAGAGTTCAATCCAAGTTAATGTGGATTCTGAGGGATGACAGACTGACAGGAATGACACAATGACTGACATTTGGAAGGAATGCATCATGGGAAAGTTGCCCTTGGAGAAAAATAGCAAGTTGCTTCTTCTAAAGATTCAGATGGATAACCAAGGCTTTAAATCCCTTTTTGATATCTCAACATGTGCTATTGAACTTGGATTCTAGTTAGGTTGGTAATTTGGATCACCCCCATCCCATTTAGCTCCTCTAGTCTCCTCTTTGTTTTCTTTACTTAGAGGTTGTGTTCCATATTATCTATATGCTCCTGATTGCTGGGGAAGGGAATATTCAGATTACAATTTCAAGGATTGTTATTTTCTTGAAATCTAGTCCATTCTTCTCCCTTAACACTCCAACATATGGAAACCAGTTTCGCATAGTGATGGAATTCCCAAAATCAACATTTTTTGTTGGGTTATGGTTCATGAGAAGCTCTTAACAACAAAGAACCTTTGGAAAAGTAAAATTCAAGACTTGTCTTGGTGTGTCTTATGCCTCTTTGAAACAAGAAAAAGATCCCACCTCTTCTTCAAATGCACCTTCACAAAAGAGCTCTGGCAAATAGCCTTTACAAGAATTGGTCATTGGTTGAAAAGTCTTGACCTTTACAAAGGCATTTTCTCACATTGGAACAAATGTTGTATGGAGTCTTTCAAAAACAAACCAAAATTGAAATGAATTTAGTTTGCTTACCCCAAATTTATAGTTGGAAAATCTAGCTAGCTTACAATAAAGTGATTTTCCACCAAGAATTATCCAATCCTAGTTTAGTGGCCCTAAAAGAAAAAATCTTCTCTTGGAACACTGCTAACTTAAGGGGCAATAAGAATTAATATATCCAATGGCTAGACTATGATCAAAGAACATGAATTTCACAATTTTTATTTCATCCCATTGTCCAAGACTTATCACCCATAAGCCTATCCATAACTCATCATCGCAGTTTAGACTAACTAAACAATAATTTCAAAATTAACAATCTTAGCAAAAATCTGTCATTCTCCTCTTTGATGGATCATCCAAAGGAAACCTAGGGTGGAAAGTGTAAGGGGGGATTATTTCTAGTCCCAATGGACATCTTGAACAACCTTTGTTTAGGGTTTAGGGAACTCCATAAATGATCAAGTTGAGACATATGCCTTTTTTCAAGGATTTCTTTTGATTAATAAAGCCAGATCAAAAATTTTATTGTTATTGGGAATCTAGTATAATCATTAATCTAATGAATTTAAAAAAAATTGATAATAGGTTAGTATCCCTAATAACATGGATTCAAAAAGAGTTTTACAAATTTCAAAAGGTCTCTTTCTTCTAGGTTCTAAGAGAATATTATTGAAAAATTTACTCTTTAGCTAATGAAGTAACAAAGCTTAGCATTAGGGTACTTCAAAAATATTACTGCATGCTTTACCAAGCCATACCTTAACTCTTCTATGATAGTTGTTATGGAAACATGTTGGAAAGTATCAAACATAGTATATCATGACAATTCCATTACCATATTATGAATTTAAGCGATGGAATGGGATATGAAATGATCCACCCCCCTAATTTGCACATGCCATAAATAACTTCTAATTGGAATCTTTAATCACTCAATGTGTTTTATTAGGGCATATGAGGGATAATGAAGTGTTGCATAGATAGTTTAAGAATCCATGCATGAAAGATGGGTATCTCAGGTTGGAAATTCTTCTTGGTAAGGACTACCCTCTATTTCTACTTTGCCTATTAAATCCATTATATGGTGAATACGAATTCAATGGATGTTAAGTATATTTTCATCTCTTGCCTTTGGCATTTCAAAATTTTGTGAAGTGTCTAGTTTAATGGTTATTATGTAATTGTGGTTACTTCTTGGTGCATGTTTTTTTGGAGCTTTGGCTTCTATTGTCCTTGAGCTATGGAGAATTGGAGTTTTGGTTCCCTTCTTGGATGTGAATGGTGTTTGACACATTTGTTTGGATACATATATACATTGGGAGTCAAGTTACGACCTGTGGTTTCCCCTACATTGGTCATTGTTGTGTGGGTGGTAAAGTCTATCTAATACACAAACCTAGACCTTTGATTGGGATGGTAATATGATTATTCTTTGTGTCAATTTCACCTTTCATTCATGGACCATTGGGAAGCTCACAAATTATATAGGGTACTTAAAAGGAACAATGAATCCATAAACATTAACTTAAATTCATCATTTTACTGGCCAATAAAGTCCATGAAATTGAGCACTAATTTCTCCTAAAATGTAATGATTATGGATACCCAAATTCAAAATAAGCAAAAAATTAATGCTTTAGAGACATAATACTCCATTTTAAGAAATATGGTCCAATTACATGATGTTAGTGAATTTAGTCCAAGAAAGTCTTAAGGAGGAAGATATTGTCCATCAAATGATGGAAGATATGGATCTAGGAAACCAAGATTCATGTATCTCCAACATTGTATAGGATAAAACCAACAACCACTGTGTTTTTCATTAGTCTCTATATTTTTCTACATGGATAAGAATTTTAGGTGTCTTCTTAAGATTCTATACCAACAATTGATTTTGGAAGGTTATAAATATGAATGCATGTAAATCTCTATTTTTGGAATTTTTTTTCTACCTACCTCACCAAAGAAATTATGGTAGCTATCAATATGTATGCTTTGTTGTTCAACTCTACAACAACCTTTTAATTTTCTCAATTTCTATTTTAGAAAATAAATGAGCATATTTGAAATATGCAAATAGTTATATTGAATGTAAAAGAATAATGAATATATAGAAGGAAGTAAGAATAAGTTCGTGTTATCTTTAGCATCATAGATATGAATATGTGAAGTTACAACTAAAGTAAGAGCTCACCATAAAAAAATGATCTCATTCTCGATTGATTATGATAGGTTTTGACTTGAGCTACATGCTAGTACAAAGTTTGCAATGTTTCTCGTGCTTATTGAGCGACATCCAAATTTGCCTCCATAATGAATGACCTAGACTTTATGAATTAAAAAAATTATCAAGACCGAAAAGTGCATTACTACAATGTGTATCTATGATGAATGAATGTCCAATTACTATAATGCATAAAATTAGCTGTCACAATGCAAACCAACTAATCTAAGTTGTTTGAGTCAATAACATAATTGTCATTAGATAATGAATTAATAATCATAATAGGAAATCTATTTCCATTTCAAACTATCAATTGATTGGATCATTTAGGCCCCTTCCCCACTATATGAAGAAAGTAAACAACATTGATGTTAGTTAGAATGCATTTATAAAATAACAATGTTATGAGTCTAGGGTATTTTTCTACAAGGAAATTCTATAGGGATAGGATCCTATCACTACCAAACGCAGTTGCATGAATCTATAACAAAGTTATTGAGATTGGGGATGCTTCAAATGGCATTTTCATGGCAAGTTGGGCGTGGGGGAGAGGGTGGCTTTAAGGTTTTTGTGTTTCACATTTTTGAGGCTAAAATAATGGTCTCATTTTTTTCTTGTTATTTTAATGACGATCCATAGTTATCATGTTGCATGGCAATTTAGGCATCCAGAAAGGACCATATATACACCGATATCAAAATGACAACCAATTTTTATTGATACAACTACATTAAGGAAACACCTACAAAGTAATTAAAAGTTTCAATTATTCTAACGAGAAAAATGAGATGCATTTTATAACCTAATATAGATGTAATATATAATATAATACAACACTACTAAACTAAAATGAATGAAAATTAAAGTCTATAGTGTAAAAATGAAAAGAAGATAATTATAATTAAAAAAAAAGTCAGTTACAATAATTTTTTTATAGTAATAAAAGAAGTCAGTTAAATAATGTTTAGTCATGATCTTTTAAGAAATAAAAATTTTGCACACTATTTATTTTCGATAATTGCAATTCCTCTCAATGCTTAATAGGTTTGGATCTAAGATAAATTGACATTGGTATTTTATTAATTAAAAAAAAGAAAAACTAATTATTAATAATTACTTTTAAAAAAGTTAAAATTGTATTTAAATTTGAAAAATTGGCTATGACCATACCACTATAAATTCAAAAATTACAAAACAGTTTTATCTATGAGGTCCAAATCCAAAAAGGCTTCAAATCAAAGAGATAAAATAAGTTTAAACTATTGAAAAAATATTTTCGCTCTATAGAGTTTTCTAATCTAGAGAGGTTGTTTCTCCATGAGAATATCTAGAATGCATAATGTGGCTTCATGTAATAGGCAACATATCTTATGGGTGCATGTTGACAAAGGTAGTTATTTTAGTAAGAAACTGCAAAAGGGTAGAGATAGATCCCTCAAGATTTATATATTTCATATTCAAACAACAATTCACTTCTTAATTTGAGCTCCTAGTCCCTAAGGTCAAGCATGCACTTCTTAAATTCTAGTGTTCAATTATTACTAGTTATATTAACGACCTTATCAATAATCATTTTTTATTTATTTTTATTTCTTTTCCTTTCTGAAGGTCATAAAATGATTTGAATTGGATCATATGTTGTTTGTGATTTATCTCAATGCTTTAGGATTTCAAAAAACTATAGGAATCAACTTGTTGGGTAAATTTATTGGCAAGTCCCCGGTTAGAAAATTGGGGTTTGAAACCTTATAAGTCATTTTGAGGTAGTAAACACCATTTTTTGGGGTAATATCTTTCTTAGCATTAATTATACCCGTTTCCAATATACACTGAGAAATCTTTCTAATAGTGTAAAATTCGTAACAATCGAATCTCGTATGCAAACGTTATTCCTCCCACAAGTTGACCTACCATGTTGATCACCATTGTATAAGAGGATAACATGTTATCCCCTATTGGAGGGGCTAGTTCACTTAGTCAACTAGCCTCATCAAGTTAACATATCCAATTGAGTTTCGGTCTATATCGTAATTTGGTCGATTCCTTGTCGGGTTGGCTAACCAAATCGATTTGTAAGTATAACTATTGTAACTGTCTAGAAGAAACATAAATGTGCATGTTCTTGACATTATGAAGTTGTTATTGGTTGCTGATATATATAATATAAGTTTTATTTTGTTGGATCTCCACTAATTTTTTTATGTCTTTCCCCTTTTTCTCATTATGTATATTGTTATATAAGATTGCTTGGTGTATAGGATGTTGGTAACTCATGCATGCTATTCCCTAGATTACAACATTGGTTCTATTGTTGAGACTCTCTAGACCTGAGTACATTTAATATGCATATTCAAATGATGAGTTTGGAAGAGATACAAGACTGGTGGAAGAGAAAAATAAATTATTACTTGAATAACTATGCCCAAAGAAACCAACTATCACTAGCAGAAGTGAGGTCACACTTTACATAAATGCATGAAAAATTCATTGAATCAATCCCCACATAATTAAAAAAATTACATAGGCCAACTTTCTAATGCACCAAACCACGAATGATGTGTAGTTGATGATAAAATTAACAAAAAAGGGGATGAAGAAATTTGCACAAGTGGGTCAAAAAAATACTTGACAATTTTTGTGAGGAGAAAGCGATTGGAGAACACACTTCAATTGACAAAATAAAGGAAAGGTTTCATGCTGATTTCCATGAAGTATTTTTTTGCATTATACCTACTTTGTTACAAAAGTATTTGGAGTCATACATATCATCAAGTATAGAGCCCCTTTGTAACTATTATCAAATTCCAACAACACCAAGCATCAATTTGACTGGGAAATATTTCTCGACTTGTTGTAAATATACTAAAGAATCATGGGACTAATTTTTGAGAAAATGAAGTTTTTGATAAAAAATTCAGGATTCGATCAAGCATAAGTCAGGGCCAATGATGAGTGGGTAGACATCCATGAGATAAATTTAAAATAAAAAATACAAAGATGAAAGAGAAGAAATAAGTTTATTGAAGTCGAGGAGCCAAAATAAAAGGAACATGGCTATTAGAAAAGTATGGGGGTATACTCTCAACAAAGAATTTGAGAGAAAAACCCAATGGTGAATATAACATTATAAACAAATGACCGACATTAATAAAATTGAATGGGACAAAAGACATAAACAAAAATGGGATATATGTGAGGAAAAAATCCTCCCGCAATTAATAGAAAGAAAATTCCAAAGCGGTCGATCAAGGATACATAAGACTCATCTGAGGATGCCAAGGAGAACTTAAATTAGAGAGGCATAGACTTGACAATTTTTATGAGAAGTGGTAGTCTACAAACAAGCCTTAGTCCAATAAGGCATGTAGATAGTATGGAAGTCAATGACTCTAGACCTATGATACCACCATCTCCCATAGCAAATATAACAAGTCCATGCGTAAAGACTTCCTAAACCAGAGGCTCCATATTGACTTAGAAGCTTCCTCCACTTGGTATAGGAGAGACAACAAAGGAAACCTAAAGGATAGTCTCATAATAGAAATAGTGTCCTGATGAGGAAAATGATGACATACTTGTTCATATTAAAATATCATGAATATACTGCCTACCAAAATTATTAAATATTGAAGAAGATGACTCAAGTTGAGATGATGAACCATCACAACAAAATACAACCTTTTTCACCAAATATCTAGACACAGTGTTTTGAATTGATTATATCCCAGTAACACATCTGAGCATTAAAGTTGAAAGTCAAAATTGTGAACTTGCAGTTGTAAATATGTAAAAGTCATATGTCAAACTTAGAACTAACATGACAATAGAACAAGTCAAGTTGATACAACCAAGTATTCCAGTCATACAACCTCTAGTTCAAGATATTTCAAGACAAGATCCTCTAGAAAAAGAAAATGTGAGATTGAGTCAAATTACCCTCTATGAGGGCAACAAAGACCCTAGAAAGTTTGTGATTTTTTTGGGACGCCAATGATATTAAGGATGAAGCTGAATAAATGGCTCAATTTGCTAGAACCGTCAAAATAATCCCTAACTTGGTTTATGAATTTAACAAATAATCAAGCCATAACCAAGAATGATATTAAGAAAACTAGTTTCCTTTCTTTAAATCTCAATATGTTAAGCATCTTGTAGCCTATAAACTTAAAGAAATTAAGCAAATTTCAGGAGAGAGAGTTCATGAATATGATAAAAGATTTAAAAACTTGCTAAGTCTAATTAAATATGTGATAGATAGAGCTATCCAAGTACAATGGTACATTTCTAGACTCTCACAATGAATTAGAGGGTCATTAAGAATGCAAAAAATGACACCAGTGAATAAGATTTGAAAAAGTCCTAACACATTGGAACATACAACAACTAGCCATTAACCTCCTCATCGATGGAAAATGGAATTGAAGAAAAAATCGAGTTATTATAGAAATATCTCATGAATGTTACTTTGCAACACAATGAATTGTGGTGCACCAACTACTAAAGTGATGGGCACACTAATAAAAATTGTAAATTCACAGACATATCGGACAATACATTTGACGTGTACAATTATATATATACTGCGAAAATTTCCAAGTTGCATCAAATCATACCATGAGAGAATGCTAGTATAATTTAAAGAATGTGAAGGAAAAGTGGTGTTCTATATATGAGGAAGCCACCCACTCTACTCATGAATTTCAACTAAATGGTTGAAATAAGCCTAGCTATAATACTGTTTACATACATAATCATTCGAATAGTAATATGATCCAATAACCCAATCTAGAAGAGGAAATATATATCAGGAAAGAGGAAATGGATACCAAGGCCACATAAGATATCAAGGAAAATTAAATGATAGAGGTGGGTTAAATGTAATATTTGGATGAGATGAAGGTTGAGGTTGAGGGTGAATTTATTACTATAGTTTTTGACAAGAGGGTCACATTGGACCTAAATGTCCATTAAAAGACAAAATGAACTTATGCTATGAAACATTTGTGGATTAGGTGATCATCTTTTAGAGGATTGCCCTAAAATACTTGAAAGGTAATGAATAAAATAGATATCATTTTTCTCCAATCTATACCCAAATAAACAATAAATTTTAAATTCCAAAAATTTGCATGTCATCACCAAATTGGGAGCGAGACAATAAGATTCTAGAAACACTTTTACTTTTCCCCCATAATTGTAAATAGGATTGTATAATGCCTATATGGGAGCCACAAATGGATGAGGAAGAATATTTTAAACACTTTAAAATTGAATTTAAATTTAAATTATGGCCTGTAAGTCGAAAGGCCTACAAATACACTATTTGAGGTAGACCCTATTGCATGCCTTGAAAAGTCATGTGCCAATGTGAATTAAACTCTTGAAATGTTGCAGGCCAATCAAACTAAATTACCTCACAAGATGTAATGAGATGATATTTGGTGGTGTGGGCATAGGGAAATTCCCATTCCCATCCCCCTCATGGATCAAGGATGGGTAGCGACCTTAGAGAAGCATGGCGAGAGGGATCAATTACTCAGGTGGGTTTTTATTGTCTTTTTTTTCTTAGCTCTCTTAGGAATGTGGAGATATCACTTGTGATTAACATTTGAATGCATGGAACTGTTGGAGCCATGGTAATAGAAGAACGAACATTGTTTTGTTGATTGCTGAGTCCTGTGCATGAACTGAAATCTATGATATTTTGTAATATCCCCTATGATTTGTTTTTAGGCCATTGGAATGGTAGTCTAAACCTGTTTGTTCAGTGGGAGGCTCATTGGATGACTAAATCACCATGGTGCTTATTGTATGGTCGATAAACGACCTAGACATGGCAATTTGGGTCACTTTGATGGTTGTTGTAGAGCTGATAAACCACCTAGACAGTGGAATGTATATCACTATGGTTCTTTATATGATAAGACAAGTGATAAAATACATGTACAATGGATTACAACTCCTATACTAAGAAATACCCCATTTGGAAATTGGGTGGATATCTGTAAATGAGCTTAGAAGAATGAGTGGGTCATTGTGGTGTGTATTTCTAGAGGGTAGTTGATAAACTACTTGGATAGTAGACTCCACCTTTTGAGTGTTTAACCAAACTTTAGATGTGATTTTACCTGAGCAAGCATGCCCTCAGACATTAGATTTGGCTTGGGAGTGGTTAATTGCAAGAAAGTTGTGGTGTAGTTGGCCTATGGTTGGGTGGAGAGTCGAAGTCCCTCCTTTAGTTACTAGCCATCTTAAAATAATCAGTTAAGTCTATTGCATTCATGTGTTTGAAACATGAATTGTGATGTGCCATGAATTGCATACCTTGAATGAGCTCTTGTATATATCTGAATGGTATTGAAGGCTTGAATGGTGAAGATCAGTATTATGCTCATGACCGTCATGATATATTGCATGTTATGAATTTAACGAATTTCTACACTATTATTTCCAATAACTTGTTCATGGTTGATGTGAAAAATTGTGTATTTATGCTCATTTATTTCACTGTTATGGCCAAGGAATGTAATAGTCTAGTTTCTTAGAGGACTTATGTTGTATATTATAGGGCTTGCATCTCCTCTTGTACTGATATCATATCTTGTATGCTTGCACTTAGTTGATTAATAAATACATGCTTCTAAATACAATTAACCAACCTATAAGAGAGTTGCATGGTTGCATTAACTTGGTACCTTCTCCTTGCAAATCTATGAGAATTGTGTGAGTTTGGTGTTGGGGTGACTAGTAGGTCTTCCCTTGCACAAGATTGCAACATGTGTATATCTTGGTATCGGGGCCTTCCCCTATCCTATCTCAAAAATGTGTCTATTGGGTGTTAAAGTACCTATCCTCTGTTAGTGGTTGGAATGCATAGCTTAAGGTTTTGGGACATCATACCCCGATGCTGGTTACTAGTTAGAGAAATGAAGTTGAACACATTGCTTTCAATAACAATTGTTGAATTTAGATGAGTGATCTAGGTGGATATTGGTGGCCACCCGCCTATTCCACATGGAATCCCACCATTGTTTCTTTCATTTTTTCAGTTTCCTTAATTGTATACAATTTACTAATTTTGGCATTTTTTCGAGTCTTTAACTTTTGGAGTTGTTTTGAAGCCCTAAATGATGTTTTTTTGGAAATATTCCTTCAAGAAATTTCAATGAAATCACAATTTTAGTTATATTCCTTAGAGACATCTTTCCAATGAGGTATCATGTGCATCAAACGAAGATAATATGACCAAGTTATGACCTCAGGAGGTTGGCTGCCGAACTAACCCCAACGGGGCCATAAAATCTTGGTGTTACATCTCCTTGGGTTAGGGTTTTCATTGTTTAGGGTTTTCTCTTATTGTTCAATAACAAAAAGGCCCTTGAGCCTCATTGTAACACAGTTCAGAGGCATGTAGCCACCACATCTCTTCTCAGAGATAAGCTACCATCGCCCGAGCTAGTCTCATTTCCATTATGTTTGTAAGCATATTTCATTATTTGCTATTAATGAAAGATAGTGTTATTTATTCTGCATCTCTGTATTTATTCCTATATCTGTAATTTGTTGCATTCCTATTTAAATTCAGATCAGTGGTATCAGAGCAGTATTCTCTTTCTCTGTTTTTATTTGCATGTCCCCAACAAGGTCAGGATATAAGGAGTTAGGGCTCGAACCTTTGCAAGACCAGCCTCGGAAATCCCGACGACCTCCCATGGGGGAAGAAAAGAAAGACGAGGGAGCAGGAGATCCTATCAAAATATTGCTCGAGGAGGCCCTAGAGAAACAAAGGAACACGATGATGGATAACTTTGCTTAGATCCTTCAACGATTGCCCACTGGTGGCGCATCCACATCCAACAGCCAGTCTGGAGGCTGCACACCTTTTAAGGTACAAGTAAACTTTGACATTCCCATATTTGAGGGCCAAATAGATGCAGACACAGTAGATAAATGGTTGAATCTACTAGAAGGATATTTTTCTGTTCATGATTTTTCTAGCCGAGAAAAGATTACTTTTGCTATTCTCAAAGCTGCCCCCCACGTCAAGGATTGGTGGGAAACCTAGTGAGGAGAAGGATGAAAATATGACCTCACTGTTTTCAGCTGCTTCCACTTAGAATTCATTCCGAGATGCCATCAAGGAGCATTAATACCCTGTCGAGAGTGTTAGGATATTCCGACACATAAGAAATAGTTAAGTATAACTTGGTCTAGTGTAGAGTTAGGTAAAGTGTGTTTCTTTACTATGTACTTTTTGTAACTTACAATTTGACGGTCATGATATGTAGTGATCTGACGGTTCATTCTCTCCTCGGTATTACTGACACTTGATCCGTGGCTTAACACCCGATTGGTCCATGATATCTATTTAAAGAGCATGGATGGTCATTTGTAGTGTAACCGTTCATGAGAGAAGCTTATGTAAATTTTCATTCTTTTATTAATAAATTGCCTGAAGTGGCCACGTTGGCTCAGGCCGTGGACTGTTTCCCTCTTTGAGGGTTTTAACCACGTGAAAAATACTGGTGTATTGATCTGTGATCTGTTTGTGAGCGGTGTCCTTTGGTATGTCTGAGGAACTTACCTTGTAAATTCCTACATGGTATCAGAGCTATTTTGAGGGCCGCATTCGTTGGTGATCCAAATCTGAAGCTGGTAGAACCGCATCCGACTGTCGTTTCCTAGATCTACTGTTTCTGACTCCTTTCGGGCCAAGAGGACTGCTCTATTGTGTTAGGAGCATTTGTTCCAGTGAGGAACCCCTTTCATTTCACGCGAAAAGGTTTCCGGTAGACCTAGCTACGTTATTTTTAAAATCTAGAGGTATACAATGTTTATTTGCAGTTTACAGTTACTTTCTCTCTGTTTATTTAGCTCTTTGTTTTTTATTACCAGATTTATACCTTTCATTTCTACGTATGCTCTTTGCCCTATGACTCTGTGTGATTTGGGCAAATCAGAAACAGAAAGGAAGGATTTTTCTCATGCGTATGCTCTTTTCCGCCACGCCTTAATGTGATCTCGAAAAATCAGAAACATCGACGAAAATAGTTAGTTTCTGGGTAAAGCTAACTTCAAGCCGCAAGGTTTGTTTTTGTTTGGTATGTACGTGTTGGGTTTTGTGTTTTTTGTTTTGTAGGGAAAAAGCATTTCCTCAAGTAAGCACGTAGCCCAAAGATTCAGTGACTTAAAAAAAAAAAAAAAAAAAAAAAAAAAAAAAAAAAAAAAAAAAAAAACCCTTCCTCTTTTCCAAAAATTACTAGACTTTTAGTTTAGCTCACTTGGTCCAAAGCTACTTTATGAGAGTAGAGGTCTCGAGTTCAAGTCTTCTTTTTGTTGAGCTAATTAGATTAAGTTTGGAAAGGGGGTAGATTTTTTTTAATATAACATTATCATTCATTTTCGCACATTCCCGCACTTCGTCGGCATCTTCATCAAATTTTCTTCAAAAAGCCAAAACTTCTTCATCCGGAAGCCATTTTCAGAGCCGTTTTTTTTTAACCAGCCTAATTTTTCGAGATATTTCCATTGGAATACTTATTTTCAGCATCTATAGCTTCAGTTTTTGTTAAAATGGAAATTCGATGCCAAGTTATTCTTGACAACACCAACTACTTCCAATGGTGGTCCTACATTGTTGATTTACTTAGAAGTAAAGGTCTCTACAGAATAGCCTCAGGCCAAGAAACCAAACCGAAAGATGAAGATAAGGTAGCTAAATGGGAAAATAGGCAAGATCAAGCACGTGGGTTGATAGGGATGTCTATTTCTCCAGATCTTAGATTCCATATTGCAGAACTTGATACTCCTGATGAAGCAATGAAACAGATCACTAAAGTTTTTGGAATTAAAAATGAACTCAAAGCCCATCAACTCGAAAAGGAGTTTCTTACATTGGATCCCAATAATTTTTCTTGCATTGAAGATTTTTTGTCCAAGTTCAAGACCCTTAGACTTCTCTTGGAAGGTGTTAAGGTTAAGAAAGAAGATAGTAACCTTATCTATTCCATTCTTACTGAGTTGGGACCAGCCTACTCTGTGTTTGTTTCCACCTTCCATTCTACAAGGGAAGCCTTCATTTCTCAAGGACAAGCCTACAAGTCCCCTTCCTTTGATTCCTTTTGTGATTCTTTAATAAGAGAGCAAGAAAAACTCTTACACCTTGGTCTTCTTAATCTTGGAAACTCTTCTAAGAAAGAATTAGCCGCCCAGCAGCAACCAAATTCAAATAATCCTAAGAAGTTGTATCCTAAAAGGAATGGTCCTAAACCAAACAAGGGTCCTAAGCAATTTCAGCCTCAAAATGAAAAATCATTTCAACAAAATGATAAGGCAAATAAAAACAAAGGGAAGAAGACTGATAGACATTGCCACTTTTGTAATCGAGATGGCCACTTAGAATTCAAATGCTTTAAGAAGATGGAAGCCTTGGAAGCAGCAATGAAGAAGCATAACATCCATTTGGAGCACTCTTCAACTTCAACTTCATCTTCAAGAATAACACTTTCTGCATGTGGTTGTGTTGAGGGCCCCAAAGTCGGGTCAACAACAAGGGGGATACCCACCCGGTCCGGAACCTGGTTGGCGGCTCCTTGCCCGTTTGGAGTAGCGGGTCCGACTGGGGGTAATGGGACCAGTTTCCCAATGTGAAGGGTGTGCGTGTGTGTGTAGAGTTTGATGATATTAATCTAAAAGGTTTCTCTGAACTAGTCTTAATTCTAACAGCTAAATTACTTCTATACTAATGTGATCTAATGAAGATAAACAATACATATAATCTACGCTAACCCGGGGTGTTCTCTTTTGTTATGCGATCTAGAAAGATTTCTAACAACAGCTGGTAATAATGATCATTCAACTGTTATCAGAATATAAATCGATAAAGATAAACCATTCTGCATAAGAAGTTAGGCAGAGTAGTTGTGAACAGCATATCGCATAATCAGTTTTCTATATGTCAAGCATAAATAAATGACTCCACCGTACAGAAGTGCCAAATGGTAATACAGACATTCATACAGTAACATATAAAGAACTCAACTGTATATCACTTTGGGGATACTAGCAGAATTTAGTCAAGAGATAAAAGTACCATTTATGACTGATTTCACTAATAAACTTCAAGCAATAATGATTTACTTCTACTTGTTTCTAATATCTGCTAAGAGTACAGAAGTGCAACATCAGTAACATACATTAAAATGCAAACATAAATCAATCTCGATCCATCCATTCATCAAAAACCTCCTCTGAGGGTGCAGAAGTGCATGTTCTGAGGATAAGTTTTTTGACAGATTTCCGGACCCTTCTCCAAATGCCATGAGAAGGGTTAAATACTACTAGCTAATTGATATTAATTACACGAATCTAGGGAATCGGCTTCAAATGACCGCCCTTTACTAAAAGCAAATTTATTTCTAAAACTTTAAATCTAATTTCTGACCGTTTCTGTATATTCTCTTTAGTGCTGTCAACTGCGCAACGCTTTCCTGGGAAGAGTCGGATGGCTGCCTTCTTCTTTTGCTCGGGAGATAAAAGTGGAAATAACAAGAGCTGGCACCTCCTCCTGACAGATCAGAAGATATTTTCGAAAACCTTTCTCTAGCTGGGTGTATTCGCCGCGTGTATACTTAGCACAACCCAGGTTCTTCTCGAACTGATTTTGCTGTTGCTGTTTTGGTTTCCGGTCGTGCGAATGACTGAGTGGGTTAGGAGTCGCGCTGTATGGACAATCCCCTGTTTCGAGAATTGTTTCCGCTCTTTGTTCCAGGCTTTTATGGAGCGTCCTCCTTCTTTTGCGTTTCTCTTTTTGCTTTACCCAGTCTGAGCTTCAAGATCTTTTGTGAACACGCTGCTTTTGTGCGCCTTTGACTCTGAGTCCTGGATAGTCTAATTTCATCAGTGCCGGTTGTCTGATAGTTTGGAATCCGCGGTCCTGCTGCATGCGGCATTCGTTTGCGGAGGCATCTTCTCTCTGCTATTTGATTGGCGCTTTCCCCTTTCTCTCAGATGTTTCCTGCATATAGATTTATATCAGTTGCGTGTCTTGCAGTCTACGCAAAGAAGAAGGGAAATGAAAAGATTGACATAAAAGAATTAAACTCTAATGAATGCGTAATCCTGACATGCATCATGACTTGACTTTTTGATAAATGCGATGCAATCATTCCTTGATACTCAAGCATGTGGTCATTAATTTCCTTTAAGGCGCGCGCTTGGTCTTTGGGTTTATCGTGTGATGAGTCTTTTCAGATCGCAGATCGCAGATCGAAGATCGCAGTTTACTGATATCGCAGATCGCAGATCGTGGATTTTATTCAATGGTTCATGGTGCCATAGCGTGACGTTTGCGATGTGCGATGTCGCATATCGACGATCGGCGCTTCTTGGAGGTCCTCCTTTTAGAGCACGTTTGAGATGTATGCGACGCGATGAACTTCGCATCGCTCTCTCGCAGTTTTACTTTTCGTGCTTTAAGCAATGCTTCAACCTTTCTTTGTGATGCGATTTAAGCCTTAGTGAGAAAAATACAAAAATTTAACAAAATATTTTTGGGATTTTTTGTTCAGGGTCCCCCCTTTTCTCGACGTTATTGCTAATATTAAGCAAAGAGGGGGGGGTCGTTGGTGACCACAACAATGGCGATTCACTGTGAAGAACCAGTTATCTCTGCTTGTTCTATTGCATTTTCACTTCCAAAACAGAAATTTTTTTTCTTATGTCTAAATTTTGTTATGGACGGATAGAGTATTACCCCTTATCCTGTCAATGATGTTTCGTTCACAACTTTTTATTTCATTCCGATTGTTTGCTTCCTCTGGGTTATTTCTTGTATTCACACCTAGACATTACTCAGTCTTTTCAAAGACAAAATAAGGTCTTCTCTGCGTACTGGCTTTGTAAAGTATGCTCATTTGTCGTAGGTAAAGCCTCTGCTGCCCGCAAGCGTCCATAGCCTCGACAGGGTTACCATATTATCCAGCAATGATCCTTTTTCCTGCTTGAGGTTATCTACAACATTCCAGAGAAAAATCCTTTCGACACTTTTCTTTATTTTTTGATTTTTTTATTCTCTAAAGAATAATGTCTTGGTTTGGTGGCCAAATTATGACACAGTCATTCACTTGATTTACACTTTTGCTGAACAAGCTGGCTCGCGATGAGACCCCTTGTCTTTTGATTGCAACAATCTTGAGTCGTTGCCCTGTTTTGATAGACAGTAGTGGCAAAGTCAGCAAGTTATAATATCTGTGATCATGATAAGCCGGCTCGTGATGAGACCTCTTATTCTTTGAGATGTAGTGTTTTCTTGGATTGTTTCTCTGGATGCTGCGATTTTCCTTAACAGGGAGGAAGTCATTGTTTTTCCTTAAGAAAGCTCTGGACGACAATAATAGAGTTTAAGAACAGCAGTTTTGCAGAGAATACTTATTTTGCTATTGATGATACTTTTCATTGCGTTGGCATAAAACAATTTTTTACCAAAAGTTACTTTCATCCCAGATTTCTTTGTGAAGTTGAAACTAACATCATATTCAGGCTAAAGTTAACTCTATCTGTCAATAATAAAAGTCAGATTTTTCGAAAAGTTTTACTATTTATACAAGTGAAATCAAAATCTGATAGAGAAATGGTATATTCTTCATAAATACAATTTATGATCACTCACAACCAACCTTATTTATAAAAATAAAACTAAAATAAAACTAAAATTATCCTACAAAAATTAGAAGGATAACCTTCTATGGAAAATACATTTTGAGGATTTGTCCATTTACAGGCAGAGAATCTCTTCTGCCTGTTAAGTCCTGCAACACAAAAGTCGACGGGCCTATGACCTCTACAATCTGAAAAGGACCAAGCCACAGCTTCTGGAATTTCGTATGCTTGCCCTTTTCTTCATGTGCCTTATCCCACTTCAAAACTAAATCTCCCATCTGAAAGTTTTTTCTGGTCATTATGTTCGAATCAAAAGAGGATTTTATCAGCGCTTGGTGGTGAGCATGGGTTTTCTTGGCCTGTTCTCGTTGTTCTTCTAGCTTGATTATTTCCGTTTGCCTTAGTTGTAAGGGAGAAGTGGATACTTCATCAATGTATTGTACTAAGGACAAGGAGGGAATGACTAAGTGAGTAAGAAGAACTGCTTCTCTCCCATAAACTAAATTAAAGGGAGAAGTGCCGATAGAGGCTTTCTTTGTAATTCTGTTTGCCCATAGGGCGTTTACTAGCGCTTTATGCCAATTCTTTTGGTTTTGGTCGACTGTCTTTTTGATAATCCTGATTAGGTTCTTGTTCGTTGATTCAGCCAACCCATTACCTTGCGGATAGTAGTTGGCAGAATACTTCAATTTGAACCCTCTTTTGAGCGCGAACTCAGTCATGGTATTTCCAGAAAAATATGAAGCATTATCAAATATTAAAGCCGTTGGCAATCCAAACCTAGTAATGATAAACTGATCTATGAATTCAATAATATTTTCAGAATTAGCTGTCTTGAGAGGAACTGCCTCTACCCATTTAGTAAAATAGTCAGTTGCCGTGAGGATATACCTATGCTGTTTAGAGGAGTGAGGAACGATCTCACCTATTATGTCCAGGCCCCATTGGCTGAACGGCTGTTCGATGTTAACCGGCTGCAGTGGCATGGATGACTTCTTTTGTTTTCCTGCAGCAGTCTGGCAGACTTGGCATTTTCTTACGTGATTGTACGAGTCTTTGAACAACGTGGGCCAGTAGTATCCTGCACGTAAGATTTTGTGCGCGGTGGCTTCTCCAGCATAGTGTCCACCTGCTGGTCCATCGTGGAGTTCCTGCAAAACCTTTTCGGCTTCAGTTTTCTCAAGACATCTAAGAAGCACAGAATCATAATTTCTTTTAAACAGGACATCATTCACGAGTTGGTATTGTTTGGCTTTTAATCTCAGGGCTCTCTTCTTGATGTGATCCAGGCGAAATGGAGCATGCCCGTTCTTTAGGAAATAAATGATGTCAGCATATAATGATTCTGCGTCGTTTAGGCTTACCTCATACGCGTGTACCTCTTCAGACGATTCTTCGGGGATTTGCGATGCTCCAGCTAACATCTTGCAGAAGCCTTGGCCCCGAACGATGTGTGCCGGCTTGATCTCCAGGTCGTATTCTTGCAAGGCGGTGATCCAATTCGCTCTCTTTTCACCCACATCCTTCTGTATCAGGAGATTTCTTACCGCTAGGAACGGTACTATGACCTTGGTATGGGCTTTTAGCAAGAACGGTCTGAAATATTTAATCGCTTTAAAAACGACATATGCTTGTTTCTCTACGTCCGAATATTTCAGCTCAGCACCTTGTAAGTTTGAGCTAAAGAATGCGATCGGAGCTTCTACCTTTTCTTGATTCGCTTGAGTCAAGATTGCAGCATAAGAATTCTCTGAGGCAAACGTGTATAAGACAAAAGGCTCTGAAAAGTTTGGGGTTGCTAGAGATGGAGCGTTGATGATGGCTTGTTTGATTAAGTTAAACGCTTCGTGCTCGTCTAGAACCCATTTAAAGTTTGAATTCTTTTTTATCATTTTTTGTAAAGGAGAAATAATACGTGAAAAATCTGGGACAAATCTTTTGACAAAATTGATCTGTCCTAGGAAAGATTGCATGGTCTTTTTGTTATGGGGCATGGATATCTCGGAAATTTCTTTGATTCTGTCAGGTTCAATGTGAATGCCAGATTTGGACACTATGAATCCTAGCAATTTTCCTTCACTCAACGCGAAAAAAGATTTCTTCGGGTTAAGCGAGATCCCATACCTTAAACATCTCTGAAAGATTTGCTTCAAATCTTTGAGGTGGTCGTTTCGGTTCTTGGAGTACACAGTTATATCATCCAGGTAAATCACTATCGATTTGTTGACTAAACCTTTAAAAGCGATGTCCATAGCCCTTTGAAAAGTAGCGCCGACGTTGATTAGACCGAACGGAATTTTCCGATACGCGTAGGTACCCCATTTAGTTCGGAAGGTGGTTTTTAACTGATCATCTGGGTGTACCAACACTTGGTTATATCCTGAAAATCCGTCCAGGAAAGACATTAACTTTGAGCCTGCGACTGCCTGTAATATTTGCTCCATCGGTGGGAGGGGAAAATTGTCTTTCTGACAGGATTTGTTGAGGTTCCGGAAGTCGATGCAGATTCTAATATCTCCGTTTTTCTTCCTAACGGGTACCATGTTAGATACCCATTTGGAATGTCTGACCGGGAAGATTATTCTGGCTCTCAACAATTTATTCAGCTCAGTTTTTATCTGACTTTCCAAGTTGGGGTGGATTTTCCTGAGCTTCTGCTGGACAGGTTTCTCGTTGTCAATCATGGGGATAGTGTGTTGAATGATAGAAGTGTTGTAGGTCTTCAGCTCATCGTAATTCCAGGCGAAGACATTTTTGTACTGTCGTAGAAGACGGATATATGCTGATTTTTCTTCAGGAGCCAGGCCTTGGCCTAGATTAACGTTTTGCGGCTTCTCATCGGTTCCTAGGTTCACTGATTCATAGTTCAGAGTCGAACTGTAAAGTTTGGCATTAGCTGACCTTTTGAACCGACTTTTCAAGTCGTATAAATCTTCTAGTTTGACCACCGATTTGGGTATAGCATTATCAGTGCTATTTTGTTGTATCTGGTGGTCATGACAGTCTTCGTCGATTATCTGGTTTGAGTAGGATCCTTCGGAGGTGAGGAAACTTACGATGTCTGGGTCGTCGTTGAATACTCTCCAGTTAGTGATGTTGTCAGGGATAGACGGTTTAAAAATCAATTCTATCGAAAACCTATCTGGACTAAAGTCTTCGGGGGGAATGAGTCTGGAGGCTACGTTAGCTAACAGGTCTGCGCTTGCGTTGTGAAGTCTCGGAATTGACGAAATATTGAATGCTGTAAAATGTGCAGTGAGATCTTGTACCAAAGATTGATAGTGCTTTAAATGACTAGACAGGCAGTGTATGGTGTTACGTACCTGTTTGACGACGATCTCAGAATCTCCAAAGACTTGAAGATATTTGACGTTGCAGCTGATTGCTTTGTATAGGCCTTGGACCAAGGCTTCGTATTCCGCTGTGTTGTTCGTGCAATCGAACTCCTGTCTGCATGTGAGCATGGTCTTATTTCCGTCAGGGCTAATCAAAACGCATCCTGCTTCCGCTCCCTCGTTGGATTTAGAGCCATCAAAATATAATTTCCAAAATAAAGAAGTATTTACAGGGTTATCTAAGAAACTAACACATTTTGAATCATCAGTCTGGGAAAAGTTTTCTACTTGGGACAAAATTGAATTTTCTAAATATGGTGATATGTGAGCATTGAAATTTCCAAGGAAAGAGTCTACCGAGTAGTTGCCTATGATGCTGCTGTTGTATGCTATGGCTTCATTCTCTCCTTCCAAATCCGTCACTATGTATTTTTGGTGCAATTCTCGTTCAACCTTTATTTGATTTGGTTTCCCGTTGAAGGGTAACCACATGTGCGACCAGTCGGTTGAAAAGTATCCGTGGAGTTTCTCGGACCAGTCCCTGCTAAGAATCAGGCCATAAAATTCAGGGATGTCAGCCACTAGGATGTCGATAACTTGGCATACCTTGGGGTTAGACGACAGTCTTATGGTCACTTGATTCAGTTCGCCTATCACTTCGACTTGTGATCGATCAAGTTGAACTATGCGCACTGCAGATTTTTGCGGTTGAACGTTGAGTTTGGCACATATTGACTTGGGTAGAATATTGGTTGAAGCACCAGAATCAACCAAGCAGTTGTGCACGTTTCTGTTAAAGATTTCATAAGTGAGGAGGAAAGGAGGAGTATGAGATCTAGATCTCCCTCCAATCAAAGCGATGTCATTTGGATCGATTTTATTGATCGTGTTGATTGGAGGTCTTCCTATATTATGGGAAGCTACGGCTGTAGGTAAAGGCGTAGTAGGTACGGCGTGTAACTCTTTGATCATGATTTTCTGTTGGTGTTTCAATTTGCTCAACTCGTACAGGGTGATATTAGCCCTAGTCTTTTTCATGTCATCAATGATGTTATACTCCATTTCATCCGACACTATTAGTGTCTTTGATGGAGGCGTTTGCTCTGATTGGACTGGGCTAAAAGAGGTCGCTTTAGCAGTTGTTTTCTTTGGTGCGACCCTTTCTTTTGCTGCAGGGCTTGCGCCCTTCTGTTTTGGGATATTCTGGGGAGGATCAAGCTGATTTCTGCTTCGTGTGCTGACCGGAAGTGCTTCTTGATCTTCCTCTTGTGGGAGGATGAAATCCCACATTCCTTGCAGTTCCACCACTTCTTCATCGTCGGTCTGTGTTTCGATGGTGCTCTCTTCTTCTTCTTCGTCAGATTCCACGTTTGAGACCACGTTGGGTGGCTTCGTCTCCATAGGAGGATTTCTCTTAAAACTCCTAAAAGGCTTTCTTGGGGACGATTCTGCTACTTGTTTCCTTATATCAATCATCTCATTGGACATGGCCTTTAATACCTTTTGTAATCCTTCCATGTCGAAAGGATCTTTCGTTTGCTTCTTCTTGGTGTCTTCTTTGAAAGAGATTTTCTTAGATTTACGCTCTTCGATTGTAGATCTCTTTTCTAGGGCTACTACGCGTCTTTCAACTGCCAACGCCTCAGCCAAATTTTCGACTAAGGTTGTCTTGCTCGCCCTATCTACGAAGATGGCCAAGTTTGAAGGTAAGGCCGTGATGTACCATTCGCATCTTACTTCCTCGCTGGGTTGAGAAGCAGCGGGGATTTTGTTGAGGATCTTGTTGAACCGTAAGTTAAAATCTTTAATGGGTTCTCTAGCCTCAGCTTTGAGATTGGATAAATCGTTGATTAGTGTCGCTGTCGATCTATCATCGCCGAATATGGTGAGAAATTGATTTTGAAAAATGTCCCAGCTGGTGATAGATCCGGAGGGCAGCGAAAAGTACCATGACCCGGCTGTCCCTTGCATTGTATAGGGGAAAAGTCGGACCACGGCATCTTCGTTGGTAACTCCGTTGAGATTAACAGAAAGCATGAAATTATTGATATGTTCTTCAGCTAGCATTCCTGTTTCTGGATTGAATTTCGGCAGCCATTTCTCAGGATGGGCAGGTATTGGACTTAGGGGTGGAGGCATTAAAACCGCCCCAGGGTTGTTGCATGGAGATTGGGCCATCGCTGAGTGACTAGTTAACAAAAGTGCAGAAGATGATCTTTGATGTTGAGAAGATGGAGATGTTACGACCTTCGACGATTGCGGAGGAAGGGTTGTGGGAGATGGATGAGTGTTTTGAGGTGACGACGTGGGTGGTAGACTTCGCGGAGAGGGAGTTGAGATGGACGAAGTGGATGAAAGAGTCTCTCTGTCAGACTCTGGAAGTGCTTTCCTTGCTCTTTTCCTAGTAGGGAGAGGGGTTTCAGTTGGCTGGATGACAAACTTTTCACTCTTCAATCGGGTCAGGGGATGAGCAGGGTTGTACTGCGAAGTCAAGCTGCCTTTAGATTTATTAGACTTCTGGGTGAAAATAGAGAATCCCTGGAGTTTACGGATCAACGTTTGAACTTCAGGGGGATCGATAATAGGACGGTCTGATGTATCGGGGTGTATAGCAGCGGTGGATGTCCGAGCGACTTCTAGTTCCGAGTTTAGTCGTACTGGAGAAGTCGGGGAAGTTGGTGAGGGTGATTTGCTCTCAGAATGGTATTGGATTTTGAATTATGCGCCATTCATAGCTCGTGCCCTCCTTCTAGCGCCAGAAATGTTGAGGGCCCCGAAGTCGGGTCAACAACAAGGGGGATACCCACCCGGTCCGGAACCTGGTTGGCAGCTCCTTGCCCGTTTGGAGTAGCGGGTCCGACTGGGGTTAATGGGACCAGTTTCCCAATGTGAAGGGTGTGCGTGTGTGTGTAGAGTTTGATGATATTAATCTAAAAGGTTTCTCTGAACTAGTCTTAATTCTAACAGCTAAATTACTTCTATACTAATGTGATCTAATGAAGAGAAACAAAACATCTAATCTACGCTAACCTGGGGTGTTCTCTTTTGTTATGCGATCTAGAAAGATTTCTAACAACAACTGGTAATAAAGATCATTCAACTGTTATCAGAATATAAATCGATAAAGATAAACCATTCTGCATAAGAAGTTAGGCAGAGTAGTTGTGAACAGCATATCGCATAATCAGTTTTCTATATGTCAAGCATAAATAAATGACTCCACCGTACAGAAGTGCCAAATGGTAATACAGACATTCATACAGTAACATATAAAGAACTCAGTTGTATATCACTTTGGGGATACTAGCAGAATTTAGTCAAGAGATAAAAGTACCATTTATGACTGATTTCACTAATAAACTTCAAGCAATAATGATTTACTTCTACTTGTTTCTAATATCTGCTAAGAGTACAGAAGTGCAACATCAGTAACAGACATTAAAATGCAAACATAAATAAATCTCGATCCATCCATTCATCAAAAACCTCCTCTGAGGGTGCAGAAGTGCATGTTCTGAGGATAAGTTTTTTGACAGATTTCCAGACCCTTCTCCAAATGCCATGAGAAGGGTTAAATACTACTAGCTAATTGATATTAATTACACGAATCTAGGGAATCGGCTTCAAATGACCGCCCTTTACTAAAAGCAAATTTATTTCTAAAACTTTAAATCTAATTTCTGACCGTTTCTGTATATTCTCTTTAGTGCTGTCAACTGCGCAACGCTTTCCTGGGAAGAGTCGGCTGGCTGCCTTCTTCTTTTGCTCGAGAGATAAAAGTGGAAATAACAAGAGCTGACACCTCCTCCTGACAGATCAGAAGATATTTTCGAAAACCTTTCTCTAGCTGGGTGTATTCGCCGCGTGTATACTTAGCACAACCCAGGTTCTTCTCGAACTGATTTTGCTGTTGTTGTTTTGGTTTCTGGTCGTGCGAATGACTGAGTGGGTTAGGAGGCGCGCTGTATGGACAATCCCCTGTTTCGAGAATTGTTTTCGCTCTTTGTTCCAGGCTTTTATGGAGCGTCCTCCTTCTTTTGCGTTTCTCTTTTTGCTTTACCCAGTCTGAGCTTCAAGATCTTTTGTGAACACGCTGCTTTTGTGCGCCTTTGACTCTGAGTCCTGGATAGTCTAATTTCATCAGTGCCGGTTGTCTGATAGTCTGGAATCCGCGGTCCTGCTGCATGCGGCATTCGTTTGCGGAGGCATCTTCTCTCTGCTATTTGATTGGCGCTTTCCCCTTTCTCTCAGATGTTTCCTGCATATAGATTTATATCAGTTGCGTGTCTTGCAGTCTACGCAAAGAAGAAGGGAAATGAAAAGATTGACATAAAAGCATTAAACTCTAATGAATGTGTAATCCTGACATGCATCATGACTTGACTTTTTGATAAATGCGATGCAATCATTCCTTGATACTCAAGCATGCGGTCATTAATTTCCTTTAAGGCGCGCGCTTGGTCTTTGGGTTTATCGTGTGATGAGTCTTTTCAGATCGCAGATCGCAGATCGCAGTTTACTGATATCGCAGATCGCAGATATTGCAGATCGCAGTCATCGCAGATCGCAGATCGCGGATTTTATTCAATGGTTCATTGTGCCATAACGTGACATTTGCGATGTGCGATGTCGCATATCGGTGATCGGCGCTTCTTGGAGGTCCTCCTTTTAGAGCGCGTTTGAGATGTATGCGACGCGATGAACTTCGCGTCGCTCTCTCGCAGTTTTACTTTTCGCGCTTTAAGCAATGCTTCAACCTTTCTTTGTGATGCGATTTAAGCCTTGGGGAGAAAAATACAAAAATTTAACAAAATATTTTTGGGATTTCTTGTTCAGGGTCCCCCCTTTGCTCGACGTTATTGCTAATATTAAGCAAAGAGGGGGGGTTGTTGGTGACCACAACAGGTTGTCAAGCATCTCAGTCTGGCTATGCACTTAATGTATCTTCTTCTTCTCATTCTCATGAGTGGCTCATTGATTCTGGAGCTTCTTATCACATGGCCAAAAACAAAGCCATGTTTTCTTCTTTAAATGATTGTAACACCAAAAATATATATGTTGGTGATGATAGATCTCTTAGTGTTGTAGGGACTGGAACTGTTCATATAGACAATGGTAAATTTAATGATGTATTATGTGTTCCAACCTTATCCTGCAACCTTCTATCTGTATATCAGATAACTCATTCAGGTGAAGGTAAAATCGTTGAATTTTCACCTCACGATGTTGTGATTAAGGACCTAAGAGATCCTCGACAAATTTTAGCTACTGGAATTGTTGATGATACAAGGCTGTATAAGTTTCACAACTTTAGGTCATCAAATCTTCCCTCGGTATTTGTTGCGCATAACAATGAAGTGAGCAAACTTTGGCATGAGCGATTTGGTCACTTAAACTATCTCTCTCTTTAGAATCTATGTAAAAAAAATATGGTGAGAGGTGTTCCAATGGTATCTTGCAGAGATGGTGCTTGTTCCGGATGTGTACTCGGAAAACATCATCAGGATAGTTTTGAAAAACATGCCTCTTGGCACGCCTCAGCCCCTTTACAGCTTGTGCATAGTGATTTATGTGGTCCACTTCCAGTTGTTTCATGCTCTGGCTACAAGTATTTCTTAACTTTCATTGATGATTTCTCTAGACGCACTTGGGTATACTTCTTAAAACTCAAGAGTGAAGTATTTAACATGTTCTTGGCCTTTAAGGCCTTTGTTTAAAAACAATCTGGACATCAAATTCTTAAGCTAAGATTTGATAATGGCGGAGAATATGTTAACAACAAATTCATCAACTTTTACACTGAGAATGGAATTCAAATGCAACATACTGTTCCATATACTCCACAACAAAATGGTGTAGCTGAAAGGAAGAATCGCACCTTAAAGGAAATGGCTAATTGTATGCTTCAATCTAAAGGACTAGTCTTAATTTTTGGGCAGAAGCAATTAACTGTGCAAATTACATAATAAATCACACTCCTACTAAGGTTTTAAAGAATATCACTCTAGAAGAAGCATGGAGCTCAATTAAACCAGACGTAAGTCACTTTCGTGTTTTTGGAAGTGAAGCATGGGCCCATATTCCATATGACAAACATAAAGCTTCAGAACCTAAGAGTGAAAAATGTATTTTTGTTGGATATTCTGAAGATGTCAAAGGATATAGACTTATTCCACTTAAGTCCAAAAATGTTATCATTAGAAGAGATGTAAAGTTTGCTGAAAATATATCGGCCTACGAGCCTAGTGCGGCGGATGTGCCACCTCTCTCTCCTACTTTTGAAAATATTTCCTCTTCAGATGATGAAAGCGAGGATGACAATCCTCCCCCACCTTCTCAGGATCCTCCTTCAGCTCCTCAGCTTCCAAAATGGGTTCGTGCTACTTGGGATGCAGCAGGTGATCTTGTCAGTGATCCTACAGATTAGCGATGTACACGTTCTCAGTTCGATAGAGCCTCTTCTTTACTGGCTCAAGCTTCAGCGAATTAGGATCCTGACACCTTTGCAGAAGCTTCAGGCCATCCAAATTGGGATGCAACTATGAATGAAGAATATCGTTCATTATTGGCAAATGATACATGGGATCGTGTTCCTCTACCAAAGGGACGAAAACTTGTTAGATGAAAATGGGTTTACAGAACCAAGTATGGACCAGATGGGAAAGTTGATAAACATAAAGCTCGTCTTGTTGCTAAGGGTTTTTCACAAGTTGAAGGCATTGACTATACTGAAACCTTCTCCCCTGTTGCCAAAATTAACTCTATCCGCCTTGTTCTTTCCCTTGCTGCCTCTTTCAAATGGGAAGTCCATCAGATGGATGTTAAATCTGCCTTCTTGCATGGGGACTTGCATGAAGAAATCTATATGGAACAACCTATTGGCTTTATACAAACAGACTCCAGCCTTGTATGTCAGCTTAAGAAATCCCTTTATGGTCTCAAGCAAGCTCCTCGGGCTTGGTATGCCAAAATGGATAGCTTTATTTTAGAAACTAGCTTTTCTAGGTGCCATTCTGACAATACTGTCTACACCAAGAAAGTGGAAAAGTCTCTTATCATTCTTGTTCTTTATGTTGATGATCTTATCCTCACTAGTAGTGATCCCAACTTTATCACCCATGTGAAGTCCAACCTTAAAAATAAGTTTGAATTGACAGACTTAGGACACTTGCATTATTTTCTTGGTCTTCAAGTCTTGCAATCCAAGGAAGGTATTTCCCTTTCCCAGTCCAAGTATGCCTGTGATCTTCTATGCCATTTTCACATGGAAGACTATAAGCCAACCCCTTCTCCCTTTCAGTTTGGAGCCAAACTTTCAGTCACTTATACTTCCCCTTAAGTTGATGCTACCTTATATCGTCAACTTGTAGGAAAACTTTTGTATCTGACCCATACTCGTCCTGACCTTTCCTTTGTTGTTGGCCTTGTTGCTCGGTTTATGCAAAACCCACATGAAATTCATTGGAAAGCAACTAAAAGAATACTTCGTTATGTTCGAGGTACAGTTCAGTTTGGGATTCATTACAGTGCCGAAGCATCTCCTCTATTGGTTGGTTTCACTGATTCCGATTGGGCTGGTGACCCTGATGATCGGAATTCTACTGCAGGTTATGTGTTCACTCTTGGTTTAGGACCTATTACATGGGCTTGCAAGAAACAAAGTGCCATTTCTCTTTCTTCAGTAGAAGCAGAGTATCGTGGTGCCATAGAAGCTAGTAAGGAAGCCTTGTGGCTTCGTCAGATCCTATCAGAGTTTGGCTTTCAGTAGCAACATTCGACTACACTTTGGTGTGATAATCAAAGTGCCATTCAACTATGCAAAGATCTAGTCCAACATCAGCACAACAAACACATTGAACTGCACATGAACTTCATCAGAAAGCTCATTCACGACCATGTTCTTGAAGTGCAATATTGTTCAACAGATGATGAAGTTGCAAACATCTTTACAAAGGCTCTCACAGAGGCGAAGTTTACTAAACTTAGAATTATGGATGGAGTTTAGGAAGTTGTCACTAAGGGGGGATAGGCTCTAGTGCCTCCTTCCTTCTCCTATTGTGTCATATTTGTAAATCCTTCAATCCTATCCCAAGTTGTTCTTAAGGGGGGATGTTAGGATATTCCGACACATAGGAAATAGTTAAGTATAACTTGGTCTAGTGTAGAGTTAGGTAAAGTGTGTTTCTTTACTATGTACTTTTTGTAACTTACAATCTGACGGTCACGATATGTAGTGATCTGACGGTTCATTCTCTCCTCGGTATTACCGACACTTGATCCGTGGCTTAACAACCGATTGGTCCATGATCTCTATTTAAAGAGCATGGAGGGTCATTTGTAATGTAACTATTCATGAGAGAAGCTTATGTAAATTTTCATTCTTTTATTAATAAATTGCCTGAAGTGGTCATGTTGGCTTAGGCCGTGGACTGTTTCCCTCTTTGAGGGTTTTAACCACGTGAACAATACTGGTGTATTGATCTGTGATCTTTTTGTGAGCGGTGTCCTTTGGTATTCTGTCTAAGGAACTTACCCTATAAATTCCTACAGAGAGATACGAGAACAAATACATAAAATGGACCACATTGCGGCAGGGAAGGGACCAAGATGTGCCGAAGTTTACCAATGTTTTTCATACCCTTCGCACAATGTTGGGTATCAAGGATTCTGAGAAACATTTGGTACTCAAGTACCATGGCTACCTACATAGATACATCCAGGACGAGATGGAGTTCCTGGACATCTCCTCACTTGGCGAGGCGTACCGATACACCATCAAGGTCGAGCAGAAATTTAAACAAAAGAAGATAGCCTTTGGATTTGTGAATTCAAAGCAAGGGAAAGGTGCCCCAAAATCGCGGAACAAGGGACAAAGCCAAGGCGGGATGACCCAGGACAACCCGCTAAGGCCACAAGTAAAGGAAAAAAGTGCGAAGCCGTAGAAGGACACGAGAAAGTGGTGTGAGTTTCATAAGAGATCCACCCACAACACAAGTGAGTGTGGGGAAAAGAAGTCACTAGTGGTTGAATTGAAGGCTTCAGAATCATATGCATGTTCCGACTCTAAGTCAGAACCCAAAAAGGGGAATGAAAAAGGGAAGTAGATTATTGATGTGGAGCCCAATGCCATCGTTGCCACCACAAAGATCCAGAAGGAGGAACTCGAAGATCCAGGGGAGGAGGAGCGTCTCTTCCACTCCAAAATGTGGATAAAGGGTTCCCCTCTACAAATCATTGTCAACAGTGGGAGCCAAAAGAACCTCGTTTTAGAAAAGTTTGTGAAGCGTCTAGGCTTACCAACCACATAAAAACCATAACCGTACAACATGGGGTGGCCTCACCAAGGACGGGATCTGTGAGTGAGCCAACAATGTCGCCTTCTATATAGCATCAAGCCCTTCATGGATGAGGTGTTATGTGACCTTGCTCCCCTTGATGTTTGTGATGTATTATTAGGCCAACCATACTTGTGGAAGTGACATGTTGTGTATGAGTCAAGGCCTCCCGCTGTTATTTTTACATTGGGAAATAAGTTGTACAAGATACTGCAGGTATCACTACCTACCGCCATCTCTCTGGTTACTACAAAAAAATGCAGTAAGCTCATTTCAAAAACCAGGAAATTTGTTTTCCTAATGATACGCCCTCAAGGAAAGAAGAAGACAGTGACCACGATCTCCAAACAGGGCCCCTCCACACAACAATAATAGATGGTTAAGGTCGTGGAGGAGTACGAGGACATCTTCACCTCCTCCGCAGGGGTGCCTTTGCACAGTCAGGTCAAGCACTCCATTGATCTGACCCTAGGTGCACCATTACCAAATGGACCAACCTATCGGCACTCCGTTCTGAATAATGATGAAATCAAGAGGCAAATTCAGGAGCTCTTGCAAAAAGGTCACATTCAGCCAAGTTTATCTCCCTATGGGAGCCCGATTGTGTTGGTACATAAGAAGGATGGGACTTGGAGACTCTGTATTGACTATCAGGTGCTGAACAAGATCACTGTATGGAATTGGTACCTGATCCCATGGATTGATGACCTTCTAGACCATCTCAAGGGGGTAAAATATTTCACCAAGATCAACTTGATTTCCAGATATCACCAGGTACCAATCGAACCCTTCGATGTTTGGAAGACTGCCTTCAAAACTAAAGAGGGCCTTTTCAAATGGTTGGTTATGAATTTCAGGTTGACGAATTCTCCCGCAACCTTCATGAGGATTATGGATGACATCTTGTGGCCATTCATCAACTCATTTGTAGTGGTATACTTGGATGACATCCTGATCTTCAACTAGAGTTGGGAAGAACACCTCCACCACATCCGACAGGTTCTCCAAACACCTCAGCAACACAAGTTGTGTGCTAATTTGGAGAAATTCACTTTTGGCATGACGTAGGTTCAGTATCTAGGATACATTATTGATGAACGGGGGGTGGGTGTGGATCCAACCAAGATCCAATTCATTCGAGATTGGCTAGCCCTAACCACTTTGATGGAGCTCCGCAACTTTCTAGGTCTTACCAATTTCTGCCGCAGGTTTGTGTTGGGGTTCTCTCATATCACTTGGCCCTTGAGTCAAGTTACCAAAGGAGGAGTGAAAGAAAAATTATTTTGGTCTGAATCTCAGCAGAAGGAATTCACAGAGTTGAAACACTGCCTCTACTCTGCACCAGTGCTCACATTACCAGACTTACAACAACAATTTGAGATCAAGACAGATGCCTCTGACTATGTTATTGGGGCATTCCTTACTCAACAGGGGCATCCAGTGGCATATCACAGTGAGAAACTTTCTTGCACAGTCTGGAAGTATCCCACTTATGACAAAGAAATGTATTCCACAGTCTGGAAGCATTATATTTTGGGGAAGGAAACGGTCATCCACAAAGACCACCGCCCCTTGCAGTTCATACAGACGCAATGGAAGTTGCAGAATGATCACCATTAGAAGTGGTCCACATACCTGCAACAATTCCATTTAAATATCAAGTACAAGAAGGGCAAAAAAAAAATGTTGCAGACTACCTCAACCTACCACCGATCATGGCGTTAACCACCATGCTCAAGTCTTGTGGGAATGAGACTTCTGATTGGCCACTTCTCTACAAACGTGACCCAGAATTTGGCCACACATACCATATGCTCTTGTAGGGTCAGCAAGTTCCAGATTTTCACCTCCAGGATGCTTTGTTATGCCACTTGGGACACCTTTTTGTTCCTTCAAGTGAGCGTGCGAAGATGATTTGGGAAGTGCACTACAATTGAGTTGCTGGACATTTCGAGGTTGAAAAAATAGTGGCAATACTCCAGAAGTATTTCTATTGGCCAAATATTCAACAGGATGTCGGGAAGTACATCAGATCCTACACTGCCTGCACCATTTCCAAACTGACCATCAAGAAGCAAGGTCTCTATACTCCGTTTCCTACCCCTAGTCGACCTTGGGAATCCATCTCTATGGATTACATGTCAGGCCTTCCTTGTACTAAGCATCGAAATGTCTGTGTTTTTGTGGCCATCGACAGATTCTCGAAGATGGCCATTATGGCAGCGGGCAAGAACAGTATCACAGCAGAAGCCACTTCTAAACTCTTCTTTGAATGCTTGTGGGTACATTTTGGGATCCCATAGTTTATCATGTTAGATTAGGACAGAAAATTCCTTAGTACATTTTTTTCCATTCTCTGGTCAATGCTATACACAAACCTCACTAAGTCCACAAATTTCCATCCCCAAACTGATGGCTAGATAGAGGTTGTCAACAGGATGATCGTACACATTCTACACATGTACAACTCAAAGCATCCACGCACATGAGATGAGAACCTCCCCTATGTATAACACAGCTACAACCGGGCTCTCCACAGCTTGACTGGCCACAACCCTTTTCAGGTGGGCTTGGGATTCTAGCCACTATGTCCCATTGATGTGGCCATACCATTTGCAACAACTTGGGCAAATTCGGCTCATGTTCAGTTTGAAGCCGATAAGGAAAATAGCTTCATTGAGCACATTCAACACATCTGTCAATAGGTCGATGACATATTGGACCAACCCAATGGTAAGTACAAGCAACGGCATGGTCAACATCAAGTGCCACACAAGTTCTAGGTGGGCAACAAAGTTTGGCTACATTTGTAGAAGGAGCGCCTCGCTGGGCCCCACTGCAAGATTCGCCAGCTTTGATATGGGCCATACAAATCACCAAGGCTGTGGGAGATAATTCTTATGAGCTCAACATTCCCCCATTCCTTGGCCTGCACCTAGTGTTCAATGTGGATCGCTTTTGGCCATACTTTCCACGATTACTGGACACATCCGACATTGCAGAACAACTCACACCAACAGAGTTCAATCCAGACTGCATGGGATAAGCTGCAACTGATCAGATCATGGACACATAGATTAAGAACACTTGCCAGTAGAAGATCCAACATTATCGAGTTGTCAAAGTCGGCCAACTCCTGCAACAAGGAAAATGGCTCACTAGGAACCAAGTTCAACAGAAGTTTCCTCAACTCATGGAGGAACTCAATGCAATGGAGACCAATGCTTCCTAAGGGGGGAGAAATTATCCAGGTGGATATTGGTGGCCGCCTGCCTATTCCACGTGGAACCCCACCATTTTTTCTTTCAGTTTTTCAGTTTCCTTATTTGTAGAACAAATTACTATTTTTGGCATTTTTTTGGGTTCTGAACTTCCAAAGCCGTTTTGAGGCCGTAAACGACCTTTTTTTGGCAATATTCCTTCAAGATATTTCATTGAAATCGTATTTTTAGTTGTAGTTCTTAAAGAGATCTTTCTAGCAAGGTATGATGCACGTCAAACAGAGATAATATGACCAAGTTATGACCCCAGTCAGTTGGATGTCCAACTAACCTCAACGGGGCCCATAAACTCTTGGTGTTACATCTCCTCGGGTTAAGGTTTTGGTTGTTTAGGGTTCTCTCTTATTTTTCAATAATAAAGATGCCCTTGAGCCTCATTGTAACTTAGTTTAGAGGCATGTAGTCGCCACATCTCTTCTCAGAGATAAGCTACCATCGCTTACAGGGTCATTGTTCGGGTCCCAACGTGGGTACTACAGGCAATTTATTAATCAAAGAATGAAAATTTACATAAGCTTCTCTCATGCACGGATTACCCGAACAATGACCCTCCATGCGCTTTAAATAGAACTCATGGACCAATCGGGTGTCAAGCCACGGATCAAGTGTCGATAATACCGAGGTGAGAGTGAATCGTCGGATCACTACATATCGTGACTGTCGGATTGTAAGTTACAATATGTACAACGGTAAAGAAACACACTTTACCTAACTCTATACCTAACTCTAAACTAGACCAAGTTGAACTTAACTATATCCTATGTGTCGGAATATCCTAACATCCCCCCTTAAGAACAACTTGGGATAGGATTGAAGGATTTACAAATATGACACAATAGGAGAAGGAAGGAGGCACTAGAGCCTATCCCCCCTTAGTGACAACTTCCTAAACTTAGAGAAATCATCAATGAAAGTTAAGAAGTACTTGCAGCCAGAGAATGAAGCAACAGGAAGAGGACCACATAAATCACTGTGCACAAGCTGTAAAGGGGCTGAGGCGTGCCAAGAGGCACGTTTGTCAAAACTGTCCCGATGATGTTTTCCGAGTACACATCCGGAACAAACACCATCTCTGCAAGATACCATAGGAAGACCTGTCACCATATTTTCTTTACATAGATGCTGAAGGGAGCGATAGTTTAAGTGACCAAATCGCTCATGCCAAAGTTTGCTCACTTCATCATTATGAGCAACAAATACTGAGGGAAGATTTGATGACCCAAAGGTGTGAAACTTATACAACCTTTTGGAATCATCAGCAAGACCAGTAGCTAGAATCTGTTTAGGATCTTTTAGATCCTTGATTACAACATCATGAGGTGAAAATTCAACAATTTTACCTTCACCTGAATGAGTTATCTGATAGACAGATAGAAGGTTGCAGGATAAGGTTGGAACACATAATACATCATTAAACTGACCATTGTCTAGATGAACAGTTCCAGTCCCTACAACATTAAGAGATCTATCATCACCAATATATATATTTTTGGTGTTACAATCATTTAAAGAAGAAAACATGGCTTGATTTTTGGCCATGTGACAAGAGGCTCCAGAATCAATGAGCCACTCATGAGAATGAGAAGAAGAAGAAGATACATTTAATGCATAACCAGACTGAGATGATTGATAATGACATGCAGAAAGTGCCATTCCGGAAGTTGAAGTTGAAGTAGGCTCCACATGGATGTTATGTTTCTTCATTGCGGCTTCCAAGGCTTCCATCTTCTTAAAGCATTTAGATTCTAAGTGGCCATCTCGATTACAAAAGTTACAATGTCTATCAGACTTCTTCCATTTGTTTTTATTGGTCTTATCATTTTGCTGAAATGATCTTTCATTTTGAGGCTGAGATGGTTTAGGACCATTCTTTTGAGGATATGACTTCTTAGGATTCTTTGAATTTGGTTGCTGCTGGGCGGCTAACGCTTTCGTGGAAGAGTTTCCAAGATTAAGAAGACCAAGGTGTAAGAGTTTTTCTTGTTCTCTTATTAAGGAATCACAAAAGGAGTCAAAGGAAGGGGCCTTGTATTCTTGTCCTTGACAAATGAAAGCTTCCCTTGTAGAATGGAAAGTGGAAACAAATACAGAGTAGGCTGGTCCCAACTTAGTAAGGATGGAATAAATAAGGTTACCATCTTCTTTCTTAACTTTAACACCTTCCAAGAGATATCTAAGGGTCTTGAATTTGGACAAGAAATCTTCAATGCAAGAAAAATTATTAGGATCCAAAGTAAGCAGCTCATTTTCAAGTTGATGGGCTCTAATTTCATTTTTAATTCCAAAAACTTTAGCAAGTTTTTCTAATGCTTCATGAGGAGTCTCAAGTTCTGCAATGTGGAATCTAAGATCAGGAGAAACAGACATCCCTATCAAACCACGTGCTTGATCTTGTCTATTTTCCCATTTTGCCGCCTTGTCTTCATCTTTTGGTTTCTTCTCTTGGTCTGTGGCTATTCTGTAGAGACCTTTACTTCTAAGTAAATCTCCCATGTAGGCTACCCATTGGAAGTAGTTAGTGCTGTCAAGAATGACTTGGCATGGACTTTCCATTTTTTGAAGAAAAACTGAAGCTGAAGATGCTGAAAGTAAGTGGTCCAATGGATAGATCTCAAAAAAATAGGCGGTTTTAAAAAAAACGGCTCTGAAAAAGGCTTCCGGATGAAGAAGTTATGGCTTTTTAAAAAAAATTGTTGACGATGCCGGCAAAGTGCGCGAATGTGCGGGAATGAAAAAATCCGCCCCCACAAAATGGAGACTTGAACCCAAGACCTCTACTCTCTTAAAATAGCTTTGAACCAATTGATCTATACAAAAAATTTGAGAGAGAGAGAGAGAGAGAGAGAGAGAGAGAGAGAGAGGGGGGGGGCCTTGATTTGCGTGCTTGCCTTGAGAAAGCTCTTTTTTCCCTACAAAACACAAAACACAAAACCCAACACGAATATGCAAAGAAAAACGAACCTTGCGGCTCGAAGTTAGCTTTAGCCAAAAAACTAGAAATTTTAAAAAAAAATCTCAAAGTTAGCTTTAGCCGAAAAACTAAATATTTTTCTCAATGTTTCTGATTTTCCGAGATCACACTAAGGTGCAGGGAAAAGAGCATACGCATGAGAAAAATCCTTCCTTTCTGTTTCTGATTTGCCCAGATCGCACAGAGTCGCAGGGCAAAGAGCATACGCAAAAATGAAAGGTATAGATCCGGTTAAAAAAAAGGCTAAATAAACCGAAACCGAAATAAGCAGAGAGAAAATAACAGTAAACTGCAAAAAACACTGTATACCTCCCGATCTGAAAAATGACGCAGCTAGGGCTACCGGAAACCTTTTCGCGTGAAACGAAAGGGGTTCCTCACTGAAACAGATGCTCCGAACGCAACAGAGCAGTCCTCTCGGCCCGAAAGCAGTCAGAAACAGCAGATCTAGGAAACAACAGCCGCATGCAGTTCTACCGGCTTCAGATTTGGATCACCAACGGACGCGGCCCTCAAATAGCTCTGATACCATGTAGGAATTTACAGGGTAAGTTCCTCAGAAAGAATACCAAAAGGACACCGCTCACAACCAGATCTCAAATCAATACACCAGTATTTTTGACGTGGTTAAAACCCTCAGAGTGCAAGGAGGGAAACAGTCCACGGCCTGTCCCAACGTGGGTACTACAGGCAATTTATTAATCAAAGAATGAAAATTTACATAAGCTTCTCTCATGCACGGATTACCCGAACAATGACCCTCCATGCGCTTTAAATAGAACTCATGGACCAATCGGGTGTCAAGCCACGGATCAAGTGTCGATAATACCGAGGTGAGAGTGAACCGTCGGATCACTACATATCGTGACCGTCGGATTGTAAGTTACAATATGTACAACGGTAAAGAAACACACTTTACCTAACTCTATACCTAACTCTAAACTAGACCAAGTTGAACTTAACTATATCCTATGTGTCGGAATATCCTAACATCCCCCCTTAAGAACAACTTGGGATAGGATTGAAGGATTTACAAATATGACACAATAGGAGAAGGAAGGAGGCACTAGAGCCTATCCCCCCTTAGTGACAACTTCCTGAACTCCAAGCATATATCGAAGTTTAGTGAACTTCGCCTCTGTGAGAGCCTTTGTGAAGATGTCTGCAACCTGATCATCTGTTGGACAATATTGCACTTCAAGAACATGGTCATGAATGAGCTTTCTGATGAAGTGCATGTGTAGTTCGATGTGTTTGCTGCGCTGATGCTGAACTGGATCTTTGCATAGCTGAATGGCACTTTGATTATCACACCAAAGTGTGGTTGGATGCTGCTGCTCAAAGCCAAACTCTGATAGGATCTGACGAAGCCACAAGGCTTCCTTACTAGCTTCCACGGCACCACGATACTCTGCTTCTGCTGACGAAAGAGAAATGGCAGCCTGTTTCTTACAAGCCCATGTAATAGGTCCTGAACCAAGAGTGAAGACATAACCGGCAGTAGACTTCCGATCATCAGGGTCACCAGCCCAATCAGAATCCGTGAAACCAACTAACAGAGGAGCTGCTTTGGCACTGTAATGAATCCCAAACTGTACTGTACCTCGAACATAACGAAGTATTCTTTTGGCTGCTTTCCAATGACTTTCACGGGGGTTTTGCATAAAACGAGCAACAAGGCCAACAACAAAGGAAAGATCAGGACGAGTATGGGTTAAGTACAAGAGTTTTCCTACAAGTTGACGGTATAAGGTAGCATCAACTTCAGGAGAAGTACAAGAGACTGAAAGTTTGACTCCAGACTGAAAGGGAGAAGGGGCTGGCTTACAGTCTTCCATGTGAAAATGACGAAGAATATCACAAGCATACTTGGACTGGGAAAGGGAAATACCTTCCTTGGATTGCAAGACTTGAAGACCGAGAAAATAGTGTAAGTGTCCTAAGTCTGTCATTTCAAATTTCTTTTTAAGGATAGACTTCACATGGTTTATAAGGTTGGGATCACTACCAGTAAGGATAAGATCATCAACATAAAGAACAAGGATGATAAGAGAGTCACCCACTTTCTTGGTGTAGACAGTATTGTCAGAATGACACCTAGAAAAGCCAGATTCTAAAAGAAAGCTATCCATTTTGGCATACCAAGCCCGAGGAGCTTGCTTGAGACCATAAAGGGATTTCTTAAGTCGACACACAAGGCTGGAGTCTGTTTGTATGAAGCCAATGGGTTGTTCCATATAGATTTCTTCCTGCAAGTCCCCATGCAAGAAGGCAGATTTAACATCCATCTGATGGACTTCCCATTTTAAAGAGGCAGCAAGGGAAAGAACAAGGCGGATAGAGTTCATTTTGGCAACAGGGGCGAAGGTTTCAGTGTAGTCAATGCCTTCAACCTGTGAAAAGCCCTTAGCAACAAGACGAGCTTTATGTTTATCAATTTTGCCATCTGGTCCATACTTGGTTCTGTAAACCCATTTACATCTTACAAGTTTTCGTCCCTTTGGTAGAGGAACAAGATCCCATGTATCATTTGTCATCAATGAGTGATATTCTTCATTCATAGCTGCTTCCCAATGTGGATGGCCTGAAGCTTCTGCAAAAGTGTCAGGATCATGATTTACTGGAGCTTGAGCCAGTAAAGAAGAGGCTCTTTCAAACTGAGAACGTGTACGTCGCTGATCTGTAGGATCACCGGCAAGATCACCTGCTGCATCTCGAGTAGCACGGACCCATCTTGGAAGTTGAGGATCCTGAGAAGGTGGGGGAGGAATGTCATCCTCACTTTCATCATCTGAAGAAGAAATGTTTTCAAAAGTAGAAGAGATAGGAAGAGGTGGCACATCCGCCGGACTAGGCTCGCAGGCCGATTTATTTTCATCAAATTTTACATCTCTTCTAATGATAACATTTTTGGACTTAAATGGAATAAGTCTATAACCTTTTACATCTTCAGAATATCCAACAAAAGTGCATTTCTCACTCTTAGGTTCTAAAGCTTTATGCTTTTCATCTGGAATATGGGCCCATGCTTCACTTCCAAACACACGAAAGTGACTTACATCTGGTTTAATGGAACTCCAAGCTTCTTCTGGAGTGATATTCTCTAGAACCTTAGTAGGAGTGCGATTGATTATATAATTTGCACAATTAATTGCTTCGGCCCAAAAACTAAGACTGAGTCCTTTAGATTGCAGCATACAATTAGCCATTTCCTTTAAGGTGCGATTTTTCCTTTCAGCTACACCATTTTGTTGTGGAGTGTATGGAACAGTATGTTGCATTTGAATTCCATTTTCAGTGCAAAAGTTGATGAATGTGTTTTTAACATATTCTCCACCATTATCAGTTCGTAGCTTAAGAATTTGATGTCCAGATTGTTTTTCAACAAAGGCTTTGAAGGCCAAAAAAGTGTTAAATACTTCGCTCTTGAGTTTTAAGAAGTATACCCAAGTGCGTCTGGAGAAATCATCAATGAAAATTTACATAAGCTTCTCTCATGCACGGATTACCCGAACAATGACCCTCCATGCGCTTTAAATAGAACTCATGGACCAATCGGGTGTCACTAAGGGGGGATAGGCTCTAGTGCCTCCTTCCTTCTCCTATTGTGTCATATTTGTAAATCCTTCAATCCTATCCCAAGTTGTTCTTAAGGGGGGATGTTAGGATATTCCGACACATAGGATATAGTTAAGTTCAACTTGGTCTAGTTTAGAGTTAGGTATAGAGTTAGGTAAAGTGTGTTTCTTTACCGTTGTACATATTGTAACTTACAATCCGACTGTCACGATATGTAGTGATCCGACGGTTCACTCTCACCTCGGTATTATCGACACTTGATCCGTGGCTTGACACCCGATTGGTCCATGAGTTCTATTTAAAGTGCATGGAGGGTCATTGTTCGGGTAATCAACGTGGGTACTACAGGCAATTTATTAATCAAAGAATGAAAATTTACATAAGCTTCTCTCATGCACGGATTAAGTGTCGATAATACCGAGGTGAGAGTGAACCGTCGGATCACTACATATCGTGACCGTCGGATTGTAAGTTACAATATGTACAACGGTAAAGAAACACACTTTACCTAACTCTATACCTAACTCTAAACTAGACCAAGTTGAACTTAACTATATCCTATGTGTCGGAATATCCTAACATCCCCCCTTAAGAACAACTTGGGATAGGATTGAAGGATTTACAAATATGACACAATAGGAGAAGGAAGGAGGCACTAGAGCCTATCCCCCCTTAGTGACAACTTCCTGAACTCCAAGCATATATCGAAGTTTAGTGAACTTCGCCTCTGTGAGAGCCTTTGTGAAGATGTCTGCAACCTGATCATCTGTTGGACAATATTGCACTTCAAGAACATGGTCATGAATGAGCTTTCTGATGAAGTGCATGTGTAGTTCGATGTGTTTGCTGCGCTGATGCTGAACTGGATCTTTGCATAGCTGAATGGCACTTTGATTATCACACCAAAGTGTGGTTGGATGCTGCTGCTCAAAGCCAAACTCTGATAGGATCTGACGAAGCCACAAGGCTTCCTTACTAGCTTCCACGGCACCACGATACTCTGCTTCTGCTGACGAAAGAGAAATGGCAGCCTGTTTCTTACAAGCCCATGTAATAGGTCCTGAACCAAGAGTGAAGACATAACCGGCAGTAGACTTCCGATCATCAGGGTCACCAGCCCAATCAGAATCAGTGAAACCAACTAACAGAGGAGCTGCTTTGGCACTGTAATGAATCCCAAACTGTACTGTACCTCGAACATAACGAAGTATTCTTTTAGCTGCTTTCCAATGACTTTCACGGGGGTTTTGCATAAAACGAGCAACAAGGCCAACAGCAAAGGAAAGATCAGGACGAGTATGGGTTAATACAAGAGTTTTCCTACAAGTTGACGGTATAAGGTAGCATCAACTTCAGGAGAAGTACAAGAGACTGAAAGTTTGACTCCAGACTGAAAGGGAGAAGGGGCTGGCTTACAGTCTTCCATGTGAAAATGACGAAGAATATCACAAGCATACTTGGACTGGGAAAGGGAAATACCCTCCTTGGATTGCAAGACTTGAAGACCGAGAAAATAGTGTAAGTGTCCTAAGTCTGTCATTTCAAATTTCTTTTTAAGGCTAGACTTCACATGGTTTATAAGGTTGGGATCACTACCAGTAAGGATAAGATCATCAACATAAAGAACAAGGATGATAAGAGAGTTGCCCACTTTCTTGGTGTAGACAGTATTGTCAGAATGACACCTAGAAAAGCCAGATTCTAAAAGAAAGCTATCCATTTTGGCATACCAAGCCCGAGGAGCTTGCTTGAGACCATAAAGGGATTTCTTAAGTCGACAAACAAGGCTGGAGTCTGTTTGTATGAAGCCAATGGGTTGTTCCATATAGATTTCTTCCTGCAAGTCCCCATGCAAGAAGGCAGATTTAACATCCATCTGATGGACTTCCCATTTTAAAGAGGCAGCAAGGGAAAGAACAAGGCGGATAGAGTTCATTTTGGCAACAGGGGAGAAGGTTTCAGTGTAGTCAATGCCTTCAACCTGTGAAAAGCCCTTAGCAACAAGACGAGCTTTATGTTTATCAACTTTCCCATCTGGTCCATACTTGGTTCTGTAAACCCATTTACATCTAACAAGTTTGCGTCCCTTTGGTAGAGGAACAAGATCCCATGTATCATTTGTCATCAATGAATGATATTCTTCATTCATAGCTGCTTCCCAATGTGGATGGCCTGAAGCTTCTGCAAAAGTGTCAGGATCATGATTTACTGGAGCTTGAGCCAGTAAAGAAGAGGCTCTTTCAAACTGAGAACGTGTACGTCGCTGATCTGTAGGATCACCGGCAAGATCACCTGCTGCATCCCGAGTAGCACGGACCCATCTTGGAAGTTGAGGATCCTGAGAAGGTGGGGGAGGATTGTCATCCTCACTTTCATCATCTGAAGAAGAAATGTTTTCAAAAGTAGAAGAGATAGGAAGAGGTGGCACATCCGCCGGACTAGGCTCGCAGGCCGATTTATTTTCATCAAATTTTACATCTCTTCTAATGATAACATTTTTGGACTTAAATGGAATAAGTCTATAACCTTTTACATCTTCAGAATATCCAACAAAAGCATTTCTCACTCTTAGGTTCTAAAGCTTTATGCTTTTCATCTGGAATATGGGCCCATGCTTCACTTCCAAACACACGAAAGTGACTTACATCTGGTTTAATGGAACTCCAAGCTTCTTCTGGAGTGATATTCTCTAGAACCTTAGTAGGAGTGCGATTGATTATATAATTTGCACAATTAATTGCTTCGGCCCAAAAACTAAGACTGAGTCCTTTAGATTGCAGCATACAATTAGCCATTTCCTTTAAGGTGCGATTTTTCCTTTCAGCTACACCATTTTGTTGTGGAGTGTATGGAACAGTATGTTGCATTTGAATTCCATTTTCGGTGCAAAAGTTGATGAATGTGTTTTTAACATATTCTCCACCATTATCAGTTCTTAGCTTAAGAATTTGATGTCCAGATTGTTTTTCAACAAAGGCTTTGAAGGCCAAAAAAGTGTTAAATACTTCGCTCTTGAGTTTTAAGAAGTATACCCAAGTGCGTCTGGAGAAATCATCAATGAAAGTTAAGAAGTACTTGCAGCCAGAGAATGAAGCAACAGGAAGAGGACCACATAAATCACTGTGCACAAGCTGTAAAGGGGCTGAGGCGTGCCAAGAGGCACGTTTGTCAAAACTGTCCCGATGATGTTTTCCGAGTACACATCCGGAACAAACACCATCTCTGCAAGATACCATAGGAAGACCTGTCACCATATTTTCTTTACATAGATGCTGAAGGGAGCGATAGTTTAAGTGACCAAATCGCTCATGCCAAAGTTTGCTCACTTCATCATTATGAGCAACAAATACTGAGGGAAGATTTGATGACCCAAAGTTGTGAAACTTATACAACCTTTTGGAATCATCAGCAAGACCAGTAGCTAGAATCTGTTTAGGATCTTTTAGATCCTTGATTACAACATCATGAGGTGAAAATTCAACAATTTTACCTTCACCTGAATGAGTTATCTGATAGACAGATAGAAGGTTGCAGGATAAGGTTGGAACACATAATACATCATTAAACTGACCATTGTCTAGATGAACAGTTCCAGTCCCTACAACATTAAGAGATCTATCATCACCAATATATATATTTTTGGTGTTACAATCATTTAAAGAAGAAAACATGGCTTGGTTTTTGGCCATGTGACAAGAGGCTCCAGAATCAATGAGCCACTCATGAGAATGAGAAGAAGAAGAAGATACATTTAATGCATAACCAGACTGAGATGATTGATAATGACATGCAGAAAGTGCCATTCCGGAAGTTGAAGTTGAAGTAGGCTCCACATGGATGTTATGTTTCTTCATTGCGGCTTCCAAGGCTTCCATCTTCTTAAAGCATTTAGATTCTAAGTGGCCATCTCGATTACAAAAGTTACAATGTCTATCAGTCTTCTTCCATTTGTTTTTATTGGTCTTATCATTTTGCTGAAATGATCTTTCATTTTGAGGCTGAGATGGTTTAGGACCATTCTTTTGAGGATATGACTTCTTAGGATTCTTTGAATTTGGTTGCTGCTGGGCGGCTAACGCTTTCGTGGAAGAGTTTCCAAGATTAAGAAGACCAAGGTGTAAGAGTTTTTCTTGTTCTCTTATTAAGGAATCACAAAAGGAGTCAAAGGAAGGGGCCTTGTAGTCTTGTCCTTGACAAATGAAAGCTTCCCTTGTAGAATGGAAAGTGGAAACAAATACAGAGTAGGCTGGTCCCAACTTAGTAAGGATGGAATAAATAAGGTTACCATCTTCTTTCTTAACTTTAACACCTTCCAAGAGATATCTAAGGGTCTTGAATTTGGACAAGAAATCTTCAATGCAAGAAAAATTATTAGGATCCAAAGTAAGCAGCTCATTTTCAAGTTGATGGGCTCTAATTTCATTTTTAATTCCAAAAACTTTAGCAAGTTTTTCTAATGCTTCATGAGGAGTCTCAAGTTCTGCAATGTGGAATCTAAGATCAGGAGAAACAGACATCCCTATCAAACCACGTGCTTGATCTTGTCTATTTTCCCATTTTGCCGCCTTGTCTTCATCTTTTGGTTTCTTCTCTTGGTCTGTGGCTATTCTGTAGAGACCTTTACTTCTAAGTAAATCTCCCATGTAGGCTACCCATTGGAAGTAGTTAGTGCTGTCAAGAATGACTTGGCATGGACTTTCCATTTTTTGAAGAAAAACTGAAGCTGAAGATGCTGAAAGTAAGTGGTCCAATGGATAGATCTCAAAAAAATAGGCGGTTTTAAAAAAAACGGCTCTGAAAAAGGCTTCCGGATGAAGAAGTTATGGCTTTTTAAAAAAAAATTGTTGACGTTGCCGGCAAAGTGCGTGAATGTGCGGGAATGAAAAAATCCGCCCCCACAAAATGGAGACTTGAACCCAAGACCTCTACTCTCTTAAAATAGCTTTGAACCAATTGATCTATACAAAAAATTTGAGAGAGAGAGAGAGAGAGAGAGAGAGAGAGAGGGGGGGGGGGGCCTTGATTTGCGTGCTTGCCTTGAGAAAGCTCTTTTTTCCCTACAAAACACAAAACACAAAACCCAACACGAATATGCAAAGAAAAACGAACCTTGCGGCTCGAAGTTAGCTTTAGCCAAAAAACTAGAAATTTAAAAAAAAAAATCTCAAAGTTAGCTTTAGCCGAAAAACTAAATATTTTTCTCAATGTTTCTGATTTTCCGAGATCACACTAAGGTGCAGGGAAAAGAGCATACGCATGAGAAAAATCCTTCCTTTCTGTTTCTGATTTGCCCAGATCGCACAGAGTCGCAGGGCAAAGAGCATACGCAGAAATGAAAGGTATAGATCCGGTTAAAAAAAAGGCTAAATAAACCGAAACCGAAATAAGCAGAGAGAAAATAACAGTAAACTGCAAAAAACACTGTATACCTCCCGATCTGAAAAATGACGCAGCTAGGGCTACCGGAAACCTTTTCGCGTGAAACGAAAGGGGTTCCTCACTGAAACAGATGCTCCGAACGCAACAGAGCAGTCCTCTCGGCCCGAAAGCAGTCAGAAACAGCAGATCTAGGAAACAACAGCCGCATGCAGTTCTACCGGCTTCAGATTTGGATCACCAACGGACACGGCCCTCAAATAGATCTCAAATCAATACACCAGTATTTTTTACGTGGTTAAAACCCTCAGAGTGCAAGGAGGGAAACAGTCCACGGCCTGTCCCAACGTGGGTACTACAGGCAATTTATTAATCAAAGAATGAAAATTTACATAAGCTTCTCTCATGCACGGATTACCCGAACAATGACCCTCCATGCGCTTTAAATAGAACTCATGGACCAATCGGGTGTCAAGCCACGGATCAAGTGTCGATAATACCGAGGTGAGAGTGAACCGTCGGATCACTACATATCGTGACCGTCGGATTGTAAGTTACAATATGTACAACGGTAAAGAAACACACTTTACCTAACTCTATACCTAACTCTAAACTAGACCAAGTTGAACTTAACTATATCCTATGTGTCGGAATATCCTAACACGCCCGAGCTAGTCTCATTTCCATTATGTTTGTAAGCATATTTCATTATTTTCTATTAATGAAAGATAGTGCTATTTCTACTAAATATTTGTATTTATGGTTATATCTATAATTTTTTGTGTTCCGGTTTAAATTCGGATCAATGAGAAGTTAATCTTTCTGCATTTAATCAAACCAAGAAAGTGAAAGTCAAATTTTAAGTTAGAAAAAAATCTATTCCAATTGAGTTGGTACTCTAGTCAACCAACCATTCTGATAAAGGGATTATATCACTTCCAAACCCAGCTAAAGTAAATATACTTCTAGAAACGCCAAATAAAATAATGGAATTGAGCCACATTCCCATCTATGAGGTATATGAGGATATGAAAATATATTAATTCATTTGTGAAAATTTTAGGCATGCTAATGATATAACTAACGATGATAAGAAAATGGCACAATTCACAAAATATCTACAAAAAAGAGCACTCACCTGGTTTATGAACTTCATGGAAAATTAGACTAAATCAAAAGCCAAAATACATATCAGATTCTTCACATTATTCAAGGCCCAATATGTTAAGCATATTGCAACAAATGGTTGATATATAAAACAAATGCCAAGAGAGAAAGTACAGGATATGACAACATATTTAAGTATATTGTAATTAAGATCTCGTACCACATTGAAAAAACCCTCCTTGTTCAATGGTATATAGCTATATTTCTATAAAGCATTCGAGGATCCTTACATATCAATGAAATTAGTTCATGTGAGGAACCTTGTAAAACATATTGAAAGTAATGATGATATTCCATCAACTTCCTCGTCGATAGACAAAATATTGGACGAAAAGTTTGAGCAACTTCAAAAAACTATAAAAGTCATTTCACTTCAAGGAAATGAATTATGGTGCAAAAATTGAATGAACAAAGGTCACAACAAAGACAAATGTAAATTTACCAATAAAGTCAAATAATATCTTTGTCCAGTGCAAATCAACCTATTCTATCAAAATTTTCAAATGTTGACCAGTCACACCAAAAGGGATTTTTTATGTAATCTAAAAAATGCAAAGCCAAAATGGTTTTCCATATGCAAGGAAGTAACCCACTCTACACAAGAGTGCCAACTGAATAGTCGAATCAAACCCAATTACCATGTGATTCATTATACGTGGTCGATTAATTAGTTGAAAAATCTAAAGACGCAAGGAGGTAGAGGAAATATAGATCAAGGAATTGACTACCAAGGTCATGGTGGTTGTTAAGCAGGAAGATGCTACGAGGGTTCAATGGGATATTTTGTAGAGGCCAAGGTAAGGGTTGAGGTAGAATATATTGATTGAGATGCTGGTAGGAGGTCCATATGGAACTTGACTGCAAATTAAAAGACAAAACCGACCTCCAATTCTATAAATATGTGGCTTGCATGGTCACTATTTAGAGGTTTTCCCTAAAGTTATAGGAGAAGTGATCAATAAAAAATTGTAAATATATTACATGTGGTACCCAAAAATGAGGTACATAATTAAAAAAACCTTCATGTTGTCACCCGATATAGGGAATGTCAATAAAATCAAACATGAAAAGAACATATTTCTTAACAAGGGAGACTTGGCACTCCATACCTAGATGCTCAATACCAAGAGAGATAAATAAAGGAATCAATAAAAGTATTCAAATACTATGATTACAATAAATATGATAACCAATAAAAGGGAATTTTGGGTTAGGACAACATCCTCAAAGAATTCTTAGAATTACTTAAAGAGAAGCAATAAATTGGATGATTGATTGAACTATTAAATATATTAATAGGATGCAAGGAGGAGTAATGAGCATTCAAAAACCTTTTGATAAGATCAACCAAGAAAAATTGTATGAGGATCGTGATCCCCAAGTTTACCTAGAAATTAATGGTTACATGGTAAACTAGGTTGTGGTCAACTTTAGATCACAAGTAAACATATTTTGCGGAGATGCTTGGATGTCAAGAACTATAAAGAAATACAAAAATATCAAGTTGGAATATCAACACTTATTGGATCGAATTAGTACAGTAAAGAATATCCACTCATATAATTGGTATCCTAATGTTTTTTTAATTTTGAAGTCATTGACTTAGTCAATTAGATACCAACATATCTAGCTTGGGTTGGTTGACCATGGAGTCGAAAAATGAAAGAAAACCTCTCTTTGGAGAAGGATAGGATATAAATTAAATGAAATAATAGAAAAATTATCATCCCCTTGGACCCATGAGAGGAAAACCCTAGATTGAATCATGCGGTGAAACAAAAACCAGATGAATCCACCAAGTCACCCATGAAGATAAAGACAATGTTGAGTTGAATTCTAAAGGTTAAATTCTAATCGACTTACTATTATCTATTGGCCAAAATTATAACACTGAATTATATGATTGGAAACTAGAAAAGTATGAATTGAAGACCAAAGAGTATTGGTCCATTGAATCAATTCCAATCAAGAGTAGTCAATCATGTTTTTCATTCAAATAAATACCTATCTTATACAAAAAGAAACAAACGAATACCCTAACTTTGGTTCATTCATATGTCAAATTTGGGTTGGGTATGCCTCTAAAATGCAATGAATGGAATGCTCCATTAACTTATGTTGATGAGATATCCAAGTTTTTTGGTGACCAAGGTAGAATGTAAAGCCTTGTTCATACGTTCACTAGACAAACAACTAGATGGTGGGACACTCACACACCCCGACTACAAATTTGGATAGAAGAAAGAACATGATTTGTTGAGCGATTTAGAGGGAAAAAATTGTTGGTTGAAGCCAAGATTCCAAAATTTAAGCTATCATACGATCCTACGAAACATATCAATTGTTGTGAAAAATGAATTGATGCAATTTGGCTATAGGGATGAATGAGTTTGGTTGCGCATGTTCCTATCCACATTGGATGAATTACCCAAAAAATGGTACAATATTGAAGAAGCCCAAGGAGAAATCCTCCAATGGAAGGAATTTAAGAACAAATTCATAAAATAATTTTGGTTTAGAATTGAGGAGGAAGATTTGTGACAAGTAGTATAGGGTATACTTGACTTCATCTGAGGTTTAAACCCCATCGAAACTATAAAAAGTGGAAAATAAAAGTCAAAACTACTTCGAATTTAAATTGTAATAAACTATCTTGCCACGACAAGACAATCAATCAATAGCCCATCTAGACATGGAAAACATCACATATTTAGCACATAGTATTAGATGGAAGAGAATCATCCTGAAACACAAAGGAAAATAAGAACACTACTACAAGTGTCGTAAGAAGAGAAAAAAATCCAAAGAAACCTAAATTTCGACTAGTGTACCAAGAAGTTATAATTGAGAATCAAAAACTTGAGCAGGACAAATCCCTTGAATCAATGGATGCAGAATTAAGAATAAAAGAAGTTGACATCTCTATTGACAGTTGACCAAAGTGGTCCAACTTGGAAACTATTGGTCTAAAAAGTAGGCCAAATAATTTATCGTACTAATCATAGAATACTAGGGCATGTTTTCTAGAGACTACAAATTCTTTTAAGGGACTTTTTAAAGAAGTGGGTGACATAAAAATAGACTTTATCCTGGTAGAAAATCCAATTACGAAAATACCTTAAAAATTGGCTCGTAAGTGTAATCCCATAATAAAAAAATAAATGGATGGGATGATAACAATAGGAATTATGTATCCCATCCATAAATCATATTGGGAAATACCCATGTTCAAGTAACCCAAAAGGCATGAACCAAAGAAATTGATATTTTTCATTGACTTCAAAGGCTTTAAAAAATTCATAGTAACATATCCTTTCCCTACAATGTTTGGTGATGAAATCACAAATGAGGTGGGAGGCCACATATGCTACTCCTTTATAGATGGGTTCTTAGGCTATAATTAAGTTATAATCATAGTCATGGATTAGTAAATCATTACTTTTGTTTCATTATTTGGTTCTTTTGTATAGAAAGTAATGCTTCCTGGATTGAAAAAAAAAACTAGTATTATTTTTAGTAATTTAGTAAAATCCTTTTAATAATATATATACAATACAATGGAAATTTATTTTTGATGATTGGATTATCTATACCTTCTTTAAGGATCATATTAAATGGCTAAGATTAATGGTTGAATGATGTAGACAAATCGATATGTCTCCTAATATAAATAAATGCTTCCTTGCTAACCCATTTGAATACTATTAGGCCATGTTGTATGCAAAGTTCAGATCATGGATCATGGATAATCAAACATTGAAATACTTGGTGAAAAACTAGTATACCAATGGAGATTATGTTGATGGAATTTATTATTTCAAGAATTTTGACTTCGATATAATAATTAGATTAGGAAAACAAAATGTCAGACCAAATCACTTAAGTCGACTTGAAATAGGAGAAGAACCAATAGGCATCGATGATTATATTTTAGATTCACACTTGTTTAGAGTTGAAGCCACTTTGATTGAGTTGGAAAAGATAGTTGAGTTTTCACATCAAGGTGAAACCCTTGAGGAATTACCTGAAAAGAAGAAGAAAGTATTAGCAATGAAAAATGCACCATTCACACTCATGAATGGATATTTATATAAGAAATCACCTAATAACATTCTAAGAATACACATACCTAAGCATGAATAAAAAAATTTATCGATGAATCACGCAAGGGTCTAGCATATGACCATTATCAAATAGACACTGCAATGAGAAAGATACTCTAAGTGGGACTATGGTGGGTGACTTTATTCAAAGGATGTCAGTTAAGGATTAAAAAAATAAATATCTATCAAAGGGTGGGATAACCATTATGGAAATATGAGACGCCTTTTAATTCCATTAACCAAATTCTACCCTTGGAAATGTGGGCCATCAACTTTGTCAATTCATTCCTAGTACAAGCAAAATGAACAGGTGCTAAATATATTAATATTTTAATTGAGTATCTCCTTGAATGGGATGAAATAGAACCAGTTGAATCATGTACCATGGAAGTTGCAATGAAATTCATTTATAAAAACATCATCACAATATCTGAGTGTCCCCTAACACTAATTAGTGATAAGGGAAATCACTTCACCAATGCAATAATATAAGTATTATTGCAAAAATTCTTGATCGAGCATAGGAGGATGACAATCTCCCATCCTCAAGACAAGTTGTAGTCGAATCCTTCAATAAGAAACTTCATAAAATATTTTTGGAGTCCAATGAAATGACTAGGATGACAAAGTACTAATAGTTCTATGAGATTATAGAAAATCGTGTAAAAGGTAAATCGATCATACACGATTTAAATTAGTCTATGGAGAAGAAATTGTCATCTCTCTACAATTCACATCAAACAAAGTTAAATTTTTTACTATCCTTAAGTATGATATGGATAACATAGAAAGAGAATGTCTCCATAAAATACATATACTTGAAGAGATTGACTTTATGTGTTACATCAATAGGAGGCCCCAAAAAATCAGCAAAATGATTGGTATCATAGGAATACTAAATATAAAGGTTGAAGGAATTGATATCTCACATTATCTATGATATTTGAATCAAAGGAAATTCGAGAAATCTAGAAACAACATGGTTAGGCCCCTTTGTATTGGAATAAATCCGACCTCCGGGTGGTTTTCAACCAAAGACATTGTAAGGGTAATTACTCGATGCAATAATCAACAAAGCCCACCTAAAAAAGTATAATCCATGATGATTATCAACATTCTTGTTGGTGAAAACTCATTCTAGTTTCAATAACCATGGGTTAGGCTGCAAAGTATGGTGGTTTAACTGACTCTCTAATTTATATTAGTATTTGATTAATTTCATCAATAAAAAAAAGTATTAGTCTTAGATGTAGCATTAAAGCAGTTGATTACCAAAGTAGGTATAGTAACCAACAACCTCAACAATAAGTACCTCAATTTTCCATTCCACAACTAGAGCAATTAATGAGGCAGAAAAAACAAGACCTATGTAAATTTCTATATCAAAAGATGCATAATCAATATTGAGAGCAAGGATGCTATCAAAATATTAGAATAAAGGATTGAAGATGTAAATATCGATAGTTCTATGACAAAGTCGAACAACATGAGGAAACTGGCATAAAAAAATGAGTCGAGTAGAGAAATCAAACCAACAAGTACTAAAGTCAACTAGGAGGGAACTAACTGAAGACAAATTGCAGGAAATGAGACTGTAGATGTGTTTTAATCGAATTGAAAATTTTCTTCCTTAATTAGACCCCACACTCTGATATGTGACTTGTACGTGCCTGTATTCAACACAATTGGACAATGAAGGTTTGGGGAATGTGCTATATTAATGACCAAAGTTCACCCAAAAACTTAAAGAAAATATTGCTTGAAACATAATTTTCACCACTTTTATAAATCAAGCACCTAGTTGAAGAGTGCGAGGGCATATTATGAATATAATAATAATAATAATAATAATAATAATAATAGTAATAATAATAATAATAATAATAATAATAATAATAATAATAATAATAATAATAATAATAATAATAATAATAATAATCATAATCATAATAACGATTAATTAAATAATGATTAGTATAGAAGAGACATGTCTCTAAGGACATGACCATCGATGAAGGGGCACCTGCCTAGGTATATAAGTGGGTCCTCATTTGAAACAATCTCATACCTCATATAATCTCTTATATATTCAAACATTTCTATATAAATATTGCTTGTCCTACAATGAATACCTACATTTTTCAGATATTTTAAATATTATGTTGTGTATACGAACCTTGTTTTTTACATTGGTCTCAGAGTTGTCCGATCCTCTGGCCACTCAAGCACTGCATAGAGCCAATCTAATGTAACCTTTGGTCATCAACTCTTCATCATGTTGTTGTCATTTCAATTGAGGCTTTTAGCAACAAAACGTTTATTTGGAGGTTCTCCATTTTGCCACTAGATGTTTGGTCATGGAGAGAGAGAAAAAAAAATATTATATATATATATATATATTTAAAAAAATAAAAAATAAAGTGGGTTAAAGAAAAAAGGGCGAAAATATATATAAAAAAAGGAGAGAAAAGAAGAAAATAAAAACAATAATAATAAAAATCACAAGGAAAAATGTCAAATTTATATATATATATATATAATCAAAGACAAAAAAAAATAAAAAATAAAATAAAGAGGAAAATTGGCAGCCCCACCCGCCAACCAACGACTACATGGCCATCATCTGGGCGTTATCCTTGTAGCCGACGCCATTGTAACATACCAACTACTGTAATTGCAAATTATCATGCTCCATGTGATGAAAATATGTTAGGGTTGTATAATATTAGTGTAGCCCTCATATTGTTAATGTTGTGCCCCATAAAAGCCCATTATTATTATTATTGCGCCCTTACATTATTTTTGTTTGTTGTCTTGGGGGGGGGGGGGGGGTTGACCAAGGTTCAGAGTTAGTTGTGCCAACCAAAAAAACCCTACACTGCTGGCCCTTTCGGCAACAACTTGTGTAGGGCGGGCTACAGTCTCATCTGAAACAGTATGGGGGGGATGCAAGAACCAAGTTTCTGCATCCAGATAGTAGTGTGATGTCTTCTAGTGCCTTAGATCTGCTTCCACGTAGGTCAAACTACTTCTAGAGTTCTTTTAATGTAACTAGGTTAACCGACTTTCAGACCTTCGCAAAGGCATGTGATCAGCAATTGCAGACCTTAAACATGTGATTTACCTACTTTTGCACATCAACAAGCAACCCTAGATTGGGGTTCACATATATCTAATTAATTCGACGGAAAACATAAGAGAACTAGCTTCTAACTTAGCAGAACTAGATAATTATTTGTAAAACTCATTATTAAGATAGATTCAGTGCATTCACATAGTATTCATTCATTATTTCATAAGACATATCATTCAATCGTCGAAAAATAACATAAATAGTCTTAATGGAGATACACAGTAATTCTTTAAAAAACTGTCTTTATTGATATTTCATTCACAGATTATAGAGTCTCAGCCCTGTGCACATAACTGCAGGGGTCCATGCATGCAGTTGTGGACTCTACCAAGGCCTCTTGCACACTCAGTTGCAGGAGCCTTCCCTTCTTCACCTAAGTGCAGGAAGCAGAGCCTTCCTGCCTTGGCACTTACCCAAGACTACAAAACTCTTCAATGGACCCAATTCTCTATCCCTAGTTGCTTCTAAGATTCGCTATGACTAAATTATTTATAGCTTTTCTAAAACAATACCATGGCCCTCGGCTCATGGGTGAGTCTTCCAAATCGACCAAAACAAGGGGCTAAGACCCCTTTGACTCCTATCTATGTGCGCACTTTGCATCCACATTTCACAGAGACTTTACATCTTTTACAAAGTTCTTTACAAAAATGACTAATTTAATTCAATTCTACCCCTGGGGACCCCATCTCAATAGGCCCCCAACACAAAGATCATGACTCGCCCTCGAGTCACTCGACTGGTTGTTCCACTTTCTAGCAGAGACTGCTGAATTCCTTAGTCAATGTATGAAGCTCCGCGGTACTCTATTCTGTTACTTACTGTACCTCCTGGACCAGTTCCTCTTTGGTTGGCCCCTCTACAACAAGTTACGTAGTCCTCTGGGTCTACTCCATGGCCTTCAACTTCTCATGAATTTTCTGTGAAAGTTGGCTGGCTTCCTCTATTCAAGGTTGAAGCCAGTCTCTGAGTACGGAATGCTTTTTCTGCAACTGTTGGATGCGTATCAACTTTGCCTTTCCTTCTTGCAAGTGCACAAAGAATTGGATTGGTGCCAACATCTGTGCCGTCATACTGATCTCATCATATTATTGTTGCGCTTTCTTGATCTCTGTATTCAACTGTTGCACCATAGGTTCCTCCTGCAGTGTATCCCATAGGCCCATTACCTGAGTGAAGAGTTGGTCACAACCCTGAACTGTGACATCTAGTACTCTTTTATAGTTGCGCCTCTTTTTTCCTAAACTTCTGGCTACGTGGTCAGCTACAACTTCAACTGCAGGCTTGCTCAATTGCTGTTACCAGGTTCTGGCGCTGTGTCCAGAATTCCTCCTGTTCCTTCAATGCCTGAGTTCTTTCTATGAAACGATGCTCGTTGTTGACTTTAAACTCATTGACGATGGTGAGTGCGCATTGTTCTCTAATCTTCAACTCATCTGACACCCCCTGAGGTAGCGCATGAAGGGTTTGGAGCGGCAGCGCGACAATGTTTAGTCCCATATCCTTCATTGTGTTGAGCACAATGCGATCCTCATCCGATTCAATGTAGATGAGCTCCTCTGGCACAACAATGACTCTGAGATCCAGAGTCCATTCAATCTCTACTATTGTACCACTTCCCTATGTCAGGGTCACTTACGTGCTGCATGCCTTCCCGACACCCACCTGAATCTTGTTTGCCTGGATCTGCAGCTCGCGCAGATCCTCTAGATGCTCCCTAGCATCTACATGTATTGCTACTCAAATTTTTGCAACAACTCAATTGTTGTGTCTCGTATCTTTTCCCTAATCTCATCGAGATCGCCTTCTATTAGATTTATGTTTCTTTCATTTTCCACCCATCTGTTCCTGACTGCACCTTTTTAGGATGAAAGGAGTGCTTTGCTCCTCACCGCTGCCTCCTCCTTGCTCTGACAACCCTTTCTTGTTAGTATGATGCGAAGAAGACTTCTCACTCCCCTCAGCATTCTTCCATTCTTTATCTACCTGCTCTTTAGCAGTGGGCTCTTTCTCCATATTAGCCTTCTCTGCAACTGCCTTAGTAGCCTCTTTTTTCATTTGTTTGGCCAAGTTGTGTGCAGCTTTCTGAGTGACGACCTTCCACTTCTACGCCTTTACTGGTTCCCACCTCCAGCATTGTAGGTTCGCGCCACTCCGGTGGCCAATACCCTACAACTTCCTGCACATTTGTCTTGGACACTAAATAAGGAAACACATGCCAAGTTCCTTCTGGGTCCTTCCGCACGTGGATCGAGATGTTGTGAATGTCAACCTTGAAGTCCACGTAGGCTGTTAATTGCCCGAACAAGGTTGGGGACAAAATTGGCCGCTAATTGATCACCATCCAAAGGTCCATCTCCGTTAGGACCCAAAAAATCTTCGTTGCGTTGATGTATTCCACATCCTACATAGACCAGAGTGAGGCGAACCACACTGCCTTAGGAAAATCGTTCTTGTGCGAAGGAAATTTGCTGTCCTCTAGCAACCTCCATGCAACTAATAAAATAGACAATAGAAGCAAAGCATAATGAAATGACTTGCTTTCTTCTTGGGCTTCTTGGCAGTTCGCGAGGAACTCCTAGCAGAGATACTTGGACCAATTATACTGCACGCCCTTCGTGCACTATGTAGCAAGTGACACTATTGGTGCTGGAACTTCGTCCATGCGGCAATTCCTCATAATCTTGCTTGCGAGGATCTGGGCAATGAATTGGATTGCTTGGTTTTGAATTGACATGATAGATTATCCTTACGAGTTTTTCACAAGACCATACTCCTTAATTTTATCAGTTAACTCCTTCTCCTCGGTTTTCCCTGTAAACTCCTTGGTAGGGTCTGCTCCTTTGTACGGAAACTTTGTTACCCTGTGGATCAATATGTCAGTTATTAGAACAGAATGCCCCAATCACAAGATCCCATCATGCACCAGCACAAGGAGCTGGCACACACAAATCGTGTTGATAGGTGAGTGGTGATAATGCGGTACTAAAAACATGCTTAGAAACCCGTATTTCTCAACATCGCAGACCCACTTCATGGGTTCTAATTGTGTAACTCTTGTTTCATCATAATATATCTTCGTCATATACTTATGGGTTGCCATCTGCAGAAATTTTTCATGATCTGTGAGGTCTCGGTCCTCCATTTTCAACAATGGGATACGTGTGAGCTTAGGTCCTTCAAATGTGACCTGCTCCAGCAGCAGGGGAGTGGATACCCCAAATTTTCTAAAATCGGGATCCTTCGTTACTTTAGTTTTTCCCTTCCGTGGAGGGATGTACTCAGTAAGCATAGAGATAGAATCGACCCCCTTGGCATCAACTTCTTTGACACCTTGGTACTCCTCTTCTTCTAAATCCACCACTTTGTCTAGTTTCTTGTCCTTTTTCTCCTTCGGCTTTGCCTTTGTATGCTTCCTTGGTGACATTCGCACCGACACCAGCTTCTTCTTTTTTTCTTTCGACGTTGATTGCTTTTATTTCATGGCGGATTGCTTTTATTTTTTCACAGTTTGTTTCAGCCTAAGCAACCTCAGCACCATGGGCACAACACGCGTATCCTCCATACTAGATACTTCAGGACATTGTGCGTCAGACACATCTGCTTTGGAATTGATGGCTTCAGCAGGGTTGGAAGTAGTCATCTTCTCAATGAATCTCTCTCAGGTTCCTGAAGAATAGTTCACAAATGAGGGGCACATCACAAATTCTTCCCAGAATTCTTGATTCATATGCGTCAGAAAGAAAAATGTGCTAGCAATTCTTAGAATGCAAAGTTTTCTCTGTTGGCCCAACACGTGTAATTTATAGGGGAATTTAAATTCAAATATGATCATTCCCCCCACATTCAAATGATAAATGTTTCTTTGGTGGAAGATGTTCAAATATTTTTGCGTTAATTGCCACCCACTCCTCCTCTTAACCACTTTTTAGCCATCAAATCATGAATACTAACTCCAACGGTCATTTTCCTGTTGGGCTAAGCGACACCCTCCATAGCACAACGTCCTGAGCACAACTTCAACTGGTGCACCCTCATCAATTTTCGTACAACCTAGTCACTATCTTGTCCTCCAAATCAGACAGTGTAGTTTGTAGTCCCATGCTCCCTTGCAACTACTTGGAGAACTAAGACTATCCTGTTTCCATATATTCATTGTACAGGATCCGCCGTATACAGCTTTAGCCTGCTCCCATTCACTCTTCCTGGGAATGGCTCCCCATTTAGCTTCACGAACTGAACTGCGCAATCATCTGTAATTTCCTTGACAATATATGGTCATAACCAATGCATATAGAATTTACCCAGAAATTTAGTGAACTTACTATCATATAACAACACAAGATCATTTACCTTAAATGTGTGAAGCTTGATATTTCAGCTTCACGAACTGAATTGTGCCATCATCTATAATTTCCTTGAAAATATATGGTCCTAACCAATGCATCTGGAATTTACCCAGAAATTTAGTGAACTTACTATCATATAACAACACAAGATCATTTATCTTAAATGTGCGAATCTTGATATGTCGATCATGCCATGATTTTTCACGTTCCTTCTGTACTTGTTGGTGGAATCCTGCCAAAAATCGGTCTTCCTTTAACTCCACTAGCTACATGATCCATTCCTCAAAAGCCTTACGATATGTCATATCTGTCAAAGCCTCTATGCATAGGCTAGGCACAATATACTCCATAGGCATCACTGCTTCAACCCCATAGACCAATCTGAATGGCATTTGTCCTATCATCTTCTTACAGGTTGTCCTATAGGACCATAGCACTACAAGTACGCGCACATCCTAGTCATTCCTCTATGTGTTACAAATCTTTGTCAACGAGTTCTCCAATTTTTTTTTAAAAGCTTCGACTGTCCCATTTGCCTATGGGTGATATGGTGTACTCTTTTGATGATATACATGAAACTCCTCGAACATCGCACTGATCGTTTCATTCAAAAAATGCATATCCTCGTCACTCATCAAAACTTTCGGGCATCCAAACCTGGTTAAGACATTCTCAAACAAGAATTTTGCTGTTGTAGCCCCTGTACAATCTTTTACTGGTTGTTCTTCTGCAAGCTACTAGTTCTTTCTTTTGCTAATTTGTATATCCTTCAGGCGCCTGGTTCAATTCTTGACAGATGGTCAGGTCCAACATTCAACCTGCCTGAGTTCACAATTACCTCAAAATCGAACTCTTGAAATAACAACAACCACCTACAAATATTTCCCCCCAACACAGGCTTGTTGACCAAGTACTTTAAGGCAGGATGATCTGTATACATCTTGAAATGTACCCCTAACAGATAATACATGAATTTTTGTAGCGCATAGACCATGGCTAACCCCTCGTGCTCTGTCGTTGAATAGTTTTTCTCAGCCTTTGACAACTTCCTACTTGCAAAGGTTATAGGATGGTCCAGTTCTCCTTCGCCTGCCTGTGTTAGTACTACACCCAGCACAATGCAAGAAGCATCCACGTGTACATGAAACTCCTCCTTCCAATCGAGAAATACCAAGATTGGTGCAGTCACCATTTTTTCTTTCAATACATATAAGTTGCACTGACATTCCATATCCAAACAGAATTTCGCATCCTTCTTGAGCAGTTTTTCCATGGGCATGGTAATTTGGACATAGGCTTTAATGAATTTTCTATAATATCCCATATGTCCCAGCATCACATGCAATTGCTTGACATTTCTAGGGGCTTCCAAGTTTACAATCACAACAATATTTGCAGGCTCCACCATCAAACATTGATTACACGCTACATGGCCCAACAAGATCCCAAAAGGAACACAAAATATACATTTTTTCAAATTTAGTGCAATTTGGTGTCTTCGACATGTATCCAACATCAGGCGAAGACTTACTACATGGTGTTTGACCAATCCAAACACAGTCCAATCATTGAAGTATACCTCTAGAAACTTATGAATGAACTCTTTGAACCTGCTATGACTACATGAGAAAATATTGCGTCTGCGTTATTTAATCCAAAAGGCATAACAGTGTATTGAAAGAAACCCCACTCCATCATGAAGGTTGTCCTACTTCTATCCTTTGGCATGATCTTAATTAGATGATAACTAGAAAACCCATCAGTAAAGGAATAGGCCTCCTACCCTCCAACATTGTCTAACACTTCGTCTATAAATGATGTTGGAAATGGATCATGAACACATGCATCATTAAGCTTCCATAGATCAACGTAGATCCTTATTTCTCCCTTTTGTTTCTTTTCTTGGAATACCATTGGGGTCACCCAATCAGACTCCTCAATAGGGTCTATAATGCATACCTCCAACATTTTATCCAACTCTTAGTGAACCTTCTCCTTATACTTAGGATTAAGGCGATAAGGACTCTGTTTGACAGTATTCGTATCTGGATTCAATGTGATCCTCATAATGCCCAAATCACCAAGTATGCCATTTAAATATGAAAACATAGTGGGGAAGAGATCTTGGTATTCGCAAAGTAATTCAACAACTTTATCTACTGTAGCGTTGTTCCAATAATCTGCAATCCTCACGAACTTCGGTTCTTCTTCAGTGCTAATGTTTACTTGTCTTGTTTTCAAAGGTGCAGAGATGTCTGGGTTCTCTACTTGTAGCCCTTCTACTTCACGATGCGCTTCTGTCTCCAGAATATTGATATTCCTCAGGTCTTCTTCCTCCTCTTCAGCGCACATTATAGCATTCCAATGTATGGTGCAGCTGGGTGCTCCAGTTCGGTTGGGTCCATTCCATTGGTTCTTCCAGTGTCCTAAAGATAATTGCTTTAATTTCTTGAAGTGCATTACGATGCTTGCAAAACTGTCATCAAAGCTGAAAGTCAATAAGAACCGTTCCTTCAATACATCCCATTCCGCAGTGTCGTGGTGGAGCTTTGTTTCGAGATACTAGTTCATGGGGATTGTATCCAAGGTGTGACAAAATATATGTACCCATTCTAGTTGAGGTTCCGTCCCCCATGCCTTAGTCCACTTTGCTAGGTGATCGCGCGAATCATATTTCTCATTATACTTCTAAGTCATTCTTGTATTAGCATGCCCAAATCATAACTTCATCATTTGCTTGTAATCTCGCCATCCATCAAAACTATCCTTATGCGTACCCCACCATCGTGCGGGCATAGCATGCAATGCCAATTCTAATTCTTGGAACTGTTGGTCTTCAGGGAATTCACACTCGAATTCATCTATAAACATATCTACATTAGTCAAATTGTCATAATAAGGTAGCTTTCTTACCTCCGACAAAACACAACACAGTGACTTCGTCATCATATTGCACCATAGTGCAGATACTTCATGTAAGCGGTTTTTCCAATGCTCTAATTCCTCATCTGAGTTAGAAGTTCAGGAACTCTCCTGGTCCCATGCGGTCCATCCATCCACTGTCGGATTGATCCAATCCTGATCTCATGTTATTATCTTGTAGATTTAATCCAGCTCATCGTCACTTTCTATGTAATCGAGGACTGGTTCAGTATAATGCATCCATTCCGCAGGATCTAGTGGCACTATAACCCTTAGTGAATTATTTTCAAATGACATCGCCCTCTTCTTCATATTAATGACCCCATTCATGTCAATAGCTTAGTCGATTCTCAGGAGTTTGAGGTAGGGATTATTGTCATCAATAATTTCTATAACTTCAAAGTCCGCTAATGCACTCGCACCGTAAATATCAATCGTAACTTCGTATAATCGTCCCATGGGGATGATTTTTTGTTGATTCTCCATTCTAAGCTAAATCAGAGACCACTGCAGTGCAGGTCTCCCCATCTTTTCCCAGGTATATTTTGGTAGAACATTCGCATCAGACCCCAGATCCAAAATGACCTAGTCCATTTCATAATCGCCTATCTGCGTTGTTAGCTGCATCTCATGTCTTGTTTGTTCCTTATGATTACCAATCTTTCTAAGTGTGCATTGCTCCGTAGAAGTCTTTTCCTTATTGGCGCACTTGTCTATTAAGTCTTGCAATCATTCCACAACCTTTTTGTCGTGCAGGAACTTCAAGCAAGCTTCCAAAACTTAGCGAGTATGAAAGGATCAACCTCTTGTGTCGCACCAGGTTCTGGTGTCCTTTCCTGGCTTCCTGAGGTGGAGGCCTCAGTGAAGCTCTTCTTTTCCTTCATGAATGTTTTCTTAGCACAATTAAGGTCAAAGGCGACTTCTTTCTCAGGAACTTTATGGACCCATCCGTCTTCTTCAGGTTGCTTACCTTTATCTACGCCAGTCGTCATACCACTTCTTAATACAATATTAATGCTCTGATCCTCGTCGCGGGGCTCAACCCTCATCATTTGTAAATTTTTTGTAGGCTGCTGAAGCTGCATTTTCTTCTCTTTCATTTTAGCTATTAGCACCAGAAATTATTCTATGGCATGGTCGAATTGTCTATAGTATTGACATGAAGGGTGTGTAGGATTCGGGAAATCTCGCGTGAAGTGCCCCGACTGCCCATAGTTGTAGCAGATAACCTGACCACGACCTCTGCTAGGTCCTCGTCCTCTTCCTCATCCTCAGCCTTGAAAACCACTGCGTGCTTCTCCTGCACCTTGATCTAGAGGCCAAGTTTCTGCTTACATACGGTAAGTAGGGGTTCTTTCCATCATCAACTCATAAATTCGATAGCAAGTGCTCATCATGGCCCACAGATTTATATAAATTACAAAAGAACTGCTGGGGTGTCTGAACGAACTTCTGAAGTAAGTGGTAGTTATCTATCGCATGTTGCCCAGTGACTTGAAAAATGGAGCACCATAGCGTAGCTCCTGTGCTCGACCCAGCTGGCGATTCTAGCTTCAGGGGGGACGGCCCTTCCCTATAATATAATTCGCGTAGACTGGACAATGATCTTTATCGTGCCTGTGGCCCTTTCAATTCAAGCACCAAACCTATGCATGCACTTCTGACTTGGTCTCCTTCTCTTTCTTAAGACTCTGTAATTTCAGATGCAGGCTCTCCAATTGCGAGTGAATATGTTGTACCCCTAGGTTTGTATCCTAAATAAGCGATGTGTGCAGCCTCATCGCAATCTCCAATGCTTCTGCTTGCGTGGCTATCTTCTTCTGTGAGAGAGGTATTCTTAAGTGCGGAAAAAGCGAGGCAATAAACCAGTCGCGATGTTGGGTATCTGAGATTTGCATGTTAGCCTGCCTGATCTGGCACTTCAACCTCTGATCAAAGTCCCAAGGTGTCTCATCGACTCTCATTAGGATCTCCTTATATTCAATCACTAATTGCACCTCATATTTAGGCTTACTAAATTCTTTGTTCAAGGCTATCTGAGTCTCTACTAATGATGCCTGAGTATTATTAGAATAATATTTAATATACCAGATTAACGCGTGATCCTCCAAGGGGGTAACCAACTTTGCCTTCTTTATATTGTCATTGATAATCTATTGCTTTGTCCATACATCATTCGCAACAAACCAAAACTGGTCTAGATCTTCACTTTCTAACCCCTTAAAGATCAAAATATTCATTGCATTCTCCATGGTGAAAAGTTGAGGTGGAGGTGTGGGTGAAGGTGTATGCAGTTGAGGTGGAGGTGGAGTGGATGGATGATGTGTTCTAGGAATACCTTGAGTTACTAGTTGAGCAACACTTCACGGTGTAGTCTCCACTGCCCCTTCATCATCACTTGAAGGACGTCTAATAAATGGTCTATACTTTGTCCTGGTTCTTCACGATTTCTAAAGAATCTTCCACTTCACATGACTCTGAACATCAAGGTAATGGCATTATCCGCTTTTCACAAAACAACATCTTAATCCAATTATTGAATGACCTGATGTACTTACCTCGCGGTCCTTTGAATAATTTTCATTTCACTTTGCTATAGCTAACTGATGTGTCTACTGCAAATTCAGTAACAAATCCTCCCAGAATTTGATCAAGCCAGTGATCGACAACTCACGCGATCTTGTTATCGAATGTCTCTAGTATTCGAACCAATTTTGGTGTCCACACTATAGGACTATCGAGCTTCCACCTTCCTTAACTGTTTGCCAATTTAGCTAACCACTCATATAATTCAATTGGAAAAGTGCTAAAGAAAATTTCATGTACCTCTGTATACAGATACCTATTCAACCAATCCTCCTTCGACATGCACAAATTCCTATTTTCTTGAGTTGCGAACTCGTGAATCTTTCGATCTAACCACTTCTCAATCTCTTTCTTAGTCGGATTCTAGTGATGCAACATCACTCATCTCTTAAGAGGATTCTGTTCCTAGCAAAAAAACTATTTGTTGGCTTGGGGGGGGGGGTCCTGACCCAGGTTTAGAGTTAGTTGCACCAACCAACAAAACCCTACACTTCTAGCCCTTTCTGCAACAACCTACATAACGCAGGTTGCAGTCTCACTCGAAATATTATGGGGGGATGAAAGAACCAAGTTTCTGCATCGAGAGACTAGTGTAATGTCTTCTAATGCCTTGGATATGCTTCCACGCAGGTCGAAATACTTCTAGAGTTGGTTTACTTTAACTAGGTTAACTAGCTTTCAGACCTTCGCGAAGGCTTGCGATTAGCAATTGCAGACCTTAAACATGTGGTTTACCTACTTTTGCACATCAACAAGCAACCCTAGATAAATATTCATAACATTCATTATTAAGACAAACCCATTGCATTCACGCAATATTCATTCATTATTTTATAAGACATATCATTCAATCGCCGAAAAATAACATAAACAGACTCAATGGAAATACACAGTAATTGTTCAAAAAGATGTCTTTATTAATCTTTCATTCACAGATTACAGACTCTCGACCTTGTGTACACAGCTGTAGGGGTTTGCGCACTCAACTGCAGACTCTACCCAGGCCTCCTGTGCACTCAGTTGCAGGAGCCTTCCCTTCTTCACCTAAGCGCAGGAAGCAGAGCCTTCCTGCCTTAGCACTTGCCCAAGACTACAAAACTCTTCAATGTACCCGATTCTCTATCCCTATTTACTTCTAAGACTCACTATGAATCAACTATTTATATCTTTTCTAATACAATACCATGATCCTCGACTCATCGTCTTCCAAACCGACCAAAACAAGGGGCTAAGACCCCTTTGAAACGTATCTATCTGCGCACTCCGCATCCACATTTTGCAGAGACTTTACATCTTTTAAAGATTTTTTTACAAAAATGACTAAGTTAATTCAATTCTATCCCCTGAGGACCCCATCCCAACATTGTTACATAGGCCCTAGTAATTATATTTTGATGCTTTAGACTCCTATATATACCAAGGAGGTCTTGTCATTTGAATCATCCAAGAATTGTTCATTTATGTGATGTAAAGGGAGGTTTCCCCCTCAAAGTGGCTTATTATCTAGTCGTTGATCTATATTTTCTTATGTTTTTGTGCTATTTTTGATCTGGATACATAACATTTGGTATCAAAGCTCTTGATCCTAGGGTTATACTACTTCAAACGAGTCATCCTGTAATTTTTTCTATATTTTTTTCCTGTGAAGCCTCAAATCATGAAATTGACACCACGTGAAGGTGACATCTTGATGAACATACACTTACAATTTTATACCTTGGTTCACTATATTTTTAGAGATATGGCCTAAGGAAATTAGGGTTTCTACATGCTCTGGAATTCAGTCTCAAATAAGTGTTTTGGAGAAAATTGTTATAACTTTCTCTCCAAGGATTGGAATTGAATTTCATAAAAAAGTGACTGAAAGTGCACTAAATTTAGTTTATTGGGTATGAGTTTCATGGATGAAGGTTAAAATAGTGACATGTGACATTCCATCGAAGTTTGATCTACTGAACTAGTCCATAATTAGGACACCATGGGAGAATTGACATAACGTTACCGTGAAGAATCCAATCTCACTATAATTGGTGGGGTTGGAAAGAAGACACAAAGGGCTACCATAGAACAAAGTTTTATAATTTTAAAATCTTAAATAACATATATACAATATTTTCAAGGTTAGCCTTGTCAACAAGCTCAAAATCAAGCTCTAAAAGGTGCATATTTGTAAATTTGCATATTTTTTGTTTAAAAAATCAGTTTCAAGTGATTCAAAGGGAATAATGAAGAAAACATATCATTAATTGGTTCAACCCCACCCCACCCCCCCCCCCCCCACCAAAAAAAAAAAAAAATCTACACCTATTAAGACTTCAGAATGGTCTATGATGACACATGAAGAAGAAGAAATGCAACATGATATATCAAATTTGCATGAACAAATGCAAGAATTTTCTCTCTCACAACGAGAAAACCAAAAATAAATGGGAGTGATGAATGTTAAGATGCATGGTTTAGAAGAAAAAATAAAAGGGGACATGGACAATTTAAAATTAGACATGGAAGGTTTGAAGGAAGGTTTGAAAAAGTTGCTACAAGAAAGGCTTCCTAATGGTGACAAGTTATTCCATGAAACTCATGATGAAAACAAAAATGTGAATCGTTATTTTAGAGATTCCAAATTTTGGATGAAGATAAATCTTATTCCAAAGATATATATGAGGAATTTTGATGGCAAGGATCCAGTAGCATGGATACTATAGATGGAGTAGTTATTTGATCTACATGAGGCTAAACATACACAAAATGTATGCATTGCATATTTATATTTAGAACCTAATCAATTTGTGTGGTATCAATGGATTTTTTCTCATATATCACTTGTCACTTAGACAATGTTTGTGGAGTAATTGATAACACATTATGAGGATACAAAGAGAAATACCTTCTTTAGACAATAGATAAATATCAAACAAAAGGGTTCAGTTGGGGAGCACATTGAGGACTTCAAAAGATTGAATATCAAGGTTACTGATATTATAGAGGAGTATATGATTTATATCTTCATAGGTACCTTGAACAATAATATCCAACATGAGGTTCGCCTTTGGGAACCAAAGTCATTAGAGAATGCATTCAGGGTGGCAAGAAAAGTTTAAAGCATTATGGTAACAAGGAGGTCTACCTCTCACAAATATAAAAATGGAAATGTTTCCACCCCTAGCCTCCCACAGCCTACAAGGTTGACACCACAACAATTGGAGGAAAAAAAAATGGATTTGTTACAGTTATGATAGAAAATGCACTAAAGGTTATTAGTGTACTGATAATAAATTATTTTACATAGATTGTGAAGAGGAGGAAGAAAAGGAATAAGAAACATTAAAAGAAAAAGATATACACTAGGAATCAACCCTAGGGGTTGAAAAAGAAGAAATGAAGCTGACCATAACTTGTAATGCATTGGTGGGAATTACCACTCCTCAAATTCTCAATATAGAAGGATATAAAGGAGAAAAAGGTAACAATATTGATAGATTAAGGTAGTACTCATAACTTTATTCATTGTATGATAGCCAAGGATTTGAATTGCTTTCAATATCTAGCACTAGAGTTTCAAGTGATGGTTGTAAATGGAGGAACTATAAATTTCTCAGGGAAGTTCCACAATATCAATATAACCATGGGGGAATATGTATTAAATGGTGTATTTCTTTCAATTCCATAGGCGGTGCAGATGTTGTATTAGGATTCCAATGGTTATAATCTTTGTGGACGATAAATTTTAATGTTCAAAAACATTTCAAAAAAATTTATTGGAAGGAAAGGAAATTGGATTAAGGCGTATTGTAAGGAAACATGGGAATGTAATGAACTCTAATGGCATTAAAAGGCTTTTGAAGAAGGAATAATGAGGGGTAATTTCACAATTATGTTCACTATATGTTCAAACATCTAATCCATCCATTTCTCTAGATATCCAAAGAGTTATTGACAATAATTCCAAGGCATTTGAGACTCCCAAGGGTATCCCACCTATTCACAATAATAATCATGCTATTTACGTAATTCTAGGAAGTGTTCCTCCAAAAATCAAACCTTACATACATCCCTATGCCTAGAAGACTGAAATTGAACATATGGTTGTAGAAATGCTAAAGTTAGGTATAATTCAACCTAGCCAAAGTTATTTCTCTTCTCTAGTAGTATTGGTGCACAATAAGGATGGAATATGGCACATGTTTCCTGATTATAGAAAGCTCACCATGGTCAATATTAAATATAAATTTCCCATTCATATCATTGATGAATTGCTGGATGAAATACATGGATAAATTTAATTCACCAAGATGGATCTTCGTTCAGTATATCATCAAATTAGAATTAAGATATAATACATTCCAAAAAAAAAACGTTTAGAACTCATGAATCACACTATGAATTTCTGTTCATGCCTTTTGGCCTTACTAATGAACCTTCCACATTTTAAGGTTTGATAAATTCCACTTTCAAACCTTTCCTTAGAAAAATTGTGTTACTATTTTTTGATGATATACTAATCTACAACAAGTCTTGGAAAGATCATGTTCAACATGTTGAAATGGTGCTCAAACTATTGGAGGAGAAATAATTGTATGCAAAATCCTCCAATAGTTTCTTTTGGGTATAGGAAGTGGAATATTTGGATCATGTTGTATCTCATGAGGGTGTTAAGGTAGACCCTAACAAAATTAAAGCCATCAAGGAGGGCATTAGTGTTGTTTTAATGTAAGAAGGACGACCCATTTCTTTTGAATTTCATCCAATCAAGGGAAAATATTAATAGAAACTTATTTATGAGAATCAAATGTTGGCAATACTACGAGCACTGAGGAAATGATACCCTTACCTAATGGGAGACACTTCAAGGTAAAAACAAATCTTGATAGCCTTAAATAATTCTTGGAACAAAGATTGTCTTCATAAGAGAAAAAATGGGTCACAAAGATGTTGGGTTATGAATTTGAAATCATCTACAAAAAAGGGAAGCAAAATGTTGTTGCAGATGCACTCTCAAGAAGAGATGAGGATGTGGAGGCATTGATCTATGCCATTTCTATTATTAAACTTGATTGGATAAATGAATCAAGGGATGAATGGAATAATGATGAAGATATATGGACACTCATTCAAAAGTTGTAGTAAGATCTCGTTGCATTTGATACATGTCTTTGGAAAAATGATTCGCTATGGTATATGTTGTAACATTATTTGGTTTTGATAAGTTATTATATTAGCCAAAAATAATTTTAAAATGCTAAGTTAGTATATGGATGCAAAAGAAAGAAAGGTTAAAATGTTAGGCCAATTTAATGTTTTATAGGCATCCATATCAATAAAATGATAGGTGTTAGTTGCCCTAAAATAATAAGGCAAAAGAAAAATAAAATTTTAGGGAATCAAAAAGAAAAGAATGGCTTCATTTCATATTTTTATAAATGCACAGGCTGCTAGTCAAAATGCGCCACATTGGGAAAAGTCAAGTATTGTTTTCATGTGCAGAAGAAAAAGGAAAAGGAGCAAAGGTTTTACTCTAAAGAGTTATATATCAATTAATTTTGGTGTATTAATTCCCTATCCCTAAGTTTTAAAAACCCCAAAGTTGCCCCTCCGCTCATACTTTGGTGTATTAATCACTTATTCCTAAGTTTACTTCCCTGCCATATACACCAAATATTCCCCCTATGTATTACATTATTAATTCCCGACCCCACCAAGAGCAACCCATCACCTCACGATTAACTCTCTGCCACCTATCACCTCATCTCTGCCCATCTCCCAAGATTTGATGGCCCGTATGACATTTCGCCTCCCCCCCACCATTCGAGCTTTACCATTGGGTTGGGGGGGGGGGGATCCGAAATGGGCAGTATTCGAAACCGAGCCCGCCCGTATGTGTCAACACCATATCTTTTCAGACCCCCTCGGGCGAAACTGCTAACCACTTCCCCACCTCCAAAAATTTGTTTCTCTGACTTCCGATACCACTTTCCTACCCGCTGCACTCCCGCCACTCACCTTTCGCCATGTCATTTGCCCATTAACTCCACCAGTTACCTTCCGCCACCTTCAATGAAAAAGCCACACTGTTATATAAAACTCCCTTTCACTTGTTAACAGGTTACTGAATTCATGCACTGTCACTGTTATTGCTTTGTTACAGGTTTGTTGGGCTAAACTCCCACGTTTTCACCTGCCAACGACATTGTCTGCTCACTTTTTTTCAACCTATTACCTCTATTTTTTCCTCAAAAACGCGACTCCTCTCTGTGTATTGAAGCCTCCAATATAGTTTTCACTCATGTCCTTAGCTTTATCCAAAGATGACTCCAAAGGACAAGGGACTAGAAGAACCTGTCAATCCTCTGATCTATTCTCCCATTGATTTTCACCGTATCCCTTTAGCCGACAGAGACCTTAAAATCCATGAAACTCTCTGCGAATTTGACCTCTTTGAGATGAATTGTTGGCTCGAAGACAAATACATTGACAAAGCCGCTGACATCCAGCTGTGGGAATCCAATTTACCCCATTACATTTTTCCTCGTACCCATAGCACCCTTGAATTTGTTAGGAAGTGTCATGCATCTTATTTGCCAAGCCAAAGGAACATCATTACCCTGACTTGAGAAATTATGTTTACTATCACTCCTCAAGCCATAGACCAGATGATGCAAGCCCCCACAGTAGATAATGCCACCCCCTTTTCCTATGAAGCACTTGTTGAGCTGTACCAAAAATTAGACTTTGCTAAAAGGGCCAAAACCCTAGAACTTTTCTTGACAGTGTTGAAATGTGGCAACAAGAATATTCCAATTTAATTTGTACTTGAATTAAATTGTGAATTAAAATCGAATTTAGTCTTAACAACTACTTAGAAATAAATAATTAAGTTATTTTGACTTAATTAGTTGCAGAGATTCAAGTTAGAAGTATTTCTGAAGTCATGCAAGAGTTATCCCTTAAATTAAGGAGATAAGATTGACTTATATTTGAGTTGTAATTAGTTAAGTCAGTTTACTGAGTTAAGTCCAGTTAAATTAGTTCCAAATTGTTTGAGGAACTAATGGTGAGTTAAGAGTTAGTTGATGCATGCATGCACTCAACTAGTGTACTCCAGTTAACTAAAGATTCCCTCATCAGAAACTCATGCATGTCTATTCTGAGAAATTCCCAGTTGAGATTAAAGTCAAGGACAGTGTACTATCAGTTGCATGTGTTTTCCTATAAAGAAAACTCATGCATGTAGAAGGAATAATTCCTTGAGGATTGCGAGCTCTGATAGTGTGTGAGATCAGGAGATCATCCACTTGGTAAATTGAGTTTTTCCGCTTGGTTGAAGGAGATCATCCCAGAGGAACAACACAAGGAAATAAGAGCTTGGAGGGCAGAGAGGAAGGCTTGTGAGAAGCCTATATTTCTTGTGAGAATCTGTGAGGATTGTACTAAGATCTGGCTAGCTGTGAGAGCTAAGGCTTTGTATAATTCCTATGTATTTCCACCTTGTATGATAATACAGATAGTGGGGTTTTTTAACTGAGGCTTTCCCCAAAGTATTCTCATGTGTATTGTGCGTTGATTCTTCTTCTTCTAGTTATATGTGTAGAGCGAGATTTGTAGAGAATTTTGAGAATTTCTACATGGTATTAGAGCCAAGTTTAATGGAGCTGTGAACAATATACAGAGAAGAGAATTCAAAGTTTGAAGTTCGGGGTTGCAGGTGCAAATTGAATTCATATCATACTTCAATTGAGATGGGACATTATGTGACTAATTTCCCATTGAAGAAGTCTAAGAAGGGATCCTTAGAAGGATTGGAAGGTGTGCCATTAGCCTCTCAGTTCGAAATGGAATTTACCCTCATCGCATGCATGGTGTCATCGATGATGGGTTGTGTCTGGTTTATTGACAGTGGAGCCTCATTCCACATGACCGGTGATAAAAGTTTATTTAGTGCCGTGGAGGAGAAAGACCTCAAGATGCGCATAAAGATGGGTGACGACGGAAAGTATAGTGTTTCAGGAGTGGGCACAATTGCTTTTCAGAGGGAGCATGGAGCTCCTATCACCTTGACTGATGTGATGTATGTGCCTGGACTGAAGAGGAACTTGGTATCGATCGCGATGTTGGAGGAAAATGGATATAGTGTTGTCTTTAGTAAATGAAAGGTGTTCCTAAGACACATAGCCATGGGTCAGACCAAGAGGATAGGGATTCAGGTGAAGAATCTTTGTAAACTAGAGGTAGATGATTGTAAAACATTGAGTACGAAAGAAGAATTGGTGTAAAGCCAAGACATTGGCGAGTTGTGGCATAGGCGGTTGGGCCATTTGCATCATGGGGCTTTGAAGATAATGCAGAAGATATCTACAGGACTTCCCAAAGGTAAACTTGAGCAAGTTGACATATGAAAAGGTTGTACCTTGGGAAAGTACACCAAGTCTTGCTTTCATGATTGAGATAGTCGAGCAAAGGCTATCTTAGAGTGAGTTCATACTGATGTGTGTGGACTATTATCGATGACATCCACAGCGAAGCAAAGGTATTATGTGATTTTCATTGATGAATTTTCTCATAAATACTAGATTTATTTTATGCAGAAGAAGGACCAAACCTTCACAAAGTTTTGTGAGTTCAAAGCTTTGGTCGAGAAAGAGTTAGGGAAGAAGATCAAGGCCTTGAGAAGTGACAACAGTGGAGAATATGTCTCTCAAGAGTTTAAGGACTTCTATGCAGTGGAAGGAATTAAACAGGAGTTGATGACACCTCATAACCCACAACAGAATGGGGTAGCCGATAGGAATAACAAAACTATTGTAGGGGCAGCACGAGCAATGCTGCATGACCAAGGCCTAGCACTTCACTTATGGGATGAGGCATGCAACACAATGGTCTATTTGTAGAATAGAAGCCCACATCACATACTTGGGATGAAGACATCAGAGGAAGCTTTCTCTGGTAAGAGACCAGATGTGGGTCACTTCAGGATCTTTGGCTCATTGACATATTACCGTGGGACAAAGGATGCATGGAAGAAACTTGAGCCGATAATAGAGTTGGGGATACTTGTGGGGTACACTGATACACCTCACAACTATCGGGTGTACTTGCCTACCAGTCGGAGGATAGTGGTTTGCAGAGATCTCAAGTTTGATGAGCAGAAAGCCATGTGAGTTTCCCTTGAGAGGGAGCTCCAACTACAGGCTGTGGAGGAACTGTTGGTTCCTAAGGAGGAGGAGCCTCAAATTGATGTGAAGTAGCCACATGCAGAGGTTCCAAGAGTGGAGACATCCCCTCAAGCAGAGTCTTCCAGAGATGGATGGAAGCGCACAAGAGAAGCTGACAGATTGTTGGAGGATGTGAGAGAGAATGTGGGAGCACCATTTTCTCAGTGTAGACACAGGAGGTCACCTGAGAGGTACACTAGATACATGGCCATTGTTGGGGAATGTGTTGAGACCGAGCCATCTTCCTTTGAGGAAGTAGTGCAACAACTGATTTGGGTTGATGCTATAATGGAGGAGTATGACTCCATAGTTCATAACAGTGTTTGGGATGAGGTTCCAAGACTGGGGAACAAGTTAGTTGTGAGTTCCTGTTAGCTTTACAAGGTAAAGTAAGTTGCTGATGATGGGAGGATCATGTTGCTGTAATATATTTTGACAGAGGAGAAAGATGTTGACATTTTGACAAAGGCATTGTCAAAGTGTAAATTCAAGTTCCATAGAGACAGGATCGGGGTGGCAGATAATCCCTTTCTTGTTGAGAGGGAGTGTTGAAATGTGGCAACAAGAATATTCCAATTTAATTTTTCCTTGAATTAAATTGTGAATTAAAATCGAATTTAGTCTTAAAAACTACTTGGAAATAATTAATTAAGTTATTTTGACTTAATTAGTTGGAGAAATTCAAGTTAGAAGTCTTTCTGACGTCATGCAAGAGTTATCCATTAAATTAAGGAGATAAGACTTAAATTAAGGAGATAAGATTGAGTTATATTTGAGTTGTAATTAGTTAACTCGGTTTACTGAGTTAAGTCTAGTTAAATTAGTTCCAAATTGTTTGAGGAACTAATGGTGAGTTAATAGTCAGTTGATGCATGCATGCACTCAACTAGTGTACTCCAGTTAATTGAAGATTCCCTCATCAGAAACTCATGCATGTCTATTATGAGAAAGACCCAGTTGATATTAAAGTCAAGGAAAATGTACTATCAGTTGCATGTGTTTTCCTATAAAGAAAACTCATGCATGCAGAAGGAATAATTCCTTGAGGATTGCGCAGTTTTAAAAGTGTGTGAGATGAGGAGATCATCCACTTGGTAAATCGAGTTTTTCCACTTGGTTGAAGGAGATCATCCCAGAGGAACAACGCAAGGAAATAGGAGCTTGGAGGGTAGAGAGGAAGGATTATGAGAAGCCTAGATTTCCTGTGAGCATTTGTGAGGATTGTATTGAGAGCTGGCTAGCTATGAGAGCTAAGGCTTTGTATAATTCCTATGTATTTCCACCTTGTATGATAATACAGATAGAGGGGTTTTTTAGTTGAGGCTTTCCACAAAGTATTTTCATGTGTATTGTGCATTTTTTTCTTCTTCTTCTGGTTATATGTGTTTAGCTCGATCTTTCTCTATCTTTATGCTTTCATAAATTGATAGTAGAAGTAGGTTATAGTATTTTGCTTTGATTTATATTGCATTATTGGGTTAATCTACAGTCAGATTTTATACATGGTCTTAGAGCGATATTTTTAGAGAATTTTGAGAATTTCTATTGACAGAAGATGCCTCATTTCCAAAGAAAAATCCTCCCTATCCCTCCTCCATTTTCCCTAAGAGAGCCAAGAAGTTTATCACAATTATCTCTAATCTCGTTGGCTACTACTTAGATCAATGGGTAGATGAGCCCATCATAGGATTTATGTCCATTTTCTCTGCCGATTCTAATCCCTCCATCATTTTTAACTTTAGCCAATTTCTTGCAGAATAAATTAATCATTAGCTCATCAAATTCCCACATGAGGAGGTATTCAAGTATGCCTCTGTGTTAGTTTATATGTTCTTATACTTTCAGGGAGACAACATCAATCTTGATTTAAAAACGTTGGATGAAAAAGGAAACCAACAATCAATCATCTTTTGGACTACTCTGGTGATGAAGGAACATAAGGAATACACATATAAACAATTCATAGAGATGTTTGTACATCCAACAATCAGTCTCCTAAATAGTAGAATAGAACCGAGGATCAGTGCGGAAATTAGAGAGATGTTGCAGTTATCAGACTAAGTTTAGAAAGGGGATTGGTACCTCTTCCAAAACTATATAGAATTGAGAATATTTGGGTGTGAGCTTGCACCTTACAAGTTGCCTAAATTCCTCCCAATGAGATTCTTGCTCTAGAGTACATAAGGAAAATGCTCAATATGGATGAGATCCACTTTGTAGCTTCCAAGAAGAAGTCCAAGTTCAAAATTAAAACATAGATTGGGCCTTTCATTTGCAACAGTAGGGCAACAGGGGAAGAAGCAGATAAGTTATTAAAGGAAATTTAGTTCAGCCTTATGTAGGAATTTATAGGGTAAGTTCCTTAGATAGAACACTAAAGGACACCGCTCACAAACATATCATAAATCAATACACCAGTATTCTTGACGTGGTTAAAACCCTCAAAAGGGAAACAGTCCATGGCTTGAGCCAACATGACCACTTCAGAAAATTTATTAATGAAAGAATGAAAATTTACATAAGCTTCTCTCATGAATGGTTACCCTACAAATGACCCTCCATGCTCTTTAAATAGAGATCATGGACCAATCGGGTGTTAAGCCATGGATCAAGTGTCAGTAATACTGAGGAGAGAATGAAGCATCCGATCACTTCATGTCTAGAACATATCATGACCATTGGATTGTAAGTTACAAAAGTACATAGTAAAGAAACACACTTTACCTAACTCTACACTAGACCAAGTTATACTAACTATTTCCTATGTGCCGGAATATCCTAACATCCCCCTTTAAGAACAACTTGGGATAGGACTGAAGGATGTACAAATATGACACAATAGGAGAAGGAAGGAGGCATTAGAGCCTATCCCCCCTTAGTGACAACTTCCTAAACTCCAATCATAAATCAAATTTTAGTAAACTTTGCCTCTGTGAGAGCCTTTGTAAAGATGTCTGCAACTTTATCATTTGTTGAACAATATTGCACTTCAAGAACATGGTCATGGATGAGCTTTTTGATGAAGTGCATGTGTAGTTCAATGTGTTTTCTACACTGATGTTGGACTGGATCTTTACATAGTTGAATGCCACTTTGATTACCACACCAAAGTGTAGTTGGATGTTGTTGCTAAAAGCTAAACTCTGATAGGATCTGACGAAGCCACAGGGCTTCCTTACTAGCTTCTACGGCACCACGATACTCTGCTTCTGATGAAGAAAGAGAAATGACACTTTGTTTCTTGCAAGCCCATGTAATAGGTCCTGAACCAAGAGTGAACACATAACCTGTAGTAGACTTCTGATCATCAGGGTCATCAGCCCAATCAGAATCAATGAAACCAAGCAATAGAGGAGATGCTTCTGCACTGTAATGAATCCCAAACTGCACTGTACCTCAAACATAACGAAGTATTATTTTAGTTTATTTCCAATGAATTTCATGTGGGTTTTGCATAAACTAAGCAATAAGGCCAACATCAAAGGAAAGGTTAGGACGAGTATGGGTCAGATACAAAATTTTTCCTACAATTTAATGGTATAAGGTAGCATCAACTTCAGGGGAAGTATAAGTGACTGAAAGTTTGGCTCTAGACTGAAAGGGAGAAGGGGCTGGCTTATAGTCTTCCATGTGAAAACGGTGTAGAAGATCACATGCATACTTGGACTAGGAAAGGGAAATAACTTCCTTGGATTGCAAGACTTGAAGACCAAGAAAATAATGCAAGTGTCCTAAGTCTATCATTTCAAACTTCTTTTTAAGGCTAGAATTCACATGGTTTATAAGGTTCAGATCACTTCCAGTAAGGATAAGATCATCAACATAAAGAACAAGAATGATAAGAGACTTGCCCACTTTCTTGGTGTAGATAGTATTGTCAGAATGACACCTAGAAAAGCAGGTTTCTAAAAAAAAGCTATCCATTTTGGCATACCAAGCTCGAGGGGCTTGCTTAAGACCATAAAGGGATTTCTTAAGCCAAAATACAAGGCTGGAGTTTGTTTGTATAAAGCCAATAGGTTTTTTCGTATAGATTTCTTCATGCAAGTCCCCATGCAAGAAGGCAGATTTAACATCCATCTGATGGACTACCCATTTGAAAGAGGAAGCAAGGGAAAGAACAAGGCAAATAGAGTTCATTTTGGAAACAGGGGAGAAGGTTTCAATATAGTCAATGCCTTCAACTTGTGAAAAACCCTGAGCAACAAGACGAGCTTTATGTTTATCAACTTTTCCATCTGGTCCATACTTGGTTTTGTAAACCCATTTGCATCTAACAAGTTTTCATCCCTTTGGAAGAGGAACAAGATCCCATGTATCATTTGCCAATAATGAACGATATTCTTCATTCATAGCTACGTCCCAATCTAGATGGCTTGAAGCTTCTACAAAGATGTCAGGATCATAATTCGCTGAAGCTTGAGCGAGTAAGGAATAGGCTCTATCGAACTGAGAACGTGTATGTCGCTGATCTGTAGGATCACCGAAAAGAGCACCTGCTACATCCCGAGTAGCACGGACCCATTTTGGAAGTTGAGGAGCTGAAGGAGGATCCTGAGAAGGTGGGGGAGGATTTTCATCCTCACTGTCATCATCTAAAGAAAAAATATTTTCAGAAGTAGAAGGGATAGAGAGAGGTGGCACATCTGCCAAACTAGGCTCGTAGGCTGATATATTTTCAGCAAACTTTACATCTCTTCTAATGATAACATTTTTGGACTTAAGTGTAATAAGTCTATATCTTTTGACATCTTCAGAATATCCAACAAAAATACATTTTTCACCCTTAGGTTCTAAATCTTTATGTTTCTCATCTCGAATATGGGCCCATGCTTCACTTCCAGAAACACGAAAGTGACTTACATCTAGTTTAATTGAGCTCCATGCTTCTTCTGGTGTGATATTCTTTAAAACCTTAGTAGGAGTGCGATTTAATATGTAATTTTCACAGTTATTTGCTTCCGCCCAAAAATTAAGACTATGTCCTTTAGATTGAAGCATATAATTAGCCATTTCCTTCAAGGTGCGATTCTTCCTTTCAGCTACACCATTTTGTTGTGGATTATATGGAACAATATGTTGCCTTTGAATTCCATTATTAGTGCAAAAGTTGATGAATTTGTTGTTAACATATTCTCCGCCATTATCAGATCTTAGCTTAAGAATTTTATGTCCATATTGTTTTTAAACAAAGGCCTTAAAGGCCAATAACATGTTAAATACTTCACTCTTGAGTTTTAAGAAGTATACCCAAGTGCATCTAGAGAAATAATCAATGAAAGTTAAGAAATACTTGTAGCCAGAGAATGAAACAATTGGAAGTGGACCACATATCTCACTATGCACAAGCTGTAAAGGGACTGAGGTGTGCCAAGAGGCACGTTTTTAAAAACTATCCCGATGATGTTTTCTGAGTACACATCTGGAACAAACACAATCTTTGTAAGATACCATTGGAAGACTTGTGACCATATTTTCTTTACATAGATTCTGAAGGGAGCGATAGTTTAAGCGACCAAATCGCTCATGCCAAAGTTTGCTCACTTCATCATTATGAGCAACAAATACCGAGGGAAGATTTGATGACCCAAAGTTGTTAAACTTATACAACCTTATAGAATCATCAACAATGCCAGTAGCTAAAATCTGTCTAGGATCTCTTAGGTCCTTAATCTGAACATCGTGAGGTGAAAATTCAACGATTTTACCTTCACCTAAATGAGTTATCTGATATACAGATAGAAGGTTGTGGGATAAGATTGGAACACATAATACATCATTAAATTGAACATTGTCTAGATGAATAGTTCCATTCCCTATAACACTAAGAGATCTATCATCACCAACATATATATTTTTGGTGTTACAATCATTTAAAGAAGAAAACATGGCTTTATTTTTGGCCATGTGATAAGAAGCTCTAGAATCAATAAGCCACTCATGAGAATGAGAAGAAGAAGATACATTTAGTGCATAACCAGACCGAGATGCTTGATAACCACATGTAGAAAATGTTATTCCTGAAGATGAAGCTGAAGTTGAAGAGTGCTCCAAATGGATGTTATGCTTCTTCATTTCTACTTCCAAGGCTTCCATCTTCTTAAAGCATTTAGATTCTAAGTGGCCATCTCGATTACAAAAGTGGCAATGTCTATCAGTCTTCTTCCCTTTGTTTTTGTTTGCCTTATCATTTTGTTGAAACGATTTTTCATTTTGAGACTGAAATTGCTTAGGACTCTTGTTTGGTTTAGGACCATTCTTTTTAGGATACTGCTTATTAGGATTCTTTGAATTTGGTTGCTGCTGGGTGGCTAAGGCTTTCTTAGAAGAGTTTCAAAGATCAAGAAGGCCAAGAAATAAGAGCTTTTCTTGTTCTCTTATTAAATAATCACAAAAGGCATCAAAAGAGTTGGAATTGTATTCTTGTCCTTGAGAAATAAAGGCTTCTCTAGTAGAATGGAAGGTTGAAACAAACACAGAGTAGGATGGTCCCAACTTAGTAAGAATGGAATAGATAAGGCTACCATCTTCTTTCTTAACCTTAACACCTTCCAAGAGAAGTCTAAGTGTCTTGAACTTGGAAAAAAAATATTCAATGCAAGAAAAATTATTGGGGTCCAATGTAAGCAACTCATTTTTGAGTTGATGGGCTCTAATTTCATTTTCAATTACAAAAAATTTAGTGAGTTGTGTCATTGCTTCATTAGGAGTATCAAGTTCTGCGATATGGAATCTAAGGTCTGGAGAAATAGACATCCCTATCAACCCACGTGCTTGATCTTACCTATTTTCCCATTTGACTGCCTTATCTTCATCTTGAGGTTTGGCTTCTTGGCCTGAGGTTATTTTGTAAATACCTTTACTTCTAAGTAAATCCATAATGTAGGAACACCATTGGAATTAGTTGGTGTTATCAAGAATAACTTGGCATGGACTTTCCATTTTAACATAAACTAAAGCTGTAGAAGTTGAAACTAAGTGTTCCAATGGAAAGATCTCAAAAAATTAGGCTGATTAAAAAAACGGCTTCCGGATGAAGAAGTTATGGCTTTTTCAAGAAAAGTTGTTGAAGATGCCGACGAAGTGCGTGAATGTGCGGAAATGAATGATAATGTTATATTTAAACACCCTCCCCCCAGCCCACCACCTTTCCAAACTTAATTTAATTAGCTCACTTTTATTTTTTTTATTTTTTTTTATTATTATTTATTTATTTATTATTATTATTATTTTTTTTATGTGACTCACTTTTATAAATAAGTGAAAGTCACTTTTACAATGGTACTTTATGAACTACCCACTAAATTGTAACTTAAATAAAAGATAAAGAGACTTTAGAATTATAAGTGACTCACTTTTTATAATGGGTGAGAATACTTTTATATAAAGTAACTTTAAAACATAAGTTACATGTGCTTTTTGAAAAAGTAACTCAACAAAAAGAAAGACTTGAACTCAAGACCTCTATTCTCATAAAGTAACTTTGCACCAAGTGAGCTAGTTTAAAAGGTTAGTAATTTTTGGAAAATAGGAAGGGTTTTTTTTTCACTAAATCTTTGGGGTGCGTGCTTACTTGAAAAAAATCTTTTTTTCCTACAAAACAAAAAACACAAAACCCAACATGGACATACAAAAAAAAACAAACCTTGCAGCTTGAAGTTAGCTTTAGCTGGAAACTAAATATTTTCCTCAATGTTTCTGATTTTTCTAGATCACACTAAGGTGCGGCGGAAAAGAGCATACGCATGAGAAAAATATTTTGTTTATGTTTCTAATTTGCCCAGATCACACAAAGTCGCGGGGCAAAGAGCATACCCAGAAATGAAAGGTAGAGATCCGGTAATAAAAAACAGACAGCTAAATAAACCAAAATAAATAGAGAGATGAATAGCTTGAACTGCAAATAAAGGCTGTATATCTCCAGATCTTAAAAATGATGTAGCTAGGGCTATCGGAAACCTTTTCATGTGAAATGAAGGGGGTTACTCACTGGAACAAATTCTCCTAACACAATAGAGTAGTCCTCTCGGCCCGAAAGCAGTAAAAAATAGTAGATCTAGGAAACGTTGGTTGGATGCAGTTGTACTGGCTTCAGATTAGATCACCAACGGATGCGGACCTCAAATAGCTCTGATACCATGTAGGAATTTAAAGGGTAAGTTCCTCAGACAGAACACCAAAGGACACTGCTCAAAAAAAGATCACAGATCAATACACTAGTATTCTTGATGTGGTTAAAACCCTCAAAGAGGTAAACAGTCCACGGCCTGAGCCAATTCGGCCACTTCAGACAATTTATTAATAAAATAATGAAAATTTATATAAGCTTCTCTCATGAACAATTACCCTACAAATGACCCTCCATGCTCTTTAAATAGAGATCACAGACCAATCAGGTGTTAAGCCACGGATCAAGTGTCGGTAATACCAAGGAGAGAATGAACCGTCGGATCACTTCATGTTTAGAACATATCATGACCGTTGGATTGCAAGTTAAAAAATTACATATTAAAGAAACACACTTTACCTAACTCTACACTAGACCAAGTTATACTTTTAAACTATTTCCTATGTGTCAGAATATCCTAACACCTTAGCTTCACCTCGTCATATGATCCATTAGGGATAATTTCTAAATTAAGAGTAGAAACCAAATCTACTGCTTATTTTCACACAGCCAGACTAGAGATAGAGAGTACAAAAACCAGCTAGAATCGATTGAGAATAACCTACAAGAGGTAGAGGAGTAGTTGGTATCATCCTCTATAATACAGACTCCTACCATGTAGGAGAAAAAAGCTAAGAAAAGTAGAGAAGAAGAGTCCTCTTCAGGACTAAAATTTTTAGTGAAGGATTTAAAATTATGTATAGGAAGAAGGCCAAGCTTAGTTCCAAACTAAACCTCAGCAAGGACTCAGAACAAGAGAACATTATCCCCACTAATGAGCCACTTGTTTCCTCATTAGTGGGTGATTAGACCACACTGTCTCCCACTACCTCCACAAATTCACAGGAGTAGTAGTAAATTATGCAAACCAACACATCTACTACAGGAGAGATAAAGAAAATTATAATGGACATTTATAAGGAGATAAAAGTAAGGAATGAGGCCTTAAATATTAATACCTACAATCAGTTCTAGAAGCAAACTTCCGGTTCTCAAAGCAGGCTGCCTTCAGCCTTTGACTCATAAAAAGGTAAAATGAAAATGGAATTCCTCCAGGCACAGGTTCCCTAGCCCAAGGCAGCATCAGACTACAAGAAGACATCATTTGAGTTTGATGTAAAAGATATACATCCCATTGACCAAATGGAGATGCACAAGAAGCCTGGAGAAATGATCTTTTCCACTATCACTAACACTGCTATGAGTTTGTGTAAACTACAAGTTACATTAGCAAATGTTCAATCACACCTGAAGAAGGAGAAGGTCTCTGTACTTTCCAAAGACACCAGGATCAAAACTCTGGAGGACTTGGTGATCAAAGTGGGTTATGACCCTTCAAACATCAATGCTATAGAAGATCTTATAAAGAAAAAGAATTCAAAGATAGCAACATTAAGGTAGCAGTTAAAATTTCTAGCTATAGAAGATCCTCTGGCCAAGGATATTGAAGAAACAGAGACACAAAAGGCAGATATGATGAATCTCATCATGGAGCAGAGTGCATAGTTGAAGCAATTGTAGATAGAAATGGAAAAATTGATTAAAGAAAAGGAGAAAACTACTAAAATGGTTGTTGTCCCTTTGGAAGCACTCCCTATCACAACCATTCCTACAACCATATCTTATACAACAAGTACAGGGGATGCTACATATTAGTTGGTAAATGCAGTACAAAACATGTCTCTCTAGATTGAAGAGATCAAAAGGTTGTAGGATCAAGTCAAACTTCTATAGGATCATCAAACGGAGACTGAGAATTTTCATGCAATAGAACTTCAGAGAGCTCAAAATTAGATAGAGGCATGGATGAAGTCAGAAACTGAGTCTTCTATTGGCTACACACTGGCCCATGTTAAAGAAATCATCTGGAACAATATCATTGAAGAAATAGATGAAATCTGGCTATGTATCCAGATTATATTTGAACAAAAGGAATTGATGGAGAAAGCCAAGAAAACTATTTCCACTATCAATGCTCAATTGGGAGAAATTCTTGCTACAACCAATAGCATCATAAATTTCCTCAGTTCCAAAAATATATATGAGTTGGATGATCTAGGAGTATATGAAAAAATAGAAACCATCCTGGAACTAAAGAAAGTTCTAACAAAGAAGAACTTGGTTGTACAACTGACAAAGAAGTTTCAGACTCTGGAGGTAGTAGTTAACATGTTCTTCACTAGAATAGATGTATTGAACAAGAAAGGTCTGCCTTCCTTATTTGTGATTAATGAAAAATTAATGACCAAGGAAGAATACATGAAGAAGCTTCAGGACATTGCCAAGGATACAACTAAGTATTCCAACATCAAAGGTTCTATGACATGGAGAGGGTTTTTACGAAGCTATCAACAATGTAAGTTTTATCCAACACGAGATAAAACACATTTTTGCAGTAAAACCCACTTTTGCTCGGTATATTGAGGTAGATGAAATCTACGCAAGGTAACAAAGATTGTTATTCTAGATGAAGAGTGATGGGACAAGTTGTGTGAATTCCAGGATTAAAAATATAGGTCAGCTTCATCAGTGCAACACCTGAATAGTGGCTACTTAGCAGCAGGGCCAGATGTTTAGATCACTTCACCATATTCATTCCTTTTGATTGCATTATTTCTTTTTTGTTAGTTCTAAGTTAATAATATAATGCCATGTCACTGAGGCATTAATTGTAATATTTTTGTAAATTTTGTTTAAATACTTCTTTCTATCCAAGTATTCAAGGTTGAACCCTTGAACAAGTTATCAAGCAAATTTATACTAAGCTTGAGCATTTTTTAGATAATAAAAGATTCTGGATTTGCCTCATATGGTCTGTCTCTCAGTGAGTTGTATTTCATCTTGTTTATTCATTATGTCTTCTTCATATAAATAATGTATTTTGTAGTTATCCGATTTAAAATTTAATTGAATTTCAGTTTCATTTTGAATCCTTTGTGAAGTTGTAATTTAAATAAGAGATAAATTTACAGAACTATTTGTTATTGTAAATTCCTCTTTGAGCATAAATTGCACTAGATCTCTGTGATAGTATGTTTATATTTTGTTGATTAAGAAAACATTGTTTTCTTAATTTCTGCTTATAAATGGTTAAATACTCAGTTTGAATATTAAATCAATTATACTTCTCCATATTCTACTTATCCATTCCACTAAAATCAAAATAACCATGTGCAGTTAAAGAAAAACCTTTTATTTTATTAAGAATCTATCTAAGTTTAAAGCACCTGTTTATAAATAGTTCATTAGTCATCCAATCATTTAAAACAACAAAACATTATCGATTCTTTGGCATAACTAATTGACCTTAGGCTATCTCAAAGGAAAACAATACAAAGATCACTTATATCTATGTAAGAACCCCCAACTCAAACAAAATGTTATTTTGAAATCACACACCTGTCTTATAGGAGGGTACTTAAGATTTTTAAAAACTTACTACAGGGTCAAGAAGGATTTTTTTTGGGATGTCCTTAAATATGATATTCAAAATTTTGAGGAAGAATTTTTGGTTTGCCGACAAAATAAAGTTGAGACAATTAAGACCCAAGGTATTTTACAACCATTAGCCATTCCAAGTCAGTGTTGGGAGGAGGTCTCAATGGATTTTATCACATAATTACGCAAGTCTGAAGGAAAGAGTGTCATGATGGTGGTAGTTGATAGACTTACCAAGTATGCAGACTTTTTTGCACTATCTCATCCTTTCAAAGTCAATACAACTGTTATTGTGGAAACAAAATCTAGATGGAAACCCCAAGATTATTGTAAGTGATAGAGCTCCCATTTTTACTGGAAATTTTTGGACACAATTATTTTCTTGTCTTGGTACCTAATTGGCTCATAGGTCATCTTATAATCCTTAATCTGATGGGAAAAATAAAATAGTGATTTTTTTTTTGTATGGATATCTTCGTTTCTTTGTATATGATAAACAAACACAATGGATAAAGTGGTTACCTCTAACAGAATCAAGGTATAATACTTCCTTCTATATCACAAAAAATATGACCCCATTTATGGCACTTTATGGATATCATCCACCATCCATCACAACATATTTAAGAGACAATTCTAAGGTTCAAGCAGTGGAATATCACATAAAGCATCAACAACAAGTTCTCCAACTCTTAAAGGATAACCTCAATATGGTGCATAATCAAATGAAGCAACATGAATTTTAACATCACAATGAAATAAGTTTTGATGGGTGATTGAGTATTTTTATGACTACAACCATACAAACAAATGTCCCTCAAGCAAGCTAAGAAGGATAATAGATTATTAGCCAAGTACTATGGCCCTTACAAGGTGTTACAAAAGATTAGTACTATGGCATACAAATTGGATCTTCCTGCATCTTCACGAGTACACATAGTTTTCCATGTTTCATGAGAATATTATAGGTGAAAAGATACCAGTTCAAGCTATATTGCCAAACATGAAAAGGAAGGAAAAATAATATTGGAGCATGAAGTAATCATAGAGACAAGAATCTGATAGCTACATAATAGTTCAATTTTAGATTATTTCATTAAGTGGAAGAAATTACCTGTTGAAGACTCCAAATGAGAGGACAAGTATTTTATTCAGAATCACTCAAAACTACTCATGCGTTGAGGACAACACTTTTTTGAAGGAGAGAGGCATGTTAGGTCCCTATAATATTAGTGTAGCCCCCATATTTTTATTGTTGAGCCCCATATAAGCCCACTGTTGTTATTGTTGTCCCCTTACATTATTATTTTTATGTATTCCCTAATTAAATTTTGACCCTTTAGACTCCTATATATACCGAGGTATTGTCATTTTAATTATCCAAGAATTATTCATTTATGTGATGTAAAGCGAGGTTTCCCCCTTGAAGTGGCTTATTATCTAGTCATTGATCTATATTTTCCTATGTTTCTCTACTATTTTTTATACGGATACATAACAAAATCACAAGACGACTAGACGAAAGGGGAATTCAAACACAGGTGGGTTTGAGTTGAAAAGTGTCATATAATTCTCATGTTGCATTTCCCCGCTTAGTTGATGTTGTAACAACAATCCTTCCTACCTGCATCCAGCATACAAAATACCAATTACCTATCTACTTCCATTCCATACGGTCTTCACTTGTATATTGGTTCCACCAGACATGAGCTCATTTTGTGGCTCAACTATTGTGAGTGGTTACATTGCCACCCGATGCAGGGTCTCGTTTAGTCCAAAAACTATTAATTGTGAAGCATCGTTAACCTCAAAGGTCATGCCCTTTTCCGAAATTAATCAATCTTTATATAACAAATTTGGACTTTTACATAATTGAATAATTGGATCTATTGATGTGCAACACAACCCTTAGAAACATGTTCATTATTTCAGATCTACACATTTAAAAAAAAAGTGCAAAGAAAAATTGAAAGATATTTATAAGTGAAAAAAAGAGAGGAAATATACTATTATATCACCAAGTTCACATAAAGGAGAAAGACATCACATGAGAATTACGATATATTATTATAGCCTAGTGAATCCTAAATAATTATAAAATTACTTATTAAATCAAGGGTTTTATTTGTAAGAAGATATATTATAAAAAGGGTGTAATATTACGAAATTAATTTGAATAAGGTATTTAAAAATGAAATGGATTATTATAAAGAATTTTTTTATTAAAAATCCTGGCCAAAAAATTAAAACCTCTTGTTGGAAAAACTGATTCTTTTGTTAATTATTCTACATAGTTCATCAATGAAATTAAAAATATCAAACTTGATCAAAATGAAATATTGGTCAGCTCTGATGTAACTTCCCTTTACACCAATATCCCTATTGAAAATGCCATGGATGTTGCTAGAAAAATAACCGATCTTGACAAATCTAAACTCATTGAAATATGCCTAAGGTCCACATTCTTCAGTTTTATGGGTGACATTTATGAAAATACTTTTGGTGTCGCTATGGGCTCTCCTCTATCCCCCATCATTGCCAATTTGTTCATGGAAGACTTTGAAACCAAAGCCTTGAACTCTTCTCCCCTAAAACCTAAATTGTGGAAAATATTTGTTGATGACACCTTTGTCATTTGACCTCATGGACATGACACATTAGAAAATTTCAAACAACACCTCAATTGTCTATTTGACTCAATCCATTTCACCATGGAAACTGAGGCCAATGCTAACCTCCCTTTCCTAGACATCCTCCTCTTCCATAACTCTGATGGATCCTTATCACACCAAGTATACAGAAAAAAGGATCATACTAAGCAATATATCCATGCCTCCTCCCACCATCACCCAATGCAGAAGCTTGGAGTCCTTAACACCTTAAGAACCAAAGCTATAAGAATATCTGACAATGAGCACTTGGAAATGGAAAAGGAACATATAATAATTGTGTTCTTAAAAAATGGCTACAATAAACTGTTGGCTTATTGGGGCATGACCCAGGTTCAGAGTTGATTTATCCAAACAAATCCCAGTACTACTGACCCTTTTGGCAATAGTCCGCGGAGAACGGATTGAGGTCTCATCCGAAGTAGTATGGAGGGTACTAGAACTAGGTTTCCACACCTTGGAGATGTGTGATGAGTTCAAGTGGTCTGCGGTTCGACCCTGCACGCATGTCACTACGCGCACTTTCACGTACCTCGCAGCCTGAGATGCTGCCTTCACGCAGCCTTACTCGGGGGCTGAACACTGTTATTACCCAAGTCCTTACTAGTATTCCAATGTTAGTTGATTAACTTAGCTTACTTGCATACTTTAAGCTATACTTAACAATATAAACCATTCATACAGGTGCACGGAGTAAATAAACAATATATTTGAAATTTATATCAATCATGCATTAACCCAAGAATAGATACACAAATATGATATCAAACTTTTCTTTATTAATTCCTTTCTTGGTTACAGACTTGACTCCGCCTTGTGCACTCAGCTGAAGGGGTCCGCGCACTCAGCTACGGACTACTAGGTCTCTGCACACTCAACTACAAAGTGTTTTCCTACTCTACGACCCCAAGACACACTTAGTCACTTAGACTCTTGTTCTTCTCTCTACTTCTTGCTTTCTCTCTTTTACACTTAGAGCCTTGCTTTATTTATACAATCCCATGGTCCGCGGACCATGGGTAGGCTGACATTACATTATAAGGCTAGGGCAGACAACCCTGTGACTCTATCATACATTTTGCGCTCTGCGCCCACAATTCGCGGAGTCTTTACAACAATATCGGGTCAAAACTTGGGCTTTGAGCCCCAAAACATGCCTTGGGGAGATTCCATGCCCAATAGGCCCCCAACACAAACATCGTGAATCACCCTCAAGTCACTCTGTTGGCGCGACGATCTTTGCACGAATTCCCTCCAACTGTTCTCAACTTGTGCTAAGGTCAGCAGTGCACTGAGCTGCTACTTGCTAGAACTGCTGCATCCGTTGTTCTGAGACCTCTGTGTCTGAGTTGTTTCCATACATCTGTACCAGTATCTCCTGCATATGTTTATAGTCCCGCTCCTTTGTCTGACTCCTTGGAGCGCGAAGACTATGCATTTGCCGGCTAGTCAAATAGCCGACCCACTTGTGTAGGGCTTCAAGTGGCTACCATTCAATTTGCCTGGGAAGGGTTCTCCATTTAGTTTGACTAGCTGGACCGCACCTCCATCTGTGACGTCCTTAACCACGTATGGTCCCAGCCAATGCATTCTGAATTTTCCTGGAAAATTTTCAAACTTACTATCATACAATTGCACTAAGTCATTTACCTTGAAGGAGCGCAACTTAATATGGTGATCATGCTAGGCATTTTCACCCTGCTTTTGTACTTGTTGATGAAAACCAGCCAAGAACAATTCCTCCTCAAGTTCTTCCAATTGTGCGACCCTTTCTTCCAGAGGTTCATGGTCCGTCATCCCTGTGAGCATTGCTATGTGCAGACTAGGTACGATATATTCCATCAGCATGATAGATTCCATGCCATAAACTAACCAGAAAGGTGTTTGTCCCATCAGTTTCTTGCATGTTGTCCTGTAAGCCCATAGCACTACAGGTACGCGCAGGTCCCAATCAGTGTGTCTCACCTGATGGACCATGTTCAGTACTTCGCATACTTTGTCGAAGGCTTTCACGTGGATAGTCTACAGTGTGCTTGATCTTATCATAATTCTCCATTCACACCATGGTCTTGCTTGCTCCTACTTGTTGATCCCCTTTACTATCACGAGGATGGTGTGCGTTCGTGCCGGTTGCGTCCCATACACCTGTACCCATCTGGAGAGGTGGGCGCGTAGGCCTTTTCGTCCATCACACTCGGCTTTCATTCACATTTGAGACTTTCCAAACCGCATGAGCATCATCTTTTTACATTCGTGCCAGTCCTCAAAACTTCTTTGATGCGTACCCCGCCACCATAAGAGCGTAGCATGTAGTACCCATTTCAGAGCATCGAACCGATGCTGTTCCAACACCTCTCTTTCGAATTTGGTTGGGAAATCATCCACTTTGCTCAACCTGTCATACATAGGCAGATCTCTTATCTCTATTGTCATGCAATAGAGTGACCTTATCATCATGTTGCAGTTGTGCGTGGGGACCTTGTGTAACCAGTTCTACCATCGTTCTATTTCCTTGTCCGAATCTGAGGTGCAGGAGCTTTCGCACTCCCATGAAATCCTGCCATCTAATGTTGGATTCACCCAATCCTACTCTCGCGCGATTATCTTGTAGATATAGTCTAGATCATCGTCGTTGTCACAGTCGCACACCAGCTATGTGTAGCGTGATCCTTCCGTGGGGTCTAAAGGCACCATTACGCGTAGTGAGTTTTTCTCAAAAATCATCTTGCGCTTCTTTAGATTTATCACTCCATTCATGTTAGTGGCCCAAGCTATTCCCAGTAGCGCGGGATAGGGATTACTGTCATAAAAAATCTCTATCACTTCAAAATCTGCAAGCGCGCTCGCACCTTCAATATCCATCGTGATTCCCTACAATCTTCCCATTGGTAGGATCTTTTGCTGGTTCTCCATTCACAATTGAATAGGAGACCATATCAACGTGGGCCTGCCCACGCGTTCCCATGTCTTCTTTGGCAGGACGTTCGCGTCTGTTCTTAGATCCAAAATCACTTGATCCATCTCATATTCCTCGATCTGTGTGGTCAATCTCATCTCCCTTCCTGTTCACGTTGTGTGCTTTTTGAGCTTCCGTACTACGCGCGGTTCTCCCAATCCAGTACATCTAGTGATGAGTTCTTGTAGCCCCTTCACCACTTTGTTGTCACGCAGCAGCTTCATGCATGTCTCTAGAAAGGTAGTGAGCATTGATGGGTCCATTTCTGGTTCCAGTTTGCCTTTACTACCTGAAGTGGAGGCCTCCATGAAGCTCTTCTTAGCTTATATGAATGTCTCCTTCGCGTGCTCCAAATCGAACTCTAGTTCCTTTGTTGGAGTCTTGTGAACCTAGGCACTCTCTTCGGGCTGCTTGCCCTTGTCATCTCCTATCATGATAGCGCTTCAGAGCACGATGTTTACATTCGGGTCCTCCTTGCACGGCTCAAACCTCATCATTTGTAGGTTTTGAGTCGGGGGAGGCTGGAGTGTTCCTTTATCACACAACCTCGCTATCAGTGTGGGGCAGTCCTCAATCTCATGATCAAACTAGGTACAATATAAACATGATGCTCTTGTTAGATTTGTACAATCGTGGGCATAATGCCATGGCCCTCTGCGATTGTAACAAATTAGCTGTCCGCGACCCCTTCCTGGTCCCATTCCACCTCGACCGCATCTGTGTTGCTGAAATCCAGTGCGCACCATCCCTACATTTTGGTCGAGGGCTCATGTTCCGATTTAAACTTTGTAGGTAGGAGTCAGATCCATCATTAGTTCATAACTTCTACAGGTACGCTCATCATGACCTATTGTCCTGCAGAAATTACAGAACAACTTCTGGGACGTCTGCGTATACTTCTGTAATAGGTGGCAGTTATCAGTAGCATGCTTCCCTCCTATCTGAAAAATCGTGCACCATAATGTAGGTGCCACGCTCGGTCTTGCTTACACCTCTGGTCTCAATGGCATTAGCCCTCCTCCTACCAGGTAGTTTGCGAAGACTGGACAATGGTCCTTGTCATGTCCCTGGCCTTTGCACTTTATGCACCATACCTCCTCACGTGCTTCTGGGCAAGTTTTCCTATCTTGTTTCAAACTTTTCATCTCAAGGCACAGGTTTTTCAACTACACGTGGATCTGTTGGACTCCCAGGTTAGGATCTTGTATCGGGGTCTCGTGTAGTCTCATTGCAATTTCCAAGGCCTCGGATTGAGTTGAAAGCTTCTATTGTGACAACGCATTCCTTAGATGCGGTGTTAGCGATGCTACAAACCATGCGCGGTGTTGCCCACCCATTTAGGTCATGTTGGCTTCCCGAATCATACCCTTCAGTATTTGATCTAGCTCCCAGGGGGTCTCACTTGGAAGCATTGCAATTTCCTTAAATCTGATAATTGACTGTGTATCTTATTTTGCCCTACTAAATTCCCTGTTTAGAGCAGCTTGGATATCCACGATCCCTACATTTGGATTGTCATTGGAATGCTTAATGTACCACGTTAGTGCACGATCCTGCAAGGCGCTGAACAATGTTTCTTTCTTTATGTTGTCATCCGTGACTCCTTGCGCTTCCCATACAACCTTTACCACGAACCAAAATTGATCCGGATCTTCGTTCCCTACTCCTTTGAACACCAGAAACTTTATCGTGCTTGACATATTGAACTATGGTGGTGGCGTGAATGGAGATTGGGGTGAAGATGGTGAAACTGGTGGTTGTGGTATGTGCGAAATTCGCTGCCTTATGAAACTGATCGCACTTCTTGGTGAAACTTTCGCAAGCTCTTCCTCGCTTTCCCGCGGAGGTGAAATCAAGGGGCTAGACTCTAGTTTTGTGCTACCTTTGTTTTTGTAGATCCTCCCACTTCGCATAGCCCCAAACATCAATTTATTCACATAACCCGCTTTTCACACAGTAGAATTTTAATCCAAGTGTTCAAATATTTAACGTACTTACCTCGCGGTCCTTTGAGGAAGCATCATTCCGCCTCATTGTAGTTGACTGAAGTATCTACCATGAACTCAGTGATAAACGCTACTATAATTTGATTGAGACAATGTTCCACAGTGTCCGTGATCTTATCTTCCGATGCTTCTAGTCTGTGCAGTACCTCTGGAGTCCACACAATAGGTTTGTCGAGCCTACACCTTCCCTGACTGTCTGCTAACTTCGTGATCCACTCGTACACCTCAGAGGGGAAGGATGCAAAGAAAATTTTGTGGATTTCTGTATATAAGTATAGCTCTAACCACTCTTCCTTCGATACTCACGGATCCCTGTTTTCCTGCGCCGCAAACTCGTGAATCTTTCTGTCCAGCCACTCTTCAATTTCTTTCTTTGTCAGATTCAAGTGACATGAGATCAGACATATCTTATGTAGATCTTGGTCCTGGCAACGGAACCATTTGTTGGCTTATTGGGGCTCGACCCAGGTTCAAAGTTGATTTAGCCAAACAAATCTCGTACTACTGGCCCTTTCGGCAACAGTTCGCATAGCGCGGACTGAGGTCTCACCCGAAGTAGTATGGGAGGGTGTTAGAACCAGGTTTCCACACCTTGGAGATGTTTGATGAGTTGAGGTGGTCCGCGGTTCGACCCTGCGCGCATGTCGCTACGCGCACTTTCCCATACCTCGCAGCCTGAGATGCTTCCTTCACGTAGCCCTACTCAGGGGCCGAATGCTGTTACTACCCAAGTCCTTACTAGTATTCCAACGTTAGTTGATTAACTTAGCCTACTTGCATGCTTTAAGTTATACTTAACAATATAAACCATTCATACAGGTGCGCAGAGTAAATAAACAGTATATTTGCAATTTATATCAATCATGTATTAACCCAAGAACAGATACACAAATATGGTATCAAACTTCTCTTTATTAATTCCTTTCTCGGTTACAGACTCGAATCGCCCTGCGCACTCAGCTGCAGGGGTCCACGCACTCAGCTACAGACTACTAGGCCTCTGCGTACTCAGCTGCATAGCCTTTTCCTACTCTACGACCCCAAGACACATTTAGTCACTTAGACTCTTATTCTTCTCTCTACTTCTTGCTTTCTCTCTTTTACACTTAGAGCCTTGCTCTATTTTTACAGTCTCATGGTCCATGGACCATGGGTAGGCCAACATTGCATTACAAGAATAGGGCGGACAACCCTGTGACTCTATCATACATTTCGCGCTCCGCGCTTGCAATTCGCGGAGTCTTTACAACAATATCAGGTCAAAATTTGGGCTTTGAGCCCCAAAACATGCCTTGGGGGGATTCCATGCCCAACATAAACATAAAGAAATCAAGGCTTTCTGTAACACCAATAAAATACCTAAAAACAACAAAAAAATGGATAACATTACTGGAAAAGTGAACTTACCATACATTTTGGGAACCACTGATAAGATCGTCTTTATCCTTAAAAATAGTAAAATAATGACCACGTTCGAATCCATGAATACCATTCGAAGTTTCATAAAATTCGTAAAATATCCCCTTGACCCTAAATTCCACAAAGGTGTTTATCTAATCCCTTGTTCTTGTGGTAAACCATATATTGGGGAAACTGATCGATCCATGAAAACTAGGATCCAAGAGCACTCAGCTGACATAAAACACAATCGATCTAAAACATCTTCTCTAGCCAAACATTCCAATAACACTAAACATCAAATTTGCATTGATAATTCCCGCATCATAGCTAAAATTGACCACTATTTTCATAGAAAATTTATGGAGGCTATAGAAATCAACAAACACCCTAATAACCTCAATAGAGACGAAGGATGGAACATAAGTGAGAATTGGATTCCCACATTAACCTCGAAAATAATATCCTCTCAAACCTCCCCATAAAACTACTAATCTATCTTTAATAATAATTTATATAACTACATCAATTTAATAACTATAATAATAATATTTCATTTAACTAGATTTTTATCAACCATATATTATATAATATAAAATTAATTATATCACATTCCATCTCATTAATAACACATATATTAATATACATAATAATATAACATTATTAATATAATAAAAATCTTATTATAATAAAATTAAGCTACATTAATAACTTACATTTACATCATATAGATTAATCATATCTAATTTAATTTGACCTCACCTTTTATTATTTTAAGGTTTCCCTGTCGACTCTTCTTTTCAACTCCGTCCCTTACCTATTTATTTGAACTTCCCTTGAGATCAATTTTTCACATTTTTTTTCATCCTGGTGATGAACCGCAGTAGTGGTTCGAAATGTCGATTATAACGTTTATGAATGAGATGGATCCAAAAATCATATTACAACAAGAAACTAGTTGCAGAAGTATAAAATCTGAAAGTTTTAATAAGTTGAATATCTTCAAAATTTTATTAAAGGAATATTAAGTTAAAAATGAAAAGGGAATTTCTAGTAATAAAAATAAAATAAATAAATACAAAATTATTTAAATATTAGACCAAGAATGGAATCTAATTCAAAAATGAAGGAAAATTTTCAGAAACTTCATATAACTATGCTTTAGTGTGGTACTGAAACGCGAACGGGGAGGTGAAGGGACTAGCCACAGGAGGAGGAAGATAGGTGATTTTGATGGGGGGTCTAGGGTTTTATTTGCAGGTATCATGTTTACGGATGGCGGGCTTCATGGCGGTCTAAAGGAACTCGTGATTAGTCTTCATGCATGGGTAGTTTAGCTTCTATGGCTTACCCTTGCAGTGCATGAGTACACCCGTTTACAATTTCGCGTTTTTTGGCTGTTTCTCTGTGGAGGGTTTATTATTATTTTTTCATTTCACTCTGCGGGTTACTACCCTCATTTTTCTGACGGTCAGAGTTTTTGGGAATGGTTCTAGGTTATTCTCCCGTGGTGTTCCGTCGACATTTCACGACGATTATCGTTTGAGCTCACACTGATTGTCTTCATAGTTTTGTGGAAAAACAACAGGAGTCAGCCCATGTCGGGGGGCTTTGACCTGGATTCCTCGGAACAACACTTGTACTTCACAACGAAGTTGTTTATGCATGGATGAGGAATTGATATACTACCCTTCCGACACCTTAAACCCATCTTAAATTTGGGTTGAAGAAAAACACTTGTCATGTGGTAGGAATGAACTGGAAATAACCTCACCACCGGATGCACAGGTAGCCGATTTTTCCTCAGTTATGGAAGACATGGAGGTAACCCTACGGGGGTTAGGGTTTACACAACTGATTGTCGTGGTGATTGAAGGCCTGGTTAACTTGGGAGAGGGAATTGATTCACCTTTTTTAAATATTTCATCGCCTTCAGAGCTATTGTCCTAGTCACATGAACAACAGAGTACTGAGGCAGTTATGGGCTGCATGGGGGTGGAAAAGGCAGGGATGAGTGGAATGGCTGCTGAAAAACTAGGTTTTTGAATCATCCTTTTTGCGCTCACGGGGTTTTTGTTGAAGAGCTCCCACCTCTGGTTTCCGATTCAAACATTCATACTTCAGGGTTTTTTGATAGTATCACCCGACAAGATCTAGGGTCGCAGGAGAATAGAGCCTTAGACTCTGATGAAAATCCCCATGCAGAGGGAGTACAACAACCTTTAAGCTTGCATAATAGTCCAAGTGGGGGGGAAGATCCAAGTCATCAAAGGTTCGGGAACGCGACCAAATTCTGGTTTTCAGGGTTGGTATCAGTATAGCCCAAGTGGAGCTCACCGAGAGCACTGTACTAGTGGGCAGGGTCTGTGGCCAAAATTATACACCGATGCGTTTAAAGAGATGGACAACTAAGGCTTGGGGTAATTTGATGGAGCAACTCCCTGCGGTGCTCGCCATGTTAAGGGGCTAGTTTTCACTCATTTTCCCTCAGACAGAACCGGTGGATTGGGTATTGACTTGTTACTGGCATATAGAGATGACACCAATACTGCTCAAGTGATGGTTTCCACTCTTTGGTTCGAAGAAAGAAAACATGGGGGCGAGACCGATTTGGGTGCGTCTTCCTGGACTCCCTCTACAATTCTGGGCAAAGGATATTTTCAGGTGCATTGGGGATAACCTGGGGGTATATCTAGATCATGACAGATCATATTAGGAAATCGATAGCCTGGCAATTGCTATAATATTGGTGCACTTGGACACCCAGGAGGGTTTGGTGGAGAGCAACCAGCTTTAGATGGGTGATATTATCAGGTGGCAGATACTTGATTATGAGGAAATTCCTTTCTATTGTAGATAGTGCCATGAAGTTGGCCACCTCTACAAACACTATCCTCTGATAACATGGAAATAGCCGAAACCCTAGAGATCATATGTTTTAGAGAGAACCCAAACGAGCGCAAAAGTGAATCCTCCTCGACAAGTTTCTCGAGTGCACCTTTTCTGAATCAGGGTGATATAGAGGTGGTGTCACTACAAACAGACTCTGGAACCTATGCAACACCAGTCACCAGAGCACGATCCACAGGCTATGAATCTTTTTCGGGTACTCTTCCTCCCTCCTCTTTTGTTTCACATGATTGTATGTTAACTAGTATTGCATCATCATCTGTGTATGTTTCGGGTTCAAGAATTGAGGATAGCAATCTATTCTTCATAAACTATCCTATGGTATCTTCTCTGCCTTTGCCCCTCTTCTCCTCCCTAAAACTTATTTTGGATCCCCTACCTATTGTCTCCAGGGAGAGCCCAATCTCTAGTGGTTCTCACCACTACAACCTGAGATTCTGACCCATTACTAGGACCCCTTCCTATGGCCTGGATGAGGACCCTCTCCCATCCATACCCTTGAAGCCCCCTAGGGGCAGACAATCCCATCTATCCAAATCCATCAGACGGGTTGATATTGAGGTGGCATCGGGCATCCAAACTCCTATTTACTGGGTCCTTAGAGTAAAGGGAAACCCTGCAAAAGTTACCCCATGAATTGCCTCTCTTTCGACTGCAGGAATTTGGCCAACTCGACCAAAAAGCTAGTGCTAAAGAGGCTGTGAAATTCAAAGCGTTTGGATGTTATATTTCTGTAGGAGACTTTGGGTGATGGGGTTTCCATTAACAACATCCTTTAAAAAATACTCACGGATTGGAATTTTCATTATTTGGATGTGAGAGGGAGATCGGGAAGTTATGTCCTGGGGTTCAACAAAAAATCTATAATAGTGGTCAACATTTGGGGTAGGGAAGGCTTTTTGGGTGCTGATCTCACCTCTTTTGATATCGACCTACCCCTCAGACTCTTAAACATCTATGGAACTTGTCATAATAGTAGGGTTTTCTGGGAAAGACTCTTGAAAGATGATTTCATGCAGGCTGAAAACTTGATTATTGGAGGCAACCTAAACTTCTCATTAGGGCTTCCATAATCCTCGAGAAACACAACCCAAACCGATCCCTTAATGACTTTATTTGAATTACTGATGGACTCTCATGACCTCCTGAACCTTGAATCGACAAATATTATGTTGACTTGGAGGAATCAAAGAACTAGGGAGGGTGCTTTGGCTAGAAGACTGGATCAGTTCTTAATAAGGGCTCATCTGTTAGCTAGGTTGGACGGCATTCGACAATGGGTTGGCTCAACGGGTCTATCCAATAATTCCTCGATTTTCTTGGAGATTCTGGATTCCAACCATAAACCTCATTCTTCTTTTAAGTTCAACTTGACCTTGCTCGCTGAAGCCAATTTCCACAATCTAGTAAGGGAGAACTGGACTCATTGTGGCCTAGATAATCAATCCTCCCCCATCAAAGTAATTTCAAGTAACCTGGCTTGATTAAAAAATTGAAAACCATTATCTAGGCCAGATAAAGAAACCAAAGGATGAGGCCGAGTTACAAAGGATTAAAGGGGTACTCAAACAAATGGAAAACTTGGAGCTTACTAGTTAAGCAACCTCTCATTCCAAGGATTACCTGATCAAACTGGAAATGGAAAAGCTCTGGCTTTTGAGACAGAAAGAGGAGAAATGACAGTTAAAGAGCATAGCGATTTGGTTAAAGGTGGGAGATGAGAACTCAAAGTTCTTCCAAAAATATGTTAGGGGGAGGAAATCTATTAACACTATCTGGGCTCTACGAGATCAAACTGGAAGGGAGGCCAACACTTTCAATCAGCTTGCTGATATGGGAATTTGAGATTTCACGCATATTTTCAAGGTGCCTAGGGAAGCCTCCATAACTGATATTTTCTGTATTGCAAGTTTTTTCCTAGATTTGTCGAGGTAGAAGAGGCAGTGGCTTTAAATGATCCTGTATTTATAGGGAAAATGGAAGTGTCTTTGCAATTCTTCAAAAGGGACAAGAGTCCAGGCCCGGACGGGTGGCCCATGGAATTCTACATTACCTTTCTGAAGCTTATTGGACCTAATCTACTCTTGGCCATAGAGGATTGCAGAATTTCTGGCAGGATGTATGAGGGGTTTAACTCGACCTTCCTGGTCCTCATCCCAAAAGTTGATAAGCCCCTATTATTTGATGAATATCAGCCCATTTCCCTCTGCAACTGTAGCTATAAAATAATCTCCAAAACTATTATTATGCACCTTAAACCTTTCTTATCCAGGATGATATCAAAGGAACAATTTGCCTTCATCATCCACCGACAGATCCATGAATCCATCAGGATGACCTAGGAAGGCCTCCACTCAATCAAAATAAAGAAAAAAAAAATCTATTATCCTCAATATTGATCTTTCCAAAGCTTTTGATCATGTAAGTTGGTCTTATCAACAGCTCATCCTCACTCATATTGGTTTCCCTCATTATTTCATTAACTGGATCATGTGTTGTTTCACTTCTGCATCTTATAGCATACTTATCAATGGAGCTGCATCAAGATTTTTCCATTCTGAATGTGGTCTGAGACAAGGATGCCCCCTATCCCCTCTACTTTTTCTTTTGATCATGGAGGGTTTAATTAGATTGATAAAAAATGCTCGTGCAAAAGGATCTCTAGGAGGGGTTTTGATATCTGATGTGTCATATCTCTCTCATCTATTGTTTGTCGATGATGTACTTATATTATTAAATGGTTCATTCCATGATACCTCTTGTTTCAAGAATATTCTATCACTGTTTTGTAAAGCTACAAGTATGGAGCCAAATTATAACAAATCCACCATCATTATTGTGTCAAGCCACCAAAATGAGAAAATATATGCTTTATAACAATTTGATTTTGTCAGAAAAGAGCTGGAGTGTAGCGTCAATTACCTTGGTTTTAGGCTTAAGCTAGATGGATACCGCATTGCTGATTGGTCTTGGCTTATTGCAAAAATCGAAAGCCGCATAAACATTTGGCAGCAGAGTTGGATCTCCAGGGCTGGCAAACTCACCTTGATAAAATTGGTGTTAGAGGCCATACCGGTATACTGGATGAAACTTTCCTAGATTCCAAAAGGAATCCTCACAGGATTCAACAAATTTTTTGTAGGTTCCTATGGCAGGGAAAAAATGTGGGGCAAAATTTTTCTTGGGTTCATTGGGACAGGATTGGGAAACCAAAAACATGGGGTGGTTAGGGTATAAAGGACCTCCAGAACTTTGCAAGGGGACTGGCAGCCAAGATGGGTTGGAAAATTGTTAAGTCTAACAGCTTATGGAAAGAGGTGGTCTACTATTAGTACATTAATCCACTATCTGTAATCGACTGGATACGTAGACACAACCAGTCTTTATCTGGTGCATCAATTATATGGAAGGCCATCACTAAGTCTATAAGAATCATTAAGGATGGCTTGGCATGATGTATTGGGAATGGAGAACAGGATATATTAAGCATTGATGCATGGTCTAGATGTGGAAATGCACACATTCTCCCTTGGGCTTTGAGACAATTCCTTTTGGGGTTCGGTATCACCCAGATTTCCCACATCGCTGAGGCCAAATGCCCTTCTCAGGCTCCACAACAATGGTTCCACTATAGGGACCTTATCCTTTCGGATAGATGGCGAAGGGCCTGACATCATTTCATAGGATCTCTGGAGGAAGAAAATATCAGAATATTAGTGTGGGATGATGAGATTATCTGGGCCTCTTCTCTCCATGGTCGTTATATCCTAGAGGATGGGTATGCTACCTTTATGAAAGCACAAGAACCGGGGAATACATGCTGGTGGTGTCACCCCCTTTGGAAATTAAAAGCTCCACACAAATAATAGTTATTCATGTGGTGTATCCTTTCAAACAAAGTACCCACAGAGGTAAACCTCATGAGACATGCTTTTCACGGCCCATCCAGATGCTGCCTCTGCCATACTGACGCTGAGGATATTGATAATTTATTCTTCCAATGTTTTGTTACTGTATAAGTACGGTCTCACATTACAAACACCCTCAACATAAAAAAAATTGGGAGGGCATGAACATTGTTGATGCATGGAACCGTTGTTGGACCGAGTCAGCCACATGAAAAGCTAGGAATCTTACTTTGATTGTCAGTTGGGGCATTTGGTTGAATAGGAATTGTTATATCTTTAATGATGCTCAGACCCATTGGTCTGCCTCTTGTAAAAATATTGTGGCCTCTTACAACTTGATACCAGATGATCCTGACCATCTTCTTACTAGGGTCATCACACTTGAGATCATAGATAAGAGCATTCCTTGGGATTTTTTTGATGCTTTGGCTCACGCTGTGGACTACGAGGGGGGAGTTGTACTCCATATAAATGAGCACATTTATTTCAAAATCAAAGTGGGATTAGGGCGAGGCACAAACAACTTTGCAGAACTCAGCTGGCTAAGACACCTTCTCTATTTTTCTCTGGAGAAAAACTGCCACAAGATACAATTTTTTGGGGATTCTTAGTTTGTTAGAAATTGGATCAACTTCGCATATCATTTTCACATGCACACACTCAGGGTTTTACTGGATGATGTCATGACTCTAAAATCACAATTTAATTTTATTGTATGCTCTCACATATACAGGGAAAGGAATGAGATCGTTGATCATCTATCCAAAGAGGTCGCAAAGCTAAACAGGGGGCAGTGGCTGATTCAGGAAATCAAAGATGGTGCTTTTTTCTAGGTCTTCCATCGTCCATTCATTGAATTGAATGGAAACTCTTCGGAATGATCCTCATGATCATTCCTTTCATTTTTTTTGTTGTTGTTGCACTGGACACTTTATGGACTATGTTTACACTGTCTTTCTTATTTATGTAAATATTATGTTGATATCTATAAATATTGAACTATGACTATTCTGATCACTAGTGACTTCATCTCATACATGCTGAAGATACAACATGTAATTTTATTATCTATTAATGAAAATTGTGCTTTTTTCCTGGGAAAAAAACTATGCTTCAGTGCTATTCAGAATTAAAGGGACTCTTGTAGGAAAAGATGTTACCATTTCTATGTTAGGGTCCCACCCTAACCCACTTATTTATGTCATGGGATCACGTCATAGTCAAGAGTCAATAAAGCCCATATTAATATTTGTAAGTGGTTAACCCACAATTAATGATGGGACCACAGTTAGTTGCAAATGGGCCGTAGTATTAGATAGATGGTATTAATAAAACCCACGGTATTGGCCCGTGGTATTGCATGTATGAGTCATATATAAAGGATAGAGACTCCCTGCGAGGAGCATTGTGTCTTATTTTTGTAGTCGAGCTCTGCTCTATTGGAGGTTGCCCCCTCGAAGAGGCAAGTGAACATTACTCTCTGAATAATAAAGTCATTGCTATTCTGTGTTCTGGGTATCTTTTCTTCGCATATTCTGTGTTTAGGTATCATTTTACAGGTTAAGAGCATAACATTCTATCTCACCCCCCAAAAAGAACAATTATATAAACCATAAAATCGCTAACCAATTGGTGATTCCTGAGTCGAATATAATTGAAAAATAGGCCTCTTGAATACAAAACAACATTAAATAACCAATTTACAAGTAAACATTGGGGACTACAAATTTATATTGTAATTCTCTATTCATTACCCATGGGGCGATCAAGGTGAGATAGTTTTGGGTTCACCCTAGATGGAATCACTAGGGTTGTTCATTTTAATTACGAAGAAAAAAATTCTAACGTTTTTCTAGAAGAAGAAAAAATAATGCTATAGGATATTACATTGAAATCAGATTTAGTTACATGAGAATATATAGAAGATATCTCAAAATTAATTGTTCAACAAAGTCAAAAGTCGATGAAAAATATGTAGAAGGAAGTTGATAAAATTATCGTAGACAAAAACGAATAAGTTACTCATCTCAAGGACCACAATGAGAAATTACTGACGCAAATTAAGAAGCTTAAGAAGGATAAGAAATCACTAGAGAATAAATGAGAAGAACTTATCATGAAATAAGTATTGAAGTCTTCATCTATAATAGTCCAAGTTGAAGAAAAAGGAAGGCATACAGATCCAATCAATATCACAACTCAAGAAGATGAAAAATTAGTCGAAGTAAAAACATATTCATATGTTGTACTTCAGACAATGAAAATTCCAAGTGAATATTCTGTAACCAACTCAAAAACATCAGTATTTTAAGTAGATCAGGAATTGCCACATGCATGATAAGGGAAAATCAAATCAAAAGAACCCCTTATGGACACATGAATCACAAGAGTAGAAATATCAATCAGTCTGCTTATCTGTAACAATTAAAACAAAAAAAATAGACTTATGTTCTGAAGAATACTGATGTCTACACAATCAAGTATTATGATAACAATTTATCCCAACTATTAAGTAATTGCAAAGTTCCACAAAATATTGATTTAGAATGGTTAGATCCCTTTTCAATTCAAAATTTTTGTTTATTACTCAAAGGATCCTATCATCTTGTAACATTGAAGATGAAAACTCAAATAACTCCAAAAGGTATAAGTATATTTCAAGACAAATAAATAGATGACACTTATTAATAATACGCTTTGAGGACAAATATTTTTGTAGAGGAAGGAAATATTATGAATATACTAATAATAATAATAATAATAATAATAATAATAATAATAATAATAATGATGATGATGATGATTAATCAAATAATGATTAATATAGAAGAGGCATGTCTCTAAGGACATGATCATTCATGAAGGGGCACTTGCCTAGGTATATAAGAGGGTCCTCATTTATAACAATATCATATATCATATCATCCTTATGTATTCAAAAATTTCTATATAAATATTTCTTGTCCTATAATGGATACTTACATATTTTAGATATTTTGAATATTCCATTGCATATACAAGCCTTGTTTTTTACAGGTTAAAAACATCCCCAAGCTTCCATAGATACCAGAGATGAGTCATTCTCACTCTAACTTGCTTGAGTGCTTTCATAGTGAGGAATTTATAAAATATTTCAAAATTCCAAAAATGAGGGTTCAAGTGCAGGCACCAAAGTCCTTGGTAGAACGATGCACCAAGGTTAGGTTTTTAAAATCAACAAATAAAGGGTTGGAAGCTCATCTACAAAATATTCAACAAGTGAAATTGGAGGAAATCACATGTAACAAATATGGAAAATATTTGACAATGTGATTTGGTATATTTTGATGATTGGAAGGAAGAAGGCACATAACACCTAGTTAGTCGGGTCCACAAGGGTGTGTTGTGGTTAGACCACCCTGTTAGGGTCCTATAATATAATGATGAAAGTATGTTTGTCTAGCTATTTATTCTGAGGGATGTTGTAACTTATTTTTAACTTTAGTTGTTTTTTATTTTTGAAAGAAAAAAAATAGAAAAGAAAAAATAAGAAAAGAAAGAAAGAAAGAAAATAGGAAAAGAATAAAAACAAACAGGACAAAAGAAAAATATATGAAAAATTAAAAAATAGACGTCCCAGATAAAGCAAGCTAGTTTAAATGTCATACTAATCCATTGTATTGATTTTAATCCGTTTATTAGTGGAGGATTATTATTTGATTTGTAAATAAATCCACGATTTAATGTTTTTGAATTTTCGAATAAAGTGTTTTTATGAATGAATGGACAAGATTGTCCCCACCGAGATATACGACATGGGACAAGTTCGGGATGCCCCTGCACTATCAGAAGTTAATGGGGGGTGGTACGAAAAGTGGCTTTTTTGAAATCACCAAACCATACATAGCAGCCCCACGATGAGTTCGGGGCCCCATTCCCTGAAACAACTTATCGCCTACCCCCCCGAAAACAACTCCCACTCCCACTCCAATCACATTCCATCACTTTTCATTCTCTCATCTGCTCCCACCATATAACCATTTAAACCATTTAATTTGCCTACCAATAGTCATATGACCGTTTAATGATTAATGATTCCCACCAACATCTAAATTCCCTAATTAGACGTGCCAAAAATGGTTATCTCCCCATTTAACCATTCACCTTCCCATTTTTAAAGATACACGTCACCCTGCATACATTCCTTTTGTTGTTTCATTTATTACCAGTGTAGGTTCAGTCCCAAATTTCACAAATATCGTCCCACAAAGGTGAATCAAGGTTGGCTATAGAAAGCCCTACATTTCCCCCTGTTGTAAATCTTGATGAACTTCCCCTGGTTAAGACACAATATAAGATATCAGAGACCTAGTGTGAGTTCGATTTGTATGAACTTCCCAGTTGGGAAAACAAAAATTTCTTAGATGTCAGCAATGAATTGAGCATTTGGGAATCATTTTTACCTAAATTTGTTTTCCCCAAACTCATTTTTTTCCAGAATATTTTACATGGTGTCATCTCAGATATCTCCTTAGCAAGAGGGTTGTAATTGGCCAAAACAATGAAAATGTTTTTGCAATTATACCTGAATTTATCTGCCAAGCACTCCAAATTGATCCTAAAACTCCCTTGTATCCTTTTTCCACTGATTCACTCATGGTGATATATCAAAAATAACTTTCCCTCAACAAGACCGTATTTTTGAGTCCTTTTCTCCTAAAAATTTTGAGTTACCTAGAACTAATCCCCCATATTTTACTTCTACCTTTCCTGAAATGTCAAGGCAAGTTATTTCTATGGTCGCTTGCTTATTAGGTTATCCTACAAGTCAATGGGTAGATGAAGTAATATTAGGATTTTTTTCAGCGTTCTCTACTGGTCAGAAGCCCTCGATCATTTTCAATTACAATTAGTTTCTATGAGATGTTATTTATGATTAATTTTTGAAGTTTTTTGCTGAAGTTTCATTCAAATACTAGCTGGTTCTTGTATATTTGTTGTTATTTCATCAAGAAAACAGATTCACGTTTCAATTACTGAAGTTGTATGCACATGGAAGACCACAATCAGGCATTCATTGGACTTCCTTGGTGAGGAAGAATTCCAAATAACACTCCTTCAGTAAATTCTTAGATCAGTTCCTTCATGTGTCCTTATATCTTCTTAGTAGTGATGTTATACCAAGGATTTCAGTAGAAATCAAGAGAGTTTTACATCTTATCGAGCAAGCCAAGGTTGGAGTCTAGTATCTTTACAAGAACTATATAGAAATTAGGATATATGGATGTTAAATCCCTCCTTTCAGGTTGCTAGTTTTTGCATCAATAAGAATATTTGCCTTAGAATTTATCAGGAAAATGATGAATATGGATGACTTACATTTTTTATCAAGAAAGTAGAAGGCACAGTTTAAGCTGAATGCAAATATTGGTTCTTTCATCATCAATACTAGAGTAACAGCTCATGAGGCAGATATTTTACTAAAGCAAATGAAATTGAAATTGAGTTTCACATGGTCCTATGATCCTTTAGGGATAATTTCAAAATTAAGAGTGGAGCAGAGGACCACACCTTATGTACATACACCTAGACTAGAAATAGAGCAATATGCAAATTAGGAGGAGTGGACAGAGAATACAATACAGGAATATGAAGCCAATATTGTGAGCTAGACATCCCTACAAACTCCTATCTCAAAAGAAAAATAAAATAAAATTTTGAGGGAAAGTATGTCTCCTACAAACTCAAAATCGCAAGCTATAAGATTTCTAGTTTTCAAGAGGAGAAGGAAAACAAATACTCGAGGAATCCTCATAAGGAAATGTCTCACATGAGAAAACTAAAATTGTTCTAACAGGTTTTCCCACTACTTCGTTTGCACATATTGAAGAAACAATAGAGTCTCTTCTGGCTTCTACTTCTAATATTGCAACACAACAAAATATTTTTTCTAGGTACAAAGAGATTAAGAGGAAACATGAAGCATTGAAGGTCAAAACTTATTCAGAATTCTGGAAGTAGACATCTACTACCTAGCATAGGTTGTTGTCTTCACTTGACACAAAGGATGGGAAGTTCCAATTAGCTTTGTTGGAACATACAGTTCGAGTACCTAAAAGTGCAGAAGATTACAAAACATTTGTCTTTTCTTTTGACACCAAGAATATTCATATGGCTGATCATATTGACTTGCATAAAATGGCTGGCGAGATGATATATTCAACATTAAAAAGTTCAGCTATGGAAACCTCTAAACTGCAAGCCACTCTAAACAATATTAATTCACAAGTAAAGATGGAAAGAATGTCAGCCTTGGCCAAAGACATAAGAATTAAAGCTCTTGAAGATTTGGTGATTAAGCTAGGATATGAACCTAGTGACATTAAAGAAATTGAGGAAATGATAAAAAAAAAAATGCTAATATTCAAGCCTTGAGAAAACAACTCAAGGTTCCAACTACAGAGAACCCACAGGCCAAATAAATTACTCAATTGGAAGCAGAGAGAAAAATTGTACAAGTTGATAGTTCAAAAAAATGTTCAAATTCAGAATATGGAGACAAATATGTAGATACTTTTGGAAGAAAAGGAACAATTAGCAGCCATAGATACATCAGCACAGAAAACAAAATAAAAAAATCTCAACAAAAAGAACATAGTCAACCACTGTAGATTCCTCTAAAAAATTAGTGAAAGCTATAGGAAATTTATCATTGACCAACCAAGAAAATGCAAAATTGTTAACAACATTGAAAAGGATGGAAGAGAATAAAATTAAAAATGACAATAAATATTTAGTAGAAGTGCAGAAAAACTTCAAGCTCACTCAATATCTTGAAAAGTATGAAGATCAATCATTAACAGTACAAATATCGGGAGAATCTAAGAAAAATATGACATACTATTAATTCCATTATCACAGAGCTATGGTCATCCTTTAAAATTATATTTGAGCAAGAAGAATTGGTGCAGAATGTCAAGGAAACAATTGAACAAAAAAAAGTTGAGATCGAACACAAGCCAATAGAAGCACACAGAATCATCAAGGTGTTAACTCAAAAACCAAGGATGAGATCGATAAATTACAAATTAAGGATATAATAGACACAATCATGGAGGTAAAAAGAATTCTAAAAAATAAAAATCTGATGTTATAGCCAGCAAACAAGTGTAAGGAGTTAGAGCTACATGTAAGAAGATTCAACAAAAAATTCAATCTATTATAGGAGAAAGAGCTTCCACCTTTGAGAGCTTCTAATGGAAAATTGATTCCATTAGAAACTTACCAGTTTCATTTTAGTAGTGTAACTACGAATAGATCTAAATTTTCCAAAGTAAGAGGGATAATAAGTGGACAGGCTTTCATTGATGGTTTACAATATGACTTGTTTATCTAGCATGAAATTCATCACATGTTTCTTAATAAACCAACTTTTGAAACATATACAAAGGTGGATGAAAGATTTAGAAACATGGTAAACTTCCCGATTCCAAGTTAATACAGATGGGATAAACTATTGGAGCTCATTGAGTAAATCAAGAAGAATTCTAGTTACCAGTGACAGAAAAAGGGAAACATTCTCCTAAAATTAGGAGAAATCAACAATAGAGAAAAATTATAGCTACGGTCATCAACAACACTCAAAGTGTGTGTAGAACATTTAAATTAGTCCATAATAACTACTATTTAGTTCTATTTTTGAAATATCTACATCATTCTAGTAGATATTATTTTTGTAATAAATTTTGTTTTAAGTCCGAATATATTTGAGAGAGACTCTATAAATATTTTGTAAAAGAAAGTAGAAATGGTTGATTTTGGAAAAAAGAGAAGATCCTTATTTTGATTGTAAACCGTGGAATTTCATTTGAAGTGATCAATTTAGAAATACAGAGCCAATATTGTTTCAGGATTCTTGTGTCAGACAAATGGTGATGTTTCTCTCTTTGTAAAATTGCCTTTCCTTCAAGTTTTCACACGAATTCTCTTTCTTGATTGTTTATAAGAAGATTATGAGTAGAATTTACTCACAGTACTCTACTTTGGCTTGTTAAGAAATCTAAATGTTTTCCTTCTGAAATTAAATATAAAAGTAATATTTGTATGCTTTATATTTAAATTATCCTCACTCTTATTCATCTCATCCATACCACAAATATTTTGTAAGATCTAGGAGTTTGCCTACCTCACCCTGTTTTAGCTACTATGTTTATTTGTGATTGATTACTGAACATTATTATGAGTCCATGCCCAATGGACCCCTCCTTCATCCCATAACCAAAATTTTTAAACCTATATTTTGATCTTCATAACTAGCCTAAAACATAAGACAATAACTCAAAATTCATATAGAGAGAGCCCTTTTTGAAGCTGGAAGGGCTAGATCCCAGCTTTAAAGGGGTTTGTGGTTACCTCTGTGGTTTCCTCTTCATCCTAGGAAAGCTATGGAGTGCTAACACACCCCATTTAAATAATAACAAGTATAATCCACTAAGTTACTAATATTCCCCATATAAGTGATAAAATTCCATGGATATTTGAATAAAAAAAATGGATTTAGGACTTTATAGGGGATTAACTGTAGGAACTCAAAGGGATTGATTATCAAGAAAACAAATGAATCACACATAAAATGGACCTACATTCTAGTTACATTTTTTTATTACTTAGTAATTTCTACTATTAGATGTCATATTGATTATGTTAGAGGCAAATGGCCAAATCATTAGGTCAAGGAAGAAATATAATTGAGCTAATTATCTTGTAGACATGGTTAAGACAAATTGTAAGGAATGCCAAAATTATATTAATGGGATTACATTTCCTTCTTCAATTAGTTGGATATCTATGGAAAAGGTCTCATAAATTGGTGAGAATACATTCAAAAGAGAATATTTCCTTAAATGAAAAACTATAATTTCTTTGCCATAAATTGGTCAGGGAAGATATAATCTCTTCTCTCAAAAGAGATTTTCAAGAATTTGGTGGATAGTCTCAAAAATATTTCCCATAAATGGAAAAATGCATAACATATCTATTAGGATTTACATTCCTCAACCCAAACTCAATTGAAATAGGAAATTATGAAGGTTTGGTGCTTGAACAATGACCAGGTGCAGCCTAAGGACTTAGTATATCAATTGAATGCACTTACTATTTTGGAGGAGTTTAGATAGAAAATAAAATACAATAATAAAAAATAGAAAGGAGTCCTCGATCGTAATGAAGAACTAATAACTCCATTAACTGATAGAGAACTAGAATATGACAAGGAGGTAGTGTTATACACTCAACAATTCAAATTCAATCTGAAAATCCTAATTAAATCATTGAGTAGGAAGGAAACACAAAATAAATAAGTTGAGTAGACCCCAAAACAATAGTAGGAGCAATATTTTTGAATCGATTTGGAAAAATTAGTTTAGGATATCTCCTTGGATGAACCAAAACAAAAAGCCAAAACTTGACAAAATAGCATGAGATGTGCTCAAAGAAACAACAAGAAAGGGGAATTTGGTTAGGACACAGAATAAATCTAAGGAGATAATGATGATGTATTTAGTTGTACCTTAGAATTCCAAAGCATTGGAACATGATAAATCCTTTCTCATTGAAACAATAAAACAAAGGATGATGTATAAGAAAGAAAGAGAAGACAGGGAAGCTCACTAGGAGGAGAGCACTAGTGGTTGGCACCAGTAAGGATTCAAAGAATAAAAAGGAAAAGGACCAAGAAACAAGAGCTAGTCAAATTTGACCTTACCAAAGAGTCATCTCCACTCCCAACCGCCCAAGTAGAGGAATGAAAGAATGACATAGTAAAAGAGGAGTGTTACAGGGAAAAGTGTCTATATAGAACTGCTCTATCCCACTAAGGTGTGACAGCTGCCTTAGAAACAAACAGAGAAAAGCTACTTTCGTTTTTCCTTTATGAATTATAGATAGAGAGGAACAGAAAGACCAACCTCTGTCTTGCGCTAATCTCCTGATTTGGTCCCTCTCTTCTTTGATAGTCTTCAGCTACCTGCTCCCTTGCACGCCCAGCTTCACCAAGTACATGTAAGATCACAGAAGCATAGCACTATACAAAGACATGGATCTATAATCATAAACAATCTAGGATCAGATGTAAATTGACCATACAAATGTAGCAAACATCATTGACACAAAAGCATGGAGGAAAACTTGAATAACTTTTATTGATAAACAAGAAAAGAGCCAAGAGGAGTTACAACCAGTTGTTTTGACCCAGCATCAACCTCCCAGCAAAGAAGCCCCTCTTCACCTCAAACAAAGCTTAGATCACCCAACAATCTGATGTTTGTCTCAAGAAACCAACAACAATTCCTTACAATATGCAAAATTCCAGCCCCTAGATCTCTGGGATGAGGGATCCATATATAGATATTTGTAATGGAGATGAGTCAGCTAATGATTTGATTAGTGTCTTCCCTCTGATAGTTCTTGCTTCCGCTTGGAGATTGATGGTCTCTTACTCATCCTTGGTCGAATTCAATGAGGCAAGTGTCACAGGAGAAGATTCTGGAAGCTTCCATTGCCTCTCCACCTCACGGAATGACACTGCCATTTGTCATTTCTCGCCCATCGCACCCCACAGAAGGGATTTTTGAAATGCAACGCACCCAAACAATGTATTTAGGTGAGATGCAACGCACTTGGCCAGCGGAGCAGCTGAAATGATCCTGTTTTGACCAATTCTGAGCAGTTTTTCATGGAGAACTTCTGGGAGAAGCTGTAATCTGTTGACCTTGTTCCTTTAGGGGTTAGAACAACACTTTTAGGGACTTAGGAGCCCTTGATTTATGGACATTTCATGCTTGGGGTTGTAGGGCCCAAAAATGTATATAACAGTTTCCCCCTAAAGCATGAGGTCGTTAATCTTTTGATGTCGGGTGAAATGCTTTATTATGAGGATCCGAAGTTCTTTCAATGCTGGGAGGAGACCTGTAATAAGATACAATACAATACATTATCTTCATAATATTTTCATGATCTAGCTGAGGCGGGCATTCCCATGATCAGCTTTATAAATTCATTTTCATGTACATAGGACAGACAATCGTCTGAGTGTAGACTGATGATTCTGATAGAGCCATCATCCTTTTGATTGGATGATTATCTGTGCAACAATGATGTACATTTGATGTCTTTATTTTCCCTGAATATATATCGCAGCTCGGATGGATGAAACTAGATCCGGGGTCTTCAATCTCGTTCGATCTTCACTCGGAGTACAAGTCGATCCATGTGAGAAATGTTCTGAAGTCGAACATGGAAAGACATTGCTTGATTACCAGTCAATGATGTAAACTGTTAACAAGCGCGAGAGGAATCACCGATAATGATAATGACCCTCAAGGTACTGCAGTACAATTCATGTGGTGTGAATAAAGGACTTGGCGTCGAACACCACGCAAAATCTTTCAGTCGAAGGCCATTGATGTAAACCTGTCGCTGGAAGTGAGAAACTTGCCATTGAGGCATGAAAGCTTCAAAGTACTGAATGGGGTGTTCCTAGATCAACTTCTTGGATAATGAGCCGATGTCGACAAGAAGTGATCCATCACAGGAGGGCCTTAATGAATCCCACATCAATGATACGGAATGGAGCAAATTATTTTAATGGAGGTGAAAACGATCTGGCAATATAAGGTTCAAGGTGGCTGTCATGAAAGAATGGAGCATAAATGTATGGTATTGGGTGAGACACAGGTGAATTCTCTGAATGACTTCTCTTGAACATATCGGTGACACTGATGTGATGGATTGGTAGCATTAACCCCAAATGTGGATGGTATGATGTGACCATGGTGATGTGACCGGTGAATGAAACAACCCAACCCGACTCGGACATGGAGTGGAAGTGTCATGTTCAAGAGCGACTTGCTACCAAAAAAGTTTCTTCAAGTTTTCTTCCCAATTTTCCCCAGTCATTGCTGACCAGTACCTCTTTATTTTTGTCAAGCTTGAGGAGGATAACATATGCTTGTTCTATAATTTGCCCTTCGGGCAAACCCATCGCTATGTTTTAACGAGCCAGCGATAATGAAACTCGTTCTCGTCTATAGACAAGTTTGTCGCTATTACACTTTTAACGAGTTTAACGACAAAGATAACTCGGTCCTTTTCAATTTTAGAGAGTCTGAAAAGGAACGTAAAGGTAACTCCAAAATTCCTTTTTCGTCATCTAATCCCTTAAGTATGAAAAAGTATAAAACAATACAGAAGGGATGAATTTTCGATACTTTTAACGAGCCGAACAAAACAAGCACTGGATCTTTTTGTGTAATAATCCCTCTGGTCCAAAAAGATTAAAATCTAGAGGAGGGATAGCACTTCCTGTCCCTTTAACGAGCTGGAGAGGCCAATGGCTTGGCAATCTTTTCATATTTTACGAGTCAGTTGAAAGGAGCTTAAAGGAGACTCGTCTTTTGAGGAACGAGTGATAAAATGGTTAGCAGCAGATTCCAGGTAAGGTTTGGAATTTTCCAATCATGGCAGTGTCACAAGGATGGCTAGTGAGATCACTCTTTGCAGCTGTTCCTCAAAATGGGTAAAAAATCAAATGGGGGTGAATGATCGGCCAATGAAAAAGTGGAGGTGACGGTGCAAACACGACCAAGGCTTTAATGGCTGAAGTACTACATTCATGATGGTTATTTACCGGGGAATAGTGCATTTTTAACGAGCTTAAACGCGGGGGGAAACATTTGCTCATGGCTTATGTTTATTTTTTAACGAGCTTGAACTATGTGCTAAAACTGCTCGATGCGGGTTTATTTTTTAACGAGCTTGAACCTTGCGGTAACACTGCTCGATTAATCCAGCCGTGTGATAAGAATGTCTCATATAAAAACGGCAACTTTTAGAGTTTTGCCCCACATCCTTTCTTTATGCAAGTTAGGAAACGACCAATCCTACGAGTTTAAAGGGTTAGAGGACCTACAAATTAAAAAAAAAAAAAATAGTCGCTCTTCGCTTGCACGCCAAAAGGCTTGCATGCCCCTAGGTATAAAACAGAGTTTCAAGGTTACCCCTTCTTTAGTCCGTTAAAACATTTGTTTTACCGAGAGAGGCCTACCTCTTACAGGTTACCAAAGATTGTTCTATTTACGGCATAAACAAAACATCTCTTCGGCGATGTCTACCGAGATAAACAAAGGTGAGTGAAGGAGGCTACTCCACTCACATAACTTTGACAAGAGAATCTTGTTCTAGAATAACCCCCTCTTCCAATCACGGATGGGAGTACAGACTAGTCATATTCTCTCGCGGAAACCTACCCTATACCCGAAGTTTTCCTGCCGAAGCAGACCAGGGTGCATGCCCCCTGGGATTCAGTCATGTCCCCCTGAATCACTCGCGCTCATCGGGTGGACGGACTGGAGATTGAGACATTTCTTGCGTGAAAATACCATTTAGGGATGGTATATGACTATTTGCTATGCGTGATCTGGGAAATGAAAGCTGGTCTACGAGCTTGACCACTCCTCCTTCGTGCGGAAAACACATCACTCTAAAGAGTGATGAGACAATGGCTCTCATGCAATAAATATAGTCTCATCCAAGGAGTAGATTGTAATCCAGGGGTCCTTGAACTACCACTACGTTCATGTGAACGGTTTTCCCTCTCAATGTTATGGGCACATTGGGAAGGATCCCTAACGGTTGACTGGTTCCTTTTTCAAAACCTGTTAGATTTCTCATCTCAGGCAAAAGCGATGGCAAACCAAGCGCTTTCCAAGTAGTTGAGGAAAGGATACTCACAGAAGCCCCTTCATCTATGATGGTACCAACCATAACCATTCTATATATTTGAACAATGATTCGGAATGGTATACTAGCTGGTAAACAAGGTCTGCCTAGTTGATTCCAGTCGAAGGAGACAACTAGGTTGCTTGGAGGTGGGACCGAATAGACGGCCGGGTATGACTCTGAAGAACTTCCTTCCTGCGGTAAAGGAACGGGTAAATTTCCCCCATGTTTGTTGGAGTCTGTGCTTATGAAAAGAATTTGGACGGTGTCATCCTTGTTCTCTTCCGTGACTGTATCATCTGAAGATGGAACCTCTGAAGGCAAGACCGGGTCAACTGCCGCCTTGACCTTTTGACTTTCGTCTGGTATGGGTTCAGATGGTTTATCTTCAACAATAGATGCTTCGATCGATCACCTGAGTGGGCCAGCGGGATTTTCAACTAGTGACGGACTCGGAAAGAGTTCTTTATATCCAGGAGGAAGTCGTAACGGTGAAACCGGACGATCGTCCAAAACTCTTTTAGGTTCTTCTAAGAAGGGACAATGTCGGATGACATGATCGTCTTCGCACAGTTTACAAGGAAATCTATATTTTCCTTTTTTTCCTGGGGCTTCACTTTCACTAGTTGACGGCGTGTTTTCAACATGACCCTCAGAGGTTGACGACACTGGGTTGTGCAAACGAGGAGACCAGTCCCTTAATATCCTAGGGATGCAAGGAAAATCTCTGTGATAGTGGTCTCCTTTGCAAATGACACATGGCGATTTAGGCTTGGTCGGTGCAGTGTGTGGATTTTCGCTAGATGACACTCATTTGCCCCCATTCGCTTTTGGCTACTTCTTCTTCTTCTCTTTCTTCTTCTTTTCCTTCTTCTCCTTAGGTACTTGGCTTTTGGCTTTACCAACTCCATCAAGTGAAGAGGAAGGACGAGAGGAAGAATTAGAGGAAGTAGAAGGTTGGTGGGTAACTCTGGACTCGTCTAGTTGTTGATTCGATTGTTCAGGAATTGTGGTGTTCTGAACGACAGAGGTTGAGAAGAGCCATACAAGCAAACCAATTTTCAGTCCTGGAAGCGACAATGTGGCCATATGGGGTGCACCAACATCTCCCCAAGAGGAGAAGGGACTAGGATTTCCTCCAAGGGGAATTCCTTGGTTGGTGGATTCCATTTTCTCAACCCAAGATCAACGTAGGAAAGGGTAATGAATATTCCATTTAAAATAAATTTTAGACGCTTTGACACAACTTGTTTTTTCAATTTTTAAGAGTCGAGAAAAAACAAAAGATGACTCTAGTCTCCTTCGATTTTTAATGAGCCTGAAGTGACAAGTGATCAGATGGACCTTTTCTGTTAAGGAGTCTGAAAAGGAAGGAAAGGGATTGCTCTGGAAATCTAGGTAGAGGGATTACCAAACCAATCGCAAAACTGCAGAATACTTTTTACGGTACGGCAGTCAACCTTCCCGAATGCTGTGTTCAGTGCATTGCGATCGATAGGGCGGCAGACACGGCTTCCTATGGATAAAGGATTAAGCCTATTGGGGTCTCCCAAAATATACTCGACGGTACGTGGGAGCACAAGTCCGTATTGGCACTTATCGTCTCAAAGTGGAGGAATCACCCAACCATCAGTGAGAACAACAGTTACCAGGCTTTACGATGTCGGAATACGTCTCTAGCCTAGACTTATAAATGTTGTGCGTTAAGTTCCAAAGCGTTGTTAGATTCATTGAATTTATTTTAAGTTGATCTTGTTTATGAAGTTTGCCTTTCAGGTTCACCACGAGATGTAGATGTAATTCCTAAAATGCAATCTAAGATGATAAACAAACTTTTTATCTTCTTTGTGCAATGAAAATCCTAGCTACTAGGGAAAAGAAAGACAAAATCTTTTCACAAAGAGCAAATAGCACACTCTAAATGCACTTTCCTAAATCAAGCCAATTAGACTGTCTATATGAAAATGCACATGCATGTATTTGTTTTCGACTTTCTTAGTATATGAATGCTAAAAACAAAGTTGATGTACAAATCTGAATTTCTTTTCAAGCGACAAATATCAACAAGTTTCTTTTCGAAATCAAAAATGGAGATGATCACAACACCTTACGATTTTGAAATGAACACTTGTTCTTGACACTAGAAAATTACAAATTCAGACCAAAAGCAACAGTAACAGGATAATCGACCATCAACAGCAATCAAACTCTTTCCTATGATTGAAATCGACACTTGCGATAGTTTCAAATCAAAGGACGACAGTACGATTACGCTACTTTTGCAAAGGAGAACTGTAAATGACTAAAAAAACACACAAAAAAATCTACAGTTCTTTTGTACAAAGGAGGCAGAATAACAACAAGGAAAAGGGGTTTCAAACAGACATTTATTGATCACAGGCAGCAAAATTCAAGAATAGAACTGGAAAGAATGTACCACAGAAGCCACTACTGCACAGAGCTAGTCTGATCAGCGCACCTGTAACAAAGAGAATTTGAAATGCAGCGCAACTTGTCCACTCAGGAAGTGCGCTGAAATTCAGATTCTCTGAATAGTACCTGCGCTAGGCCAGAAACGAGACTCTGTTCGGGTTCCGGGTCATAGTTTGCAGTTCAGTTCTTGGGTTTTGGCCAAGAAAAAAGCAATCAGTAATGCAACAATCAGGGGTAGATCTAAGGAGGATCTAAGAGCTATCACAAGGGAAATCAGATAGTTTGTGAATCAGTTGTTTAAATCATAAACAGATCCAATGGATGGATTGAAGTAGCAGTTATCTACTTTGCATTTGTTATGGCAAATGCAGTTTGAATGCTACCTGTAAGTTTATGAAATAGGCAACAAAGAATGATAAACAAACAAACAAATTAGCTCCCCAGTGGAGTCGCCATTTTGTTACAGGGAAAAGTGTCTATATAGAACTGCTCTATCCCACTAAGGTGTGACAGCTGCCTTAGAAACAAACAGAGAAAAGCTACTTTCGTTTTTCCTTTATGAATTATAGATAGAGAGGAACATAAAGACCAACCTCTGTCTTGCGCTAATCTCCTGATTTGGTCCCTCTCTTCTTTGATAGTCTTCAGCTACCTGCTCCCTTGCACGCCTAGCTTCACCAAGTACTTGTAAGATCACAGAAGCATAGCACTATACAAAGACATGGATCTATAATCATAAACAATCTAGGATCAGATGTAAATTGACCATACAAATGTAGCAAACATCAATGACACAAAAGCATGGAGGAAAACTCGAATAGATTTTATTGATAAACAAGAAAAGAGCCAAGAGGAGTTACAACCAGTTGTTCTGACCCAACATCAACCTCCCAGCAAAGAAGCCCCTCTTCACCTCAAACAAAGCTTAGATCACCCAACAATCTGATGTTTGTCTCAAGAAACCAACAACAATTCCTTACAATATGCAAAATTCCAGCCCCTGGATCTCTGGGATGAGGGATCCATATATAGATATTTGTAATGGAGATGAGTCAGCTCATGATTTGATTAGTGTCTTCCCTCTGATAGTTCTTTCTTCCACTTGGAGATTGATGGTCTCTTACACATCCTTGGTCGAATTCAGTGAGGCAAGTGTCACAGGAGAAGATTCTGGAAGCTTCCATTGCCTCTCCACCTCGCGGAATGACACTGCCGTTTGTCATTTCTTGCCCATCGCACCCCACAAAAGGGATTTTTGAAATGAAATGCACCCAAACCGTGTATTTATGTGAGATGCAACGCACTTGGCCAGTGGAGCAGCTGAAATGATCCTGTTTTGACCAATTCTGAGCAGTTTTTCATGGAGAACTTCTGGGAGAAGCTGTAATCTGTTGACCTTGTTCCTTTAGGGGTTAGAACAACACTTTTAGGGACTTAGGAGCCCTTGGTTTATGGACATTTCCTGCTTGGGGTTGTAGGGCCCAAAAATGTCTATAACAAATAGACTGAAGAGAAAGTTTATTTAGACAAAAATTAGTCAAATATTCTGATTGAGTATTTACAAGATAATATTATTTTATAACTAGAAAAATAGGACAGTTGACTAAATGAGAAACAATAAAGAATTCCTACTTCACAACTGACCAAAATTCCATAAAAATCACAGTAATCTTGGTAATGGACTTGACCACAACTACACCAAAACGTTCGCTAGTCAACACAACATTATTCGAGAGACAAGGAACATCAATGTTCAAAGTAAATAAAGAGAATAAATAAGGAGCATCTCCAAAGTAAAAAGGAAAAAATTTCAAAGATCACCTCATTGACACATATACAGTTGAATTTGATTTTGAACACATAGATACCTAGTAAAGGTATCCTATGCACATATTTTTAAATTATCTATTGGTGTTTCACAAGAATATTTTGTTAGATGTAAGTGCTAAATGAAGAGGAAGGAAGGAAGCGGATGTTTTGGAGAAATGTGTGAAAATCACCTAGAAAAAAATTAAATATTCAAACCCCTGTAATAGCATATCATCGATTAGAGGTTGTGAAATCTTTGGCATAATAATTAGTTGACCTCAATGTACAGATGAAAGAAGTGGTTCAACAACAACAATAGCACAATAAGAAAACATGAATCAATGAAGCATCTTATGTCGTCTAGAAAGTGTTTACTTCGTTTGATAAGTTCAAAGAACAATTAGATACAACAATGTATCATACTGGCATAATTCCTGTAGTTTTAAATAATTGGAAAACATATATATCATCCACATGTAACAAACTCAAAATCCAACAAATGCTAATGAGAGAACTAATTTATATTAGGAATTCAATAGTGGAGGGAAGAGAAACAAGAACACTAGGCAAAAAAATAAAACAAGAGAATATTCTAGAGAGCAAGTTGATGTAAGAAGAGAGATAGTGGATTAAAGAAGGAAAAAATGTGTAGGTCAAGGAACATTAGAGGAAATTTCAGCCTAAAAGTGGCCTCCTAAGGAAAAATAAGAAAATAATAAAATAATAGTTATGAATGTTAGAGGGAAAAAATATAAAACTACTATTTTAATTAAATTTTGGCTTATCACCTTATATGTTTACTCAATTTTCAAGTGTTGATGCTTGATAGATGCGGAATTAAATTTCTCATCCAACGAGTACCCATTATGCATACTTTTAAGAATACCCACATTGACAAAAAATGAAGATACATTCAAAGAGCGTGTTGTACATGATTTTTTAAATGTATATTCAATTTTTTTTATCAATGTGGGTAATCTCAAAAGTATGTGTAATGGGTACTCGTTAGATGAAGAATTTAATTCCACACCTAACGAGCATCTACACTTGAAATTTGAGTAAATCTATACGGAGATAAGCCAAATTTTTTTTTAAAAGATAAGTCTTTTTTATTTTCCCTCCAAAATATTTACATGTACCTTTTTTTAAATTTAATGGATTTTGATTGGTTTACATATTATGTACATCCAAAATTTCATGGGCACTTTTAGGATGAATTTCCTCTAATGAATAACACCTTTGACCACTTGCAATTTTTTTTGGAAAAAGTGCAAGACATGGAAGTAAAGATAATCTTTAAGAGATTTAGAACAATTCCCTATCTAAATAATTAAAAAATATTTCACAAATTAATTTATTAGAAGATTAGGTCGAGTATTCAATCAGAGAATGGAAAACCTCCAACCAACACTTGCAAAGAATGACCATAATAACACAAAACAAAATTTGAGTAAACACATACATTGCTAATAATGAAAGAATAGTTTCTCCCTCAACCAAAATACCACTTTTATAGCGAAGTGATTCTAAGCATTCACCACAAGTGCATTCAAGTCAGTCAACTATAACCATAGTGGATGTTGAAGAATCAACATAGGATCCTACAAAGAAAGAAATAAGAGGCATCAATCATATGGATCAAAATACGCTTCTTCAGCGATGGATAGAATAATAGACAAGAAATTAATTACCTACTTTGACATTAGTATCAACAATAACAAAAAAATCACCCCAGGCTTTAATACCTACAACTACTCTTTCTTAGCATAATTCTTCTCTTCTTTTAACTTTGCTATGAAAATTATTAAATGTTAAAACTCTAAGAATCCCATTATATAGAATGAAGAAGTAACTAAGGGAAAGGGAGATGTTGAAGGGGATACTCAACTTAGTTTACTAGACCCACAATCTAGATAGCTAATTAGACTCTCTAGCTCATATGTAATTCATGTCGACTCTTTAGTTGAATTAGCCTGCCAACTGGGTTGATCAACTAAGTTATTTAGGTAGTTAAATCAGTTGTAATTGTTGTGAAACAATTTAATTACTTAAAATGTAGACATTAATTTTATCAATATGGGAGTTTGTAAACTTGTGAGATACACACATCATATGTGCAGGATTAGAGCATCTAAACTACTTCTATTAAATTTAGAAGGAAATAAGCTTAATAGGCCATTCCAAGAGTCAATATTAAACATCGAGGTTAATGTCACTCAGTTTAATGAATAAATCAAACAAATCACATAGCTCTATTAAGTGTATAAACTACAAAATATTGCAATCTTAAATAATATCCAGGAAATATTTATGGTCATATATTATGGTCCAGGGAAGTTTACAACCTTCTCAATATTCCTGCGTCATCAAAGTTCAAACCTATGGTTATAAATCACACACACATGCACAAATGGAATCCCATTAACAAACTTTCTCCCCACACTAGCAAACAAATGCATCACTAAATAAAGGTAAAGGCAATATTAAACGATAAATTTAGGAAAATAACAAACAATTTGAAGGAAAAGAAAAACACACACGTAATCTAGGAAAATGAAATGTTACATATACCTATAGGGAGAGAAACTATGTGGGTAATATATACTAGATAGAGGGGACATTTCCTCCTTTGACATACAACCCCATGGAAGACTGTATAAATTTGTTCACATTCTGCATCAAATAACTTCTATTTCATCATTTATAAATTACAAAGCATAAAATTCACGCCTTTGATAAATGACACCAACACTATACATAACTTTCCCTATGTGTAACTCACCTCCTCTCTACATTGAATTGTTAATGTGGATGGATCTCTCCTTTGAAATGTTGATCTAATATCTCCCCCCTTATATTTATTGTACAACTTACATTTTATAGAGGGAAGGAGGTTACAAAAAGATGAGATAAATACCTCAATATGTGGATCTCAGAACAAAGACACTTAACATTTATCGTTATTAATACAAATATGTTTTACACACTAATGAAAAGGTTAAATTTAGTTGTATATTGTTGGTGAATATCATGGGAAGACTTGGGGAATCTAGTCCAAATAATATGATCAACCATTTCTGTAACAAGTGATATCAAGAAATTTGACTAGAGACCCACAAATCATTTGATGAGATTAGGGTTGAATAAATAGTGCAGAAACCATATTGATTCCCATATGAAATAAACCAATGTGCATGATTTCATCCTTATTAGGCACAACCAAGTGGACCAATGAAAATCAACTACTGCAATCTTTTTTGGAAATTATCATTAAAATCCACCTTGAACACATGCTCGAATTATGCCTAAATTCCTCCACTTATTGTGCCTGTATCAATTTCATTCATTATAGAGCTCAGGAGATGAAATGCGGGATCTCTAATAAAACTACTAATAGCATAATCCCTTGTCACATTATTGAAGTAGAGAGAATTACCAATGGTGAGGAGTGGTTGTGCACCATCCTCTTCTAGTTAAAATTCATCACACAAAGGGTTTTCATAGTCCATACTTTGTTTGGAAGGAGGATAGAGGACAAGGTGCACAATAAGTGTCTGGATTACCAATTTTCACCAAAGGGAATTTTTGATTTCATTTTCCACGAAACTTTCCAACATTTTATCTTTATTATCATATCAACATTATTCTAGTCACATCTACCATGTTATACTTGTCACACGGTCACATCATACAGTAAGCACCCAAAATGTACACTCTTTTTTCATTTTCTCGCATAATTGTGGTTTGAGTGACAATTAGATAAGTCTATTTGACCCTCCTACAATGTTGACCAAGGACAGTCTCCACTTCAGTTGGGGCGGTATATTATAACATCATCACCTAGTGCCACGACACATATCATGACTCGACATGCCACATCATTACTCTGGACAAGAACTTTATGGTTTTATTTTCATAGCATTTTACCATTTATTTCCTTTCTCTATCCTACCGATACGTCATCTTGTGAGCATGGTGTTGCAATTGACTTCAACCTTGGTCAGTGAACTAGTTGTTGATGAGATTGCATGATGATATAGTGATTTCAAAGGTTTGCAGAGGTGTCTATAGGTCCTGGGGATGCCTATAAAGTTGTGAAAGAAGTGGAAAAAAATCCTCGATAGAGAAAGGTTGATTTGACGAAGTTTAGAGTAGTGTCACAGTATCTGAATTGTCACAGTGCAACATTAGGCTAGTGCTACTCCCTTCCCATTTTATGCTTGTGCAGGTTACTGCAAAGTTTCTCATTTAGTTCCTCCACAATTCCCCTGCAGGTGAAAAAATATTATTCCATGGGATTTATTATAGTTTTTTCCCAAGGTAATTCATAATGGGCAAATATCAGTGTCAATACTATGGTTTGTAACCCATCATAACTCTTGGGATCCAACACTATGAAATAATTATGCGATCTACCATTTTGGGTATGCATTTTTGGAGTTACATCTGGCACCAATGCATGTCAAATTAGTGCAAAGTTTCTCATTTAGTTCCTCCACAATTCCCCTGAAGGTGAAAAAATATTATTCCATGGGATTTATCATAGGTTTCCCAAAGTAATTTGTAACAAGCAAATATCAATGTCAATACTATGGTTTGTAACCCATCATAACTCTTGGGATTCAACACTATAAAAGAACTATGCGATCTACCATTTTGGGTATGCATTTTTGGGGTTACATCTGGCACCAATGCACATCAAATATATATTTTTTAATTTTTTTGTTTCATTATTTTTTAGCATAGGTGGTTGTTGGTGGTGGAGGAATAACAATATTGTTACGTCTAGTGAGTCTCCTTGAGGACAAATGAATTGTATGATAAGATGCGTTGAATGAATTGTAGCTTAATGTAATGAATATGGGATGTGAGAATCCATGGAAGCTAAGTGTGATTAGATCCAAATTGATTGCCTCTGAATATAGTGCAAAAGTCCATATAACCAGTGCATGTGGGTTGATCATAAATTGCTATGCCATGTTTTATGCATGTTTACAAGACCTATGTTCATGAACAATATTTTTGTACTCTAACCTTTTCATATGGATCAAGATGGTTTAGTAATCTTAGCATAGTATATTATTGTGGATAAATTGAATATACACAGAGCATGGTTGAGTTTGGTGATAATGAATTTTATACACTTGTACATGAGATCTGAGTCCTAGGCATACATACATTGATTTGGTTGGGATGTTTGTAACTAGATCGATTTAGTTTTAATATGCCTCCTATGGAATGAATTGAGGTTTCTCACACTGTACGAGTTGAATTTATATGTGTTTTACTCGAGAACTTAAGTGTAGTGTTACTGTGAGATTAATGGCCTTATGAAATATGCATTTTGTTGATACATGAGATATAGTGAAATGTCATACACTATGTGATGATGGTAGTGGTTTAGTTTTGGTTCGATCTAGAGCACTTGGGGCTTTAGTTCATTTACTCATACGTTGCCCTAATATGGTATTACACTGAGAGTGTTTTGTGACAAAGAGTACACATGTAAACACCAATACTTAAAAGTTATAGCATGCATGTTGAGTTTGTGTGAGATATCTATGTAGTGCAATTTAGAGCTTGAGAAATACCAATAGCTAAATGTATTAGTGACAGTAGTATGCCTATTTCATTTTATAATTGTTGACAATGTTATATAGGGAAAGATTCTTAGAACAAAATTTTGTTAGTACATCAGTTGATGCTTGTTGGCTTGAGGGGGATTGGACCACGTTCGGAGTTAATTAGCCAAACAAATCCCTACACTACTGGCCCTTTCGGCAACGGCCCGCGAAGTGCAGACTGAGGTCTCACCTGAAGTAGTATGGGGGGATGTTGGAACCAAGTTTCCTCACCCTTGAGATGTCTGAGAGGTTGGTTTAGTCCAACTGTGAATACCTTCACGTAGGTCACTTCGTGCACTATCCTGACCTACGAGGCCTTCGTGATCTATTACAATCACCTTCGCACCCTTATTAGGGGCTGAGGTGATTTCGTGCTACCCTAGCAGCGATCTGTGCTACTTCCCCAAGTTACACCATGTATCTTACTTATCTTCTTATAATAGTTAGTTATCTTCACGTAAATAGATACTTTATCTTATATTCACTTTATCAAGACATTCATGTAAGTTCACGCATCATATAAACAATAGAAATGCAATTTATATCCAATACATTCAATGCACAAAACAGGAAAAAGATACCCAGAAATGATGTAAAACTTCTTTTTATTACTTCTCGAAAGGTTACAGAATTGACTCGCCCCGCACACTCAACTACAAACTACTAGGCCTCTGCGCGCTCAGCTGTAGAGCCTTCTCCTACTCTACAACCCAAAGATTCGACTCCACACTTAGATAAGACTTAATTCTCCATCTATTGCTTCCACTTCTCTTTTTTATTTACAACTTAGAGCCTCACTCTATTTATACAATCCCATGGTCCATGGACCATGGGTAGATGTCTAAAGCTGACATTGCATTACAAAAATGAGGGCGGACAACCCTATGACTCATTTACAAGTTCGCACTCTGCGCCCACAAAACGTAGAGTCTTTACATTGGATTTGGTCAAAATTTGGGCTTTAAGCCCCAAAACTTGCCTTAGGGGATCCCACGCCCAACAAGCCCCCAACATAAACATCATGACTCGCCCTCGAGTCACTTTGTCGGTGCGGAAATCCTCACGTGGAGACCTCCCAACTCTGTCCGAACTGCTGGAAGGTTGGTAGTGCACTGAGCGACTACTTGCTGTATCTCTTGGATGCATTGTTTAGAGACCGTTGAACTGATTCCCTACATCTGCTCCTATGTTCCTGCATCTGTGTGAGATTGGCTTCGATCGAGGCTGTAATGACGAATGCCTCATCGATCCAAGGTTGGACACGCACCTTCAAAACCGCTTCTTTATGTCACACTGCATCCACCTACTCCTTAAGCGCTTTGGCGTGTTGCATCCGTGCGAGCCTCCTTGTAAGGGCCACCATTTGCACAGTCCCTTTTATATCATCATACTATTGTTGCACCTCGCACGCCTTTGTTTCTAAGCACTATATGTTCAGGTCCTCTTGCAAAGTGGTGAGGACCTCGAGGGACCTCGAACGACTCTTCCAACATTTTGGTGTAGTCCTTCACTTCACTACTGATCTCCTTCATCCCCGATGTAATGGTGCTGGCATGTTGTTCCCTCTCCTGGAGGAGTTGAAGGTTGCACCTTCAAATGCATCTCTAATATCTAAAGGTTCAGCTCTGGCAGAACCTTAGCCATCTCTTCTCGCGCCTCGCGCACCCCTGATGCTAACCTATGGATGTGCTCCTCTACTGGTGCCTCTGCTGGGATGGCCAACTCAGGGACCATCTGGCAGGCCTCCTCAACCACCTTCATCATCTACCAGTTTTGTGCCACTACCTCGTCGTGTTGTAGGCTCAGTTGTTCCATATTAATTTTCTGCTCACTCAACACTTGTAGTGTGTGGCCCTCCCTAGCCCGCAGTTCTGCAGTCACTTCGTCTTGCATGAAATAGAGTGTCTCCCAAGGGAGTGCAGCCATGTTGATCCCTACTGCCTGCAACACACTGATTGTAGGCCCGTCGGCCTCATTCTCTGTAACCAGTGCCCCCTTTGGCAGCACTATGGTGTTGGTCTTGTGGGTGCGCAACAAAATTCCTTAGCCACAGTCGTTCCTACTGCAAGGTTGGTCGAGAGAGTACCAGCCTGAGGAGTGTGCACCTACAACTCCTATATCTGTGCCCGGAGCGCCCTAACACAATCAGATTCTCCTCCGCGAACTACTGGAGGGCCTCTGCGGTGACGTCACACACCATCTCCCCTATATCATGGAGATCTCCTTCAGTGAGGGTGATTGGGTCGAAAGAAGTCTTAGAAGCTTTCAACTTCTTTCGCAGTCCCACCTAATCTCTTGGGCGCTGATGCTTCAACTATGTAGATGTTGTTTCTGGGTTCGCGCCACCTTCCTCTGTCTCGGGCTCTTCCTTGGGTGAGGGTGACTTATGGACCTCACACTCCTTCTCTGCTACTTGCTGCTATTCTGCGGTTGCCTTCTGTTGTTCTGCTACTACCTCTTTTCTTCTATTCTCTGTCAACTGCGCCATCTGTAGTTTTGCCTCCTCCTTCTTCTGTTGTGCAGCAAACATTTTTGTTTCCACCATGGAGATGGCTGGAGCGTGCCACTTCGGTGGCCATTACTCAAGCATGGTGAATATAACATCGTTCGTGGTTAGGTATGGCAGTTCATTCCACTTCTTCACGGGGTCCTTGCGTGCCCTGATGTACACGTGATGGATGTCTGCCTTGAAATGCGTGAAGCTTTGTAAGCTATTGTAGACAGTGGGCGATAACCGCATATTGCAGTTAATCCCCATTCTGATGTTTATCTCCATGAACACCTAGAATATCTTACTGTCTCGGATCCTTTGCACATCTTTAGTGGCCCACAACGAAGCGTACTTTGTTGCCTCCAGAAGATCTCGCACAATTGTGGGGAACTGGCTGTCCTCAGGCAACTCCCAAGCTACTAGCACTATGGATAGCAGAAGTCATGCATAGTGGAAGGTCTTCCCCTGTTCCTATGCCTCGTGGAAATTCTCCAGGAAATCCTTGCATAGGTGGTCTGACTAGTTAAACTGGATTCCCTCTGCACACTGTGCAGCAAGTGCTACCACTGGCGCGGGCACCTCATTTGCGCAACACTTCTGCATAACCTTTCCAACCAATATCTGGGGGGAAATTTTATTGCCTTAGTGTTGATACTGGAGATTGCGTACCCTCTCTTCTTTTTCTCCAGCTTGAATTTTTCCTTCATGGCCTCTGCGATGGCCAAATCGTTTCTCTTACACTCCGAAATATCCGTTGGGTCCTCCCCCTTGCAAGGGAGTCAGGTAATTCTATGAATCAGGTGGTCCGTGATGGGGATGGGCTCCTCCAGCCACAAACACCCATCATGCACCAGGCAGAGTAGCTGCCTGATGACAAATATAGTTACTGGGGCATGATGGTAATGCGGCACCTAGAGTAGGTTCAACAACCCTGCTTTCTCTACTCTGCGCAACCACTTGTGCGGCTCCAACTCTATGACTCCCACCGCAGTGTTTTTCTTCGGCTTCATGAGCTGTGTAATTGCCAAGTGTGGGAACATCTTGTGGTCCACGAGATCCCAGTCTTCAAACTTTAGACTTGGCACCCATCCCATGTGCACTCCTTCAAAAAAGATATCTCAGGTAGCAGTAGAGTCTACAGAGAGCTCTTGCTCTCATCTAGGTCCTTGGGCGCCCTTGCCTTTCCCTTCTGTAGAGGAACATATGCCGGCAGCCTAGTTAGAGGGTCTGCACCCTAGGTTTCTTCCTCCATTTCTTCGTCCTCCTCCTCTTCGACCAAGATTTCCTCAAGGTCTTTGTCCTCCTCATCGGTTTCCACATTAATCGCTTTACCCTTTTCTTCCATGGTCAGTTTAGTTCACAACGGGTTTCTAGGGGACATGCGCACCGGAACCATGGGTTGCTTATCTTTCTTGGGTTTTGGCCTACACGGTGATTTAGGGATTTATTCAACTATCCCGGTGCTCTTAGGAGCATCTCCTATTGTCATGGCATGCACGAGCTCTTCAGCGGTCATTTCACCGATATCCATGGCTTCCTCTGGTGTGGTTATATTGTTGTTCCACAAATCTCTCAACAGCTCAGGTAAGTGCTCAAACAATGCCTTCAACTTCAAAAAATCAAACAGATCTAGGTTCATAGATCTCTAGGCACAAAATAGCTCGATTCTCAAATGGCCAAGTGTTGTTTGCTGGGCAGCCCTTTGCAATTTATAACACCTTTTGAATTTGAATTTGACCGTTCCCCCAAATTTGGTTCATTAATGCTCCCTTAGCGGAACATTTTCCAAAATCTAGCCCATAAAGCTTGCCTTAAATACTTGGCACCCACTCCATTTTGTCTCAAAACAAGCATCAAATCATGAATAGTGACTATGACGGTCACTTTCTAGCTGACCCACACAATAGCGCAACTACCCTTACGATGTCGCAGTCCCTGTGACACTTCGCTCTTGCGCGCAACCCTGACATTGCGCGGCTCTCAGGCAGAGTATTTTATAGTCCCACACCTCCTTTCAACTACCTGGGGCACTAAGAATGTGCTTCCCACAGCTAGTTAGGTGGCTGCGCCACCTGTATATGGCTTCAACCATCCATCGTTTACTTCTCCTGGGAAGGGCGCACCATTTGAATTCACCAACTGCATTGCACATTTTACCAACGGCATCGCACCACCATCGACGATCCCCTTAGTAACATATGGTCCAATCCAAGGCATTGAAATGATTAAATCTCAGCGGTAGTCCCAAAATTTGTCAATGTAATTGTGCGCATCCTATTTTATCACCACAGTTTTCTTATCAAGAAAGTCCGTCTTTATTCCTTCCTCAAGCTTCTTGACTTCTTCTTCTGCCATGGCGCTTTTCTCCCTCAACCAAACTCTTTCATTCATGAGTTCTTGGAGCCTAAGATCACCCTACTGAATCTCTTCATCAGGTCCCAAGCATTCTTCTTCGAGTTCTTCCAACTACGCGATCCCGTCTTCCAAGGCTCCGTGATCCATCATATCCATGGGCACTGCTACATACGGACTAGGAATGATATACTCCATCGGTATTACAACGTTTGCTCCATAGGCCAGCCTAGAAGGCACATGTCCCGTCAGTTTCTTGCATGTTTTCCTATAAGCCCATAAAACTGTTGGTACGCATAGGTCCCAATCACTTCACTACGCACTACATAACTTGTTTAGTGCTTCTCACACCTCGTTAAATGCTTCCGCGTGGATAACCTTTTGCATGATCATTCTCTCCACATTTTTTTGCTCCAACTTGAGGAGTCATTTGCACAATTTCCCCACCAACACATGCTTATTGACCGTATCCCCCAATGGGAAGTTCATGTGCATCCGCGTAGGTTATTTTCCATATGTTGGCATCCACCTGGCTAGATGTGGACGCGGTTTATCCTGCCCATTGAATTTATCTATCAATCGCACTCTAGGCTTCCCAAACTGCATGCACATCATTCTTCTGCATTCACACCAATCCTCAAAGCTCCCTTTGTGCGTATGCCACCACCTTGCGGGCGTAGCGCACAGTACCCAATTCAAGACTTGGAAACATTGCTTTTCTAGCACCTCCCTTTCAAACTTATCTAGGAAAGTATCTACCTCACTTAACCCATCATAAGTAGGTAGATCCCTCACTTATGTCGATATGCAATGCAATGATCTTATCATCATATTATAGTTCAACATGGTTACCTTGTGTAACCAATTCTGCCATCGCTCTATCTCCTCATTAGAATCTGATGTACAGGAGCTTTCGTGCTCCCATGAGATGCGTCCGTTTGCAGTGGGATTTACCCAGTCTTGCTCTCGCACAGTTATCTTGTAGATGTAGTCCAAATCATTGTCGCTTTCACAATTTCGCACCGACTCTGTGTAGAGTGATCCCTCAGCAGGGTCTAAGGGTATAACTACACGCAGAGACTTCTTCTTAGAAATCATCTTTCTCTTCTTTAGATTAATCACCCCATTCATGTCAGTGGCCCAATCAATTCCTAATAGTGCAGGGTAGGGATTGTTATCATCAACAATCTCTATTACTTCAAAGTCTTCTAGTGCACTCACTCCCTCAATATCCACGGTGATTCCCTGCAATCTCCCCATAGGTATTATCTTTTGCTGGTTCGCCATTTGCCGCTGGATAGGAGACCATTGCAGCGTAGGCCTCCCCATGTGCTCCCATGCCTGCTTCGGTAGAACGTTCGCATCCGATCCTAAACCTAGAATTACTTGGTTCATCTCATATTCTTCAATCTGCGCAGTTAGCCTCATTTGTCTCACTGTCCTAGTCTTGTGTTTTCCAATCTTTTGGACTATGCACAGTTCTCCTGGCGCGGTCCCAGCACATCTGTTAATGAGTTCCTACAATCCTTTTACAACCTTACTATCACACAGTAGCTTCATGCATGTTTCCAGGAATGTTGTAAGCATAAATGGGTCCATTTCCAGCTCTAGTCTATCTTTTCTTTCTGAAGTGGAGGCATCAGCGAAGCTATTCTTCGCTGCGATGAAGGTTTCCTTAGTGCACTCCAAATCAAACTCTGCTTCTTTCGTCAGAGCCTTGCGAACCCAAGTACTATCTTTAGGTTGTTTTCCTTTATCATCCCCCATTGCAATTCCACTTTAGAGCACAATTTTCACATTTGGATCTTCCTTGCATGGATCAGACCTCATCATCTGCAGGTTCCGGGTCGGGGGAGCCAGTAGCACTCCCTTGTCATGTATCCTCACTATCAGCGTAGGACAATCTTCTGTCTCATGATCAAACAAGGTACAATACAAACATTATGGATGCATTGGGTTCTTACAATCACAAGCATAATGTCCTGGCCCTCCGTAATTGTAGCTAATCATCTGTCCGAGACCTATTCTAGGTCCTCCTCCACCTTGGCCTCGTTCGCGCCCCTAAAATCTAGTTCGCACCACTCCTGCATTTTGGTCTAGGGGCCACGTTTCGGCATGAACTCTATAGTTGGGAGTTCTATCCATCCTCAGCTCATAGCTTCTACAAGTGCACTCATCGTGTCCAACCGATCTACAAAAATTACAGAACAACTGTTGTGAATTATGCGTGTACTTCTGTAACAAATGGCAGTTGTTTGTAGCATGCTTTCCTCATATTTGACAAATCGCACACCACAAAGCAGGTGTTGCACTAGGTCCTGCTTGTGCTTCTGGCCTTAACAGCATCGGTCCTCCTCCCGTGAGGTAATTCGCGAACACAGGGTAGTGGTCCTTATCATGACCTAGACCCGTGCATTTTATGCACCACACCTCTTTGCGCAGTTCTGGTCAGGCTTTCCTGTCCTGTTTCAGACTCTGAATCTCAAGGCATAAGTTTTTTAACTACACGTGGATCTACTGAATTCCCAAGTTAGGATCCTTCATCGAGGTTTCATGCCGCCTCATCGCGATCTCTAAGGCCTCTGCCTAATTCATTAACTTCCGTTGTGATAAACGCTCCTTAAATGTCGCGTTAATGATGCTACAAACCATTCATGATGTTGTCCATCCGTCAGATTCATATTAGCTTCACGAATCGTGCACTTCAGCCTCTGATCCAAATCCCAAGGAGTCTTACCTGGTAGCATTGTGATTTCTTTGAACCTGATGATCAATCGTGCCTCTAACTTCAGCCCACTAAATCCTCTGTTTAGCGCTACTTGGATATCTGCAATTCCCACATTCAGATTGTCATTAGAATGCTTAATATACCAGGTCAGCGCACGGTCCTGCAGGGCATTGACCAATGTTTCTTTCTTTATATTATCATTTGTAATTCTCTATGCTTCCCATACGGCCCTTATCATGAGTCAAAACTCGTCCTGATCTTCATTTCCTACTCCCTTGAACACAGGAAAATTTATCGTGCTTACCATATTGACTCACGATGGTGGTCGGGCGAAGATGGAGGTGAAGGCAGTGAAACTGGTGGCAGTGTGGGTGGGGGTGGTATGTGAAAAATCCTTTAACTTATCAAATGGATCACACTTTGCGGCGAGACCTTCGTGAGCTCTTCCTCGGCCCCTCGTGGAGGTGAAATCAAAAGGTTATTCTCTGGTCCCTTACTTCCTTCGTTTCTGTAGGTTTTTCCACTTCGCATGGCTCTGGTCATCAAGGTAATTGCATAACCCTCTTTTCACACAATAGCATTTTAATCCAAGTATTCAGAGACTTTATGTACTTACCTTGTGGTCCTTTGAGAAAGCATTGCTCTGCTTCGCTATAGTTGGCTAAAGTATCTACTGCGAACTCAGTAATGAATCCTCCTATAATCTGATCGAGCCAGTGATCAACAGTGCGCATGATCTTACCCTCTAATGCTTCCAATCTGCACACCAATTCTGGGGTCCACACAATAGGATTGTCAAGTTTCCACCTTCCTTGGCTATCTGCTAACTTCGCAATCCACTCGTACAACTCAGTAGGGAAAAATGCGAAAACAATTTTGTGGTGTTAGCCTCGGTATTTTAAAAATCAATAATAAATCCAATTATTAAATTAAATAAATAAAATCATGAGAATTCCTCAAACTAAGGAGTCTAGTTTGGATGAGATATTCTCTCCAACTAGCTCACCTAAATTAGTGTGTAAGTGGAGAAATTGTCTCAACCAAGTAAGTCTAAGATAGACGCACTATCTTAATACCACTTACTCATGTATTTAAATGTATTATTAATTTTTTTGAATAATGTGAATTACATGAGCATGAGAGACCACATGATGGCTCTCTTCCTTTTCCGCCAGTTTAATTTTGTGTGTGTTAATATGCTGTGCATATGGTTATATGGCTTTGTGATTCTTTTTCATGTGGTATCGGAGCTTTCACGAATTTGTCAATTTCCTTCATTCTCCATGGTGGTTCCCATTGGAAAGCTGATTTATCATCAGAATTTGATGCTGGGACATCATTCCTTTGTTGTAGTAATATTGCTATAGTAACCCACACTTCAATTTATTTCCAACGTTCTTCAGGGGTTTTAATAACATTTTTTCTTAATCTCATTAGGCTGTCTGTTCTGCAATAGGCGCAACTCCACCGGATCCTCTAAAAGTCTCCTCCTTGGAATTAACCGAAACTATATTGGAACGTAGATCCAATTACATTTTTCATGTGACGTCGTTTCACACTCGGATCCTTGATACGAGCTTCTCTTTTCGTACTAATAATACCCTACACACGGTGCAATAGAGCGCAGTTATCATTCCGTAGAAATGCTTCCTTCATGAGCCCTTATGGATTTATTATGGCTTCCTCTCTTGAATGCCAAAAAGTCCTTATTGCAGTCTACATTAATCGAAGAAATATCCAAACTTGCTCCTGCTTTCGAAACTGGGCAACTACAACATAATGCAACTGAGAAGAGGTGAAAGCAATGAAAACATTGCTACCTGGAGAACATTCCTGATTCCTGAACATTGCTGCCCACGCTGGTGTCTTCGAGGATGAATTTGGGGTCTACAATCGATTGCTAGGCTAATAGCTCGTGAACCTATTTGATGGATGTGCGTAAAAGATTGTCTATGTATTGATGCCTAGACGCGTTGGATCATTTAACATCTCTGCATTTCTTTTGAAGGATCATTGCACGTTGTGGGTGCTCATCAAAGTATACAGTGAAAAAAACTCTTATGGTATGTTATCGTCTATTTTTAAATGCATAAAGGCCAATGGTGAGTATAATTTTATATACATAAGTTGTAAAATTTAAAAGGATCACAGTAGCAAGGCGTTTCCACCTGCATTTAAGGGCGCATGGACTATGATATGAATTTGTAGAGATTTGGGTTATGAAGTATCATGCACTGGTTCCAGAAATTTGATAGCGTTTACCTTAGGGAAGATGTTATTCCACTAATGACTAAACGAAAATAGGAGCCCATGATGTTCAACGCAGTTGAAAAAAAGAGATTATCTATGCACATACATAGATGGAGACAAAATTATTGGGGTTCGGATTGGAACTCAGAGGCCTGACAATTAGATATAGGTGAAATTGGTATCTGGTGTAGCAGCAAATCCAAGTGTGAAGAAAGCTAACCTAGAGATTCCTGCGGTAAACCATCAAATACAACATATTAAAATATCTCCAATAAATGAATGTTGATTTGTTGTAGGCCCAACAATAGGAAGAATGGCCAATGGGATCAATCTTATTCATGATAGTAAATTCAAAGCTCTTCCTTGTGCCTGAAAATGACATAGAGAGGTTGCCCGAAGAATTATTGGACTTGTATTTGCACCAGATTATCTCGTATTGCACACGACATGTTTCCCACAAAATCGCTTTGAAATAATCTTGAGGGACAACCATGTAAACCTGAATGGTATCTACAAATATATTTTCTCATTCAATCCATTGATATATATGTAGGTCATCTTGTTTTGTAAATTCACTCATATAATAATTTTGCAATGAAAAGGGAAGCATGTAAAATAATTTTAAAGGGTGATCAAAAGTATTGAAAATACTTTTTTGGAGTGATAAGTGATTTCAAATTTCCTTTTAGAGGAAGTTATTGTTGTAATCCAAAGTAATATTTTACTTTGAGAGAGATTGAATCACTGACATCTAGATTTTGAAGACAATCTGCCTCCAAGGAGTTCTCAAACTTTGTGCTTGAGAGATTTCAACGAAGATGTTGAAAAGATGAAAGGTTGATGTACTTCAATATTTAATAAAAGAAATATTTTTTGTGGTGTTGAAGTGTCATAGATCCGCCTGAAATTGAATAAGGGGATCTTAGGTACACCGTGTGTAATGAATGCATGTGCATGACTTGTGTTCAAATTATCTCTTTGTATTATGCTTAAACAACTACATGTACATAAGCAAGCTTAAGTATAAAAATGCTTAATCAAGCTCCTATAATCAAGCTTAAGTACACAAGAACAAAGCATCACATCATCAACTTAATAAGAAGATCTTCCAAGCAAGAAAATTTCACATCATGTAATCAAAGCAATCAAGTTAAGGATGCTACAAAAATCAAGAATTTCAAGTCAAGACAATTCTGCATCAACATCCAATCAAGCTGTCATCTACATCAACAATTTTTTTGCAGCAATTCAACAACAATTTTTTGGCAATTGCACTTGCACCATTTTTTAATAAGCTCAATACAAAACTGTAACTTGCAAATCATAATTTGTAAGTTGAATTGTAATCAAAGTCAAATTCAGTTGAATTGTAAGGGTGCATTCTCGGTTGTAATTGACACCCTAATTTGACTTATTAAGGTGAGTACATTAAGTCAAGTAAGTCTTCAACTGAGTCCTCATGATTGAACTTGTCATTTGTATCTTGGGTGCATTTTTGACAATGTTCGACACCCTTTCCTTTTTTTACAAATCATCACATTCAATGAGTACATTCAACAAATCACAAGAGTGAGTAATCAATCAAGCAAGTTCAACTGAGCATCAAATCAAGCCAGTGTTTAAAGCGAGTGTGTCATTGAAACAACAAAGCAAGCAAGCATGTCAAAATCAATTGTGAAAGTTCAAAGTATGACATCTGCAACAAGTGAGCCAGTGTGAAGTTGATTGAATCATTCACAAAGTGTCAGTGAAGCATTCAAGCAAAGCAATCGTCATCAAGCGAGCGTGAATTCAAGCAAGTGTTTAAAGAATCAACAATAAGAAACAGTACAAGCAAGCATGAATTCAAAGTGAGCAAGATAACATGGTGACACACATTCAACTGTCCCAAATTCTTAACAATTCGATTTTATCATCAACTGGTGACATGGTGAACATCAACAAAACAACTCTTGCTGACATTCAAGTGCATCTTCAACATGCACATGAAACGATTGAGTTCCTTCAACTGGAGTCACAACTGTAGAAAAATGAGTTGCAAGAGAAGCGTGTTGCTTCCAAGTCTTTGACCAATCTAGAGACAGTTGATCATTTGACTTCATTCATCCAACCAGCTTCAAGTGTTGAAGTTGTTCCAGTTCAACTTTCTTCCAAACCCATCATCAAGCCATGGGAAGAAATTCAAAGTAATCGAAATCGATGCGCTTAGGATATGTCAAAGATAATGAAAACTTACATATCCTTGATTATCCAAAGCCCATTCAGTTCGTCAGTACCAAATTACTTGAACAAATCACCTTAGAAAGTTCTGAGCAACTTGCAGACTGACATCAATGCACACCAACTAAAGTTGTAGACAAATCAAAATGTTCTCATTGTCAAAGAACCTGTCATCTAGAAAGTCAATGTTTTGATCTCCATCTTCGTAGCCATTGCGACAAGTCAAATCATACATCAGAGAAATGCTGCAACCAATGACAGTTAGCCAGATTGAAGATAAATTATTCATGGATTGATCCTTGGGAATGGTCATCCACAGCCAGAAGATTTTCCAAGTATTACAATCTGATTCACTCCCACATATTGTAGACAACAGTCAAATGAACATGGTACTCTCGTGCAGTTGAATGGGGGAGTACACCTATGAAATACTCCTCCACCTACAGGGGGGAGTTCAGATATATTTTGGAGAAGATTGCCTCTCCTTTCAACTAACAAAGGGGGGAAAATGTCAATGAAATTGACAAGTGCTTGTTAGACTGAAAGTCTCGAAAACATCAGCAAAGCAGCCAATGGGCATCTTCATCAGCTAGTGGGTGATCATCATCAGCAAATACGCCAATGGGCGTTCATCAAATTGTGTCAGTGGACACCAGATGTTGTTTTCAAGCAAAGGACATTTGGATGCTTTTGTGGCTTGGCACATGATGGAGTTGTCAAGAGACATTCAGAGATGAATCAGTCATGTAGCTGATTCATGGTCTCTTCATATTGTAGTTTCTTCAACATCCAATTTTGGCAGATCAACTTGAGAACTTGGAAGATGGTTCCTTGTTCATTTTGGATTTATAATTAAGGGGGGGAATGTTATCCTCACTCTCTTAAAAATTAATAATAAATCCAATTATTAAATAAATAAATAAAATCATGAGAATTCCTAAAACTAAGGAGTCTAGTTTGGATGAGAGATTCTCTCCAACTAGCTCTCCTAAATTAGTGTGTAAGTTGAGAAATTGTCTCAACCAAGTGAGTCTAAGATAGAAACACTATCTTAAGAACACTTACTCATGTATTTAAATGTATTACTAATTTTTTTTAATAATGTGAATTACATGAGCATGAGAGACCACATGATGGCTCTCTGCCTTTTCCGCCAGTTTAATTTTTGTGTTTTAATTTGTTGTGCATATGGTTATATGGCTTTGTGATTCTTCTTCATGTGGATCTTTGTGTACAGGTAGCAGTCTAACCACTCTTCTTTTGTCAGTCATGGGTTCATGTTCTCCTACACTGTGAACTCATGAATTCTTCTGTCCAACCAACATTCAATTTCCTTCTTAGTTAGATTCCAATGATACGACATCAGACATCTTTATGAAGATTTTGGTCCTGGAAACAGAACCATTTGTTGGCTTGAGGGGGCCTGACCCAGGTTCGAAGTTAATTAGCCAAACAAATCCCTACACTACTGGCCCTTTCGGCAACAGCCCGCGGAGCGTGGACTGAGGTCTCACCCGAAGCAATATGGGGGGATTATGGAATCAAGTTTCTGCACCCTTGAGATGTCTCAGGGGTCGATTTAGTCCAACTTTGAATACCTTCATGCAGGTTACTTCGCACACTATCCTGACCGGTGAGGCCTTCACATTCTATTATAATCGCCTTTGCACTGCCCTCACTAGGGGCTGAGGTGATTTCGCGCTACCCTAGTAGCGGTCTACGCTACTTCCCCAAGTTACATCATGTATCTTACTTATCTTCTTATAATAGTTAGTTATATTCACGTAAACAGATACTTTACACTTTATCAACACATTCATGTAAGTTCGCGCATCATATAAACAATAGAAATGCAATCTATATGTGATACATTCAATGCACAAAACAGGAAAAAGATACCCATAAATGATGTAAAACTTCTCTTTATTACTTCTCCAAAGCTTACAGACTTGACTTGCCCTACGCACTCAGCTGTAGGGGTCCGTGCACTCAACTGCGGACTACTAGGCCTCCACACACTTAGCTGTAGAGCCTTCTCCTACTCTATGACCCAAAGACTTGACTCTACACTTAGATAAGACTTAATTCTCCATCTATTGCTTCCAATTCTCTTTTTTATTTACAACTTAGAGCCTCACTCTATTTATACAATCCCATGGTCTGCGAACCATGGGTAGATCTCTAAAGCTGACATTGCATTACAAAAATGAGGGCAGACAACCCTATGACTCATTTACAAGCTCGCACTCTGCGCCCACAAAACACGAAGTATTTACATCAGATTTGGTCAAAATCTGGGCTTTAAGCCCCAAAACTTGCCTTGGGCTATCCTGTGCCCAACAATGCTTGGCTGAGATACAATGAGATACATTGTATTACTACCTATGTGTCACAACGAGATGTAAATATGACAATGTTTTTTCTGAAGATTAGTATGAAAACTTGATTTATGATCATTAAAGGTAATTATAAAGTGTGGGTTAGAGATCAACATATATTGTTGTAGAAAACCAAGTGGAGAATCAATGACAATGCATTTGAAGTTTGTAAAACATTAGCAATTTATGTATTGTCGGCATAAGTAGATTTGTTGAGACTTTATAAACATACTATTGTTGATCTAATATTTTGTTGCTGTAGCGGCATATTGTTGGGCTCCTGGTCATAGATAATTGAGTGACATAACACCATGTATTGCTTCTTTCTAGTTACATTGTTGAACATTGTATTGTCATAGAAGTGTTGATTTAAAGGTTGCTAATAGGATGTGTTACTAGTACTTCTTTTCTTGACATCAATGTGTTTTGTGAGAGCGTAAATCTAGTATGTGTTGCTAATGTAGTTTGCATACTCATTTGTTTAATGAAATTTGGGGTTTGACAAAGAATATGTTGCTAGGATTTGTGGCATATAATTACATTGTAGGGGAAAAATGTATTATGTCATATATGTTGTTGTACATTAGAGAGTTTTAATCTAAGTTTGTTGTAGAGTTTCTTTGATTGTTTGTATACTACCATTAATTTTTTTCTAGTTAGGAATTTTTGATGAGCTGATGGATTGATTGGTTAGAGCATTAATAAGATAAGCCTTGTATTGTATGGTTGAGAGGCTGCTACAATATGTCAATGATGAGTACGTGGTTGCATTGGTGAGCTAGGGTTTGAAAGTTTCCTGAGTTATTTTTGTTGCTTCTAGTTGTGACAATGAATTTGTAAGGTTGATTGTAGAGTTGTTGTAGAGTGATGCTAGGCTTTGATAGATTGATGATGAACATGCAAATAAATTGTTTCAAATAATTTTGATTGAGGATGGGAGAGATGTATGTTTCTGATTTTCATGAGTTGATATATGAGCAACGTGTGTGTGTAAGAAAGTTGGTTATTGCAAAGAAGGTTTGATTTATATGTATTTTATGTATTGAGTTATTGTTTTTATAAGTTAGTGAGATATTTATGGAAAAATGATATTTTAGGAGCATATTTGATTGAAGTGCAAAGAAATAAAGTGTTGTGTTTCAAAGAGTTTTAGATTGTATTCAATTATTTTTTAGAACATATTGTTATATGAGGGTTAGTATGAAAATTGTGAAATGTGGCCTATGAGGTCTGAGTTTGTTGCATGTGGATCTAGTTTGAAATATTCTGAAGGTTGGAGCCTTTAGTAAGGGAGTGTAGCTTCCTTTTGGTGGTGGCCATAGAACTTGGTTAGGGAGGTAGCTTCCTTCTGGTGGTGGCTAAAGGACTTAGGAACGGACTGGTAACTTCCTTCCAATGGTGGTTGAAGAACTTTCTTAACGAGTGGTAGCTTCCTTCTAGTGGTGGCTAGAGAAATTACCCAAGAAGTGGTAGCTTCCTTCCAATGGTGGCCTAAGAAATTGCATAAGGAGTGGTTGGTTCCTTCCAATGGTAGCTGGAGAAACAATTGAAAGTGGTGGCCTCTGACAGTTATGGGCCTGCGCACTAGTGGTGGCCAATGGATGATGTAAAATGCTATTTTTAATGTTAATATGAAGAATACAATGACACCAACAACAATTGTTTTTCCCAGTTAGGTTTTCCACCCAATATCCAATGTATATGTGTGCTTAGTGGTGTTCTTATTGCTTATGAATCATAGTTGATAATGTTCATGTATTGCCGATTTCACTTATATGTGCATGTTTATGTGTATAATGCTGATCAATTAACGTTTTAGTTAATTATTTCTAAAGAAGAATAAAAAATGGGGTAAAAGTTTATTCATCCCCCTTCTTAGTATTTCTAACAATTGATACCAGAACCCAGTTCTTCAGGAATCAATTTAATAGTTGGAAGGAGATCTAAGGGGTTATGGAAAAGAAGCACAAGAAGAACAAAACTTATAATAATAATTCATTTGAGGAGAATTATGATTGTGTAAGCGATGTATCAAATGTAGTGGTAGTATCAAAAATTGTTGATGAAGTACAATTAGTAGTGGAACAAGTCATGCAAAGAACTATGGATAATCAAGGTATGCTTCTACTCATTGACGGAAATTTTTAGGCGTGGAAATAAAGGTTGTTTACATTAATATCTTTTGGATCAAATGTTTGGCATCTAGTATGTAATTCCTATTCCAAATTACCCTCATCAAGTCAAGAACTACAAAAGAATGATCATGCAATAAATGAAATTTATTGTAGCATACCTAATTCAGAGCTAGAGAAAGTTATGAATTATGAATCTGCAAAAGATGTATGGGATAACCTACAATACATTCATGAAGGATATATAGCTAAGGAATAAGGTCATTGCGTACGTAAGTTGACATGTAATCTTGATTATTTTAGTCCTAAGGATCAAGAGAATAGAAATGACGAAACATTTAGTATTTGAAGAAGGAAATAATGGTCAATCTAAGGATGAGTGTAGCCATGAATTAGTTTCTTGTATCATATCTAATGGAGTCACAAATTGATAAGAAGAAAAGTTAGATAATGAATTAAATATTAGAAGAAAACTTGTCTCTGCATTGAAAAATATTGAAATCCTTAAGGAGAAGTTGTAGGCATATGAAAATAGGGATCATCATGTGGATGAACTAGAAAATACTACAATAGTCCTATAAGAAAAACTAAAATAAGTTAAAAGAATCAATGAATCAATGATTGAACAACTTAAGGAAAGGAAAAGACATCGTGAAGGACTTGACATTGAGATCATCACTCTGAGAAAAAATATAGAAAATTCAAATGAATAGAATAAGAAGCTGCTTTGGATTTTTGAAGAACAAGAAAATGGGCTTAAAGAGGAAATTATCAAGTTTAAAATCCAAATAGAAGAGGTAAGAAGAGTTGAAGAAGTAATAAACAATTAGCTAAAATAAAAACGGGGTGACTTTGAGAAATTAGAAAAGGAGGTAGTCTAATTAAGAAGTGATTTAGAAGAAAATATCAAAGAACTAATATTTCAAGCCTTAGCGCGAAGATGTATGACAATCTCCTTAGCAGTCAAATGTCTCCCTCCATTAAAATAGGTCTTGGTTTTCCTAAGAAAAATAAGGGAGAATCCAACTCACATGCATGTACATGTAGTCTCAGAGATAATAAAGCAACATTTGAAATCCTTGGTAAAGAAACAAGTAGCAATAGGATTCAGAGAGGGAGTAATGTAAGTAGGAAGCCAACCCATTAACCAAGGACAAATAATTTTTCATTCACTCCTAGGAACGAGTATGGAGAAAATACAAACATCCAAAGAAGGAACAACAATTAATTTTCTACCTTGATGTATGAAAATAATGAGTGTTTTATCTATCATGACTTTGGACACATTCTAGCTATTGTAGAAGCAAATTGTTCATGCCTTCTCATGTAAGGAGTCAAGGAAATATCCTCTCCACTAGAATGTCATCAGTTCCCAAGTATACAAGTTTCTTTAAAGGCTACTATTTTTTATCCAATTTATTTGGAAATAATGATATAGATTGCAGATCAGATAGAAATAGAAGGAACATGCCGAAAATTTCCTATGATTCTTCTGTTCCCTTCTTTGGTCACACAAGGTGCTATACATGTCATAAATTTGGACATATGGCAGAGTGTAGGAGCAAGTCAGTGATCTCTTTTAGGAATTTTACACAATAGGTAGAATCTATCTTGAATAGGTAACTGAACCGAATTCATTTAAATAAATTCCTGAAGGATATGCCTCCATCAACAATCATCATTCCAAAATATAGAAGAAAAAGGAAGAGAAACAAGTGAAGTGTGGCCTTGTACTATGCACATTAGAAGAAAATGAAAATTGGTACATAGGAAGTGTATGTTCTCATTGCATGTATTGGGATAAGAGTATATTTATCTCTATGAAGAAAACTAAGGGCGGTAACGCTACTCTTAGAAACAATGCACCGACAAATGTGATAAGAAAAGGTAGATACAACCTTGATCTCAAAAATACAAAATACTCTGATGTCCTACTTGTTGAAGGGTTAACGCACAACATCCTGAGTGCGGGCCAAATGACTGATATAGGAAATGTAATCATACTAATTTATAGAGGATGAAAATTTATAGAAGAAGACACTACAAAGTTAATAACAAAAGGAATAAAAAATGTAGCCAAGGTATATGTGCTGAAGAAAAGTCAAGGAAGAAATATGAAATTAAAAACAATCTCTTCAAATTCAAAATAGAAGACGTCAGTTCCCATTGTAGTCTACTATTCTCTGCAGAAGTGTATGAGAGGTGCGTAACTTCAATGGGAGCGTATAGCAACATGATGATGGAGATGAGTAGTAACATCAAGATGGTTGATTGAGAGTCTGCGTGCATCATTAGGTCCATAGGATGAAGCTTCCTATTGGAGGTATAATCAACTCAAGGGGATACAATTGTATTATTATTTATCTTTCATGCTAGTCTTCACTTTCACTCATTCTTGTTTACAGTAACTTCATATATATTTTCATGAGTAGAGGAGTTTTTTCCCAAACTTATCTCATTAAAATTATGCTCGAATAATCTTAATTGGATATTCTTTATATATATTTATGTCCTGTAAAACACACATGTGTGTAATATTGTAGCATTGTATCATTGTTGAAGTACTAAAGGTGGTAGCATTGCATGGGAGAGTGAGTCTTTCAACATTGGAGAGAGTCATGTTGAGTCATGATACAATCATATATGGGCTCATTAGTGCCATTATAGTAGTATTATACTTCATCATATCAACTTGGATCTCTCATTATGTAGCCGTGTAATATCATTATTATCTTTTGGTCATTGGTAATATGGAGTCTGTGATCAGTGAATTTGTCTCTTGCACATGGCGAGGAGGCCAATTGTAGAGAAACACAATTGTTTCTCTAGAAACATTGAGATGAGTTTTGCATCCCTCATTACATGTTTAGGGGGAGCATGTTCATCAAAGAAACAGAGAGGAAAGCATGGTGTTAGCTAGAAACATGTCATTTGACATGTGGCAACAATTTTCATGTAGGTTTTAACCATGTATAGAAATTACCTATAGATGAATTTTAAAAACCAGAAAATAAACAATGATGAAAATATGAAACAAATACACATAGATTTCCCCTAGATCCAAAAACCAGGGCTACCAGATTGTTTTTTTATTATGTTCCTTTTAATGTTACAATACATATATATACATGCCAAAGCATTCATAAACCCAAATCCATTAACCCTGGAGTAGATGTTAGAGATCCATATATATTGTTGTAGAAGAACGTGTTGAGAATCAATGACAATGCCTTTGTAGTTTGTAAAACATTAACAATTTATGTGTGGTAGGTGTATGCAAATATATTGAATGTGGCATAGTATAGAAAAATTATTGTTGATCTAATGTTTTGTTGTTGTAGGGGCATATTGTTCGGCTCTTAGTCCTAGATGATTCAGTGACATGACATAATGTATTGCTACTATCTTGTTACATTATTAAGCACTGCATTGTCATAGTAATGTTGATTTGAAGGTTGCTAATAGGATGTGATACTGATATTTCTTTTCTTGGCATCAATGTGTTTCTTCTAAGATTGAATGTATTATGTGCTACTATTATAGTTTTCATATTGACTTGGTTTGATGAAATCTAGGGTTTGATAGAGAATATATTGATAGGGTTTGTGGAAGCTAACTACATTGCAAGTGAAGAAATGTATTATGTCATTTATGCTATAGTACATTAAAGAGTTTGAATATTAGTTTGTTATAGATTTTATTTGATTGATTGTATGTTGCCATTAAAGTTTTTTCAGTGAGGAATATTTGATGAGTTGGTGTATTGACTGGTGAGAGTGTTAATAAGATAAACCTTGTAATGTATGGTTGAGAGGCTAATATAGTATGTCAATGATGAGTATTTGGTTTTATTGGTGAGCTAGGGTTCAAAGTTTTGTTGAGTTGTTTTTGTTGCTGCTAGTTGTGATAGTGACTTTGAAAGGCTGATTTCAGAGTTGTTGCAGAGTGTTGCAAGGTTTTCCTAGATTGATGATGAACATGAAAATAAATAGTTTCAAATATTTTTGATTGATGATTGGACAGATGTATGCTACCGATTGTTATGAGATGATTATATGAACATGTTGATGCCTCGAAAATCGCTGCAACAACATTGGGGACAACCACCCGGTCCGGACCTTAGTACAGCTCCTTTTCCGTTTGGAATAGTGGCTCCGACTGGGGATAATGGGTCCAGTTTCCCAAAAGTGGATAAACGGGATGAATGGATGATTTATAAACTAAACTAGCGGTGAGCGAATAACTAAAACTATTAACAAGAATACATAAACTATGATCTATCCCGGGGACTTATTGAGCTTTAAAGTGCAGCGCTTGATGATCCGTGTCTATAAACAGGCATATAGATGACTCCATTTAACAAACATGGACATTATTTCATTCATGATTACTATGCTTAAATAGTTAAGCAAAGCGATTAAAGCGATATTACCACACTTATCATTTATATCATTGACATATACATGATTAAAAAGAAAGGCACATCATAAAACATCCAATAGTGGAATGAATATAGATCTGCTGTTACAGCGCATGCATATAATCAATAATAGCAAGAATAATAACATAACAATTCATATGAAATGAATGAATTCAGACATAGATAGAAATACCATATGAGCTGCTTGACACTCCCAATATCAATCGCTACTTGTAATTCTTCCTTCAACGCAGAAACATTCTCAACAAAGACAATAGTGCACAATTGCATAAAACTTCCTTGTTGAATTAAGAACAACTGGTCCAGTTTCATAAAAGAATATTGACTGAAGCACAATAGTGCAAACTTCATTCTTTAAGTCTGGTACAAAACTTTACAACCCTTTCCAAAACAATGAAAGGGTCTATAAATACCTAGCTAATCTACCTATCTATGAAACATAAATCCTATTTAATTGGTATCAATCAATCTTGATATGATTTTCTTGCGATCTGGCAGTCGGCGGCATGATTCATTAGGTAGGTTGCTCGCCTTTATATCTGAGCTGACTTATCGCAAGCATTGGCTCTACTTCAGGAGGTTTGTTGAGGCGTGAACTGAGCTGGGCGGCATAGGTGGCATCCTGAATATCGGGAATCATATACCTAATCGCATCTGTTAGGCACTTAAGGGCGGCTTTACTAGGAAGAACCAATATGTGTCCCAGGTTAAACTGTTAATCCCAACGATTAATCTCCCCTTTTCCTCTAAATCAGGATAACATGATTGCTCCAATGTGTTCATTGTTGTCAACTTTCCTGGTGTGCATTGGGAGATCATGTTTGATAAATAGAGAGTGTTATTAACCAGTTCGACTAGATTGCTGGAAGTTGATTTACATCTTGAAGCTGCCCTCTCTGCTCTCATTAACTAGGACTGCCATTCCGTAAAGAGTATATCTTTATGTGTTTCTAGGATCCTGGGCAAATTTGCCGCTTGTCCTTGATCAGAATCTTGCCAGTCAAGAAATGCAGCTATGGTTTCTTCGGCTTGATCCAATTCAGTTCTGGCCTTCTCTACCTGCTTATTTATGGATGTCGTTAATTCACACAGTGGCTCTGCTTGGGCGATTTGTTGACACAGAAGCTTAATTTGGGATATTAATGCAGTGTTTATTTGTAATGCTTCTGCTCTAAATTCAGCCACTTGTGGAACGCCCTTTATTTTTTCGAGCTGTGATGACAATTGAGCAATTTGCTCATCTTTTGTTTTCATCATTTGCTCATTTGATGCTTTTAATTGTGCCAATGCCTCTGATAATTCCTTCTGTTTCTGGATCGTGCTTTGGTCGATCCTTTGCTTTTCTGCCTGCAATTGTTGAGTTAGTTGACTGTTCACTTGCTGTTGTGTCAACAATTGCTGCTCCGCCTGCTCTGCCTTCTGCTTTGTCTCAGCTAACTCTGCCTGTAATGAGAAAATCTCTTGATCCTTGGTTTTCAGTAGAAGACTTACCTCCGATGCCTTATCAATTGTCGCTGCCGAATAGGCTCCCGCATACTGCGACAGTTTAGTCAGGTCGTCGGAGGGGTCAAATTCCTCCTTCCAAACCACATTGCTCGTAACAGTTTGCTCTGGGAAAAGGGAAGGTTGATCAGTCCTTCTTCTTTTCCTTTGTCGTTTCACCACTGCTTTATGCCTCGGGCTGTAGAAAACATCCAGGGGAGGAATATCTTCTACCTGGAGAATGATTTGGTCGGAGGGGTCCTTTGGTATTATCTCAACATCTTTAGAAATGGGTGGGCCGCTGGTTCCACTCAGAACCTGTGATGAAGTGATTTCCGGTGTGTCCGTTGTCTTGGAAGTGTCTGTATCTTTTGAACATTCCAACCCACTGATGATGGAATCAAATTGCTTCCATTCCTGGAGCAATTTAGGGTCAATACGAGTATCTATATTGACATCAATGGTGGTTTGTTTTTGCTTTTCGGCTTGGGACTCCTTCCGCACTTTTTCCTGTTCTTTCTTCTTCTGTACCTCTTGTTCTTTCTTTTGCCTTTCCTCATGCTCTTTCTTTTGCTTTTCCTCTTTCTCTCTTCTCTGTTTTTCCTCCTGCGCTCTCTTCTGCTTTTCTTCTTTTTCTTTTCTCTGCCTTTCTTCTTGTTCTCTCCTATGCTTTTCCTCCTGTTCCTTCTTATGATCCTTTGTTATAACCGGAGGTTCCTTTGACTGTTGCTGATCAGGCTCGCTTGATGATGTCGCTGGGGTTGTTGCTAGTAAATCTAGAGGCAGAGTTTGCAACCTCTGTTCTCTAAGTTTATTAAATTCAGTCAACCCTTCATCATTATATTTCACTTTAGCGAATGCTTTAACCTGATTTATTGTCTCAGCTGAAGAGAACAGGTCGTCAAACATATCTTCTTTATGGTCAAATCTTGTCAATTTGGCCTGTTCTAGTGCAGTATAGGCAACTTTGTTTGGATCAAACTGCATATTTGGGAGAGTCGCCAGAGTTAAGGATTGAATCTTTGTAGCTTCCTTTTCTGCATGTTTGAGATCATGCAAGGTATATACACCGCATCTCAAAGGAAAAGAGGACCAGCCTTGCTTCTTATTTTCTTGAGCGTTTGTGTAACACTCTCAGCAATGATTTGGTAAGAAATTTCCCTCGCCAGTAGTTTATCTGGTATGTATAAAGGGAGGACATGAGGTCTGGCTTGGCTACTGAAAACTCTTATGTAGGTAAACCTTTCCTCTCCAAACCATTTACCTATTGCGGTTAAATGAATTCCGGCTTGATAAGAAATCTTGGGAGCAGGTTTATCGAAAATGGAATAATAAATAGGCAACATAAAGCCATTACAGACTTGGTATATATGATGTTTATAAGAAGATTTCCACAATTTATGATGATATATATGAATAGGTGTGGGGTCTTGTGCAGTCCACCTCCAGCCGAGTACGGGGAATTCAAAGTTAAAACACAGGGTATCTAGAATATAGGCACTGTAGTAGAATGGGGGAATTACCCTTTCAGAAATACGGGTCTTGCTTCTAAACTCAAGCACAACTGTTGCTAATTTGTCTGAGAGGATAGTGGCCCAATCCATAATTACACTGTTGCATGCTACTTCCATTAGGGGAACCATTTCTATGGTAAAATTAGCAGAGTCATGTAATCCCCACAATCTACACATCATTATTCCAGCATAGCAATAAGGAGAGGCCAGGGAATCAACTGAGTACTTACCGGAAGATTCATGTTTGTGCTTTGCCGGATTTTGTCTCCAATCCTGGATGGGTTCGGATTCAACTTCATTTTCGTTTGCGAATTTCTCCAGGAACGCCTTATTATATATCTTCTCTGGCTCGGGCAAATGATACATTTGCCTTAGATCGTCCGCCCTGAATGACCCGAAAATTCTCGCGTCTCTGGTGCTGAAGGTTCTATCCAGGATTGGGATTTCTTCAATCGCCCACCGCACTATGTCTGTGTATGGGAGAATTTGCTCCCTAGCTGCTATCCGGTGAAGGAAGGAGTCAGCTAAGTCCTTGAGAGTACCCTCAGACTTCCGAGTTAAATCCACAGTAGCTTCTACTGTTGTCACTGCTGGTTCTTCGGCTTCAATCAGGTTGTAGGTACCTTGCCAAGTAACTCTGACGAGACCCGTACATGTAGTATCAGATATCAATCCCTTCTTTTTGTCCACGACAGCTTGTCCTGCAGCTGGTGTAGCGGAAGCGCCTGTGGTCTTCTTGGATTTCTTCCCCATTTTGCTTGAGCTTTCTCCTTTGGATGAATTCTGCACAGAGGCGAAAATAAACGTAACACAGAGATATGCCAATGAAAATCCAATATGGGAAAGATATATTGATGAAAGCGTGCTGAGAGATTAAATCTAAAAATGGCCACGGATACAATCCATGGGAAGATCTTACAATTACATTAAATGGCCGTTTAAAACCTGCCACCCCTTAAATGCCCATTATACCATTATTCGGCCTAATGACCCGTTTAAGCGTGCTATGGATGTTTTGGCGGTTGGGCGCAGGTGCATCATTGCTTAGCAGATTAAGCTTTAAATATGATTTGATCATAATATCCCTCCATTTAACGACTTTTTTGAAATCCGCGCTATATCATAATTGGGCGTCGGGAACACTTAAATCCTTATGTTGGCAATTTTGAAACCCCGATCGCCGATAGCGATATCGCATCGCATCGGGAGAATAGGTATTATATAAACATATGGATAGCATACCACCGATCGCCGATAGTGAAATCGCATCGCATCAGGGTGAATGGGCATAACAATGTGCATAGATAGTGTATCGCCGATTGCCGATTGCGATATCGCATCGCATTGGGGTGAAAGGCTTGGGGTGCTTTAAGACTGCGTATAGAGTATCGCCGATAGCCGATAGCGATATCGCATCGGCGGGAACCCATATGTCACTTATTTGTGTTTTCTATGTCATTGCGATATGCGATCTTGCGATCGCTTTATCGCAATGATAAAAGATTGTTTTATTTGATCAAAAATGGGTTTTTCAAAAGGTTTTATATAATGTCTTCATTTGGTTTGCGGACCTTTTTCAAATAATGCAATATTGATACCAATTAACTTCTAAAGGGACCCATTTCATATGATAATTTTGTAAATAAGAATGATATGAAATGGGGGGTTGTTGTAGGGCACAACAATTGGCGATTCGCTGGAAGAACCCAAAATCTCTGAAAAGCATAGAAATACTTAAACTTTTGCAAAATAGAGTTCTAATCAAAGGGGAAAATTCTAATATAACTAGGTATGTATGCATTCCAAGTAAAATGAATCTATTTTTGCTAATTTCCTCTCTTTTTTAAGAAAATAGATACATTCTAAGTTTTAAATAGGCCTCTATTGGTTTATAATTGTAAAAAAGAAAACTTTTCCAAATCAGCTTTTATAGTGAACTCTTCTGTCATAGGTAGAGCCTCTGCTGCCAGCAAACGTTTATAGTTTCGACAGGGATACCTTTTAACCATGCTATTGTCCATTGTTCCATCCAATTAAGAGTGTGATTAACAGAATGAATTCAAAACATGTTTTCATATTTTGTATTTCATTTCCTTTTTCTGTTATTGATAAGATAAAAAGCCATTGTCCTGGTTTGGTGGCCAGCTATTGACAATGCCATTCACTGGTAGTAATTTAACCGAACAAGCTGGCTCATGATGAGACCCCTTGTCTTATAATTTTAAGCCATTACCCTGTTTTGGTATGCAGTATTGGTAATGTCGGTTAAACTATTTCCCTATGAACATGGTAAGCAGGCTTGTAATAAGACCCCTTATCTTTAATATCAGATATTTTAGAATTACACTCTGAGTAATCATAAACTTTAGTGAATGGGATGAACAATCTTCTCCTTAAGAGTAAATGGATGACAGGGTAAGAGTTGAAGATGCTGAAATTGGATTAGCTTCTATCTTGATATTGATAACCTTTTGAGACCAATTTGAAAACAGAAAATGACTTACAATACTTTTTAAACTTTGAGAGGAGTTCACAAAACTTGAAATATGGTTTCAGAATACAATGATACCTAATTTCCTAGAAATTATCATTTTTGGTTAAGAGTTCTATTATTTTAAAAGCCAATATCACACTACTTCTGTAGATCAAATTTTCAAACACAGCAAAGGTCAATAGTAGATACCTTACAACATTATTTTCTACAAATCCTACAAACTACAAAACTCTATCAAACTGAAAGGAGAAGGGGTTACCTCCTCAATTAAAGAATTTCTTCAAGATAAGGCCATTAACAGGGAGAGAATCTCTCAACCCTAATAAGTCTTGCAATATAAAGGTCGAATGGCCTATCTTTTCACAGATCTGAAATGGTCCAAGCCACATCTTCTGGAACTTGGTGTGTTTTCCCTTGTCCTCATAGGCTTTGTCCCATTTCAGAACTAAATCACTGACTTGAAATTGTTTTGAACCGGATGAGACTGAATCAAAAGCTGCCTTGATGATTTGCTGATGTTTGGCATGAATAACCTTGGCTTTTTCTCTTTCCTCTTCTAATTTTAGAATTTAATCATGTCTAAGCTGAATAGAAGAAGGAGTTTCCTCAATGAACTGTACTAGGGCTAAAGAAGGAAGAACAAGATTTGTGGGCAGTACTGCTTCTTTTCCATACACAAGATTGAATGGGGAAGATCCTATAGAAGCTTTCTGTGTTATCCTATCAGCCCATAATGCAAACATTAAGGATTTGTGCTAGTTTTTATGATTTTGTTCTATAGTTCGCTTAATGATGTTGATCAGATTCTTATTAGTAGACTCTGCTAAACCATTACCCTGGGGATAGTAATTAGCAGAATACTTTAATTTAAATCCTCTTTTAATAGCGAAATCAAACATAGCATTGCCTGAGAAATAAGATGCATTATCAAAAACAAGAGCATTTGGGACACCAAACCTGGTAATGATGAATTGATCTATGAACTCAATGATTGCTTCAGAATTTGCTGTCTTCAAAGGAATGACCTCCACCCATTTAGTGAAATAATCGGTAGCAGTAAGGATATACTTATGCTGTTTGGAAGATGGTGGAGTAATTTCCCCTATGATGTCCAATCCCCATTTCTCAAATGGTTGTTCAATGTTGACTGGTTGCAGAGGGAAAGCTGATTTACGTTGTCTTCCACTAGAAGTTTGACAATTGAGGCATTTCCTTACATATTCGTGGGCATCTCTAAACAGAGTAGGCCAATAGTATCCAGCATGAATAATTTTGTGAGCTGTTGTGTCAGCTCCAAAATGTCCTCCTGCTGGTCCATCATGTAACTCCTGCAAAACCTTTTGTGCTTCAGGTTTCTCAAGGCATCTTAATAAGATTGAATCATAATTCTGCCTAAAAAGCACATCATCAATAATTGTAAAATTCTTTGCTTTTAACCTAATAGCCCTTTTGTTTTTGTAAGACAGGTTTGGAGGTGCATAACCATTCTTTAAATAAAAGATTAAATCTGCATATTGAGATTCAGAATCAGTGACACTTATCTGGTTGATTTCTTCAGTTTGATCTATATCACTTGATTCTGGAATGTTGGATGCTCCTGCCAATATCCTGCAAAAACCTTGGCCCCTAACAATCTTTGCTGGCCTAATTTCTAAGTCATACTCTTGAAGCGTTGTGACCCAATTTGCCCTTTTTTCACCCAGTTCTTTTTGGATTAATAGTTTCCTAACTGCAGGGAAAGGAACTATAACTTTTGTGTGGGTTTTCAAAAGGAAGGGTCTATAATGCTTGACTGCTTTAAATACAGCAAAGGCTTGTTTTTCTACATCGGAGTAATTCAATTCAGCACCTTGAAGATTTGAGCTAAAAAATGAAATGGGTGCTTCCAGATTGTGATCATTTAGTTGCGTAAGTACTGCGGCATAAGAGAAATTGGATGCGATGGTATACACTGTAAAATGATTAGAAAAATTTGGAGTATTTAAGGCTGGGGCATTGATTATTGATTGCTTGATTAGATCAAAAGCTTCTTTTTCTGCTGATCCCCACTTAAAGACTGAATTTTTCTTAATCATTGTTTGAAGTGGCAAAATAATTTGAGAAAAATCTGGAACAAATCTTTTAACAAAATTGATCTGGCCTAAAAATGACTGCATCGATTTTTTATTGTGTGGGAAAGGGATTTCAGAGATTTCTTTGATCCGATCAGGATCAATATAAATGCCATCTTTGGACACAATAAAACCCAAGAGCTTCCCTTGATCAAGAGCAAAGAAAGACTTTTTAGGGTTAAGGGAAATACCATATCTTTTGCAACGTTGAAAAATTTGATTTAGATCATGCAAATGATTATACCTCTCCTTAGAGAATACAGTAATATCGTCTAGATAGACGACTACTGTTCTATTAATCAACCCTCTAAAAGCTATATCCATAGCTCTTTGGAATGTCGCTCCTGCATTTATAAGTCCGAAAGGCATTTTCTGATATGCATATATTCCCCATTTTGTTCTGAATGTAGTTTTAAGCTAGTCATCAGGATGAACCAGGACTTGGTTATATCCTGAGAAACCATCTAGAAAGGACATCAATTCAGAGCCTGCTACTGATTGAAGTATTTGCTCCATAGTAGGTAATGGGAAATTGTCTTTCAAGCTCGCTTTGTTCAAATTTCTGAAATCAATACAGATCCAAATGTCACCATTTTCCTTTCTGACTGGCACCATATTAGAGACCCAGTTTGAGTGTCGACAGGAAAAATAATCTTGGCTTTCAAGAGTTTGTTAAGTTCCGATTTTATCTGGCTCTCTAAGTTTGGATGTATTTTTCTTAACTTCTGCTGAATCGGTTTTTGATCGGGAAGTACCGGAATGGTATGCTGGATAATAGATGTATTATATGTCTTCAAATCATCATATTTCCAAGCAAAAACCTGTTTATTTTTCCTTAACAGTTTAATGAATGCCTCTTTCTCTTCAAAGGAAAGTCCTAATCCTAAATTAATATTTTGAGGAGCTTGCTCAGTACCTAGATTTATCAATTCAAACCTTAGGGTAGAGCTTTGGAGCTTTGCATTAGTCACAGGTTTAAACCTGTCTTTAATATCATAAAGATCCTCCAGCTTTACCACAGGCTTAGGAATTGCATTTTCCTGAGGTGTTTGTCTCATTTGGGAGTCATGCTCATCTTCCTCAATGATTTGATTATCATAGGACTTTTCAGAAGTTAAGAATTGTAAAATATTCTCATCATGGTTGAATACTTTCCAATTAGTGACATTGTCAGGAACTGAAGGCCTAAAAAGCAATTCTACGGAAAATCTATCTGGGCTGTAGTCTTCAGAAGGTAGGAGCTTGGAAGCTACATTAGCTAGGAGATCGGCTGCCGAGTTTTGAGACCTGGAATGGAGGAAATGTTGAATGCGGAAAAGTGCGAGGTAAGTTCTTGTACTAGCGATTGATAATGCTTGAGGTGATTTGAAAGACAATGAATTGCATTCCTCACCTGTTTAACAATAATTTCAGAATCGCCAAATACTTTTAGATATTGCACTTTAAGGCCGATTGCTTTATATAATCCCTGGACTAAGGCTTCATATTCGGCTGTATTGTTAGTGCATTCAAATTCTAGCTTACAGGACAGCATTGTCTTTTCTCCTTGTGGGCTAACCAAAATACATCTTGCTCCTGAGCCCTCGCTAGACTTGGACCCATCGAAATATAAAGACCAAAATAAAGAGGTATTAACAAATGTATTTACAGTTTTCTCAGCATCATTGAAACATCTAGACCTATCAGTTTGTGAAAAATTCTCAATCTGAGATGTAAAATGATTGACTGAGAAAGGGGATGGTTGGGCAACAAAGTTGCCAAAGAATGACTCTGATGAATAATTCCCCAAAATGTTGTTGTTGAACGCTATGGGTTGGTTTTCTTGCTCAAATTCAGTAACTGTATGGGTCATATGTTTCTCTCGATCGATCCTTATTTGATTTGTCTTACCCTTATAGGGAAGCCACATATGTGACCAATCAGTGGAAATATACCCATGCAATTTTTCGGACCAATCCCTACTCAAAATTAAACCGTAAAATTCAGGTATATCGGCTATTAGGATGTCAATCCTTTGTACTACTCTGAGATCTGCAGACAACCTGATAGTTACGGAATTAATCTCTCCCACAACCTGTACTTTGGTCCTGTCCAACTGTACAATATGAATAGCAGACTTCTGGGGTTCAATGTTCAGTTTAGAACAAACTGAAGCTGGCATTATGTTAGACGATGCCCCTAAGTCAATTAAACAGTTGTGCAGGTTTCTGTTATAGATCTCATAGGTTAGAAGGAAGGGTGGAGTATGAGAATTTGGTCTATCTCCAATCAGAACTGAATCGGTAGCTTCAACCATACCTGGAGGAGGTTGGCCTGAATCATTAGCAGCTTTTGCACTGGGAAGAGGTGTAGAAGGAACATCATTCAATTCTTTAAGAAGTAATTTCTACTGATGCTTTAATTTACTAAGTTCAAACATAGTAATGTTTGCTTTAGTTTTCTTCATGTCATCAACAATGTTATACTCCATTGAATCGGATACCACTAATGTTTTAGGTGTTGAAGGAGTTTTAGAAGTTGAAGGCTGGTTTTGGGGAACTGTTGCAGGTGATTTCTTTGTAGGTGTTTTTTCTTTGGTTGTAGCGGCACCAACACTCCTTTTCTTTGATGTTGCCTGAACAGGTTCGGAAGTACTTTTACTCCTAGTAGTGACTGGGAACGCTTCCTCTTCATTATCGGTATCAGAGTTGGGGAGTATAAAATCCCACATTCCATGACATTCCACTACTTCTTCTTCATCATCAGTTGGTGAGATTGTTTCCTCTTCCTCTTCTTCTTCTTGCTCTGAATCTGCATTAGATATTACATTTGGTGGCTTTGATTCATTTCTCTTGTAAGTCCTAAAGGGTCTCTTGGTTGAGGTTTCGGCTACCTGTTTCTTTATCTCAACCATTTCATTTGATAAAGTTTTTAGGACTTTTTGCAAACCTTCCATGTCATATGGGTCTTTTGGGGTCTTTTTTCTTGAGTCATCTTTAAAAGAGACTTTTTTGGCTTTTCTGCTTCCAGAGCAGCTTTCTTCTCTAGAGCATTGATGCGTTTTTCCACAGCAAGTGCTTCTCTCATGTTTTCAGCTAAGGTAGGTTTCCCAGCCCTGTCTACAAAAATGGCTATATTGGCAGGTAGGGCGGTGATATACCATTCTCTTCGAATTTGTTCACTTGGTTTGGAGGTTGTAGGGATTTTATTCAGGAGTTTATTGAAGCGAGCATTAAATTCCTTAATTGGTTCCCTACGCTCTATTCTCAGATTGGAGAGATCGTTTATTAGGGTAGCCAAAGACCTATCATCTCCATATTTGGTAAGAAACTGCTCTTGGCAAGTGTTCCAACTGGTAATGGAACCAGAGGGTAAAGAGAAATACCAGGATCCTGCTGATCCTTGCAAGGTGTAAGGGAAAAGTCTAACAACAACATCTTGTTCTGTTACTCCTTTCAAGTTGACTGCTAACATGAAATTATTAATGTGTTCCTCAGCCTGGGTTCCATCATCTGGATTAAACTTGGGTAGCCATTTTTCAGGAGCATCTGGTAATGGATGCAATGGTGCAGGCATATTGACTGCACCAGGTCTGGTCCATGGATCTGCCATTATAATAGCAGTAGTGGTTGATACTACCGCTGGAACTCCAGATGTCTGGGAAGGAAATAATGTTGAGGAATGAGCAGGTTGGGATGTTGAAGCTTCTAATCCCTGGTGAACAACAATATGTAATGGGGGAGTGGATGGTTGACTTTGCAGATGAGAAGTTGAAATGGAGGATGTGGATGAAAGCTCTTCACTGTCAGATCCTTCAGTATTTTTCTTCACCTTTTTCCTTTTGGGTAAAGGGAACTCAGTGGGTTCAATACCGAGCTTTTCGCTCTGAAGTCTGGTGAGAGGGTGAGGTAAATTGAACTGCGAAGTCGCACTGCTTTGTGATACCTCAGATTTCTGTGGTGAAATCGAGAAGCTCTAAAGTTTGTGGATAAGAGACTGGACTTCAGGTGATTCAAGACTTAATTGTTCTGGAGTATGATGGGTTTGAGCAGTGGTAGTTGATTCCTCTTCTTCTTGTTTGGATACTGCAGAACCAGCATGCAAATGAGGAGTTCGAGGGGATTCGGAGGTAGAATTACTCTTAGAATGGCTTGCAGATTTGGGTTTGTTTGCCATTCACAGTCAGGACCTCCTTCTAGCGCCAAAAATGTTGATGCCTTGAAAATCGCTGCAACAACATTGGGGATAACCACCCGATCCGGACCTTAGTACAGCTCCTTTTCCGTTTGGAATAGTGGCTCCGACTGGGGATAATGGGACCAGTTTCCCAAAAGTGGATAAACGGGATGAATGGATGATTTATAAACTAAACTAGAGGTGAGCGAATAACTAAAACTATTAACAAGAATACATAAACTATGATCTATCCCGGGGACTTATTGAGCTTTAAAGTGCAGCGCTTGATGATCCGTGTCTATAAACAGGCATATAGATGACTCCATTTAACAGACATGGACATTATTTCATTCATGATTACTATGCTTAAATAGTTAAGCAAAGCGATTAAAGCGATATTACCACACTTATCATTTATATCATTGACATATACATGATTAAAAAGAAAGGCACATCATAAAACATCCAATAGTGGAATGAATATAGATCTGTTGTTACAGCGCATGCATATAATCAATAATAGCAAGAATAATCACATAACAATTCATATGAAAGGAATGAATTCAAACATAGATAGAAATACCATATGAGCTGCTTGACACTCCCAATATCAATCGCTACTTGTAATTCTTCCTTCAACGCAGAAACATTCTCAACAAAGACAATAGTGCACAATTGCATAAAAACTTCCTTGTTGAATTAAGAACAACTGGTCCAGTTTCATAAAAGAATATTGACTGAAGCACAATAGTGCAAACTTCAGTCTTTAAGTCTGGTACAAAACTTTACGACCCTTTCCAAAACAATGAAAGGGTCTATAAATACTTAGCTAATCTACCTATCTATGAAACAGAAATCCTATTTAATTGGTATCAATCAATCTTGATATGATTTTCTTGAGCGATCTGGCAGTCGGCGGCATGATTCATCAGGTAGGTTGCTTGCCTTTATATCTGAGCTGACTTATCGCAAGCATTGGCTCTACTTCAGGAGGTTTGTTGAGGCGTGAACTGAGCTGGGCGGCATAGGTGGCATCCTGAATATCGGGAATCATATACCCGATCGCATCTGTTAGGCACTTAAGGGTGGCTCTTTGTGTATGCGGCTTTACCAGGAAGAACCAATATGTGTCCCAGGTTAAATTGTTAATCCCAACGATTAATCTCCCCTTTTCCTCTAAATCAGGATAACATGATTGCTCCAATGTGTTCATTGTTGTCAACTTTCCTGGTGTGCATTGGGAGATCATGTTTGATAAATAGAGAGTGTTATTAACCAGTTCGACTAGATTGCTGGAAGTTGATTTACATCTTGAAGCTGCCCTCTCTGCTCTCATTAACTGGGACTGCCATTCCGTAAAGAGTATATCTTTATGTGTTTCTAGGATCCTGGGCAAATTCACCGCTTGTCCTTGATCAGAATCTTGCCAGTCAAGAAATGCAGCTATGGTTTCTTCGGCTTGATCCAATTCAGTTCTGGCCTTCTCTACCTGCTTATTTATGGATGTCGTTAATTCACACAGTGGCTCTGCCTGGGCGATTTTTTGACACACAAGCTTAATTTGGGATATTAATGCAGTGTTTATTTGTAATGCTTCTGCTCTAAATTCAGCCACTTGTGGAATGCCCTTTATTTTTTCGAGCTGTGATGACAATTGAGCAATTTGCTCATCTTTTGTTTTCATCATTTTCTCATTTGCTGCTTTTAATTGTGCCAATGCCTCTGATAATTCCTTCTGTTTCAGGATCGCGCTTTGGTCGATCCTTTGATTTTCTGCCTGCAATTGTTGAGTTAGTTGACTGTTCACTTGCTGTTGTGTCAACAATTGCTGCTCCGCCTGCTCTGCCTTCTGCTTTGTCTCAGCTAACTCTGTCTGTAATGAGAAAATCTCTTGATCCTTGGTTTTCAGTAGAAGACTTACCTCTGATGCCTTATCAATTGTCGCTGCCGAATAGGCTCCCGCATACTGCGACAGTTTTGTTAGGTCGTCGGAGGGGTCAAATTCCTCCTTCCAAACCACATTGCCCGTAAAAGTTTGCTCTGGGAAAAGGGAAGGTTGATCAGTCCTTCTTCTTTTCCTTTGTCGTTTCACCACTGCTTTATGCCTCGGGCTGTAGAAAACATCCAGGGGAGGAATATCTTCTACCTGGAGAATGATTTGGTCAGAGGGGTCCTTTGGTATTATCTCAACGTCTTTAGAAATGGGTGGGCCACTGGTTCCACTCAGAACCTGTGATGAAGTGATTTCCGGTGTGTCCGTTGTCTTGGAAGTGTCTGTATCTTTTGAACATTCCAACCCACTGATGATGGAATCAAATTGCTTCCATTCCTGGAGCAATTTAGGGTCAATACGAGTATCTATATTGACATCAATGGTGGTTTGTTTTTGCTTTTCGGCTTGGGACTCCTTCCGCACTTTTTCCTGTTCTCTCTTCTGCTGTTCCTCTTGTTCTTTCTTTTGCCTTTCCTCATGCTCTTTCTTTTGCTTTTCCTCTTTCTCTCTTCTCTATTTTTCCTCCTGCGCTCTCTTCTGCTTTTCTTCTTTTTCTTTTCTCTGCCTTTCTTCTTGTTCTCTCCTATGCTTTTCCTCCTGTTCCTTCTTATGATCCTTTGTTATAACCGGAGGTTCCTTTGACTGTTGCCGATCAGGCTCGCTTGATGATGTCGCTGGGGTTGTTGCTAGTAAATTTAGAGGCAGAGTTTGCAACCTCTGTTCTCTAAGTTTATTAAATTCAGTCAACCCTTCATCATTATATTTCACTTTAGCGAATGCTTTAACCTGATTTATTGTCTCAGCTGAAGAGAATAGGTCGTCAAACATATGTTCTTTATGGTCAAATCTTGTCAATTTGGCCTGTTCTAGTGCAGTATAGGCAACTTTGTTTGGATCAAACTGCCTATTTGGGAGAGTCGCCAGAGTTAAGGATTGAATCTTTGTAGCTTTCTTTTCTGCATGTTTGAGATCATGCAAGGTATATACACCGCATCTCAAAGGAAAAGATGGCCAGCCTTGCTTCTTATTTTTCTTGAGCGTTTGTGTAACACTCTCAGCAATGATTTGGTAAGAAATTTCCCTCGCCAGTAGTTTATCCGGTATGTATAAAGGGAGGACATGAGGTCTGGCTTGGCTACCGAAAACTCTTATGTAGGTAAATCTTTCCTCTCCAAACCATCTACCTATTGCGGTTAAATCAATTCCGGCTTGATAAGAAATCTTGGGAGCAGGTTTATCGAAAATGGAATAATAAATAGGCAACATAAAGCCATTACAGACTTGGTATAGATGATGTTTATAAGAAGATTTCCACAATTTCTGATGATATATATGAATAGGCGTGGGGTCTTGTGCAGTCCACCTCCAGCCGAGTACGGGGAATTCAGAGTTAAAACACAGGGTATCTAGAATATAGGCACTGTAGTAGAATGGGGGAATTACCCTTTCAGAAATACGGGTCTTGCTTCTAAACTCAAGCACAGCTGTTGCTAATTTGTCTGAGAGGATAGTGGCCCAATCCATAATTACACTGTTGCATGCTGCTTCCATTAGGGGAACCATTTCTAGGGTAAAATTAGCAGAGTCATGCAATCCCCACAATCTACACATCATTATTCCAGCATAGCAATAAGGAGAGGCCAGGGAATCAACTGAGTACTTACCAGAAGATTCATGTTTGTGCTTTGCCGGATTTTGTCTCCAATTCCGGATGGGTTCGGATTCAACTTCATTTTCGTTTGCGAATTTCTCCAGGAACGCCTTATTATATATCTTCTCTGGCTCGGGCAAATGATACATTTGCCTTAGATCATCCGCCCTGAATGACCCGAAAATTCTCCCGTCTCTGGTGCTGAAGGTTCTATCCAGGATTGGGATTTCTTCAATCGCCCACCGCACTACGTCTGTGTATGGGAGAATTTGCTCCCTAGCTGCTATCCGGTGAAGGAAGGAGTCAACTAAGTCCTTGAGAGTACCCTCAGACTTCCGAGTTAAATCCACAGTAGCTTCTATTGTTGTCACTGCTGGTTCTCCGGCTTCAATCAGGTTGTAGGTACCTTGCCAAGTAACTCTGACGAGACCCGTACATGTAGTATCAGATATCAATCCCTTCTTTTTGTCCACGACAGCTTGTCCTGCAGCTGGTGTAGCGGAAGCGCCTGTGGTCTTCTTGGATTTCTTCCCCATTTTGCTTGAGCTTTCTCCTTTGGATGAATTCTGCACAGAGGCGAAAATAAACGTAACACAGAGATATGCCAATGAAAATCCAATATGGGAAAGATATATTGATCAAAGCGTGCTGAGAGATTAACTCTAAAAATGGCCACGGATACAATCCATGGGAAGATCTTACAATTACATTAAATGGCCGTTTAAAACCTGCCACCCCTTAAATGCCCATTATACCATTATTCGGCCGAATGACCCGTTTAAGCGTGCTATGGATGTTTTGGCGGTTGGGCGCAGGTGCATCATTGCTTAGAAGATTAAGCTTTAAATATGATTTGATCATAATATCCCTCCATTTAACGACTTTTTTTAAATCCGCGCTATATCATAATCGGGCGTCGGGAACACTTAAATCCTTATGTTGACAATTTTGAAACGCCGATCGCCGATAGCGATATCGCATCGCATCGGGAGAATAGGTATTATATAAACATATGGATAGCATACCACCGATCGCCGATAGCGAAATCGCATCGCATCGGGGTGAATGGGCATAACAATGTGCATAGATAGTGTATCGCCGATTGCGATATCGCATCGCATCGGGGGTATGACCTGGGCGCCTTATTATTGTGCATAGGATATTGCCGATTGCCGATTGCGATATCCCATCGCATCAGGGTGAAAGGCTTGGGGTGCTTTAAGACTGCATATAGAGTATTGCCGATAGCCGATAGCGATATCGCATCGGCGGGAACCCATATGTCACTTATTTGTGTTTTCTATGTCATTGCGATATGCGATCTTGCGATCGCTTTATCGCAATGATAAAAGATTGTCTTATTTGATCAAAAATGGGTTTTTCAAAAGGTTTTATATAATGTCTTCATTTGGTTCGCGGACCTTTTTCAAATAATGCAATATTGATACCAATTAACTTCTAAAGGGACCCATTTCATATGATAATTTTGTAAATAAGAATGATATGAAATGGGGGGTTGTTGTAGGGCACAACAGAACACTATGTGTGTGTAAGCATGCTAGTTATTAAAGAGAAGGTTTGATTTGTATTCAATTAATGTGTTGAGTTACCATTGTTCATAAGTCAAGGAGATATTTGTGGAAGAATGATATTATAAGAGCATATTTATTGGAGGTGCATAGAAATCAAGTGTTGTGTTGCAAAGAGTTTGAGATCATATTTAGTTATTTTTCAGAAAAAAAAAAGTGTTATATGTGGGCCCATTTTTAAAATTGTGAAACATGGCCTATAGGGTTTACGTTTGTTGTAGGTGGATCTAGTGTGAAATATTCTGAAACAAGTTCCACAAGAGTCTAAATGTTGGAGCCTTCAATAAGGGAATGGTAGCCTCCTTCTGATGGTGGTTGGAGAACTTGCTTAGGGAGTGGTAGGTTCCTTTCGGCGGTGACCGGAGATGTTGATCAAGGAGTGGTAGCTTCCTTCCAGTGGTGTCGAGATAGATTGCTCAGAGAGTGGTAACTTCCTTCTTATGGTGGTTGGATAAGTTGCTATGGGAGAGGTAGTTTCCTTCCGATGGTGGTCGACGAACTTGCATAGGGAGTGGTGGCTTCCTTCTAGTGGTAGCTAGATAAACAATTAGAGGTGGTGGCCTCCAGTAGGTAGGGTACTGCTTATTGGTTGTGGCTAGTGCATGATGCAAAAGAATATTTTTAATATTAATAAGAAGAGGACAAAGAAAACAACAACAATGGTTTTTCCTAGTTGGGTTTTCCACCTAATATCCAGTGTATATGTTTCCTTAATGGTATTCTTGCTACCCACGACTCATAATTGATATTGTTAATGTATTTATGGTTGCTCTTGCATGTAAATGTTTATGTGTATACCACTGATGAACCACTGGTACAAATATTAATTTGAAAAGAAGAGTAAAAGCTGGGATAAACTTTTTTCATCATGAAATACTGACTCACCTCATGAAATACTGACTCACCCCCCACCCCCCCAGTATTTCTAACACATCACATTGCCTTTGTACTAACACAATCCTCCATAAATCTCCCATCCACCTTGTTATTATTTCCATTCATGGAATATGTATGGAAACCACCATCCTGCCAATTCTTTTGAACTCAATGATCTTCCCCCAGTTAATTGCATACTGCTCTTGTTGCAATAATAATAATGCTTGAACATTTAGATATGTGGGGGGGACATTATGAAACATGAACCAAACTCACTTAATATGTTGTGCATCCACTTGGAAGTTTAACAAATTTCTAGGACATAAGGTGGCTAGTGTATCTTAAGAAATTGCAAGAGTTTAATGACATTGTCACCCTCAAGTTTGCTTAGAATTTTACTTAAGAGATTTTGAAAATGAAGGGGATGAGAATTGAAGTCACAAAGGAGGTAATTTCTAGGTTGATTGGACTACCAAAAATGGGGATGAGATGGTTTAATTGGAAAGGGGATGAGTAGAAAAGGAGTAAGGGAAGAGGAGTAGAGAGGGTTTCGTTTCCACCCTCCTATTTAGACATTGTTTATTTCATGTAAAAGTACATCACTTGAGAAGGTAGGTTTAGAGTTGTGTTTAAAAAAGGTAGGTTCAGAGTGGTGTTTAACTACCATTTCATGTTGTTGGCTCACCTCTACCATGGATATCTAGTTAACCTCTCATACTTCATATTGGAGTCATTGAAACATATCGATAACATGGTGTAATAGTTAAACTTGTAGAGAGTTGCATAAATAACCACGGGATGAACAAGCTCATGGTTCTTGATGCATTAGAATAGTAAGGGAAACTATGGCCATAATTCATGACCCCTATTGTGGGTTTAGTAAGGGATAGTGGTACGAAGGAATTAGAGAGTGAAGAAGAGAAGGGGACAAAAGGATGGTATAGAGACAAATAATATCCCATTGAAATAACTTTTGAGGGTCTTCATGTTGATATTACAATGATTGAGGTGACCAATGAATAATATAGTAAACAAGGAATTAAGACCTGCCCCATTAAGGAGGGGGGATCACCACAACATATGAAGGAAGAAAAAGCATCTGACAAAGGAATCTGTGGTTGATCATCTCCCAAGAAGGAGGATTATATTTTCTATGACAATTACAACATCCCAAAGATTTGAAACCCCACCATTGCTAAGGAACATGTGAGGTAGGTTGTTGTTCAGAGGAAGAAGCCTAGAAATAGGAAGGTTAAAAACTCTCCTCCTGGTAAGGCTAAAATGAATCCTTTTTCTAAACAAAAGGTTAGTTTAAAAGAAGAAAATTATAAACTTAAAAGGAAGCCTACAACACTGAAAAAGAAATCTTGAAATGAGGAACCCTCAGGATTGTTAGCCCTCATTGGGGATACCCAAATGATGGGTACATCAACATTCTATTCCAATATTAAGAAGTGCAAAACAAGGGATCCTAAAAGCAAGTTATGTGTAGTTTATGGAGAACTCCTTGGTGAGGAAGGATATGCATAATCTAGCACAGGAATGCCAAATATTATTTTGGTCGGGGTGCTAATAGATGATTGGTATGCCATTGTTCCACAAGAACTAGTGGAATGTAAGGAAGAGGGCCTAATTGTAGGAGAAACTATTGAATTTCCATATATTTAGGGGAAGAGTGATGAAAAAGAAATGCAAACGTATACATAAGAGCTATTCGATGACACTGATATTACTCGAGTAACAATAGTTGAGGTAATCCAACCTAAGGAGGAAGAGATCAAGGATGATACACAAGAATCTACTCGAAATGTTGCTGGCACACAAGAACCAATAACTGAGGCAATTTGAACTAAGAAGGAATAAATCACGACTGACATACAAGAACCTGCCAATGACGTTGTTGTCCCATAAGAAGTAGTATTTGAGGAAGTTACCTATAGAAGGAGAAGAAGAAACTCAACCCGGCCCACAAGAACTAGTAGCCAAGTAAGTTTAGCCCATATGAGAGGAAAATAACTTAGTGGATCTACAAAATCATGACAATGACACTATTTTTACTCAAGTAACAACAACCAAGGTAATCTAGTCTAGCAAAGAAGAAGCCTACGATGTCAACTTTGATATTGATGCTTTGTTTTTTGAGATATGTGAATGAAAGTAGTTAGCTTTATCATTATAGTCATTTGTAATCCACCTTAGTGAGCATAACAATTTCATTGATGATCTCAAGGAGGCTTGGGAAAAATAACTCACATTTTAGAGGTTCAGGTGGGAGGAGATTAGATAGGAGAGAAGGAAGGAAAACAAATAGTCAAAGGAGCTCAGGGATGAAATTAAGGTACTGCAGTAAGAAAATGAATACATGTATGATCTTGCATATGAGTTTCTAATATGTAGAGAACGTTCCCCTTCCTATCCCCTATTTCTTCATGTGAAATATTTTATTTTCCAGATGACAATAATAAAGGTGAAAAGACCTCATGAGCTCATTAATATCATGATTTGTTGGCTCCTCCATTTTTTAAGGAATAATAATTGCGAAGAATATTTTGGATGAAACTCCCAGAAATAAAGCATCATAAAACAAAAAATGGCAGTAATATGGATTGGAACTCGCGCAGTGGAAAATAAGGGAGTGTGCCGAAGAACTAGGAGCCGATTTTGAAGCAGTGAGCAGAAACCAAAGTAATGGCCCTAGGTATTGAAAAACCATGGATCAAGAGATTGAGGTATCAGATCAAGAGAGTGTGGCTATAAAAAAAGATAGAAGACAGTGAGAAACAAGTTTAGGCAGTGCCCCAAATTTCAGATCGAGCCAGGGGAATAGACGGTGCCTAGTGTCTAGAGTTATTTAGTTTTTGAGATCTGGACTTGTAATGTTTTGTTTATGTATTACCTGTGGATATTGATTTTGTGTGCAAGTCTGTAATTGACACAAGTTTTAATGTTGATGTTGTAATGAAATTGTCCTTTGCCAATTAATGATATAAGAAAGACGAGAATTATCTTGTTTAGCTATGTAATTTATGGGCCCCTTTTAAAAAATTTATGCATATGTTTAATTCCTGTTGAGTATATAAATCAAATGGTTAAGAATGAATTTTGTATAAGTTGTGCAAGTCACATAATTAATCAAATATAAATGCCCTATATTCTCTCATGGTTCTGGATCTCCTTGGGTGAGACTCTTCTTCTTCTTGAAGGAGTGAAAATGATGGCAAAGTTCTAGACTGTGCGGGCTTTTTTTGGCACCATCGGTCGAACCCTGGGTCAGTCTTAAATTAAATTAAGGTAATTTTATAGTTTTGAGCAAGCCCTAAATGGCTTGGATGGATAATGAAGTTTCCTAGGCTATGGGGCACGTTAAACACCCTGCCCATGAGAGGGAGGGGTGTTAGCACACTCTGTGGGCACTGGAGGTCCGCGTTAGCCAGCCAAGCGCAAGATAAGCTTGGATTTCTTGATTTCGTAGGGGTTTTTTCCAACTGAAGATTGATCTCATGATGTTAAGGAACTACAAATGCTAAAATATTTGACTTGTTTAGAAGCATTGCGAAGGTGTGGGCTTCTGAATTTTTCCAGGCTTGACTAGATGAAGAGTCATAAGGATCTCCTTAGCTGGATCATCCAATGGTGGGATGAATGATAGGGTGTGTTCAGGATTGGGGACCATGACCTATCGATCAAGAGAGATGATATCTATTTCCTCACCGGTTTGTCGTGTAGAGGTGCATGAATAAAATTAATAGGAGGGAGAGTTGATCCCAGGACCATTGTGGAGTTGATCCAAACATACTGCAGAGAAGGTAGTTAGTAATGAGAAACAAGATTCCTATAGAGCAGATCAGAACAAGACCTATGAGGTCTATCCTATGGATGATCATACGCTTGGTAGGGTCTAAGAGCCAACATGTGGCTATAAAGGAGCAGTTGCTACTGGAGTTGGATTGCTTACAACCATAGGTATTCAACTGGTGTGACAGAGTTCTCCGTCAGGTGAAATGAGAGTCAACAACTTGTAAGACCCAGGACCAAAGGTAGTTTGGGTATGACACTTTGATCATGTCCTTTATTCAAGAGAGAGTGCCCATGATGAGGCCTCGTATGAGTCTAGGTATATCCGGTCCCAGGTAGCCTAAATAGAAGGAATGGGAATCCCTAACACCTCGTACTGGAGGGGGACCGATTAGACACTTTTTTGAGGATGATTTATTTGAGTGGCTCAGTTCCCAGATCTTGATGATTGATGATCATTTGTATGCTAGCATAAACTACTCAGGGAATTTGGAACTGATATTTCCACCTAGCACTCAGTGAGGGACACTAGGTAAGAGGATTGATCAAAGTGAAAAAAAGTATTTTTTTGTCTTTTGAATTTTACGCAACTTTTTTTTTTTTTTATGGGTGAAAATGTTTTGACATGAAGCATTTTCTTGACACAGATGTGGCACTAGTATATCCTGTAGGTATTCCTCACCATGCCAAGCAAGGTGATTAGTTACCTAGGGCTGGAGAAACAGAAGAGGGTGTGGTAGCCACCGAAGAGGGAGATGACACAGATTCTGCGTGAGGTTGCTAGGAACCTCAAAGATCTGATCATGGGTGTGCCGCCTCTTCCCATGAGAGAGATACTGGTCCATATGCAGCAACACATAGTGGATGTGATGGAGTGGTTTCTAGTGCCTCTTAGGAGGTTATCTCGATAAGTCATTTGTTACCATGAGTACCAGGCTTAGCGGGAGTAGGGTATGACCAACGGGTGTTAAAGAAATGCTTAAACAAGCCATTTCTATAATTAAAACACCCAAGTTTTGGGAATTTTTGATGTAAAAATACTGGACACGATATATATATATATTGGCGATTAATGGTGTATGTGTTTGCTTTGATTTTTTGTAAATTTTTAACTATGAAAATTTTACATTCATACATGTAACTATAAAGAATGGGACAGATGCCAATCCAGTACATAATGTTCCAACGAATCCGCTAACACCTTATATTCTCTAGAAATGTGTTCATAAGTAATAAACTCAAATTCACATTCCAAAAGTCATACCCTTAAAAATTAATGTAACAATATTGGATTGCAAACGTGATAGTGATTAATCAATTGCATAACAACTAGCGAGAGTATAACCTGACCGCTAGATTGGAGATGTCATGAGATGAGGCTTTGGTAAGGAGTTCGATCAAAAACATGTACTCAAAAATATTGTTGGTGGTTGAACTAAGAAAAAATCCCCTGGAACTAAGTAGTTATGACTCAGGTGTGTAAAGGACCCAAGCAACTGATGCAATTCACCATGTGTGATGAGTGGCACCATCTACATATCCAATTTATGGTAAGGGTGACAAAGACATCTATGAAACGAGAGATGTATATGAGACAAATACGCATTAAAAACCAAAAAATATAGACACACCAAAAGAAGAAAAACTTATTTACATAAAATTACAAAGAATATGCCCAGTAGAACATTAGGCATAATACTTTTTTAGATAGAGCCCTTTGTGGGGCTCAGCAAATGAAATTCCATCACAGTCCTGAAGTTCATAGGCACCTTTTGAAAGGACCTTAGTAACAACATATGAACTGACCCATAATGGTTGAAGGGTTCTTACCCCCAAGAGATCATGCTTATGGTCGTAAAGTAAAACGAGGTCACCCTCTTGGTAAGATCAAGGTTTAACATGTTTATCATATTGGGCTTTGACTAGACACTTATGGACTTCGAGAGCTAGTGAGACATCTTGACAAGTCTTATTGAGTTGATTGAGTGACAGTAAGCACTCTTCTTAGTAGTAGTGTTGGGCAGGAGTTCAACAACTAATTTTATGGAGGGAATCTAGCACTCGATAGGAAGAACTACTTATAGGCCATAGGCAAGTTGAAATGGTATAAATCCTGTAGCCATTTTGATTGATGTTCAGTATGCCCAGAGAGAATGATATAACATGCAATGCTAGTGGGTTTTATGATTTCCAACTAGCTGATCGATCATAGTTTTGAGGATTTCATTGATGGCTTCCACTTCTTCATTGGCATGTGGGTAGTATGAGGAAGAATTTCCTTTCTGAAAACTAAGCAATGATGTTATGTAAGACATCATATGATTCTAGAAGTGGGAACCATGGTTTGTAACGATTGTGCGGGGTACATCGAAACAACAAATTACCTGATTGAATAAGAATAAAGACCTCGTTTCTCCATTAGCCCAAAAATTGGGAATGGCATCTGCCCATTTCGCGATGTAGTCCACAATCACAACAATGAAGTTATGTCCATCAAAGGAAGTGTGGTTACAGGTGACAAAGTCGATGCCCCATTTAGCAAAGGGGATGACGAAGATAAATGGGTGAAGAAGGGAAGGGGGTGCATGCATTTTCTTCATATATACTTGACAAGGATGACACTGCTAGACTATGGTAATACAGTAATTAAATAAGGTTGGTCAGTAGTATCTTGTGCGTAAAATTTTCTGGGTAGTAGCCATGTTAGAAATATGATCTCTACATGTCCCAGTGTGGCAACCATTTAAAACTTGTTCCGCCTCGGAAAGAGTGAGGCAACGTCAAAGAACTGGGTCAACGCCATGATGATATAGAGTATCTTTTAGCATTAAGTAGTGCCTGGCTTGGTGACGGATGCGATGATGGTAGTCCGACGATAAATCTGGGTGAAACCGTTGTGTTTGGAGGTATATAAGAATATATCCATACCAAGGATAACTACAGTCAACCAGATAGATAGATTCATCAGGAAAAGGATCATGGGCTACCGCATCTAGGTCAACTCTAGGAAGGTCTGATAATAATTCGATGAAGACTAGGGATTTCTTTTCCTTGGCAGTGGTGAAAACCAAATCAAATGATTAGAGGATCACAATCCATTTGGAATATTTTCCTCCAATGACTTGGCAAGATAGAATGTGCCTCATGGGATTCTTCAGGGCAATGAAAGTAGTCTGCCACAGTAGGATATAGTGTCAGAAGAAATTGGCAATAAATGCAATTACCAAGGATAAATTCTCCACATGTGAATATTGGATTTCAGGCCCAACGAGGCCTTTCGATAGATAATAAACCACATGATCACTGTGATCATCGTGAGTTTGGAATAACACCATGCCAATGGAGGATGGCGAGGCTGCTAAGTATAAGAGAAATTTGCGTGAATAGTGAGGAGGACTGAGTAGTGCGACAGATATGAGGGCATGTTTCAAGGCATCAAATGATCATTGAGCTTGATCATCCCACAAGTATGACACTCCTTTCTTGAGCATGCACATAAAGCCTTTCATTAATTTAGTGTAATTCATGATGAAGAAACGTAAAATTTTTTCCTTCACTTGCCAAATTTAGAGTTGTAAGCTGGATTGTAGTGCGGGCAATTGAGTAATCACCTTTACCTTATCATGATCAACCCTTATCCTATGTTTGGAGATAATGAAACCAAGTAGGAATTTATAATCGACAAAGAATACGCACTTATGTGGATTCAAATGGATGTTATAGAATCTACACCTAAGAAATATTTCTTGAAGACGAGCTAGGTGTTGGGTTCGTTTCTTGGAATGAGCCAGAAGATCATCCAAGTAAGCTTGAACAATGTGTTTGCTATCGTGAAATGCATAGTCCATGGCCCTTTGAAAGGTTGCAACCACATTCTTTAGACCAAATAGGAGCTTCTTATATGAAAATATGCCCCGAGGACATATGAAGGTGGTCTTTCTCTAGTTCGTAGGCTTTATAGCAATCTGGTTATAGCCAGAGAAGCCATCCGTGAAGGATAAGGACTCACAATTGGCGCAATCATCGATTATTTGGTAAATGAACAGAGTTGGATAATTATATTTTAGACATGCAACATTCAAATCATGGTAGTTGACACAGACATGGATGGTACCTTGTTTTCTTTCTATTAGAGCCAAATTGGAAACCCATTCCGTCAAGGGAATGCGATAGATAAAACTAGCACGTAACAGGTTTTCAACTTGCAGTTTTTCGGGGGTGGACTGGTCAAAGGCTTTACCAGAAAGACTTGGCATTGTCATAGACCTTGATATCATGCTCGAAAATATAAGGATATATGCGGGGAATTTCCTCACAAGACTAATAAAAAACATCACAAAATTCTTTGAAAAGGAAGGTGAAGCTCGCAATTTCCTTAGGATTGCAGTCAGCTCCAATCTGAATGTTTTCCACGATGCCTATTTTAACCGAGATATTGATGAGCATAGTCTTTGAAATATTTCCCAAGTTCCATTCTAAATCCATAGTTTATACAGTCGTATAAATCAAGGGAATAATCTCAGGTGGGTCAAAAGGTAGGATTTGTATAGGTGTCGCGTCTGAATCAGATATCGAAGCGCGATGATGAGAAGTTTCCCAAGGTCACTCTTCTAAAGACATGATCTTTCAAATAGCTTTGTCTGTAGGTAGGAATTCATTGAGGAGATCATTAGAAGGAGATATGATATGAGAGGAAGTGGTACCATTGGTCGTAACCAAAGAAACATAAGAATCATATGTAGATTGAATGACTTGATAAGCCATTTCGGCTTGTGAAAGAGGAATTTGTTCTCCATAACAGTCAATGTCTAAACTGGCCAGGAGGATCCAGGGATCAGTTAGGTCATGAGGAATGGTGGATACCATAGAAAATGTCTATGGAACTTTGGGCGGAGAGAGAGGAAAGCAACCCAACACGGAAGAAACCTTCAAAAGACGAGTACCAAAACTGACATAAGAGTTAGGTATGCCACCCATTAAGGGCACGGTTCCGCCAAGCAATGAGGAGTAATTTGGGGTATAGAAGGATAGTTGGTCCATTGTGGCTATTTTCCCATCCAATGGAAAGAGGATGAGTTGGAAGACCGAAGAAACAATGGTATTTATGGCATAAGTCAAACTACAACCCAAAGGCAAATTATAGTTGAGATGATGATCTATGACTTCAATCCACCGTTACCATTTTCCCACTCAGAGTGATGGGTTAGCTGAAAAGGTATCCTTTTGGGATGAAAGTGTGGTCATCAAACTCTTTAAGGGAATTTGATGGTGAAGTGAGGGTTGGAGAATCCAGGGCAAGCCAACATGAATTGGACATCATGCATGTTTAAGCACCTTCGTCAATGACCATTCTATGGCCAACTCTACCTTTCGATATAACCAACATCTAAAATGAAAGTTGGTGGGAAAGGTGAGGCTTAATTTTCTCCATGTCAAAAATTTCTAGCATGGAATCATGAGGATCAACTCCACCAATGGCCGAAAGTAGAGATTTTTGTTGTGCTTGATACGTTTACAATACTTTGAGTGTAGACATCGTTGATGGTTCTTGCACCAAATCTTCTAGAATAATGTAGTTCGAGGTAGCACGTGTAGAGTTATTGTGTGTCATGGGACGAAGTTCCCCTTTGGGAGGACAGATCTCAATGTCAATAACAAGCCTTTCGATATGAAGATTGTTAGGTGGTGGTGGGTTTGAACTTGAGGCATTGTCCAGAGTGTTAGCAACTAGATTTCCATAATTTTTGGCTAGTGTTTGAAGATAAACCATTTAAAAGGTGTAAACAATTGATGATCCTTCACTAGAGGAAGGAGGATGTGAACTATTGTTTCCCCCTTGCAAGGGTTGCGGTGGGTTCAAAATAAGATGTTGATGTCGCTAAGTGAGGAAAGGGTTATTTAGGACCACTGAGGTCCAACCAGTGTCCTTTTGAGAAAGAAGATATGTGCATTCTTGAAGATGAGGACACTTGTGAGTCATGTGGTCCTCTGCATAGATTTTGTAAGGGAAATTGATATTTTTTTCTTTCCCACTTCCAGAATTGGCAGAAAATTTCTGTTTTAGGTTGTTCTGCATAGCAGTTTTCTCTTTAGAATGAGAGTTATTTTTCTTATTATTCTTGTTCTTGCCACTAGATTTTGTGTAGACTGCATAGAGTTTATCAAAATGGTTGGAAGAATAGATGATTGGGTAGAAGGAACAATATTGACAGACAACTAGGCAACGTGCCTGTTGAGTTATTTTACAGTAGCCCCAAAGGTAGCACTGCCAAGATTGTTAGTGTGCACATTGGGTTGCTAAGTAGTGAGACCATTTGATGTTTGAGTGGCATGGGGATTACATCTAATAGCATGATAGACTGAACACACCACCTAAGGTAACATCCTTGTCAATTTCAGGAAGAAGTGATTTGCAAAACCAATCTGCTAACATGTAATTCAAAATGGGGGCTTTTACAAGATTCCTCCTACATCTCCATTCATGGATATGAACTGTACTATTCCTAGTGCCTTTCTATCGAAAATGTTCAATTCTTCATCTGTCATACCTGTTGGCATCTTTGTTTTTCCACTCAATGGTAGGTACAGATCTTTCTGATACAGGTAATATTCCATCTGCATCTTCCATAGTGAGAAGTTTTGGCCGTTAAATTTCTCGACCCTAAACTTACCATCTTCCGCCATTGCTCCCACTTGAATGAGAAACGCTTCTTTCCTGTGAGTTTATCAGCCAAATAGACCTTCGGCTCTGAAACCAGTTGTTAAAAAAATATTATACATGACAGAAAATGCAAGACATATAATATGTGGAAAAGCACAAACACATAAAACCAGAGAGACATAGATATACGTGGTTCACCCATTTTGGGCTACGTCCACCCCAAACAGCCAGTCCTTCCTTTCTATTATCCAACAAAATGAAGAGACACAACCTACAACAGATCCACTGTAATATCCTCTGTTTTCTCTCATAGTCTCACCTATATGTTTCTCGCGCTAAGAATACACATATATTCAACAGCCTCAATGCAATACCCTCATATAAAAAGAGGGGCTGCCTTCTAGGGAAAAAAACCCTAAACTAAACATAAATTCTACCATAAAATCATCCACCTAATGAATGGCCTAGATTGACAAGAAATTACTATACTTTTACAAGGCAATTTTACATCTGTTTTTAGCTTCAGGGGCGCTGCCCCGGAAACCCTCGCCTAGGGACCGCTGGCCCCCAGACCCCCCAGCCGGGGGGGAATGGCCCCCCACGAACCCCCACAGGGGGGACAAGTCCCCCTCGCATGGAGGGGTGTACAATCTTCCTGGGGTATACATCCGGCTGAAACAAAGACCTCTAAATTAGGATGATAATCATGCTCCACACCCAACAAGTCAATACCTTTGGTGCCCTGGCAACGAAATTTTTAAAGAACTCTCAGCTACCTATCCATTACAAAACTAGAATTGAACTCCTTACTACCTTTTGAAAAGACACTTCTACCCATATCTCTGTGCCTTGCAGCGCCAGTCACCTTCAACATTTTGAAGGAAACATTGACAGAGGGCCTGATTCAGGCATTGGCGAAACTATATGAAAAACCCTCGACCTCAAACAAGGTATTTCTTATGAGACGGTTATTTAATATGAAGATGTCGGAAGGTGGATCTGTTGCAAACCATTTAAATGATTTTAATACAGTTACAAGTCAGTTAAGTTCTGTAGGGGTAAACTTTGATGATGAAGTTAGAGCTCTATTATTCTTGTGCTCATTGACAGAAAGTTGGAATGGTTTAGTAATGGCCATTAGTAACTCTGTTTCTGGATCTAGTACTTTAAAGTTTGATGATGTTGTCAGTGCTATCCTTAGCGAGGAAATGCGACGGAAAAGCTCCGTGAGACATCGGGTAATGCTTTGAGTGCAGAGTGTAGGGGAAGAAGAATGGAAAGAGGAAAGAGCTCAGGATATTGCAGTAAATCAAGGAAAGGCAGATCCAAGTCCAGATTAGGGATAGTGTGCTGGAAATGTGGAAAGAAAGGACACCTAAAGAAAGACTGTAGATCTTGAAAGGGAAAATAAGGACATGCACAACAAGAAAACAATCATGAAGCAAATGTGACAGGTGAGTTGTTACAAGATGCTTTGATTCTTTCTTTTGAAAATATTAATGATTCCTAGGTGGTAGATTCAGGGGCCTCATTCCATGCCACACCTGATAAAAAATATTTTCTTGACTATGTTTAAGGAGGTTTTGGACAAGTCCGTTTGGGTGATGGTAAAACCTATAAAATTGTTGTAATGGGTAAGGTTCTTGTAAAAAAATAGAATGGAAACCAATGGCTACAAAAGGAGTTAAGGCATGTACCAGATCTGAAGAAAAATCTGATTTCAACAGGGTAGTTAGGCGGTGAAGGTTGTGTGACAACTTTCACAGATAAAGCTTGGAAGGTCACCAAAGGAGCCCTGGTAATAGCAAAAGGCAAAAGGGTTGGTACATTGTATTTATGTAATGGTATTTCTAACTCTTTTAATGCTTTAACTTCCAAAGGAGCAGATGCAGCATTATGGCATCATAGGCTCGGACACATGAGTGAGAAGGGGATGAAGATTCTTCACTCAAGGAATTTATTGCTAGGTTTGAAGAATGTTGATTTGGACTTCTGTGAGAATTGCATTTATGGAAAACAGAAGAGAGTCAGATTTCTCAGAGTTGGTAAAGAAAAGAAGAGTGAAAAATTAGAGCTTGTGCATACAAATGTATGGGGACCTGCTTAGGTATCATCTCTTGCTAGCTCTCGTTATTATGTTAGTTTTATTGATGATGCAACTAGAAAAACTTGGATTAGAATAAATCTGATGTATTTGATACTTTCAAGAAATGGAAAGCTTTGGTTGAGATTGAGACAGGAAAGAAATTGAAGTGTCTCAGATCAGACAATGGAGGTGAATATTGCAGTAAAGAGTTTGATAGGTACTATTCAGAGCATGGAATTCGCAGAGAGAAGACAGTTCCAGGAACACCACAAGGAAATGGTGTGTCAGAAAGGATGAACAGAACAATCATGGAGCATGCAAGGTGCATGAGATTGCATGCAGGATTGCCTTTACAATTTTGGATAGATGCTGTAGATACTTTTGTTTATCTAATAAACAGAGGGCCTTCAAGTTCCTTGGATGCTGGTATTCCAGAGGAAGCATGGACAGGTAAAAAGGTAAACTACTCCTTTTTAAAGCCTTTTGGTTATGAGGCCTTTGTCCATATTAATAAAGAAAATAGAACAAAGCTTGAGGCAAAATCATAGAAATGTACCTTTATTGGATATGGTGTTAATGATTTTGGTTATCGCTTATATGATTATGAAAATCACAAAATCATTAGGAGCAGAGATGTAATATTCAATGAAATGGTCTTGTATAAGAATCAGTTGCAGGAAAAGAAACAAGAAAAAGAAAACCAGGAATACATAGTTCTTGATGGGATCACTAAAAAAGTAAAGGTGCCTGAAAAAAATAATAATCAACAACCACAACAATAGCAACCACCACAACAGCAACAGGCATCCCAAACACCTGAAAGTGGTGTTAGAAGATATACCAGGATAAGTATACCCCCTGAATGATACTCTCCTTCATTATATTATTTATTGTTGACTGATTCTGGTGAACCCGAATGTTATGAAAAAGCAATGCAGGTTGAAAGAAGGAAGAAGTGGGAGCTAGACATGGAAGATGAGATGGAATCCTTAATGCATAACTAGACTTGGGACTTAGTCAGGTTGCCTGCAGGTAAAACTACATTGTAGAATAAATGTGTTTACAGGCTGAAGGAAGAAGATGGAGGAAAACAGAGGTACAAAGCTAGACTTGTGGTGAAGGGGTTTGCACAAAAGAAAGGTATTGATTTTGATGAAATAATTTCTCTTGTTGTTAAAATGACTTCAATCAGAACTATTTAAAATCTAGTAGCAGTTGAAGATTTGCATCTTGAGAAATTAGATGTAAAGACAACCTTTCTCCATGGGGATTTGGAGGAAGAGATATATATGCAGCAACCACAAGGATATGAGGTAAAAGGGAAGGAGAAACTAGTGTGCAGGTTGAAGAAGAGCTTCTAAAATTTGACAAGTTTATGTCTGAACAAGGTTATACTAGTTGTCACTCTGATCATTGTGTTTATCTGAAAAAGAAAAATGATGGCAACTATATTATATTGTTATTGTATGTAGATGGCATGCTTGTTGTAGGGTCTAACATGCAGGAAATAAATGTGCTCAAAAGAAACTTGGAAAATTCGTTTGCGATGAAGGATTTGGGAGTTGCAAAACAAATCCTTGGTATGAGAATAACTAGAGATAGGAAAAATCGCAAATTAACATTGTCTCAAAATGAGTACATACAAAAGGTGTTGAAAAGATTTAATATGCACAATGCAAAACCAGTTAGTACACCTTTTGCTAGCCATTTAAAACTTAGTAAGGAGATGTGCCCAAACACCCAAGAAGACATGTATTATATGTCTAAAGTTCCATATGCATCAACAGTTGGAAGCTTAATGTATGAAATGGTCTGCACAAGGCTTGATATTGCACATGCAGTGGGAGTTGTAACTAGGTACATGAACAATCTAGGAAAAGAACATTGGATGGCAGTGAAATGGATTCTCAGATATTTGAGAGGTACCACAAATCAAGCATTATGTTTTGGTGGTTCAAACATTTCTCTACAGGGATATGTTGATGCAGATATGGCAGGTGACAGAGATAATAGGAGGAGCACTATAGGATATGTATTTACTGTAGGTGGAACAACAATCAGTTGGGTTCCAAAAAGCCAAAGTGTTGTTGCACTTTCAACAACATAAGCAGAGTATGTTGCTGCTACAGAGGCTAGTAAAGAAATGATTTGGTTACAAAGATTTATGGATGAATTGGGTAAGAAGCATGATATGGGCACATTATATAGTGATAGGAAAAGTTCCATTCATCTTGCAAAGAACTCAACATTTCATTCCAAGACTAAACACATACAGCTCAAGTACCATTTCATACTATCAATGTTGGAAGATGGAGAGTTGAAGATGGAAAAGATACACACTAGCTAGAATCCTACAGATATGCTAACAAAAGTTGTAAGCAGGGAGGAACTGAGAATATGCTCAGTTTCAATTGGTCTTCAAGGATTACGATGAAGATGAGGAACAACTAGGTCCAAAGAGGAGTCATTGTCCAGCAAATGAAGCATCAGTGGAGTTGCTACAATCATTCTCCAAGTGGGAGATTGTTGGGTGTGGAGCATGATTATCATTCTTATTTAGAGGTCTTTGTTTTAGCTGGATGTATACCCTAGGAATATTGTACACCCCTCCATGCGGGGGGGTGAGAGGGGGACTTGTCCCCCCCGCGGGGGTTCGGGGGGGGGGGCCATCCCCCCCAGCTGGGGGGCCTGGGGGCCAGCTGTCCCTAGGTGGGGGTTTCGGGGGAAGGGCCCCCGAAGCTAAAATCAGATGTAAAATTGCCTTGTAAAAGTATAGTAATTTCTTGTCAATCTAGGCCGTTCATTAGGTAGATGATCTGATGGTAGAATTTATGTTTAGTTTAGGGTTTTTTGCCCTAGAAGGCAACCCCTCTTTTCGTATGAGGGTATTGTATTGAGGCTGTTGAATATATGTGTATTCTCAGAGCGAGAAACATATAGGTGAGACTGTGAGAGAAAACATAAGATATTACAGCGGATCTGCTGTAGGTTGTGTCTCTTCATTTTGCAAGATAATAGAAAGGAAGGACTGACTGTTCGGGGTGGACGTAGCCCAAACTGGGTGAACCACGTATATCTGTGTCTCTCTTGTTTTATGTGTGTGTTTTTCCGCATATTATATGTCTTGCATTTCTCTGTCATATATAATATCTTTTTAACATGACTAACACACGTGGTAACTCAATGTACCACTTGGAAGAATTTCCAATAAGGGTGTGGGGGAAGAGTCTGAGCTAGATACTATCATCAACCATGCAGTTCGATACACACCATAAATGGTAGGTGGTGATATGTGTAGCCAGATCATTCCCTTGTTTCTGATTTAATTTCGAAATGTCGGCAGGTATCATGTGGAAGATTGGGGGCCAATGTAAGTTATAATTGATGGGGTCATTAGTCAATTTATATATATTTCGAATATCGAGTGTTTCAAAAAAAGGAAAAGTGTTAGGTGCCCTTGATTCTAACTAAGGTGATGAAGAATGACTTGAAGGACCCATGGGGCCTCCCATCAAGTTGTTCCCAACATGATACATAGGATTCATCATATAATAACCTCCTTGCTGTGGTGGAGCAGTCATATATGGTGGTGTTCCATAATGTTGGGTGTGTGTTATATTCTTTCTACGACAACCCCATGTGCATGGGGGTCACAGGGGGGCGGTAGCCCCCCTGCCCGGGGCAACGCATCGAGAAATGGTTTTTTGGACATGGTTTTGTTTGGGAAAATTTCACACATGGTTTTCGGCATGATGGTTTTTAGTCCATGGTATTTTGTAGATCCGGTCAAGGGAGCTATGTTATGTTCTAATCTAGGGTTAATGGATTTGCGTTTATGGATGCTTCGACATGTATATATATGCATAGTAACATTGAAAGGAATATAATGAAAAATCAATCTAGTAGTCCCAATTTTGGGATCCAAGGGAAAATATGTGTGTATATCTATTTTATGTTTTATGCTCTTTCCATTGTTTATTTTTTATTTTTTAGAATTCTTATGCAGGTAATTTATGTACGGGGTTAAAACCTGCATTTGGTATCAGAGTTTTTTTGGCTTCAAGGGGATGTCTTTGCTGCTAAGGGGTTTTTCTCGGGCCTGTGGTAGACCTTGTTCACTGGGAGATCCACAGGATTGATTCTTGTGGTGAAAGAAGATGGTGAGAAGTGGAAAGATATAGATCGAGAAATTTAATGCTCATATTTTTGAGTTGTGGAAAATCAATATGAAGGATCTCTTGGTGGTTAAAGATCAATGGATTACAGTAGATTCAGGTATGAAACGAACAACAATGTCAGCTAAAGACTGGGAGAAGTTGGATTGCAAGGAAAAGAGTACAATATGATTGTGTGTCTCAGATTTAGTATTGCTGAATGTATCAGGGGAAGCTTCGACAAAGGCTTTGTGGGACAAGTTAGGGACTTTGTACCAATCTAAGTCTCTGGTGAATAAACTGTTCCTATAAAAAATGTTGTATAACCTAAGGATGAAAGATGGAAACTCGGTGACAGGGCATCTGAATTCCTTTAATACTGTGGTAAAAAATTTATTATCTGTTGATATTAAAATTTCTGATGAAGATAAGTGCATCCATTTGTTGTGTTCTCTACTAGATTTGTGGAATACTCTCGTTGTTGCAACACATAGCAATGCAATTGCCTTGCAGTTTGATGAAATAGTTTCATCCTTGTTGTCGGAGGAGATGAGATGGAAAAATATGGAGGGCCAGAATGGTGATGCCTTATCCATATGAGGACGGTCCTTGAATAGAAACAAAAATAAGTCTTCGAGTGGGAGATCTAAATCTCCAGGAAAACTTGTATAGGAGTGATGGAAATGTGGAAAGGAAGGGAACTTAAAAAGGGATTGTAAATCTAAAGATCCCGAGAAAGGAAATGGATCTGATGATGCTTCTTCTGCGGAGGTGAAAACCACCTAAGGTGATGGTGGGGATGTGTACTTGGCTTCTTCTTCAAGTACACATGTAGATCATGAGGAATGGTTGATTGACTCAGGTGCATCCTTTCACTTCACTCCCCATAGAGAGTGGTTATGTGAGTTTGAGAAATATGATGGTGGTGATGTATTCGTAGGGGATGAGAGGAAGGATAGAATCGTTGGTCATGGAAAAGTCAAGTTGAGGTTGCAAGGTGGAAGGATTAGAACACTTTCGGGTGTTCTCCATATTCTAGCATTGGCTAGAAATCTGATTTCTGTAAGAAAGTTGGATGATGCAGGTGTAAAAAAAATGTTCGAGAAAGATACCTGCAAGATGGTTCGAGGAGCACTGGTATTGATGCAGGGAGTTTGGATTGGAACCTTGTACAAGCTTCAGGGTAGCACTGTTATTGATGGGCGAAATGGTTCTATGGTTCCTGAAAGTGGAGCAGAACATCTAGTGATCTCTGGAGAAAATACCATGCTGTGGAATCAAAGGATTGGACATATTGGAGAGAAGGGCCTTCGAACACTTCATGGTAATGGTATGGTAGAAGGTATGTCTAATTTCTCTCTGGATTTTTATTTTTGTGAAAATTGTGTATATGGGAAGTAGAATAGGGTGATTTTCCCCTTTAGTGCTAAGAGGGCGAAACAAATATTATAACTTGTGCACAGTGATGTGTGTGGACCCATGTCGGTTCCATCACTGGGTAAGTCTATGTACTATGTATCATTTATAGATGACTTCTCAAGGAATACATGGATATATTTCCTCAATCGTAATTCTGAAGTCTTTGACAGGTTTAAAGAATTTAAGGCTCTGGTGGAAAACTAGACAAAGAAGAAGGTAAAGGTGTTGAGGACAGATAATGGTGGAGAGTTTTGCAAGAAGGAATTTGAAGAGTTCTATAATAAGTGTGGTATAGCATAGAATAAGACTACTCCATACACACCTCAAAAAAATGGAGTTGCAGAAAGAATGAACAGGACGTTGATGGAAAAGGAAAGAAGCATGCTTAGTGGTGTCAGGTTAGGACGAGAATTCTGGGTAGAGGCGGTGGACACTGCATGTTACCTGGTCAACAGATCACCTTCATCAACATTGGAGAATAAGACTCCACAAGAGGTATGGACTGGTAAGAAATATTATCTTTCACATTTGATGGTATTTGGATGTGATTCATATGTACATTTTCCAAAGGAGAAAAGAACAAAGCTGGATAGTAAATCTCAAAGGTGCATATTTATTGGGTATACGGATGGTTTAAAAGGTTATAAGCTTTGGAACCTAGAAACAAGGAAGGTTGTCTACAAGTAAGATGTGGCGTTTGGAGAAGTGAAATATGTTATTAAACACGAAGTCCTACCAAAGGAACCTGAGAAGATAGAGTTTGAGCAAAATGAGGAAGAATTAGACTCTATAGAAGAAGAGGAATCAGACGATGAAGAGCCAAAAACTCCAGCTGTGAGAAGATCAGTTTGAGAAAGAAGGTAGCCATAAAGGTATAGTCCATATGCTTTCTGTTCAAATTTTTCTTTATCTATTACTGATGATGATCCCAAAATTTTGAGGGAAGCAGTAGATTCAGAGGATGGAAAACTTTGGAAAGAGGCCATGGTTGATGAAATGACATCTTTTCACAAAAATGAGGCTTGGGATATGGTGGAGTTTCTGGCTGGAAGGAACCCATTGGTAAAAAATGTGTGTTTAAAAATAAGATGAATGTAGAATGAAAGGTGGAGAAATACAAAGCTCATTTGGTAGGAAAAAGGTTATTCCTAGGTGCTAGGAATTGATTTTGGTGATATTTTTTCTCCTATCGCCAAGGTACCTTTTATTAGATTACTTTTATCTGTTGTTGTTGCTTTTGATTTAGAGGTAGAACAGATGGATTTGAAGACAAAATTGCTTCATGGGGACCTAGAAGAAGAGATCTACATGAAGCAACTTGAAGGATTTACGGAGAAGGGTAAGAAAGAACTGGTATGCAAGTTAAAAAAAGTCTTTGTATAGGTTAAAATAGTCACCAAGGATGTGGTATCAGAAATTTGATACATTTATACGAGGCCTTGGCTTCACCAAAAGAAAACCATATCATTGTGTGTATTTTATATTTATTGGTGACCATGTTATTTATTTGGTCATGTATGTGGATGATATGTTTGTAGTTGGAAATGACAAAGAAATTATCCAGGATTTGAAGATCCAATTGTCCTCCAAATTCAACATGAAAGATATTTGTGCCGCAAACTATATTTTGGGCATGGAAATTAAATGAGATCGAGCAAAGAGGAAGCTCTTGTTAAACTAGAGGAAGTATGTCGAAACAATAGTGCAGAGGTTTAATATGTAGGATAATAAACCAGTGAAGGTTCCCATTCCCATAGGTGTAAACTTATTTGATGAATAATGTCCCAAGACACAAGAATAGGAAGAGGAGATGTCTCATGTTTGTTGTGGGGAAAAATGCCTATGCAGGACGATCCTATCCACCTAAGGTGTGACAGTGCCTTAGCAACAAACAGAAACAACTATTCTAGTATTCTTCCTTTATGAATTAAGAATGAAGAGAGATGGATGGACTAACCGGTGTCTTTCGTTTGTCCCTCGATCCGGTTTCTCTTCTCTTTGAGAGTTCCCAGCTACTTGCCTTCTCGCTCGCCCAGCTTCAACAGGTTCCTGCAAGATCACAAGAAGAGAACACTACACAAAGACATAGATTCATATTCATAACTAGTTCAGGATTAGAAATAAACTAAACATACTAATGCAATCATACATCAAAGACACATCAGCATATAGGAGAAACCAAGATAGCTTTATTGATGAATAACAAGGTTCAGGAAGAGATACAACCCAGAGGGCTCCAATCCAGCATCTCCTTCCCAGCAAATGAAATTCCTATCTTCACCTTCCTTCAAAGCATTAAGCACCCAATGATTCCAACCTCAAACCAACAAAAATTCTTTGCAATAACAAAATTCCAGCCTCTAGATCTCATGGAGGAGAGATCCATATATAGATGTTTGGAGAGAGGATGATTCAGCTTGAGATCTGACTAGTGTCCTCTCCCTCTGTCAGTTCTTGCTTCCACTTGGAGGTTCTTGCTTCCACTTGGAGATTGAGAACCTCTTACTCAACACTAGTCGAATTCACTGAGGCAAGTGTCATTGAGGAAGATTATGGAAGCTTCCAGGGTCTTGACACCTTGTTGAATGAACTTGCCATTTGTCAATTCCCGCTCAGCACACCCTGGTAGTGCTTCTACCTGCGTTGCAGTGCAGGTAGCCAGTGCAGACTTTGCATTTCAGCGCAGACAGCTAGTGGAGCCTCTGAATTGATCCTGAATTGACTTGTTTTTGAGTAGTTTCTGGTGGAGAACTTCTGTGAATTGCTGTGGTTTGTTAGCCTTGTTCCTCTAGGGGTAGGAACAACATGTTTAGGGACTTTGGATCCCTTAGATTATGGACATTTCATGCTTATAGCTGTAAGGCACAAAAATGTCTATAACAGTTGCCCCCTAAAGTATGAGGCCGTTTATCGGGTGAAATGCTTTATCAGGAGGATCCGAAGTTCATCCAATGCTGGGAGGAGACCTGTAATAACATACAATACAATACATTATTTTTCATACTGCTTTCATGATCTAGCTGAGGCGGGCATTCCCATGCTCAGCTTTATAAATTCATTTTTCTGTACATAGAACAGACAATCGTCTGATTGTAGACTGATAATTTCGATGAAATTATCATCCTTTGGGTAGGATGATTATCTGCTGCAATGATGTACATGTCAATGTCTTTATCTTTCCTGAATATATATCGCAGCCCAGATGGATGAAACTAGATCCGAGGTCTTCAAACTCGTTTGATCTTCACTCTAAGTACAAGTCGATCCATGTGAGAAATGTTCTGAAGTCGAACATGGAAAGACATCGCTTGATTACCGGTCAATGAGGTAAACCGTTAACAAGCGTGAGAGGAATCACCGATAATGATAATGACCCTCAAGGTACTGCAGTACAATTCACGTGGTGTGAATAAAGGACTTGGTGTCGAACACCACGCAAAATCTTTCGGTCGAAGGTCATTGATGTATACCTGTCGTCAGAAGTGAGAAACTTGCCATTGAGGCATGCAAGGTTCAAAGTACTGAAGGGGTTGTTCCTAGATCAACTTCTTGGATAATGAGCTGATGTCGACAAGAAGCGATCCATCAAAGGAGGGCCTTAATGAATCCCACATCAATGACACGGAATGGAGCTAATGATTTTGATGGAGGTGAAAATGATCTGATGACATGTTAACTCCCAGGTTGTTCCCTATGACTCCCAAGGGAATACGGCCGGGGTAACCACTAACCAATCTTTGGGTTACAGTTCCTAGCCCAACTGCAACCAGAGAGGGCTCTCTCTTTATGATTTATCTTTGTTATAGTTGTGTTTTAGGCTAGCTATGATGCTCAGGTTTTGTTTATGTTTTGGTTGAAGGATCTCTTTCAGGTCTTATGATGTAATACTTTGATGGTGAGTTTCCATTGGGCAATGGAGTCTAGATGCTGTGAGATGATCTTAAATGTAGAGTACTGTTCTAACTGCAAGGCCTGATGTGTATCTAACAGACAAATTTAAACTTGAGTGATGATATGTGTCAACCAGCAGAAATCTGTTAAGAATTTTCTGTTATGTTGGTGAAATGAAAATGAACGCAGAGCACAGGAGCAAAATTTGAATTCCTGTGACAGTGGCCAATATGAAAGATGTATTCTGGAAGTGCAGCAGCTTAAGAATCACACTTTATATAGATTACACCTGAAGAAAACATTTATAAACAACACAGACTGAACTCAGGGTGCTCAGTGAGCAAATCCTGGGAGTTATTCTTTTTCTCTGTTGCTTAATATCGGAAATCAGATAGCGTATATGGATTTATAATAAAACAAACTAAACATGGAAAAGGTTACAGAGACTTATTGCATGGTAAGATACACAGGGATCCAGCAGTCATGAACAGGAACAGAACATCTTCAACACATCAAACATCCATGAAATTCCATTGCTTTCCTTTATTGACTTTTAGAAAACAATTACAGCATAAGAGCCTCTTCAGGAGAAATTCACAACAACCCTTGCTATCTCATGCGAAGGGGTTTATATAGAAATATGTATACAAAATATCTCAGGTATTGAGTCATCTGAGAGAGAGAAAATATCTTCAGTAGTGTTCAGAAAGTAGGCAAGAAGTTATTACAATGTTAAATGCAGCGTAAATGCCCTTTATGTCTGTCAGAGGATTGTCTTGACTTTTAAGAGTCACTGAGTCGGTTGCATTACTCTGTATTAATTCTGGAGATACGCATTTACTTTTGCCTGCGCAGTGCATTCTCGGGTTTGCCAGCTGTGGTTCCCTTTTCTGCTTTGTTGGCCGCTACATCTGCTGAGTTGGCTCAGCTTTGATTTTATGATGCCTGCTGACTTTGTTGACTTTTCTTTTCATCAAAATTTGTAGGAAAAACAGAAGTTGGTGCATGAGTTACTGTTTACAAAATTCTCTGAATTGCATCTGTCCACCATTCCTGTGTAGGGAGCTGATGCTTGAGGATGGCCTCCATTGTCTCTTCAGCTTCTGTGTATTTGAAAAAAGTTGGGGCTACATCAAACAAGTGATTAATTTCATTCATTATAAAAAGTAGATTTTCTATCTTACTATAGAAAATCTGTCCTGTAATAGGCCCTGTGTCTTCTGAAGTGCTGGCCTTCTCATTGACCTGTGCTGAGGCAAAAACATTTACTCTTTTAGAATACTGTTCATGGGTGAATAATTTCCCTCCGCTGTTCAGTAAGCTAGGGAGTCCTCTACTCTGCAACACCTGAAACTTCTCCATGAACTTATTTACCTCTGTCTGCATATCCTGGGTTCTCCTGTCCAATGTCTGCACTAGACTTCTGAGAGTAAGAACCCTCTTGATCATTTGAATAGTCTCAGTTCTGTTTGTGATTCCAATGGTGGCTAACTGAGAACTTGTTTTGTGATTGAGCACATTGATCATTCTTGTAGCAACTTCAGGCATATTTCCCAATAAGGCCCTTGATGTTCGGATTTCCCTCTGTGCCTTTGGAATGAGCTCTAGTTGCTCATGGATTGTCTCGATGTATGGCCATTGGTTGTTGATGGATTTACCAATATTGGACCATATCATTGCTCTGATCTCAGCTATGATTTTATCTAGCTTGAGCTCATTCTCAAGCTCCTTGATTCTGTTTTTAAGAGCTTTGATTTCCTTGGCCTTTTCTCCCACTTCTCTCTTTGTCTTATCATGCCTTTCATTTACCTTGGCCAGCTTTTCCTTAGTTTCATTCAGCTCTGTCATCTGGGCTTCCAAAATTTGTATTTCATTCTTTAGCTTCTGCATATCTAGGCTCTGATCTGTGCTGATGGGTGCTGCTGAAGTAGATGTGGCCGTTTGTTCAGCCTGCTGAGGTGGAGGCACAGTAGTAGGAACAGTCTTCTCAAGATTGATGACTTGAGGAGGGGGCTGAGATGTCTGCCCTTCTTGTGCTTGTTTTGATGATGCTTGTAGAGGTGCTTGTGCAGCTTCATATTGCCCCAATTTTTCTTGTGCCTTCACAAGCTCTTTGTAAATGGAAATTAGCAGGTCAGTAGAATCCTGCTCATACCTTTGCTTAGCTACCTCATCAGTCTGTGGATGGATAGTGGCTGGAATTTTGATCTTCTTTCTCAGTGCAGCCATGTCAGCATCTCTGAGTTTCAGGATCTCTTGTATCCCTTTGATGTCATTGGGATTGTGCCCAATTTCTACAATGATTTCCTCCAGGGCTCTTATCCTGTTGTCTTTGGCCTGAGAAGAGGCCCTCTCCAGTTCTAGCTAGGAAGCTGTGGCATTCAGACTGCTGGTTAGTTTGTAATTATCCAAAGTCTTGTCGGCCAATGAAGCATACACCATTTCTCCAGTTTGCTTATGCAGCTCAATTTTGTCCATAGGGTGTATGTCTTTGGCAAGTACCTCTAGGTTGGTCCTAAGGTAGTCAGCAGTGGATTGTGGCCGGAGTGCTGTGGGCATAAAGTGACTCATTGTCAATTTGCCTTCACTTACATCAAAAGCAGACATAAGTCTCTGCTGATTGGAAGGAGCCATGTTTAGCAGGTGATTGTACAATTGTACCTTGATAGGGTCACTCCTCCTCTTGATGTCTATAAACTGCTGCTTGATGCTTACTTGTCCCTCTTTCTGCTGGCTGGAGGAGCTGACCTCCCCTCCCATGGTCCTGTCTTGTTCCTGCTGGAAGGAACTTGCTGAAGTTTCTCTGCTGGGTGGGCCCATGCCCAATGCCTCTCTTATTGCTATATCCTCCTCTGGAAAATCATTGAGTCTCTGCCTTTTCTCTCCCTGGTCTACAGAGTATGTCAGGGGAGTCTCTCTGTCTCTTTTTCTAAAGACAAATGTATCCTCCTTTTGAGGGGTTTGGAGGACCGATGCATCAAAGGTAGTGTCTTGTCTTGTAGGCCCCGTTTTTTCAGTGGTCTGAGGAGTCTCCACTGTTTCCTTTTGCTGGGCAGACTGCTCCTGCCTTTGTTCTTCTTGATGTTGTTGCTCTTGCTGTTCTGGTTCTTCTTGCTGCCCTTGCTGTAGCCCTTCTGCTTGCTGCTGTTGTTTTTGTTGCTGTTCCTGCTGTTCCTGCTCCATCTCTTTGCCTTTGCCCTTTTCTGAGATATTTTCACCAGTTCTTGTAGCTTGATGTTGGGCAGTTGAGGAAGACGCTGCTGCTCCAATTTGTGTGCCTGGCAGTGAGGTGACCTGTGAATAAAACTCAAGGTCAGCCATTTTCTTGAGGTTTCTTAGAGCTCTTTGATTAAGCTCTTCTTGAGTCACATCTTCTTCTAAAGTTCCTCTTCTCCACTTGCTTTGGTTGGCATATTTTTCTAAGTTAGGAAGGCTATAATGACCATAAGCAGATAATTTGTATTTGAGCCTCCTCATTGTAATGAAGTTATTGGGGTCATAGGGTTTCCATATGAAGCTGTATTTGAGACCAAGGCACCCAAGTATTCTATCTACCTCTCTCCACCCTTCATCCCTTTCATTGAGAAGTAAATGGCCAAGTTGATTTCTGATTTTTAACTGTGCCTTCTTACCTTTTCCTGAAAAGTGGAGCATATCCACATAACCAAACTACCTGAAGTATTCCAAGGCAAGTAACCTCATAGGCACAAATCTAGGTACTTTAAATGGGGGCAACTCACACCCATATAGTCTGATAACGGTGTGGTGTTGGTAGAAATACCAATCCCCAATACTGTATGCTTTTGATAAATGCAGGAGTCTTTGCATTTCATCTGTCAATCTGGGAGGTGGTGAACCCAACAGTAGAGTCAAGGCTGGATGGATGAAAAGATCAATAAATTCGCAGTAGGTGTATGGGGAACAGCTCACTATGTGAAAAACGGATGTCCAATACACAACTGATCTCAGATTGCCCTGTGCATCTACTCTTTTCTTTGGGAAGGAGAACTTATCATGCTGGAAGTAAAGGAGCAGATGATATAGGTACGAGGTGTATCTAAATACCCTTTCTCTTGATAAATTCATCAATTGATCATGCATCTTATCTGATATGTATGTGGCATAATCATAGTGGATTGGCTTCTTTCCTGGGGAAAACATAAGCATCATTTGTAGAACAGTTTCATCCACATACTCCACTGAATCATATCCCAGGATGGGACTGATCATGTCAACAAGGTCTAAGCCCAACTGGTTGAGGTAGAGATAATGGATGGGAGGAATTTGCACAGTATCAGCTTTGATGAAAATCTGATTAAGCTTTGTGATTTGTGCCTCTGTTATCCTGGCTCCCTGTACTATTAAATCAGCTAATGATAGAGGAACCAACTTTTGATCTGTCTGGAACTGCAACATCTCCCTGATGGCTTCAGGGGTAATGAGGAACAGAATTGAGCCTGAAGAGTCCAGCACTGCCCTCTGGGATGCATCATAGTGGTCAGCAACTAAGTGTACAAGCTCAGGGAATTGATTAACCTGAGGAAGCTTGAATATTGGAAGGAATGAATCCCAAATTCCCAGGATGTCTGTCCCCCTCTCATGTTTGATCTTTATCTCATTTAGGATTTGCAAATGGAACCTGCTTCTGCTCAACATCTCCTCTGATATCTTGTAGTCCAAGTCTGCTAATGCCCTGGTGTCCAATGTTCTATTAGGGACATTCAGGGGAGCCACATTGAGGGCTATAGGAGCTACAGGGGGGTCCATGGCTCTCCTTTAGGATTTCTGTTCACCCAAGGACTGTGTTACTATGCAGAGTAACACCAACAAGGTTTCTTTGCAGAGAATGTTGGTTTTGTAAGTGAAAGGTGGAAGTAAGGCTGCAGCAGTTGAAATACTGCCTCTCTGTGATTAGGTGGGTGGCGGAAATGTTCAGAGGATGCTCTTTTGTGGTGTATTTATCTCCTGCCGGTGACGGGTTCACGATTGCGCGAACCAGTGACAGTTTTGTTTCGAATTGCCTACAATTGGCTTGACAGTAGCTTAGTGACGGCTCTGGTTCAATTTAAATGTCAACTTGATGGTATTTAACGGTGAAATTGGAGTCTTACGGTCTGTTACTCATTGACATGCGAAATGCAGTGAAAATGGAGTTTCAGAGCTCAAATGAGGAATACCTGTAGATTTGGGTCGGTCAGAGCTTGTTGGCGCTGAGGAAATTGACGTTCCGGTGGTTAGGAAACTCTTTTCCGCGGCTGGTGCAGGTTTAAACGTAGTTTTGCATGCAGAACACAACAACGACGAATGCACAAAAATGGTAAAAAACACGAATTTTTGGCTAAAATAGACCTTTTGGTGCTTTTGGCGCGAATCGGTGCTGACGTTAGCATGACGTCATTGGTGGGGTCAAGGTCGGATGACGTCATGCTGACGTCATCGGGTGACGTGGCGGGGTCCGGTTGGTCCACAGGGGCAGTGAGATGGCAGGACAGGTGGACCAATGGCAGGGCAAGAGGCTGACGGGACAGCGTACCTGGGTGACGGAGCGATGACATGTTGCTGACGCGGCGAGGATGTAAGCGAGCGGGATGAGGAAACCGGAAACCGGCAGTGGTTTCGTATCGCACCGCTTCCGGTACGGGGGCGGTATTTGCAGTTGTACCTCCGACGCATTGTGGTGAGGGCACGTGGCAGCGGAGTGACGTACTCAAAATACGGACGTCGGGAGATAAGTTTCGGGCAACGGATGAGCTCCGACGTCATGGTGACCGTTAGATCTGCAGAGGTTAATCGGACGGTGGTCGGATGACTGACGTGACAGGGGGATAGTACATATAACTGTCGGACGTCGGAAGGACTCCGACGCATTCAGGGCCATCGGATCTGGAGGGCCTGATCTAACGGTCATCGGGGAGGTGACATGGGCAGTGTATACGGAAGCGGGCGGAGGCAATAAAACATGTTTTTGAACGATTTTCCAATGTATTTCCAAAAAACAAATTATGTGCGCCAACCTTGGTTATAGAGCGGAAAGAGGGTTTTATAGTTTTTTGCTCTTTGCAGTGGGTAAAGGTGGAATTTAAGCCCTTTAGGGGTTTTTTATGTGCAAAAGGGGTAAAAATAGAGGAATCAGCTCATGAAGGGGAAGGGGTAGTTGGCATAGGTTCATCAACATGACCTGGTGTCATTTGCTCCCTGACTCGAGACTTTATTGGCTATAATGCCAAGGGGGTGGGTATTTATAAGATTTTGGGGTTTATACACCTTGGTGTTAGTAATATTAGGGAAAAAAGTGATATAAGGGATTTATATAATAGGGTTAGTGTTAGCATGGAGTAGGGGGTAAGTGGAGGAGGAAACCATTAAGTTTATGTGAAACAAACTTGGTTTTAAGAGTAGATCAAAATGAAAAGATTTTTAGACAAGAAATGTGGCTTCTAAAGATTAAGAACCACCATGAAACCTTAGTCTTTTCCATGAATCTAAGCTGATGGGGGAATGTTAGAAATGAAATTGGAGGGGAAATGAGGGAAATTAGTCATGCTTCCTGCTGTAACCTTTTGCTTTGATGCCCACCATCACTGTTCTTGCAATGATGGGGATAACCTTTCTGCAACCCCAACTACCTACCGAGCTACTTACCTAGCATTTTTATTTCTTCTTGGAGGGTGCACTTGGACTTGCAGACCCTTATTTGCCTTTTCTTTTCTTTGGCTTTTTCTTTTGCTTTCTCTATCTACTTCTACCCTTATCTCTTCCAAGGTCCCAGATTAAGCTGTTGGGAACCTTTTCTTCTCTACCTAAACTAGCTTGTCTGCCAAGATTCAGCTGTTTGGATAGACTTCTTTCTCTATTCTATAGCATACAATTGAACACATGGCATGATCCAGATTAAACTGTTGGATCATCCATCAAAAATTTGAAAATAAGGTCATCAACATTGAAACACTTTACACACCTTCTTGTTCTCTTGGAAATATGGGATCTTTGTGAACTCAAAGCAGAGCATATTTGGACTTTTTCTTGCCAATCATGAGATATGAAACCTATTGGTATAGGTATCCAACATGACATATGATTCAGGGTGGCGGTCATGAAAGGATGAAGGATAATGTATGGCAGTGGATGGGACACGGTTGACTTCTCTGAACGACTTCTCTTGAACATATGGCGACACTTATGCGATGGATCGGTAGCATTACCCCAAATATGGATGGTATGGCGAGACCATGGTGATGTGGCCGGTGAATGAAACAACCCAACCCGATTGTGGTACGGAGGAAAAGTGTCATGTTCGAGAGCGACTTGCTACCATCAAAGTTTTCTTGAGTTTCTCCCAATTTTCCCCAGTCATTGCTGACCAGTACCTCTTTATTTTTGTCAAGCTTGAGGAGGATAACATATGCTTGTTCTATAACTTGCCCTTCGGGAAAGCCCATCGCTATGTTTTAACGAGCCTAGCGATAGTGAAACTCGTTCTCGTCTAAAGACAAGCTTGTCGCTATTTAATGCATTTAACGAGTCTAACGACAAGGATAACTCGGTCCTTTTCATTTTTAGAGAGTCTAAAAAGGTACATAAAGTTAACTCCAAAAGTCCTTTTTCGTCATCTAATCCCTTAAGTCTGAAAAAGTATAAAACGATACAGAAGGGATGAGTTTTCGATAGTTTTAACGAGCCGAACAAAACAAGCGCTTGATCTTTTTGTGCAATAATCCCTCAGGTCCAAAAAGATTAAAATCTAGAGGAGGGATAGCACTTCCGGTCGCTTTAATGAGTTGGAAGGCCAAAACTCAGCAATCTTTTCATATTTTACGAGTCAGATGAAAAGAGCTTAAAGAAGACTCGTCTTTTGAGGAACGAGTGATAAAACGGGTTAGCAGCTGATTCCAGGTAAGGCTTGGATTTTTCCAATCACGGCAGTGTCACAAGGATGGCTAAGTGAAATCACTCTTCGCAGTTGTTCCTTAAAATGGGTAAACAATCAAATGGAGGTGAATGATCGGCCAATGGAAAAGTGGAGGTGACGGTGCAAACACGACCAAGGCTTTAATGGCTGATAATTTACGTTCGCAGTGGTTATTTACCAGGTAGTTCATTTTTTAACGAGCTTAAACGCAGATTGAAACACTTGCTCGATCTTATGTTTATTTTTTAACGAGCATGAACTATGCGCTAAAACTGCTCGGATCTTGCGTTTATTTTTAACGAGCATGAACTGTGTGCTAAAACTGCTCGATTACCCAGTCATATGATAAGAATGTCTCATTAAGATTCTATTTTTTATGGAGCTTCATCTTAAAAACCTTTGCTCCGGATCCTTTCATTATGCAAGTTTGGAAACGACTAATCCTACGAGTTTAAAGGGTTAGACCTACAGGTTTAAAGGGAGGACCTAAAAATTTAAAAAATAAATAGCCGCCCCTTGCTTGCACTCCAAAAGGTTTGCATGCCCCCAGGCATAAAGTACGATTTCAAGGTTACCCCTTCTTAGTCCAATAAAACATTTGTTTTACCGGGAGAGGCCTACCTCTTTCAGGCTAGCCAAAGATTGTTCTGTTATTCCTTCAACAAAACACTTCTTCGGCGGTGTCTACCGAGATAGACAAAGGTGAATGACCTCAGTGCCAAACACGTAGCTTTGACAAGAGAATCTTATTCCAGAACAACACCACTTCCAACCACGAACGGGGTACGAACTAGTCATATTCTCTTGCGGAAACCTACCTTATACCCAAAGTTCTTCTGCCGAAGCAGACCAGGACGCATGCCCCCTGGGTTCCAGTCATATCCTTCCGGGTTACTCGCGCTCATCGGGAGGACGGACTGTGGGTTGAGACATTTCTTGCGTGAAGAGACCATTTAGGGATGGTATATGACTATTTGCGATGCGTGATCCGGGAAATGAAAGCTGGTCCACAAGCTTGACCACTCTTCCTTCGTGTGGAAAACACATTACTCTAAAGATTGAGGAGACGATGGCTCCCATGCAATATATATAGTCTCGTCCAAGGAGTAGGTTATAATCCAAGGGTCCTTGAACGACCATCACGTTCATTTGAACAGTCTTCCCTTTCAATGTGATAGGCACATTGGGGAGGATCCCTAAAGGTCGACTGGTTCCTTTATCAAAGCCTGTCAGATTTCTCATTTCAGGCAAAAGCGCTGGCGAACCAAGCGCTTTCCAAGCAATAGAGGAAAGGATACTCACAGATGCCCCCTCATCAATGATGGTGCCAACCATTACCATTCTATATATTTGAACGATAATTCTGAATGGTATGCTTGCTGGCAACCGGGGTCTGCCTAGTTGGTTCCAGTCGAAGGATACAACTAGGTTGCTTGGTGGTGGGACCGAATAGACGGCCGGGTATGACTCTGACGAAGTTCCTTCCTGCGATAAAGGAATGGGCAAATTGCCCCCTTGTTCGTCGGAGTCTGTGTTGATGAAGAGAATTTGGACGGTGTCGTCTTTATTCTCCTCTGTGACGGTATCATTCGAAGATAGAGCCTCTGAAGGCAAAACCGGGTCAACTGCCGCCTCAACCTTTTGAATTTCGTCAGGTATGGATTCAGACGATTCATCCTCAATGATAGGTGCTTCGGCTGACCACTTGAGTGGGACAGCCGGGTTCTCAACTGGTGAAGGACTTGGCAGGAGTTTTTGATATCCAGGAGGAAGTTGCGCTCGTAAAATCGGGCGATCTTCCAAAACGTTTTTAGCCTCGTCTAAGAAGGGACAACGGTGGATGGCATGGTCATCTTCACACAGTTTGCAGGGAAATCTAGCTTTCCCTCTCTGTCCTGTGACTTCACTTTCACTAGTTGACGGTGAGCTGTCAACATGGCTATCAGAGGTTGACGCCACCGAATTGTGCAAACGGGGAGACCAGTCCCTTAGTATCCGAGGGATGCAGGGACAATCTATGTGGAAGTGGTCTCCCTTGCATATGACACATGGCGATTTAGGCCTGGTCAGTGCAGTGTGTGGATTTTCATTAGACGCCATTCGCTTGCTCCCAGTCGCTTTTGGCTCCTTCTTCTTCTTTTCTTTCTTCTTCTTCTCCTTCTTCTCCTTAGGAGCTTGGCTTTTGGCTTGGCCAGCTCCATCATGCGAAGAGGAGGGAGGAGAGGAAGAATTATAGGAAGTGGAAGGCTGGTGGGCAGCTCTGGACTGGTCTAACTGTTGATTCGACTGTTCAGGAATAGTGGTGTTTTGAATGACATTGGTCGAGAAGAGCCAGACCGGCAGGCCAATTGTCAGTCCTGGAAGCGACAATGTGGCCATGTGGGGCACACCAACATCTCCCCAAGAGGAGAAGGGACTAGGATTTCCACCAAGGGGAATTCCTTGGTTGGTGTGCTCCATTTTCTCAACCTAAAGATCAACGCAGGAAGAAGGGGTGATTGTTCCGTTTAAAATAAATTTTAACGACGCTTTAGACACAACTTGCTTTTTCAATTTTAAAGAGTCGAGAAAAAGCTAAAGATGACTCTAGTCTCCTTCGATATTTTAACGAGCCCGAAGTGACAAATGCTCGGATGGACTTTTTCCGTTATAGAGTCTGAAAAAGGCCAAAAGGAACTGCTCTGGAGTTCTAGGTAGAGGGTGTGCCAAACTTTTCGCAAAACCGCAGAATACTTTTTAAGGTACGGGCGGTCGATCTTCCTGAATGCTGTGTTCAGTGCATTGCGATCAGTAGGGCGGCCGACACGGCTTCCTAAGGATAAAGGTTTTATGCCTATAGGGGTCTCCCAATATATACTCGACGGTACGTGGGAGCACAATCCATACTGGCGCTATCGTCCCTCAGGAGGAATCACCCACCATCAGCGAGATCGACAGTCACCAGGCTTTACGACGCCGGAACACGTCTCTAGCCTAGACCTCTATGTTGTGCGTTATGTTGCAAAGCGTTGTTAAGTTCATTCAATTTATTTTAGGTTGATCTTTTTAGAAGTTTGCCTTTCGAGGTTCACCACGAGATGTATGATACAATTCCTAAATGCAGTCTAAAGATGATAAGCAAGCTTTTATATCTTTTCAACCATGAAAATCCTAGCTACAAAGGCAAAAGAAAGACACCATCTTTTCTCAAAGAGCAATCAGCACACTCTAATGCACTTTTCCTAAATCAAACATGCAAAATATCAAGATGCAAATGCACAATGCAGGTGTTTGTTTTCTGCTCTCTTAATATTGATGCCTAAAAAGAAAGCTTTTTGTACAACTTTGAATTTGCTTTTAAATGACAAATACAAACAAGTTTACTTTTTCGAAATCAGAAAGGGTAGAAGAGATTACAACACTTAACGATTTTTGAAATGAACACTTGTTTCGACACTTAAAAGAGACAAACTCAAACCAAAAGCAAAAATGAATGTATAACCAACTGTAAACAGCCAATGAACTCTCTCCTAAGATCACAATCAACAGATCTGAATCAAGGGCTACAGGATGATTATTTCACTCTTGCAAAGGAAAACTGTAAATGACGCCACAAACACATAAAAACACTCACAGTCTTTTTGTACAAAAGGACGCGGAATTTAAGTAGAGAAAAGGAGTTATCAGATAGGTACCTATGCTGGTTACAGGCTGCAAAAAACAGAGATCAAAACAAGGCAAAACAGAGCAGAGAACCCCAGCTGCACAAGGCCTAACTGGATCAACGCACCCTCAACACAGAGGTTTTGACATTCAGCGCTGGTAGCCTTCACGGGACTTGCGTTGAAATGCAGAACCTCTTCACAGAGTCTGCGCTGAAGGAGAAACGAGAGTTTCTCACTGGGTTCTGGGTCACAGTTTGCTATTTAATCTACAGTTTCAGGCCAAATAAAAGCAACAATCAAGGTACAATCAAAGGAATGCTTTGAAGAAGGGCTAAGATCTATCACAAAGGATCATGAAATCATTTGTGAGTCCATTGTTTAGATCATAGACAAATCCAGTGATTGGATCAAAGCAGCAGCTGTCTACTTTGCATCTGAGAATAGCAGATGCAGTTCGATTGTTGTTGTTGAGTCTATGAAACAAACAATGATAGAAACACAAATAAAATGACTAAACAGATCTCCCCAGTGGAGTCGCCAATTTGTTGTGGGGAAAAATTCCTATGCAGGACGATCCTATCCACCTAAGGTGTGACAGTGCCTTAGCAACAAACAGAAACAGCTATTCTAGTATTCTTCCTTTATGAATTAAGAATGAAGAGAGATGGATGGACTAACCGGTGTCTTCCGTTTGTCCCTCGATCCAGTTTCTCTTCTCTTTGAGAGTTCCCAGCTACTTGCCTTCTCGCTCGCCCAGCTTCAACAGGTTCCTGCAAGATCACAAGAAGAGAACACTACACAAAGACATAGATTCATATTCATAACTAGTTCAGGATTAGAAATAAACTAAACATACTAATGCAATCATACATCAAAGACACATTAGCATATAGGAGAAACCCAGATAGCTTTATTGATGAATAACAAGGTTCAGGAAGAGATACAACCCAGAGGGCTCCAATCCAACATCTCCTTCCCAGCAAATGAAATTCCTATCTTCACCTTCCTTCAAAGCATTAAGAACCCAATGATTCCAACCTCAAACCAACAACAATTCTTTGCAATAACAAAATTCCAGCCTCCAGATCTCACGGAGGAGAGATCCATATATAGATTTTTGGAGAGAGGATGAGTCAGCTTGAGATCTGACTAGTGTCCTCTCCCTCTGTCAGTTCTTGCTTCCACTTGGAGGTTCTTTCTTCCACTTGGAGATTGAGAACCTCTTACTCATCACTAGTCGAATTCACTGAGGCAAGTGTCATTGAGGAAGATTCTGGAAGCTTCCAGGGTCTTGACACCTTGTTGAATGAACTTGCCATTTGTCAATTCCCGCTCAGCGCACCCTGGTAGTGCTTCTACCTGCGTTGCAGTGCAGGTAGCCAGTGCAGACTTTGCATTTCAGCACAAACAGCTAGTGGAGCCTCTGAATTGATCCTGAATTGACTTGTTTTTGAGCAGTTTCTGGTGGAGAACTTCTGTGAATTGCTGTGGTTTGTTAGCCTTGTTCCTCTAGGGGTAGGAAGAACATGTTTAGGGACTTTGGATCCCTTAGATTATGGACATTTCATGCTTATAGCTGTAAGGCACAAAAATGTCTATAACAGTGTTCAATATGAAAGTGCAGTCAGTAGCCTGATGTATGCAATGGTATGTACTAGACCAGACATTTCACATGTAGTGGGAGTATTGAGCAGGTTTACGTCAAAACCAGGGAAGGAGCATTGGACAACAATGAAGTGGGTTTTCAAGTATTTGCATGGCACTAGTGATTATGGTTTGTGCTACCAAGGAAGACAAGGATTGGATAGAGTTTTGGACATCCATGGATTTGTTGATGCAGACTGGGCTGGAGATATGGATCAGAGAAGATCTCCAAGTGGGTACATGTCTAATCTATTTGGAGGTGGATTCAGTTGGGTGAGTAAGAGATAGTATGTAGTGGCCCTTTCAACTACAGAGGCAGAATACATGGCGACCACTCATGCAAGCAAGGAAGAAGTTTGGTTGCAAAGATTGTGTTCAAGTATGGGGTTAGTAATGCGAGCTATAAGGACAGACTGTGACAGACAGAGTGAAATTTTCTCAGCAAAGAACCATGCTTATCATTCAAAGACAAAGAACATTGATGTTTAGTATCACTTTGTGAGGGATATGTTTGAGGACAAAAAGGTGTTGCTGGTAAAGATAGACACCTTGAAGAATATTGCAAATGGATTGAAAAATTCTGTGAGCACTGAGAAGTTCTCTTGGTGTAGAGAAAAAATGGGCATTGAAGGGATGGATGAATGACTAAGCTCTCTCAAGGAAAGAAAACAACAAGTGGGAGAATGTTGGGTGTGTGTTATATTCTTTCTATGACTACACCACACACAAGGGGGTGGAAGCACCCTCGGTATGTTGCATCAGGCACAGAAGGGGGGTAGTAGCCTCCCTGCATAGGGTCTGGGGCAGCGCCTTGGGAATTTTTTTTTGGACCCTATACTAGGTGGGCAGACCTACCTATGGTTTTTTGCATGGATGTTGCACATGGATTTGGGCATGATGGTTTTCTATCCATGGTATTTTTTAGATCGGTCAAGGAAACTACAATTATTTTCTAATCCAAGGTTAATGGATTGGGGTTTATGGATATTTTGACATGTATATATATGTATTGTAACATTGAAAGGAATATAATGAAAAATCCATCTGGTATTCCCGGTTTTGGAATCTAGGGGAAAATCTCTGTGTATAACTGTTTTATGTTTTATTCTCTCGCCATTATTTTTTTAGAATTTGTATGTAGGTAATTTTTGTACGGGTTCAAAACCTACACATAAGGGATATTAGGCTGGGGGGGAAATGTTGGTTATGCCTAGGATAAAAATTCCCCCCTTGGCTCAATTGAGGTTGAGGAGGAGGTGCCCAAATGGATGTAGTGGGACTGGGTTAAGGGATCCCACTAGCCATATAATTGGCCATATACAAATGACTGACACTAGGATAGTGTCCACTGTGAGGAAGTAAGTCGATAAATGACGAACCAGGTTGTCCTATGGGCAAAGGGGGAATATTAATGCACCCTACCAATATATGCATGTTGGGAAAATTTCCCCCTGGCATCTGAGCCTGGGGATTTGAACTTAGCAAAGGGTTCCAACGAAATGGGTTACTAAAGGTAGCTATGCTAATGACGCTACTAGGAGAAATAGCTGGAGGTCTAGGAGTTGACACAAAAGGGGTAGAAATTGGGATATACAGGATTCCACTCATAGAAAGTGTAACTAGGTTGCTCGGACTAGGCATAGTCTGAATAACAGGGTAACTAGTCATCTATGTATTATTGACTATAGGCAGGGGAAGTGATGGTGGAGAAAAATTGTCCACAGAGGACCCTGACCCATTGGTCACTAGGAGAAATTGGAAGTGGGTACTGACAAAGACATGATAGGTATAAGTTCTACCTGAATCAACACTAGTCCAAGAGGATCTATGAGGGGAGGATTGTAAGGAGGCACAACTACTTCGTTAAGGAAGTCCTCTAGCAGTATAGTTTCTTAGGAAGTGTTATGTGATTCAATGTTAGACACTGGAGACTGATTTCCCGAAGAGGGAGAATCTGGATCACTGAGGCTTTAAGATTCTCTAGGGTCAGTGGAGGAAGACCTTGTTGTCACCTAGATTGATGATAAGGGCCATATGTAGCCACGATGACAAATATATTTCATAAAAAGATATAAAGTGATATTTATTATAGTCTTAGTGATACAAACCAATACCTAAAAGTAAAAAAATACTCTAAAAGTCAACCAACAAGTAGCCAGGGGATATAACTCTATCTCATAACCACCATTTGTTGGAGATGAAACCTAATATGACAGGGGATAAAAGAGAGAGCCAGTGAAATATACAGTTATGATTACTCCTGATCTTTTCTCGAACCTCATATTAATGGGCCAAGTACTCTCATGAAGACATGAACCCTCCTAAAAACTGAAGATGTAGTAGGTTCATCTATTTAGGTTCCAGGGTAGCCCGCCCCAGTCACCTTGTGTTCGTCCTTAAAATTTCTAGCCACTAAAGTTACCTCAAATCACATACACCACCGCGGGGGATATGGTCATAGACAATACACTATGTGGGCAGGATACGTGAGTCCCTGACTCAGCTATGATATCCCTGAGGGGATCCCCAGTACATAAAATACCAAATGGAAATGTAATAGAATGTGGGCTACCTTCTCTCACACTCCAATATTGTGTCATATTTAACTCCTTTGTAACCCGAGAAGTCCCAAATGATATGAGTGCAAAAGGATTTTACTCTCTTTAATGACATTAGTCTCAGTTTGGTGATTTTAGGCAGTTTACTCACCACTTCCTAGCCCAAGATCCTAGCCTAGAATAATCCATGTGTATGCTCCAAAAAGAGTAGCTGATTACTTTTATTAAGCGAGGATTTTATGTAAAGTTGTATTAAAGTCATCAGAGGGGTGTTGACGTATGCAGTTTAGTGTGACTCTGACACAAACAATGCAAGAAAAATTCTTTCGTATTTTCATTCGATGCAAAAGAGATCTTAAAAGGAGAGGTTATCTATACAACATTTCAATACTATGCATACAAATGCATTAAACAAATGCACAATGTGTGGACATTCAATGCTCTCTAACAAATAAGCTAATATATATACATAATCAAACCAACTAAAACAAAAAGTTTAAACAATTAATTAATTTATTTTCTTTTTTCTAAAAATAAATGCACTTAAACTATTTTTCTAGAAAGAAAAATTATTTTAGAAGCAAGAAACCAAACATAGTGCAGAGTTGCAGATCTCCAAAACATACTACAAGCAACCTCTCAACCCAGGAATCCATAGAACAAGATGGATCTCAATATAATGGCTAACTAACACTTCTCAAAAGAGGATGAAGAGTGTTAATAATAGGACTAACGCTCTGACCAAGGGCCTGGGGAGCATTATAACTCACTGGTCTGCATAGCTAGGGTGCATTACAAAGACGAAGGTTGTAAAAAGGGTCAATCAGGGTCTAATCAAAGGCTATGCATAGTAAAGGAGGTTGGGAAGCATGCTAAGTGGTCATAATGGGAACCAAGAAGAACAGGAAGGCCTTGGAAAGAAGGAGATATTCGGGAACTGAAAGACCAAAACTAGGAACTAAGTATTAGTCCATAGTGGAGTCGCCAATTCTTCTATAGGGATTAATGCACGAGTAGTTGTGGATGAAATACCCTATCAGATCTTCTTGGGACCCAAGGTAGACTGCTTAAGATTAGATGCAACTGTCACAAAGAAACACACATATATTCATATTGATCTATGATTGACAAAGAAAAAGGAGAAATATTACCTCATCCTTTGTTGTAGTCCTATTGGCGAACTCAGTGTGGTAAAGTGGAAGACCTCTTTGCCAGCTCCTAGATTAGAACCTGCACATAAAGAGGACAAAGTGTAATCTCCAAAACATATAAAATTTTATAATCAAAACATCAATATATAAGAGAATATAAGCTAGCATGCATCTAAGCTACCTATTAATCACAGAATCAAACCAACATGTAAATGAATACATCGACACCATTAAGTAGAAAACATAGAAACTAGTCTATATTATTAGATAGAAGAATAATGATTACAACCATCTTGGCTGGATCAAGCCTCCTCTATTCCTTCAACTCCTCTCTCTCTCTCTCTCTCAACTTCTTGGTAGCATAACAATACTAAAGATCTTGCAAAATTTCGACAACCATTCGACCTCAGTTACAATGACCAAGCCTCCAATTTTAAAATGGAGAGAGGCTCATCCTTGCCAATTCTTTCATGGGTTCCAATGAGGCAAAATATTGGATGTTGCCTCACTTTATTTCTCTTTCCATTCCTGTGAGACTCCGTTAGGAATATCAATGTCCTTAGTTAGGCCTGAGACAAATGTTTCCTTCTTTTCGAGCTGACATTTGAGTGAAAAGAGGAGTGTCAGTTAGTAAACTCATGATTTGACCTCGGGAATATCATAAATATCTAGTAATGCTTCCTCTTATGCAAAATAGAGCATTAACCTAGGGATTAACTCTTTTGGCTGAGAGCTAGAAAGCATTATAACTCTCCTTGTTTGTTTCTAGGGTGTGTTACCCTAGCAAAGAGGTCGATAACTTAGGTATTTTATTCAACTAATGTGTCTTTCTCCTTTGAGCTGATGAGGAGGCCATTTTGCTATATAAAAGATGGATTGGATCTCGTGCAACAAAAAATAAGTGAGTGTGTAGAAGAAGTACGAGTCGATTTTGACATAGTCAGTACAAGACCAAGGTAATGGATCTAGGTATTGAAATACCATGGATCGAGCGAGTGAGGAATTAGATCAAACGATCATGTTTATAAAAGAAGACAAAATACAACAAGAAACATTTTTAGGTACTGCCGCAAAGTTCAAATCATGCTAGGAGAATAGACAATGCCTAGTGTTTAGAGTTATTCAATTTTTGAGATCTGGGCTTGTAATGTTTTGTTTATGTATTACCTATGGATTTTGATTTTGTGCGTAAGTATGTAGTTACTACAAGCTATAATCCTAATGATGTAATGAAATTGTCCTATGTTTATTAATGATATAAGGAAGATGGCAATTCTGTTGTTTATCTATGTAATTTATGGGCCCTTTTTTAAAAAAAATTGCATATTTTTAATGCTTGTTGAGTATATAAATTGAATGGTTAAGGATCAATGTTGTAGTAGTTGCGCAAGCCACATAATTAATCAGATCTAAATCCCCTATATCCTTTCATTTTTCTGGCTTGCCTCGGGTGAGACTCTTCTTCTTCTTGAAGGAGTGAAAATGCCAGCAAAGTGCTAGACTACGTGGGCTTTTTGTTGGCACCCTTAGTCGAACCCTAGTTCAATATTAAATTAAATTTTCCTGCCAAGATGATATTTATAGACATTTTTTCTTAAAGCAACATTGTAGAACAACATTTATTATATGAGTTATACATGCATGAGTATGTTTGGTATAGAGATATGAATTTTAACCTCTCATCATATGCCATAGATATTCAACTAAGGGCCTTTACCTTGTTTGTTAATAATATGGTGAAATGGAAATTGGCTCATAATACTATAACAAAAAACCAGAAATAAAATAATTTATGGATTAGAGGAGAAAAAACTCGTGTTTCTATAGTGACTAGGACTTGCAACAGTTTCCTTGGATCCATAGAGTGAGCTACTATTGTGAACAATTTTTCATAGAAAGTCATGGATATTTTCTCTTAATATATTGACCTACAAAAACATGGTGCTCTAGAATGAAATAAACTCAAATGGGAGACCTCCAATAATGAGCTCAAGAAAAGGGACCATTATGGTTATCCTAACTTTATCCAAGCCCTATGAAGAATATCAAGGTATACTAATTGCATCCGGAGGTGTGTGCCTAGTTGGCTTGTTCTTAGAATATGGTTTCCCTTAATATGACTTCCTATGCGGAAAAGTATCTACATTATTACAAGCTTAAACCAGGGGATGCAAAAATTTGGTAGTTGGAGCTAATTATTTCTAATTGATGACACTACAGATTCCTATCTTCATTTAAAACACTTCCATTCTAAAGAATATTCTGATTGATAAATAGTCTGCATGGTGACATGCAGTTTCTTTAGATGGGGGAGATGTTCAGTTCTAGAATTGACTTATCTTTATCACCTTTTTCCTTGTCTTTTTGTCTATTTTTTCCTCAATGGTCACATCATTTCTACCTCATATCCCATATTTTGATTTAGGTATGCCAAATATTTATGTCACTCTAATCCACCAAAATTTTATTGTATTTGAAGGGAGAGTAGTCATTTTGGGTGTTTCATTGACGACTTGTTGAGGAAAATGTCTACAAGATGACCCAACTGACCTAGGATTTTGTTACTTCATTGCTTTTAGGATTTTTTTTACTCTAAGACTTCACGATGTTATTACTCTAGAACTTCATTATGCTGTTACTTGAGGATTCCACTTTGTTGTTACTTTGATATACCCAAATCCCATTATTATGCTAGGTTTTTACTACCTAAGTCTCGATGTTATTTGAAGTTGTTGTTCTATGCATTGTTACTTCATACAATCAACATATTTTTTGTGACAACAATGATTTAATTCTTTTTAAATGACGCGGTCGATTTGGCGACAATGGTTATGATCTTTAGCTTTTCAGTCATTTTCTAATCAAGGTATCCTATTTTGGCAACAACCTTATTTGTGTTCAATCTATTGTAATTGTTTATTAAGAACCCTCAGTTCCATTCATATGAATAGGTTGAGAATTGAAGGATTCTCCAGACTATTCATGTTTTGATTTATTACCAAGATTGGATGTAAGGGAAAACCCTATACAAGGGGATCATCCCTACCCCAAGAAGCGACCTAGCATGATTTTTCTTAGGTTGTGAATTTTTATTTTTCTTTTATGATTAATGAAATACCTATCAAGTTTGTGGCTCGTTTCATGAATTATTGCTTAACCCGCAGGCTGTGAGATTTTCTCTAGCTCCTTGTTAAAAAGGAAGGGCCCTCCTCTTTAGTAAAGATTGTTGTGAATGTACATTTGTCATAGTTGTTTCATTTGAATATCTTGTGGGTTGTGAATTTTATTTTTGGAATTTAATTTGGTTTCTATTATTGATTTCTTGTGTGATTAGTGCATTGTTGTTACTTAACCATAATTGTCATAGATCTTTACCAATTCATACTATACTGCTGATATTTACTACTGTTATAGATTTCTAATGTTTGTTACTGTTACAAAGTGCTAATTGCATTACTTTTATAGATTGATTATTATTTCTTGTTGTTGCTCGATTCCTATTATTAGTTATTGTTGCAGGTTACTATTATGTCATGTTGTTATAGTTTAATAATGTTATCCTTAATTTTTTCTACCTCGACATTGCTAATGCAATTGCAGTAGTAACATTTCATTTTCCAAGTGGTTATATTATTTGATATTGGTGATTGATTCTTGATCGGTTGGGGTGCTAAGGGATTTCATTTATGAAAGTGAGGATCTAGTTGTGCTGAGTGATATTTTATTTGTAGAAGAGTGCTTGAATTTTGTTTCCTTCCTGCAAAGGGTGATTTCTTTCCCACAAATATGTGTAGAGTTATTTTCTTTTTATGCAAGTGTGGTTTTCAACGACAAGATTTACTTCTAGATTTGAGTGAAGAGTGATTTCAATCCCTACAAGTGTGGAATAATTTGCAATAAGCGTTGGGTTTTTATTGAGGGTTGTGTTCTTGTCGAAGAAGCATAATAGGAGGAAGTATATTAGCATGTAGTTCATGTCAATTAATGATTGTTGCTTTCACATACTATGCATAATAACCTTGAAATAAAGACTTACCTTGGTTTATAATTTATATTAGAGTGGATGCATCATTTTCAACAAGACAATAAAAATTACCAACATTACTCCCTATTTATTTATTCGAAAATTAACTAAATTTAGACTTTGAACTACGATTATATATGTTAGATTGCACTTTAAAATTTGCATTTATTTTTTTGTTGTTGCTTTTTAACACTTGAATATTGAAATTTTGTGTTGACATATTTTGAAATTTTAATATTAAATTTGGTTTTAATATTTGAAGAATGGAATTGGTCACTTAAAAATTATATAAATATATATAGAAGAGGTATATCTCTTATTACTAGACTTCTAAATAATATGAGCTGATGGTGTAGTTGGGTTTTTTTACCGCAGGCAAGAACATGGTAGAGGTTATTATGTTTAAATTTTATTGAAAATCATTTTTAGTGTAATATATGAAATTTACATTTGGGTAATCACATACATATATTCAATAAGAGGTGTTTAAGATAATTCACCTTTGTGTCATATTCAAGTGAAACTTTCCCAATGATGATATGATACATCTCAAATGTTGATTTAATGTGATGGATCACTTTCTTAAAACAACTCTCATCTTAGCCTCGATATGGGGCTTCACTAAGTTGTTTAGTCGACAACATTTTAGGGGATCAATTTCTCCCATGGGCTAATTTTCCATGTTCTTATCCAAAAAAAGATTCATCAATTTTAATTTTACTAACCCAAATTTTATAGAATAGGAACATTTTATTCTAAAAATCACCAAAGTTTTCTAAAAACCATATAAAATACTAAGAAAAAAAAAGAAATTCAAACAAATTATGATTGTTATTTTAGGAAATAGCTAGATTCCTCAAGTATTCCACACTTTAAAATAAGTATGGATCTTAAAATTTTACCTAATATTTAGCCTTTAGGTGGTTTTCTTAGGTCCTTGTTCCCCCTTGGTTTCTAATCTTTGGTCACCAAATTGATTTTCCAGGATCCCTCAAGGTACCTGTTTGGAGCATTTCCTAATTTCATGGCTTTAGTAAGAGGCATAAACCCCATGGTTGTGTATACGACTTTGCACTTGATGTGATTATTAAACTTCAACCCCTCTTAGTCTAAAATTTTAATTTGGAGGTTGATGATATTTTTTTGTGATATCATAGGTTTAATTGAATTTTGGTGTGCCAAGTGATTTTTTCTTTTAGCATAGAAAAAAATGAGTATTCCTGATTTATAGAAAAAATAAAAAAACATTTGTATGTATATGTTGAGGCATTCTATTGGCCCATGGACGTGGGTTTTTGAGGCATTCTATATGTTGAGATTTCTAGTCTTCAACATATGCGAGCATGTATGTAGAAAGAAAAAAAACAAGCGTAATAACCAATTCTACCTCTTTGATTGTATGGAAATAAAGAGTAACTACCACTATATTGTGGTATAGATATGCATATAGAACACACACACACACATATATGGAGATACTCTAAAGCATTCCTTCATGCCCATTTTTTTGGAAAACCTTTGTTGGAGTGGTCTTCTTGGACTTCATTGATTTCCTAGAGTCCTTTATCTAGTGCTAATCCCCTTTTTGAAAGTTCATCCGCTTCTTGGTTTTGTGTTCTGGATTAAAAAAATCCTAATATGTGGATGACGTTTTGATATATAGAATGAAGAGAGTGATTTCTCACTTTGGCCATGCCATTCATCCAATCAATTAAAAGTTTTTAATATCCATAGAAGTGTAACGAGGTAATCCTTAGATATTCAACCAATTATATGATTTTTTTTAAAGGAAATAGTTCAACATGATTATTTGTGGCATAACCAATGTTGTAGGAGAAAGAGTAGAAGTTCTCTTTGGTCTAGTATATGGTACCCCCCAAGCATCAAATTGATAAATTCTATTGTGAAACATCATTAAATAATGCCCAAGGAAGATATTTTTGGATGGGAACCTCTGCTTGTTAAGAAGGAAGTGATTTTTTTTATTGGAAGTCATTCCTATAGGGATGGACTGTGTAGAGAAACCCTAATATAGGTTGGTCCCCGGTTCTAAAAAATGACATTGTTCTATTCCTACCAGATCCCCTAGTTGAATATTAAGGGGCGATCTTTTAGATGGGCACTCAACTTTCCTTCCAGCCATTTTTTAAGGCAATCCTCACTAGAATCACCCTGCCAAATTTTCCCATTACCTTCCTTCCTTTGCATTACCCTCCAAACAACTTTTTAGAATTGTTAGTGGATGAAAAATTAGCACTTGTTTCAGATTCCTTGACGCATAAAGGGTATTTTCTTAGCTCACAGAGGGATATTTTTTGGAGTATGTCATATGTGGGTGATTTATTTTTTAGTAACAATTGCATGAATAGTTTTGTATTTAGGGGGAAGTAGAATTTACAAAGTCTTGTTGTCCACTATGGAGGAACTTGGGGATCTGGGGGGAGAGAAATAGAAACATACCCAAATTCAGGGTCATGATTCCCCAAGGGAGCAAAGGACCAAACAATAAGGTATTTGAAGGGAAAGAGTGAAACTAAATATTGATGAAATGAGGTAGTATATGTTAACCATTTGGTACCCAGTACACCTTCAAGTTTGAGATCCTACGAGGATTTCCAAGTTTTTTTCCTATCGTAACCAGTTATATTTGATACATGCTATAGATAGAAATTTTATTTATCATTTAGAGGTTGAACAAGCTGTTTTGAGAGGAGGTGGGAGTTTTAACTCCATATCCAAGGGTTTCTCATTATGAGGAGTTTAGTTCTTTTTCCTATATTCCATCTTAAATTATTCCTAATGATATTGAAAGAGGTGACAATGGTCTTCCAAATGATAGACCCATTATTTTTGTATTTTTTAGGAGCTCTGATCCAGTCGAGTGTATAAGAGGGAAGAATATGTTTGTGGAACATGGCATGGGACCAAATACCAGATCCTTCTATCATATTAAATGCCCCCATTTCTACAAGGTGTTTTGAAATCCAAAGTAGTTTTTTTAGTACCTATCCTCCAAGGGAATTTGGAGTAGAAATGGAGTATCAATATGTCAAGGTAAAAGGTGTAACAACCCCGGGTTAAAAATCCATTTAAGAAAGTTAATAAAGGAAAAAAATAACCAAGGTCATGGGACACGTATTCCAAGATGAATGTTTGAAAAAAAACATAATGACGTGGATCACATGTGATTAATTAATGGCTATGGAAATCGGTAAAGGAAATGGAAAAGGCTTTTGAAAAGCATGAGGTGTTAATTGGCATTTTTTTAATGAAAATAATGGAAAATAGGAGAAAAGGAAGGGGAAAGGTCACATGTTACATGTGATGAGGAATTTGAACGAACAATAATGAAAATGAATAAAATATAGGCCTCAATGATAAAAAGGGTTTGAGGGTCAATTCATAACTTTTTGTCATTGTGTGAAACCTTTTGTCAGTTTTAACTTGGAGCTCTCTCTTCTATTCTCTATATCTCAAACTCTTGGTCATTGAGTTTTATTGGAGCACTCTTGGAGGAGTGTTTCATACTTGGGGTTTAGAGCAAGGAGGCAAAGGAAAATTAGGAAAGTGCAAGAGGACAGTGGGGTTAGAAGCTACATCGAGTTTTGCTTGCAGGTACCGAATTACATGTATGATTTCCTTGCTAGTTTTGGCATGCATGGAACATGAATGTGGTTTCTTAGTCATAATATTTCATTGGAATGGAGGATAGCCTGTATTGATAGTGGTTTTTCCTAGCCTTTCCATTTCCTGGATAACCATGGTGTTGTGGGTTTTATCTTTATTTTATGGTTGGTGCTCATGTTTCTTTGGTTGTGGTTTGAGTTACTAGTTCCTCAATCCTTGGTTGTACAAACACTATGGAATCCTTTTAACAACTTGGGTTGAGTTACTAGTCATAGAAGCCTTGGTTTGAAAAATGCTCTGGAGACCTTGGTGGGTTGATTTACTAGTCTTAGAAGCCCACTTTGGACAAATTCTCTAGAGCCCGACAACAGATGTGGGTTGAGTTACTAGTCTTGGAATCCTTGGTTGGAAAAAACGCTCTGGAGCCCTGGAAAACTTGTGTAGAGACTGATATGGTGATGGTTAATGATGTCTGACTGTGAGGTGGAATCATTGGTTGAGGATTGAGGTGGTTTGGCCTCTAGAAGCCCTAGTTTTGTGTTCTTGGTTTATTCCATGAGATCCCACATTAATGCTTGGAATATGGCATGAGGGTGACTGACTAAAAGAGACATTTGGTTCAGCCCAATCTATGGTTGGGTGGTACATGGAAGTACCTAACTTGGTTGGATTTTCATACATTAATAAGAGTTGTTTTCCTTTGGTATTTCATGAGTAAATTTTCATGTCATTATGTGGCTTTAGTGGTTGTTTCATCATTAATATATCTTTGGTTATTCACTGGTGATAAGTATGTTTTATGAAAATCTTGATGAATGGATCTCATCATGTTTTGGTTAGCATATGAAATATTAATGAATGAATGAACTAATGGTTAAATATGAAACTATTGGGAGGAGACATCAGTCCTCCTTGATGATTCTTAGATAAGTATGATATCCTGATGTTCAAATATGTTGTTATGACCTAAAGATTGCATGTTTATGATATGTTTGATGAAATTACTATCATGGCTAGTAGGGGTCAGGTAAAGGGTTTTTTCAAGTATTTTCATTATTATCCTTATTTCATTATTATTTATCAATTCTAGAAGTATCATGAAGTTCTGGGAAGAGGCTTGAGTCCTAGCCCTAGAAAAGTGGCTCAGAATATAGGGTCACTTACACAAAACTACATGAAAAAGGCCACAATCACATGGATGCCTTGCTGTGGGAAAAATTGGAGGGTCTTAGTCACATGGAAATATTTTCATGGGAGTGACTGGGGCTCTAGTTCAGAAAAACATCAAGTTTTCTGAGGGGTTGGGCACCTAAAAGGGTTGGTTGTATCCTGAAGGTTTTGTAGCTCTGTAGGCAGGTTAGATTGGTATCATCTTGTCAGTTCCACTTCCTTAACTGTACCTAGGGATTTGAATGATATCATAGGAACTCTTCATCACATGTTTAACCCATTTAGCCGATTAGCTTGGGTAAACGTGGGAGGAGGGTGTTTCAAAGTGGTATCAGAGCGGGTTCCGTTCTCTTAGGGTGATGTCTGGTTTTCATTCTCTTTGGGTAATATATGATACCATAGAGCGGTATCAGAGCATGTTTCATTGATGGAATGGATTGGAGGATTGTGTTTGTCATGCATAGATGTCAGTTGCAGATGTGTAATTATGCTTGTGGTCTATGTGTTTTTTGTGTATGCATGGTGGTGTTCACTGTTGCAATTATGTTTTCATTGATGGTGATTGTTGTCATATGTGGTCATCATGAGTGCATGTCTATTATGCATTTGTTATGAATTTCAATGTCTACATGTCGTTATGCATGCATTTTCATGGTTATGGTATAGTCGTGCATGGTAACTAGATAATGATTGAGATGATGTCTATACACTGTGAAATTCATGATTATACATGTATTGTACTAGTCTAGTTGGTCTTGCAGATGAGATATCCTCCCTTGAACTATATTGAGGTACATTGGTTTGTTTATGAATTGGTTTAACTTACATGGTATACTTGTAGGAAGAATAAGATCAAATATGACTAACGAAATGGTAGAATACAATTCATGAGACACTCCCTATAGATCAAATTAGAAACATGGTGATGGGTACTCTCTTGACATAACATACACTTTGAGAAGTTTGAAGGTAGAAATAAGAAGTTGCAAAGAAGATAACGACAAAATCATTCAGTCACAAGAGAGACTTTCCAAGGCATAGGAGAAGAAAGTAGAGGTTAATGCTATTATCCTTCAAAGTCTGTTATACTTTCAAAAACAAGGACCACTTGGGATTAGTCATGGATAGGAGGACAAGACTAATGGAGCATATGGTAGAAGATCTCATGGTGGGCATAGGTCGGATAGAGATGAAATATACATAGATGGTAGGTTCTTTGATACATCGGATAGACGAGGCAACCGACATCGACTTTACTCTATTTCTGGTTTAGACAGGTATCATGGTCATCATTGGTATCATCCTTATAGGAGGAATGGCATGGGATATTTGCAGGATGAGTTCAAGAAAGAAATTCACCTACCTTTGATGGAGAAATGAAGAAGTCACAAGATGCAAAAGCATGGTTGCTCGGGATGAATAATTTCTTCAGATTGCATGATTACTGAGAGAACATGAAGGCTAGAATAACTATGTTCAGTCTTAAAGGTAAAGTAGGCATTTGGTGGGAAGATGTAAATAATTTCCGAGGTATTCATGAAGAATATTTGACTTGGAATGAGTTTGAGAGACTTTTCATGAAGAAGTATCTATTAGAGAGATATTATGATGATAGGGAGAAAGAATTCTATGAGTTGAAGATGGGATCCATGACCGATGAGGAGTACACTAGAAGATTCTTGGAGTTGTTGAGGTATGTGCCTTGTATGAAGGAGGAGAAAGAAAAGATTCAAAGATTCATTAGTGGGTTTATGGTAGCATTCAAAGACACTATTGAGTTTGATGGGCATATATCATTGGAGGAAGAAATAATAAAGTTAAAGCATTGATATGAACAATTGAAGCGAAAATCTGAGACTAAGCGGGATTGGAAAAGTAATGTGAAGAATAAAGGGAAATGGGATAAGAAGTGAGATAGACCTTAGGACATGGGTAACATAGAGAATGTAGTATCACCTAAGAAGTTCAATGCATCTGGAAGAGTGTAGGTATTTCAGTTTGAGGAGAAGAACAAGGGTGATGGTAGGAAGCCTTTATAGTGTTGGACTTGTGGCAAAGATCATCGCAGGAGAGATTGTCCAAATTATCAGGGTGGTATACCATAGATCTACAGTGCTTAGGAGGAAAAAATAGTGGGGGATGTTGGAAAGAGTATTCCTCAGATTTTGTAGCATCGCATAATAGGTAGGCGGATCACCAGGCATCTATTATCGATATGGATAGTAATATTTTAGATCAATTTGTTTCTATTTTGATTGACCTTGGATTTAATTATATTTATGTTAATCCTGACCTAGTGGATAAGTCAGATTGAATAAAGAAGTGCATGAAAAATCTTGGTTAGTGCAGTTGGCTACAGGTACTAACAAAAGAGTTCATCAGTAGGTAAGAGCTTGTGCATTTGAGCAAAATGGTATGCCTACATCAATGCATTTGAATGTGCTTCCATTGGGATCATACAATATGTTGCTGGGTATGAATTGGTTGTATCTTCATAGGACAAAGGTGGATTTTTATGACAAGGCTATTGAGTGCTTGGATGGAAATGGAGAATAGAGGATCCTGCAAAGTAAGAAGAAAGAAACATCAGTTAGAATGGTTACAACTATGTAGGAAAAGCACAGTCATAGGAAATGGTGTGTGTTATTTGCATTCAATATTTCTAGTGATAAAGGTAAGGATGTTGAGGATGCTTAGGTATTGAGCAGGTACCTGGTTTTACAACAGTTTCAGGATGTATTCCCCATAGATATTGTTGAGTCTTGAAAATGTCATTCATTTCCATTACACTTTCACTATTATGTCCATTATATCACCTCCATTTCACTACTATGTCACCACATTCATCCCACTTTCATTATCATTGGGCCACCTTTATGTTTTTCCAATCTTTATTATTTTTAAGCCTTTTAAGTGAATTTGTGGTTAAACATTAGAAAATAATACGCTTATGCTTATATCTAACAAATGGGTTGAGATTGTTGACATGTGTAGGTTGAAAGGAGGCTTCTAGAAGACCCTTATGTGGCACCCTAAGGCCAAATTCGAATTTGAGTGGAAAGAATCATGGGATCATGAGGATATGTGTCACATCTCCTAATTGTATTGTAACTCTAAGAAGACATGTGTCTTATCAGTTCCTATTTTGATTAGGACTCTAGAGGTAGAGGGAGAGATTCATGGATTCTCATTAATGAGATGGCTCTCATCTTTTTGTATAAATAGGAGATCTCTCTCCTTCATTTGTTAGTCCTCTTTAGCTTAGAGTTTGGAGTTCTTAAGTCTTTTTAGCTTGTGAGTTTGTAGTTCTTCCTTGATGGCTTTTGAAAGCTTTGGAGAGCTTTGTTGTACTTTGTAATTTTTAAGAATTTGAATAAAGCTTTGATGTTCTCAACATGGAAGGAGATGTGAAGTAGATGTCATGGAGCACATTAGAATGTAAGGTAGAGTAGATTTCATTTTGTAATTTTGCTTTGATTTCATTATGTCATTTGATTGCTTTCAAGTTGGTAGATTAGATTTTTCATTCATGAAATTTTAATTCATGCAAGTGTGATCAACCGGTTGATTATAGGTTAATAATGCACATAGCTTTTTAATGACTAATGACATGACGAAATCATCTTGTCCTTCTGCTGATTTATTTTTTTGAGTTCTAATTCCAACATTGTTATTTCTTTCAGTTTTGTTTTGCTCATTTACTTTCATGCAATTTAGATATCATATTACTCAACTTGTTCATGATTGCTTCCCATAAGGTAGATTGAGCTGAAGAGTAAAGGATCAGAAGAGTTGAAGTAGTGTGATTAGTTTCCTTTATGCAATTTAGATATCATATTGCTTAACTTGTTCATGATTGCTTCCCATAAGGTAGATTGAGCTGAAGGGTAAAGGATCAGAAGAGTTGAAGTAGTGTGATTAGTTTCCTTTATGAAATTTAGATATCATATTGCTTAACTTGTTCATGATTGCTTCCCATAAGGTAGATTGAGCTGAAGGGTAAAGGATCAGAAGAGTTGAAGTAGTGTGATTAGTATCCTTTATGCAATTTAGATATCATATTGCTTAACTTGTTCATGATTGCTTCCCATAAGGTAGATTGAGCTGAAGGGTAAAGGATCAGAAGAGTTGAAGTAGTGTGATTAGTTTCCTTTATGCAATATAGATATAATATTGCTTAACTTGTTCATGATTGCTTCCCATAAGGTAGATTGAGCTGAAGGGTAAAGGATCAGAAGAGTTGAAGTAGTGTGAATTAGTTGCTTTGCTTTCAGTCTTTGAGTTGCTTTAAGTTCCGTTTTTACTTTTTTTTTTCAGTTTTCTTTTTATACAGCAGCAAGGATACTGGGTTTCATAGTCACTAGCTCATTGATTGGTTATTGCATTCTATTTTGATTGATGTAGTTGCATATTTACACTTTTGTTCAAGTACTAATTCCACCAATAACATGTTTTGAGATCTTTTGAAGTGCTAAGTTTTAGAAGTTACCATTAGGGACATAGGCCTTGTCTTGAAATCTCTATCCATACTTGTCCTTTAAAAGTATTCTTAAGACCTTAGAATAGGATTTCCATTTGCATTAGACACTTTAGGAAACCAACAAGAACAAAACCCCAAAAACAACATAAACTATAAAATAACGAAGTAAGAGAAATGTTAACTAAGCACATACGGTGCACCACACTTCATCAGTTTACGATACCCGGATTGATAATTTATGTAGAGCAATTTAAGACGTTAAATTGACTAGACATTTTGGCACCGTTGCCGGGGAAGTGTAATTAGGAGACCTTATTTCTTACATCTAAAAAAAAAATAAATTAATAATTCTTGAGTATGCTCTCCTCCTGCACTTTGTGTGATCTGGAGGATCAGAAAAAAGATTGTTATGTAAAAAAAAATAAAAATTAATAATTCTTGAGTATGCTCTCCTCCTGCACTTTGTGTGATCTGGAGGATCAGAAAAAGAATTGTTATAAAAAAGAAAAAAAAATAAAAATAAAGAGGAGACAAAATAAACTTCATCATTTCAATTGATTCAAAAAAAAAAAAATGAAACTCAACTGCTTTGATAGGTTCAAATTGTCCAAAATTGACTGGTTATGGTTTGTAGTGGTCCTCAAAACACTGTATCCTATTTTAATAAGGTTTTGCAACTTAGCTGCGGAAAGTGCCCTGATTCCGCAGCCAGTTGAGAATTCCGCAGCTGTTTCAAGGTTTAGCAGGTTACGAGCGTCCAATGAAAAAACGTACCACATGGGCATCTCCAGAATTGTCCTGACATGGATCCTATCCTAGTCACCTAGCTCAGATCGATGAAAAACCAGCCTAGGACCTCAGTCAAAGTCCTGTTTTTAGCATGTTTTTCTTGAAGTATTTGCTGCATGAAATTGAAAATCATGAATCCTTTTTATAAAATTTTACAATTTCAGAGAAAAAAAGAAAGAAAAAGAAAAACAATCTATGGCTATATTCAATCCTAACTGGCCTCAATAAGAAATCTACATCCCTGTTCAAGTTTTGGCCTTAAAACAAACCTGCAAGAACATTTAAAAAAAATAGATCGAATTGCATGGACTGCTGTGTTAAAATAAAAACTCTGTGTTTTTGGGATTTGGTTGGACTCTTGCTGATATGGCTTTCAAAGAAAGACTGGATATCTTGTAGAATATAATAACAATGAGCCAAGAAAAACGATTAATTTTAATGAGTTTGAAATTTTTGAGAATCTAAGAGAAGATGAACTCTGTATGAGAGATTCTCTTGCTGTTGTTCGCATTACTATTGAGGCAGCAGCAAGATTCAAGTTGCATTTCAAGAACACATTTAAATTAAGAGTAAAGAAATTAAGAGTAAAGACATTTGAATTAGCTGGCAATTGTCTAACCAAAGAAGAAACTTTTGAAGTGATCGTTGCCCTTAGGATTTAAAAGGCATTTCGGAAACACCATGAAAAGAAGTAGATTGTTGCAGTCAGGCGTATACCATACAAATTCTGCAATTGAAAGACTCGCAAAGAATTTTTTTATAGCATCTCCTCCCCTGACTGATTCATTTGTTATTGACTGCATCTGAAAACAATTCTTCCCCCTCTGAGATTGATCTTAAGGCCGAATGCAACAATTCGTAATAATGCAGAACAAAAAAAAAAGAAAAAAAGAAAAATTAACTCAGGAAAAACGTAAACATCTGAAAAAACGTCTAACTTCAAACATTCGATTTTCCCAAACAGAGGTGAATTTCAATAAAATAAAACATGGGTTTTTTTTCAAGTTGGGTCAGTTAGATAACCCAGAAACCGTTTGAAGAAATTTTTGGCGGTCTGAGAGAAATTCTCGGTTCTTTGGAGCCTCTTTTTGCCTTCCGCGTGTGAAAAAACAGTGTTTTTTTTAACAGTTGCGGCCATATGTCAATTTCTTTGAGAAATCCGCTCAGATTTGAATTCGTTGGCTGCCAGGTCATCTACCATGTCACTGAATGTGTGAGAGGAAAATATTCTTATTAAATGAATAGGAAATAGTTTGAACACGTCTTCCGCCACCCGCTTGCCCATTTAACAGTAAGATAATCAAATACGGCACTTCTCCAACAGCTATTCCTATGACTTGGTGTTTTACTTGCTAAAATATCGGCACAGTGCTACTATTCATGGATCTTGTCTTCATTAACATGTTTTGTGTACGTGTTTAATTTTATTATGACGTGCTTGGCAGTTTGATCATATTTCAGCCAAAAAAACTCTGCATTGTTTTTCTATCCACTCTTCACAGCATCTTGGCCTCTAAGAATCCTCTTGGCATAGTCGGAGTAATTACTGCATTCAAATTTCCATGTGCTGTACTTGGGTGGAAGGCATGCATCACTTTGGGTGGAATACATGAATCCTCTTTCCTCCACGTTTAACTCAAAGTTTGGAAATATTCTCACACTCCATTTGTGATTATGGATCGTGGTTAATTTGACTACAGCTTCATTTCCACTGTGCTCACAGAAGTCTTCACTTCTCCACATTTTTTTTCTTTTCCACGCACACAGCCACTCCATTTCACAGTATTTTCTACACTCTGTTTTCATTAGCTGCGGAAACAAGCCACTTTCCGCAGCTGATTCAACTTTCCGTAGCTGTTTTGTTAAACTCTAGGTTGCAGGTGTCATCAAGCAAAACAAGCCACATGGGTAGCTAGGGGAATGTCAGTACATGGATGGTGTCCTATTCATTCGGTCAAATTTGATGAAAAAGACCCCGGTCAAAGGGAAGTCAAGTTGAGTGTTATCACAAAGTCGCCACACTGAGTCGCCACACTAAGTCGCTGCATGTCAAAAAAAAAATAATAATTTTGAATCAATGAAATGAATAAGTTATTTGCTCACTTTTCTGAAGGTATTGATTAATTTTGGATTGATGATGAAAGATGAATGGCTAACTTTGTATTCAAGATTTTTAGCTACAGAACCGTGCACATTCCGCAGCTAAAGTCCAATTCCGCAGCTGTTCTCCAATTCCGCAGCCAGAAAAACCTCATTGTTCAAATCAACCTAAATTTTTCATACAAAATCATATTTTGATGATTTAAGTACCATTGGAAAGATCTCAACAAGATCTACACAATGAGAAATCCATCATTTGAGTTTGAAATGGCAAATAAGGAAATAAATTGCTGAAAAGAAGCAACATCAACTTGAGGCACTAATTCCAAATCAGGTATAAATTCTTTTGATCTTTCCTTTGAGAACTTGTTTCACTAATACAAATTCTTAGTTTTTGTGGGTAAATATCATAACTAGAGAGATTGGCCATCTCTCTCCTTTGATAATCTTACATTCCATTGCAGAAGAAGTATTAGTTTTTTTGCAGGTTCCAAGATGAAGGACAAATGACTACAAGAGAATGGTGTCTCTCTAAGAGACCAATTTGTTTCATAAGAGGATGATCAGCAACAAAGAGGAAATACGCTAATGCAAAATCAGTTCCAAACACTTGAAAAAAAACTTTCAGATACTATTGTCTCCATCACATCCATCCATCACATCCATACTTCATAATAAACCATTCACCTCATTCCACTCCATACTTTCCACTTACATTCACATACACTTTCCATCTCTTTTTGTCCATTCATAACCCACAAATAAAAGCAAGAGGCCCATTCATATGCTTATTGCCCATTGCCATTTCTACTCTCCATTGCCATCTTCCATTTTCATCTTCCATTTCCTGTCATTTTCATTTCGCAAATAAGCCCTGCTTCAATGCAAATTATTGAGTCCATAGTCCTTTGAGTCTAAGTTCTTTGTAAAAACACCTTGAGGCTTGCATGCCTTAATGGCAAGTCCTCATGCTGACAAAAAATGGGAATACATTAATGTCCCTTGTTCGTTAGATCTTCTAGGTGACTCGACATCAGCAAATTCATTCGTACCTAGCAAGATGTGTTTGGGCATCTTGACTCTCATTGTCATCAATGGTGAGAGTTCTCGTGTTGACTAGTGGCATCCATTAATGGCCACTAAGCCAACAATTTCCTACTATGTTCGACATCAGAACATCTTTTCATATAGTAGGAATTGTGCCAATGAGTTTTGAAGACGTGAAGACTATTATTTTCAGCATTTTGGAGCAGATTCAACAAGTTTTAGTAGAAGCAATAAAAAGTCATCTTATCTCTCTATCCATGACTCCTCTTGTTCAGCCACTCGAAGAAGAATATGATCAGAATTTTTCAGCCACCACACATACAACTCATCTATTCCAAAGGGTAAGTGAAGGTACGTCATTTTCTAACTTTTGACCATAAAATTCCATAAAAAGCTAGAATGATAATTGTTGGAAAACCATTTCTCTTCCTCATTTCATAAAATTGCCAATACCATCAATTGGGAGGGGGGGGGGGGGGAATACATTCATATTCATATCTTGCCATGTCCATATCATATTCAAGAGCTCACATACTTCCAACATATATTAATTATTACATTGCTATTATGAGCATACAATGGCTTTTGAAAAAGTGCTTAAAGGATAAATTGGATACAAACAAAATCATGGTTGTCACACAAGAACCAACCATCATGCAATCCAATAAAGATATACTTTGCAACAATAATCAAAATATCATTATGCAAAGTTCAAAGATCAAAATAGAAGGCAACAAAAAAAAATAAAAAATGGTTGTAACACAAGAACCAACCATGTTGGAATTCAAGTAAAACACTTTGCAGAAATATGAAGTTATCAAATGATATCATGCAAATTTAAGCCAAAGCTCAAGGATCAAAAGAGTTAATGTAATATATATTGCATGAGGACATGCAATAGCTTCAGTTGGGGGGTATGTTGAGTCTTGAAAATGTCATTCATATCCATTACACTTTCACTATTATGTCCATTATATCACCTCCATTTCACTACTATGTCACCACATTCATCCCACTTTCATTATCATTGGGCGACATTTATGTTTTTCCAATCTTTATTATTTCTAAGCCTTTTGTGAATTTGTGGTTAAACATTAGAAAATAATGTGCATATGCTTATACCTAACAAATGGGTTGAGATTGTTGACATGTGTAGGTTGAAAGGAGGCTTCTAGAAGACCCTTATGTGGCACCCTAAGGCCAAATTCGAATTTGAGTGGAAATAATCATGGGATCATGAGGATATGTGTCACATCTCCTAATTGTATTGTAACTCTAAGAAGACATGTGTCTTATCAGTTCCTATTTTGATTAGGACTCTAGAGGTAGAGGGAGAGATTCATAGATTCTCATTAATGAGATGGCTCTCATCTTTTTGTATAAATAGGAGATCTCTCTCCTTCATTTGTTAGTCCTCTTTAGCTTAGAGTTTGGAGTTCTTAAGTCTTTTTAGCTTGTGAGTTTGTAGTTCTTCCTTGATGGCTTTTGAAAGCTTTGGAGAGCTTTGTTGTACTTTGTAATTTTTAAGAATTTGAATAAAGCTTTGATGTTCTCAACATGGAAGGAGATGTGAAGTAGATTTCATGGAGCACATTAGAATGTAAGGTAGAGTAGATTTCATTTTGTAATTTTTCTTTGATTTCATTATGTCATTTGATTGCTTTCAAGTTGGTAGATTAGATTTTTCATTCATGCAATTTTAATTCATGCAAGTGTGATCAACCGACCGTCGATTGTAGGTTAATAATGCACATAGCTTTTTAATGACTAATGACATGATGGAATCATCTTGTCCTTCTGCTGATTTATTTTTTTGAGTTCTAATTCCAACATTGTTATTTCTTTCAGTTTTGTTTTGCTCATTTACTTTCATGCAATTTAGATATCATATTACTCAACTTGTTCATGATTGCTTCCCATAAGGTAGATTGAGCTGAAGAGTAAAGGATCAGAAGAGTTGAAGTAGTGTGATTAGTTTCCTTTATGCAATTTAGATATCATATTGCTTAACTTGTTCATGATTGCTTCCCATAAGGTAGATTGAGCTGAAGGGTAAAGGATCAGAAGAGTTGAAGTAGTGTGATTAGTTTCCTTTATGCAATTTAGATATCATATTGCTTAACTTGTTCATGATTGCTTCCCATAAGGTAGATTGAGCTGAAGGGTAAAGGATCAGAAGAGTTGAAGTAGTGTGATTAGTATCCTTTATGCAATTTAGATATCATATTGCTTAACTTGTTCATGATTGCTTCCCATAAGGTAGATTGAGCTGAAGGGTAAAGGATCAGAAGAGTTGAAGTAGTGTGATTAGTTTCCTTTATGCAATATAGATATAATATTGCTTAACTTGTTCATGATTGCTTCCCATAAGGTAGATTGAGCTGAAGGGTAAAGGATCAGAATAGTTGAAGTAGTGTGAATTAGTTGCTTTGCTTTCAGTCTTTGAGTTGCTTTAAGTTCAGTTTTTACTTTTTTTTCAGTTTTCTTTTTATACAGCAGCAAGGATACTGGGTTTCATAGTCACTAGCTCATTGATTGGTTATTACATTCTATTTTGATTGAAGTAGCTACATATTTACACTTTTGTTCAAGTACTAATTCCACCAATAACATGTTTTGAGATCTTTTGCAGTGCTAAGTTTTGGAAGTTACCATTAGGGACATAGGCCTTGTCTTGAAATCTCTATCCATACTGGTCCTTTAAAAGTATTCTTAAGACCTTAGAATAGGATTTCCATTTTCATTAGACACTTTAGGAAACCAACAAGAACAAAACCCCAAAAACAACATAAACTATAAAACAACGAAGTAAGAGAAAGGTTAACTAAGCACATACGGTGCACCACACTTCATCAGTTTACGATACCCAGATTGATAATTTATGTAGAGAAATTTAAGACGTTAAATTGACTAGACAGATATTTCAGAGTTGCCACCTCATAGAGAAGTGGAATTTTCTATTTAGTTGGTACTAGCGGAAACACAAACTTCAAAGACACCATATAGTATGAGCACATTAGAGTTAGTAGAGTTGAAGTTACAGTTGAAGTAAATTCTTGACAAGGGATACATTAGGCCAAGTGTATCGCCTTTGGGTGCACTAGTGTTGTTTGTGAAGAAGAAGGATGGTACTTTTAGGCAATGCATTGACTACAGGTAGTTGAAAAAGTTAACCATTAATAACAGGTATCCATTGTTGAGGATTCATGACTTGTTTGACGAGTTGAAGGGATAAATAATGTTCTCAAAGATTGATTGATATTAGGATACCATCAAGTATGCATCAAAGAAGAGGATATATAGAAGACTACTTTCCAGACTAGGCATGTAAATTATGAGTTTGTTGTGGTTCCTTTTGGTTTGACTAATGCTCTAGCTAATTTTATTTGATTGATGAATAGTGTGTTGTGTCCTTATTTGGACAAGTTTTTTATTGTGTTCATTGATGATATTTTGGTATATTCTAAGAATGAGGAAGAACATGACAAACATTTAGTAATAGTGTTGAAATTTCTAAGAGAGAATAGATTGTATGCCAAGCTTAGAAAATGCAATTTATTTCAGACCGAGGTACATTACGTGGGAAACGTGGTTTCCAAGGAAGGTATAACAGTGGATCTAGAAAAGATAAAAGCTCTTATGGAATGGGCAACTCCTAGGAATGTGGATGAGGAAAGGTCATTTATGCGGTTAACAGGTTATTAGAAGAGGTTCATCAGAAAATTCTCACAGATTTCTTATCCTATTACACCATTGCAAAGGAAAGGTAAGAAATTTGAATGCACATAAGAATATGCAACTAGTTTTGAGAAGTTGAAGCATTTGTTGACAAATTCTCCAGTTTTAAATATTGCAGATCTAGAAAAAGAGTTTGTGGTGTGTAAATATTCCTATAAGAGAGGATTTGGTGGAGTCCTGGTGTAGGAGGGATAGGTGGTGTGCTATGAGTCACGGAAACTAAATGAACATGAGAAAAATTATGTCACACATGATCTTGAGTTGACAACGATCATGCATGCATTAAATATGTGGAGACACTACCTTCTTGGCAGGATATTTGTACTGATGAGGGACCATAGTTGATTAAGATACTTGTTTGAACAGACGAATCTAAATTCCAGTTAATCTAGATGGTTGGCCATGATCAGTGAGTTTGAATTCGTCGTCAGGCACATTAAGGGAAAGGAGAATAGGGTTACAGATTCTCTTAGCAAGAAAATATAGGTAAATCACATTGAAACTATGAGTTCTTATGGGACGAATTTACAAGATCATATCTTACAAGAAGTCCAATAGGATGACAGGTATAGGGAGCTTAGGCACATGTTACAACTCGATATAGGTGATCAAGATGTGGATGTATCTCTCATAGTGGATAGTTTGGTGAGATTTATGGATAGGATTTATGTTCTGGAAAATAGTGTGTCCGACAATGAGCTAAAGAAGCTTATCTTGAGAGAATTTCATGCTAAGCCATATTCAGGTCACCAAGGATATCGTAAGACATTGAAAATGGTGAATAAGTTCTACTACTAGCTAATTTTAAAGAAGGAAGTGGAAGAGTTTTTGGCTAGGTGCTTGGATTGTCAATAGGTAAAGGAAAAGTGTAAGCATCCAGATGGATTACTACAACCGATTTTGATTCCAGAGTGGAAATGGGAGGTCAATTCCATGGATTTCATTACAGATTTTCTAAGGACATCTAGACAACATGATTATATCATGGTTGTGGTGGACAAATTCATTCCAGTGAAGTCTACTTATTCAACTAATGATGTAACACAGGTATTCATTAGAGATGTAATAATATTGCATGGTGTTTTGATGTAGATTGTGTCAGACATGGATGTTGAGTTCACTTCCAAGTTATGGAAAGAGTTATTTGCAGGTTTGGGTACAAAGTTGGCCTTCAACATAACTTATCATCGATAGACATATGGGCAAACAGAAAGGGTCAACAAAATTTTGGAGGACATGTTGAGGATATATGTGATGCATCAACAACAAAAGTGGGAAGAGTATCTTCCATTGGTTGAGTTTGCTTACAACAATGGGTATCAAGAGTCATTGAGTATGAGTTTGTTTGAGGCACTCTATGGGCAGAGTTGTAATACTCCCATCAATTGGAGTGATCCACTGAACAAGTTGTTAATTAGACAAGACATGTTTGAAGAGATAGAATAGGAAATGCAGGTAATCAAGAAGAATCTAAAGGAAACACAAGATAGGGAAAAAATTATGCCAATCAAAATAGGTTGTTAAGGAGTTTTAGGTTGGGGAGCATGTGTAATTGTGCATAAAGCCCAAGAAGATATCCTTGATGTCTGGGTCATGTGAAAATATGACACCTCAGTATTGCGGGCCTTTCGATATCCTTGAAAATATTAGACCAATGGCCTATCGACTCGCACTACCTCTGACATTGAAATTCCATGACGTTTTCCAGGTTTCATTGCTGAAAATATATGTGAAAGATGTTGATCATGCTATTGATTGGTCCCTATTGTAGGTTGAACCAGAAGAAGAATTCTAGCTAAAACCTAAGTACATTTTCAGAGAAAGATGCTCATGCTTTGGAATCAAGCAATCGAGCATGTTAAAGTGCACTAGAAGCACTTTGGGCCCGATAAAGCTAGATGAGGTATGGCTTATTAGATGCGGGCTATGTATCCTTCCTTTTTTACTGGATGAGGCACAATTTTTTTTGTATATGTATATATTTATATATGGTTGTCATTGTAAATACCACAACAAGTTTTGTTATAAAGCTCCAATAAGAAGTATGGGTGTCATGTTGTTATGTTTGTCATGTTGGTTTTCTTTTCAGCAGGCTGTCCATTGTAAATACTGCAACTAGTTAAGTTATAAAGTTCCATGAGAAATATGTTTTTCTTTCATAGGTCTTGCCATTTGTAGGTGTCATTGAACACCAACGATGGTGCTCCCCTAAGAGGGAGGGGTCTATAACAACCCTGAGTTAAAAATCCATGTAATAAAGTTAATAAATGAAAAATAATAACCAAGGTCATGGCACATGTATTCCAAGCTGAATGTTAGGAAAAAACATAGTGATGGGGATCACTTGTGATTAATTAATGGCTAGGGAAATTGGCAAAGGAAATGGTTAAGGCATTGGAAAAGCATGAGGAATTAGTTGGAATTTTATTTATGAAAATAATGGAAGTAGGAGAAAAGGAAGGTGAAAGGTCACAAGTTGCATGTGAGGAGGAAATTGAAGGAAAAATAAGTAAAATGAAGAAAATAGAGGCCTCAATGATAAAAAGGCTTCTGAGGATCAGTTCACAACTTTTTGTCAGTGTGTAAAACCATTTTTCGGTTTTAGCTTCGAGCTCTCTCTTCTATTATCTCTCTCTCATAATCTTGGACACAAAATTTTCTTGGAGCACTCTTGGATGAGTATGGCATACTTTGGAGCAAGGAGGCAAAGGAAAAGCAGAAAAGCACAAGAGGACAATGGGATTAACAGCTACAATGCGTTTTTCTAGTAGGTACCAAATTACATGTATGGTTTCCTTGCTAGTTTTTGCAAGCATGTGGTTTCTTGGTCATGATATTTAATTTATGTGGATGATAGCCTGGATTTATAGTGGTTTTCCCTAGCCTTTCCATTTCCTAGATTTCCATAGTGTTGTGGGCTTTGTCTTTGTTTAATGGTTGGTGCTCATGTTCCTCTGGATGTGGGTTGAGTTACTAGTTCCTAGAGCCTTGGTTGGACAAACGCTCTGGAAGCCCTGTAACAACTTTGGTTGAGTTACTAGTCCTAGAATCCTTGGTTTGAAAAATTCTTTAGAGCCCTTGGTGGCTTGAGTTACTAATCCTCAAATCCTTGGTTTGACAAATGCTATGGAGCCCGACAACAACTATGGATTGAGTTACTAGCCCTGGAAGTCTTGGTTGGAACAAACGCTCTAGATCCCTCGACAAATTGGGTAGAGACCGATCTGGTGATGGTTAGTGATGTTCGACCAGGAGGTAGAATCACTAGTTGAGGGTTGAGATGGTTTTTCCTCTATAAGACATGGTTTGGTGTTCTTGGTTTATTCCATGAGATCCCACTTTATTGATTGGAATATGGTGCGAGGATGATTGGCTGAAAGAGAGATTAGGTTCAGCCCAATCTATGGTTGGGTGGTACATGGAAGTCCCTGACTTGGTTGGATTTTCATATGTTAATAAGAGCTCTTTTAATTTTGTATTTCATGAGTAAATGTGCTTGTCATTATGTGGCTTTAATGGTTGTTTCATCAATGATATATCTTTGGTTATTTGTTGGTTATAAGTATGTTTTATGACAATCTTGATGAATCGATCTCATTATGTTTTGGTTAGTAGATGAAATATTAATGAATGAATGACCTAATAGATAACTATGTAGCTATTGGGAGGCAATATCAATCCTCCTTGATGATTCCTAGATAAGTATGAGATAACTATGTTCAGATATGTTGTTATGACATTTATATTGCATGTTCATGATATTTTTGATGAAATGCCTGTCATGACTAGTAGGGGTTAGTTCAAGTACTTTTTCAAGTGTTTCCATTATTATCCTTATTTCATTTTTATTTATTAATTATGGAAGTTTCATGAAGCTATGACCAGAGGCCTGAATCCTAGACATGAAAAAGAGGCTCAAAAGTTTGGGTTGTTGGCACAAAACTGCCTGAAAAAGGTCACAATCGCATGCATGCCTTGCCATGGGAGTGATTGGAGGGTCTCAGTTGAATGGAGGGATTTTCATAGGAGAGACTAGGGGTCTAGTTCAGAAAGACATCAAGTTGTCTCAAGGGCTGGGCACCTTCGAAGGGTTGGTTGTCTCTTGAAGCTTATGTAGCTCATAAGGAAGTTCAAATTGGTCTTGTCTTGACAATTCCACTTCCTTAACTATACATGAGAGGTTGAATCATATCACAGTAACTGTTTGTCACATGTTTACCATGGTTGACCTGTTATCTTGGGTAAATGTGTGAGGAGGGTGTTACAAAAGGCCTCTTGTCTTGTTTACCAACCTAGAGGAAGTTTAAGGAGATGTTTTTCTTTTGTGGAGAACACCCAAAGCAACATAAAATAAATATTCTTAGTAAACTAGAATGTATTCAATTATTTACTTGCACATAACCAATCTACATGCCCTCAAAAACCATGTTGCACAAACTTTTGATTTTTGACTCAATTTTAGTGATGATCCATGTGAGCTACTTTTTTGTGTATTTATTTAATTTTAAAAAGAAACCTAGGTATTTTAGTGCCCCCGAGGGGTGTTGGATATTTGTGGAGAGGTATAGAGACATTCACCAAGCCTACCTCGTCCAAATCATTCCCAAATAAGGATGATTTATCCTAATTGATCTGCATCCCTATGGCCAATTAAAATAGATCCAAAATAACATCTAGGAACTCAATGCAACATAGATTTGAACCTAGGTAATGATGATGTCATCAATGAAAAGGAAGTGAGTAAGAGTGCATTCATGGGTGATTTTTATTCCAAATATGTTATTCCTCCTTTTTGCATCCAATATAGCTCTACCTAGACCTTTAATGACCAAAAGGAAAATAATGGGGGAAGGCGACATCCTTTTCAAAGTTGTCTTCGAGGATTGAAGAAAGGAGAAGCTAAGCCATCGATAGGCGAAACCATTGAAGAGGTGAGGATACAACTATATATCTAGTCAAAAAAAGAAGCTTTGAAACCCGAATGAAGTAGGAGAAGCTGAAGGTAGAGCCCATCCACTTTGTCAAAACCCTTTGATAGGTCCACCTTATAAATGGTATCTTTTTGTTTTTGTATATGAGCTAAGTGCATTCCTTTGTATGCTAGTCCAATAGACTCATGAATTTGATGGTCCTTCAAAACCCCAAATTGTTCTAGAGAAATTTGGGTTGAGAGATTAGGCTTTATTCTTAGGGAAATGATATTTGAGATAACTTTTTAGATGTAGTTACATAATGATATGGAGTGGAATTTATTAAAAGAGTTTGGGTTTTCCAATTTAGGGATAAGAGTAATGAAATTAGAGTCAGAAGAGGCTAGAATCCAACCCGAAATACTGGAGTATTCAACAAATTTTAATAAGTCATCATCTAAGAAATCAAAGAAAGCTATATAAAATTCAATAGAAATATTGTTCGGCTTTGGGCTCTTGTCTTTTTGAAAATTTGAAGGGAAAATTCAAGCTCTTTCTTAGTTATCTCATCCATAAGGTCTTCATTCCTTTCATTATTTATATATCTTAGGAAGATATTTTCTAATTGAAGGATTTTTTCGATCTTTGCTCAAGGAGCCTTTTTTAAAAATGATTTGAAATAATTGCATCCTTCCTCAACCATGCCTTTGAATGGGGTGAATTTGGACCCATCTGATTTTGTGATTACCCAAATTATTTTAATAGATATCCTATAGTTGGAAACACTGTGGAAGTATTTGGTGTTATCATCCCTTGCCTAGAGCCAAATAGCCCTGCTTTTTAATCTCCATTCATGTTCCTTTTCTAGATGTAGGGAGATTTTTTCCTTTCTAGTTTTTTTAGAGTTAATTTTTATCCTTTGATAAGGAGGAGGGGTCAAATGTGATCCTCTTGAAGTTTATATTCAATTTTCATAAGGAGACTTTCGTATTGTAGCTTCTTATCCTTTGCACAGTGGGAGATAGTTTTCTTTTCCTTTTTCATATTTTCTTGAAATTGGATCGGAATGGAGTCCCTAATAGTAGGATTGTAAGGATTTCAGGCTTCCTTGAGTTTTTTCAAGAAGTTAAGGATGTTCTAACTAGTGAGGGTTCAAATTGAAAGGTATCAACGATTTATAAGTAGATGGATCAATATCTAGTAAAATTGGTCTCTGATATAATTCCCCTTTAGATGAAACCCCATTGTCATATTTACATATTTTGGTCCAAAAAATTCTCAGAGATAAGGAACTGATCTAGTCTCTTTGCTATGTAAGCTTCCCTTGTTCAATCATTTCTCCTGGTTGGGAGGACTTTTGGAGGTAGGACATCCACTAGTCCTACCACATTGAGATTGTTCACAAAAACTTTGTCCCAAGGCTTGTATACGTTGATAGTCCCCTTACTTTGGAGTGTCCCACCAAAAATTTAGATCACCTCCCATAATGATGTTATCAGTTGTGAAACAAGGAAAATTGATTAAGTTTTTTTCCAGGAACATTTCCTATCTTGATAGGGCCCATCGATGTTTTTAGTCCAATGAAAGAGAAATCACCATCCTTGGAGATGAGAGTCACAGATAAGAATTACTAAGAGGACCAGACCAACGTGAAATAGAATAAAGAGTTCCTCCATCAAGTGATTATTCTACCAGAGTGTGTAAACACATCACTACAATGGAATGACCATCCCAGAAGGAGTAAGAAAGGACAAAGATAACTTTTGGGCCCTCAATCATGGTCTCCTAAATAAGAAGGACATGAGGGTAGTGAAGGGAAATGAGATGTTTCAAGGAATTTTTTTTGTGTGGGGTTGTCTAGCCATTTGATATTTATTGAAATGAGTCTCATTCTACACCCTTTGAAGGGGACATTTCTCTAAGAGCCCCAATGATTGACATTTATTTCCCATTTATAATATGAAAAGTAAGAGGAAATGCCTTTGCCTTAGAGTCATATGCTACTTCAACAAAGCCATGCAAAGGGTACATTGAAGCTTCCTTCTCCCACTATGATTTATGAACCCATTTTTATTTTTTCCCAATGAATAGCCCTCCCCAAAATGACCATAAGAGTGACATCAACCACATTATATAGTATTCCTTCATAGTCTAGGTCTACTTATGGATAATATTCCCTGCTTTATATATGTAGTATCTGGAAAACCCAAGGTTAGGTTCATCCCCGCCAAAATTCTTGTCATTTCAATGTACCTGGAGCTAAAAAAGGAGGTATTTTCTTCATAGAAAAGCCCTAAAGTAAGACTAATCTCCCTAATGACTTACCTAGACCAAAATTGGAGAGGGAGACTAGGTAACCTCACCTAAATTAGAACAATAACATTCTTTCAAATTTGGCATAAAAAGCCACAATTTCTTTTTTAACTATAGGGCTTGGCAGCCCTATTTCCAATGCCATGCAAGAAGTTTTTTTGTGTCCCATGTTGAATATACGATCCAACCCATCCATACGTTAGTGAGAATGTGTATTTAGAGGTGTATCCTAGTGTAGAAGAGAAGTGTTTTGTAATCTAGGAGCTCATGACCTCCATTTTCATTATCTTGCTTGTGAATCTCCCAACTATTTCCATTTATTCCATTTTTGTGATATCGTTTAGTTTGATTTCCTCCCCCAAGGTGAGGTTAGCCTCTTTAACTTTCATTTTCACACATATTTTACTAATTTTTGTGTTCCTTTTCCTATTATATAGAGGGGGGGAATTGAATTTGGGATGAAAACCCACTACTCAACATTTTCAAGGGTGATAAATACACTAAGGAAATTTGTCTGGGAGGTAAGTGGTATCTGGCCAAAATGGAGGGCCAACAAGAAAGCCATAAGGTCCTCACTAATAGTTGAAGATTCAAAATGGGACTATGGTGAAGGGGGAGAGGCCATAATAATTTCGGAATGGAGACCATAGGAGAATGTCTTGATTAAACCAGGAGAGAAGAGATGGGGGACCTCATGCAAGATATTACCTATAGGAGAGACATCGTCACTGTACATCCAATTAACATTGGTGGCCTCAAAACCAATGTTGTTAATGGGGCTTTCAGTTTCATAAGTGGTGACAACCTTCCCATTGGTGGGCTGTTAGTGGAGGGATGTGTCTAGAGAAGAATACCCTAAAACGAGTCATCCAAAAAATAAACCAAATCCTTACCCATGGAGCTGTATAAATAAACCTGATCAGAATGTTAACTAATACTTATTGGCGCATGAGTGGCGACCTAGGGTAGGATCCCAAGGAAACAACAAAAAAATTTAAATTTTATCCATTGGAGATAGCCAGGACCTAGAGCGATCTTCCCACATCCTTATACACAATTTATGTATTTTCCACATGGCTTTCCTTATTCCCCTACCCATAATGACCCTAGATAGATCTATTGACACCTGCCCAAGCGAATCTACCACTAGGAGCCTGACCTTGATGGAACCAAGGAGAATTGAACTCGCACTTCATGATAGAGGGCAAATGAATAGGTAGGGGGGCACCAACCAACTAGGCTACCCATCAATGCTACATTGATTTACTTATATTCCATACATTTCAGATATTTTTTGTGAGAACAAACTTTGCTTGAATAAATTGGTATTAGAGCCCTCATGCCAAGGGAAAGCTATGGTGAGTCCCAAAATTTGTTGATTTTGGCCCTTTCAAGAAAGTGAGGTTTTATGGCCTATTATGCATCTAATTATTTATATTTGATTTTGAAAATTTGAGCCGAAACACTAATTTAATTATTGTTTCTAATTCCACTAATGACACTCAATTTGGATCTGTCTAGAACTAGAAATGACTATTTTACAAAAATAACTTGGTTACACTAGTTTTAGGACAAGTAAAATAAACTCTAACTCCCAAAATCTATAACTTAAAAAATATAACGAATTGGAATTTTAGAGTTTGGTAAAAATGTACTTTGATATCTCCTCTCTAGATAATAAAAATTTTGCTATATGAAAATTTATATAACAATTGCAACTAAAATGGTATAATGACTTATTTTAAGGAAGTAAACTAAAGAATCATTCACTATGATACCAAATTTTATATATCGAACACCAAAAATATAATAAGACACTAGAGGACACATAAGTTATATGAGATATATATGAGATAAATTATATGAGATATAAAAGTATTAAGTGTAGGACATAGGTACTTGTTGGAAGCTATATAAAAGTTTGCATCATATGAGTAATTAGCTTAATATACCAAGGGATAAAATATAAAAACATACTCTTTTCTAGAAACATGTTTTTCATGTACTTTTAGTTTATGTTATCCATTTGAAATGTTTCATGGTGGACTCTTCAACTAACCTATGTAAAATAGGAAACACTACACACCGGTTCAATATTTTAAGAACTGGAAGCACTATCTAGTGGGAAAGGGTACAATTATCCATCATGATCACCAACCACTACAATATTTATAGACTAGGAGTAAATTTTAGTAAACATAGAATATGACACAAAATGCTTAACAATTCTAGGTCAATTATGATTTATTCACAGATGTTAATAAGCTAAAATGGGAATTCAAGATTCTTGCACATATCTCCTAATAATGGGCTGTGATACTTAGCCCAAAACATCAATAAAATTAATTTACAACACAAGACTCTAAACACTTTCCAAACTAGGAATTACAAGTGGACGGAGATTTTGTAACAATTTCATCTAGTCATCCAATATAAGAAGGGAAACACTAATAAGTTGGAAGACATGCTTTTGATTCTATCCACATCAAATATTATTGCTTTGGGAACTCTTATACACATGGGTCCTTTTATCCGTCATGCATTCTAAGGCATATATTATAGATGACGACTTTAAAGATGTGTTGTAGTAGCTACAAGGTAAAACATTTGCAGGAGAAGGTGATCGTAATGTTGACTACCATCTATAGAATGGGAATCTATATAAACTAGACAAGATTTGTGGTCATAAAGGTGAACTATTACAACTTATTAGAGAAGATTACACCATATTTTTAGGAAATTTTGGTCTTAAGAAGATAATTTCCAACTTAAAAAGGTATGTGTGTTGGCTTAAAATGTAAGAATATGTAGCTAGATTTATTAGAGGATGATTACTTTGCTATAAAAATAAGCCTACCAATAGAAAACAAGACTTATACCATCCCTTACCTATACCCACTAGATCCCATGATAACATCTCCACATATATTGTGGGTGATTTTCCAATAATTAGGAAGGGACATGAATATCTATTTGTGGTAGTTAATAGTTTCAACAAGGTGTGCATTCTTATGCATTGTAAAAGGACCATGGAAAGACAAGAATAAATTTATTTCTCTGAATTAGTCTAAGTGTACTTTGGGATACCAAGGAGCATTATCTTAGATAGGTATACCATATTTCTCAATGCCTTTTTGCTTACGCTTTGGGAGAGGATGGACACCAAGTTGAAGAGATATAAAACTTTATATCCATAGATAGATGAGAAAAAATAAGTATTGAACATAAAATTGGTTTATCTTTTGAGGGGTTAAATGTAAAGACTTGGGATAAAAAATTGATTTATAATAATTGTTATTTTTTAAATCAGAAGAATCTAAATAATTGGTGTTATACATCAATTTTTCGCACTTACGCAACTGATGCTAAATCTGGGTCTTCTGTGATTCGGTGAACTATGGTCATAAATCCCCTTGAAATATGAAATAAGTACCTATCATCAACTACAAGAATCTTGGGTTAAATACTTAAAAAACCATAATTTTGGAGATCATAGTGGGTCCTCAATTCACAACCTGTGATGATTGCATGTTAAATAACTAAGGACCCATGATGTCATCGTGATTTTCCTTTGTTACATTCACGATGATCTTCTCACATGAGTAAAAATAAAAAGTAAGTAAAGCTTCCTTTTCTAAATGCCTCGTAGTTGGTATCTAATCCAAATTGGTTGAGATTGAGCTCGAGCTCCCCATATCCTAGGCCTCCTTCCTCCTATAGTTGATCAATCCCACTCATTCCGGATCTGTCTCCACCCTTCATCGATCTCTCAACTTATACTCCTTCCAATAAGTAAAATTCCTTGAAAGAGAGATGGGTTTCGATTTCATACCTCTGAACTTACATACATGCTCCTCAAATTTCCATTAGAGTTCATTTCATTTCAAAGGCTTAGGTCAAGGATAATTTCAAGGAGACTACAACATCAAGGCATATGATTGTAAATATCTTGATCTTTATCATATGTTTGATGTTTGTTGTTATGCTCGTTGATCTCTTACATGTTTTGTGATTGAATATTTGATATATTTTATGCTTTGATTTCTTTTTTGGCCTTGTCATTGTAGGTATTCTCTTGGAGCATCAAGGGGGAAAGTTTCAAAGCTACAAAGGACAACAAATAGGGTCATAAAAAATAATTTTATGAAAATGTATGAGATTTACATTCATTTTTCATTTGTGATTCAGTCATAAATTAAGGAATGTTTTAATTTATTTGTCTGTTTGTTACTAGGCTTGTTTTCTAAGCCTCGGAGATATTTTATGTCAAAAAAATGATATTTTTCCACCTAAAACTTGGGATCAAAAATTGATTTATAACCATTTCTCTTTGTTAAATTAGAAGAATCTAAATACTTAGGCTAAAAAATTGATTTATAATCAACACTCTTTAGCAAAGTGGTTCACTCTTGTATTTGTAATTCCACTTTGAAACTATTATTTTGGGTAGTTGTACGATTTTCTAGGATGTTATATATGGATGAAAAGGAAGAAGTGATGGAAGACATAATTGGAGATGAATTGACAATAGAAATTTTTTATTATGGAAATATTAGGCAGATATATTTATAAGTGTGGGGAATATTAAATAATTTAGAAGAAAAGTAAAAGGCTCAACATGATCATTAAAAAATTGAGAAAAAATTCAAGGTGGGAGACAAAATTTGGTTGTAGCTAAACAGAGAAAGGAGATATGGTATTGATAAGAAGATCAAGGCTCTACGGTATGGTCCTTTTGAAGTATTAGAGAAGGATGGTGATAGTGAATATAGTCTCAATCGATAGATATGCATTACTTAATAGTGAATATGGAAAATATGAACTATATGTACCTTCACATTGAATTAGAAAATTGAAGAGAATGTCCTACCTACCATAAAGAAGCTTCTCACCAAAATCTCATGAAGATTTTGCAGGAGATACAATTTTGTAAAATAATTCTATAATGGTCCTACCCTAATCCCTTTATGTCGGATACTTTATTAATGTATGAAGCCACCTTCCTTGAATAAAGTCCACTAAATACTTAGTTAACAATAATTCATTGTAAAAAGGTCACTCTTTATTAATAAGACCCAAATTAGTTAGTAGGACCATAGGTATTTAAGAATCTCCATGAATAGATATGCATTGAGTAAATATTTATGTTGTCAAGACATGATATTATATTTGTAGTTGTGATATTTGAGGTTGCTCCCTTGATGAGCCAAGTGAACATAGCTCTCTATTCTTTACTATAAATAAATATTTCATAGGGTTTATCTATTTTCTCTTGTATTTTTTAGTTTTTCACTATATTTTATGTGATTTTTCTGAAGTTTTAGGTTAAGTACACTCCAGCATCCATAACTACTAGATAGTGCCAAAATGAACTTTGGTAGATGAGGTTGAAATAGGCACTTCTAGGGAATGCCATATGGTAATAAAAGGAGAAGGTAGAGGGGAAATTTCCTCACCTCATATAATAAAATATTTTTGGTACCAAAATCCTCCTTAAATGGGGAAATATGATTCAGAATGGATCATTATACAATTTATCATCTATCTTAGTACTTTCTCTGCGAAGAAATTACATGAATTGGCTCATAGGGTCCATTTTAGGGTAGGTCCTAATTTGGTTATTTGGGGCTTGAAAGCTTCTAGATTAAGTTTGATGCATCAAATGATATATTTGATGTTATGATCGTTGTGCCTTAAAAATGATAGGAAACCATTGATTACTATTCTCTCTGTCGGAGAAACCTCCTTTTCAATGAATATAATATACAAGATAATATTTGATGATCCTAACATTAGGTCTCCTTAGTATATACATAGGAGAAAATGGGTACACTTATCGTAGAATTGGACCATGAGGGGTTCTATCCTACATAATATAACAATAGAAATGTAATCACTCAAATCTAGGGCTTAATAAGGGGTTTATTGGTTAACATGAAGCTTATATAAGTATTCACATGCCCTTCCCATTAAAATAAATGTTTTCCTAAACATTTGAATATATACAAGTGTTTCTTCATTGATAAATCATCTTTCCATGTCATTTTTTCCACTGCTAGGTTCTTGTATTTGATGAGGTACTCAATAATTTCTCGATTTCTTAGCTACTTAGTTATTTTTTCCAAAACTTTTTCTAGTTTTAGTATTATTTTTTGGTCTTCACTAATCTATAATAAAGTAATTTGGACTGGGAACTTGTCATTGATTGCCTTTATTAAGAAAGAAACATGGAAGACAATATCTACACATGAATATGGAGGAAACTCCAATTTTTATGCCATACTTACAATCCTTTTCAACACCTTATAGAGGCCATAATACCTCAAAGTTAATTTACTATCCTTTTTTTTTTCTTGAGGTATTTCTTTAAATTGTTGTAGCTTCAAAATAACCTAATTCCCTACTTCAAACTCCCTATAATTATGATTCTTATCTACTTGTTATTTCATCCTATTTTGTTCCTTAACTAAGTTGTCCATTAATAGTTTTAGAACGTCTTTTTGGTGTTATATGTGGTTCTCTATTGCTTGAGCCTTTATAGTTCGTTTCAAGGGTGATGTGATGGATGGAGGATGATATCCATAAAGTTCCATAAATGGTGAAATTTTTGATGAGTTATGGAAGGATGTGTTGTACCACCATTTTGCCAAGGAAAACCATTTGACCCATCATGTTTGTTTATTAGATTCAAAGAAACATAGATATAATTCTAAACATTTATTCACAATATCAGTTTTCTCATTAGATTGAGGATGATATGATGAGGTGTGAGCCAGTTGAGTTCCCAAAAAAGAAAATAATCCAGTCTAAAAATTTCCATTGAAAATTGGTTCTTATTCACTTACAATAATTTTTGATATTCCATGTAGCTTTTGGATTATTTCCATGAATACTTTTTCCAGAATACTTTCTTTAAAAGGATGAGAAAGAGAGAAAAAGTGGGAATCCTTTGTCTTTTTATCTACCACTATCATAATGACACTTTTTCCTTAAGATTTTTGTAAACTTGTAATAAAATCCATTGAAACTTCTTCCCAATGGTGGCTTGGTATGGTTAATGTATGAATGAGCCTTGGGGTCTTGATAGTATCTCCTCCATTCTATTGTCATACCGCACATTCCACCATAAATTTTGAACATCTTCTTTAAGACCTTCCCAAAGAAAAAAATTTCTTGATCCTATGGTATGTCTTCAAGAACTATGAATGTCCTCCTATAGGAGAAGTGTGTAAATCCAAAATGATCTTCTATTTGAGTTGAAAATTATTACATAAGTATAAGCGATATTGATAATATAAAAAATCATTTTTTGACATAACTTTTCTACTACATCGCGTCCCTCTTGTAGCTATTGAATGATATTGTATATATTCTCATCTTGCTACCATTCTATCATTTCTTCTTCTACCCAGCCTGTTTGTGGAATGTAATTAACACATAGTGAACCATTTGTTTCTTTCTCTTTCTTTAAGAGTGCATCTGCCACAATATTTTGGTTTCCCATTGTGTAGATAATTTAAAAGTGATGACCAAACATCTTTGTGACCCATTCTTTTGCTCTTTTGAAGATAGTCTTTTCTCCAATAAGGAATTTAGACTATCATGAATTATTTTTACTTGGAAGTGTATTCATATTACATATGGATGCCATTATTAATTGCATGTCATATGCCCAACATCTTTTTTTCATAGATCAGTTTGAGTAAGTTCTTCCCTTTAAGTTCACTACTTTCAAAGGAAAAGGGCCTTCCTTATTGCATCAAAATTGGACCAATTCCATGGCTTGAGGCATCACACTCCACAATGAATATCTTTTTGAAGTCAAGTGTTTCCAAGAAAAGAGTTGTACACATAACCCCTTTAAGTTCTTCAAAATATTTGGTTTCTTCTTTAGTCTAAGAAAATGCTTCGTTCTTCAGTATTTTTGTTAGAGGTGCTATCATTTGACAAAAAATCTTGACAAAATTTTGGTAATAGACTTTCAATCCTAATATTAATCCCATATGTTTCTTCAAGGTATTGGGGATTGGTTATTCCCTCATATTTTATTTTGTTAGAATCCACCCTGACACCCTCATGTGATACAATATGACCCAAATATTCCATTGCTTGAACTCCAAAGTCACACTTGGAAGGATTTGCATATATTCATTGCTCTTCCATTAGTGTTGATACATTTCCAACATGTTGTAAATGATATTTTACCAAGATTTATTATAGATTAGTATGTTATAAAAAAATACTAGCACAAATTTTCTAAGGAAGGGTTTGGAAACAGAATTCATCAATACTTGAAATTTTGAAGGTGAATTTGTAAGTCCAAATGACATAACCAAAAACTCATAATGACCTTCATATGTTCATAATTTAGACTTCTAAAATTTGTATTGTGTGTAGAAGTTTCTTCTGAATCCACCACATTTATATTGGTTATTTTATCGACATTTCAAACCATCATATGTGGTTCATCATCAGGATTAATGAAACATGTGAATGTCTGATAAAACAATAAGGTTATATATATGTGAAGGAGAAGGTGTGGTTAGAATTTCACTTTGTAGTCTATAATTTGATTCGCTCAAAGTTATAAACTCCAATTCCACCCTTCTGTATAGGGTCATGATTTCATAATTTAGACTTCTGAAATTTGTATTATGTGTAGAATTTGATTTTAAATCCATCACATTGAAGTTGGTTGTTTTATTGATGTTTTGAACCATCATATCTGATTCATCACCATGATTAATGAAATATGTGAAGGTCTGATAGAAAATGTTATCACTAAAAAATTGATCATCTAGCCTAATTTACTAGATGGATAGAAGTACACCATGTAAAGCCAATTTTAGCATAGTAAAATTGCTTTCACTGTGAGAAATTACCTAATAAACAACCTTTATTAAGTAATTTATAGTTTAACCCATGAAGAATAATTAGATAAATCACTATTTATTTGATTTTCTTCTAGGAATAATTAATTAAACCATTGTTTTATTATTATTCCTTGTCAAATTTGACCCAATCATGAAAAACAAACAAACAAATCATTATTTATCTTATTTTTCTCTAAGAATAATTAATTAATCACTACTTAATTACTATTCTTTGTTAAATTTGACTAAATCCCTTAGGAATAATTAAATAAATCCTTATTTGTTTATTATTCCTTAACTAATTCCTTGAGATAGTAAATAAATTATTTATTTATTTATTATTTCTAAATAAAAGTTTAAATATTTTTCCCTCCTAAACAAATATAATAAAATATTCCAAGTGGTTATTCTAAGAATGGGATCAATAATATTTATTATTGCTCATTATTCGAGGATAACTCAATATTTTGTTATAAATAGAAGGGTTTTCCATTCATTATTCACTTTTTATTATTTTCATTGTCATTGTTGTAACTCTGATGATTTTCATTGTCGCACACCATATTTTTGTTGGGTTCATGCATTATAGAGGAGAGAGACTCTACACATGCTGAAGACATTTGAGGATAGCCAAGAACCCATCCCATAGAGGGGGACTGGTAACATTTATCTGTTCTCTTCATAGGTGTTATTAAAAAATTATTCTTTGAATATCAGGTTTCCATTGGATGATTGGAGTTATTACTCTTTCTTTTGTTGATTAACTATGATTATGGCATAGATCAGAATTTTGGCAGGCTTTACTTCTATCAGTTGTTGTAGATCTACAATGTTTAGTAGTCATTTATATTGTTGAGATTGTTTGTCATCCACAATATTAAGTGGGTTATTTTCTTACATCATTGAGAAGAAAACACTACAACAAAATTGGCGAGTCCATTGGGGAATAATTTTGATTCAGAACCTTCGGTCTCCAATCACAAAATTGGCGACTCCGTTGGATTTTATAATTTAGATCCAAAAACCTGGGTGACCTTTAGTTTTCAACATAGGGTTTCTTATTTTTTCAATTCTCTTAATGTTTCGTAGTTTTTTAACCCTAGACCTCATAAATTTTTGACTTCCACAAGCTTTTTGGTCATTTCCGTAGGTCACAGGAACCAGTTGCAAAAAAGGCAACACTTCTTTCCGAGATTTGCTGATCAGGATGCACAGAATAGAAATCGTAATTTTTAGCCCAAGAAGTGCGATCTAGGCTTCAAAACACACCTTTCAGCCCAAAAGGTGTGATCCCTGCAGAAAAACAGGTCAGTACCTGTGATTTCAGGGTTTTAGGGTTTTTCTCAGATCTGTTTTGGGGTTTTGCAGAGAGTTGTCCGCTGGGTCTCTAACCTCTGTCTCATCTTGCTTAGGCCTTTATCCACTATTTTTTACTCGTTAAAGTCGAATTTAGCCTCCCCTAGGGCTTCTAATACACTTCTACCTTTCTAGGAGGAGTTTAACTGAGTGAGTAGTCTGAGTTTCTGCAGCGCTTTCAACCACATTTTCCAGATCTATACCTTTTTATTTTAGATCTGTTAAGATAGGCTTTTACCATCCATAGTGTCACATTTCTAGTTATTTGGTCATTTGCCTTAGGGTCCCATCGGTTTCCCTAGGTGTTTCACCCATCTCCCTATCTTTTTGTAGTAATCTTCCCTTTGGTTTTTTGTTATTTCTGCACCACTTTCTAACAACTTAGTGTCACTTGATCCTAGTCACGCCAAAATTCAAATCTCTTGACCGTTTCAGTGTATTTCCAATCGGTTTAGCAACTATGCAATACAGTGTTTGCAAACCCAGTTTGGGTGCGATTTAGTTAATCATTTTGGTGTTCATTTTCTGTTACTTATTTCAATTTATTTTCAGCAATATTTTTTCTTTTTTTACAAACACGATCTGGGCTTAATCAATTAATACACATGCACGCACAAGCACACCTTAAGAAAAGGGTGCTTGGTTTACATCGCCAAGCCAAGACTTAACATAATAAATTTATCTCCCCACATCGAGACATAGATATATTGTTGAATCTCCCTTCACCTTTTCTGTGTTCCATGTGTCCTATCATCATTATGCCACCAAGGCATGTGTCACGGAGACTATTAGGCCTTCAACCCCAGTTTCTTCTTGGGTGTATTACTCCTCCCTATTGGATTCAAGTTCATATCCCTTCAAGTACCCATACCGACTCTTTTCCTGGTTCTTCTGATTCCTCATCTGATTTCGAACTCTCCTTCACCGCATATCGTCACCATGTTTGGACCCACAATTGGTGTAGGAACCTAACATGATGTTGGCTCCGGTTCTATACCGGTGGTTACATCAAGCAGAATAGTCTCAGGAACCGTTTCGGCAACCCCCATGCTCCCCTTTATGGCTGGGTCAAGTCTACTGGATCTTGACCAGTTAATAAATGACCCCATACACCATGATGCTGGTTGGACCTCTATGCCGACTAAACTTCCTTCAGACATCCAAAAGTTTGAGAGTATTTCTATAGAGGATCCTACCAACCATGTTTGATCCTTGCACATGTGGTGTTTGTCCAACTCCATAACCAATGACTGCATTCGTCTTCGGCTCTTCCAACACACGCTCATTGGAGACATTGCAAAATGGTATGTAGACCAGCCCTCCACATCTCATTCCATTTTTGTGACACTTACTAAAGCATTCCTTTCATATTTCCAGTTACCCCTCTGGTACGACATTGGTATGGAGCTATTGACCACATTCTATAAGTCCTCTGCCACTCTCCTTTCTGACCATGTTGAAGAGTGGCGTCAAAGGAGGAGCACATGTCGTACCCCGCCTTTCGAAGACTGTGTCTATCTAGATTGTTTTCTTAAGATCCTTTTATCCCCCGCTGGGAAAGATGTCGAGTCCCATTTTCCTCAAACCGAGGAAGAAGCTCTCCAAACTGCTCTGAGATATGATCTGATCTATGCACAATCCGGTTATGTATATATCGTCATTCCATGCCTCCCTCATCCTGGAAGTGCCAATGCAGCGAGGGCATCTCACGTCGCCGACAGTATCATTGAATCCATTTCACACTCTTTGCCATAGACTCAGCAGAGTTATGGCTACCTATAGGGGGGCACTAGTTCCTCCAACACTTATGCCCCTCCTTCTAGAAACATGTTTCTTGGACCCAACCCGTCTACCAAACTGTTTCTCCTCCTTATTCATAGCCAAGAACTCCAGCCCCTCAATCATTAGCACCACAACCTCCCATGCATTCTCAACCCTAGCGACCATCGCCCCCTCAGGGTCAGGTGTTTTTGTAGTAGAGTGCTACCAATCCCCAAAATTCGAAGAAAAAGAATAAGGGGAAGGGTAACAAGGGTAACAAGAGTAATCAAGGTAACCAACCTAGTGAACCCTAGGGGAACTAGCATAACACTAACAACCATCAACAAAGTGGCCAACCTAATAAGAACAAGGCTATTTGTATGAATAAGCCTTGCACATGTTGTGGTGTACATGGCCACTAAACACATGAGTGTCCCCTCCTACCCCAGATGCATCAAATGTGGGAAGCTCAAGCAGGTTCTAGAGCTCAACAATCGCCTCAGATTCCTACGACATCTCAACTGGAAATGCTCACAAATCCTTTCCCTCAACAAGGATTTGTTGTTTCTCAACCTCATCCAGGTCAAGCAGCCCATCCCCCCCATCCTTCTGGTCTTGGTGACTACCAGATCCTCATTATGGATTCTGACGAGGTCAATACCTATGAAGAACAACTAGCTCCTCAGCATTCTGTTGTTACCATCTCAACCGAGTCATTCAGATCCACCCACCTAAGACCTCCTCCATTTGTGGGTGCCTCTCCTCTGTTCCCACCAGGAACCATTCCTCTATGTCTTAACCATCAAGGAGTTGTTTTGCCAAGACATTACCCTAGAGGCTAGATACCTTTCTTATTTCCTCCTCCGAGAGTATTTTCTATCCCTGTCATGGATTCACTGGTCCTTCCTAATGTGACTTTGGGGGTCCTAGTCTGGTACATTGATCACCAAACAAGCACTCTATCTGGTCAGCTATGACCATATCATGCTTTGACCTCGGTTCAACCGGCCCCTACAACCCCTGTCACTGCTCCAGTTCCACTGCAACCTCAATAGGAACCCACTCCTGTTGCGACAACATCCAGACAGGGGGGGCAAAGCCAAGAGGAATGAACCTAAGGACAAGGTTACCCAAGCTTCTCCATTCCCCAAAGCCCCAAAGTTGTCACATCCATGTGCTTTGTGTGAAGTCATTGGGCACACCACCAGTAACTGTCTTTAACTTCCTCAACTCAAAACTTTTGTTCATGAAGCGTTCCCTGAGTCAAATATCCTAGAATTCCATGTTAACTTACCAGTTTTACCCAAGAAACTTAGAACGTTGCAGACAAATCATCCTTGTGCCCTGTGTGATCGTCATGGTCATTATTCCCATTGTTGCCCTTGTCTCGATGAATTTCGCGATTGACTTGGGGCTATTCGTGAATATGAGGCCACTTGTAATGGAGCCTCTACTCCTCTACCTATGGATTTTGGTACCACCAGTCAACCAAAATAGGGAGACTCTGGCCCTACTATTGTGATCCCTCCCCTAGATGTCGAGATGAAGGATACCACATGTTGTGTGTGGAGCATGATTGTTCAGAGGTCTATGTTTCAGCCGGATGTATACCCCAGGAAGTTTGTACACCCCTCCACATGGGTGGGGGTGCCGGGGGGACTTGTCCCCCCGCGGGGGTCTGGGGGGGCCGATCCCCCCTGGCTGGGGGGTCCGAGGGCCAGCGGTCCCCCGGCGGGGGATCGGGGGCAGTGCCCCCGAAGCTAAAAACAAATGTAAAATTGCCTTGTAAAAGTATAGTAATTTCTAGTCAATCTGGGCCGTTCATTAGGCAGATGATCTGACGGTAGAACTTATGTTTAGTTTAGGGTTTTTTGCCCTATAAGGCAACCCCTCTCTTTGTATGAGGGCATTGTATTGGAGGCTGATATATAGATGTGTATTCTGTGAGCGAGAAACAGAGAGGTGAGACTGTGAGAGAAAACAGAGGATATTACAGCGGATTTGTTGTAGGTTGTGTCTCTTCATTTTGCTGGATAATAGAAAGGAAGGACTGGCTGTTCAGGGTGGACGTAGCCCAAACTGGGTGAACCACGTATATCTGTGTCTCTCTTGTTTTGTGTGTTTTCTGTGTTTATATTTCTGCAATATTTTATGTGTTCCATTGCTCCGTAATATATAATTTTCTAACAACTGGTATCAGAGCCGAAGGTCTATTTGGCTGATAAACTCGCAGGAAAGAAGGGTTCCTGGTTCGAGTGGGAGCAATGGTGGAAGATGATAAGTTTAGGGTCGAGAAATTTAACGGCCAAAACTTCTTGCTGTGGAAGATGCAGATGGAAGATTATCTGTATCAGAAAGATCTATACCTATCATTGGGCGGAAAAACAAAGATGCCGACGGGTATGAAAGACAAAGAATGGAACCTTCTCAATAGAAAGGCACTCGTAACAATACGGTTGTGCCTTTCTGCGTCAGTTGCCTTCAACATTTTGAAGGAAACCACGATAGAGGGTTTGATGCAGACGTTGTCGAAACTATATGAAAAACCCTCGGCCTCAAACAAGGTATTTCTCATGAAACGGTTATTTAATATGAAGATGTCGGAAGGTGGATCTGTTGCAGACCATTTAAATGATTTTAATACTGTTACAAGTCACTTATGTTCTGTAGGGGTAAACTTTGATGATGAATTTAGAGCTCTATTATTCTTGTGCTCATTACCAGAAAGTTGGAATGGTTTGGTAATGGCCATTAGTAACTCCGTTTCTAGATCTAGTACTTTAAGGTTTGATGATGTTGTCGGTGCTATCCTTAGTGAGGAAATGCGATGGAAAAGCTCCGGTGAGACATCGGGTAATGCTTTGAGTGCAGAGTCTAGGGGAAGAAAAATGGAAAGAGGAAAGAGCTCAGGATATCACAATAAATCAAGGAAAGGCAGATCCAAGTCCAGATCGGGGATAGTGTGCTGGAAATGTGGAAAGAAAGGACACCTAAAGAAAGACTGTAGATCTCGGAAGGGAAAAGAAGGAGATGCACAGCAAGAAAACAATCACGAAGCAAATGTGACAGGTGAGGTGTTACAAGATGCTTTGATTCTTTCTTTCGAAAATATTACTGATTCCTGGGTGGTAGATTCAGGGGCCTCATTCCATGCCACACCTGATAAGAAATACTTTCATGACTATGTTCAAGGAGATTTTGGACAAGTTCGTTTGGGTGATGATAAACCCTATAAAATTATTGGAATGGGTAAGGTTCTTGTAAAACAACAGAATGGAAACCAATGGCTACTAAAGGAGGTAAGGCATGTTCCAGATCTAAAGAAAAATCTGATTTCAACAGGGCAGCTAGGCGGTGAAGGTTGTGTGATAACTTTCACAGATAAAGCTTGGAAGGTCATCAAAGGAGCCCTGGTAATAGCAAAAGGCGAAAAGGTTGGTACATTGTATTTATGCAATGGTATTTCTAACTCTGTTAATGCTTTAACTTCTAAAGGAGCAGATGTAGCATTATGGCATCATAGGCTCGGACACATGAGTGAAAAGGGGATGAAGATTCTTCACTCAAGGAATTTGTTTCCGGGTTTGAAGAATGTTGATTTGGATTTCTGTGAGAATTACATTTATGGAAAATAGAAGAGAGTCATATTTCTCAGAGTTGGGAAAGAAAAGAAGAGCGAAAAATTAGAGCTTGTGCATACAGATGTATGGGGACCTGCTCAGGTATCATCTCGCGGTGGGTCTCGTTATTATGTTACTTTTATTGATGATGCAACTAGAAAAACTTGGATTTATTGTATTAAGAATAAATCTGATGTATTTGATACTTTCAAGAAATGGAAAGCTTTGGTTGAGATTGAGACAGGAAAGAAATTGAAGTGTCTTAGATCAGACAATGGAGGTGAATATTGTAGCAAAGAGTTTGATAGGTACTGTTTAGAACATGGAATTCACAGAGAGAAGACAGTTCCAAGAACACCACAAGAAAATGGTGTGTCAGAAAGGATGAATAGAACAATCATGGAGCGTGCAAGGTGCATGAGATTGCATGCAGGATTGCCTTTACAGTTTTGGGCAGATGCTGTAGATACTGCTGTTTATCTAATAAACAGAGGGCCTTCAAGTTCCTTGGATGGTGGTGTTCCAGAGGAAGCATGGATAGGTAAAAAGGTAAACTACTCCTTTTTAAAGCCTTTTGGTTGTGAGGCCTTTGTCCATATTGATAAAGAAAATAGAACAAAGCTTGAGGCAAAGTCAAAGAAATGTACCTTTATTGGATATGGTGTTAATGATTTTGGTTATCGCTTATATGATTATGAAAATCACAAAATCATTAGGAGCAGAGATGTAATATTCAATGAAAAGGTCTTGTATAAGAATCAGTTGCAGGAAAAGAAACAGGAAAAAGAAAACAAGGAATACGCAGTTCTTGATGAAATCACTGAAAAGGTAAAGGTGCCTGAAAATAATAATAATCAACAACAACAACCACCACAACAGCAACAGGCACCCCAAACACCTGAAAGTGGTGTTAGAAGATCTACCAGGATAAGTAGACCCCCTGAACGATACTCTCCTTCATTATATTATTTATTGTTGACTGATTCTGGTGAACCCGAATGTTATGAAGAAGCAATGCAGGTTGAAAGCAGGAAGAAGTGGGAGGTAGCCATGGAAGAAGAGATGGACTCCTTAATGCATAACCAGACTTGGGATTTAGTCAAGTTTCCTACAGGAAAAACTACATTGAAGAATAAATGGGTTTACAGGCTGAAGGAAGAAGATGGAGGAAAACAGAGGTACAAAGCTAGACTTGTGGTGAAGGGGTTTGCACAGAAGAAAGGTATTGATTTTGATGAAATATTTTCTCCTGTTGTTAAAATGACTTCAATCAAAACTATTTTAAGTCTTGTAGCAGCTGAAGATTTGCATCTTGAGCAGTTAGATGTAAAGATAGCCTTTCTCCATGGGGATTTGGAGGAAGAGATATATATGTAGCAGCCACAAGGATATGAGGTGAAAGGGAAGGAGAAACTAGTGTGCAGGTTGAAGAAGAGCTTGTATGGCTTAAAACAGGCTCCAAGGCAGTGGTATCTAAAATTTGACAAGTTTATGTCTGAACAAGGTTATACTAGATGTCACTCTGATCATTGTGTTTATCTGAAAAAGCAAAATGATGGAAACTATATTATATTGTTATTGTATGTGGATGACATGCTTGTTGCAGGGTCTAACATGCATGAAATAAATGTACTCAAACGAAAATTGGCAAATTCATTTGCAATGAAGGATTTGGGAGTTGCAAAAAAAATCCTTGGTATGAGAATCACTAGAGACAGGAAAAATTGCAAATTAACATTGTCTCAAAATGAGTACATACAAAAGGTGTTGAAAAGATTTAATATGCACAATGCAAAACCAGTTAGTACACCTTTTGCTAGCCATTTCAAACTTAGTAAGGAAATGTGCCGAAAGACCCAAGAAGACATGGATTATATGTATAAAGCTCCATATGCATCAGCAGTTGGAAGCTTAATGTATGCAATGGTCTGCACAAGGCCTGATATTGCACATGCAGTGGGAGTTGTAAGCAGGTACATGAACAATCCAGGAAAGGAACATTGGATGGCAGTGAAATGGATTCTCAGATATTTGAAAGGTACCACAAATCAAGCATTATGCTTTGGTGGTTCAAACATTTCTCTACAGGGATATGTTGATGCAGATATGGTAGGTGACAGAGACAACAGGAGGAGCACTACAGGATATGTATTTACTGTTGGAGGAACAACTATCAGTTGGGTTTCAAAAATCCAAAGTGTTGTTGCACTTTCAACAACAGAAGCAGAGTATGTTGCTGCTATAGAGGCTAGTAAAGAAATGATTTGGTTACAAAGGTTTATGGGTGAATTAGGTAAGGAGCATGATATGGGCACGTTATACAGTGATAGTCAAAGTGACATTCATCTTGCAAAGAACTCAGCATTTCATTCCAGGACTAAACACATACAACTCAAGTACCATTTCATACGATCAGTGTTGGAAGATGGAGAGTTGAAGCTGGAAAAGATACACACTAGCCAGAATCCTGCAGATATGCTAACAAAAGTTGTAACCAGGGAGAAACTGAGAACATGCTCAGTTTCAATTGGTCTTCAAGGATGACGATGAAGATGAGAAACAGTCAGGATTGTTGTGTGTGGAGCATGATTATTCAGAGGTCTTTGTTTCAGCCGGATGTATACCCTAGGAAGTTTGTACACCCCTCCACGCAGGGGGTGCCGGGGGGACTTGTCCCCCACGCGGGGGTCCGGGGGGGCCGATCCCCCCTGGCTGGGGGGTCCGCGGGCCAGCGGTCCCTCGGCAGGGGCTCGGGGGCAGAGCCCCCGAAGCTAAAAATAAATGTAAAATTGCCTTGTAAAAGTATAGTAATTTCTAGTCAATCTGGGCCGTTCATTAGGCAGATGATCTGACGGTAGAACTTATGTTTAGTTTAGAGTTTTTTGCCCTAGAAGGCAACCCCTCTCTTTGTATGAGGGAATTGTATTGGAGGCTGATATATAGATGTGTATTCTGTGAGCGAGAAATAGAGAGGTGAGAGTGTGAGAGAAAACAGGGGATATTACAACGGATTTGCTGTAGGTTGTGTCTCTTCATTTTGCTGGATAATAGAAAGGAAGGACTGGCTGTTCGGGGTGGATGTATCCCAAACTGGGTGAACCACGTATATCTGTGTTTCTCTTGTTTTGTGCATTTTCTGTGTTTATATTTTTTCAATATTTTATGTGTTCCATTGCTCTGTAATATATAATTTTCTAACACCACAAGCCCCATGTTTTACCTGTCATCATCCTTGAGTTCCTTGCAGGCAAACCTTTATGGGGTTTTTGCACCATTTCTATTGAACCTCCTTCGAAAGAATCCCAGGTCTCAAAATCAGTCGCTCCTCAATCTACCATTCCATCGTCTACCATTTTAGATGATGCATATGTGAACCTTATTTCTCAGGTTGATGCACCAGGTAATATCACCCCATCATGTAGTCAGTCTTCCTCCCGTCTGCCCATCTCCCAGCCTGATGAGGAAACCATGGAAGCTATGTCTACCCCTGATTAACCCTACCCTTAAGTAAGGGGGAATTTCTTCAGAGGATTTGAAGGCCATTTCCTTCTTAATTCTCCCAATGCACTCTACCTCAAGAAATTTTGCTCATAGCACAACCCTCTGATTTGCTGGCTTTATTTCTGCCATGAAGTTAGGTATATTACATCATCTCATCAGTTTTCTTTTGCACCTTTCAGATGGATCCATCATCCACACCATATATCGGTCATGCTGATGGTGCAAGTCGCTTCTCCCGGAATCTAGCCTCAGCAACTTGGGCCATTTTTACCCCCTTGCATACATTAGTCCTTTCAAATGGTGTGTGCATTGGATCTACCACCAATAATCAGGCTGAATATGATGGAGTGATAGGTTTGTTAGTTGATGACCTCGCTCATCACATCCTTCATCTTCATTTTCATTTAGATTCCTTGCTACTTTTCATGCAATTGAATGGTGTGCATCATGTGCATAACAAAGTCCTATCTAGAAAATACCTACGAGTGAAGCTATGGGTACGTGAATTTGAAACCATTACTTTCAGTCATGTTCCTAGAGTCCAAAATCACTATGTAGATACCATTGCAAACAACATTCTAGATTGGCATTTATCACATGTATACCACAGAAGACAACCATAAACAAAACAAATGATGAACCATCATCGTCATATAAAATGCATAATCATATTATGTATCATAAAAGTGTTTGGAGCCATAGCTCTAAATACATCCGACATGCCCATAGCATGTTACAAGAAACACAATCAAAGGGACCCACATGTCCTTGCATCTAGTCACTAGCCGGTAGATCTCACGCCAAAGGCTCTGCTCCACCTACACGTAGATCACGTACTTCCTTACCTACCATCGCCACGCATCGCATGACACCTCGCCACTCCGAGGGAAGACCAATGCATTCATCTGTGTATCGATCCTCTAAGTCGTGCCATCTGCGCTCTGAAACCCCGCTTAAAAGTACATCAAACCTACGATGAAAATCAACAAGCAACATAGTATCCTCTAGACCCTACTATGACGATGATGTCCCCCGATCTGCAGCCCCAAGCACTGCAGATTGGCCTAAATATCATGTCGGCTTAACCGGTGCTATGTCTACATACAACATATTTGACACTCAATACCATATACATGTGACAAAAATATAAAATGCACCATAAAACATAGCAACTTAACACTTACCGTTTGGCCCCCATGCTCACCCGGGCAGAAGTGGCAAGTCAGGATCCCTATGATAGTTCATCTCACTATAAGGCTAATCGTTAATGTAAAGGGGCATCTGATCCTAGTGTGCTTAAAACTCTGGTTAGAACACCCGTTCGACTCCCCCTCCTCCTCCTCTCCATAGTAGCTACCCCTAGCGGCATAGCCTGGGCTCCTGTTGGCCCCCATCTCAGATCTGTACATGAGGACAGATAGTGGGTATCTTATCAAAGAAGAACGCATATAGTACTGTACCAAAGGTGTAGTCATGATTGAATTTCCTCTTGCAAAGATTCAATGTCATTTCACCGACGACAACATCATTTGGGCCCACCCATAGTAGGTCCCAGCCAAAACACTCTCAACTAACATCATCTTCCCACCAGTGATGTGGTGGAACTCCTGGCTACCAAAGACTCATAGTAGAGTTGCAGTGACAACTTATGTGTCTAACCTTTCTAGATCAACAAGTGGGATATTCGTGCCCTTGACACGAACACCTCGTCGACAATGGCACTCCACGAACTCAGTAATGTTTGTCCCACAAGGTAACACCATATGAATATCCCCCTCCACTCCGAGGGGCGGCAGTCCGGTCAAAAAGTAGATATCCTATAATGCGAGCTCGATCTTGTGCCCCTGCATGACAAAGACCTCTTAGTCTGGATCCCAATAGCTCACAATTATCGATAGCAAGGGCTCACCTGCCCTCATTAGTGGGTTCCCTACCAACTTGAGAACCCCATAATGAGCCAATGCCCCTCGAACTGCCTAATCCCCATGGATCTCAGATCGAAGAGTATCCAAGTCTTGTTCACGCTAGTTTATTTTCAGCTCTGCATGCATGCCTGCAAAACACCACATGTCTTGTCAGTATAGAGAAAAAAACAATGGTCTACACTGATCAGCCTATATCCCCCACCAGGCCAGCAGACCAACCCTTCCTCCAGTCACAAATCACAGTTTTTAGCCAAGAAAGTGTGAGATCACAGGTTTCCAACTGTTTCTTATGAGCAAGATTACACTTCTGCACCTAGAAAGTGCGATGTGACCATGAGCAAGGGCAAGGGTCTCTCAGGGAGCTGTAGGGTGCCAAAAATCAGGAAATAAACCAATGAAATTGAAGAGATGAGTAAGGCCACCTACTTGAAAGTCGCAGATACTGATTTTGACAGCCGGTTTGTCCACTACGATCTCCACAAGATTTAGGGCCTTTTCCTCCTCTCCAAATTCACCATAGCTCACTTAGCAAATGAATCCAAATTGGAGGGAAAACACCCTTTTATAGAAAAATCCCTAATTTTTCTATCACCCATTGCGACTAGACCATAGCTCAGTTTGACGAACCATCAACACCATTGGAAATCTCTCACCGAGCTCTAAAATGGTTCTTCCTCAGTTTTTGATGATTCGACACTTCACCTGGAAACCATTTTTCCAAGAAGGTCATTGCGTTATCTCTCAAAATTGAATTTCGTCATAAAGTGACACTTGTACTTTGAGGTCCACCTCCTCTTATTACTTGTCATACCATATGTAGATTTTCATCATGAGTAACCATCATCTACTCATGTTTTCATGGTCCCCATTGGACCTCGTCTATGTAGCAGCATCATCGAGTCACCCTTGTTCATAGCAACTATGATGAGTCACCCTTGCAGTCTTGGAGTCTATTTCATGCCCCATCATATCATGTCACAGTATTCCATCCATATTTGCATACCCTTCATCCTGTGTTGCCCATCTTAGAATCTAGTCATACTGTTCCCATCCCCTTCGGATTCGAGTCAGTTGTTGCCAGGTCAACCATGCACTTTATGCTCTGACAAGGGTAGTCATCTATTTGTCCCTCAATCCCATTTCCCCATTATCCCTAGTGTTAGTCCATTAGTCAGATTACTATTTCACCTCGTGCTTTAGTTGAGGATCCATAGTCGTCTCTTTGTCCCTTAGTCACATTTCCCCATTATCCCTGGTGTCAATCCATCTGTCACATTACTATTTCACCTCGTGCTTTAGTTGAGGATCCTCATTGCCTCATCTATCATGGGCCCTATTCTATCAACATAAACTCATTTATTCCAGAAGAACGACCTAGAGGGCGGTGTATCTCGGTTCTAGCTTCCATTCTTGTTCGATGCCTTGGATCGAGTAGAGGGTCTCATTATTTCCCTTTGACTTGGTCGTTTCATTTTCATGATCCATACACTTGATGGTCCAGTGATGCAACAGATTGTACCAGTGATTCCCAGGTGTGTGTGATATGTTTTAGACCTCATGAGGGGGTGGCCCTTTAGGTAGCCCCCCACATTCCCGAATGCATAGCTACTATGCTACAGCCTCAGATGAAGTTCCATAGAGTTTATGGGTTCGGTTCCTACCGATCACAATGTTCATAGCATGCACATCTCCTCCAGATGATCCATTCAGTTTTCCAGAGCCCTTCCTTATTTAACAGGGCTTCTCCGGTTGTTCTATCCTCCCTCCCACCCATTTTTTGAGGGAAGGGGATTTGTATCTCATGTACTCAGATATTATTGTATTTAGTCTTGGCTCATGTTTTTCCAAGCACATTATGTATATGGGACACATTGTATTATTTCATGGCTCTGTTATGCTAGCATGTCATGTACCATTTAGCATGTACTTCATTGCTCAGTTTTATTTTTCTAGGTGAACCATTATTTTTGCACTAAGTTATCTTAGCGGGTATGGGTATGCCTCCCTCGCCTCATTGAGGTCCGGTACCACAACATAAAAGGATGCTTGCATTAGTCTCGCCCCCTCTATCCCTATCCTCTTTCAATTCAGCTTCATTGGTCTCTCTCTCTCTCTCTCTCTCTCTCCTTGACTCCCCTATGTTGTCTAAGTGATTGTGTCATTACAACGTACTTCGATCATATGTTTTGCTTCTAACACTCATACATTGGGGGGAAATCTGTTATCACCAAAAAATTAATCATCTAGCCTAATTTACTATATGGATCGAAGTACACCATGTAAAGCTAATTTTACCATAGTAAAATTGCTTTCAGTGTGAGAAATTACCTAATAAACCACCTTTATTAAGTAATTTATAGTTAAACCCATGAAGAATAATTAAATAAATCACTATTTATTTGATTTTCTTCTAGGAATAATTAATTAAACCATTGGTTTATTATTATTCCTTGTCAAATTTGACCCAATCATGAAAAATAAAAGATAAATTATTATTTTTCTTATTTTTCTCTAAGAATAATTAATTAATCACTAATTAATTACTATTATTTGTTAAATTTGACGAAATCCCTTAGGAATAATTAAATAAATCCTTATTTGTTTATTATTCCTTAACTAATTCCTTGAGATAATAAATAAATCATTTATTTATTTATTATTTCTAAATAAAAGTTTAAATACTTGTTCCCTCCTAAAAAAATATAATAAAATATTCCAAGTGGTTATTCCAAGAATGGGATCAATAATATTTTATTATTTCTCATTATTTGAGGATAACTCAATATTTTGTTATAAATAGAAGGGGTTTCCATTCATTATTCACTTTTGATTATTTTCATTGTTGCACTCACTGTTGTAACTCTTATTATTTTCATTGTCGCACGCCATATTTTTGTTGGGTTTATGCATTATAGAGGAGAGAGACTCGACAGAAGTTGAAGAGGTTTGAGGATAGCCAAGAACCCATCTCATATAGAGGGACTGGTAACATTTATCTGTTCTCTTCACAGGTGTTATTATAAAATTATTCTTTACATATCTGGTTTCCATTGGATGATTGGAGTTATTACTCTTTCTTTTGCTGTTTAACTATGATTGTGGCATAGATCATAATTTTGATAGGTTTTGTTTCTATCAGTTGCTGCAGATCTACAATGTTTAGTAGCCATTTATATTGTTGAGACTGTTTGTCATCCACAATCTTAAGTGGGTTCTTTTTGTACATCATTGAGAAGAAAACACTACAAAAAAAAAAAAGCTATATATACTCAAAATTGAAGGTCAGATTAGATTTTTGCTTTGCAATCTATAATTTGAGTTTCTCAAAGCTACAAACTTCTTCAATTCCTCGCCTTTCGTATAGGGTTTCCTCGCCTTTCGTATAGGGTCATGATTTCAGAATTTCAAATTTTGTGATTTTTATTGTGTGTAGAATTTGTTTCCAGATCCATCACATTAATATTGGTTATTTTATTGATATTTCTAGATCCATCGCATTGATATATGGAAACAAATTTGACACAAAATACAAATCGTATAAGTCTAAATTCTGAAATCATGACCCTATATGGAAGGGGGGAAATTAAATAATTTTGTATCTTTGAGTGACTCATTTTAGAAATTGCAAAGTGAAATTCTAATCCCACCTTCTTCACATCTATTTAACCTTATTGTTTGATCAAGCCTTCACATTTTTCATTAATCCTGATGATGAACCACATATGATGGTTCAAAATTTCAATAAAATAACCATTATCAGTGCATTGGATATAGAAACAAATTATACACAATACAAATCACAAAAGTCTAAATTATGAAATCATGACCCTATATGAAATGTGGAAAATTGAAGAAGTGTGTACCTTTGAGTGAATCAGATTACATATTGAAAACTGAAAATCTGATCTCACCTTCTTGCTCATGTATATATAACCTTTTTGTTTGATCAAACCTTCACATCTTTCATTAATCCTGATGATGAACCACATATGATGGTTCAAAATGTTAATAAAATAACCAATATTAATGCGATGGATTTAGAAACAAATTCTACATACATATAAACCTTCATGTGTTTAAAGGATATTTTGGGAATGCCTCCTTACCTCATCTTCATTTGATGATATCCAAAATGAAGATCCAAATTAACAAAGAAAATATATCCATGCAATTCATATAATAATACATCAATGAAAATAATAGTAAATTTATCCTCGTTTTTCATTTGGTTGAGCTATCTGTAATATGGACACATATACCATGAACCATCGTTTTTGATAACCATCACCACTGGTAAAGACAAAGCGCTATGGATAGGTTGAATGATGTCCATATCTAAAATTTCTTGAACCATACACTCAATCTAACTCTTTTATTCATGTGGATATCTTTAGGGTCTAATGTTAGGTGGCATACATACAAGTTACAAATGAATTGAATGGTCATGATCTTGGGTAGGTGGAAGACCCTTAGGCATTTCTACAAATACCTTAGCATGATTGTTGATAACTTTTTGGAGATCCATTATTGCAAAGGATATATATGTTTGAACATATCATGAACACAATTGTGCAATTACACCTTAGTGATGTAGGAGCATTCAGGCCTAGTTAGCAATGTGATAGCATGGTCACATGTTGTGACTAACAAGGGGTTGGAAGATAGTATTTTAATTAATTTTATTTGTTTAAATATATGAGAGTGTTTATTTATTATTAAATATGAGGAAAGGGTATATGTGGCTGATTGATCCTCCCTGTGTGGAGATCAGGCCAAACAGTTAGATTTATTTGGCTAGAATAGAATATGAGGAATTTTAAAAGATTGATTTAGTGTTGGTTTAAAAAAGAGTGGGTTTGATGAGACCTTTTAGGAGAGGTTGAGAAATTTTTGGTTCTGAACCAGAAATGGTTCATGAATCTACTTTTGTATAAAGTGCGAACTCTTTGTATAATTATGGGGTTAGAGATAGGCGAGATAGAAAGGAAGAGAATTGAAAGCATTGTAAGCCTACATGAAGAGTTGAAATAGAGGCCACTAATGTGAAAAATCAGGCTGCGGGATCGAACAACTTGATTTTTTGAGTTTTGTGAAATCGATAGAGGAGGAGCAGAGACAGAAGAGCGTGATGGATCTTTGAATCCATTAAAGGGACCAAAGAGAAAGCTCAGGAGGAAGTATCCATTGGAAAAGCCAAGGGCTAGAACCTTTAAAGGAAACCTACGAGCATAGCCAACACTGAAAACAACGTAAAACTAAGTAAATAGACAGAGTGGAGAAGTATAGTGCCCATGCACAACAACCATTAGATCTAAACGATCAATGGTCGAGATTAAATCGCATCGGCGAAGACCTTCAGAGCGATATCGCAATTGGCTTTGGACATCAACGATGAGAGATTGCCGATGAAGCGACAACCGTCAGATCAAGTGCTAGATCAATGGATGTAACTTAATCGCAAATCGGGATCGGAGGAATGTGTCGCAATAGAATGCGACATGCGAAGTTGCAATAATGCCATATCGCGATAGCGATAAATCGGTGATCGGGGTTGTGGAGATCGGTGGTCGGAGAGTCAGATTTTGGGACTATCGGCGGTCAGATGAGTGGAGCGACTTAACCGCGGACCCGATCATCTTTATAGATGTGGGTGAACATCATTTGAGATCCGGCCTATGCATTGTGGGCGGATTCCTTTATATTTATGTTTAAAGCACATATCATCGGGAATGCGATGAAACATATGGAACGGTGGACCTGATAATATTTATAGAGGTTGATTAATGCATTTGAGTTCCAACTATCTATTTTAAACGGATTTGGCCATGTTCTCCTTAGTATTCCATTTAAATGGTGTAAGCAGGTTATTAAGGCTTAAAGGTATATCTTAAAGCCTCTGATAGCATATGGGCTCTGGATAGTGTAAAGATAACCCGATAAGGTTTTTAGTTCGAGTTTAAAGGCTTAGGCTATATGGAACACTTCTGATTGTTGGAATTACATTTAAACTGGGTTCTCTACATCATTTTTGGTATTAGAGCTAGCTTAACGCTCTGAAAATATTGTTTTGGGAAACTGAATTTTAATTTTACTAGATGTATAAATGCCCTGAAGTGAGTTTGATGAAGATGAGGATCAGACTACAAATGACACTGAGATCAGAATGGAGAAGCAGTGAATGCTTGAGGAAGGTCTAGTAAGAATGTTTAATTTGATAATTTTGCAGAGATGTATTTGAATGTCTAAAGAATAACAGGAGATTGAAATTTCAAAGGAGGAAGTGTTTTCCTTTTAGGAAAAGTTGATTTCATGATTGATTTGATTGAGGGAAAAGGTTTATAAGTTAAAGCTGAACAGAATAGTGGTTTGTTGTAGCATTGAATTCATTTAATTGGTTTGAAGAATCTTGTGAAAACTGAGAATGATTGAGGAATGTTTAAAGTATTGTTGAAGGCAATGATATTGATGATTGAAAGAACAAAGATTGGGTTAATAGGACTGAAAGAAGAACCACTACAGGGAATGAATTTTGGAAATTGTATAGGCAAAACAGGATTTTCTTACAAACAGGTTATCAGAAGGAATTGATAGTATCTGTCATAAATTGGCAAATATAATTGAAACTCAAATCTAATCTTAATTGGTCTTGAAAATTGAAGAGTCCATTATGAAAATAGAATGGGAAATAGTTGTTGGCTGTATGGAGTCCTATTGAATGGAAAGTCTAAATGAAATAGTGAATAGGTGAGTCCTTTGACTGATGGAATGGGAATTAGTTTTAAGACATATTTGAAGGAAATATTGCAAGTTTGAAAGATACTTTGATGTATCTTGAGATAAGATTGTGTAGGTCAGTGGAAGCAGTGGATTTGCTGAAAGGTGGAATGAGTTGTACCAGCATCATAGCATATGAGCTATGTAAAGAAGATAGAGCAAGAAGAATTCTCAGATGAGTAAAGGTGACAGTACCCGACAGTAAATGAATTTACTGAATGAAGAAGGAAGTGAGAAATTGAATATGCAGAGCCTAATGTAAGGATTATTCAAGAGGAGATCAGAACAATTTCCAACTGAGGTTGGGTAGAAGTTGTTGAGGTAGCTCCACAATTATGATTGTGGACAGGAGAGAACAATTCCAGAAAAATGAGCGCTGGGTAGAATTGTTAGTCAGTGAAAGGTTCGAGGAAAGAACCAATAGGTGCCAAAAGGCTAAACTCAGGAAATTTTGGTGAGGCATGAAGGAGACTTGTTACAGGTGAAATGGAAAATGTTAGTTGCAGCTCACTAGTGAACAAGGAAAGTTCACCAAAGGAAGGAAAGGAATTGACTATTGATAGTCATGACAGGGGCACAGAGGAAAGTCACAGACATAGGGAAAAGAGTGCTGAAGCAGTTGGACTCAAAGGAATGAGTAAATAAGAAAGGGACATAGATTTGGCTGGGATAAAGGTAGAACTTAGTCATTTGGAGAAGCTGGTATTGAAAGGAATTAGAGAAAAATGGAAACAAGGATTTTATGTGGGAAGAAGAATTAAATGGCCTGCCAGAGAATTGTTTGCTGAGAAATTAATGCTTTGAACAGTTGGGAATGAAGGGATAGAATACATCTATGAACTAGAGAAAGGATCTCCCCTTGGGAAAGAAGACAATGATGACAATAGAGAAGAACTGATCTATGCAGATCAGGATGGGAGGATTGTGTTGACAGCATCCTCACAGACAAGAGGATCTGATATTTTTGGGATTAGTTATTTCTGTGAATGTAAAATTGTAGGTATGCAGCCTAAAGAATTTGAACCTGTGTATGAAAAGGTGAAAGGAGCAAAGGCAAGACAAACAAGAAAGGAGATGCATAAGGACGTTAAAGACTTCAATTGGTGGAGGAAATTGATAGGTATGGCTGAATGGTTGTGTCTTCTTTTAGTGAAAACTTATTGGATTATATTTGAAGGAATTTTAGCATGGATAGAAGACAAATGGGAAATGGAAACAGGAAAGGAAACAAATGCATTGCAGATTTGTGAAGTGAAGAGAAGGAAAGCTGACACAGAGAACTTAGCTGAAGAAGGTAAGCCAAGGAAATCTTTGAAAGATCAAAGTATTATCAGAGAATAGGAGGAGGCATTGTTGTCTTATTTGGAAAAACTGAGTATTGGAAGAAATTGTGTAGAACAGGAAGGTATTCTACAAACTTATGATGAAGTTGCCAAGCATAGTCAAGAAGTTGCAGTCCCAGAAGTTTTCTTTGATGAGGAAGAAATCAGAGATGTTGAGGAAGAATTTCTTAATAATTTAGTGAACTATCAGAATAGTTTAGAGGAGCATGAGGAGCTGATCATTGAGGATTCGAATGAAGAGCCTTTCATTTTTGAAACTGACATGTTGTGTGTGTTTTCAAGTTTGATAGGTGATGAAGGAAAATTGGACAATGTGCTTATGCATGTTGATGAAGAAGTGAGCTTACTTGAAGAAATGGCTGAAACAGAAATATATTTTGAGCATGTATTTAATAATCTCGAGAATGATGATATTGACAAGGAATTTGTCATGACTAAAGGAGATAATGTTAGGTGGCATACATACAAGTTACAAATGAATAGAATGGTTCTTGGGTAGGTGGAAGACCCTTAGGCATTTCTACAAATACCTTAGTATGATTGTTGATAACTTTTTGGAGATCCATTATTGCAGAGGATATATATGTTTGAACATATCATGAACACAATTGTGCAATTACACCTTAGTCTCCAATATTTAAAAATTTCATCATGCTACTAGAGCTTATCACTTTACTAGGTTTTCCTTGGATACCTTTAATCTCAATTTCCTTTTCCTTATAAGAAAAATATTATGAAAAGACCTTGAAAATTAAGGGTCACTATTCCTAATGATTGTAACCGTTAAGCCCCTAAACAACATCAACACCACCAATTTGGATTCCAAACCTCAGTTTAACCAATAAATAATCTTCCATATTCAGCTTAATACTATGGCACTTCCCTAAACAATTTATGGTACCTCCATCTGCAATCATTACTTGAAATTTTGGTGTTATATATACAAAGAAATTAAGAAGCTTTTTCAATTTGTAATTGATGAAGTTATGGGTACTACCTAAATCAATCAATAATTTTACCTTTTGTTGTTTGATGTATCCTTCTATTTTTAGGGTTTGTGGAGTACTGATGTCGATCAATGCTTGGCAAGAAATTGTTGCACTAGTCTCTTCTAGCTCTATATCTTGTGAAGTTTCCACTTCTTGATCTTATTAATCTTCAAAGTCTATATAGAATAATTTCTTACCACTAAATTTATACCCTATATGTTGTCATTGTTGAAACATGGTCCCTTTTCTCTTCTTTCATGCATTTTCCAAGGATTCAAACTTGTCAGTTTAGGAGAAGGAGCATGATTTTATCTATATTTATTCAGGACCATTTTTCTAGTGGCCATATTTTTACTTTCAAATTTCCTTTCCAAGTTGAAAGCATGCTCTAGAGATTTAGGTTCAAAGGGACACACCTCATGTTGGATTATTTCCTTTAAAGTTCCCACATATAGGTCTAGCAAATTATCCTCTAAACTATTCATTACTCTAGGAATCAAATTTAGAAATTGTTGAATGTGCTCTTTAATTGAAAATTTTTGTCGAAGTTTTAACAATTTACTAAAGAATGTGTTTCTCTTAATATCCTCATAATGTTTTATCAATTCCTCTTGTTAGGGTCCTATGATTCATAGGGTCAAATGATGATTGCATGTTTTACTTCAACATTTCAAATTGTAAATTATATTGCATATTGCAAATGATTTACAGGAAAAGATATATAAATGAGATAAAAAAATGAAAATAGGGTATATATAGAAAAATGAAATAGAAAAAATAAAAAGAAATGATAAAAAAACCCCACAAAAAAGAAAAAATGTGAAAGTGATGCCAGTTGAAGTGCCAGTGATAGTACAATATTTTCTGAAGAATAAATTCCTGAAATTGTGTATAGCTTGTCCAATGTGCCACAATCCTTTTTCTTGTTTGAAACATAATGTTTAATCATGTTAAAGCAATTTTCAATTTGTTTCAATTAGATTAGAATGAATAAATTAGCCAAATAGTGTAATCTTGGCTAAGATTAGATTAGGTAGATCAAGTGAATAAATTAATCTAACTATGTAATTTGGATTAATGTAATTATTAGATTAGTTTTGAATAGGTATTTAGTCCTTTAAATGGAAAAATAAATTAGGGTTTTCACCCCTAAATGCACCCTAATTGCTTTTAATTAAGTCAGTTTAGGGGAAAATTGAACTTATTATGAAAATGGTTAACATTTGGTGTTATTTGTCTAAAGTTTGGACGTTATGATAAAAATATATGTGCGATGGAACGTTTTGTTGTTGGCACTTAAACCGTGCACTTTTCCCCACTCTCGATTGCCATCCACTTTCCATTGAATGACTCTCAGGCCTTTTCGACCCCCCTATCATGTTTCCCTTCCAGGCCCCACCGCTACATATCCTTCCCTCATATTTTTGCACCCCCCCTCACTCACCACAAACCACTCACACCCCCCTCCGAAAACCACTCAACCCTCACTCCTTTTCTTGCCAATGGCCCTACAACTCCTTTTGCCTATCGCTTGGCACCATGTCAACCAATCGTTACACCTTTCTGTTTCCAATTCCTCCCATTGTGATTTTCCCGTTGCTAAGTAAATGCTCCTCCCAAACAACCATTTAGCCAAATGATCCCACTCCATTGTGAACCTATAAATCTTTGCTCTCACCCTTGATCACACTCTTTTGATCACTCCATACTCTCACGGTGCTATCAATTTGATCCTTGTTTTCCCTCGTTGCCGATCCATTACTGACAGAATAATTGTCTGCAAGTTCTTTTTCCTGCGAAATCAACACTATCGTCCTCTTCGATTCCACCTTGTTATCATGATGCCCCCGAAAACCAAAACTAATGCCACTGTGATAAACCCGATTCTTTCTCATGTTGTGGATTTAGACCACATTCCCTTAGTCGATATATACTATAAAATTGCCGAAACACAGTGTGAATTTGACCTCTTTGAATTACATTGTTGGTTTCGAGACACCTATCTAGACCAATCAGATGAAATTGGGCTTTGGAAATTTATACTACCCGTATTCAATTTTGCCCAATCTTATTATTTCCCTGAATTCTTCCTGAAGTGCCATGCTTCTTATCTCTCAAGAAAAGAACCATCATATCCGCTAATGGTGAAATCCTTTTAACCATTACCCTGAGAATATAAACCAAATGTTGTAGATCCCAAACTGTGACTCCCTAATTCCCTTTTAAATTGATGATCTTAAAAGAAATTTACCAAAATCTCACCTTTCCCCAGAGAGGCAGGATTTTTGAGGTCTTCCTACTAGAAGATTCATAATTTCCCAATAAAAATCCCGCTTATCCCTCTTTGATTTTCCCCCAAAGAACCAGACAGATCATCTCTGTCTTGTCTTGCTTACTTGGGTACTTCTCAAATGAATGGGTGGATGAGCCTATTTTAGGATTTCTGTCCACCCTTTACATAGAAGAAGGACTATCAGTGATCTTTGACTATGGTCACTTTCTTGCAGATGTAATGCATGAACAATTCCTTCAGTTCTAACTGAAGGAATGTTCAGATATTCTTCCATTCTTATTCATATGTTTATTTTCTTCCAAACAAATAGGTTTCCTTTTGTAGTTCATAAACTCAATCAGTAAGGAGAGCCTCAGTCCATAATCTTTTGGACCTCAATTATCAGAAAACAATCACAGGAGTACAAGTTCAATGATTTTCTAGATCAATTTATATATCCAGCAACTTGTTTGTTGAGTGGCCAAAAGATTTCCAGGATCAATGAATATATCCAAAAGGTGCTACATCTCAGCGAGCAGGTGAAGAAGAGAGATTTGTATTTATACCAAAACTATACAATGATCAGGGTTTATGGCTTTAAGCTGCCACCCTATAAACTGCCCAAATATCTTCCTATGAGGATATTTTCCTTGGAATACATGAGGCAAATAATCCAATCAGATAACATTCATTTTGTGGCAGCCAAGAAGAAGTCCCAGTTCAGAATCAAAACACAGATATGGCCATTTATCTTTAACAGTAAAGAAACAGGAGAGGAAGCGGACCTCCTTCTAAAACAGATGAATTTTCCCCTTAGCTTCACATGGTCTTATGACCCCTTTAGGGTAAGTTCTAAGCTAAGGTTGGAACAAAAGACAACCCCCTATGTACATACCCAGAGACTAGAGATCGAAAGGTATATGAGTCAATAGGATTGGGTAGAGAACACATTGCAGGCAGCCGAAGAGTAGGTGTTATCCAGAACCGCTTCAGAGACTCCTACCCCTAGAGAGAAAACTGAGAAAATACAAAGAGAGGAGGATTCACCTTTAGTTACAGAAGTATGAGCCAAGGAATTCAATATCTATTCCAAGAAAACAAAGATATGCTCCAAGGTAGATTTCCCTCCATTAGAGGAAACACAAGGTACTATTGTACTCTCTGGCCTACATACTTTAAAGTTTAGTAGCAACACAACTGATTCTCCATCATCCTCAACCACTAAAGAGAATCCAACTACAACACCTCATACACTAGAGTCATTTACAAAATATAGGTAGCTAGACATATCCCAAAGGTATAAAGAAATTAAACAGAGGAATGAAGCCCTCCATGATAAAATTTACACTCAATTCAGGAAATAGTCTTCCTCAATTCAACACAAGCTCATTTTAACCTATGACATAGAGAAAGGGAGAATTCATATGGAATTATTACAGGCCCAAGTACCTCAACCTAAATCGAAAACTAATTTCTAGCAGACTACATTTGAGTTTGAGGCAAAGAATGTCCATCCTTGGATCAGATGGACATGAACAGGAAAACATGAGAGATTGTTTATTCAACCTTCACATAGACTTCCCTTACTGCTTCTAAGTTGTAGTTGTCTTTGAACAATGTTAAATCACAGGTCTAACTGGAGAAAATTTCCTCTTTGGCCAAAGCCAATAGAATTAAATATTTGGAGGAAATGGTGATCAAAGCAGGCTTTGATCCAGGTAACTCAAAGGCCATGGAAGAGATTATTAGAAAGAAGAATGCTAACGTAGCATCCCTAAGGAAGAAATTGAAGCTACCTACCACTGAAGATCCACAGGCAAAGGAATTAAGAGAAATAGAGATACAAAAAGAAGAAATGTTGAAGCTACTGGTGGAACATAGTGCATAGATTAAGGGAATGGAGGTAGAGATGGATAATTTGATCAAAGAGAAAGAACAAAGTTCTCAACTTTCTATGGTTCCTCTTGATGCAGTTCCTATTGCATCACTACTTCAAACAAGCATTCCTACAACAACTACAACGACAAGAACATCCTCCTCTACAAAACCTCCTTCTTCTTCAACTATAGATGATTCAATAAAATTGGCTCAATCAATGGAAAACATGTCAATACAAGGAGAAGAAATTTAAAAAATGAGAGAAGATGTAAAAGTCCTATAGCAACAAAACACTAGATATGATAATTCTCTCCTAATAGAGATGTAGAAATCCTAGACACTTTCCCAGAGATTGCAACATATATTAAAGGAAACTTCCATGGGTAATACCCTAACCTAGGTCAAGGAGAACATTTGGAAAAGGATAAATGAAGCCATGATATAAATCTAGCCATCTGTACAAATTATATTTGAGCAGAAGGAATTTATTGAGAGATCTAATGAAGCTATTGGAGAAATCAAAGTGTAGTTGGGTGATAAACCCATTGAAGTTGCAGAGCTCATCAAGTTCCTCAATTCCAAAAGCAAGTAGGAACTCGAAGAACTCGAGATTGAGGAGAGAAATAAAACCATACTAGAGGTCAAAAAGGTGTTGACCAAGAGAAATTTTATTAGGAAACTAGAATAAAAGTGTCAAGTTCTAGATATTGGTGTATAAAGGTTCTTCAACAAGCTGGAAGCCCTCTACAAAAAGGACTTCGTAGTTTATTAGTGATAAATGAAAAGCTCAGTACATGGTCAAATTATAGTCATAAATTGCTGGCCAAGGCTAAAGATGGTTCTAAATTTGTGGGAGTGAGAGTCAACATGACGAGAAAAACATTTTTAGAAGCATTGGCATATGATTTGGAAATCCAATATGAAATCTAGCATATCTTTATTTCCAAACCAACTTTTACCAAATATACTGAAGTGGACGAGGTCTACAGAAAGCTACTCAAGACATATATCCCCAATGAACAACGTTGGGATCAATTATGCGAGTTATTGGAGTAAGTAGATAACTTGAGTATACAAATAAACATCAACAACACAACAAGATTCGAAGGGCCAAATATTCAGTAGTTCCACAAATCTAGTGCCAACAATTTATACAGTTTCAATTTTCCTAAATTATTGTAATAGTTAGATAAATTCAGTTTAGGAATTCCTAAAATACATCCTAGTTAGTTTTGACAGGATGTTTTGTAAATAATTTATAAATCTTCTCTTTTTGAAGTATAAAGGGTTAATTTTTGCATTCTAGAATGCTATTGTACTTTTTTATTTGATGGACTAATCAGTAATAAAAAGGACATTCTTTAGAGGATTCATGTGTTGGAATATTTGGTGAAGTGCTTCTCTCACTGTCTATGTGTTTAGTTCTTTGTCTCCATTCTTATGTTTTCTTAAAATCTAAATTATTTTACAGAAAGTTGATGGAAAAAATTTGTTGAAAGATACACTTTGATTCTAGTTGTGGATAATTTAAATGTTTTCTTCTGATATCATGTTAAAGGTTTATTATATTCTCTTTAATTTTAATTGAAATTATATCTTTTCTTCTATTACATTTCATTTAAATCTAAAAGATCCATTTATTTTCAGCTACCCTGCCCTGTGAAACTCCTTTCAAAATCTGAGATATATCCCTATTAAGTTGTAGACTCCATAGCCCAATGGAAATTTCAGGCACTTAATCAACCAAATCAATTTTAAAATCAAACTCCAAACTCTCATAACTAGCCTAATATATAAATACAACAAAGTCAAATCTTATAGAGAGATCCCTCTCTGTGTTTATGAAGGCTATATCCTAAGCTCCAAAGTGGTTTTGCGGTTACCTCTGTGTTTTCTTGTGCAACCTCAGAAAATTACAAAGTGCTAACACCTCTGTAAAAATGGACCAAGATATAACAAAATCCTTCTTTATTTCACAAAGGAATTGATACCACACATGTTTGTCTTTCTCTAAAAACATGGATACAATATTTACCTTTTATAAGGATACCACTTGGAGTAGATCAAAGTATTTTTCCATTCAAAAGATCCATGTTATAGGATCATTACCATCAAAATTCCTCATATCAATATTTGAAATGTAGTAGTTCCTTGGTGTTTACTTGAAGCCCTAATGATGTGGACCTTAGATTGGAAATTCTTGCTTATGGTTATATGATTCAATATTTGTGCCCTCTAATTGTGTTATCATACTCCCTATATGAGATTGATTCTAAAAAACATGCTTCTCTGTAAGTTCATGATTTCCTTAGATCTTCACATCCCTTTTAGGAAGCCTCTAAAAGAGGTGGATTTACATGACAATCATGGATTTTTTTTCTTTCTTCCTTATTATCATTCATATTCCTTTCTATTCCTTTCTTATTTTCATTCATCTTCTTTTCCATTTCTCTTTCAATTTTTTCTTGAGAATAATAAATCCACCGTTTTCAACACACTACCATCCACTTCATTAACTTTATTCTCCAATTGAGATAACATAAATTCTAAGTCTTCACTTTCTTCATAATAATATAATGTCTTTTCTGTAATTCCACATGGGTGAACTGAATTTAATGTGTCACGTGAAAGTTATGGTAACTTTCAAAAAAATTTCTTATTTTGGGCGTCTTCCCACAAGTAAACTTGTATAGCGTGCCATGTGTCCAATTTTTCAAATATAATTCTACAATTTGACCCTAATATACTTTTGTATGTCTCTTGAAATCCCTGAAGATTTCATAAACTAAAGAATCCCATATAAGAAGATATAGAAAAAACACCAAGCTAACATGTTTAACATTTATTTCATGATTGTTCACAAACCCTAACTTCCATTGGGTATAACCAAAAATTATAGCGAATAAAACTATAAAAATTTAGACAGACATTCCACAATGTTTCTCCTTAATATGGTCCAAGAATAAATGTTTCAAACATCAAAAAATATTGTGAAAATTCCAAATTGACCTGTTGGAAACTGATTTCAGGAGAATTTGGGAACCTAAAATTATTTAGAGCATATATCCAAAACTATAGTGAACTATGATCTAAATTTTGAGTTAGATGTTCATCGTGATTTTAACTCAATGTGGTACAAGTTTCATGGTTTGAAACCTCACAAAACAATTATAGCAAAAATTCTGAACTAACTTGTTTGAGGTTGTTTTCAGGAGAATTCAGAAAACCTAACTACCTTGCAACATATCTATGAGAATACAAGGAATAAAGATTTGAAATTTGAACTAGATATTATTCAAGATGTCTTCTCAATATTCTCCAAGTTTTATTATTTGAAACCTCATCGAAATATTCTATATAAAAATTGCCACAATGACCTATTTGAAGTGGAAAACCCTGGAATCATGACCTCTTATGTCAAATGTTATGATCCGTATGCCTTAAAAGTCATAAGAAACCAATAAAGAAGCCAATAATTACAATCCTCTTGAAGGGGTAAACCTCCTTTACAATGAATACAATATAAAATAAAATATTTGATGATCTTGAGACTAGGTCTCCTTAGTGTATATATAGGAGACAAAGGGTACAATTATAATAAAATGAGACCATGAGGGGTTCTATCCTACATAACAATATAACAATAGAAATGTAATCACTCAATACATAGGTCTTAATAAGGGTTTTTTGGGTTAACATGGGGCTTATATAGGACTTAAAGTTTGTGGTCAAAACTTTGTGAGCTAAGCTCCTACCCTTTCATTATGTAACACCTATTTTTAATCCGAAAATTTTGTAATATGTAATTAAGAATGATAATGATAGGATGACCAACATGAACATTTTTCCAAATTTCGATTGATGTAAATTTTAACTCCTATTTAATATATTGCTAAAACCTAAATAAGAGAGAAGCCAACATTGATACTAATGTTTGAGAGAGTAAATATGTAAGGGGGATTTGGAGAATTTTCCTATATTACCTTTAATTGATTGTCTTTATTTATGATTTTGTTGTTGGACTACCCAATTTCTAGAAGTTATGAGAGTAATGGGTAAGTGGTACTAAATTGATCAGGAGATATGGGATATGTACGCATTCTAGAGAATTTTGGTTGACCATGCAACCTAAGAAAGGGACTCGATTTCTCATGAATGGGTATATCATTGATAGGGGCGCAAAAGAGATAGAGAAAGAAGACAAGAAAAAAAATAGACAGAGAAAACAAAAAAGTAGAGAGGAAGAGCAACGAGATGAATCAAGGAATGCAAGAGAAGTATGTGTAAGTGAACTAAAAAACTCCATGGGAACAAAAGAGAGAACCACATGTGGGTGTTGAGACTGTGATTCTAAATAGAAGGAGGAATAAATCCTTCTAAGTCACAATATTCTAATGTGGAATTGTGATTTTTACTAAATTGGATAGGGAAATAAGTGAGTAAGCCTTCAAACTAATTTAGAGGGACAAGAGGAATTCTAAACAATTTGTCTTATTCAAGAACATAAAGCACCAAAAAAAGGATAAGCACCAAGGGACTATTAGATCAGTGAACAGATCCCTATTTTTCTATGCAGGATCATGGTGGCCATACTTTGCTATGTTAACATTCCTTGGCCTAGTAATTCAAAGGAAGAATCCCAATTCCACTATTTGAAGGAGAGTGGTCTTCATGTCTTCTACCTTGAACTAAATCTTATTAAACCCCAAGTGAGAATTCTCTAAAGGCATCAAATCTAACTTGAGGGTGGTTACCTACAAGAAATTTGTAATGTAGGTATGCCTAACATTGGGTGAAGAGGGGCTCTCCCTTATTTAGTTTCCAATAAGTTTAAGTGAATCAAATATGTGCATCTATTTATCTACTAATGAAATGAAATTATTGTTAAGTGTTTCATGATTAGTGCTATGTTGGTTATTGTGTATGTTTGTAATGATAAGCCATAAGTTGTTGTATTAGTTTACTGAATATGTGTAAGTGATGAGTTGAATGTACTATATTTTTTTTCTTGATTTCTAGTTATTACTTTCGTCACGAATGAATGCTATATACATAGAGGTATTCTATGAAAAACGTTACTTGTGATGAATGATATCTTTAGTTTAGGAGGTGAATGTATAAGTTGACTTGAGCTCTGAGGATTTTTAGGTATTCTATAATGTGAATGGGTTTTAATAGGCTAATTGTAGGTTGAGACGACTGAGGCTATATCCTTGCCTTGAATGAGAAGACTTGGAAATTCTTTAGTGATGGGATACTTTGCTTCTTATAGAGGTAATTGAAAAGGATAGCCCCTTTGTTTGTATTGTTTTGGAGTTGATAGGGTGATGTTGTAGTTGTAGTTAAAATGGTGAGAGTAATTCTCATATTAGTTGGGAGAAGTTGAGAATATATGGTTGTTGGCCATTTTATATCTTTCCTTTGTGGAGATTCCAATCTCAAGGTAGTTTTTTGAGATGTCTTCATAAGAAAGGGAATATTTCTAACCCTTCAGAATTTGTTGGGAAAAGTTTTTTCCCTATAAGAGTTGACGCCATTCCTCTTAAACTATCTTGGGAGATTAGCGAAAGTGTTATAATTTCGAGGATGACCCATTGTGGTGCAGGTAAATTCTCAGTGCGGACAAAAATAATTCCTCTAGCCTAAGAGAGCAGGTCTAGCCACAAACAAACGATCTATGGAAAATCTCCTTAAGCTAGAATCAATTAAGAGGTCCTACCTCTTAGAGCACTATTATGCTTGGTAATGATCCCACTTCCTCACTCCAGCTATCTTCCCTTTCCTTCCTTCGAATACCTGAAACAAAAAAACAACAACAACAATAACAAACGTGATAGCATACAATATTGTATTCAGCCTACTTAATAGGTTAAGGAACATTAAGACATAAAGATGTAAAATAACAGTTCATGTAGGAAATCAATCAATAGTTGTATTCATATAAATCAGAAAGAGATTACAACCGATGCCTTGATGTTGCTTTTCTCCTCCGATGTATCCAAGTTTCCACACTTTTGCTAGTGCTTCATGGATATCCCCAACAGTGGAAGTTTTATCGCTTATTCCCTCTAGTCTCAAACCAAACCAAAACAAACTATTCTCCCTCAAACATACACTAGAAAGCTTTCAAGTTATAGATGTCTTGTTGATAATTCAAACTCACCCCAAAACTAGTTTAGCTTGGGAAAAGAGAGGTTTATATAGCTTGGATGGATGGGACATGGTTCCTCTCATCATGGGAGAAGGACTTACCTCTTGGGTTTGTTCCATCCTAATAGGGGAAAGGAGCGTAAACTGACTTCCTCAGCTCCATCTAGCCGAACCATCTACTGGTATTCCATTACAAAGCTTCTAGAGATGGAAGCTTCGAATCCATATTTAAAAAACTTTGCAAAAGAGGATTGACATTACTAGAAAATGGCTTAGTTGCTCTGTACAATACTAGGGCTAGTTTTAATCTTTGAAAATCGGTGCGAGGAGGAAACTGGTCGGTAGCGCCATCCTTGTAAACTAGGATAAAAGGAAGATTCTTGGGAAATGATTTAAAGGGGAATTATTCTACTCATGAAGAGGGACATACTAGGAGTTTCTTCATGATGGGAAAGCATGTCTAGTTCACTGTAGAGGTTCTCCAGTATCATGTTCAGGGAGTATAGGGACAGTGACAAAATGTTGTGCAACAGATGCCCCCTAAAGCGTGGAGGTCGAACTAGAGTGATGGGTGAAATTCTTTACAAGTGGATGCGGGTAACCAGAGTCCATCATCACAAAACCTACAAGCAAGCATAGATACATATACATCACTGAAAACTCTGACCAATGATACATGAGTCATGGTATGGATGAAACCATCTAGAGAAATATCATGTAAATGGATCCAAGGCATGGGCGCAACCATCCAATAGAAAGGATCATAACGAAACAAAGGTATGGTCGTAGCCATCCAATAATGAGAAGGATCACATATAATAACTCATGGTATCATCGCAACCATCCATCTAAACGATACATGTATATCAATATGATAATGTCACATTGCCCCACAACCTGGACTGGTGTGATCTGAGCCCAGGGTCTTGTGCTCCAAACGACCTGATCAAAGTACAAATCCTAACATGTGAATGAATGTGTTGAAGTCGAACATGCTAGAAATTCACTTGATTAGCAATCAATGATGTGAACCGTTAACAAGTGCGAGCAAAACCACCAATAATGACAATGGATCTCAAGGTAAGAGAAACACAGTTAACTGAATTTGAATAAAGGAAATGATGACGAACACTTGTGAAATCACCCGATCGAAAGCCAATGATGTGAGCTTGTCGCTGAGTGTGAAGAACTTGCCATTAGGGCATGCAAGCTCTATGGTACTGGAAGGGAGTCTCTGGGTGAGCTTCCTGGATAATGAGCTGAAGTCAATAGGAAGTGACTATGTCGAAGGAGGGCTATGATGTATCCCACATCATCGACACGAGACAAAAGGATGCAAATGATTTCAGATGACACAGAGAATCAGGCATAAGTGTAACTGTAGAAGGACTAACTCTTGAAAATATTGGCGACACAACTTTGGAGTTTGGAAGCTTTTGGATCCATAGGATTGGTGGTCATGATGACGTGGTAGATATAAAACGGAAGGAAAAGATGAAAAACCCAACCTAGGAAGGTCAACGATGAAAAGGAGGATATCCCAACCCCAAACGAAGTAGAAAGTATCATGTTCAAGAGTGAGTTGGCGAAACGATTGATAAGATTTCCAATTTTCCCCCACCATTTTTGGCAGGTACCCCAATTATTTTTTATCGCAAGCTTGAAGGGGATAGCATGTGCTTTCATTGTAAGTTCATCCTTCGAACGAATCCAACCTAGTAAGTTTAATAAGCCCTAGGAAGGAGAAGCTCTTGTTCATCATGGCGATTAATGCAATGTCGTTTAATGCTTTAACAAGTCCAAAAAAGGTGTAACTCAATATCTTTTTCATGTTTAGAGAGTTTGAAAAAAGACACATAATAGAAAACTCCACATGGGCCCTTTTCGTACATTTGTGTCTCTCGAGCCCGAAAAGGTAGAAAATGATACTTGAGAGAATTGCTTGACCATTTCATTCAAGGAGTACCTTTTTCGTAAATAGTTAATCCTAGCCCGAAAAGGGGGTAAATGTATACTGGGCGAACAATGTTTCACAGCCTTTAACGAGTTCAAAACGACAAGAGCTCGACAATATTTTCATGTTTAAAGAGTCAGAAAAGAGCTTGAAAGTGAACCCCCCATTTTTATTCGCTTTTACGAATCAAAAAGGGAAAAATACTCGACGATATTTTCATTTAAGTTTTACGAGTTGAGAATAGAGCTTAAACGTGACTCTAGTATCGTCATCGATAATCTATCACCTATTGCTACACAAAAAGGTAAATGCATTATCGAGTTTCTGAGGAAAAATAGGTCAAAATACTTTAAAAATCCTAATATTTCATGAAAAATGAATAAAAGGAGGAAAAAGTAATTATTCTTTACCATTTACCATTTTACCTTTGTGTGAAGAGTTTTTATCCACTTGTTTCCTAGTTTTTATCGGGCAGATTACAGGAGATCCGAGAGGCCATTTGTCGAGCCGTTAGTAGCAGGTAAGAGCCATGACCTTAAGCTCCATTTTCATGCTTATTTTACCTTTTTTTAACCATTTTTTGGATTTTTTGTGGAGGTTTTGTCCAAAAAAAATCGCCCTCTATTGGTGCGATATACGGGCATGGAATCGCGTCGATCGGGGGCTATGAAGGCTATCAAATATGTCGTCGGCGCTACTATTTTTAAAACAGTCATGCCAACGTCATGGAAAATTATTTTTCAAGTTTTTACCTAATTTTTCCAATTAAATCCAATTTTTTCCAGCTATAGATGTTTATTGACTTGATTATATGGTTTTTGTAGGGAAAAAATTGTGAAAAATGGTGGATTGGAAGGAACGCGAGCATGAGGATATTGATACTCAAGCAATGGCTAACCCAAATTGCTTAAATTCTTTGAGGAACTATGGGATCCTCAAATTATTCATTACACCAGGTCTATAGGCTCAACCCAAATTGCTACGATATCTGATCAGTGTCTGGGATGTGAATTAAGAAGTTTTCATCATCCGTGACCAAGAACTAGAGTTCGAAACTTCAAACGTTTATTTCATCATAGGACTGTCCCAAAGAGGAGATCCATTCAATCTATATGGGTCAAGGCTGATTGGGAAAAGTGTGACCATGTTACTTACAAAACATTGCCTAGAAGCACTCAAATCAAAAAGTGGCAAGATCGAGATTATGACTGTTCGAGATCTTGTGCTAAGAGTATTAATGTTGAACATCAACAGAATGGCTGGGGCCCAAGCACATCATGAGACCAACAAGTTGAAGTTTTAGTATGATATCGACTATATGACGCCCACTATCTTCAACTCGGCTGAAGCTATGAAGGTCAACATGAAGCATCAACTATCAAAAGATAAGGTGGGAAACCTGAAGTAGTTTTGTATGGGTCTGTTCTAGTGACCTTCTTCCTGGAGCAGGTTCTGCTGTTCCACTACTAGCTGGTTGAAGTGGAATTGCCATTGCCACGAGACCCAAAGATGGTCTGTTGGAGTGTGTTGATGCCCAAGATTACCGGGGGCCAATATATGTCCTATAAGCCCTCTTTCTTCTCGTGGCTATGACAATAGCTGATCATAGTTGAGGATTGGCCTTACAGCGGTACCGACTTCCGCGAAGATTTGGATATACCATCACCAGACGGGGAGGATTATGATGATGGAGGTAAAAACAAACAATTTTAATTTTTGATGCTTTTTATTGTTTTTGAGATATATGTGTTCATGACATTTTGATTTTAGAAATGTAGATGTTGGACCAAAATGCCCTGCCGGGATGTCCCCGATTGCCAAGCGTGTTGCTCAATAGTTTGAGGTCAGTCCTTATCAGGAAGGAAGTGACAATGAGGAGGAGATTGCGTAGAACCTCGAGGGATTAAACCATGGTATTCCAGAGTATTCCCGGATTGGTGATGTCCCACGCCAATATCAGAGGCATACAATGGGGGTATCAGATCGGATCCGCCGACTACTCACTCGCGTAGTCCGAGTAGTTACATGCTACCATGAGCATCACACTATTTAGTGCATAGGTCTAACATTCCACATATTGGAGGTCTACGAGCCATGAATGTATAAGGCCTATGAGCCACTGATATATTTGAACACACATATTATTTTTAGGGGTTTTGATGTATGACAAACATTATTGATATATATATATATATATATATATATATATATATATATATATACTATACTATACTTCCTTGCTTACTATGGTACAAATGTTTTTTGTTTTGAGTTTTTACATGTTTTGCAAATGTCTATCCAACACATAATTAGCTAATGCATCTGTTAATGTATTCATGTGTCTAGGAATATGATGATATGTAATGTAATAAAAATTTCTCTCCAGTAGATGGATACGTAGATAAATTTTCAATAGCTGAGGGTTTCTGACGTAATATTCCCGAATCCCCATTAAGTTGAAGAACAACAAGCTATGAATCAAAGTTGACAACCAATTCTCAGATGCCAAGAGTGATAGCTTTTGACAACAATTCGATAACTGTGCTATACTCAGTGATGTTATTAGTTGTTCGACCTAGAAAAATACCTTGAGGATCAATCAACTCACCATGGGGGTCATAAATGGCCCATGTTGTGGATGATAGATTCTAGGTACTACGTCAAGCTCCATCAGAAAAACTAATGTGATTAGACATCGACATCTGCAAAGTAGGAATCAACATAATAAGTAGGAAAGCTTCTTGCAAAACAACACACCAAACCACACTGTACAAAAATGAATAACACACTATTGTACAAAAGTAATCATGCAATATGACCTAATCATAGTACTTTTTGAGATAAAGCCCATTCTGGGGCTTGTCTATGAGAGATGGAATTTCGCACTCAATCGGTAAAGTTTCTTTGAGATCATAGACTAGCTGGAATGGTGTGAATCTAGTTGCATCCTTGGTCAAGGTTTGGTAAGCCAATAGAGCTGAAAAGAGCATGAGATGCCAATTTGACGTGTGCATCCCAATGGTGCACTAAAGTATCATAACCAAGACTTTGTTCACAGCTTCAACTTGGCCATTAGCCTGAGGGTAATACAAGGTTGAGCCCTCGTGGCGCAGTCCCAATGTAGAAGTTAGCTCGGCCATCATGTAATCTCGAAAATGGGAGCCATGGTCGATGACAATGGCCTGAGGCACTCCAAACCTCGAAATAATGTGATTGAATAGAAATTGAGCTGCCATTTTACCGTCTGTAGAGTATGTAAGAATCGCTTCAGCCCATTTGGTGAAATACTCCGCAACAACGATAATATACCCATGCCCCCCGACCGAATGAGGGTTACAGGTCATATAGTCGATGCCCCATTTGGAAAAAGGACCAACGGTAATAACAGGGTGTAGGTGAGCAGGTGGGGCATGCATCTTACGCTGATAAATTTGGCACTCATGGCATGTGCGAACAAAAAGGATGCAATCCTTGAAGATAGAGGTCCAAAGTAACCAGCACGAAGGATTTTTTGAGCTGAAGAATATCCAGATAGGTGACCACCACATGCACTAGAATGGCGGTCATTCAAGACTCTCTCAACCTCCTCAAGAGTGAGACAATGGTGAAGAATTGAATCAACACCGATGTGGTATAAAGTATCTCAAATGATACGGTAAGGTTGAGATTGATGCCAAATGAATTGGCAATCATCCTTGGTCAATGTAGACCGGAAGGTGGATTTATGGAGATATACGATGATATCACTGTACCAGGGGTCGAGAGTGCTAATTAAGAAAAGAGTCTCGTCCGGGAGCTGCTTGTCGACACCAGTAGGAAGAGAAGCGGAGGGAAGGGAGCAAATCAACTCACGGAAGACCAGTGATTTCTTAGATTTGGCAGTAGTAAACACCAAATCAAATTCTTGCAGGATGAAAATCCACTTCGAATACTTTCCTCCCAGCAACTGACGAGTGAGGATGTAGGTCATGGGGTTGCATTCCGAAATCACAGTGGTAGTGTGGAGTAGAATGTAATGTTGAAAGCGCTGAACAACCTATACAACAGACAAAGCCAACTTCTCGACATGAGTATAACACATTTCAGTGTCGACGAAGTTGCGACTGAGGTAATAAATAACATTTTCATTGCCTTCGTCATCATCTTGTACTAGCACCATAGCGATGGTACTAGAGGCTGTAGCTAGAAAAAGGAAGTAATCACGATGATAGTTCAGGGGATGTAGCAAAGGAGCATTGATGAGGATAGTATTTAGGTCATCGAAAGACTTTTGGGCAGCCTCATCTCAAACAAACGGGGTTCCTTACTTGAGTAACTGGGTGAATCCTGAAGCTAGATTAGCATATTTCAGTATGAAATGACGGAGAAAATTTTCTTTTCCCTACAAACTCTACAGTTGATGAAATGAATATAGAAGGGGTAAATTAACTATGGCCTTGAATTTAAGAGAATCAAGGCGAATGCCTTCTCTAGAAATGATAAATCCAAGGAGTCATCTGGATTCGATACAGAAGACACATTTATGCAAAATTAGCCGAATGTTGTAGTGTCTACAATGAAGAAAAAGTTGTTGGAGATGATCAAGGTGATCATGGTGTTTATGAGAATGAGTGGGGAGATCATCCAAGTAAGGTTCAACGATGTTTCGAATTTCGTGGAACGCATAAGACATTGCTCTCTGAAATGTGGCCCCAACATTCTTAAGGACAAAAGGGAGATTTTTATATGCAAAGGTCACTTGTGGACACATAAAGGTTGTCTTATCTTGATCAGTCCGTGCAATGTCTATCTAGTTGTAACCATAAAAACCACCCATAAAGGAAAAGAATTCACTCCAAGCACATTCATCAATGATCTGGTCAGTGAAGGGAGTGGGGTAATTATCCTTAGGACAGGCACGATTGAGATCATGGTAATCGACGTAGACGCGAATAGTGCCTTGTTTCTTTGTCTCCGGTACGATATTCGACACCTAATCTATAAGAGGGATTGGATAGATAAATCTATCTTTCAGAAGTTTTTCAACTTTACCCTTAATGGCAGCTGCTTTTCTAGGGTGCACTGGATGAAGTCGTTGGTGAACGGGCTTTGCATAAGGATAAGTTGGAATCTCGTGCATGACTATATTTGGGTCAATGATGAGCATTTCTTCATATGACCACATAAAAACATCTCGAAACCCTTGGAACAGACGAGTATAGAGCTTGATCTCTTCGGGAGAAAAATTTACCCCAATATGGACATTTCTAATGACACCAGGCTTGATAGAAATATCAATTGGCATCATTTGGGTAATGTTACCAAGGTTCCCTTCTGACCAAACTTCATGAGTCATGATTGGCATCTCAAGTGGTAGGGACGGGAACTGAGAAGAGAACTCCTGGAGACAAGTAAACATCACTGTTGGGCCAGGCAAGAACAAGGAATGATGATGAGTGTCATTCCAAGGTACTTCCTCTAGAGACATAACTTCCATGATACTCTCGTCAGAAAGAAAAGTCTCAGCTAAGGGATCAGGATATTCTGAAGAACCAAGCCATAGGGATTGAGAATACGCATCAAGAGATGTTCTCGAAACAGGAGATTAGAGGACACCGAAGGCGAAGCCGAAACAATTTCCACATATTCAATTTTGGCTGGACTTTATGGCATAACCTCGCCCCATGTATAAACAATATTTGGTGAAAGAATTACCCAAGGGTCAGACTTAACCGAAATCATGTTGATAGAGGCAACATGAGGAGGTGGGAGTAGAAAAATGCCCATCAAGGTAGGATCCTTAAAAAGTCCTACCCCCACACTCTCATAAGGAGCACTAGTGTGCTTGACATATGGAACATTGCCATCCAAGGAGGAATAGGCAAAGAAGGATAGTTGGTCGACTGTGACGATCTTACCTTCATAGGGAAAACGAATCACACAAAAAAGGAGGAGGCTATAGCATGCATGGCATGGGTCTAGCTCTGTTCGAGTGGAATATTCTAGTTAGGATTAACGTTGATGATCTCCACTTTGACGTGTACTGTCTTGCCTTCCAAAGTAATGGAAATGTTGGGAAGGAAACTGAATGGTTGCGAATCGCATCCATCAAAAGCTTCCATAGTGTTAGGGGACTAGTTCAATTTAGGAGAACCAATTGCCTTCCAACAAGCGACAAAGATGATGCAAGTAGAAGCATCTTCATCGATGATGGTCCTATGAATGGTTTTCTAATTTATGAACACCTAAATGAGAAACGAACTTTGATAAGGTAAACGTGGAATGTGGTTTTCCAGGATGTATTAGAGTCAGTTGGAACAATCCCCCAATAGTCGACAGTAATGATTTCCGCTGAGAAGGACAACTTTGAAGGACCTCGAGAGAAGACATAGTTGATGGTGCATGAGTCAAATCTTGAACAATGTTATAATGTTGAGCGGCTTGAGTGTTGGGATTTTACAAGGACTTCGTAGCACACCTCGAGAAGGTGGCCGAATGGTGGAATCAAGATTAGGTCGCTCCATATGGCGAGGACCAAAACTAGATGGGGCAGAAAAAGAAGGGGTACCTTATTTCTCTTTCCCTGCTACTAGGGTAGGAGTTTGATAATATTTTGAATTGGTAGCCACATTAATCGGGATGCTCATCAAGAACACTTGTGAACTTGAGGAAGCATATTACTAAGGTTGGTCTACCATTTGAGTTTGTTGGCATGGAAAAGGCTCTTTTAGGATAGCTGGGGTCCCTTCGAGCAAATGACTAACTTCGAACCGTCTAGGACAATCCTTAGTATAGTGATCCTCCTCACAGATGAGGAATGGATATTTTGGCTTCTGTTGGGAAGCATCGCCATCGGATGACTTAGGAGGACCCTATTTCGGGGCATCGGCTTTACCCTTGCCTTAGCCCTTTTTCTTACCTTTAGAGGATTTATCCGCTGCGGTAGACTAGACATCGTGAACCTTCAAGGTTTTACCAGGGCCGAATGAATTGTGAGAGGTGTTAGCACTTGAGATTTCACCCTAGGCTGAGGAAGGTAAACCTTCAAGGCTACATCAAACCATTTCACCTCATAGCTAGCCCTACGAGGTATGAGAAGGCTCTCTCGGGTCAGATTCGATAGATCTTTCAATATGATTAGGCTGACCAATTAAGAATAAGGATTTTAGGCTAGTAAATTGATAGGGGGTTTGGATTTAATGATTTTTGGGGTTTTTTAATGGAATGACGGGGCTTTTCTGGGCTACATGGGCAAAATCACAGCTTCAAACAGAAAAATATAATGACTACACAGGTTATCAACTGAGGCAAGGTAGGCATGCAATTTAACACCAAATCTGGTTTCAAATGGGATGGCAAGACTGGTGAGGAGCTAAGGAGGGCAGACAATAACTCTGAATCCTCCTTAAACAGTAGAAAACATCGAATGCGAACAAACTTATAGGAGGAGCATATAATACTATGAATTCCTACCTAATCACTTCATTTGTTCAGCTTGAAAGGGTCATGAAATGAAATGGAATATAACTGATTACATATGAGACAAAGGGAAAAACTTATGCTAAATCAACATACCACATGAATCTCAGCAAACAGAGCTGTGAAATTCCATTAAATTCTCTGCAGAAAACTGTACAATACAAAGCTCTCTGCTTCTCCAACAGCTCCCAGCGCTCAGAAAAACTCCCCTCTCTCCCTCACTCTCTCCAACTTTTTTTATTACAAAATCATTATTTTTATAAACTATTCTAAAACAAAACAACAGATTGACCCACAATCTGGGCGCTGTTTGAAACTGAAATTACAAAAATTAACCTAAAAGCGTTACATCCATTCCATAAACAGAACAGTGTTCCCCTAAATCTGCTGATGATTAGGAGACAAAATCTGGAGCAAAATCTCATGAAATCAAGATTAAGTATCGAAATAGCAAATGTGTTTCTCTTGAAATCAAAAACTCCTGCGCTGTCTCACTTGAATTCCATTAATAGAACATGTAATAACTATCCCCTCGTAAATCTCTAACCAAAAAGCCTAACAATTGGAGCGCAGACTCTTATGCATCTGGTAACAGGTGTTTGCAGGTGGCTGAAGTGAAGGGCAGGTGTCAATCCCATTTGCTGAAGCTACAGGCAATCCAATCTTGCATGCCACTTTGCAAACTGCGCCCCAAATCTCTGGAAATGCGCTGGCCATTCAAATAAGGAAATCTGAAGTCTTAAATAAGAAATTGAATCCTATTCTTCTGCCTATGATTGATATTCTGTGGCGTAAATGAGGGCCGGATCTAGTGCCTTGGCGTGGTTCCCTGTTTTACATTTGTCATTTAACCGCACCCCATCCATGTATTCCAAAACAAGAACTTTTTCTGCTGACCGGATGACTTCAGGAATAAGTACATCAACATAATTAGCAACGGAACTATCACTCTGCCTGCTTCGATAATTAAGGTTCCTGGCAACCTTTCGTGTATTTTCAGCTTCTGTGTTGAAGTCGAGTTCTTTGGGTGCTTCATTACACCATTCATCAATCACTGGACTAAAATCATATTGTGGTTCTGCCCAGGCTATCCATTCAACAATTGTCCTAGCATTCTTCAAATCCTGAAGAATGACATCCTTGATGCCCTTATGCTGAACCTTTACAACCACATTCCGTCCATCCTTCAAACGACTTCGATGAACTTGGGCTATCGAGGCTGTGGCAAGAGGTGTTTCATCAAAATCCGTAAATATTTCACTTTTGGGCTTTCCCAACTCTTTCTCTATGGTCTGGTAAACCTCTGATAATGGACGAGGTGAAAGAGAGTCCTGTAACTGCTTGAGCAGCTGTATATAAACATCGGGAAGAACATCTGCACGGGTAGAGAGATACTGGCCTAATTTCACCCATAATCCTTCTAATTCAATCATGGCACTAAGAAGGCGATTAGCATTCCGTTCATGAGCTCTCTCCCATAGATCATCCCGTTTATCCACAGTAATCCATTCGTCCTTCTTCTGGATTGTCTTGTAATCCAAATATATTGTCAAGGCAACTGTAAATATTTTCAAATGCCTTCTGAAGTTGCTTCCCTGTCCCATTGACAAGAAGGGGATATGCACTTGCTTCCCTTTCCTTTGACTAGTTCCATCCAGTAGAATCCTCGTTTAAAGGACAAAATATATAACAATGGAGATGACTCCCACTCCAAAGACTATCTGTAACCTCCCCAAATAAAGGAATGATATAATATTAAATGCATTAACCTCATGGCAATTGTTCTCTTCTCACTTTACCGTGTAAATAACAAACAACGCTCGTCCATCTAAACATGAATGTGGTTTCTCCTTTCAATGGGCTTCAGGCTATCTGGCAGAGCATCTTATCACAATAATGGAAATCAACCCCTGGATGGAACAACGCTTGAAGAATGCCGAGAAGAAAAACGAATATGGGATTATTAAGTTAAAGCAACCATGTAGAGATATTGCTGCTTTACTCTGATGCCACCGCCACCATCAAACTTATCTACAATATATAGATACTCTGTTTCTCCATTTTGTAGATGATCAATTACAGGGAAACCATTATGACTATTGCTCTGTAGCATTGCAACTACATCTCCAACCTTAACGACACGTGGAAAATATGCAACCTTTTGATTTACACAAGCTTCTTTGGCAATCATATTGCGCATATACTGTTTTGGCCTCGATTCGAGCAATGGGATACCTCTCAGTCGAGCTTGCTCTTCATAAAATCCTCCATTAAAAACATCACCAACAGCCTTAGATATGAGAAGAACTAGCATAATCAGGGGCAAAAGCTGCAGATTGTTTGTGATTTCGACCATAATGACACAAAAAGACACGGTCATTCTCATGGATCCTCCAAGAAAAGACGCAGCTCCAGAGACACTTATTGCTGTCCTGACCTTTGAAAACATTGTGCTTAATGCAAATGCCATAGTAATCAGAGATAATGTGAAAGAATAAACAAGTAGAAAAGTCACTTTTGTATCTGATACAGCAAAGAGTCCAGTGACTTTGGCCATCAAAACCAAGATCAGAGAGGTGAAAGCACCCATTGCGGCATATGTCAGCAACCAACTCGTCCAATAGACAGATTCACGCAATCCCATAACTAAAATACAGTCCTTTATCAGGTCCTCCTCTGTACCAAAACTCCTTGGTGCAAGAACTGGTGTCTCATACTCATTTCCAAACTGGTGAATAACTTGATGGATGAATTCATCACTAAAGCATTTCCTCTTGGAACATAGGCAAGCTACAAATTTATAAATGCATGAAAAATGCATAAGAAGCACTGGATAAAAATCCTCATAAAAGCTCTGAGGGTAAAAAAGTCCAGTATCACAATAAAACACTTTGATTGGAGACACACTATTCAGAGCCAAGGACATGGAAAATGTTTCTTTCACATCTAAGCCACCCAATAAACATTTCCCACACATATAAGAAAAGTGAATTAAACTTTGCCCAAATTAAGTGTAAAGCAAATGATTTTCAACTGTTGTAACATGTCTCATAACTGCAAAATAACCATTGTCTCTGTTGGGATTTCGCTTATGTAGGTTCTCGCAAACACTCTGACTCCCTGACACAACAGGCTGACATAAAGCATCCACCTTTGGTTGCCATGGGGTAGCAGGAATGTTGGTTTCCGGTTGAATAAGTTTCAAAAGAACGAGAAGTCCAATAATGTATACTTTCAAACATTAAAGCGGAAAGAAATGGATTTGAGGGTAGACCATTCTGTGGCCAAGTTGTTCCTCTTTGATAATTATTGCTGCTCTAAGGAGCTGCAAAGCTTCGAAATGAATGACTGGATGTGCCACTGTAGAAAACCTCTGTACCATGATAATTGAAACCATATGAAGATAAAACTTGACCAAATTCATCAACAGTAGAGTCTGATGTATGTTTTGCTTTCTTTTGTTTTTGCAGGGATAGAAGCTTGAAGTTTGCTACTGTCTTTTGAAAAGCTGGAGATAAATTACACAAATTTAAACAACACATTAACGATTTCTTCTTCAAAACCCCGTTTTGAAGAAGAATCTATCTCTGACATGAGACGGAGTCTAACAAGAGGAATCATTGGGAGCAGTGTTCGAGACCGAATTTTGTTTGGAAGAAGATTTTGCAGGGGTCTAAGTCAGTGAACCAATTACTCCATCAACAGGAGGTGTAGCTGGAGACTTAGATGTCGTTCGATGAGATGATGGTCTGGGCGCATCGGGTAACACATCATATAACGTGCCAGATTGTGAATAGACAAGGTCTAGATACTGGGCATGTGTAGAGTTGTAACAAGGGTCTCTTTCACCTCTAGTTATGCCACATTAATAAGTCAATCCGGGAACGCTTTGTTATTGCAAAGAGTATCTCAATCCGAGGCTATTTGTCAGAGTAATGCTTAGTAGTACAGTGTTTAGAAAATACAAGAGTAAACGGATGCTAAACTTATGACTAAATTGCTCCAAAAGAATAAAATTACACAAAGCAGCTTATCAGTCAAGGGTACGGAAGCGATAACCCATCCCTCTAGAAACTGATTAGAGCATGGACCATAGGTCTGGGAGCTAGGCAGCGACTGCTGAGGCTCGCTACAGCCTTAGACCTTCTCTCACACCAAGACAGCAAATGTAAGTAAATGGAACGACAGAAAGTGAAATAGAACAACAAACAAGAAATGGAACAGCAAATCTAAAATGGAACAGCAGTAAATGGAACAACAATAAATGGAACTAAGCCTCGCGAGTCCGAACTAAACTTGTTCTATTGAACCAAACTCACACTTGTAATAAAATAGCAGTCTCCTCTCTTAAAGCAACTTCGATGGATTGTACTTTATGGAACAGTATTCACAAATGAATTATGGAACAGCAATCATCAACCATATATACACAACACGCTTAATATAGCAATCTGATGATTAAAGAGAATATGACTATGTTTCCAAATAGAATAACATTACTTCCAGATTCCAATAATTGAGATTTCAAATGAATCCAATACAACAATATTCAATATGAAGGCTCTGTAACAGAAACAGTTGGCTTAGATTGATAACATGCAATCAACTCTGAAAAGATTCACTCATACAATACAGAGTCACTACATAAATCTCTTGAAAAAACCATTAATGAATTAATCGTAACAGAGCATGGAATAGCATATGAAAAACATGTCAGATTACCAAACTATAAAGATAAACAAACCACACAGGAACCAAATTATAATGATACAAAAGCAAGTGTCCTTCAGAGCCGGGCCCTTAGCTTCCAACGGTACACCGCCTTAGATTACTCCAGACGCAGAGATGAAATAAACACCAAGTCTTTTATATTAATGCATCAACAAATGTACAACAAACCAAGTCTTAGTGAGAGTCGATGATCAAAGTTGAGTCTGAAATTTACAGTTACATATAAAAAAGTCCCTTTGCTTAACGATGTTGTTCCTTTTTATAAAAGTAACGACGGAGGTATCTAGGTAGCAAAAATAAGCAAAACAGCGATCCCTCAGGATCAAAGATCCTGAGGGATTCGCCAAGCCGTTAATCCTTTACTTTTCTTCCCCTGTTCCGCCGAATTGATAACCCTTCTTTCTTTCCTGGGTCGTTCTGCTTCGATCTGTTCGATCTCGTTCGCATCCGGTTCCCTTCTAAAGGGACAACAGTTATTCCTCCTTTGTCTTTTCCTTTCGAACGGAAGCCCTTCGTTTCCACCCTTTCCTGCATGGAAAAATAACAATTATCAGCGATTAAGCTTTCCATACTAATTCTCACACATTCTATTAAAATTCTTTATTTCTTTAAGTTCATTATGCAGAAAGGGTTACAATTGTTACTGAAAAGTCACTAAATTGTTCGTCAAAAACATACCTTTCCAGTGCTCCACACACCCCCCTGCTTACCCTATTTCATGCCCTCATGAAAACATTATAGTTGACATGCAAGGCGGTAAGAGAATAGGCTGGAGAGGGAACCTCGTGTGGAGGCCTACAACCGTGATGAGAAACTAGATCATTAAAGAACTGATTTGTTTGACCTTCAGGCATTTCATACAAGGCCTGATATCCGGGTGTAGGGTGCCAAATGATTGGACTATGAAATCGATACCCTAACCAGGATGGCCCTGCTTGCAAAATACGCTCGCCATAAAGGTTCAATCGGCTGGCAGCTAGCTCAAAATTTTCATATCTGAACGGTTCCCGGAGCTGGATGTTTGGGTTCGAAGTCTGGTATCGGAATTTTGCAGCATCGATGGCAAGGTCTTTAATAGTCATAAAATATTCCAGATTTTGTCGGATTAAGTCCTCGTGCATGGGTCCTAATGTCTCCATAACACCCGGGGTTCTCATAAGGTTCCTATGTGCTCTCCATAACAGTATTGGGTCTCTAGGCTCGGCTCTTACCCACAAGTCTAGGCTATTTTCCTGTCTCTGAAAAGTGTTATAAGCCCTGAGCCATTTTAGCTGATTAACCCCGAATGAAACGAAGGCTTGCAATTGTATGTCCCCAACAAAAGGGCCAGGATTTAAATCAGTTTCCTGGTCTAGCACGAGGTTATGCAAGTAAAATTCACATAATAATCTTTGAACCTTAATTCCATAATGCTTGCAACAATCTATGAAATCATTAACAGTATTGATTTGTATAGGGGCACCTGCGCTGACAGCTTTTATCTTTAATCGTAAATATCGTTCAAGCAAAAATAAAGCATAGTTTTTAGCAGGGGCCCTACAGGCCAGAACGTCATTATACAAAGAACACACAGTGTCCATCTGCCTAACAACAATATCTAATCGACGAGTTACCTTTGCAACCTTTTCTTGCTCCTTTTTCCATCCTTCGAAGGCCTGGCTCTCGGACTGAATAATATCCCGAAGTTGCTGTTGCAACTCTTCATATTTCTCCCGGGGGACTGTTTGTTCCTTCAACTGTTCAGCTTCTTGCTGAGCTTGCTTCATCATCTTGTGCAAGGTTCTTGTTTTTGGATCCTTTTTCCATAGGGCCATAGAGGCCGGGAGTTTTACCTGAACCTTTTTGTTATACTATTTGGAGTTCAGAACCCGGATCACCCCTGAGGGCAGTGCCTCTGTTTGGATCTCCTTATTCTCCTTTTCTTTCTTAACACGAATGAAAGGTTGTTGTGGTTCCTCTGTTAATGGAACATCATCCTATCCCTCTGCCCCAATTGGAACGGCAGTCTGTTCTTCATTATCAATTGGAACAACAGTCTGTTCCTCATTGTCAATTGGAACAGCAGTCTGTTCCTCAACATCATTTGGGACAGCAGTCTGTTCTTCAGTGACAATTGGAACAGCAGTTTGTTCCTTAGCGTCATTTGGAACAACAGTCTGTTCTTCAGTGACAATTGAAACAGCAGCAGGTCTTCCAGCCGGGTTTCGACCAACAGGGCGACTATAAGTCCTTCGTCTTCTTGTTCTACGAGATTTTGCTGCAGTGGTCCTCTTTCTTTTCCTTGTGGTCCTTCGTATCCTCAGACTGGCTTTTAGAATCCGAATTTTCTGTCGGAGCCAGGCTATAGTGTTCAGCAGCCTCTGCTGTTTAGTCCTTAATTTCTTGATTTCCCTTGCCTCAGTAGAGGGTTTACGACTGGCCCTTAAATCTGCTCCTACTCTATCTAGAATTTCTTCTGGTGCCTTGGGAACAGATTGTTCCCGGTTGGTGTCCCTTATTTCTTCCTCATGAACGGGTGGGTTTTCTTCTCCTTCCTTTTCTGCATGTGAATTCTCAGGTATGTCTTCCTCTGGAGGTCCATCGGGAGGACTTGCTGGGCTGGAGGGTTGGCCATATTCCCCCATACTGGCCAGGATTGCGGCCAATTCTTCTTCGCCCATAGGGTCTCGCAGCGGGCTGCTTTCTGGCTGTACTACTTCCTCCTCCCGATTGTCCTGCTCAGTGACTGTCTTGGAGTGTTCAGCTTCTGTTTCTGTTTCAGAGTGCACTTCTCTCTCCTCACCTCCTTCTCCGGCTTGCTCAGCCTCGCCCCCAGATTGTCCAACATTTTCTTCGGAAGGTCCTCCTTCTAGTTCTGGAGGTTCGTCTATAATCTCAATTGGTTGGCTGGTGCTTTCCCGAATTTTTTCCAGCCTCCCTCGTATTTGAGCTAGCCGGACTGATTTTCTTGGTTTCTCAGGTTGTTCAGGTGTACAAGCAACAGGTTTTTCTGCTATCACTTCTCTGCGTTTTTCTGGTCGCTCCGGTGTACTTGAAGAATGCTTACGTTTTGGAGCAACACGTTTTCCTGCTGCCACTTCTCTGCGTTTCTCTGATCGTTCCGGTGTGCTAGAGGAATGTTTAGGTTTTGGGGATGGTGCAGCCAATCTCCCCTCAATCAATGCAACGAGCTCCTCCCAGCTGCTCTGTTGTTGAGTGAGACTATGGCTCACTATCAATCGAATCAATCCATGGTGGCTAACAACTGCTTCTACGTGCTGTGCCATTTTCAGGCTTCGGGCCGCATCATGCAATAGTGAATTTAAAAGTGCAGGCAGATTTACAGAACATTTTTCTTTCAAAACAGCTAAGAGTTTAAGATGACGTGGTCTTACCATGTCTTTCCTTCCTTCGCAAGTAATGTAGCTATGTACTATCCTTGCTAGTTCGGTCCAGGGTTCTCCTAACATTGCTGGTAGAACTCCCTTCCCCTTCACTGCCAAGCTTTGGCCTTCATCCTGAAAAATCTCCATAATCTTTTGTAGTCTTTCTTTCCTCAGCGTCCATACAGGTCCGGTGGCTGGTAGTCCTAAGACTTCTGCAATTACATCGTCAGTGACCACTATCCGCCTTTTTCTTACTATGGAGTAGTCCTCCTGCAAGTTTTGCAGAAATTCCAACGCCACTGTCTCGTTTGATTCTTGTAGGCGACTGAAATAATTCAGCCATCCAACCTTTTCCAGGATCTCCCGGGCAGCAGCAGAGACTGTCAATTCCTGAGGTTCTCTTCGTACTGCCTTTCCTCCCATGGTTCTACTAAGGATTTCCAATGGAACAACAACTGCCTGTGCTATTTTGAGACGCAGAGAAGGTGATCGTCATGAAAAAAAACAGAGTATGCAACAAAAATGGATTGTGGATGGCAACTTTGCGTAAAATAAAATTATCATACCGTTAAACCATGCCATACCTTCGTACACTATCTACCCCGAATGGTGTGCTGACACGTAACTCGTGAAGTAATGAGATTACCTTCCCCCCCGCGATGTGATAGGCTACCCCAGCCGTCAAATAGAGGAGCAGCAGCCATCGTGTAACCAGTCATAAAGGAACAACATATAAAATTACGCCATGTTTTAGATGGAAAATGAAATACCGAAATCGAGGCAAAAAGGTGGATCGCATTTTGCATAAGAGCCTGCGTAATATGATGCGAGGCCGGGGGATGGGACGTCTGTCAATCGTATGAAATCCCCAAAGGTCATTGTCAGTTCCTTAGCCATGATTGGTAGTAATGAGTGTTCGTGCGATATGTTCATCGGGAAATAAAATATGAATTATTCATAGGATAGAAGAGACAAAGAGGTATTAATATCATCCCTGTTGGTGTAACCATTATGACTTCGATACCATTAACAGAGCTCTGCTGCCGACAGGTGTTCATAACCTTGGCAGAGTTGTTTATTTCACCCCCGGAACCATGATCCTTTATGTGTATAAAAAGTATTTTGTCAAAACGCAGGCCATTATGTTGGCTTGGTAACCAGTTAGCCATAATTCCATTCACAAGGAAGGTGCGAAACGTGGACAGGCCGGCTCATGATGAGACCCCCTGTTCCAAGGTCTGTTTATTTAGTGTACCTTTTGGACCATATCCCTGGTGTGGTGGCCATATTGGGAATGCCACTTCGCTTCCAACCTGATGATCATGGTAGGCTGGCTCTTGATGAGACCCCCTATCTTGCATTTGACAATTAATAATCCATACTCATCATTTTTTTTTCTTTGCAAAGCACTTTTTCTTATTTATTTACACATAAGTGTGGTTCAGCACTCCTTAAGAGTGGGAATGGCGGAAGAAGTCTTATCATCCCAACAGGAAGATATAAATCCTCTGTTCTTATTCCTGAGTAATAATCAGAGAAAATTTTTAGGGAAATCGCCATGATAAAGATAACCAACCAAAACAATGGGAATAAGTCAATGACAACGGAGATGAGAAGTAAGTATGTCCCTCCTCTTGTCCTCTTATCAATACTAGGCTCTATAAAGATAGCGATCTTATGATCTGCTGACTTCGGCATGTCGTAATTTATGTTCATTGCATAAGTGCATAGTTGTATCTTAAAGACTGGAGAGATCATGGGCGAAAAGCATCCTCAATATGAATCATCACAGAGAGCAAAAACATGGCTATGGTGTTCCTTTTGAAAGAGAAGAATCCATGCAAACAAATAGTTGGGATGCCGTTCTTTGAGAAGGAACAACCGAAGATCATGAGTGTTGTCTCCTTTGAAAAAGGAACAGCAAAAATTCTCAACTGCTGTTCCTTTTGAAAAGGAACAGCAAAAACTCACAAATGCTGTTTCTTTTGAAAAGGAACAACAAAAACTCACAAATGCTGTTCCTTTTGAAAAGGAACAGCAAAAACTCAAAAATGTTGTTCCTTTTGAAAAGGAACAGCAAAAACTCACAAATGCTGTTCCTTTTGAAAAGGAACAACAAAAACTCACAAATGTTGTTCCTTTTGAAAAGGAACAACAAAAACCCAAAAATGTTGTTCCTTTTGAAAAGGAACAACGAAAACTCACAAATGTTGTTCCTTTTGAAAAGGAATAGCAAAAACCCAAAAATGATGTTCCTTTTGAAAAGGAACAGCAAAAATTCTCAACTGCTGTTCCTTTTGAAAAGGAACAGCAAAAATTCTCAACTGCTGTTCCTTTTGAAAAGGAACAGCAAAAACTCAGAAATGTTGTTCCTTTTGAAAAAGGAACAGCAAAAACACGAAAATAAGCAACTGCTGTTCCTTTTGGAAAAGGAACAGCAAAGACACACTGACTGTAAAAAGCAAACTTAAAAAAAAGAAAGATCAAAGAAATATTAAGAAAACGTATATACAAGAACTTATGTACAAGTCAAAAAAATGCGTTCCTTACTGAATTATAGGTGAGGAAGATTTTACTTCCTCTCCTAAAATTTCCATGTTAGTGTCTTGACGTAGCTGCTCACAGAAGGATTCCCGAGTGAGTGGCCTGCCATAGAGACGAACTCGGCGGCCATTTACCTTGAATGCATATCTAGAACCATCGATTGTGATGAGAGTAAGGGTCCCATTATCATGTACTTTCTGGATTTCGTATGGCCCCAACCAACGAGTCTGCAGTTTCCCAGGGAAATCCTGAAACCGAGAGTCATATAACAGAGCCCAGTCTCCTTCATGAAAGACTTTGTTCTTGATAAGTGCATCGTGCCATTTAGCTCGCTGCTGTTGAATAAGTGCTGTATTTTGTAATGCAGAGAGCCTTATTTCATCCAATTCATTAATCTACTGTAGTCGATTGATTTGTGCCTCACTTAAATCTAGGCCAACTTCCTGTGCAGTTTGTAGTGTTTGGATTTCGAATTCTATGGGGAAAATAGGTTGTTTCCCAAACACTAATTGATAGGGTGAATAGCCAGTGGTACTTCTCCAGGTGGTTCTATAAGCCCAGAGTGCTTCAGGTAGTCGGGCGGCCCAATCACGCCTATGTGAAGCAATGGTTTTTGTTAAAATTGATTCTATTACCTTATTGCTACTTTCTACTTGCCCATTCGCCTGCGGATGGTATGGGGTAGTAATTTTATGCTGGACATGATAATTGTTAAGTGTTGCAGCTAATTTGTTTCTGACAAATTGTGGTCCTCCATCTGTAATTATTTCTCTCGGAAGGCCATATCGTACAAACAAATGGAACAGGAACTGTATTACCGAATCTTCTGTAGCTCTAGGCAACGCTTCGGCCTCATCCCATTTGGTAACATATTCTGTGGCTACCAAGATATATGTTCTCTGATTTGATGATGGGTTGATGGGTCCAACGAAATCAAGATCTCATCGTTCAAATGGTTCAATGACTAATTGTGGCCTCAGAGGCATTTCGTCGGCTTGACCAGGTCGTCCTGCTCGCTGGCAGCTGTCACAGGCTTGAACAAATTTCTTCGAATCCTTAAAAATTGTAGGCTAGTAGTATCCCGTCTGCAATACTTTATGTGTTGTTCTTTTTTCGGCAAAGTGTCCCCCACATGGTCCGTTATGACAAGCTTTTAAGATGTCGAAAATTTCATCTTCTCGAATACACCTCCTAATTTGCATGTCTGCCCCTGTGTGGAACAAATAACCCCCGATCCACGAAAACCGAGTACTCTTCTGAACAATCTGCTTACGTTCATTAGGGGTTAAGTGTTTTGGTAGCTTACCTACTGCAAGGTAATTGGCAACATCAACATACCAGGGTGTTTGAACAGCAACAGCAAACAGGTGCTCATCCGGAAATTGATCTTCCACTGCTGCTGCCTCAATTGATTTTGGTATTCGTGAGAGAAAATCAGCTACAGGGTTTTCCTTGCCGGGTCTATCCTTGATTGTGATATCGAACTCCTACAATAAGATCAACCATCTCATTATTCTAGCATTTGTAACAGGCTTATTCGCTAAATATTTGATAGCAGAATGATCTGTATATAAAACAACGGGATAGCCTGTAATATAATGTCTAAACTTATTGACAGCATGTATTACAGCGAGGAATTCTTTTTCGGTGACAGTGTAATTTAATTCAGCAGGGGATAAATTTTTGCTGATATAATAAATAGCATATGGTTTTTTATCCTCCTCCTGCCCAAGGACTGCACCGATTGCTGTGTCTGAGGCATCATATGAGATTTGGAATGGTAAATTCCAATTTGGTCCTCGAAGGACTGGAGCTGTTGATACAAGCTTCTTTAATTCCTGGAAAGCGTGGTCGCATTTCTCTGTCCACATGAAATCAAAATTACCAGTTAATGCATATAGAGGTGCAGCAATGTGTGAATAATGTTCTATAAATCGTCTATAATACCCAGAAAATCCAAGAAAGCTGCGTACCTCTGTCTGAGTAGTGGGGGTGGGGATAAGCAAAAGTATTTGAATTTTGGCTGGATCTACCTGAATGCCAGCTACTGAGACGAAATGTCCTAGAATGAGCCCTTCAGTCATCATCATATAACATTTTTCGTGGCTTAAACAAAGCCTGGTAGCAATGCAACGCTGTAGGACTTTTTCTAGAGTGTCCAAAGCTAGATCAAAATCATCTCCATATGGTGTAAAGTCATCCATGTATACTTCAAGTCCATCATTTATTAAATCTGCAAAGATGCTAAGAATAGCCCTTTGGAATGTGGCAGGAGCATTACATAGGCCAAAGGGTAGAACTCTATAGGCGAACGTTCCCCAAGGACAAGTAAAGGTAGTTTTATCCTGGTCTTCAGGGGCAATCTGAATCTGATTGTATCCACTGAAGCCATCCAGGAAAGAAAAGAATTTCTTTCCTGCTAAAGTGTCCAATACTTGGTCTATGAATGGGAGGGGAAAATGGTCTTTTTGTGTGGCTTTGTTTAACTCTCTATAATCCACGCAAATCCTCCATTTCCCATTCTTCTTGGGTACAACCACAAGTGGAGAGACCCACTTACTATCAGAAATAGGATAGATAAAATTAACATATAAAAGCTTCTGAAGTTCTGCTTTTACAACATCTTTTAGATGAGGGTTGAGTCTTCTTTGCGGTTGACGGACAGGTCTTGCATCTTTTTCTATATAAATATGGTGGGTGCACAATTGGGGGTCAATCCCTTTCATATCAGGGTAATCCCAAGCAAATGCTTCTTGATGCTTCCGTAACAGATGGATGAGTTTTATTTCTTGGTCCGGTGTAAGGTTGGCATTGATGTTTAGAGTTTTTCTCGGTTCAATTTCCACTTCCTTACTATTGGCAACAGAAGTCACATGTATCGTTTGGTCATGTGTATCTTTCAAGGGATCTTCTTCTAGTTCGCTATCGAATGCAGCTTCTATCATGAAACACTGTGCATGAGGTCTAGATTCAGTTTGACTAACGAAGTTATTGATGGCATCATCTTCTGTTTGGTCTTTAAAGTCTAGGGCCTTCTGTATAGTCAATGGTGATCTGATATTGTTAGTAAGGTATGATACAGGGTGCTGGTTAGTTTTTATCATTGTAAGACTTGGCTGTGCTAGAGGGTATAGAACTAGATTTTTAATATCTGGTCCTCTGGTTATGGTCATATTCCCCTGCCGGCAACCAATGTAAGCATCGGCGGTAGCAAGCCAAGGTCTACCTAAAAATAGCGGGTGTCCATCCAGTCGGGTTTTTGGATTAATTACTAGGAAATCAGTTGGGTATTCCCAAGAATCTATAGAGACAATGACATCATATAGAGTTCCTTCCGGTCGAACTACAGATCGGTCAGCCAATTCTAACAAAGTAGAAGTGGGTTCTACCGATGTAATACCGAGCTTTTGGCAAGTAGAAGTTGTCAAAATATTAATTGTAGCTCCTAAATCAACTAAAGCATTAGTCAGAGTCTGACCATAGATTTGAACAGTTACGATTGGATTTCCTGGATCTTCATATTTAATGGGTGTTCCTGATAACAGGTCAGATAAAGTACCGACTACTTGGACTCTTGGGTTAGTGGTTACATTCCTCCTTGGTTATTTTATGCAGAATTATTTTATAGTTTTTGCATATATAGGGATGTCTTGAATGGCTTGGAGGAAAGGAATTCGTATGTACAGGTTTTGTAGCTCTCCCAGAATGTCAAAGTATGGATATTGTACAGGTCGTGGTATGACTAATCGTTCTGGGAAGGGAGGAGAGGGTGTATTCGCTTAATGATGAGTCTGCTCTTTATTTGCACCCTCTTGTTGTAACGGCTGTTCTATTGGTAACTGATCTTCAATGTGAACTGTTTTATCTCCCTCTGTTTCTATTATACGCCCAGATCTTAACTGAAGATGATTGCACTCCCTCAGTTCAGGTCCGATTTCTGCTGATTCTATAATTTGGAGGGATTGGACCGGCCTATTATTAGGATTAGGATTGGGTTGGGCTGGGAGTTGCGGTCTAAGATTAGACTGGAGATTTTGTTGCAAAGCTGGCAGAGTCAGTTGAGGGAGCGGAATAGTTCCTGTTGGCTGATATGTCGATCTTGGCCAATTTGTCTGCCAAGGTGAACTTTGTGAAGTAGGGGGGGGGGGGTCCATTGTGGAGGATATGAGCTATTCTGCCAATATGGTGGGGCGTAAGGAAAATTCGGCCAACCAAATTGGCTTGGCTGATTCATCCATGGATTTGGAGAAGGAAACGGTTGTGATGACCAGTTCGGAAATGGGGGTTGAGATTGGTTTTGCCACATACTATATTGCTGAGCGTTATACTGTGGAGGCTGAAAAGAAGAAGTTGGGTCTGAAAACATACCCAATTGCCTTGGTTGCCATTGGCGACACTGGTTAACGAAGTATGCTGATTTTGGCTCTTCTTCTGCTTCCTTATATACTGCCTTCAATCCAGGAAGTGAGGGGCAACTTTTAGTAAGGTGATCTTTTGTACAGATAGCAGATGTTTGAACTGCATCTAGTGGACATTCCTTGTGGCTATGTTTTCTTCTACATCGGGGGCAGAAGATCGCCAAATTCTGTTCTGCCTCTATCTGCTTCTGTTTAGCCTGCACGATATCAAGTTGTGTAGTCAATGTCCCCAGGATATCAGTTTTAAAATTTTCTAATAAATTTCCAAGTTCTACGTGTGTTACTCCTTCTGTTGATATTTTGTTATCTCCGACAAACCGATCATATTCTGCTGGTTTTATCCTTGTGCTACCTCTCGAGCTCCTGATACATAAATCGATGATGTCAGCAAAATTTTCTTGATAAATATCCCCTTTTCCCATGATATTTAATGTTTCAATCCATTGTTCCTTCATGCCTCTACTCAATGTTGTTTTTAACACATTATCAGGCAGAGGTAGTGATGCATATGGAGATCTTTGTAAATTATACTGAAAACATTCTACATATTCTTCTAGTGTTTCATTTGGTCTAGCTGTCATCTGAAATATTTCATCTTTCAGTTCTCTAGACCTACAATAATCTTGATATTTCTTTAGGAAAGATTCTTTCATTTGCTCCTAGTTGTTTATAACCCCACCACCTAAACCCATAAACCATCTTAAAGCTGATCCTTTCAAAGTGGAGGGGAACAACTTTAATTTCTGGGGGTCAGTGGTGTAATCATATCCCCTGCATAATACATCAAATTCAAATAAGAATGCATCGGGGTCCTCTGATGTAAGTCCGTGAAATGTAGGAATGTGTTGAAGGGGAATTGCTTTCATAGGAGCATTTTCTGCGGAATCCACTATAGGATATTGTAATGTAGAAGTTTGAGTGTTTGGCTGATTTTGTGCCATGGGATCGAATATGTGCTAGTAACCTTCCGGGATTTCTAAGAGGGTATTCTTAGGCGGAGAAGGAACGGCCTTAACAGGGATTGTTTTAATAGCACTTCCTTCGTCTGGAATAACGAGAGTCCCTGTTGCTTGAGGAGATTGAATCCCTTCAACAATGATTTTTGCAGCGCTTCCTTTATTTGGGCTTTTTAATGGCTGAATTATCCTAGGAGGATATCTTGGCTCCTCAACTTCTCCTGTTTCCCCTTCTCCTTCACAAAGATTGCTTAGATTCCCTTCCTGCAGTTGTTCTGGAATAGAATTTTCAATTTCTTGAAAGTCCTATTCATCAGTTTGACTATGCACCTCAGCGAAGGCTACAGATGGTGATCCTGCGGCCTGAAGGGAGCTAGTAGGTTGTTTAGAATTGGTTTTCCTGAACCCCACTGATGGCTGAGATTCAGTTTTCTTATAGATTTCATTTATGAAGGTTGTTCGGCCAAGGGTCACCAGCCCTTTGGCTTTTTCAGGTTTGAACGGAGGTTTGATAATTTTTTCTGGCTTTTTCTGCTTAGTCATGCACTCTATAAACTACCAAATTCTATTCAACCCACAATTCTGCCAGGAAAGTGGACGGTGGAGCAGGGCTTTTACATGCTCCATACGCAGGTTCTTACCTTCCATTTTTAAAATACAACTCTCCCCTAGCAGACTCGTACACTACTTTGTAAAAGACAAATGGCTATACTCTTTCCCCAGCAACGGCGCCAAAATGTAGAGCTGTAACAAGGGTCTCTTTCACCTCTAGTTATGTCACATTAATAAGTCAATCTGGGAACACTTTGTTATTACAAAGAGTATCTCAATCCGAGGCTATTCGTCAGAGTAATGCTTAGTAGTACAGTGTTTAGAAAATACAAGAGTAAACGGATGCTAAACTTATGACTAAATTGCTCCAAAAGAATAAAATTACACAAAGCAGCTTATCAGTCAAGGGTAGGAAGCGATAACCCATCCCTCTAGAAACTGATTAGAGCATGGACCATAGGTCTGGGAGCTAGGCAGCGACTGCTGAGGCTCGCTACAGCCTTAGACCTTCTCTCACACCAAGACAGCAAATGCAAGTAAATGGAATGGCAGAAAGTGAAATAGAACAGCAAACAGGAAATGGAACAACAATAAATGGAACTAAGCCTCGCGAGTCCGAACTAAACTTGTTCTATTGAACCAAACTCACACTTGTAATAAAATAGCAGTCTCCTCTCTTAAAGCAACTTCGATGGATTGTACTTTATGGAACAGTATTCACAAATGAATTATGGAACAACAATCATCAACCATATATACAGAACACGCTTAATATAGCAATCTGATGATTAAAGAGAATATGACTATGTTTCCAAATAGAATAACATTACTTCCGGATTCCAATAATTGAGATTTCAAATGAATCCAATACAACAATATTCAATATGAAGGCTCTGTAACAGAAACAGTTGGCTTAGATTGATAACATGCAATCAACTCTGAAAAGATTCACTCATACAATACAGAGTCACTACATAAATCTCTTGAAAAAACCATTAATGAATTAATCGCAACAGAGCATGGAATAGCATATGAAAAACATGTCAGATTACCAAACTATAAAGATAAGAAAACCACACAGGAACCAAATTATAATGATACAAAAGCAAGTGTCCTTCAGAGCCGGGCCCTTAGCTTCCAACGGTACACCGCCTTAGATTACTCCAGACGCAGAGATGAAATAAACACCAAGTCTTTTATATTAATGCATCAACAAATGTACAGAAAACCAAGTCTTAGTGAGAGTCGATGATCAAAGTTGAGTCTGAAATTTACAGTTACATATAAAAAAGTCCCTTTGCTTAACGATGATGTTCCCTTTTATAAAAGTAACGGCGGAGGTATCTAGGTAGCAAAAATAAGCAAAACAGCGATCCCTCAGGATCACTTTGATCCTGAGGGATTCGCCAAGCCGTTAATCCTTTACTTTTCTTCCCCTGTTCCGCTGAATTGATAACCCTTCTTTCTTTCCTGGGTCGTTCTGCTTCGATATGTTCGATCTCGTTCGCATCCGGTTCCCTTCTAAAGGGACAACAGTTATTCCTCCTTTGTCTTTTCCTTTTGAACGGCAGCCCTTCGTTTCCACCCTTTCCTGCATGGAAAAATAACAATTATCAGCGATTAAGTTTTCCATACTAATTCTCACACATTCTATTAAAATTATTTATTTCTTTAAGTTCATTATGCAGAAAGGGTTACAATTGTTACTGAAAAGTCACTAAATTGTTTGTCAAAAACATACCTTTCCAGTGCTCCACAGCATGCACGATGGCTTGTTCCTCAGTGATGCATCCACCCAGAGCAATGTCCTCAACCTTTTTGTTGATGAATGATTTGGTGAACCACTTGGTCAAAAATTGATCAACAATCTCAATCTTAATCAAACAATCCCTACGTCTCCATTCATGGATGTGATCAGAGATGTGGGTTGTAGTGTCTTGCTTGAGTGACGTTAGCAGATGGGTGCCAGTTTCATAATGAGCCAGCAACTGGAAATGTGTGAGAAAGGCCATGGCGAGAGTGTTAAATTCATGATAGATATTTCGAGGGAGATCGATATACCATTTGGCTACAACACCCATTATAGTTCATTCGAAAAGTTGAAGACAAATGCAATCATCAACGTAGGAATTTGAGGAGCACCAGAGGTGATAGGTCATCATGTGGGCTTGTGGATCCTCTTTCACTTTTCCTTCAAACTTTGGACAATCACTCGAAAGCTTAGATGGAACTAGAGGCCAGTATGGTGAATGAAGAAATGGTCATTCATGAATCTAGACACATTTGGCAGTTCTAGTGTAGCCAAGAATGACAATTGGGTATTGAAAGGCACTTGAGTTTGATAAGGGGGCCCAACTAGCGGGGCCCATCCCTTCTAGTAAGGATTTTGTCCCTATAGTGGAGGATTTTGTCCATATGGAATTTTATTTTGCCCCCACTATAGGTTACCTTTCCCGTAGGGAGGATTCTAATGTTGAAAGCCTTGAAACTGTCCGTCCAGAGTCTGTTGATAAGCAACATACGGGTTAAAAGGCTGTTGAGCCTGCTGGCCTTGGACATATGGATTTTTCACCTGATGTCCCTGAGCATAAGGGTTTTGGACTTGCTACCCCTGGACAAAAGGTTTTTGGACCTACTGCCCTTGGACGTAAGGATTCTGCACTTGCTGCCCTTGGACATAAGGATTGTGGACCTGTTGTCCTTGGACAAAAGGAGGTTGAACCTATTTCCCTTAGACATAAGGATTTTGCACTTGCTGCTGCAGGACTTGACCTTGACCTTTCCCTTGCAAAGGTTGAACTTGTTGATATGAGTATAAGGTTTGTTGTTGCCCAGGTTGACCTTGCTACTACAAGGGCTAACCTTGTAGCTATAAAGGTTTTCCCTACGACTGTAGAGGTTGACCTTACGAAGGCATAGGCTAGGAGGATTGTGGCACATACTATACTTGTGATTGAATGGTTTTCTGCAACAATTGTGAGGGTTGCCCCTATGGTTGTTGCAGTTGTGCTTGCTGCGGCGTCATCTAGCCTTGTTGCTGCATGGATGGCCCTTGCTGTAACAAAGGTTGCACTTGCTGCTGTAGAGGCTGTCCTTGCTGCTACAAAGGTACTTGAATAGTTCCCGGAATGACACCTTGAAAGTTCCTGAACTATATCTGGCCATACCCACCAGGTGCAGCGGATAGACCGGGCTGGACATAAGGTCCAAGTTGAGGGATGTAGGGCAATTAACCATCGCTTGTGAACCATATGGAACATAAGGAGGTTGGTACTGAACCTAAGCCATATTAGGTTGCTGGTACTCGATGTTACTTGACCCATATAGACCAACAGGGTTTGGCTCTTAGTACTGGATATTGCTCGATCCAGTAGGACCAAGAAGGTTTAGAATGGAACTCGAGGAGGGATGGTTCATGCCAACCATGTGAGCTTGTCAACCACTCACATTGGTTGTACCTGACATCATAGACACATTTGGGCTTTGGCCTCTAGGCAGTGGTACAACCTGTCCACTCACTAAAGGGATCAAAGAAATGACAGCGACATGACTTGAGTCATCGGTTGAACCAAACAAGTTACTTGGACCGACGAAACAAGAGGATTTGGAATGGTGTGTTGCACCAGAATTAAAGTAACTATAGAAATCACCATTTGTTGGGAGTTCGGGTTCTTAATGAATAGGCCTATGGTAGGCATAGTACGAGATGCCCAAATAAGGTTGTGATATAGTGATGAGGCAGTAGGCGTTCTTGAAACCAACTGAGTTAAAGCCACATAATTACATAGTAACTCAGGATGAACACTGGTCAGAATGCTTCCCGTGTAAGGGAAACCTTTAGGAGGGAAATGATATTCCTACTCCTCTACTGTTCGTGGAGTGGAAACCTACGAGTGACTTGGAGAGGAGACTGGGATTTCACCCTCTGATTCCATAGATGAAAACAGGCGACGATGAATGACCGAAGATGTTCAAGGGGTAGTTCCAAAGGAATACCCCACTGATCGTACGGACTGTACGGATGTTGAGGTGATATCACAACAAGATTGGATAAAGGATTTGGAGGATAAAAAACAAGTCCAAGATGACCTTTAAAAGTCGTCAGACTCTCAGGAGTCTAGATAGGATTATCTGGAGATTCCGGGCCAATGTCAGAAAATGACCCAGTATCTGAAGGGGGAGGATGAGATGACAAAAGTTGAAAACTCAGAACAATTCTAAGCTCAACACCTTGGTCCTCAAATGACTGCGGCAATTCAGGAAAAGGATCCTCAGACAATCTTTTAGACAGAGGAGAGGAAGAGGAATTGGGCGAACTAGTTGGTTCAGCCACGATGATTTTGTTAGTTCCCTATAATACTAGTGATGCCCCCATTACTATTGTGATTGTATCCCTCATTAATATTGTTGTGCCCCTATTGTCCCCATATTTTTATTATTGTGCCCCATAGAATCCCTCTATTTTTATTATTGTGCCTTTATATTATTATTTTTAGGTCGGCTTGGTTATATTGTGACCCCTTAGACTCCTATATATAGAAAGGAGGTTTTGTCATTAGAATCATCCAAGAATTGTTCATTTGTGTAATGTAAAGGAGGTTTCCCCCTTGAAGAGGCTGAATTCTAAGGCGTTCAACTATCTTTTCAATCTTTTTGTGAGTTGGTTTCATAACATTTGGTATCAGATCTTTGAATTCTATGGTTTCGCTGCTCCAAACAAGTCATCGTGGAATTTTCGCTATAACATTTTTTCTGCGATGTTTCAGATGCTAAAAACAGAACCCATTTGGGACGAAATCGTTATGAACCTCAGGTCCAAATTTCATAGTGTTTCGCGCTATATTTATGGAGATATGATCTAAGGAAGTTGGCCTTTTTGCAGACTCCCGAATTTCATTCCAAACAGGTGACTTGGGGAAAATTATCATAACTTTTGTTTTGAGCATCAGATTGAAATTTCATAAGAATTTACAGAAAGAGGATAGATGGTAGTTTCCTGTGTATATTTTTCAGATACTAAGGTCAAAACAGTGACATGTGGCACTTCTTACAAGTTCTCTCTTCTCGAAAGGTTTATAATCTGGTCATCTTGGGAGATTGTGCATAACTCCACCTTCGAGAATCTAAATTTGATTAAACTGGTGGAATTGGAAAGAGGAAACAGAAGGCTACTGCAAGTTGCAATTTCAGAACTGGATGATCCACAATTACAGAGATACATCAGATTCAATATTGAGCTCATACAAAGTGAAAAAAGGTGTGTAGTTTTTACTTTTATTTTACATAAGCCTGGTTTGAAAAATTAGTTTGAAGGAATTCAAAGCGCATAGTAAAGAATTATTATCAGTAATTGATGCCCCGAGGAAACAAAATGCAAACACCTAGTAAGCAACCTGAAAGCTCTAACATGACTCATGAAGAAGAGGAAGAAATGCAACATGATATATCAAAATTACGAGACCAAGTGCAACAAACGTCACTCGCACAAAAAGTAATAGAATCTAAGATAGATGGTTTAAAGAAAGATGTAGAAGCTAAGATGTATGTCATGGAATCTAAGATGGATGGTTTAAATAATGACATGGAAGCTAAGATGAATGGCATGGATGCTAAGATGGATGGCATGGATGATAAGATGGAAGAATTGAAGATAAATTTGAATAAGTTGCTACAAGAAATGGTCACTAATGGTGAAAGGGTAGTAAAGGAAACTCATGATGAGAACAAAATAAATGTTAATCATGATTTCATAGAATCTAATGTTGGATTGAAGACCCACCATATTCCAAAAATCGATATGAGGAAGTTTGATGGCAAGGATCCTGCAACATGGATACTACAGATGGAGAAATTTTTCGATCTCAATAATGTGCAAAACACACAAAAGGTACATATTGCAACTTTATATTTGGAACCAAATCAATTTGTATTGTATCAATGGATTTTCTCTCGTAAACAAATTGTCACTTGGGCAATTTTTACGGAAGAAATGACAACACATTATGAGGATACAAAAAGCAACACTTTTGCAGCCAATTGATAAGTCTCAAACAAAAGGGTTCAATGATGGAGCACATTGAGGAGTTCCAAAAATTGAACAAAGGGTGAAAAATATTCCAGAGGAGCATAGGATTGATGTGTTCATAGGGAATTTAAAGGAGATTATCCAACATGATGTTCGCCTTTGGGAACCTGATTCATTGGAGAAGGCATTCAGGTTAGCAAGAAAAATGGAAAGCAAAATTATGGCAACCAGGAAGTCTACCACTCACAACTATAAACATGGAAGTGTTGTTACCCCTAGCCTTCCACAACCTATAAGGTTGACACCACAACAATTGGAAGAAAAAAGAGCAAAAGGGCTTTGTTATAGTTGTAATAGCAAATACACTAAAGGTCATAAGTGTGCTGAGAAGAAATTATTCTACATAGATTGTGAAGAGGAAGAAGAAAAGGAACAAGAAAGGCCAAAAGAAGAGGATATACTCCAAGAACAAAGCCTAGATAAAGAAGAAATGAATCCGACCATATCAATGCATTGGCTGGAATTACCACTCCTCAAACCATCAAGATAGAAGGACATATCAAGAAGAAAAAGGTAATAGTGTTGATTGATTCAGGAAGTACCCACAATTTTATTCATTATAAGATAGCAAAAGAATTGAATTGCTTCCTATATCCAGCACCAGAGTGTCAAGTGATGGTTGCAAGTGGAGGAACGATAAATTGCTCTAGAAAGTGCCATAATATCAAGCTATCCATGGGAGAATATGTATTGAATAGCCCAATGCTTTCCATTCCAATGGGAGGTGCTAACGTTGTACTAGGAGTTCAATGGCTACAATCCGTGGGTACAATATCCTTTAACTTTCAAGAACTTTTCATGAAATTTTATGCGGAAGGAAAGGATGTTGAATTAAAGGGTATTGCAGGGAAACTGAGAAAGATAATCAACTCTAACGGTATGACAAAGCTTCTAAAAAAGGAACAACGAGGTGTAATTGCACAATTATGTTTGCTAGATGTTTCCACATCGAAATCATCTATTTCTCTAGATCTCCAAAAAGTCTTGGACAATCATTCCAAGGTATTTGAGACTCCCAAAGGTATTTCACCTATTCGTGATCATGATCATGCTATTCATTTGATTCCAGGAAGTGTTTCTCCAAACATCAGGCCGTACATATATCCCTATTCCCAAAAGAGTTAAATTGAACGTATGGTTGCAGAAATGCTAGAGGCTGGTATAATTCAACCTATCTGAAGTTCTTTCTTTGCTCCAGTAGTATTGGTGCACAAGAAGGATGGATCATGATGCATGTGTCCGAATTATAGGGAGCTCAACAAGCTCACTATTAAAGATAAGTTTCCCATTCCTGTCATTGACGAATTATTGGATGAATTGCATGGATCAATTTACTTCACCAAGTTGGATCTTCGTTCAGGATATCATCAAATCAGAATGAAGACTGAAGACATTCTGAAAACAACATTTAGAACTCATTAGGGTCACTATGAATTTTTGGTCATCCCTTTTGGCCTTACTAATGCACCTTCTACATTTCAAGGTTTGATGAATTCCATTTTCAAACCCTTCCTTAGAAAATTTGTGTTAGTATTTTTTGATGATATACTAATCTACAGCAAGTCTTGGAAGGATCACGTTGAACATGTTGACAGGGTGCTACAACTATTGGAGGAGAAACAATTATATGCAAAAAGATCCAAATGTTTCTTTGGAGTACAAGAGGTGGAATATCTGGGTCATATTGTATCTCATGAAGGAGTTAAGGTAGACCCTAGCAAAATTAAAGCCATTAAGGAATGGAAAATCCCCACATCCATAAAGCATTTGCGAGGATTTCTCGGGTTTACAGGGTATTATCGCAAGTTTGTTAAGAATTATGGGAAAATAACAGCACCTCTAACAACATTATTGAAGAAAGATGCATTTTCATGGACTCCAGAAGCAATAAAGGCCTTCGAACATCTTAGAGAGGCAATGTGCCAAGCACCGGTCTTAGCTACACCAGACTTCACAAAAACCTTTATTGTGGAATGTGATGCTTCAGGAAATGGAATTGGTGCTGTTTTAATGCAAGATGAAAGACCCATTGCTTTTGAAAGTCGTCCAATCAAGGGAAAGTATTTACACAAAGCTATTTATGAGAAGGAAATGTTGGCAATACTACATGCACTTAAGAAATGGCGACCCTACCTAATGGGAAGACACTTCAAAGTAAAAACCAATCATGATAGCCTTAAATACTTTTTAGAACAAAGATTATCCTCTGAAGAACAACAAAAATGGGTCACAAAGATGTTGGGTTATGACTTTGAAATCATCTACAAAAAAAGGAAGCAAAATGTTGTGGCAAATGCACTCTCAAGAAAGGATGAGGATGTGGAAGCATTGTTGTGCGCCATTTCTATTATCCAACCAGATTGGATAAACAAAGCAAGGGAGGAATGGAAGAATGACGAAGAAGTGTGGGAACTTATTCGAAAGTTACAACAAGATTCCAGTACATCTGATACATTTAGCTGGAAAAATGATTCGTTATGGTACAAAGATCGCTTATACCTCTCTAAGAATTCCAAACTCAAACAAAATATTTTTTTGGAATTGCATGCTTCTCCCTTAGGAGGGCATTCAGGATTTTTAAAAACTTACCAAAGGGTTAAGAAGGAATTTTTTTGGGATGGACTTAAATTAGATATTCAAAAGTTTGTGGCAGAATGTTTGGTTTGCCAACAAAATAAAGCTAAAACAATCAAGACACCAGGTCTATTACAACCTTTATCCATTCCAAACCAATGTTGGGAGGAGGTTTCAATGGATTTTATCACAGGTTTACCCAAGTCTGAGGGAAAGAGTGTCATCATGGTGGTAGTTGACAGACTTACCAAGTATGCATACTTTTGTGCATTATCAAATCCATTTAAAGCCAGTACAGTTTCTACTGCATTTATGGAAACAATTCAAAAGCTACATGGAAATCCAAAGATTATTGTAAGTGACAGAGTTCCCAGTTTTACTAGAAATCTTTGGACAAAATTATTTTCTTGTCTTGGTACTCAGTTAGATCATAGATCATCTTATCATCCTCAATCTGATGGGAAAACTGAGATAGTAAACAAATGTTTGGAAGGATATCTGCGTTGCTTTGTATTTGATAAACAGACACAATGGGTCAAATGGTTGCCTCTGGCTGAATGGTGGTATAACACTTCCTTCCATACTGAAACAAAAATGACCCCATTTATGGCACTTTATGGATATCAGCCACCATCCATCACATCATATTTAAGAGAAAATTCTAACGTTCAAGCAGTGGAACATCACATCGAGCATCAACAACAAGTTCTACAACTCTTAAAGGATAACCTCATGTTGGCGCAGAATATAATGAAACAACAAGCAGATCAACATCGCAGCGAAAGAAGTTTTGATGTAGGTGAATGGGTATTCCTATGGCTACAACCATATAAACAAATGTCCCTCAAGCAAGATAATAAGGATAATAAATTATCGCAAAAGTATTATGATCCGTACAAGGTGTTGCAAAAGATTGGTACTATGGCATACAAATTGGAGCTTCCTGCAGCTTCTCGAGTGCACCCAGTTTTCCATGTTTCATGTTTAAAGAAGGTTGTAGGCAAGAAGTTCCCAGTTCAAACAATATTTCCAGAACTTGACGAAGAAGGAAAAATTATATTGGAATTGGAAGTAGTCATAGAAACAAGAACTCGATAGCTACGAAATCGATCCATTTCGGAGTATCTCACCAAGTGGAAGAACTTATCCGCTAAAGATTCCACATGGGAGGATGAAAATTTTATACAAAAGCATCCAGAACTACTCAAGCGTTGAGGACAACACTTTTTTGAAGGAGAGGGGCATGTTAGGTCCCTATAATACTAGTGATGCCCCCATTACTATTGTAATTGTATCCCTTATTAATATTGTTGTGCCCCTATTGTCCCCATATTGTTATTACTGTGCCCCATAGAATCCCTCTATTGTTATTATTGTGCCTTTATATTATTATTTTTAGGTCGGCTTGGTTATATTGTGACCCCTTAGACTCCTATATATAGAAAGGAGGTTTTGTCATTTGAATCATCCAAGAATTTTTCATTTGTGTAATGTAAAGGTGGTTTCCCCCTCGAAGAGGCTGAATTCTAAGGCGTTCAACTATCTTTTCTATCTTTTTGTGAGTTGGTTTCATAACAGATTTTGTCTCAAATAACTAGAAGAGAGATTGATTTCAAGGCTTTAAAATGTATTTAAAGGTATACTCACGATGTGGTCTAGAAAAATACTAACAGGAATGTTATAAGATCATGGGAAACAATTTTTTATGACATAAAAACAAACAGGTGCTCTTTCATGTTTTAAGAGTCGAGAAAGAAAAAAGGGTGACTCTATCACTTTTGGTTTGAAATGATCTCGAAAGGACAAGCGCTCGAGTGATCTTTTATATTTAGGGAGTCAAAAAGATCAAAATGACTACTTAAGATGATCCAGGAAAAAAGGATTACCAGGTAACCATGAACTGCAGAATACCTCCTGGCGAATCGAGAAGTACGAGCAAACAATCTCCTTGAATGTTGTGTTCTGTGTATCATGTTTACAAGGTGGTAGACTCGGCTTCCTATGGATAAAGGATTACAACCTAGTGGGGTCTCCATTTATATACTCGGCGGTATCGGGAGCACAAGTCTGTACTAGCGCTGTCTAGTGCCTAAGCGAACGACAACTGCTAGGTTTAAAGACGTCAGAACATGTCTCTAGCATAGAACTTCTAAAATGTGATTGTTAGGTTTCAAATGCACCTTAGGTTAATTGAATACATTTTAGAGTTTATCTTGAAATTAGGTCTCGGTTTTTAGGCCTTATCGATGTGATTCGAAAAACACCTATATGTAGCTAAATGAGACAAGACCTTTTCAATTCGATGAATTCTCTACACTAATGAGAGTAGAAAATACACTCAAATGCAAAAAAACAAGCAATTGAAAGAAAAATGATATTTTCACTATTTCGCTTTTGAAAACAAAATAATGAAAAAACTCTTTCCAATTTCTATCTTTCCTATCAAACACTTCAAGTAGTCCTTTCACTAGTAAATAGAACTCATTTATTTTCCAACGCAAATGATGATGCAACTCTACTCTGCAATGATGCTAACTAATGTAACATATTGAATCAGCGAACTAGAATTTTGTATTTTTCAATGAAATGACGGAATGAATCTTTCACAAAAACATTACACTTCAATGAAACATTTCCAATACAATCAATCACAAGCAAATGCAAAGTACAAAAGAGAATTCCTTTCAAACCAGTGAAGCAAAGACTCAACCAAAGACAAGATGAGCAATCTGATCTATGCCTAAAAAGAGATGCTTAAATAACAAACGAAACTTTTCAAACTTGTTAAATATAAATCAAAGCAACAAGAGGAATAATCAAACGAAATGCAAGGAGTAACTTTTACTATCGACTTGACTTGCTGAGCATGCAAATAGGTGAATGGGTGAAAACCTAGATGCCCTAGGGTTCTAAACCATCCAAGAACACAAGAAACCAAGTGAATAAAATGCAAATAAAACAAGCATATAAACCAAGCAAAAAGAGCTTTCTAGTCAGAGAGATGGTGAAGCCTCAAAAATATTTTCTTCAACATGGGAGAAAACCACCCGGTCCGGACCTTGGTTGGCAACTCCTTTTCTGTTTGGTGTAGTGGTTCTGACTGGGGATAATGGAACCAATTTCCCAATCTAATTTATAATAGTGCTGATGGAGTGATATGTGATATTTTGGAGAAATGTTTAAGCTAAAAAGTAATCTAATCTAAACTAATCATCACATGCATTTATCCTAATGTAAACACTATATAATTATGACTATACCTGAGAATAATTTAAAGTATGGGATCTAAAATAATGTCCAAAATCAATTGGTAATAAAGATCATTCAATTGCAATAAGAAGTGAAATCATTTAATAATAATCGTTTCATATAAAAATTTAGCTGAAAATATTGTGAAAGATATATCGCATAAGAAATTATTCATGTATTCAGCATAAAATATAGGCCATCATCATACAGAAGTGCAATAATTCTAACCAAGATTCAAACTTTCATACATAAACAATTTGAAGAGAAATTATTGCTTAGTACATAAGTAAAAGAGAATTACAAGATAAAAGTACCATTTGTAATACGTCCTACTCATGTGCTTCATAAATATTGATCTACTTTCAATCCATCCAACAACATTTAAGGGTGCAAAAGTGAAATTTCAGTAGAAGATGCCAGATAAAAAAAAAAATCTTGTTCCATTCATTTCACTAGAACTTACTCAAAGGGACAGAAGTGCATGTTTTGAATATTATTTCTGATAAAATTTCTAGACCCCTCTCTAAATGAATGAGAGGGGTTTAAATACTAAACTATAAAACTAGAAATAGATTATTACAAAAATAGCTGAGCAGGTTTAAATGACCTTCCTCAAATTATGAATAATAAAACAAAAATAGAAATGAGCATGGTGACTAACTATTCTGCATTTAATCCTTTAGATCGCAAATGTTTGTCATGGGATTGAGCTGTGTCGGTTGGATGATTTCAGCTTTCAACTGCCCAGTGAATATGACATCAGTCAGTGTTGGCACCATTTTCTCCATAGAAGTGCTTAGGCATTGCAGGGTCATCCATTGGCTATGAGGTTTCACTAAATGTCGCCAATATGCTTCCCAGTACAACCTGGTCATTTGCCTAATTGCTTCTGCTTTTTCTTCTGTTGCCTGTCTCCATTGTAGTTCAAGCTATTTTACGCTAGGAAGAAAACCCAGAATGGACTCTGCCACAAGGTTGGTGCTATTTTAATTTTCATTAATATTTTCGATAACACTGTTTGCTACTGTTGCCATGTCTGCTGTTGCCTTTTCTGCCTCTCTAAGTTGAGAATCCCAGTTTTCAAATAAGATTTCTTTGTGTGACTATTCTAGTTTAGGTAGGTCGGCCTTTCTCCCATCTTTTGAATTATTCCAGGTGATGAAGTCAGAGACCTTTTTCAAGATTTCATCATATTCAAGTCTCATTTCAATGACTTGACTCGTCAATTTGTCGCTTGTTTCACAATAAGAATTCCATTGCAAAATCTTCTGGCATAATAGTTCCTTTTGGTGCATCAGCTAGGAGTTAAGGCCAAGCGCTTCAGTGATAAACTGATCAATTTTTGGATCATCCTTATGTAGGTCAGTTGTTGCTTGTATTTGTGCTTCCTTCTCTACTAAGCTGTCTTGATGTTTTATTCGCATCGGTTCAAACTCTTGTTCAAGCTTAGCTAACTGTGTTTCTGCTTGCTGGTCAGATTTTTCTTGCTGTAATTGTTGTTCAAGTGACATAATTTTATCTTTTTTTTTTTTCCTTAAGCAACATTTGCACCTTTGTTGCTTTGTCGATGGTTGTTGTAGCGTAGGAACCTGCAAACTGTGATAGTCTAGTAAGGTTGGTGGATGGGTCGATGGGTGAGTCTTTCCAGACAACATCCATCGGTTCATTATCAGGGGTAGTAACAGCTGTAGAATCCAATTTACTTTTCTTCCTTTATCTTTTAAAAACTGCTTTGTGTTGTGGACCATAGAATACATCTAGAGGGGGGAATCTCCTCAATTCTCAAAACAATTTCAGAGGTGGGAGTAATAGGGATGTGCTCTACCTCTTGAGTGTTTACACTCTCCTCTATTATAATTCCTTGAGTTTCTTTCTTTTGTTGAGTTTGCAACTCTGGCGTTTGTTCCTCGGTATGGAGCCTTTTATTAAAGTTGTCCCATTCTTCCTCTAAATCAATCACCAGAGGTTTTATTGGTTTGGTGGGGGTGGAATGTATTTTAGCCTGTTTCCTAGATGAAATTTGCTCAGTTGTCCTTTCTATAGATTGGGCTGTATCTTTCTCCATCTCCCTACTTCAACTTTTCCCATTTTGTGATGACTTCTCTACCTCCCTGGTAGACTTCTCTTGGGATTCTGCTCCAGAATCAGTTTTAGAATTTTCTTTGGAATCTCCTTCTGGAATTACATTGGGAGTAGGCTCCCTTATTGGTTCAATCCATAATTGGTCCAATGGGATCTTCATTAGCCTCCTTTCTCTGTACTCGTAAAAGGCTTCAAGATCTTCATGGTCAAAAAGTAATTGTGCCATATGCTTCACGTCTATGAAGTTGTTCTTCTGTAAAAGGATGTCGACAAATGCATCTTCCAAATTACTGAATACTTTTATTTTTACCATGGTGGTAAAGTCTATGACAGTGCCGAATGGGTCATATTACCTTCCTGGAAATTTAGGTAACTGCAGAGATAACATAATCTCTACATCTTTGAATGCATGCCCTAGGTCGTGTAATGAAAATGTTCCACACTATAAAGGGAATGTAGGCCAAATGGCCTTCTTTGCTTCCTTTAATGTTTTTCTCATCCCTCCCTCACTAGCTGTTTGATAGGCTATCTCTCTAGCCATCAGCTTGTTCGGAACATAGTATGGGAGGACATGGGGAGAGGTAACGCTGCCAAATACCCTGATATAAGTGAATTTTTCCTCCCCAAACTATATGGCCATTGGGAGGATATCTACCTAGACTTCTTTGGAAAACCTGTGGGCATATCGGTTATAGAGCTGTTTGTGGATAGGGAGCATGACTCCATGAAAAATTTTGTAAAAATGTGGTTTAAATTGAGATAACCACAGGTATTTATGGTATATGTGAATGGGAAGTGGATTTTGGACAGTCCACTTCCATCCCATGATAGGAAATTTCGAACCAAAACAAATTGCATCCATTACATAGGCACTCATAAAAGATGGAGGGTAAACCCTTGAAGCGACACTTCTTTTCCTTCTATACTCCATTATTGTTCTTGCTAAATTATCAGATAAACTTTGTGCCCAATTCATTATAGTTGCATTTATATTTGCATCTATTAGTGGCAACCATTCTGGGGAGAATTTAGTGCTATTAGGTTTTCCAAATAGTCTACATATCATGGCCGTTGCAAAACTATGAGGGGGACAAATAGATGCAGTAGAGTACATACCATTATTGTCTCTTTTGATTTTTCCCTCATTATTTGACCAGGTCCAGGTGCAATCTGCTGGGTCCTCGTTCTCTTTGGCAAACATCTTGATGAAATGCTTGTTGTAGATGACTTGTGGCTCTGGTAGGTGGTACATAAGCCACAGGTTGTTTGGTGTAAGAGAATGCATAACCTTTTGGCTTCTGGTCTTGAATTCTCTGTCTGAGATGTCGGCTTCATCAATAACCCATTTAACCATGTTTGTGTAATGGATTATCTTTGGACGCGCAGCTATGCGATGTAAAAATGAGCATGTTGTCTCAAACATGGAGGCGTCTAAGGAATCACGTCTGTCAACTGTAACAGTTGTTTCCAAAATCCTTGGTTGCTCTTCTTCCAGTATATTATACATGGATTCCCATGTAGAGGTTCCTCCCTCTCTATTGCATGTAGTATCTGTAAATAGAGGAGTCATTTCTGATTTCTCAGAGACGATTGCCTTGCCTTTCTTCACCATTTCTCCCAACAATTTTCTCTATGGATTTTCCCTGAAAGTGAAGAACAACAGCTATCAGATACACAAAGATGACAATGAACGTGAAATGGAATAATGTAGATAACTTGTAAAGGTGACAAGAAAGGAGTTTTATTCGAACACACATAAGAAGATATCATATCACGTTAAATGGCTTTTCACACATAAATGCAGTTAACTCTTACTAAATTCCCACTAATGCTTCGTTATCTCTTAGCTTTAATGCTCATAAATGTTTGCATCGTAAGTCGGGAAGAAATCTTCTAGGGTGGCGAGCCTTTGAATAATGCGGATTTTGTGATTTGCAAAGCAATATCGCAGATCGCAATATCGCATTATGCCTTTTCACTTTTCTTACCTTCCCTTATGTTTCTGTGAGATGCGAGATGCAAGCCACTCGTTTATTGCCTCAAAACATAGCTACTTGTCAAGTTTTTCTATGTAAAGACCTTTTTAATAAGCGGCGGACCTAAACATTTGTTCATAATGTACCCAAGAAGTGGGTGTTGGTCTTGATCGCATTTCACAATATCAACTGATGGTAAGTTTGCGGTGTTCTTTTAAATGCTCGAAATGCAATGCGGTAAAGGTTACGATGCCATCGCAGTTTCACATTTCGCTTGTTTTGAGATAACCTTTTAAGGTGGGCTCTTCATAAATAGCGATATGCGATGCAAAACTTGGTTTTGATGAGAAAAGCTTTAGGAACTAGTTTATATCAAAAATATGATAGTTTCGAGATATAAAGCGTGGAGTCCTCTTTTAATCGTTTTTCACTAGGTTTGTTAGGTTAGCAAGGTTTTTGATTATGCTTAATCATGCGATATGCAGAAAGGCAAGCATTTAGTAGTTCTTTTGAAAAGGGGGTTTGATTGATATCTTGCTTTATTCCAAAATTAAATAAGAAAAATGCCTAAATGCTAAGTTTATTTTTGGAAGGATTTTTTAAACGGTCCCCATTTATTAATGTAATATTAACTACTACTATTAATAAATGGGGGGTTGTTGAATAGCACAATAGGAGAACACAGTCAAAACAAGTTGAGAGACAGAAATCAGAAGGGCAAGACACACTGGCTATGATCTAGGGTAAACCTTGACCTTCACCTACAGGAATCAGCGTGACTTCCTAATCGACAACGAGCACCAGAAGGGGGTCAGCGTGACTATTTTTGAGAAACTCGTACTGATTGACACGACTGTGAGAAAAGTAAACGGGCTGACCGAGGATTCAAGGAAAAAAATAAAAATTTTCAAAGGCTAAGACCAGACTTTCCAGTGTAAATTTTAGGATCAAAGCAGTAAAGCAGGCAAAGTAGAGAACACTAAAGCGAAATGGTGATACTAGAAAAGTTCACACAAAACCATGAAATGACAATCAATCAAACAAAAGGATTGTCTCCCCAGTGGAGTCGCCAATTTTTGGTGCAGGTAAATTCTTAGTGCGGACACCAACAATTCCTCTAGCCTGAGAGAGCGAGTCTACCCAAAAATAAAAAATCTATGGAAAATATCCTTAAGCTAGAATCAATTAAGAGGGCCTACCTCTTAGAACATTATTCCTCTTGGTGATGATCCTGCTTCCTCACTCCAACTATATTCCATTTCCTTCCTTCGAATACCTGAAACAAGAAAACAACAACAACAACAAATGTGATAGCATATAATATTGTATTCAACCTACTTAATAGGTTAAGGAACATTAAGACATAAAGATTTAAAATAACAGTTCATGTAGGAAATCAATCAATAGTTGTATTCATATAAATCAGAAAGAGATTACAACCGATGCCTTGATGTTGCTGGTCTCATCCAACATATCCGGGTTCCCACACTTCTGCTAGCACTTCATGGATAGCCACAACAATGGAAGTTTTAAGGCTTCTTCCCTCTAGTATCAAACCAAACCAAAACACAATATTCTCCCTCAAACATACACTAGAAAGCTTACAAGCTATAACTGTCTTGCTGATCATACAAACTCACTCCAAAACTAGTTTAGCTTGGGAAAAGAGAGGTTTATATAGCTTGGATGGATGGGAGATGGTTCCTCTCATCATGGGAGAAGGCCTTATCTCTTGGGTTTGTTCCGTCCTAATAGGGGAAAGGAGCCCAAACTGACTTCCTCAGCTCCATCCAGCCCAACCATCTACCAAACTTCCATTAGGAAGCTTCTAGAGCTGGAAGCTTCAACTCCATATTTAAAACACTTGCAAAAGACGATCAACACGACTGGAAAAGGGCTCAATCACTCCATATGGTGCTAGGGCTAGTTTAATCTCCGTAAATCAACGTGAGGATGAAACTGGTCTATAGCATTGGTCTTGTAAACTGGGATAAAAGGAAGATTCTTGGGAAATGATGCAAAGGGTAATTATTCTTCTCATGATGAGTGACATATTGGGAGTTTCTTCATGATGGGAAAGTATGTCGGGTTCACTGTAGAGGTCCTCTAGGATCATGGACAGGGAGTACAGGGACAGTGACAAAATGCTGTGCAATACCCTTTGAATTTTCTAAGTTGATTGTGGAAGTTTTGGAAGGATTTGGAGGGCTAGCCATATCCCTTAGTAAAATGGTTCAATGGGGGTTTGTGACTAAAATCCTAGCCAAAGGAGATATATTTTGAAGGATGGGATGTCGAGATGTTAGTTATTTAGCTATTGAGTATTAGTAACATATCAAAAAACTCTCAAATGAAACCCCCAATACTAATAGTTTATGAACTCCCAATGTTTATTGAATAATTTTCCCGTTAGGTGATGTCTATCAATCAGATTGGGAAAGAGTTATGAAGAATATTTTTTTGGGGTTTTCATGGTGGGTCAGTGGTCCAATAGTATGGTGACCCAATAGATGAAATGTTAGTGTTATAATTATGGTTTTACTAGGCGGGTTAATCACTGCAATAACCAATTTAACCAAATTAAACAATTTCACAATTTATCATAACTGAAAACATAACTATACATTAACCAGAAAAATCATCACATGAACACATTAGAACACAATATAGTCGTTGAAACCCTTGCGGGAGAAAACCACAAATATTCTTATCTTTTTTGTTCAATCTTTTATTTCAATAATTCACTAGAACCAACCAACTCTAAGGCATAACCTGATTAAAGAAAAAACCTCTAATATAAATTTGGAGGCACTAACCTATTCTAGGAAACAACTTGATTGAGCCACCAAACTCTAAAATATGCAAGAACCTACTTGTTGTAGGAAACAACCTGATCCAGGCACCAACCTAGTTGAGGCATCAACCTTAGAATATAATGATGGACCATTCTATCATAATATTTCAAGATGGATCCAAAACCTTCCAATTCTTCGAAGCCTCTTTGATGTTTCACAACATAAACAAAATAGGCTCAGACTTTCCCCTCAACTCAAGGTTTAATTTCATGTTTTCAATCCAAAACAAGTATAAAACCAACAAAAAATCCTCCCTGTTGCTTCTTCGTTGTCTCTGAATGTGATTCTCACTTAAGATTCATCATTTCTATGTTGCAAGATTGTCTGCGATTCATGTACTTCACCACATCATATCTATAACACTTCTCCTCCAAATCCAAAGTAATTTGGCTTATTTATACCTTTTCAAAAAATATGATCCATAATTGGGCCAACAATTTAAATTAACATCCTATATATTTTCTTTGCTAGAGATCCAGCTCAAATGACCTGGATGTGTCTTTAGTATTTGACTTCAGAGGGGCTTCAATTATTAAATCATATGACCAAAGATATGAACATGGTGCTAAAAATATGGATCATGGTCCATTTTATTATGGAAAATTAATTTAGAACCAGATAGTTTTCAATCCAGATTACAAGCTTCAGTACCAAAAATTCATGATTTACTTCATAGCACTAGGAGCTGAGACCACAAGTTAAATTACTGGAAAAAATATTTGATATCTAGGTCCATAAGAAACCTTATCTGATATTGGATTCTTCAGATATCTAGATGGCGTGGAAAATTTCTCAAGCCCCAAGTATCTTTTTCCTAGAACTAAGCTGGATAGAACTTTGACCAGTTCATTTGTTAAATCCAGATCTAGGTCATGTGAAGGTGTCAATGTGTGTACACCCCATGGACAATCGGATGTGCAGATAACTCTAGATGCTAGATGCTCTAAGGGCCCCACTACTAATCTGAGGAGAAATTCCTTATTTTTTTCCATTTTAGCCAAAGGATAATACACTGAATTTGTTTTCCATCCTAGCCCCTCGTGCAAGTTTTGAGTCTGCTAAATCAAATCTTCAAAAGCCAATAAAAAATTTCCATGTGTAATATTGTGCTACATCATCTTTGTGATGTCACTTCTACATCATCCGCCATGTTATCTTTTTTCCATGTGTCATGCCATGTCATTTCCACATGTCACTTAAAATAGGGCCACTTAACCACCCAAAAAGTCCAAATATACCCTCCACATGTCACACTCATAGAGTTCCATATCATCATGGTTTCTATGTCACTACCACCTGGATCCATATTTTTTCCTTAGTAATTTTCCTAACATGTCAACTTGGGTCCACCAAAATAAGAAAATCTAACATCGGGCTATTTTGGAAGGTGACCAAGTTGTGAAATGCCTTGAGGCTTGGATACTCAGATATACCAAAGAAGCAAAGATATGATTCTCACTCCAATGTCAGCTAGCCAACTTAGCTGCCAAGTCATCATGCCAACAAATCCATAGTTGCAACCTATCATCTTTTCACATCATTTCTTTCCCAAGGAAATTTAGAAGTCTAGTGATTTTGTGAGTAATTTTAGTTATATTACAAAAGGTCTAGATTCTTGAACGACTATATATATAGAAAACCAAGATACTCTGCACTTTGTAGATGAAATCAGGTTTGGAAAAATAATGTAGCCCCATATTTTGTCATTTGAACCTAGATATCCCAAATACAATGGCCACCATAAACACGCTTCACTTTGAAACATGTTTTCTCATCAATCCTTAGGGTTTTGACTAAGTGACATATATCATTAGAAAGGTAGTTGAGGGGGCTATCTAATTAAACATTATGCATCCTACTTTAAATAATTTTCCTACCAAAAAAATGCATTCAAATATATTATCTATATTCTTAACCTTATATAGACAACAACACACTTCAACACACTTACCAGGCTCCTCATGAACTGGACACAACCAACTACACTTACCAATATGTGCAACAATCTCCTTGGACTTGACATCAATGAAAACGCTTGCCCAAAGATACCACCCTTTGGAATTGATGGAAACACCACCAAACATTGATGAGAATCGATGGCATGAACTACCCCTATCAAGATTCTCATCCAAAGGTTTCTCCTAATCTCATGTTGCCTAGTTAATGTTTGATTTTCTCCCACTTTGACATGAATATCAAATAGGATTACTAGGCACTATTTAACTATAAATGGCTACTCGATCAATAAATCTTCAAGGTTTACTCCCCTTGTGGATTCCTACTCCTTAACCAATTGTTCTTTATTATCATCTGCACCTCAGTTACCCTTGTCAATAGCATAAGTTTTGTGGCTGAGGTTAGTGAGCCATTCCTCCCTACAAGGAGGGAATTACTCCAATTTCCTGTCTTAGATATCATTAAAGGAAATTTTAGAATAAAACTACCCATGAAATTTTCATGTAATTTCCATGTCATAATATGTAAACCAACCAAAATCCTTTAAATTTAAAAAGAGGTACATGTAAATATGTTGGAGGGAAAAGAAGAAAAACTATTTTTTTTTTAATTGTATTTTTGGCTTAGCTCCTTATCAGTTTACTCAAATTTCAAGTGAAGACACTCATTGGATGTAGAATTAAATTCCACATCCAACAAGTACCCATTATGCATACCTTTTTGAAGACCCACACTAATAAAAATTGCAGATACACTAAAAAAGCGTGTTCAACACACATTTTTAATGTATCTGCATTTTTTTTATTATCAATGTGGGTCTTATAAAAAGTATGCATAATGGGTACTTGTTGAATGTGGAATTTAAATCTGCATCCAAAAAGGTACTACACTTGAAATTTTAGTAAACCTACAAGGAGACAAGCCAAAAATACAATTAAAAATTTAGTTTTCTTCTTTTCCCTCCAAAATTCATAACTTTTATTTTATTATTTTAACTATTATTTTATTATTTTTCCTTAGGAGGCCACTTTTAGGCTGAAAATTCCTCTAATGTTCAAATATTTCTCTTGGAAATGGTTTAGTGAATATTCCTGCAATTTGTTCCTTTTCTAGAATGTATTCTAACTTAACAACTTGATCAACATGTTCTCGAAGAAAATGGCGCTTAATAGGAATATGCTTCATTTTAGAATGCATAACAAGGTTTTTTGAAATGTTCATAGTAGTGTGTTTTCACACATAATAGAGACATGATAGTCACCATTCTCTTGAAGATCCTTCAGGTTTGCTTCATCCATAGGTCTTGGGTACAAAAAGAGGCTTTTGGAATATATTTGTATTCAACATTGGATAAATAAATTGAAGTTTATTTTTTGTTGATCCAGGAAACTAGACACCTACTTAGAAAGAAAGCTCCTCCACTAATCCTTTTTTTATCATGAATATTTCCGGGCCAATCAACATCGGTATAAGCTTTGAGTATAAGATTTATTTCCCTTGGATACCATAAAGCATAATTTATAGTTCCCTGTAGATATCTAAATATTATTTTAATTGCATTCACATGCGATTCCCTCATATCTGATTGAAATATTCCAACCATACCTACTACTTGCATGATATCTAGTCTAGATGTTGTCGAGTAAGTAAAGTAGTCAATCATGGACCTATACATGGTTTGTTTTACTATTGGAGACTTATCATCCTTACTAAGTTTCAACTCTATTGTTACATGAGTGCTCACAAATGCACAATTTTCCATACCAATATTTTTTAATTTCCTTAAGGAACTTAGTCTCGGAGATAAAGATACCTTTTTTTCTTTGATTAACCTACATTCCAAGAAAGAATGACAATTCTCCTACTGTAGAAACTTAAAATTCCTTTTGCATGTTGGTGGAATTTTTTTCTTTCTTATATAGTTAGCATTACTCCAAAATATTATGTCATCTACATAGAAAACAATAATAAACATGTTATCTTTTTCAATCTTAAGGTAAATGTTACTATTTGTTGCACTTCTTTCGAATCCTTGCTACTGAATATACTTATCCAATCTAGAATACCAAGCCCTAGGTGCCTATTTCAAACCATACAAGGCCTTTTTTAGTCTGCACACATGATCCTTGTCTTCTAATAGTTGAAATCCTTCCGTCTGCTCAACATAAACTTCTTCTTGGTGTTCTCCATTAAAAAATGTTGACTTTACATCCATTTGATAAAATTTGAATCCTTTAAAACATGAAAAATATAAGACCATCCTAATTTCTTCAAGACTTGCTAATAAAGAAAAGGTATCTCTGAAGTCCACGCAATGAAATTGAGCATATCCTTTACTTATGTGTATTTTCTTATTTCTTACTACATGTCCATCCTCATTGAATTTATTTCTATAGAATCACTTGGTTCGAATCACATTCTTGTGTTTTGGTCTTGGCACATAATTCCATGTCTTATTTTTCTCAATTTGATGTAGTTCCTCATTCATAGCCTAACCCAATTTTCATCTTGACAGGCCTGAGAAAATTTTTGAGGCATCATTAAGGATAGTAGAGCTACGTCCTCTTGGTTTGATGTGCTAGTAATTTTCTTTCTTGTATGAACTCCTGCCTCCCTTCTCCAAAAATTTATTTGTATGAATGATTCTTTTGAACATATATGGATGGTGTTTTTCAATGTAATTATTCATATTATTCTATCTATTATTCCTCATGATCTTCAATCTAATTCCCATTTGGTTTTGATTCTTGATAGGTAATTGGATGTGGTTAGACTTGGGAAAGAATTTCATATATTTTTACATCAATGCACTGAACAAATTTTCAAGTCCTTTTGTTGTAACATTTGTATCCTTTGCTTCTATAAGCATCTACAAGAAAATTCCTTCACCAACTCTCGATACAAATTTCCTTAATTCTTCTTCATTTACCTTGATGCAACATTTGATTTTGAGCACTCTGAAATGTTTGCCTATGGCTAGTCTACCTTTCCATAGGTTCATAGAGAGTTTTAGTATATTTTTTCCTTATTTGAATTTTGTTCAAGATGTAGACTGCAGTGTGCACTATTTCTTCGCAAAATTTGTTCGAGAAATTTTCCTTTTAGCCACACCATTTTGCTATGGTGTTCTTGTTATCACAAATTGTCTTCTGATTCTAGGATGTTCACAGTAAGTATTGAATTCATTTGAAGAGAATTATCCTCCTCTCTTTGTTCATAGGAATTTTAACTTTATATCTATTTCATTTTCTACTAGAGCTTTGAAGGATTTGAATTTTTCAAAAGCTTCTAATTATTCTTTAAGAAAGGTAACCCAATTAATTCTTGTATAATTATCAATGAACAACATAGAGTACCTTTCAAATTTCAGAGTCTAAGTTCTCGATGGTCCATAAAGGTCAGTATGACTAATTTCCAAATGTCAGAATGAAGAATTTTCTTTTGATTTGGAGACTACTCTAGTTTGTTTTCCAAACTAGCACACTTTACAGATATTTTTATGAGGCTTTGTTATTTCAGGTTTGTCCTTAATGCTTTTTTCTTTTGTAACTTTTACGAAATTATCAAAGCTGATATGTCCCAATATTTTGTGCCATAGCCAAGTTTCTTCTATCTTTTCCATACAACATTTTTCCAAATCTATTCCATCAAAAATGTATCCATTGCCTCAAGTTCTGTTAGCCTTTTCCACCAATTTTTCCTATATCAAAATTTCTGATTTCACACCACTTGGAATTAAATGTGATATGAAATCCTTGATCACACATTTGACTCATCAATTATTTTCTTGTCTTGGTACTCAATTAGATCATATCTCATCATATCATCCTCAATCTGACAGGAAAACAAATATAGTGAATAAATGTTTGGAAGGATATATATGTGTCTTTGTATCTAATAAACAAACACAATGGGTCAAATGGTTACCTTTGGTTGAATGGTGGTATAACACTTCCTTCCATACTGCAACAAAAATGATTCCATTTATGGAACTTTATGTATATCATCCACTCTCCATCACATCATATTTAAGAGAAAATTATAAGGTTAAAACAATGGAAGATCACATCAAGCATCAACAAAAAGTTCAACTCTTAAAGGATAATCTCACTCTGGCATAAAATCGAATGAAACAATAGGAATATCAACATCACAGTGAAAGAAAATTTGATGCACGCGACCAGGTATTTTTACGACTACAAACATACAAAAAAATGTCCCTCAAGCAAACTAAGAAGGATAATAAATTATCACCAAAGTACAATGGTCCTTACAAGGTGTTCCAAAAGATTGGTACTATAGCATACAAATTGGAGTTGCCTTCATCTTCCCGAGTACACCAAGTTTTCCATGTTTCATGCTTAAAGAAGGTAATTGATGACAAGCTCCCAGTTAAAACAGTGTTGCCAGAACTTGATGAAGAACAAAAAATCATATTGGAGCCTGAAGCAGTCATGAAAACAAAAACTTGACAGCTACAAAATCGATCAATTTCAGAGTATCTGATTAAGTGGAAGAACTCACCTACTGAATATTCCACATGGGAGGATGGGGATTTTATACAAAAGAATCCATAACTACTCAAGCATTGCAGACTACACTTTTTTGAAGGAGAGGGGCATGTTAGGTCCCTATACTACTAGTGTATCCCCCTTATTGTTATTATTAGTGTAGCCTCCTATTTTTATTGTTGTGCCCATTTAGCCCCCATATTGTTATTGTTGTTCCCTATAGAAGCACATTATTTTTATTGTTGTGACCTTACATTATTATTTTTATGTAGGCTCTGATTATATTATTACCCCTTAGACTCATATATATACTGAGGGGGTCTTTTCATTTCTATCATCCAAGAATTGTTCATTTATGTGATGTAAAGGAGCTTCCCCCCCTCAAAGAGGATAATTTTTAAGTCATTGATCTATCTTTTCTTTTGTTTTGAGAGTTGTTTGAATAACATACTTTCCTTTCTCACTTTCTCTCCTTAGTTCATATGTAATAAGAGTTCCATGAAGGGTATCCATGTTTAACTTTTTCTTGTCAGATATATCTTTAATGGCTGATACTTTAGGATTGAACCTCGAGGGAAGTGATATCAATATTTTATGAACAATATCAACTTCCTTGATGTCTTCACCGAGAGCTATGATAGATTTGAAAATGTTGTCTATTGGAAGGAAATATTAAGCAATATTTACATCTAGTTTCATTTTCAAACTTTCAAGTCACCATTTTTAAGTTTGCAACTTGGGCTCCCTTATTTTTTCATCCCCTTCATAATAACTTTTAACCTTGTGCCACAAATATTTGGCTAAATTACAATTCATTACATTGACAAATTTAGTATCTGATAAATTTCCTAAGATGTCATTTTTTCAATTGCATTAAATGTATAGATATATTTACCAACTATATAAATGGGATTCCGAGTTGTAGGTACTTGGTAACAATTCTCAATAGCCATCCATACATAAGTACCTAAAGAGATCATGTAGGTTTCCATTCTTATTTTCCTGAAAGCATAGTTTTTTCCATAAAACTGAGGATTCTTACATGAGGATATGAGATTGACCATGTTCCCTATCATGAACCTTCCAATGATTAATTATCCCTAAAGGAACCCACTCTAATACCAATTGTTATAATTATAGTTACACTCGGAGGGGAGGTTGAATCAATGTAATGGTCAATTTATCCAAATTAAAAAATTTCACAATTTATCATAACCAAAAACATAATTGTATATTAATAAGAACAATCATCACATCAACACATGAGACACTAGATATACATGGAAACCCTTGTTGGAGAAAACCACAAATCTTCTTATCTTTTTCTTCAATCTTTGATTACAATAATTCACTGGCACCAACTAGCTTTAGGCTACAACTTGATTGAGGCACATACCTTTGAAATACATTTGCAGACACCAACCTATTCTAGCCAACAACCTTATTGAGGCACCATTGTCTGAAATATGTAAGGACATGCTTGTTGTAGGCAATAACCTGATTGAGATTCCAACCTCAAAATATCATAGTGTATCTTTCTTTCAAAATATTCAAACTAGATCCACAACCTTCTAATTCTTCAAAACTTCTTGATCTTTGATAGCGCAAACAAAATTGGCTCAGAATCACCCCTTAACTTGGTGATTATTTTTTTCTTGCAATCCAAAATAATTATAAACCCAATAAAAACTCAACCCTATAACATTTCTATTCTCTATGACTATGCTTCCCGCTTAATATGCCATTGTTTCTATGCCACAAGACTACCCGGTATTATTGTACTTCACCACATCAAATCTATGACACTTCTCCTCCAAATACAAAGTATTATGTCTTATTTATACCTTTTCAAAGAAGCACTATGCCACAATTGGGGGTTTGACTAAGTACCATATACCATTGGAAATGTCTCTAAGGGGGCTATCCAACAAAATAATTTTGATGTGATTTTGAATAATTTTCGTGTAGAAAAAATTCCTTCAAAGATAATACTTATATTCTTGACCTTGGCTAGGTAGCAACACACTTCAACACACTTATCATGCTCTGGTTGAACTTGACACAACCAACTACACCTACCAACATGCTCAAAAATATCATTTTACTTCACAATAATGACTAACCTTTTATATCAATAACAACAATTAATCAATAGTTAGTTGACAAAAAAAGGTGGATAATGTGATAATTGATAGTCTATTACTAGAATAGGTAACAATGGTTGAATACCCTTTTGTTCTAACCTTGGTAGCCATATGACTTAGTGACTTGCTTTTCAGGATATTGAATTTTGGATATTGGGTTATAGGAGTATTGATATATCATATGTTAGGAGCTTTGGACTTCATGCTATCTAACTTCAAGATATTATCCATCAGGTTATCAAGTGTTCAAGTATTGGGAGTTCACGACATTGGTTATTAGGTTTTCCTCTTGATAATGGTGAAATATGATACTGCTACGATGTTGCATACTATCATGGAAGGTTAATGTGGCATGCTAAAATTGAAAGTTGATGTGGCATGATGTTATAATATGGTGACATATGGATAAAAGTATTTCCATGTGTTTGATACATGGCGACAATATAGATGCTAATGTGGCATAAAAGGATAAATATTCTAGTGGGAATAAATTTGTGTCCAAAGCTTAGATTTGGTTGAAATTTATATAATTGGAAAGCTCATGATGAGAAGAAGATTATGGTAGTAATAGAGATGAGTTCTAATATGGTTGAAGGAAGAGGAATTTCGATAACCCCAGATTCATAAAGTAATATTGGAGGCTAGTTTTGGATACCCCATATCCATAATCAAGAATTAAGGGATTGGCTATGTTACACTATTCTTTCATACAAGCCATAATCACCTCAATCATAGTTCATATGCAAAAATCATGCCTTCTACAAGTTGTCCTACCCTATTGACCACCGTGGTATCAAGTGGATTCCATGTCAACCCCTATTATGCACACATGTAGGCATAATAATTTTTGGAATTTAAATAATATTATAGAGGGTCCAAACCATAACACTAATTGAGAGTTAAGGCATGAAAAATGCATAATATTGACCCTAGATAACTATTAGGCTATACTAAACTCTTAGCCCTTATAAAGAGAAAGGGTTCCATTCTTATGGCATTTTTATTGTTCCAAAATTTAATGTAGCACGTAGGAGTGATATATTGAAGAATAATAGAGGTTCTAAACTATTTTTTAATATCCATTTAGGCCACAATTTTCATGGAAAATCCATAGCGAGTTCCCCTTTCTTGAAACCTACATTTCATAATTGAGAAAAATATAGTAGACATTGGCCTCACCTTCTAGCTATTTTTTCTCCCATATTGAGACTCCCAAGTCACATATTTTGCTCATTTCTATGGATGTTATGTTCATTTTATTATTTCTTTCATTTTAGTTTCATTTCTTTCCATAAGTTTTAGAACTATTGATACTAATAATAAATATACAATCTAAGGTAATACACTACATAATAAAATATTTTAGAATATTGTAAGATTATTTTTGATGAATTATTCTAGTGAAATATACATGATAGCTTACAGATCAAATTAAGTTACAAAACTCAATATTTTAGCTCTACCCATAGAGAAATTGAAGTCAACTTTAACAAATAGTGTTTCCTTGATTTAGGATTTAGGATTTAGGATTGAAAATATTTTCCCAAAATTCCACGCTACCATTATATGGCCTAAAGATTTCTACTACGATTATCTCCTTGACCAATGCTTAGGAGAAAAGAATAGTGCCCAAACATGAAACATCAGATTAGGAATTCAAGAAATATATAAAAAAATACTCCACCTAGTAAATAAACCACCTGAATGAACATGGGAATTGATAAATGAAAAATTCCAATCCACAAACATTTTTCCAACTCATTCTTTTTTACCTTGAACTTGCACAGTCTCTTGCAACAATATAATATCTAGCTTATGTCCTTCCACAAGTATTTTAATGGAAATTTATTTTTAGGAGCTTCCCAATCCCTAAAATTTATGGGATAAACAACTTATTGACCACCCTTATAAGGGGGTTACAATTTCTCTATGTACCCCTGATATTCAATATTTCTTCATAGAAAAAACATTAGTGGAGCCACTTTCTTGATCCATAGTTAGATATGGCTTATTATCCCTACTATATCCTTTCATATCTTCACCATAATTGAATTGTAACCTTCCATTAGTTTTTCCACTATTAACATTAAAATGTCCCTTTCTTACTCTTAGATTATATCTTGAACCATTAAATATGCTACAATTATTCCCCTTTGATACATCAATATCCCCAGGGGTACTATGAGACTCCATTAAATAGGCCCCTCCCTTATGAGCTATCCTATTTTCACTAAAAAATAGATAAACTATATAAAAATTGAATGGATTTCCAAGCCCCTAATCCCACAAGGAAACCATTTCTACTAGTCTCCCTAGCATATTAAAACCTAGACTAGCCCATAAACTTAAATCAATCCTATTCTCCACAAAATGGCCAAATTCAATAAGACTAGATCATTAACATCCAACAATTTTCTAGTGTTATAATAATAATATTTTTCTTCTAAATTAATTTAACTAAACTCAGCCCCACAGGGGTAGGCGAGTTGGTAATCACAATGCGGTGAAGTTCGTTAGAAAGGCGAGCTCCGTACTGAAGGTCACGAGTTCAAATCGCCAGGACTTACCTTGGAGTTGTATAGAGGGGCGGGCATAGCTCCCAGTGGTTATAGAGGTAGCGGTTAGAATCAACCCTGTGTAACACGAGTCGCGAGGCTGCCCCTGTTTTCGATTGCACTGTAAAAAAAAAAAAAAAAAAAAAAAAAAAAAACTCTTTTTCACTTTGAGGACGCTTACTAACCTCTAAAATTTATAATATATTATCTTCTTGGATTCCATCCCCTTCTTTAGTTCCAAAAATACCACTTGGACATTGATCCAGGTTTGGGTGTGACAGAGGACACTTCCAAGACCTTTTACTTTCGTGATGTGTTATATTGCTTTTTAAAAGAACATAAATGGATACAACTGCATGCTGTAAAGAAGAGGAACATGAAAATCATCAACACATGAATACATAAGCCATTGATAATAGAGTTCGTCCAGGAGGGACTATGTCTCTGAGCCCCGTTGTCAAGATGGTGTAGGTTGTTGCATTAAGTGTTTTCAACAGTGATGATGTACATAGAGGTGATGTCGCTATCATACAAGGATAATGCCCTCATGCAGGAGTGGCTCCAAGATATGTTCCACTACAGGAACTCTCAGTCAAAAGACTCCTATCAGTATGACACAAAACTCATGCATGATGATTATCCCGCCAACATGGCATAAAGGGATCTCAATGCAAACATGCATGACGACAACAAGAGTATCCCATCAACATACAACAAAGGGATCTCAAAACACAACATGACGAATCATGACAACAATTACATCACGCATATGATTCTGTGTCACATCAAGAAGGAACCATGAAAACGAGTAAGAACAAGATCCCACATCAATCATCAACAGGGATCTGTGTAGCACAATGCATAGAAAAAGAATTACATGAACACACTACATATACCTCACAAGAAAGGGCCATCTGAAGAAGTGGATGTCAAACTGCTGAAGCTGCTTGGACCATCGATCTCATGGCATCAATCACATGGAAATGGTTGCTCGCATATGAATACTCACACCTGCATTCCACTTAGACAAGTGGATGAAGAATAGAATGAGAAAATGAGAAATCTGAATGCACCATTAGATTTGTGGCATTGAATAGTGCAAAATTGACTGTCAAATTTCTGAATTCTGAGAAGTTGAGAATCTAGGCTCAAGGAATCTTTTAGATTCCCCCTAGATTCCTCAAAGATTTTGCTCCATAGGTGGACTAAAAATATGCAACTCCAAAGTTGAATCTAACCTTGCCATTGTGATCCCTACAGAAAACCATGAAAAATGACTGTAAACTTGACTATATTCCGACATGGAGAAAAATTACCTCCTTGGGGAAATTTCAAGGATCATGGTTCCGCTCCTTGTTTCTGCAGTAGTCATGGTTCCACCCGCATATTGAAAAATGGCCAAAAAATGTAGAACTCTGATGGGGAAATGGATAGCGCCATTGCATTCGTGGCATCGAGAAGTGTTGAAACCATATAAAATTTGTCAAAATTTGACAAAGTGAAATTTCGCCCCTCCTGCAAAATTTTGCCTCGAACTATGTGCACTGCCTTCCACCCTGAGCGCGCTGAAAACTGTGTTTTAAATAGAAATTGGGTAATGTATTTCCCAATAAAGTTTTTAGTGGAGTTGGTTGTGATCCGGTTTAATAGGGAGGAGGTCGGGCGGTCAAACCCCGCCTCCTCCTTTTTTTACACAATTTTTTTTTGTTTTTAAACAATATTCGGGTGGCTGGGCCCACCTTGGGTGGCCCACCCCTGTACCTTCTCCCATCATTTCACTTCATGTTAATGGCGTGTTGTGTTGTTGATGGTTTATGAGGTGGAGGGTGCCCCAAGGCCGACCCTCCTCCATGTAATGATTATGTTTAAGGAGTGGGGTGGTTGGGTCCGTGCCCCAAGGGCCAGCCCACCACCCATAATGTGTTGTGACGGTTCCGTGGGAGGGGGTTGGGGGTCATGGCCTGCCCCTCCACCATATTTATATATGCGGTTATGAGGGGGGTGGCGGGGTTGGTGGCCCCCACCCCTTTTTTTTATATTTTTTTGTTTTTGTTTTAATAACAATATTATGCATTTTTTGAAATTCTGCTTTTAGCCGTAGGAGTCTTTTTAACTAGGCCACAATTTCACCCAGAATCTAGCTAGAGTTGGCCGGAATCCGATGGCCGGGTTCTGTCCAAATTGTGGCCTCCTTAAGCCTGCCCAGTTAGCAAAAAGTCAACCCAACTTTGACTGCTTCTAACTTCCTCATCCGGACTCGGATTGACGAACCATTCACACTGCCACGATCAGGATGACGAGATCTACGCTCTAGTCCTGGTTTGAGCATAATCCAAACACTTTGATTTTTTAGCTTTCTTGAGTCCTCTTTGTCCTATGTGGTCTCTGGAGCCACCTGGATCAGTCCTCCTCACAAAGGAGATTTTTTTCCTCCAAAAGCATGACAAATAATCTGCAACTTCTCTACACCTTGTCTGCATCACAAGCATCTTGAAAAGGACTCACTTCCATCTCCTTCACCTTTGTTCTTCGGAGCCTTAAGCGATGAGCCAACACCTGCAACCTCTAGTACATTGTTTTGCAAATTACATGTTTGACTTTCATGAACAACTAATGATGCACTCGTCCCACACTTACCATGATTTTATAACACATACCTAGTGGACAAGTTTACATCAAGATGGATGCAAGACCCCAGCTATGGCAACAAGGCCAACATATCATTGTTGCTTCAACAAGTGATGGAAAATACATCATCACTGCAACACATGATTTACAATCATAAGGCCAAACACTATTGTCTTGACAAGTGATGGAAACACGACATCACTTTTCAAAGTTTAACATGTAACACAAAATAAGATTAGACATAATTGTTGTTGAACAATTGATGGAAAACACGTCATCACTTTTAATTTTAAAATGCAACAAATGATTCACAAAAGCACGACCATGAAACGGCAACATGTCTAGAAACCATTTTTCACTTATCAATGTGCATGGGTTGCCTCCTTGTGGTGGCTTGGCTTGTCAAACAATTGTTTCACCTGGTTCATATACCGTCACTTTGTCTTTAAGGCACTGCTCTGGATGGAGCCTCCACCAAGTGGCTCTTTGATGGCCATTTCTATCTCAATGATTGCAATACATCTTCTTTCTCCAGATCTGTTTAACCTGTTGTTGAGAGGGTCTTTCATGCCTCATCTTTTTGTGTGTTGCCATTCTTTTCCAACACTTCGAAAATGTATGGTTTTGTAATCCACAAAAGGTACATGTATTTCGATGCCATGTTTTACATTCATCATTAACAACATGATCATAATTGAAATGAACATTCGAAGATCGAAACTGGTTATACCTTTCCTTGTTGTCTCTGGTGTCATTATGGCAATGAGATCTCGCCTCAGCTCTTTCCCTGCAATGGAAATTTCCATGGGATGATGGGGATGTTTTCAAATCATTCTATTTCCTTGATGATTTCGATGATGCCTTGGGTGAATCTAACACCTTCGAGCATTCTCCTTTAGTGTATCTTGAGCCTGCAAATCGATGTTCGTGCAAAAGCTCCAAAGGTTGAGTTATGCCTTGGTTATTAACAGCAAGTTCTTCTTCCTCCTCGTGCCTCATCCTTGTAAGGAGCCTCATGTTTGTCCCTATAATTGGGATCTCAAAATCTCCAACAGAACTCATACTATGTGAAGACGAAACTGAAAGGAAATCAACATCTTTTACCTCCTCTGTCGATTTGGAAAGAACTGATGAGGGCTTCTCATCATCTGTTGTTGGTGGTTCGCTAGCTATCTCAACGCATTCCCCAACTTCATTTCTGACATACCCAAGTCCTATTCGACAGGGTAATTCTTCTACTTTGATGGGGTTGACAATCCCTTGGCCATTAACACCCAAGCCTTTTCCTTCATACCCCATTTTCCTCAACATTTTGGAGCCAATTCCTGTGGTATGATTTTCAAAAACAGTGAAATCATCATCAGGAAACATACATGAAGATGGAAAACTACTTTTTACCTCACATGCGTCTAACTGTAGCGTTTCAAAGGCCTCATCCTTTTCTTGCAGCTGTCGTAGAAAACTTTGTTTTTCCTCTTTCTCTTCCTGTAGACACATCTTCAATTTAGAGTTCTCTGTTTGAAGATTATGTTTTTTTTGCTTCAGTTCTTCTGTGGCTTGCAACTAAAGCTACAATCGCTCCTTTACCTCTGGCTCTTTCTGTAGAGTTTCATACATTATCTCTACCCTTTTGGAAATTTTGAGCATGGTCTCATACATCGCTTTTTCATCCTCTGCCGCTTCATGTTCCATTGTTCACGCTGCAACTCACATCAACGGAAAGACTACTCTGATACCACTAGATCCAGGTCCAGGTGTGATGAAGGACCCTTCCAAGACCTTTTACTTTCAGGATGTGTTAAATTGAATTTTTAAAAGAACATAAATGAATACATCTGCATGCTGTAAAGAAGAGGAACATGAAAATCATCAACACATGAATACATAAGCCATTGATAATGGAGTTTGTCTAGGAGGGACTATGTCTCCGAGCGCCGGGGTCAAGATGGTGTAGGTCACTGCATTAAGCGCTATCAATAGTGATGATGTACATAGAGGTGATGTCGCTATCATACAAGGATAATGCCCTCACGCAGGAGTGGCTCGAAGATATGTCCCACTACAGGAACTCTCAGTAAAAAATACTCCTATCAGTATGACACAAAACTCATGCATGATGATTATCTCGCCAACATGGCATAAAGGGATCTCAATGCAAACATGCATGACAACAACATGAGTATTCCATCAACATACAACAAAGGGATCTCAAAACACAACATGATGAATCATGACAACAAGTACATCACGCATATGATTCCACGTCACATCAAGCAGGAATCATGAAAACGAGTAAGAAACAAGATCCCACATCAAGCATCAACAGGGATCTATGCAGCACAATGCATAGAAAAAGAAGTACATGAACACACTACATATACCTCACAACCAAGGGCCATCTAAAGAAGCAGATGTCAAACTACTGAAGCTGCTCGGACCATCGATCTCACGGCATCAATCACATGGAAATGGTTGCTCGCACATGAATGCTGACACCTGCATTCCACTTAGAAAAGTGGCTGAAGAATAGAATGAGAAAATGAGAAATCTGAATGCACCATCAGATTTGTGGCATTGAATAGTGCAAAATCAACTGTCAAATTTCTAAATCTTGAGAAGTTAAGAATCTGGGCTCAAGGAATCTTTTAGATTCCCCCTAGATTCCTCAAAGATTATGCTCCATAGGTGGACTAGAAATCTGCAACTCCAAAGGCAAATCTGACCTCACCATTGCGATCCCTACGGAAAACCATGAAAAATGACTGTAAACTTGACTATATTCCGACATGGAGAAAAATTACCTCCTCGGGAAAATTTCAAGGATCATGGTTCCACTTCCTGTTTCTGTAGCGGTCATTGTTCCACTTGCATACTGAAAAATGGTCGAAAAATGTAGAACTCTGATGTGGAAATGGATAGCTCCATTGTGTTTTTGGCTTTGAGAAGTGCTGAAACCATATAAAATTTGTTAAAATCTGACAAAGTGAAATTTCGCCCCTCCTGCAAAATTTTGCCTCGAACTGGGTGCACTTCCTTCTACCTTGAGCGCACTAAAAACTAGGTTTTAAATAGAAATTGGGTGATGGATTTCCCAATAAAAATGTTAGTGGAGTTTGTTGTGATCCAGTTTAATAGGGAGGAGGTCGGGCGGTCAAACCCTGCCTCCTCTTGTTTTTACAAAAATAAAAATTATTTTTAAACAATATTCAAGTGGTTAGGCCCACCTTGGGCGGCCTGCCCCCATACATTCTCCCATTGTTTCACTTCACATTAATGGTGTGTGGTGAGGTTTGATGAGGTGGAGGGTTTGTGCCCCAAGGTAGGCCGTCCTCCGTGTAACAATTATGTTTAAGGAGTGGGGTGGTTGGGTTTGTGCCCCAAGGGCCGGCCCACCACCCATAATGTGTTGTGACGATTCCGTGGGAGGGGGCTGGGGGTCGTGGCCCACCCCTCCACCATATTTATACATGCGGTTATGAATGTTGGGGGGTGGTGGGGTTAGTGGCCCCACCCCTTTTTTTTTTTTTGTTTTAATAATAACATTATGCATTTTTTGAAATTCCGTTTTTAGCCATAGGAGTCTTTTTTAAATAGGCCATAATTTTTCCCGAAATCCATTGGTTGGGTTCTGTCCAAATTGTGGCCTCCTTAAGCCTGCTCAGTGAGCAAAAAGTCAACCCAACTTTGACTGCTTCTAACTTCCTCATCTGGACTCGGATTGACAAACCATTTGCACTGTCGTGATTAGGACGACGAGATCTGCGCTCTGGTCTTAATTCGAGCATAATCTAAACACTTTGAATTTTGAACTTCCCTGAGTCCTCTTTGTCCTATATGTGTCTCTGGAGCCACCTGGATTAGACACCGATATTCTCTTTCTCCATAAATCATGCTTTCTCTAAAGGAAAATGAAATAACCCCTCATCCTCAATTGAAGCATTATTATTTCAACCCCATATCTTCTTCCTAAATGACATATCACAATCCACAACCAAATGGCCACATTTATGGAACCTTACATAATATAAAGTAATACATAGGAATATAACGTTTGAAAAAAATTCTTGGAACCCTTATAGAGTAATATTTTGACTAGAAATCCTTCTCTTTGATCTATTGCAACTAGTGTGATTTACCATATTCCGTGTTGCTAGGAAGATCATGTTGACCTTAATGGAACTCCATAATTGTTTAAGCACCTCCATATACCAATACTTGAGTGGAAAGCCTAATAGTTTCACCCATATTGGATTTATATATATCCTTTTCAATTGAGAGGCCAAGAAAACTTACCATTTATTGCGAAAAAGAGGAATGTAATCTCACTTCTAGTGTTATAATGGAACCTTTTTTTTTCATCCCTCATCGATTGAAACGAAAATCCATACACCCTAATGAGAGAATATATAAGGTTAGTCCATGACCTAATGTAGGTTCCCATTTCACTTTCATCCAATCTAAAATATTCTTCTTTCTACATCTTCTTATAAAAATTTTCCCAACTAAGGTTTGTGATGCCATACTAAGAACTTAGTGAAATTTCCTCATTGAAATAAGTTTTATAGGGTTGTTGTTTTACTTGATACATTTTTTTTTTCTTCTTCTGTTTTTCTTCTTAATACCCTGTCTTACTTCCACCTAAATCTTTTTAGAATCTTCCCATTCCAAACAATGCCTTTCTCACTCTTCAACGCTATCCTTTACACCTTCCACCCCTTCATCATATATACTTCCATTCACCATGAGCCCTTCCCTTGTAAAAGAAAGATTAACATATTTACATAATTCCCTAACCCACCTACAACCCCTATATCTTCTTTTAAAAACTAATTATCTAGATTATTCATCCCTTTTCCAAAATATACCATTGGGGATTAAAAAATATTCACCTTATTATTCAAAACAAGAGGTATATTTCCATAAAGCGCCCTAAAGTTCAAGCTCCTAAATGAGGTTCCTTTATATCACTCCTTGTTCAATTCAAATATTTAAACCATAATTTATAAGCTAGTACCAATCAATCCAAGCTACCATTTTCCAAACCATTCCCCTTCTTGACTACAGGATTACACAACTTGACTCGATTCTTTTGGCATATCACTTGAGACATGATAAACATAATTCTTTCTTCACAATAAGATAATCTAATGCTACTCTAAGTGAAACCATTGGATCTAGAGCCCCATACCAAAAATATCCTCTATCCAAACCAATAGACTCAACTCCACCTTAACTTAAAACTAAAAGTTACCAGTAAGATACTTACATGGAATTGACACACCATACAAGTAAACTATATTATCCACTTTTTTTTATAGGACCTAAAGTTTTCCTTTGAGAAAATAAGACCTTCGGTGATGCATAACCTCATACCTAGGAATGGAATGAGACTACATTCTTATCCACAATCGTTAAGAAAATCCCTCTTGCACTTAAAGGGATAAAATAGCCTTCTCCTCCAACAAGTCCTTATTATAATAGTTCAAATATTCTTCGTACTTTTCCATTATTATCATCACATTCTCTAAGACCAAGAAGAGAAAATTCTATTTCCATTTTGTAAAACCCTAATTCCATTCTTTCCTAAAATGGAGCCTACAAGTCCACGACTCCAAATTTTTCACCTTTTCCACTATCATAAAGAACAATATCCATAGTAAAAATCATTATAAAATTCAATAAGAAAAATAAAAATATTATGAACAATGTTAACAATCATATTTTTCTTAATTAAAATAGTAATTTCCCTTCAATATTTTGAATGTTATTATCTATTATATTTTAATTTATTTTTAACATTATTATCGATCTTATTTTTCCTAAGTAAAATATATTATAAAAAAACCACTATATATAATTTTTCTAAGAGATATTATATATAATTTTAACCACACTTAAAATCAATTCTATGAAGAATTAAGGGCAATAAGACTTTCTATATATTAGTAGTTGGAGGATATATAGAAGGTGAAGGAAACGAGGAGAAGGAAAAATCACAAGCCTTTCTACTTATCAAAGATTAAACTCGCTTGTTGAAACCTTTTATTTCTTAATTCATCTAAGTTTTTGTTTTTATTTTTAATTTAAGCAAATCTGGGTCTACATTAGTGTTAAGGGGAAGAGCACTTGCTATATATAATGGTTAAAAAAATTAAATTAAACAAAATGGTTAGAATATTTTTAAAGTCAAAAGAGAACAACAAAGACTCATAAGCTTTTAGAAGATTCAATGTGCTTCCAATCTTTTATTTTCTTAATACATCTTACTCATTCTTTTTACTAAATTTTGCTCTAACCTATGGTAATGAGAATAGATAGTTCAATCCTATGTAATGAGATTATTTAAAAATTTAAATTTGCTATTTTATTGTTTAAATTTTAAAATGATTATATATTTTAAAATGATTTAATTTCTTTCTTTTAATTGAAATGAGAATTTATAGAGAATTGATCATTTCATTCTAGATTAGCTATAACTATTACACTAGGTATAACTATTTCATAAATGGCACATACTAGCTAGAAACACATAACTATTTCATAAATATCACATACTAGCGAATTACAAAGACTTACTCCACTCAATTAAAAAAACAAATTATTCACCAAACCATTCAAACTAAAATCCTTTATATTTTACTCAATTTAAAAAAATATATATTTTCACTCATTTTAACTCAATTTACTCTATAATATTATACATATATATAATTTGTATTGATTTTATTATAAACAACCTCAAACTTTAATATATCACTATACCTTATTCCATAAACCACCACATAAACCACCTCCTCAAGCCTTAATCTATCGATATTGGAGTCTTCTCGATGTTTCAAATGAAGAATATCTTGGGTATAACTATATTTTTTCTCGTTAAATCAAATTTATCACAACATTTTAATAAACAAAAACAATAATTCACAAATATCACTGACATGCATAAAAACAAGTTTATTCTATTAAGTTGTAAAACTAAGCTTTGAATACTGGTCAACCAAAAATTATTCTCAATCACGTGCTTAATTAGATTAAAATTGTTCCCCACCCACCATAAATCACATGCTTAATTTATATCCCTACATCCATTATAGTGTTGGATTTTATCTTTGTTGTCTTTCCTTGGGATTCTTGAGGTTGGGATTGAATAGTTTGAATATGGAATTCTTGAGATTGAGATTGAATTTGTTTGAATATGATGAAAGAGTTGTCTTTTTCAGAGTGGACCAGATATGAGGTAACACTTAACTTTTCTTCTCCTGCAACATTCATTCCATTGTCAACCTTCATTTTCATTTATCATATTGAGAACACTCAACCCTAAGGATTTCCCTGACAACGTTGAGTTAATGTGTCACTGTTTACCCCTTTTTTCAAAGGGGGATTACAACTTACCTCTCACCTTGATGTTATATGGGGTTGTAAAACTAAGCTTTGAATACTGGTCAACCAAATTATTCTCAATCACGTGCTTAATTAGATTAAAATTGTTCCCACCCACCATAAATCACATGCTTAATTTATATCCCTACATCCATTATAGTGTTGGATTTTATCTTTGTTGTCTTTCCTTGGGATTCTTGAGGTTGGGATTGAATAGTTTGAATATGGAATTCTTGAGATTGAGATTGAATTTGTTTGAATATGATGAAAGAGTTGTCTTTTTCAGAGTGGACCAGATATGAGGTAACACTTAACTTTTCTTCTCCTGCAACATTCATTCCATTGTCAACCTTCATTTTCATTTATCATATTGAGAACACTCAACCCTAAGGATTTCCCTGACAACGTTGAGTTAATGTGTCACTGTTTACCCCTTTTTTCAAAGGGGGATTACAACTTACCTCTCACCTTGATGTTATATGGGGAATGTCAATGTGCCATGTCATACCGTACATCCACTCAATTGTAATCAATGAGATTATGTCCAAAGTCTTTCACCCTCATCTAGTTTGCAAAACGTAACCTTGGTCTCCTTGACTTTCCATCACTTGCGTAACTTAAAGTCTTTCTTCTTTACACACTAAAGCAACCTACGCCCTAAATCAATTAAAATGCAATTAATAAGTTATATCAAGTCTATCCATAAATAATTCTTAATACCCTAATCATAAATAAACATCAAGCTCTCTATCTATAAAATGATTCACGGTACCATATCACCAATAAAGATTGACATCATTAAAAAAAACTCATGAATAAATAAAGAATATCAGGCTTTTTAGGCATAAAATGGTTTACAATACCATAGTCATTCATAAAAATAGCCGTGATTAAAAAATGATACGAATGAATAAAAAATTAATTTGATGCAGATGTTTATTAATCATCTAAATTAATACAAATGAAAGTAATTCAATCTCAATGTACACCATAAGTTTTATGACACACATCATGGATATTCTTCAATATCCATGAGATATTGGTCATCCGAAAACAAAGTTATCGAAACTAAATAATATTTAAACACTAAACGCAATAATTTAAACTTTAGAGAAGTCAAACTTTGATTCACATCAAAGTAATCTCTAAGATAGCGACTTATTATTTAACATTTAAGTTATTGGCTAACATGTATTTATACGCTTTAGGAAAGGCTCCTTGATATTTTTTCTAATTTTGTATTACTTTTTACTTCGGTTAGGGATTATAGTAATTGCATTGCGGTTTAAGTCTTTAGGAAAGGCTCCTTGATGTTTTCTTATTTTTTATTACTTTTTACTTCGGTTAGGGATTATAGTAATTGCATTGGGGTTGAAGTCTCTTGATTCTAGATTAGTTTGAGAATATTTTGTAATTTTAATTAAAATTTTTGGAAAATGTTGAATATTTGCATTTTTTTTGTAAATTGAAAAATAATTTTTTTATTTTTTGAAAATCTTATTTCTAATTTTGCATTGACTGAGTGAATGTTGATGTGAAATACTTCCCTTGGTGGAGGCTAATTTAATTTTAGTATTTGTGAGTGTTTAACAAATAATTTTAAAATGAAAAAAAAAGACTAATTTTTTAAATAGTCATTATGTCGGTAAGTGGTCTAACATTGACGTTGACACAATGCTTTGAGCAAGTCCTTTATGTAATTTGGGGGCGAGGCGGGGGTGAGGGAGGAGGGGGGGAATTCCGTCGGTCGATGCTCTTACACTAACATTGAAACTCCTAGTGCAATTATCTCTTGTTTCATTTTAAACTTTTATAGATTCCGCTGTGCGGGGGGAGAATAGGTGTATAGAGGCAGGAATATATGGAGAATGAAGGAAGTTTAGATGAGGGGGTATGTGCGAGAGAATGGGGATGTAGAATAAAATTTCTTCCACAGACATGAAATCATTTTAACTTTAAGCAGAAACTTAGTATCTGATATTAAATGAAGTGTCTTTTTAATGTGTGTGAGAAAGAAGTGTTTTCAAGGAGAACATGTGTGTGGATCAAGGAACACAAACTGTCACAAAATTTCATTCGCAATGTTCCACATCTCAGCATACATTTCCCCTTTGTACACTTCTTCTACACACCTTTCTCTCGCACAACACTACATATTAGTCAATTAATTAGCAGTTTTGGCTTATTAATGTTTGGGACATGAAAAGTTTATTTTACGTGTATATCAAGTGTAAGATAAGGGTGGACAATTAACTATCCACACTTTCTATGTTGGCATGGACTCATTTTTATTGATATCGGGATGCAAAGAAGCCATGGAAAAACTGTTTTGCAAATAATGCGATGTGCAATTTTCAAAACTATGTTCGATGACTTTAAACATTTCACTGTAATCAAAAACTGATATCGAGTGCAGTGTCCCTCTCCTAACCTCAATCAACTTCCTGCACCAAGGACTAGCATATATTAAAATGTAAGTCTTTTTTGCATTTATTCGGCAAATCGGTGCACAATCAAGACATTGTTCGAATTCTTAGTAGAGTGTAATAGGATAACTTGCTTCATTACTAGCTAATGTTTTACTTTGAATAGATTTTTGTTCAATATTTAAATGTTTATTTTGATGTTTTTATTATAGTAGTCCTTCTATTCATTTAAAATATATTATCAAAGTAGAATCAACGAATCTTTGTATTCACGACTGTCGAATGCTAAGTACATGTTTGATATGATATTTGTGAATTAAATACTTATTATATAATATTAAATGAAGTGTATTTTAATGCAAGTGAGGAATATTGTGCGGGAAAATAGGTGTGGAGCAAGGAACACAAACTTTCGTCTACAATGTTCCATACTTTGAATACATTCCCCCTATGTACACTTCTTCCACACACCTTTGTTTCGCACAACATTACATATTAATCAATTAATTAGTGGTTTTGGCTTATTAAAGTTTGGGGCTTGAAAATATTGTTTTACATGTATATCGAGTGTGAAATAAAGGTGGACAATTAACTGTCCCCATTACTATGTTGACATGAGATCATTTTATTTGACAAGTAGAATCAACAAATCTTGGTATCCACGTTTCTCAAATACTAAGTGCATTTGTGATTTCACATTTTTCAATTAAATACTTATTATTCAATATTAAATGAAGTGCCATTTTTAATACATATGAGGGAGAAGTGTTGTGTAGGAGAACGAGTGTGTGGAGCAAGGAACACAAGCTTTCTTTCACAGTGTTCCACACCTTCATATACATTCCCCCTCCGCACACCTCCCTCTTTCACAATACTACATCTTAATTAATTAATTAATTAGCAATTTTGGCCTATTAAAGTTTGGGGCATGAAAATTTTGCTTACATATATATCGGGTGCAAAATAAGGGTGGGATATTAACTATCACCACTACTATGTTGACATTGAATCATTTTATTTGATATCAAGATTCAATAGTGGTGTGGGCCAAACCATGTATGTTTCAATCTCTACTATTTCATTATAACTACAATTTTGTTTAATTCTCTATATTGATTTGAATATTTATGGTATTCTATCAACTTATTTAGCTGGGGAAATACAATAAAAATTAATGTGATGTGCATGCATCAAATATAATTTTGTAGATTTAAATTTCAAATCAAATATTGCCATTTTAAAGTAATTTGTAGTTGAAAGCAATTTTAACTTGCTTCGTTACTATCCAATGTTTTACTTTGACTATATATTTGTTCAACATTTACATGTTTATGATTAGTCCATGCCTCTAATAGGGACTATAATAATATCTTTGCAGTCAAAGTCCCTTGACTATAGATTAGTTTGCCGAGTTTTTGTGACTTATTTGTTTATGTTTATTTCACACCAGTTCTCCTATTCATTTAGAAAATTTATCAAAGTAGAATCAACAAAACTTGGTATTCATGCTTTCTGATGATTAAGTGCATTTGTGATCTGACATTTGTCAATTAAATACTAAATGAAGTGACTTTTTTAATGCATGTGAGGAAGAAGTGTTATACAGGAGAACGAGTGTGTGGAGCAAGGAACACAAACTTTCTTTTGTAGTGTTCCACATCTCATATACATTCCCCTCTTGCACACTTCTTCCACACACCTCCTTCTCATACAACATTACATATTAATCAATTAATTAGTATTTTTGGCTTATTAAAGTTTGGGGCATGAAAAGTTAGGTTTATGTGTATATTGGGTGCGAAATAAGGGTGGGTGATTAACTATGCCCACCACTATGTCGATGTGGGCTCATTTTACTTGATATTGGGAAGTAATAGTGGTGCAGGCCAAACCATGCATGTTTCAATCTCTGCTATTTCATTATAATTATAGTCTCGTTTAACTGTGTGTATCAATTTGAATATTTATTACTCGATGACTTTGATCATTCTACCGTAATTAGTGGCTGATATTGAGTGTGGGGTCCCTCCCCTTGTAATGTCAACTGGGGTGGTGCACTCCACATTTCACTCTTTGTTATATCATTTCATGTTTGATCTATAGCTATTATTGATATCTAGGTTCTTGTAACATAATCAAGCAATATTTTTCATTAGCTTATTTTGATAACAGGTGTGCTAATTCGAAGATGTTAATGCAGAGAGAAACAAAGATGACAATTTGCTTGAAATCAAAAGCCTCAGAAACATATGTAACATTTTCCAACCATATAAATTACTCTTTTGTGTCATGTGTCGACCATATTCCGTTTCTGCTTTGAAATACAATATGTATGTGCTTATGGAATGATGAGAGAAATTTGGTAAAAGTGGTGCTTTAGATTACCTTTCCATGCTTTTGTAACTTTAACCAAAGTTTTTGCGAAATGCTGGATATTTGCATTTTCACATAAATTAAAAAATGTGTTTCTAATTTTTGGAAATATTATTACTAATTTTCCATTGGTGGAATGAGCCTTAAATTATTAAGGCTTAATATTTTTTTTTTATGTTATCAAGCACTTGAACGATGTCTTGATTATGTGTCGATTCACCAATTCAATGTCAAAAATAGTTACATTTATTATTAGCATTAATTAGAGGAAATTTTAGCCTAAAAGTACCCATGAAATTCTCACGTAATTTCCATGTCATAATATGTAAAACAATCAAAATCCTTTAAATTTAAAAAGAGGTACATGTAAATATTTTGGAGGGAAAATAATAAAAACTAATTTTTTTAATTGTATTTTTGGCTTATCTCCTTATAGGCTTACTCAAATTTCAAGTGTAGACATTCATTGGATGCGGAATTAAATTCCACATCCAATAAGTACCCATTATGCATACTTTTGAGAAGACCTACATTGATAAAAATTGTAGGTGCATTCAAAAAACATGTTGAACACATTTTTTTAATGTATCTGCAATTTTTATCAATGTGGGTCTTCTCAAAAGTATGCATAATGGGTACTCGTTGGACACAGAATTGAATTCTGCATCCAATGCGTGTCTACACTTGAAATTTGAGTAAACCTATAAGGTGATAAGCCAAAAATACAATTAAGAAAATTATTTTTTTTCCCTCCAAAATTCATAACTCTTATTTTATTATTTTAACTATTATTTTATTATTTTTCCTTAGCAGGCCACTTTTAGGCTGAAATTTCCTCTAATGGTTGATTTCGACTGTCTGGTAAGCTACTTCTCTGCATAAGGATATGTATAGGAAGGGTATGTGTGGGAGAACCTTTATTCCCAAACTTTCACACCTCTTCACACTCCTTCTGCTTATCTCCATCTTGTGGAACACTTCTAAACATTAATTTTCATGTTATTTTACATATATTTTCTTGTTTTGCGAGAATGTTTTATTGTTGTTTGCAGGTGCATATTAGTTGATGATCTAAGTCATTTTTTTTAATGAAATTAAATTATATGGATAAACTATGTTGTATGATCTATTTTCACATTTTACTTGAAATACAAATACATGCGAGTGATATATATATATATATATATATATATATATATATATATATATATATATATTAAATATATATATATATATATATATATATATACATATATTTATATATATATATATATATATATATATATATATAGATATATATATATATAGATATATATAGAACCAATGTCTAAATATGATTGATATATATGATTATTTAGGTTAGTATAGAGAGAAGTTGACTAAATTTTGAAAAGCAACGTGTCCATAGTTTCATTGGCCAGATGTTTATCATGCACTTTTTGGCATGCACGTTGCCAACACATATTCGATTAGTTCTCGAGGGGGTGTATTATGAATAATTTTCTCCAAATTTCTCTGCTAGGTTGTTGTTTTTCTAGTTATCACAATGAGCAGTAAGCAATGCTTTGCTAGCTGTTGTGCACTTTGGTTGTTATCACAAGGAGTATGAAAGAGAAGCTTTTTCAGAAGATATGGGAAAATTTCGCGATATCTTTATTAGGTACGTTGTGGTTCCTTTGTTCTATATGTGAGTGCTTAAAGAGTTTACACATTATATGTAGAAGTAAGAAGGATTGATGATAGATGTGACATAATTTGTTACAATTAACTTCCAAATATGGTTGTCGGTTATGTAAAGACAAAAATAAAAATTGTATGTGTACATAATGGATGAAAATCCATTTTGAATGAATTGAAAAATTGTATTGGGTAATGTAGGTTTATAGGGAAAATTAGTAATTATATGATTTGATAATTCATATACCCTATGAGAATAATGAGTCAAGTAACGCTAAGCTGATTAGAATGAAAAAAAGGAATAATTTCTTTGCTCTTTCAAGTAATGTTGCATCATCGATCTAGATATATGCATGCTATTAATATATATATATATATATATTATATATATATATATAATATATATATTATATATTATCTATTATTTTTATGGCTTTATCATCTATAGCTATATCATGTTTATCATTTTCCTGATTATTCTTTATTCCAAATTTGTTGTCTCATAGATATTGGAGTTGCATAGACGATTTGTAATATGGATAAACTGGTGAATTCAGAAAGCATTAAATTCTTTGAGATTGAGTACTAACTAAATAGAATAATAATAAATACTCACATTATAACAAATATAGAATGTTCAATTTCTAAAGAGTAGTTGTGTTGTTCTTATCATGGAGTGATAGGTCATAGTGAATTTAGATCATCTTTGAAGTGTGATTAATAAGGCATCAATGGATAAGCATATGTTTTCTATAAAAAGGGAATGTATAGATGCAGTTATATACCATCATAATCTATTTCGCTTAAACAATTTTGCATATTTTATAGGAGATTTCTTATTTGATGCTATGCAAATTCTATTTCATTTTAGATACACATCAATATAATTACAAGAAGGAATAATAGAACATTTAAGAGTTTATTTAGAATGATAGAACGTTGAAGAAATATTATCTTCTAAACATGAATTGAACATAGATGCATTTATAGAGATGCATGGTATAAATAGCCCAAATAATTATATGGAATAGATGACAAAATCAACTTCAACTTCTATAATTTTGGAAGAATAAGAACTGTGGGGGACATATTTTTTATACATTAGTTATCAGATTGGCTAACAGTCCAAAATAATTTGGTCAAAGACAAGAATGAAGATCTATTTGCATTTTAATTTAAATTTATGCGAAGACAGTTATAGAATATTGTTCCATGATGAAAATTCAATTGCATAAACACTATCCTGGCTACACCAATGAATTCATGGATCTGAGGGATCTGATTCTTAAAAAGAATGTTAAACTAATACTAATGAGAATCAAATGTCTATTGTAACATCCACTCCCAACACTGGAGGTTGGTGTGAAAAGTGAAAAGAAGGTAGGTAGGAAAGGATAGTTAGTCTTTTATGGTTTTGAGAAATCAGAACCTACTATTATTGCATATGCTCATTCGCATCTACAACATCTATTTTGATCATTTATAATGAATAAAATTACAAATTTTCCAAGGGAAAAAAAAATCATGGCTACACGAACCACGCATAAAATAATCCTTGCTACACATTGTGGTTACACCAAAACAATACTAAACGTTCACACTTGTGATCTTTGATATCAGTTAATATATTATAGGTCCACACTAAGCTATTTGATCTTTGTCTCTTCAAA